>OX344749.2:17328685-18578685 GCA_947034885.2 Thuidium tamariscinum
TACCCATGTTTTAGATGATGGATTTAGGGTGACATGAAATGTAATAACACATGTTTTTATATCAACAATGATGTCCACCATAACATCTTGATGTTATGTAAGGATAACAACGATCATGTAGTCTTAGACGGGGGGGGGGGGGGGGCAATTGCATTTATGTTAACATTTCACTAATGAAATTGCAAGTGAGCTTGTCTCATGTAGAATGTTTGAAAAAGTTCATTGTAGCATCAAAGCAATTTTGAATTTCTTTGCCATACTTTTCAAACGACAAAGGAATGTAGAGGGCATATTATTCATGCTACTCCTTTTGAACAACTAGACAAAGTACCAAACATATAATAAGTCTGAAAATCTTCCTCGTAGGTCTTAACGTGATCACTTGATTTAATTTCCTTCAATTTAGGATTGTTTGTAAACATTAATCATTAGTACTCATCCAAATTCCTTGCAATAGAGTTTTTCTTGCCTTTAGTAGTGCCTAGCATCATAACAGAGTGGGCCTATTGAGGCTGGTTGGAAGCCAAACTCATTAGACACAATGTGCTAACCCTTACAACTATGGTGAGTACATCTTTAACTAATCAATTTACCAAATTCATTCATTTATTAACAATAATGACATGAATTATAAGTGTTTATGTGATTGTCTTGAAATCAAGAATGGACTAAAATTTATAGATACGTATTTATAAATATGGTTCCATTTGCAAATGAATTCTCTTAAAGCTTTCCATCAATTTGCTTCAAGATTGAAAAATTCAATCATTACATCAATTTATCTTGTAGTACACTTAGTGAAGCATTTATTTATTTCTACATCTATCTATCTTTTGAACCAAAAATATGTTTTGATCACATTCATACACTTTTTCATTCAAATTTGGTGCATTCATCTATATTCTAAAGAAAGATGAATTTTTTTTGGCATAATAAGGTTCCTTTGATTTAGAGAGTAGAACAATTTTCTTTTGAAATTGTGAAATTTGGCACTTTTGTTTCTAGATGAAAGGCCGGTTGGGGTGAACTAGCCCCTTTGCTTCGCTAATCCAAATAATTTTAGGGATGCAAGTAAAACAAAAAGCCCCCTATTTTTTGCTTATCTAATTTACCTTGTACACGTTCCCAAGTTGATTGGGGGCCTTTGATTGCAAATATGAATTCAAAATTTAAAAAAAAAATTATTTGCAAAAGATAAAAAGTTTTAGCATTTTCCTAAGTGGCCGAGTGAAGAAGTCAGTCGATCAGTTCTATGTGGCCAAATAAAAAGGACTTGTTATATAGTTATATAATCAGATGGACAGTAGATTGTCCATCTATCAATTGTCCACCCACTTGACTAATGACTGATCTACTTGAACACTGGGTGGACAATTTTCCAAATGTCAAATGACATTTGCGGGGCCGCAGACGTTGACGTTGGATGTCCAACCGTCTTGTGAACCCTATTGTTAGTAGTCATCAAGTCGGCCACAAATCCACCCAATGAGGTTTTGAAGTGATGTTGTTGACGCCATTCACAAGAATAGAGGAATTATTGGTTCATGCTACTATTGAGCCGAGAATAACTATAAAGCCACCACTCAAGAGACTATTGAACTGTTTTTGCATTCATTAAAAGTAGATACACCTGCTAATTGCATTTGTTTTATAGAATACTCTTAATGCTCTATTCATTGTATTCCCTAGAATAAACACCCATTCATTGGGCAGGGTTGCTAAAGTATGAGCAATGAGCGTTGAGCATTGAGCAGGAAGATTTGAGCGTTAAGAATTTTAAGAAAAAAATTTAAGAATGAATACTTTAAAATTAATTTTATAAAAAATGAATCTTTAGATGTAAATGCCTTATTTCATTCATTACTTTAGATGGATGAAAATAATACCAGATGAATGTAGATGAAAAAATTAAGAACTATGGATGTAGATTATTCTTTGGATTGTAAAGAGCCTTCATTGAAAGAACTTTTTGGCATCAACAAAAGGCTCCTTGGATCCGAAGACTCTTCCTTGGGTTTAAAAAAACCTTCGTTGTAAGAAGTTTTGGGTATCAAAAAAGGCTCCTCGGATCCGAGGAGCCTTCCTTGGGTTCCGAGGAGGCTCTTAGGAATTCCGAGGAGGCTTGTAGGGAGACAATATTAAAAAGCAATGATGGTTTTAAGGCCTCTTCGATTCAAAGATGCTCTAAATGAGCTTTTTAGCAAAAATGAAGGACTCATTGATTTGAAGTACCCTTATATTAGTTCCAAAGTGGTTTCAATAAAAGACCTTTTGGCACCAAAAAATGCTCCTTGGATTCAAGGAGCCTTTTATGAATTCAAAAAGCCTTATTAAAAAAAGCCTTTTAGAACTAAGGAAAAGCTCCTCGAATCCGAGGAGCATTCTTTAGGTTCTAAAAAAGCCTATACTAGGAGAGCTCTTTGGCTCCAAAGAGGTTTTTAGGGAGACGATATTAAAGAGGATAGATGGTTCAAAGCCTCTTTGGTTTCAAAGAAGCTTATAATGAGTTGCAAAGTTTTTAACAATTTGAAAATTGAATGATGAATGATGGATGATGGATGGATGACATCGATGAAGTTCATTCACACATGAATGAATGGGTGTTCATTCATGCAACCTTTTATTATACCATCAACTATTTTATATAATTTTTTTGTAGATTTTAAAAAAATTTAAAATTAAATTTTTTTTGTCATTATTATTTTTGGATTTGATAATACTATTTATTTCTCTAACATGTCTATTTTTAGAAAACATTCTTGCAATGAGCATTCAAGTTTCATTGCTCATTGCTCCCTGCTCATACTCTAGCATCGTTGATTCATTGGGTTCCAACATTTTCTACAATTGCTTAACACTATTCATTGAATTGTTTCTAAGAATTGCCAAGAACATCGAGTGAGTAATATTGATGAGTTTATTTTGTATGAGGAGAAATACTTTGAAGAAGATTAAAGGTTGAGCATCATATTCAACATCACATTCTTCACCAATATTCTTTAGCTTAGTTACTTCTACCCTAGTTTAAGGTTTTAAAATTTTGATGTTTTCATCTCCTAAGAATTAGAGACTTGTGAGATTGACTAGATTTGAATTGGAAGTAATTGAGTGTTTTTCTTCTTGCCTTGATTTCACATAGTCACACACTTCCTACTATACCATTTGGAGATTTTGGAGACAAAGAAGCAGTTTTGAAGCTAAACAACATTTCTTAAGTTTGGAAGTAGTATCCCTTTCTTCTGGTAGACCCAAATGTAGTATAGTTAGTGGTTCTTTAAGCAATTAGAAAATTTATAGTGATTGTGAACTTGTACATTCACTTGTATATTTGCGGTTGTTTGAACATTGCGTCTAACATCCTTTTAGATCCCTTTCAAGCACAATTTCTTCTAGTATTTAGTTTATTACTGATGTCCTTCATTTACTCTAAGAATTTGTCTTGTAGATGTGCTACTATTTAGTTTGACACTAATGTACAAACTCATGTATGATTTTTTGGGCTTCTAGTCTTAAAAGGATTCAAGGGCATTTTTGTACAAACTCTATGGAATCCATTGATTCTTCGACAAAATCATGCTTCTACATTTTCTAGGCTCTTGGTGCCTAAAGGATTGTAGACTACTTGTGAGCTTGTATCCCATTATGAGATTTGTAATTTTCTCCACTTCAAATATTGGATTTGCAATTATTACATGTAGTACACATAAATGTCTCTAATGTCCATCTATTTATACATGTTTGCAAGGATGTTTATCCCTAGTCGTGATAAGGTATGCATATCCATTACAAACCCTTGATCCAATTACTTCCTTGTATACAACTTTTATACATTCCAAGGGTTGAAGTGTAAGAATTTTGTTGATAAGGAAGCAATTGGATTGAAGGTCCTTACTGGGTATGCATACTTTGGTGGTGGAAACTAGATTGGATGTTTCAATTAAAACCATTGTTGCAATATAACACATTTTTTGAAATTTTGTGGGTCAAATTCAAGTGGATGAATGCATTTATACATGAAACATATTTTTGTATTATATTATTCATGTTTTGGGTGGATAGTATGAGGTCCACCTAAAAGACAAATTGTGCCAAAAAAAAGTTTAATTTTAAAAATTCCCTTGAACAACTCCCCCCGGTTTAAAATTAATTACCTCTCCACCTTCCTCTCCCACCTCCTACTTGTAATTTTGAGAACTAATGAACTTGACAATCAATATAGAACAATCCTGTATCTTGTATCCATATCCATATCCACTCCCATTTTTGTACACATTATTCATATCATATCACGTATTTGTATCCATATTTGATATTGTATATGTGTTTTGTATTCATATAATATCCATATCCATACATTGAATTTGTATGTGGACGGCTCAAATTAAATCTCACAAGGATCAATGGCTTGTGATTTTTTGAGAAATTCATAGCATTTTGGAAAGGAAGCATTTAAAAAAAAAATCAATGGCTTGAGATTTTTTTGGGGGAAGGAGGAGGGGAACTATCCAAGAGGTGGTTCCATCTTTTCAACGCATAGGCATAGTTACATAAATCTAATCTAAATTTTTTCAATCCAAGTTTTTGTGAGTTTATTTGAAGCAAGCAAATTGTGAAGTGCCAACATCTTGATTGAGCATTTTATATACATACAAGATCATCAATGCTTGGAAGATTTAAAAAAAACACACAATTGAAATGGGTTGCATAAGAAAAACTAAGTTGCTACTTTCTTGTCATAGATAACAATCCAGAGTCTACATTGCTATTGCATTTGATGCCATAGTCAAGGTCATGCATTTTCAAACAATTCATAAGTGACTTGGTAAAGTTTTTCATATTGATGAAGTCTATCCTTCCTCCACTTGCATACATCAATAGCAAAAAAAGTATTACAATCTTGTTTGTTGAATAGACTTTGGGATTTGGCTCCACCAATTCATGTCTTGGAGGCATTTAGGTGTGTCTTGATTTTTCTTCCTTCACTTTTGGAGCTTCCAAAGTAGAAACAATCATTGATAAGAGAAGAAATGGTATTTTTTTCTTCCAAATTTTCAAGGTCCTTAATGAAAGAATCCCTTTCCCCATTGACCTTTGTACAACCAACCACAAAGTTTGTAAACACTGCTATAAATCTATATTGTAAACAACATTTTTTAGTAAAGTTTTCAACATGATTTGAAATGAATGGTAAGTAATGAAGTCAATACATCTACATGGGCTAAAATATAGTAGAAGCCTCCATAACCAACTACTTAATACTCAAAATTGCAAGATCGAAATTTGAATTCCCGACATATATAGCAAGTTTGACAATAAATCATTCTAAAAGTAGATGTCAATATTGGTAACATTTTTGGGTTGGAAAAAAGGAAGCTCAAAGAATATTCCATTCTATTTTGAATGTATTCCAAACCTTATTTTCCAAAAATAATTAAGGTGGGTACGTACATCCAAAAGCACGGTTGACCTTGAACTGCCATCTACAATCTATGTACATTTTGAAAATCAATGATGTATACAAACTGTAGATGGTGCTTTTAGAAACAAACTTTGACCCTTGATAACTTTTGCATATGGTATCCAAATGTTGCGTTCTTAGGTGCGTTGGAACATGCTTTCACATGCCAAGAAGACTATATGAAAATCTGAACAATTTAATAATAGTAACTAGGCGCAGAACCAATTTGTGGTGCCTTTGGGTGTACCCACCTTTAAGTATTTGCTCAAGATGTGCTGATTTTGCCCTTCACTTACAATATACTTAAGGTGGGTACACCTAAAATTGCACCTCACCTAAAAGTGCCATCTATAGTTGCTGTACATTTCTGAATTCTATTATGTACCTATTTGGCTGGAGCGCTTTTAGAAACAGACTTTGAACCTTAATAACTTTTGCATACTGTATCCAAATGCTGCGTTTTTTGGTGCATTGGAACGTGCTTTCACTTGCCAAGAAGACTATATGAAACTCTGGTTAGACTAGTAATAGTTACTAGGCACAGTCCAAAAAGTGGCACTTTTAGGTGTACCCACCTTAAGTGAAGGAAATTCCACAACCCAAAGTCACACAAACAAACCAACTCATGGCAGTGAAAAGTATTTGTAAAGCTGCAGTGGAGGTTGCTTGTTTCGCCTTTCTGGGGGAGCCCGCTCGACCTGACTCCAGAACATGATCCCAGCTCCAAATGGGGGAAGTTAATGTGATGATATGCACTGAGTGCAGCCGAGCAGCAGTAGGTCATCCCCCTATTTCTGCATGGGAGAGGACTTGCCAAGAAATCCAGAACTGGGGAGTTCAATTGGAAGGGCTCAAGCAGATGATTTGCTCATGAACTTCATATGCTGCACCAGCCAGCAAATGATGACAGCAATGAACTGCTCGGTATGTCAAGACCAGGGGGTGCTTAACTTAGTCGGTTCATTTGGAACTCAATTAGTTTTACATACAAGCTGACGTCCTGGAGCCCAGCCACCTTCAAAGAAACAATGAAATTCAAACTTACCTGAAAAAAATAATACAATGTGGATTGACGCGTACGGTAAAAACTCAATGTTCGCTCTTGCATAGATTGCAAGACTCTCAAAAATGCACTCGTCTCGGACTAAAATCCAGCTCTAAGTTTCGAACAGTGTAGTATGGTCCTGAAACAACAGTGAATTTGAGAAGATGTGAGTTCCAAAATTTGAGACGATGGGAGTCTCAGATTTGAGACAATGCGAGCTCCAAAATTTGAAAAAAACTAATTTGAGAAGACAGGAGTCCAAAATTTGAATCCACACTATTTCAAATTGTGAGAATATGGGATTCTGAAATTTGAGAAGATGTGATTCCAATCTGTGAAAAGAAAAGTGAGAGCCAAGCTCTACACAGGAACTTTGAGAACAAGTTGTGTCATCAGCTTTGAAGTTCCTGATGATGACTCCATCTAACCCTGAGTGATGTTGTTTCAATTCCATTCGAAGGAAAAAAATAAAAATCAGACTGTTTCATCTTTCACTTTCAAGCAAGTCAATGCCAAGATGCAAACCTAAACCCTTGGAGAGGTACGTACTACCTGTGTTGAGTTAGTATGCTTGCTACTTCCAAGTGGGGGTTACAATAGGACAGAGAGATGAGAGATGAGAGAGAGAGAGAGATCTATCAGTATTTGCTACGAAGGCAGTTACAGATGGAAGCTGTATACTTACTTATATAAATATATATTTCTGACCGTCAGTGCGATTCCAACAAGGTAAGGTAGTACATGCATGGAGGGCCAACTTTTTCCTCTGCCATGAATGATAAGTTAAGTTTTATGCTTTGCCAAGCCAGTGAATCATGAGTGATGGAAACTTTTATTTACTTGAAGCCTGCATGGCTGTCCCCAGCGGATAGTTCTACTGATCTCCAACCAGGGTACAGTAAGCTTACTGTATGTGTACCATTCCTGAGCACCAGCCCAATAAGTGTCTGTCCATCTTGAAATTGATTTTTTCTTCTGTTCACTTCATTACTATTCCACATTGCATTAGCGAGTTGCACGCCATGTCATAAGAAAAATCGTTTAAAAAAGCCATGAGAAAAGTCATTATAAAAATCACAAGAAAAAGTAGATTAGGTTGGCTACTCGCCACATTTAATGCCCCAAACATGTGTACTTGCAATTATTCATCCCCGTTTCGTACACATGCCAAGTTTGAAACGCGTGTCCATGTTCTTTTTCAGTTTGTTTGTTTCGACACAAATGCAACGGAATTTCATTGCCAAGAGCTTGCATGTCCAAGTTGGGTTTTTTTTGCTTGGCTCCGTTTCGGCAACGGTGATTTGGCAGCAGCAGCAGCAGCGAGCCTGGCGGTCTCGTCCATTGCACACAACTGATGAGCTTTTTACTGATCGAGCAGCCCCTCGCTTGCTCTTCCTCAGTTCTGCCAAATCTCAGTCTGATGGTGATCGCTCCGAGACCTCAGTCCAGAGCTTCAACCGAGGCGGGCGCGCAAGCAAGCTAGGAAAAAGGAGCAGTTTCACATGCTTCGAAATATATGATACTAATTTCCTCGCGGCCTTTTGGGTGGATTCTATCAATGATGAGCCAACCTTGTGATTGTAAGTGAAGTGCCTCCCAATTAAGTATTGCCAAACCTATCCACGAGGAGCTCAATTATTTGAATGGGTACAGACAGGCATGAGTTGTGTTGACTGCTGGTTTTTCTTTGTCTCTTTGGAGTTTGGGCATGCCAAAGATGAATGGAAGCTCACAGCTTCGAATTATTTTTATGTTCTGAACTAAAATATCCATGGGAACTTTCAATTGGTTGAGTGTTACGAGGAGGGTCTTCAAAAGAAGCTTGGCTTCTATATCATATTCAAGTACAACTGAAGGGTGCTACTAACTGGCAATGGAATCGTATTGAAGTCAGGGTGATGAAATAATGCTAAGATATCATATAACCCATAAGATTAAGCCTTTCTTGTTAGGTGGTAGTTCATATTGGTACAGTACATCATCGCACAACTATGGTACATTAAGCTTACCTAATCTGTTTGTTTTTGACAGATTTGGGTAACTAATATATATATTTAACCATCCATTATCATGATTCTTGTAAGGTCACAGACTCACAGTGAGAGACTCTTTAAAGCCCCAAAAGTGGCTTTAGAAAAAGTTGGGTTTCATATTGAAGAACCCAATGGAAGAAATCATATTCATCCCATTTTTTTTGCAGTACATGTTCTTTTTTCCTTCAAAGAAATGACAACCATTGCAATTCTGGGTACATCTTGTACATCCCCAACCAAAGTTGAAGGTGTATTTATTCTTTTTGCATTGAATTTGGGATGTTGTACCAAAAATGGGTACATTTATAGTGTATTTTACCACTTGTTGTTGTTGTTTTTCCCGAAGAAGTGGTGACCATTAAGAAAACACAGATGGAAAGGAATAATCAGCTAAAGGATTTCAGGTAATTCAACCTCGGAGGGAGGTTCAATTGATGGAGGGGTGCAAAGTAGGTTTATGGAAAGTACCAGAGTAGAAAACACTGTTCATGTTGACAATTTATTTAGTGACTACTTCAGCACTATGATACTTTAACCATTAAGTAGGCAAGATTTCCTTATTGTGGATATTTAAATTGTGCAACATGTTTCTAACATCCCAGTGTTTTTTTCTGGTTTTTTGGCACAAATGAAAATTAACATCCCATTATTGGTGAGGCCTTTTAAATCATCTAAAATGATAGAGCTAGCAACAATTACTAAATGTACTCAAAAGTTGTACTTTCTACATAGATTTTGGATTCTTAAATGGTGATTCCTAAGCTCAAGATTGTGCATAGATTTAAGGAACATGTCACTCATTCTCAAATGCATGTGTTGGTGGTACTATAATGGAAGATACAATTAACCCCTAAATAAAAAGATTTTTGAAAGCTATTTGTGGGACAAAGGGAATACTAAGTTTCCTCTATTATATATTTTAGCACTTGTACCATTCAAAATCAACTTTTTCTCCAGATTTTTTGAAACAAATGAACCATTTCCATTGTAGGGGAAAAGTATACAGAACCATAGGACACAGTCCCAGCCAAAACCTTTTTCTTTTCTTTTCTTTTCCATTTTCAACCAATCAAGCTTATACTCCTTTTCATCATTTTAACTTTTAATTAACTTCCAAACTAGATAATAAAAACTAGCACCCTAAGCAATGGAACTTTTTGTCCTTCAAAACTTGATAATGATATTCCAAATGGATTCTATTGCTTTTGAGCAATACAAATTATTTAAAGCTTCCTAAGTCTAGTTCCTAGTCCCATTGAAAAATTAAGAAATATCCTTAAAAAAATAAATTTTGTATTGTGGTTTGAAATTGAAAGATTATAATCACATTTGTATAGAATCACAAGGCATTGCAGTTTACATTATAACATCCTATGCTATTAACCCTTGACTACCCAATTGACTATATGTGGTCGATTTGAAATTTCAAGCCCATTTCTATGCGGGTGGTTAAATTCTTTTGGCCATTTAAGGAAAAACAAGTAGCTTTGAAGGTTAACTATAAAAAACTTTCATTTTTCATTGAAAAAAAAAGCATATTTCATTATTGAGAGGTCTTCAAAAACACATATATAAGTGGAGTGTAAAACTTGCCAATTTTACTTCATTTCCTGGCTTTATGCAAAGCTTGGCAATTTCACTTGATTTGAGATTTAAGAAATTGAACTAATCCATTTGCATTGAGAATGGTCCCAATGGAAAGTTTAACCCTTTAGGGCCTAGCAAACCAATTTTGGTTCTTTTAAATTGAATTTTGGGAATTGGAATACTCTCTTGGCCTTAGTTCCTCTTGGGGTATGAACAAGATGTGAGGGCACGGGTATTCCGCTTCCAATGAGCCATTGGCCATCAAATTTGGAGCAATGATGATTTGTCTATTACAATTTGAAGTTGGGAATTTTAGAGTTCAAAATGCACTGTGGAACTTGTTTCTCTATTGAATTTATTTGTGTATAACTAAAGAGAGCATGTCAACTTCACCATAGTATTCAATATAATGAACTCTATTTTCAATAAAAATTTCATGGGAAATTGAGCTTTTTTGTAATTACCATGATTTTTCAAAGGCATAAACTTTAAAAAATCATATAAATTTCGTTTTTTTTCCAAAAATAAATTAAAAATCACATTAGATAAAAGATATGAATTTTTATTTTTAGAAAAATAATAATTTAAATTAAATTATAAAATTTTAATATGAAAATTTGATTCTAGAAGAATTCAAGACGTTGCTTGGGGCTCCTTAGGCCCTAAAGGGTTAAAGTCATTTCATAATTTTCACCATTGAAAATTTCAACATGCAAGTGTTGATTTGAAGCTATTTGCAATTTCTACTTATAAAAGAAAATGACATTTCAACAATTACAAGGTGGATTGTGTAATGAATTTGATGTTTTTAAATGTGAAATTAAGTTTTTTGGAAGTGCATTTTAGTGTGCTAATACACTTTGTAGTTGTTCATGTTACCTCTAATCTCCAAAATTCTAAATGCAAATTTCTAAAACATTGTGGGCAAAGACAACATACTAAAAATAAAAAATGTACACTTTTCTTAGTATAATCTCACAACTCCTAAGAAATTTTGCACTTGAAATTGGTGTGTGTACTAGTAAATAAGCTTTGTACACATCTATACATTTAGATTTTTTTTGAAAATTTGCTTCATTGGAGATAATCACAAGTCAATGCTCTTTTTTCATAGTCAAAACATACTCAGAAGGTTTGGGCATTTAGGAATTACATGTACACAATGAAAAAATCTTCATATCTTTGAAATATGTTTTGTATCTAATAAGAATATTTCTTTGCTCTTTTACTTCAAGAATTTGTTGTCTTGTGTCTTAATTAATATGTGAATTTTCTTGTGATAGTTCAAAGTATTCTAAGATGCACTTCTAATGATTGTAATTTCAAATTCTCATTATGAACCAATGAAAAGTTAAAATAAATTTGGAGGGCTAATATATTACGTGCATGGTAGATGCCTTTAACTTTGTAATTTGCCATTCAATCAAACATAGGTATTGTTTTTTGGTGATTTTTTAATTTTAAAAAACAAAAACTCATGGTTAATTATTGAAAAATGAGTTAAATTTTCTCTTGGAAAAATTGCATAGTGTATTGGCAATTTTTCATACTCCCTTTATCTTAAAATGATCTTTCTAATAGACAAAATGTTATAGGATAAAACAAAAAATAATATTAAAAGAAACATTTTTTTGTAAATAGGCTTTGGTGTTGTTAAAAATGCATTATCTTAATACAATCTCTTCTATAGTTTACAACAATTCACTTTAGTTATAAAGGCAACTAGGGAAAAAATTAAAATATCTTGGACCAATTGTAAAGCTAAATTATTTATACTCTCTCTCCTTAGTATATAGTTTTACACCTCTATTGAATACATTAACTTTTCTTCTTGCATACTTCGATTTGCATCCTTTGGTAGTTTTGTTTTGTCTTCTATTCTCAATAGTGTCATTCCTATCATTCTATAAACTTTGAGTTTTAGAGCTTTTCCAAAGTGCACTTTGGAAATACTATAAAGTGGAATTTTAGAGACATATTCAAAGAACATTGGTAGGTACTTAATAATTGAGTGTGAGGTTGTCATTTTGTGGGCAACTAGTGTACAGTGGGGTCCCAATCAAAATGGTGTATTTGAAATTGTAGTGAAGGAAATTTTAGTGCAGCCAACTTTTAGAGCCTTCCGAGAGCTCAAAAATTGGTATTTTATCACAAAATTTTTACCATAGCATCATCTTTATGTTAATAACATGTGTACCAAATTTTAAGGCTAGAAGATTCACCTTTTCAGAAGTTATTCAAAATCTACCAACATGGGTAGTGGTGAGAAACATTTCACAACTTTCAACTTTGACACCCTTCCAAGGATTGAGTTTTTTTTTTGCCATGAAATTTTTTTATGAAATCTCCCAACAGATATAGTTTTGAGGAAATTTTCACAATTGCCAACTTTGACACCCTCCCAAGGGCTGAAAAATTGGTTTCTTACTATGAATTTTTTTATGAAGTCAAATATATGTTGATAACATGTACTCTAAATTTCAGGTTCAATTGAATTACCAAAAAAAAGATATACAAAATCTCTCAACATGTGTAGTTGTGACTCTTGGAATGACTACATTGAGACAACAAGTGTATTGTAATTATAGATTCCCCTCCCCCCGCCCCCCCCCCCCCCCCCCTCCTATTGCCAACAAAGGAGACAAATGTTTTGAGTTATTTAAAATTTCTATATGGTGGTGGGTTTCACATTGACATGCTTTGGAATGGGGTTAGATATTTTTTATTAGGAACTTTTAATTTCCATCAAAAAAAATTTAATAGATTAAACAACTACCATTACAATACTTTCTTATAATTATGCAACATCCTTTTTAGTCATTTCTTTAGATATTCATATGCTTTCTTAGTATGTTTCTCATAGATTCTAATTTCATTGCTTCCAAATCTTGCTACAACAGTCAAAATTCCTTTAGCAACAAATTTGTAGCATGGAATAAGTTAGTTGAACACCCATCTCTTCTATTGGAGCAATTTCTTTTCATATTACAGTACAATACTCAATTGAAAAAAGTGTTACATATTTTGAAAATTCTCAATGTAGCAATGAAATTCCGTTTCATTTGTTTTAAAAAAAAAAAAAAAAAAATTCTCAGTGTAACAGTGAGTACAATGGTACAACAATGATAGTTAAAGATCTGCTCCCCGTGTTGCCAACAAAGTAGGGAAATATTTCTATTTAAAAAAAATTCAATGTGACTATGGTGTTGGGTTTCACATTGACATGCTTTGTTTAAAAGAAAACTAAAAAAACATTGACATGCTTTGCAAATGGATTTGAACCCCATCTTGTACTTCCTATTTAATTTGCAATTGAGATGAGCATGAATGTGTTTATTTGAGACCTTAGCACTCCCCATTAATTATCTGGTATCCAATCCTTGCATTGGGGCCAGACATCTCTTGTCCTCGGGGGCAGTGCTCCATAGCTGCTGGTAAGTACATGGCTAAAAGGCACACAATCCCGGATAGTCCCCTGGCTGTCCTCAATGGCCTCACTGATCAAGAAGGCGGGGCTCGATCCCCATATTAGACGCAAATTAAGTAAGTTAGATCATTTTTATGTCTTTGAAGGGTAACTTCTTTTGAGAAAGCAGAAAGGCTCGGCTGATCAATCTCTCACATGGGTATTTCGTGAAAGCCAAAAGGCTGGTCAATCTCCCACACACACCGTAAAATCTTTCCAACTCGCGATGCAGCTCCAGTTCCAAGGTCAAACCGTTTTGAGCTCCGTGGGGCATTACACAAAAAACTTGAATGCAAGATTCCCAAAAGGCTTGAATCTGTCACAAGAGAACAACATTGATTCAGCCCTATTTTTTTTTTTTCGTTTACACAAATGAAACAAGTCTCTGTTTTTTAAAAACAAATGGACAAATTCCATTGATGAAGGAACAAGTACCGACATCGTACCAAGGGCGCAAGTCCCTGGTGAAATTTTGGTTTCTTAAAGTTTTTTGTTTGCTTTTTCTTTTGTTCCTTATTGATAAGCAGAACACACCATCACAAGAGGAAAAGTAAAACAGAAGCCTCTCAGTAAGTGTAAAAGCTACCCAATTTGGGCTGCACTATCTTAGTTTCCACGAGATCCACATGTGATGCCGTTTGCCAATGAAACAAGAACAAGAATTTCATTGCAAGGGAAAAGAACAAACCCACCAGCCACAGGTGGCCTGGCCTGTTTCATTTGTTTCAATCAATCAAACAAACCAAAACATTGATTCAGGGCCTCCTTTACTTGTGTCCAAAAAAAACAAAAAACAAAAAAACATGGATTCAGGGTCAAATGAATGATGAGGATCACAGTTCAAGTTGCAGCCTCAAAGATCCTGAGTGGCTTGTGGTGTTGTTCAGGCAATACCTTAGTTTTTGCAGGACACTGAATCCTCCATTCAAACTGGGCCCTGCATGGTAATTTCTGGGTTCGCTAGGGGTAAAAGTAAAAAAGCCCCCTAGTTTTGGGCTGTGTCTAGGTATGTTCGAGATCCCCACCAGCTGATTTGGGCTTCCTGATTGCAAACATGAATTCAGAATTTGCAAAAAACATTTGAGTTATTTGTAAAGTCCCCCAACTTTGGGCATGACTTTTTTTGAAGTTGAGAAGGCAACTATATTTGAAGCGTCAAACTTTTTTGCAAGATACTTATGTCACACAACTTCAAAAGTGGGGACTAAACTTTTTTAGGCACCATTTTGATGGAAAAATAAGTTTCATACCCACTTTTATTTCAACTTTTTTACCTCAAGTGGATTTTTCACAAAACTCATGGGTTTAAATCTAGGTTTAGTGTACTTTACAAATAACTCAATTATTTCCAAAAAATAAAAAATTCCAGCATTTTCCCCAAGGTAAATTTGTCCCTGGAGGGCCCAGTTCAAATGGAGGATTTAGTGTCCTCTATAGTTTTTTTGTGTGTGTTTTTTCCTTTTCTCGAAGAGCAAATTAAAGAGTGTTCATTGCCAGAAATTCAGCACTGAGTGTGAAGTTTTCCTTTTCCTTTATTTTAGGCAGTGCAGGAAGCGATAATCAATGAAAGGATGAAGCTATTTACATCCATGGAAATGGATGAAACTTCAATTTCACAGATGAAAATTCATTTATTCATCCAAAATGATGTACATTTATCCAAAATAGAGCTGTTTCAAGATCTGGTAGCAAATCGACAAATTCATCCATTAATTAAAAAAATGTTATCATTCACCTTCCCTTTGGAATGCCTTTGTAAACCTGGGGTGATGATCAGTGGATATTGCCATGTGTTTGAAAAAAAATTGAGGTGATGCTTTTATTGTTTGTGCTTGAAGTGATTGGAAATTGTGTGAGAATGCATTGTCACTTGATTCTAATGATAAATAAAATAAAATAGAAATAATTGGTATAATTGATCACAAATAAGGTAGGAGGTTTACAAAGTGATCAATATCTAAGAGGGTCTTGTAATACAAAGGTACATTTTGATTTGAGTTCTTTCAATGTACCAATTGCAGTTGTGAAGGTATCCAGGATAAATGTATCAAAGGGGACACTTTTAGTGATCTAAGTATGTGATTCCAACATCAAAATTTTCAACTAATTCTACAAAGATCTAAAAAAAAGAAAAGATGTGGGGGTAGACACCAACTCCATTTGTCTTTCAAGGAAAATCTACTAGAAATATTTCAAAAAATCAACCCTACCCTCCCATCTCTACATCCAAAATTGTGAATTAGCTCTTAACCCCTAAACCCCTAACAGCGTTTTCACCAAAAAAAACTGCTCCAAAACTGCCATTTCTAGTACAAGAGCAATTTTTTTTTTAAAAACACATTTTTGACTCATGTAACCGTAGGATCTTGTAGTAAGGTGGTTTGTAAACATGTGGAAAAAATTTCAGAAATTTCCACCATGTAGATTGCAAGATATAAGCATTTGAATTGACAAAAACTGTTTTTTTATCCCTGCGAAAATCCGGGCAGCTGCACTTCACAAGGTCACATTTGTGTGAAAAAAAATTCAAAATGGTGGTTACTCTTTGAATTCTTACTTCAATGTAAGTTGGCTACATTCTCAAAAAAATTCAAACCATTTGGAATTGTACAACATATAGGAAAAAATAAGTAAGTAGAAAGAAGTAAAAAATGAGCCAAAATACTAAATTGTGAACATTTTATTCATGGAATTGAAAATTTTCAATCCCAATGGTTAAAATGTTGAAATAAACAATCTACACCTTTTGTTTTTATTTTTTTTCAAAAATATAAAAAATTGAATTAAATGAAGAATTTCAAACTTTTTTTGTGCTGTGCAGATTCTGTAACTGGCCGCAAACTACCCCAAACTTAAAATCTTCATAACTTTTGACTCATTGATCGGAATGGATTGATTCAAAGCTTCACATGTCTGTATAAACCTAAAGAACCGATTTGAAATTTCACTTTTCAAAAAAAAGTTTTTTTGAAAAAGTTTTTTCAGCTGCCTGAGCTGCCCGCCGAGCAAACAAAGTGACATTTCATGCCATAGCTTTTTATCCACAATGTCAAAAGTTATGAAAATTGTTGGGTCTTAAAGCTACTCCTCGGACACACATTGTATCAAAATTTCAAAGAAAAAAAATAAAAACTCCATCCTTAGTGAGCTGCCCAAAAAATCTATAATCTCAAAAAACGTTGTTTAGGGGTTTAGGGGTTAACTTCTAAATTTCTAAGGTACCATATTTTAGTACCACATAAACTTTGAAGTCAAATAAAATCTTATGATAGATTTTTGACTATGTATTTATAAAAAAAAACTTCAAAACTACCATGTCTAGTACAAGTACCAACATTTAGGATAAAAAATAGTTTTTAACACATGTTACCATATGATCCTATAGTAAGTTGGCTCAAGAAGATGTGGAAAAAATTTCAAAAATTTCTATTGTGTAGATTGTTAGGTATTAGTATTTGAATTGATAAATATCCTTTTTTTTAACTCTACAAAAAATCGGGAAGCTACACTTTAGATGGTCACATATGTGTGAATAAATGTCCAAAATGGTAGTTACTATTTGGATTTGTTCTTCAAAGCAAGTTGTCTACATGCTTGAAAATTTTCAAATCATTTGGAATTGTATAACATATAGGAAATAATTAGTAAGTAGAAAGATGTACAAAATGATTCAAAATACTAAATCATTAATAATTTATGTATGGAATTAAAAAATTTCAATCTCAATGATTGTAATGTTACAAGAAACAAATTAAATCTAATGTTTTAATTTTTTTCCAAAAATACAAAAAAATTAATAGAAAAAAGGCCTTCAAAGTTTATCATAGTGTAGAGATTCCACCCGCAAACTACCCACAAATTAAACTCCTCATAACTTTCATCTCATTAATCAAAGTGAAACTATTCAAGATTTCCCCATCTCTCTCTAAATCTAATAAATCAATTTCAAATTTTGGTTTATTAAAAAACGATTTTTGAATAGTTTTTTTAGGTGCCCAAGTTGCTTGTCGAGCAATGAAACCACTTATCATACAATAACTTTTAAACCTTGAAGCACTTTGAAGTCCACTTTTTGGACAATGTAGGAATGGAAATCAAATTTCTTTCTCATTATAGCTTGGATGAAAGCCATCCTAATTTTCAAAGATACTTTATGAAGTTGTTGTCCTATCCTAGGGTTGGATTTGGTGATACTAAAGCACATATTTTTCTAAAATTACAAATGTGGAAGTATGTCAAGTGGTTGACTTTTGTTGGCTCTAGTTCAAATTTGAAATTGCAAAAATGAGGTTATAGAATTGAAGAACTAAAAAATTCCTAAAAATCATCATATCAACCTCATTTCAAGTCCTTCTTGAATAAAATTTATTCAAAAATGACAATATTTTGTTTGTAATTGAATTTTGAAGGAATTTTGAAATTTTCCTTTCAAAATCTATAGAAAAATGTTGGTGATAGCATTGGTGAATCTAACAACATGGATAGAATCTAAAACTCAAAGTCTACAACTTTTATTCGCATATCAATTCCAAAATATTCTTCCAAATAGTATTTTAAAATGATTTTTCTAAAATCATCAATTCTATATATGAATCTTGATGCTTAGGGGTTAACCAATGAGGTCCAAAGTTATAAAAATTATTGGGCCTTTCAAATATCTTTTTGGGCACATGTTGCATAAAAATTTCAAAGCAAAAAAATAAAACTCCATCCATAGTGAATTGTGCAAAATTGCTATATTGTCAAATATCCTTCAAATTTTCTATGATTTTTCAATTGAAGATTTTGTGCAAGGGGGTCCATTGATTTTTAAATTTTACAGGCTTTTATTGACTAGCTTCATATACACTAGATCTTAGAGGGGGAGGGGATGAAATTACATTAGAAATTTGCCCAAGAAAATTTTAGATCTTCAAAAGCCATAAATCATTGACGGCTATATATGTTTTGTCCTTTAACCAAACAATTTTTTTTCATGACCTCAATTTTAGATTTGACATGTGAAAAGACAGTTGAAAGACTTCAAATCCTTCTTTTTAGTATTGACATACACTCCATCAAATATTGTAATCTTTCAATCCACAAGTAATATTGTAATATTTTTCTTCTTTACAAGTATTGTAACACTTCTAATTTAGGTCTATGCAACTTAGATAGTTGAGCCACCTCTTACATCCTCTTCATTCATTCAACAAGGGAACTTTGTTTTTTCAAGGGCGCTTTTTACTATGGTTGAAGGTTTGGAGTTTGTCGATTTCCACCAATTAGATTTCAAAAAACCATGAGTTTGGCCTCTTGACCCTTCACACTAGGAAGTATAGTCCAAAGTTCATCAAAATTCGATGTCCTCAAAATTGTTTACATAGTAGTCAAATGCCTATATGGCGACAAACTTTCAATCATAGTTTGAATTGCTATTTTTGGTTGACCCAAATTATGGTTGACAACTTGTCAATGTTATTTCAAAAATCAACAAGATTTTAGCCATTAGATTGGATTGGAAGGGCTTGTTTCTATTTCTTATTGCCATCATTGGAGTTGGCGAAACCTAGTCTCCACCATTACAATAGAGAGTCTTTGTACCTACTCCCCTTCTATGACCAATGCCATCTTTTTCCATTTATATCCTTTATATTCCTTGTTTGATGATGTGGGCATGTATTATGATGTTTTTTTCAAGGTTGTTGTGGTGTTTTTTCAAGGCTGTTTTTGACTCTATATGTTTGTTTGTTTTCCGGTTTTTGTTTGAAAAAATTATCATGCAGGGAGGCTTCATGAAAATTGTTAGAAAGTGAATGGATAAATGTGGAGAGAGAAGGATAGAAGCCCCCAAATGTTGTACATTTGGACTTTGGGCTTGGACTTTGACCTCTGGAGGCTTCACTCTATGGTTGGCCAAAGGATTCAATTCCTAAATTCTATTCCCTATTCATTGCCCAATTCTTTAGACTGTCACCAAAATTTGGCCAGTCAATCCCACAACCTCTCGACCATAATGTGAAGTGGCCCTGAATCTAAAGTGAAATAGTTGAGCCATTCCCAACATACTCTTCTTCTGACTGACGAAAGAAGAAGACAAAAATTCTATCTCATCCCTTATTACCTTATTTGCAAGCAAGCTGTTGTACAGCAAATTTATTTTATTTTTAAAAAAAATTGTGGAGTAAAACAAAAAAGTTGAGAACTGTGCTGCTGTGTTGTGCTCCTGGCTGGACGGACTCCTTGGTGTGCAGCATAGAATTGCCACTCCATCATCCCAAAAGAGGCACAGCCTTTCATGGGCCCATTGAGTGCTTTCCATGCCTGCCCCGCCAGCAAGAGAATGTGTGCGCTTCCCAAGACCAACCAGTGACGGTCGCCACTAATGCGGACGGAGGCCCTCCATTTCTTTTTCTTTTCTTTCCAGCTGCTGTACAGTACAGGAGAGTTATTACCAGACTGTAGAGTAGAATTTTCTTGTAGAACTCCGAGTTTTTGACCAACATTGGAATCCGATTCACGAGACTGCATACCACTTTTACCTCGTAGAGCATTGCAATGCTGTCCCAGCACCCTGTACCCCGTACCTGTATAACTCACTTTTGAATGATAAATAAGTAGAACTTGGAAATTGTCTCATTGGGAGCGCATCAAAAAGAACTTGGAGAAGGTACCCCAAAAAATTCAAAATTACACATTGGACAAGTAGTTCAACAGTAAAGTAAAATTCTGAAATTAAAAAGGTCTTAGTAAATCACGGATACCAAAGCAAAATTTGGTCATTGACCCTCTAAATGTCACCAAATGTGAAGGGCCAATGACCAATTTTTGCTTTGGTAACCGTGATTTACTAAGACCTTTTTAATTTCAGAATTTTACTTTATTGTTGAAGTACCTGTCCAATGTCTAATTTTGAATGTAATTTAATGTAATTTAATTTTTTGGGGTACCTTCTCCAAGTTCTTTTTATGCTTATCCAATGAGAAAATTTCCAAGTTCTACTTATTTATCATTCAAAAGTTAATTGTACATGTACTGGGACTGGGACAGCATTGCAAATGCCATTGCAGGAGTCTGATAGCATCATAGTGAACCAAATCAATGGAGGACATTCCTCCAACTTAGAAGATCAATGCCATTGAACCTTTAGAGAGTTACTTGACCGTGTTTCTGTGGGTCTGCTCAAGCTTTGGTTATGGCCATATGCTGCTGCTTATGTATGTAAACCTGGAAGCCAGCTCATGCAGATATACATGTAACTTACAGTAGTGAATCTGGATGATAAGCTTACAGTATTTTTTATTTTATATTATTTTGAAACAAATAAAATGGAATTTCAATGCCAAGAAACAAGCCACAAGTGTCCTGGCAAAAGGAGCACACATACAGGACCTACTCAGGACTGAAGCTCACATACAGTATTTGGAAATCATGTTGAACAAGCTATTTAAGTGTTCTGAAAAACAACTAAATTAGAAATTGGAAATCATGAACGGATTATCTTATGTTGTGGGAGTCTTCAGTCACTTGAGATCGTTGAGAATTGAAGATTCAGACACACAGCAATGTAAGCTGATGCAAAGCTGATTAAGCTTCACTGAGGCAAAGCTGATTAGTCAAGTCAGTAACATGCACTTGCAGCATGGCTGACAATGAGGTTAGTTACAATAATCATGTTTATGGGGGAGCTTGAGCACTGTTTTTACAGTAAATTATACAATCCCTAGGACAATAATAAGGTTCATTGACTTACATTGAGCTTTGCAGGACATTAAAATAGCCATTCCAAGTCTGTGGTTTTGCCCTAGAAAACACACTGGAATTTTTTAATTTACAACCCAACCATGATGAAATTTGAAAATTTAGATTTGGAATTTGGAATTAGAGGTCCCAAATTAGCAAAGAAGGATGCAAAGTGCACGACACTAAGCAACCACAAAATAGAGGTAGTGTTTTACATTTATCCTTGAATCAATTAAACTTAGCCAAATCAATCTGAAAACTCTTGGGGTTGAGGTTGGGGGTAGTTTATTTTTTTATTTCATTTTTTATGAAGTGCCAAAGTGATGATATCGAATGTAATCGTGGTGCTCCAAATTTCAACATTCATCCACATATTGGATAGAAAATATAACTTTAGCACATCAATATCACATACAAATAATTTTCATCCACAAGTTGGTGATTTCATTCAGTTTTTTTCTCTTTGTGTTCCGAGGGTACAGTGCAGCAGCCATCACCTTGATGCAAATGGCTGCCAAATTGCAGGGGATACAATATACAGGGGAATACAATGTATCTTCGGCACTTGTCTCTCTTAGGAGATTCTATGCATCCAGGACGGTCTGGTATGTCCTTAGGGGAGCTACTTGCTGGGCCATATGGGTCTCCAGAAACAAAATTGTATTCGACCAATAACACTGGCCTCCAATTCGTATCTATGTTGTCTTATAGGAGGCCCTTCTTGACGCTAGTAGGGCAGTACTCCTTAAAGCCAAACGTCAAGCCAAGTGCTGCCCCCAACAAGCTAATAGGATCTGGTTGAACTTTGATACAATATGGATTCATTCCCCAGTGCTTATCACTAGAGTCGGTGATAGTATAATTTGGACTAGACACGGACCTGATCCTTGTCTCTTTATGTAGTTTCTCTCCCCCTTCTCTCTCTCCTCCTCCTTTTGTCTAGCCTGTTAGGCTTGGCTGCTTTGTACTCGGTGTTTTGCAATGGAATTCCATTTGTTTCGAAAAAAGAAAAAAGAAATTGCAGGGGGAAAACACATGGGGGTGGGGGGTGGGTTGAAGTGAAGTAGAGTTAAGCTTATTAGTCGAAGGCAAGGCATGGCTGGCTGCCTTTCCTTTCCCTTCCCTTCCCTTCCCTTCCCTTCCCCTCTCCAGTTCTCCCCCTTGGCCCCTTCCCTTATTGGCCCATAAAAGCTGAGGAGTCGTCCGCCAGAGTCTCCAGTACAAGATCTTCATCATTCTCCTCCCCCAGCAGCAGAGAGCAGACTGGCTCTACGTTAACCTAGCCCAGCCCAGCCTCAGCGTAGGTCTTGTAAGGGCAGGAAGTTGGGTAATGATGGAAAAGAGTAGTCAGAGCTTCAGTTCCAAAGATCTTTGACCCTTGACACATTATAACCCTGTAAGATTGCCTGCAAGCCTCCCTGGGGGCTCACTGGGTGCTGCTGCTGCTGCAGCAATTCGATCAAGCAGAGTAAAATAAGGGACTGAAGCAGGTCTTTCTTTTCTTTTCTTTTCTTTTGGGGGAGCTGAGGGGGGCACTACCTTAATGAAATGGAATTCCAATGCAAAAGATGGAAGTACAAGACCTGCCAGCCACATAACTTAAGGTAACTTTTGGGGATTGAACCAGATTGCAGCAGGCTCAGGAGCTGGAGCTCCAGCACCCCAGCAGCAGCAGCAGCAGCAGCTCTGCCTGGCCTAAGCTTCAGCTTCAGCTGTGACTGTGACTGTAACTCCTGTATGACCAAGAGTGCAGCAACAGAAGACAAGCCAGGGCTTCCATGTCTGTCCGTCTGTCCCTCAGTCACAGCACTATCGTACAGTAGCTTCTTGAATCCACAAACTAAACTACAGGAAAGGAACTTCAGGGAGGATAGACAAGCCTATTCCCACCCCACCCAGAATTCAGCAATCTGACTGATGTATCTTAGGGAGAATTCCAAGAGGGGGGCTTAGTTTTTGGAGGGGAGGGCTTGTTTCTTGAGACAAACCCAAGTGGAATTTGAATTTTCCAAACAAAATGGTCATTTGGGTGAATTTTCTGGATCAGAGTGGTGTGTCCTGAAACTGCAAAATCAAGCATAGAATGCATGGGTGCATAAACATGCTGTAAAACAACACATAACCACTCACTTAAGGTAGGTACACCCCAAAGCGCCAGTTTTTCATACTGTGCCTAGTTCCTGTTATTATGTTGTTCAGATTTTTTTACAATCTTGTTGGTGAGTGAAAGCATGTTCCAACGCACCAAAGAACAGTGGATTTGGATACTGTATGCAAAAGTTATTAACAGTCAAAGTGTGTTTCTGAAAGCACCATCTACAGCCTGGGTACATGACTGATTTTGAAAATGTATGCACATGGCTTTAAGGTCAGGTGCCATTTTGGGTGTACCTACCTTATATGTGTTCATTGTTCACCAAGGAAAGATTGACACACTACCCCTTTTGTTACTGCTTGAGCTATGACTAAGACAAGGGCTTTTGTTGTCTGTCCATCTGTGACACAACTATGGCTTCTAACTTCCTTGAATGGATTGACAAACTACGGGATCTGTATTAATCTGTTGATCAAGTGATGGAAGGCACTCCAAACTTGGTTTATTAAGCATGTGGATTTGGGGACTTTGGTAGACACCTTCAATAGGCTAGAGAAACACACCTTGACTACTAGTAGCTATCTCATATAAGAGAGGCATTCCGAAAGTGCCACTGATTCTAAGCCGTCATCTATTGTTAGTGTACATTTCTAAAATCAGTTATGCACCTATGTAGAAGAAACACTTTTAGAATCAAACTTTGTTCCTTCATGACTTTTGCATACAATACCCAAAATGTTGTGTTTTTTGTGCATTGGAACCTCCTTTCCCTTACCAACAAGAAAATTTTAAAAAAATTAAACAGTCAAATAAAACTAAAGTCAGTAGTTTCCAGTAGCAATTAGTGGTGCTATTGGGTTTCCCTACCTTACTTGTCCATCTTCACCCATAGGACTCAGAGTATATTTGGAAGACTTGCAGAGGGAGGCTTGACCCTCAGTTGGCCTTCAATTCCCACAGAGGAAGGGAAGAAAAGGTCTGAGCCCCCTGAAATATACGCCCCCCTCTGAAAATATACCAATTTCATTCATTTCCAGTGACAATAATTCCTGCATGCACATACATACCTCATTGGACCTTCCTTAGAAAAACAAACATTGATCTGTACTGTATGCAAGTGCCATGCAGCTCTGCACATGCAGTAGTTACTGTAGCTGATTTGTACAGAGTACTTCCCCAGCACAGTTGTCCACCTTTTTTTTCCTTGAGGGGGAGCCTGGGAGGGCACTGAAATTTGTAAGATTTCCTTGTATGAATAGTTTCCTTTTCTTATTTATGGGTGTTCATTGGGCCAAGAATATGACTGACTGACTGACTGATGCAGTGGGACACTGCTGTCAGTTTTAAGAGAAGCAAAGAAAGAAAGAAAGAAATTGCGCGTGAGTACACAGGATCATCATTTTGTGTGGAAGCGGAGTATATCTCTGTTGTAAGTTCAGCGTCCCGCGTCTGAGCCACAAGAGAAGCTAAGCATAGGCCATTCCACTCCGGGATTCAGATTCGATCAAGCCTCCGTCTCAGTCTGAGCTGCAGTTCCTTCGTCTGGCCCTCCCAGGTGGTGGTGCTGCTTCAGTTTGTATTGTTTACTTTTGGAAGCCATTTGATCCAGGAGAGAATGGGGCAAACATCCTCGCCTCTGCTGCAATTCATTTCAGGGGTTCAGTTTGAAACAGCCAGGCCGCCCCTCAAAAAGTCTGCCTGGGAAGGGGGGGCTTCCAGTTCCTCGATTTGTAAGTTACTCTTTTTCTGCAGTGAATTGAATCTCTTGAACCATTGGAACTAAGAAAATCAAATTTCAAGAAAAATAGCAAACTGGAAAGGCCCTAACTTAACCCCTAAAGCCCTGAGCTGCGTTTTTTGGCAACATAGAAATTTTGGGCAGCTCACTACGAATGGAGTTTTTACTTTTTTTCTTTGAAATTTTGATACAACATGTGCCCGAGGAGTAGCTTCAAGGCCCAACAATTTTCGTAACTTTTGACTACACGGTTAAAAAGTTATGGCATGATATGTCAAATTGTTTGAAGTGTGGGCAGCCTGGGCAGCTGAAAAATTTCTTTAAAAACACTTTTTTTTGAAAAGTGAAATTTCAAATTGATTCTCTAGGTTTTTACAGACATGGGAAGCTTTGAATCATTCCATTTGGATTCAAGAGTCAAAAGTTATGAGGAATTTTAGTTTGTGGGTAGGTATGGTTTTCAAAAACTCCATACCTACCCGCAAACTAAAATTCCTCATAAATTTTGACTTCTTAATCCAAATGGAATGATTCAAAACTTCCCATGTCTGAATAAACCTAAAGAACCAATTTGAAATTTCACGTTTCAAAAAAAAGTGTTTTTAAAGAAGTTTTTCAGCTGCCCAGGCTGCCCACACTTCAAACAATTCGACATATCATGCCATAACTTTTTAACCGTGTAGTCAAAAGTTACGAAAATTGTTGGGCCTTGAAGCTACTCCTCGGACACATGTTGTATCAAAATTTCAAAGAAAAAAAGTAAAAACTCCATTCCTAGTGAGCTGCCCAAAATTTCTATGTTGCCAAAAAATGCAGTTCAGGGCTTTAGAGGTTAACCCCTCAGCGTGTAGACTCATCTCCAGAATTGACAATTTTGGAAAAATCATCTTAACCCCTAAAGCCCTGAGGTGCGTTTTTTGGCATTATAAATTTTATGGGTAGCGCACTACAAATGGAGTTTTTATTTTTTTTCGCTGAAATTTTTACACAAGATGTGCCCAAGGAGTAGCTTTAAGGCCCAACAATTTTTGTAACTTTTGACTTTGTGGTTAAAAGGTTATGGCATGATATGTCATTTTCTTTACTCGGAGGGCACCCCGGGCAGCTGAAAAAACTTCTTAAATTTTATTTTTTTCAAAAGTGAAATTTCAAATTGATTCTTTAGGTTTTTACAAACATGGGAAGCTTTGTTTCATTCCATTTGAATTAAGGAGTCAAAAGTTATGAGCAATTTTAGTTTGTGGGTAGGTATAGAGTTTTTGAAAACCATACCTACCCGCAAACTAAAATTGCTCATAACTTTTGACTCCTTAATCCAAATGGGATCAAACAAAGCTTCTCATGTTTGTAAAAACCTAAAGAATCAATTTGAAATTTCACTTTTGAAAAAAAGTTTTTTCAGCTGCCCAGGATGCCCACACTTCAAACAAAACGACATATCATGCCATAACTTTTTAACTGCGTAGTCAAAAGTTACAAAAATTGTTGGGCCTTGAAGCTACTCCTCGGACTCATCTTGTATCAAAATTTCAGCAAAAAAAAAGTAAAAACTCCATTTGTAGTGAGCTGCCCAAAAAATTTATGTTGCCAAAAAACGCACCTCAGGGCTTTAGGGGTTAAGTATAGTTTGGAAGACGGAATATTTTGGAATTGAGATGCATATAAAAGTAGGAGAGTCTGAGTTGTAGATTCTATCCTTGTGGTTAGATTCACCAATGCCATTATCGATACTTTTCTATAAATTTTGAAAGGAAAAATTCAAAATTTCTTCTAAAGTCAATTACAAACAAAACATTGGTTTTTTTTTAGTAATTTTGTTGGAATGGATTTGACGTGAGGGTCTCAATCTTCACATGGTGGTTTTTTGGAAATTCTTGTGTTCTTTGATTCTATGACTTCATCTTTGCAATTCCAAGTTTAAACTAAAGCCAATGCAATTTTGGTTGGGTCAACTACTTGGCATACTTCCACATTTATAATTTTAGAAAAATAAGTAATCTAGTAACACTGAATCCAACCCTTGGATAAGACAACAACTTCACAAGGTATCTCTAAAAATTAGTATGACTTTCATCCAAGCTGTAATGAGAAAGAAGTTTGGTTTTCAATTTGTATGTCATCCAAAAATTGGACATCAATAACTCGGCGTGCCTTCAGGGTTAACTTGTTTAACCCCTAAACGATGCACAAGCCATATTCTGATCAATGAACAAGAGAGAATCTTTTTGTATAGGACAGAAATACAATTATTCATCCTCGAAATGAGGGATGGAAAGGGAAGATCTTCTACATGATTTTGACATCCAACAAGAGCTTTTGAATTTTTCGTAACCAAATGATTTCCATGGTATCAAAATTCAAGATTTCCAATTTAGGGGTTGACATCCTGAATTCCTGAGTCCTGAATGGGAAATAAAATCCGTTTCATTTGTTTAAAACAGAAGAAGGTGGGAATAAGCTGAATGTTGTCCTCACTCTCAAGTCTGGATGGAGTCTGAACGAGATTTGATTTGCATTACTCAAGCAAATCATTGTGAAACATCCAGCTGGTGACAGAGATTGAGTAAAATTTGTTCTGACAGGTAACATAAGTTTTAATTAATTCAGATGGACCCAGGTTTTTTCTTTTTTTTCCTTTTTTTCTTTTGGACACAGACCCAGTTTTTTTTTTCCTTCCAGGCACCCAGACAGTGCCTGAGTCTCACTGCCAACTAGAACTAAGTTCCTGCAGCAGCTAATTGTCCCATTCGACCCACCTTCCTTGTGGACTTGTGCAGCCAAGGGGCAATGCCAACTCTCAGAGTACATGTACATACACGCAATTTGAGTTGCAAGTACAAGGGGTATATTTTAAATTATTATTATTATTTTTTAATTGCTCTTTCCTTCCATTGAGAATGGAGGACATCAGATGTTTTTTGTTCATTTCTTGTGAAGTGCCAAAGTGGTGATATTTCATTTTATTGTGGAGCTCCAAATCTCAACATTCATCCATATATTGGATAGAAAAAATCATAGTAGCATGTAGTACATATCTATCATTCTATTTTCATCCTTTATTTGGTGATTTCATTGATTGTTTTAAAAAAATTTAAGTTTATTGGCGATTTCATCCAAAATTTTACTATTTTGTTTTTTTCCTATAGGCTTGGTACCAAGCCAAAATTTTTGGTGCAATTTTGCACCAAATCGCCAAAAAAACCCACCCTGGAAGACATTCCATGTATCTTTTGCGGCAAAAGTTCATCCAACATACAAGCTTACCGTAACTTAACCCCTAAATGCCCGAGACACCCAAATGTGGTGTTGAAGAAACTTTGAAGTTAAATAAAACCTTACCAAATTCTATTTTTAGTAGTTTATATTTTTGGAAGATTCTTTTTGAAGTTTAGTTTTGGCATCAATAATCCAATTTTGAAAATGAATGATAGTGATTTTTCTATACAAGTTTTTGTGCAAGGGTACCCATTGCAATCTTTACTTCATGTAGCGTTAAGAGCTCTTGGAAATGAGCCTCACATACACTAGATCTTGGATCAAAAATTTCAGTCTAAATTCATTTAAAAAAATTACAAAGTAATTTTTAAGAAGCCATAAATTGATTGGGGTTATACATGTTAGGCCCTTTAACCTCATATTTTTTTTGGTCACCATTGTTTTAGATTTGACTTGTGAAAAGAGGATTGAAAGATTTTTGCAGTTTTAACACCCTCATGGTCAAACCTTATAATCTTTCACTTTGTAAGTGATATTGTTGTGTTTTCTTTTCCCATGAGATCTCTAACATGTCTAGTTTGAATTTGTATGGTTACAATTCCAAAAAAATTGATACAACTTATCAAAATGTTGGCATTTTGTTCAATTTAAAGCAAATTCCAAGACACTCAAAACAGGCCCTGGGCATTTAGGGGGTAACTTAACCTTCAGCTTGCTCCCACCAGCCAGAAGTGACTGGCCGGCTCTGTATTTTCTCTCTGTTGCAGTGTCATCCCATTTCATTTACAAGTTATAAAAAAAATGCAAAAAATGAAACCACTACAGTAGCAACACAAACCTCTCACTTCTCATTTGTTTAAAAAAAACCCAAAAAAGTCTCACTTCTGCTCGGATACTGGATGAAGTTAAGTTCTATGCAATCAAGTCACTGGCTCACTGAAATCTGAATTTCTGTTGAATTTTCAATATAGTCAACTAGTGTTTAGGTTTAGGATCATTACTGCCTGATGCAATGGATTATTTCATGACTCCCGCCCTGATCATAACTTAAAACTGAGCTGCAGGGTTTTTGGGCTCATCTGGTCAAACCATTTGGGGATTTCGGGATGACAAGATATGGTGGGTATCTTAACCCTCAAATTGCCACTTACTTGGCAAGTGAGAGGAGGTTCCAATGCACCAAAGAACATGACATTTGGATATTGTATGTAAAAGTTATGAAGGATCATAGGTTTTTTTAGTAGATATTCTGAATTAGTTTCTACAACACCTTTACATATTGATTTTGGAGATGTACATAGAGTGATGTTGGCACATTCAACATCTGAAGGTGCGATTGTAGGTGTACCCACCTTACTTCGAATGCGTACTGATACACCACACAACAATACATTTATGTATTCTTAATTTTGGAAATGCATTAATAATTTGTTCTATTACAAAGTAATAAAATATAAGCTTCTATAAAACGAAAAGCAAGAGCTATGGCAAAAAATAATGATTAAGGAAATTGCTCCTAATTCTAATTTTTTTTAAGAACCACCCCTCAAAGATTATTGTCTAGAGTGCACTAAACCTATTTAAAAGCTCTTGGGTGCTTCAATTTTTACAAGCTCAAAAATTCAAAATTTATTCATCTTGTATCCTAATATTGCATGAGAAGGAAATCTTGAATGTGTTCTTTTGATTTTCAAAAAGAAAGAGATTCAACCAAAAATAAATGGAATTTAATCCTTCATACTTGAGGAAACTACAATGTTAATGTTATATTGTTTTTGTATTCCTTTATTGCAAGGCCAAATGCAAGAAAATCTTTCACAATTCTCCACTCACTCAAAAATTATGCAACTTTCATATATAATATGCTCTTTGATTGTTCTTGTCATGCTACAAAAACATTATCTTGATACAATATGCTATGCTATGATAAACGCCACTTGTAATTTTAGTTTGCCTCTATATGATCACCATATGTATAGGGGCAACTTCCTTTAGGGATTCACACTCAATGGATTATTGTCTTTGGGGTTTCAAAAATATTTCAATATACATGTAACAAAGCAAGGCTAAAATTTTCATTTGTATTTATTCTCTAGTGTATCTAAATGTAGGATCCTTTAGTTAACTTCTTCAAGTGCATCCTCCCAAAGTTGTAGTGAAAATCCCAACCCACAACAAGTTCAATGCATCCTAACTTCAAGAAATAAGCTTTTCCAATCCTTGCCAAAGCTAAAGTTTTGTTTTTCAACATTTTAAGGAAAAAACATATGTGTCCTATGACTTGTGCATTTCAGTTAATATGTCGAAGAATGGATTGCAAGTGTATAGAAAAAATAAATTAAGAAAAATAAGACTTTCATATTCATCTAATCCCCCATAGGCCCAAGGCCATTTTTCTATTAAAAAAAATCCCTCTCAAAACTACCATTTTTGCCATGTTCATTCAAGAGAATAAAAAAGAGTAATTTTATAGAATTTAATTGTAGTATTTTGTACTTTACTTGCTTGAGATCATGTGGTAAAATTTTCATGAACTTTGACTATATAGATTGGAAAATATGAGCATTCAAAGTTGAAAAAAAGAGTTACTTTAAACATTGTCCTACAATTTTAGATGATCACGATTGCCATTTTTGAAATTTTTGCACTATAAACCTTGAATTCATGAATTTTTGTATTGGAAAAAATTGAGTTAAGAATCTAGGAAAAAATTCAAAAAAAATGTTTGACTTTCATTCCATATAAAATTGTTAAGTTAGTAGAAGTAGGTCTAAGATTGAAAGAAAATCTAAATTGTTAATAAGGTAGGTACACCCAAAAGCACCAGTTTCTCTACTGTGCCTAGTTCATGTTCTTATGTTCAAATTTTTTTACAGTCTTGTTGGTGAGTGAAAGCATGTTCCAACGCACCAAAGAATAGTGGATTTGGATACCGTATGCAAAAGTTATTAACAGTCAAAGTGTGTTTTTGAAAGCGCCATCTACAATCTGGGTACATGACTGATTTTGAAAATCTATGCACGTTGTACAGAGCGCTTTAAGGTCAGGAGCCATTTTGGGTGTACCTACCTTAGTTCTAAGATGGGATTGAAATACAATAATCTCAATGGTGAGATTGTTCTAAAACTTAATGTTGCTTTACACATGAACAAAAATATAAACTATAAGAAAATAAAATTTAAATTTAATTTCAAATTTTTGTGGATTTACTTTTCAGCCTAGTAAGTTAAAAATTTGGGCTTTTTGTAGAATAACTTTTTCTTTCAAGCAATGATTGAAATAAAAAATTATATTCCCGCAAAGCTAATTAGTCTTTCTATCTTGTGAGAAAGTTTCAAAAAGTTTCATTAAAAATTGAGGTCATCGAAACATGCCCAAACACCAAATTTTCTCCCAAGGAGACAATGGGCCTTCAGGGGTTAAATGATTATAACTTTGAAGGGCTTCAGTTAATGAAAGAAAAAAAATTATCATTTTCTTTATCTTTTATTTTGAAAATCTTCAAACTTGAGTTTTGTCAACAACTTTATATGTTTTTTCTACTTTCATTGACCACAAAGTCGAACTCTCAATAATTTTCATCTCATCATTCAAAATTGAATGATTCAAATATTTTTCTTTAAGTATAATCCTAAAATTTCAAATGAAAGGAATTAATTTCTTTAGAACAAATTTATAACTACCTACTTTGTTATTGAAAACAATAAAAGCTTTGTAGCTCTTGCAATATTTATTGGAATGACATGAAACAAAACTTTGTATGTAAATTTGTATTGATTCTAAAGATTTTATGCTAAAATTCCAAATTATATAGTCATTGCTCAATTTTTTTTTAAATGGGCTTTTGAGCTTTTTAATTTCCCAAGGACAATAAGGTTACCATAAAAGTTAATCTTTTGGATACTTTATGAATCACTTGCTTGACCCCTAAAAGTCCAAACACCATTTTTTTCACAATATAACAATTTTAGGCAATTATCTACAAACAAAATTTTTATTTTTTTTCTTTAAAATTTTCACAAAACATATGCCCACGGAATAGGTTTAAAGCATAATAATTTTCATAACTTTGGACTACATAATTCAAAAGTCATTGCATAATATATAATTTTCATTGCTCATCTGACAATTCAAGTAGCTCAAAAAAAATTTAAGAATTAAAAGAAAAATTCTAAATTTATGTATATGCGGAAAGCTTTTATTCTTTATGTTTTCATTAATGAATTGAAAGTTGTGAGGAATTTTAGTATGCAAGTAGTTATAGAATCTCTACTCTAGAATAAACTTTAAAGTGCATTATTTGACTTAATCTTCAATATTTTTGAAATAAAAAAATAGGGATTAGATTATTTATTACAACATTACAACCATAGGATTGACTTTCTTCAATTCCATAACTAAATTCTTAGCAATTTATTATTTTAAATTATATTCTACTTCTTTCTACTTTCTATTTTTTTCAAGCATGAATAGGATTTTTTTTTCAAATTTTAATATGTATTTCTAATGTATTTCTTCAACATATTGCATAGAGTAAAAAGTCATAGGATTTACACATTTTTGTGTAAATAGTTTAAAAGATGAAATCTAACTAGTTGGAAGAGTTTAAAATATTCTTTTTTTAGTACTTTTTTCAAAATTCAAGTGACTTGATCTTGCAATTTATAAGTTTTTTTATTTGAAATTTTAGGAGGGTATATTCTTACAAAATTACAAAAAGATCCTATGGTTGGGTTTGTTCATGATTAAATATAGATGAAGATTTTAGCCTTGCTTTGGATTTGAGTACTTTGAAGTATACTGGGCCTAAAAATATTGAAAGCCTTTACGGATTGAAAACCCCCATGAGCACTCATTGGAGTTTGAGTGAAAAAAATACCTTTTTCAAAGATGACAAAATTATGAAAAAGTTCCAAGGATGACCATTTGTACACTAGATAGAAGGATTTTTTACTATTCATCAGACATTTAGTATCCACAACATCTTTCTAGGATTAAACATTAGTAATGTAAACAATGCTAAATTTCTTATTTTCCAATATTTTCACAAGGAATTTCAGTCATTTGCAATGAAAATCACTTCATTTCCATTTAATAATGAATAAAAGCTATGAGAATAGTCAATTTCTTTTTATAATTGAGCAACAATCATATAATGTGTTAGGTTGTGTATTTTTCCTCATTATTAACCCTTAACCCCTCACTACCCAAGGGGACCAAAAATGTCCTCACTTAGTCTAGCAGTCAACTTCCAAGTGTTGTAACTTTTGCATCCAATGTCCAAATTCAATAAAACTTGTCGGTAAAGTTACGCATACTAGTTTGGTTTTTGTAGTAAAATTTTTCAAATCTGTCCAAGATGTATTGAGTTTTTGAAAGTCATTCGAAGTTTGCAAGTTCAGTTTGAGTTCACTACACTGCATTGAGATGGGTGCAACTTCGAGGGCTTGTAAATTTTTCATCAAATGTTAGTTTTCAATAAAAAAAAGAATTTGGTTTTTTCCCCCGACAAAACCTACTCATTGTGGTGAAATTTTCATATCAATCCATATTGTTTTGAATGCTTGGGAGCAATTCGAAGAAGTTATAAGCTGACAAAGTTCATTGTAATGCAAAAATGTTTAGTTTTTTCCCACCAAAGAATTTTTCTTTTGGTTTTGAATCACTATGTAGTTTGAAGTTTTTTCATTTGAGTAGGTTTAGAAATCAAGTTTCACCTCCAAATGTGTTTTTAGGAAAATTTCAGCAACTTTTTCCAACACTAAAATATTATAATCTTTCAATTTATACAGTCAAATGACCCCAAATTTGATTTACACCATCTACAATATGTACACTACAAAATTGTATGGTTTAGATTTTCATACCTTTCTCACATTTAGATCTATAACACTCAAAAAGCAAGGTTGTTTTCTGACATGGTTAGGCCTTGGGCGGTAAGGGATTAAAGGGATAGGGGTGTTTGAGCCGATAGCTCTTGTTTCTTGCCTAGTTCTTGTAACAAATATAATTCTTCATTCATGTAGAATAAATTTCACAATCACCACCATTGAAATAAAAGGAAGACTTTTGTAGTATTTTTTTAGAAAAAGTCAACAAAATTGCAAAATATCTCAAAAAATGTCATCATGGACAAGATTGATGATGTTTGGTTAGGCAATATTTGTACTTATGATCAAATCATAATGGTGAAATTAGAATATTCAAAAGTGATCCAAAAATTCTAATTTTTTTCCCACATAGACATCTCATTATGGTTATGATGTGCAATTTTTAACAAATCATTTTGATTTGTGGAAATAAGATACAAGGGTGTAAAGTGGCAACCTGGAGTCAATGGCGATAGTATGTCTCTTGAGTGGGTAGTGAGGCATGATAACTCATTACCCACCCAAAAGAATTTTAAATTAAAAAATTATTATTAAGTCACATCCACCCACCCACAAAAAATGTTAAAGTTTAAAGTTACCCCCCCCCCCTTGTAATTTTCACAAGTCAATGTAATTGACAATCAATATGGGATTTTCAATCTCATATCTGGTATCCATATGTGTACTAATATTTGTATCCAATACTATATCCATATTTGTACTCATATCCATATCTGTATCAAATATTAGTATAATATTATATCCATACTATCCATATCCATATTTGGACAGCTCAAGTTAAATCTCACGAGATCAACGGCTTGTGATTTTTAGAGAAATCAATGGTGATTTCAAAGGTCATCATTTTTTTTAAACAATTGACGGCTTGCAAATTTTTTGAGAGGGAGGGGCAACTAATCCAAACCAGAGTGGGTCACATCTTTTGAGAGGATAGTGAGCATAAAAGTGTGAGAGTGTGAGCCATGAGCATATATATATACTTATATATATATATATATATATATATATATATATATATAAGTAAATATTGTGCAACCATTTAAAATGTTTAATTATAATATAAACACCTATAATATAGGTATTTGTAGCATATATGCACTATTATTATAAAAGGTTAGTATAATAAAGACACTTATATAATGAGTATATTGTATTTTAGACTCATGGGCTTAAACTTTTAAACTTTTATATTAGCAACTCAACCTAGAGTGCCATTTATTTTCTCAAAAAATTCTCAAAAATTGATGCACTCAATCATTTTTTGATTTGATTGCACCAATGGATTCAACAAGAAAAAATCATCTAGGATTTCTTTGTTATTCACAAACCATTAGTGAGGTTCATGTTTCAAATTTTCTAAAAATGTAGTTGAAAAAGCAACCTAGTAGCCTTATGGTCCTTTAGGGGTTAACTTCTAAAAATATAGTCATACAAAAGAAAAAAAAATGGAATGATATAGAACTTTAAGATTTTAATTGTTTTTGTACATATGGAGAAGTCTTCACCCTCATACAATTGAAGAGTATCCATAGTCTAACTAGTATATTAGCCATCTAAATATGTTTCTAAATTTTGAGTCATATACAATTAGAATTTGAAAATTTGCATCATTTGAAGCGTATTCAAAAGTACTTTGAATAGACATAAGAATATTCAAATTTAGACATTAGAGAATTGTTTAAAAAACAAGATTAAAGTAAAAAATTATAGAAATTTTGACATATTGGCCTTCAAATATTTGATTAATTTTTGTGATTTTATAATTTAAAATTTAAAATATTATTATTAGAAGTGCATCAAAAAGTATTGTCAATAGATACAATCAATAACATCTAGCTTTAGACCTAGGACAACCTATATGTGCCCCCTCCTTCAAATAAAGGCCTTTGCAAATCAAGCAAAACCATACCAATAATACATCAATTTGCTATACTATTGATTTGATTTTTCTTGTTTGCTAAAGCTTCTATCATTTTTGTCTTTTAACTTCCAAAAGACAAAGTTCTTTTAGCAACATAGAAATTTTGGGCAATTGATTAGGAATGGAGTTTTTAATTTAAAATATATATAATTATACAACATATGGACAAGGAATATCTTTAAAGCCCACCAATTTTCATAACTTTTGACTACATACTTTAAAAGTTATTGCATGATATGTTGTATCTTTTTTAATTGGGGCAATTGGGTAGATTACTAAAAATCACTTTTCTCAAGACCAAAAATTTGAAATTGGTTTTCCACATGTACATTTATGTCAAAATCTTTGAATCATTATATTTTGATAAATGAAATGAAAGTCATGAGGAGATTTAATTTGTGTGCAATCACGGATTCTTTACTCTAAAACAAACTTTGAAGCCCTTTATTTGATTCAATTTTTAATATTTTGAAAAAAATAAAAATATTGAGTGTAGATTGTTTATTACAACATTACAACCATTAGAATTGGAATTTTCATTTCCATAACTAAATTCTTAACAATTTAGTATTTTGAATCATTCTCTGTTTCTTTTTCCTATATGTTATGTGATTCTAAATGATCTAAAACTTTTCAAGCATATAGCCAACTCGCTTTGAAGAACAAGTACAAAGAAGCATCACCATTTTGTACATTTTTTAATACAATTGTGACCTTGTACAGTGTAGCTGCCTTTATTTTGTAAGGCCAAAAAAAGATTTATGACAATTCAAATGCTAATATCTTTCAACCAATATAGTGGAGATTTTTGAAATTTGTTCCACATCTTTTCAATCTAGCGTGCCACAAGATCCTATAGTTTCATGTGTTCTAAAAATGTTTTTTCCCTCAAATTTGGTACTCGTACTAAAAAAGGCAATTTTATAGCATTTTTGGTAAAAACATAGTAAAGGAACTTTAGGGGTTAACTTGCTTCTAGTGCAGTGCACTTTGGTTATCTAATGTCCAATTTTTAATTTTCTTGCCTCTATTTATATTACTATTGGATGAACTTCAAATGATATTAATTATTTGAAATTCTAATTACAAACCATGAAAAGATTACAATATAATTGGAGTGTAATTCAAGTCTATGACATCAACAATTGAGAGGGAATTGAAGATTGATGATTTGAATTGTAATTGACAAGAACATTTTGGATGATGTCAAGAATAATTTCCAATTGAAGATTTGTCATCATGGTTGTGTGAGGTCAAATGTTAAAGCCTTGAAATGAAAGTAACAAAAGATCATAGCTAAAGATCAAGTAGAAAATGAGAGGCTAATGAATTGTTGAAGCTCTTTGCTTAGATTTGCAAAATGGGAATGAAGTTCAATGACAAGAGTGTTTTAAAAATTGTGTAAATAATGATTAAGATTTGGGGGAGATTTCTTCATCCTAAAGTTATTTGAAGAGAATAATGGATTTACATAATTGTTCTTATGGATTGTATTTAAAGATAAATTGTGAATTTTATTCTCTACAGTTCAATGAATTTAAAGAAGACTCAAGCATGAGATTGTGTAGGTCATGTTTAAGGTAATCCATTTTTATGGGAAAAGGATTTCTAAGAAAATTTCCATTGAGTTCTACAATTATCTTCTTTTGAATGGGTTAATTTAGTAGAGAGAGAGAGAGACCATGTTGGAGGATGAAATCTCAATTGTATAGGAATTAGAGATAGAATTGAAGGACCTTTATATAGTAAAGGAATTGGAGATAGAATTGGAGATAGAATTGAAGGATCTTTATATTGAAAAATGGTTGAATGGCTTAATTGCATTTTTGCCCTTGGATATGAATTTACCATACTACTAAAGTAGTATAATCAAAAAGCTTACATGCTTTCAAAGTGATCTTCATATAGAGATACATTTTTTTCTTCAATGTACCAATGTTGTACATTTCAAAAGGTTGTTGCTTTTAGTGACTACTGCATTTTGACTTCAAAAATTCATAACTAATTTCATAAAGGTCCAAAAAATATAAATGACTTGGATTAGATGTCAATTCTATTTTTTCATCCCATGGAAATATACCAAAAATTGTCTAAAAGAGTTCTAGCTTCCTCCCAAACACAATTATCTCCTAAATGATCCTTCTAAGAGCAAGCTACCTTATGACAAGACAACTAAGTGGTATTTTAAAATATGCATATGTTTGTCATCTAAAGCAAAAGGATGACATTATTCATTCTTTCAAATCATAAATTGCAAAAGATGGTGTTTGTGGCTACTCTAGCAAATGTTTTATTTTCTTTAATACAAGTATATGAGATCTTAGGACATGTTGTCAAGTTGAGATTCTTTTTTCTATTTGATCTTTATGACTTCACTTTATTATAGATAGTGGTTTAATACTTAGATCCTTAAAAGACAAGAGAAGACCCCATTAAAAAAGCCTTTGTTGTTTGCCTAATCTATAAAATCCAAGAAAACTGCCATTTTTGTTGCATTCACCCTAGAAAGCAAAAAAAACATTTTTTTCAAAATCTTATCATAAATCTTATGCTTCACTTGTATGAAATCATGTGGTAAAAATTTCACGAAGTTTGATAGTATGGATTGAAAGATATTCAAAGTTCAAATTTGTTTTTTAGATGACTTCAATTTGCCATATGTGCAAAAAATTTGGACTATAAACTTTGAATTAAAAAAATACGTGTTGGAAAATTGAGTAGAAAGTATTTAGGGGGAAGGGGTGTGTGTGTTCAAAAACACACGCACTTCCTTGTCATTCTTTTAATAAATTTAAGTGGAAGTATGTCAAAGATTGAACAGAAAACTAAATAGCTCCAAGATGGGATTGAAACACAACTATTGCGATGATGAGATTATTTCAATGAGCATATTTAACCTTGTTAAACATTTTATTGTAAAAAATTGTGAAAAATGCATTCAAAGATGAAATCTATAAATTATTTTTTTAAGAAGGTGATCTAATTAACCAATTAATAAGATTGTCCATAACTTTCATATAACATTTAAAAAAAATTTATAGTGTAAGGGTTTTTTTCCTAGTTGCACCTAAAAAAGGGGCTTTTTGTGCCATAATTTTTTCTCTTGGACACCAAGTGGAGTAAAAATTAAATTCACACAAAATTAATGTGTTTTCCTATCTTCTTCATATAAAGTTTAACCCCTAAAGTTTTTTTGACTATGTTTTCACCAAAAATGATCCCAAAACTAAGATTTCTACTATAAGTGCAAAACTTTAGAAAACTCTTTTTTTGACAAATAAAATTGTAGGACTTTGTAGTAATGTGGTTTGAAAATATGTGGAAAAAATTTCAAAAATTTCCATCGTATAGATTGCAATATATTTACATTTGAATTGACGAACCTTTTTTTATCCCTGTGAAAACCTAGGCAACTGTACTTTACAAGGTCACATTTGTATGAAAAATGTTCAAAATGGTGGTTACTCTTTGAGTTCACTCTTCAATGCAAGTTCACTACATGTTAAAAAAAAATTCAAATCATTTGGAATTGTGCAACATATAGGAAAAAAATAGTAAGTAGAAGAAGTAGAAAATGAATCAAAATACTAAATTGTGAACAATTTATTTATGAAAGTGAAAAGTGTCAATGCCAATGGTTGTAATATTTTAGTTAAAAAATCTTCACCCAATGTTTTAATTTTTTGAAAATACTAAAAATTGAATTAAATAAAGAATTTCAAACTTTTTTTTGGTAGAATAGAGATTCTATAACCACTCACAAATTACCCCAAACTAAAGCCCTTCATAACTTTCATCTCAATAATCAAAATAGAATGATTCAAAGCTTTCTACATAGATGAAAAATCTAATAAACCAATTTTATTTCTTTAAAAATTAATTTTTAAAGAAGCTTTTTCACTTGCCTAGGTTGTCTACTAAGTAAAGAAAATGACATATCATGCCATAACTTTTTAACCATGTAGTCAAAACTTATGAAAGTTGTTGGGCTTTAAAGCTATTTCTTGGAAAAATGTTTTGTGAAAATTTCCAAGAAAAAATTAAAAATTTCATTCCTAATTGAGTTATTCATAAAGTACCGTAAACTAGGATTTAAACCTATGAGTTTTGTGAAAAAGATAGTTGAGTTAAAAAAGTCAAAATAAAAGTGGGTATGAAACTTATTTTTCCATCAAAATGGTGCCTAAAAAAGTTTGGTTCCCACTTTTGAAGTCATGTGACATAAGTTTCTTGCAAAAAAGTTTGATGCTTCAACTATAGTTGCCTTCTCAACTTCAAAAAAAGTCATGCCCAAAGTAGGGGGGACTTTACAAATAACTCAAATGAACTACCCGTAATCACTATGTTGCCAAAAAGCGCAATTTAGGGTTTTAAGGGTTAAAAATAATGATAAATTTGAGATTGTAAGGGCATGCTTAAAATCCACTTCCTCCCTTGAAGGGACATTGGGAATTTAAGGATTAAGTATAAACTTAGACTAAGAACCTCTCCAAAAAACTAAAACTAAGAAACAACACTATATTATTTTTCAATTAAACTTGAATTCCAAGAAGGATTATTGGTATACAAAGGAGGTGCTAGTATATGTGCATAGAATCTATGAGCCCATGAGCCTTTAAATCTATATTATAGACACCTTTAATGGTTATAGGGTACCTACCTTATAGACTCTTTCTATATTATAATGTATCTATGTTATAGGTATATAAGTTATAAACATCTTCAAATGGTTGTAGGTATATATATACAATTAGATTCAAGGCTCATAGACTCATGTCTCTATACTCATGAGCTAGCACTATTGAGTATATGGTAGTCACAAGTCTTTCTATAACTTGTCCTAGTTTTCTTCAATGTCCATGCCTCGACACTCATGGAATCAAATATCGTCTCTAAGATGATATGAAACAATAGACAATAGTGCTTATTGTTGCAAGGGAACAAAAGTCTCTACAATGAATATTTGTCATTAACTTGCCAATGCCACTCATCTTCACTTGACTAAGGTTGTTTTGTTTGCCATAAAAAGTATACAAAATATTGCATTAGAAGCTTGATTATATTAACGATTGCATATCATGGAAGACAAGTGTTGAATATAAGTGACAATTTATCTAATAAGGCACGGGAACAATTTGGAATCTCACTTATATATATATATATATATATATATATATATATATATATATATATATTGGCAAATACATTTGATAAAAGTAGAAGATATATTGTTAGAATTTTGGTATTACTTTGTTGTTGTCATATCATACTAAATCAACTACAAATAAAATAAACGTACAATCCTATGTACAATTGTTACAAACTAATATGTTAGATTCAAAAAGATTGTTGTAAAAATAATTGTTTTGGTTTCCAAATGCAAATTAAAATGATTTGTATTAATCATATATTAAAACAAATATCTTCAAATCTATTCAAAGTGGATGTAACAATGGTTGAAATTGCTACCTATAGATCATCTATGACTATAAATGAAATCTTAAAGCTTTGATTCATTAAAAATCTTTATATTCCATTCAAATTAATATTATCTACAATTTTATCTACATACAATGTTTTTGAAGCACAATTTTGTCAACTTTCTACAACACCAATGGAGGTAGGTCTTAACCTCTAAAGGACTATTGTTCCCTTGGGAAACAAAATGGGTTTGGGATAGGATCCTATGACCTCAATTTTTATTTATTTATTTTTGATAACTTTCTTAGTAGATAGAAAAATATATAAGTTTTGAAGGAATATAATTTTCATTTCAATTAGTACCCAAAAGCAAAAGTTATACCATATTAAATATGATGTAATGTATACATCACTAGGCAATAGGCACAAAACAAAATCCACAAAAATTTGATATCAAATTAAGTTTTTTATAGATCATGTTTTTTTAACATGTAAAGCTTTGAATCATTCGATATAGATTAGTGATGTGAAAGTTGTGAACAATTTTGTTTTTCAAGTAATCTAAGCATCTACTTGTGAAAATAACTTACAAGATTCATATCTAAATGCAATTTTCACAATTTTTTTAGAATTGTTTGACAAGGTTAAAGTTGATTGCTAGAATAAACTTTCCTTTGGGATTATTGTATTTCAATCCTATCTTAGAGCTATTACCAATTTTTTTTTCTTTCAATTCAATATTGAACCTACTTCTACTTAATAGTTTTTTAAAGAATGACAATCAAGGGTTTTGAAAATAAATAAATCACTCTTAAATCTTTAATTTAATTTTTCAATACAAGATGTCACTACAAGAGAAAGGGGTGTTTTAAGTAGTGTCCTAGACATCACGTCTTTTAAGTAATGTCTTTTAAGTAAGGTTTTAAGTAAAATTTTACTAAAAAGACAGTCTTCTTAGTAAAATTTTACTTAAAACCTTACTTAAAAGACATTACTTAAAAGACATGATGTCTAGGACACTACTTAAAACACCCCTTTCTCTTGTAGTGTGTTTTCAATACAATGTCCATAGTGCAAGAAAATTCGACAAATGGTAGTCAGAATCATCTAAAAATTGCAAGCCAATGTTCAAATTTTTTTCCTCAATTTTGAATGCTCATATCTTCCAATATGTATGGCCAAACTTCATGAAATGTTTTACCACATGATCTTAGACAAGTAAGTACAAGATCCCATGGTCACATTTTCATAAGAATATATTTTTGGTTTTCTTGGATGAAAACAAAAAATTAGGTAGTTTTAATAGTTTTGACTAGAAAAATGACCTTGGTCTTTAATGACTAAATGGTCTACAACATGTAGTAAAATATTGAAGTCATCAAGACTCAAAAATAGAAGTATAGGCGATTTTTAGATTGCTTTTTTGTTTCAAGTTTTTTTGTCATTGTAGTATATTAAGAATGCTATAACATTCATATTTGCTTGTTTGAAGTTTGGCCACTCATTTTCAACATTGTAGCATATGGAATGAAATTGAATAAAGAATAGACTCAAATATTAAAGTGACTATATGTCAACCAACATTTGTAGGTTAGAGACATAATGAGAGGTAATATACATAAGTTGGATATTCTAATCCCTAAAGATTTTAATGTCAAGAATTGGTTACTACACAAACTTTGGCTATATTCAATAAAAAATGCTCTTTAAAGAAATGGTTATTAATCCATGTTTATTTGTTTTTTGAATTTTCTAACCATTGAATTTTATTCTTCACTATTTCTAGGGATGCATGAAAAATTAGGGTGTGAGATCAAAAATCAACCTTGACATGAAGAGCAAAATATTTTTTTTAAAGAGTACTATCATGATGTAGCTTTGCCATGCTTTTGAGCTCCATGAGATGATTTTTGAGGCCTTTGGAGAATTATTTCAAGGTTGATCCCTTTGCTTAAAACCATTGCATTGATGTCACAATATTAAGTAACTAAAAAATAATCAATAAACAAAAAAATCAAACACTTAAAAATGTATTTCAAGATTATTTTCAAGATATATTTGAAATATTAAATTATTGAATAAATAATAATATTTGATGTGGCACCTTGACCATAATAGATGTTGATGTAGAAAAGTTTCTAGAATTCTCCATTGTCTAGAAACTTACAATCTTCTTAAGGATTGGAAACAACATCTAATTCATTTCTTGAATTTACTTTTCAAGAAAGATGATGGGAATTTTAATTTGAATAGAGCTTCAAGTTAGAAAGAAAATTTCAAACTTTCAAAGCAAAATGATGCTCTATTCCCCTTGCCAAAGTTGACACCTTAAAAATGACATTTTTTTCAAGGGATTCTTTTAAAATTATTTAAAAATTTGTTGTTACTACAAATTTTAAAACAACAAAAAAATGAAAAAAATCTAACTTCAACGTAGATATTCAAAAATCTCAAAAGCCATTAAAACCTTTTATTATTATAATTTGGAAAATTTGGAAAAAAAAATTTATATCTATTAGTAAATCTTATTGCTAAATTGACCCCATCTATATTCTAGTCTAGAATGCAAATCTTCTATATATTGAAGTAAGAAGTTGATTTGGTTTTACATATGATCAAGAATTTAAAAGTTCTTAATTCATTCATGTAGTGTCCAAAACAAATAAACTAATGCTAGGGATTTCTTCTCAATTTAGTGAATATATTTTTTATTTTATAGTAAAATATATTGTCCATTTGTTGAAACAAAATCAAAAGCATGTAAGTTGAGTATCTAAAATCCTCTTTCTATTTTCATTTAGCTTCAACAAAATATAATTCATAATATTATTAACAATAGTAGTAAGGTGGCTTGGATGTTCAACAGTCAATATTTTTTTTTGGCAAACTAGCTACTTCTTGATGCTAGTACAAATTACCATTTCTTTTACAACTATTCAAACCTTTTGTTCCAAAACCATCTTCATGTTGCACTTTGTGGCATTGAGGATTGGTTAGATTTGGCTTTTGATTGTTATTTAAGACCATCAAAACAACCCCAAGCAATAGTTTTCCCTCCATTCTAGAATCATCAATCAATAAACAATTGAAATGAATAAAAAGATCTATCAATACTAGTCATTCCTTCTTATTCTTTGCATTTGTTTCAAATATTGCCCAATTGAAGGAGATATCTACAAGAGAAAGGGGTGTTTTAAGTAGTGTCCTAGACATCACGTCTTTTAAGTAATGTCTTTTAAGTAAGATTTTAAGTAAAATTTTACTAAAAAGACTGTCTTTTTAGTAAAATTTTACTTAAAACCTTACTTAAAAGACATTACTTAAAAGACGTGATGTCTAGGACACTACTTAAAACACCCCTTTCTCTTGTAGTGGATGAAGTGTTAGGAGGTAAAATTGAGGTACATACATGGTCTTCGGTCCATACTAAATACCCACAAAATGACAGCTTCACACTCAACAATTAAAAGACCACTGATGTTCTTTGAATGTGCTCCCAAATTCCACTTTTCAATACAAAAAAATTGCACTTTGAAAACGGCTTTGAAACTCAAAGTTTTGGGATGCTAGGAATACACTAAACTCTACTTACAACATGAAATGGTTTTTTTAAAATGTTATTTTCAGCCTTAATTCAAAACATTGTATCCAATAGGAAGATTATTTTGGGTTGGAAAGAGTAGTATTTTTTGTATAAATTTTTTTATTAAGTATAATCTTATGCCTTGAAAAATCATCGTTCCTTTTGTAGTAAAAGCATTAGAGGATTTCTAGGCCTCCGAGAGACTGTTTCAGGGCCGTTCCCTGTAACTGTTCCCAATGCTGCAGACCAGCCCCTGCTGGTCTGAATTTTTGAATTTTGAAAAAAAAATTATTTTATTTTTTCAAAATTTTCAGAATGTATTAGAAAGCAAAACAATGATCAATTTTTTTTTAATTCCAAAAAATATTTTAAAAATATTTAATAATTAATTAAAATAAATAAATAAATAAAATTATATGACATGGCAGTCGCTCAACTACATCAGCATGGGGTTTCCAGAGTTCCCACTGTGTTCCCAACGTTTGGGAACTCGCAGTCTTGTAGAAGGGCCAAAAATCCTCTTATGTCATCCTTATTTGTGTTTCAAAAATTAAAAACCATGTTACAATTCTACAAGCAATGAAATCTCATTTCTGACAGTGTGAATAGGAAAATATCATTGAAAACCAAGGTCAAAGTTGACTCAAAATACTTGAGAGTTGAGTCAAAAGTCATTATGGAAATGTTTGGATATGGTATACATTGAAAATTGGAAATTCCATTTCCAGAACATAAAGATGACCCTGACCTCCATTTCACAGAGGGTCCATCCATGATTTTGCTGCTCTTTTGTTGCATCTAAAACTTAAGTTCTCTTGACAGAGTACCCTACCCTAGTGAGGCATATCTCTGCTTCATTTGTTTCCTCATCCATTTTTGTTTTATCATCCATTTCTGAAGGTACATACATTATCATTAACAAAATGGGGCATTTAGCAGACTCCCCCTAATCAAGTGCTTTTTTTTGGATGATGTCATATATCAATGAAGAAGTTCCAACTTTTCATGACTGGTGTCCCTTTGACTTTGACTCAAAGACCCTCCAACTGGACACTGTGCACAGCAGAGTCTTGGAAAATTAAAGAGTGAATTTTCCCGGATTGACTGCCTCGGCGGACGCGGGTCCGAGGGTCTAGCTTTGTCTCAGGACATAATTACCGGATCTCATAAAAATGTGATATACGGTATCAGATTCTGCGATGAAGATACGGCCCAAATCCCAGCCTCCATACCCCCTCCACCCCACCTGACGGCTGCTTCTCTGGCTCATGTGACCAGAGGATGCATCGTACTCAGTCTCAGCTTCTGCAGTCTGCAGGGGAAAAAAAAAGAGTCCGGAGCATGATTGCCTTGTAAGTTATGGTGGAAACTCTACGCGTACGTCGGATCCACGGCCATGTAAAAAAAATGAAAAAAATTTGAAGCAAATGATATGGAATTTCATTGCCACTGCCAACCTGTGGCCATTTTTTTTGGGAAACAAATGATATGGAATTTCATTGTGGTGGCCTCTTTCAAGCTTCCGACTTTCTTCTTTGGGACGGATCTGATTCAAGAGATTCAAGTGCATGCCATGCATGCCGTCGTGATCTGTGCTGAATTCTGGGACTCACGGGGTTCGGTTCTGTTATGATATGAGGATGTTTTTATTACGTTAGAGCTCCGGCCAGCGTCACGCGCTCATGCTTCGCTTTTCCATGATTCGGAAGATCAGCAATTGGGCTCCACCAACTGATATTTGAAGTCAACCTGTTTTTGGGGTAGAACCTCACTTGAAGCTCCTGGATTTCATGGCCTTTTTTCCATGGTGGGGTCAATTTGAGGGCCTTGAGGACCTTTTTGTGTATTGCATCCAGTGACATTTGCAAGTTCGGCCGATTCCAAACAATAACATTAAATGTGAGACACGTGGCTCACCCACAACTGAACTTTGGAGGAGGAGGGATATGCTGAAAAATACAGGGCTTTGAGAATGGCAATGATAATCATGCAAATACGATACCTCCCATCACCCATGGACTTCATCACCAGCAAATAAATGTCAAAATGATAATAACCTTCCCTCTGCCAATGAAATTCCCTTTCATTTGTTTAAAAAAAAATGAAAAAAAATTCATTTTTAAGTTGGTGCCTTGTGGTAACCTTGGAAGAGACTAAATTTTGCCAACCCTGGAGGAGACTAAATTATTAATCACTCTCTGCATGTGATCATTGAGCAATGGGATGTTAGACTCCTAATAAAGCCACAATAATAAAAAGCCCGAGCAGTTCAGAATCAGTTCAGAAACTAATTGTCCATTTGTCCTGGGAGGTTTATATGACATATTCTCGGTACGCATTGGAAACCCTCCAATCAGTTTGTTTTTTGTTTTTGTTTTTGGGACAAAGAGTTATGTGGCCTTCCTTTTGAGAGGGTTTTAAGTTGTTTGGCTCCTTGATTTGGGGGCCTGGAATTGAAGGAGGCCCATTTTTTGTTTTTAGGAAATTGGGCATTCAATTGCCTTAAAAAAAACCTGCCTCCAATCACTAAAAAGTGGAAATCTCTCCATAATACACTGTATTCCAATTGCATACCCGTCAATCCATCATGTCCAATAACCATCTCAAGCCATAACCAAGTGTTCAGTTTTATTATATTCATAAGCCCATAAAAAATCATGCGAATACGCAGAAGAGTCTGTAGCTACTGTGGATCGGACTGTTACACAACTTACACGCCCTGGTGATCATACAACTGCACTTAACAAATGATGCATGTTAGAAGGAAGTAGTAGTGGCAAATGATTGAACAATATCCATACATAACACCCACACCCAATTCAATTTCTTTATCCCCCAAAAGAATCAAGTTACCCCAAATTGCAAATCCCCACTTACCCCTTTTTCCACTATAGCCCAACTAGGTTTGAAGATATGCAAACTGCTCAGATTTTCCAGCAAAAACATGCAAATCTTGCTTATTATCCCCTAAACAACCACAAAGCCATCATATGGCTTTGGCAACACGTTTTTTTTCACCCGGTTGTTCAGGGGTTTCTCCAATTTTGTTGCCTTATTGCCACCTCAGCTTCTCCCCCCCTTGCAGTTAAGATGCAAATCTGCCACTTCAGCATCGACTTGATTTCCAACCCCCGCAATGAGAACATGCTCCCACGCTCCCCGGGTCCCCTTTTGACCAAACGGGGAACGCCGTGGACCACGAACTCCGGGTATCTGGGCCAGTACCCCCGGTTCTCAACCGCCCTTTCGTCAGAAGAAGACGGCGGCTGGGAGGCCCCTTCGTCCTGAGCGCGGTGGTAGGCGCCCCATGCCGAGGAGCTCTTGAAGGCAAAAGGACAAGCAGAGCTCCAACACTGAAGCAGAGCGGTTCTGGTTCTTCTGGTTCTGCATCAGCAGCAGTTGCAGTAGCAGGCTAGGAGGCTCCCAAGTATCATCTCCCTCTCTCGCTCTGCCCAAGCCCACGCCATCACTACTTACTTACCAACACACACCTTGTGTATGTTGTAAGTTAGATGTTGCAGTCGTACCTGCAGCAGCAGCCCTCCAGCAGCGCGGCAGCAGCAGCAACAGCAGTGGCAGCGTTGTCAATCGCAGCAGGAGTAAGAGGAGCAGGAGCTTGCCTGTCTGAAAATCCTCTCTCCTGCTTTCCCACCCGCCACCAGTCTTACGAGTAGGCCTCTGCCTGCCAGTGCAGCATCTGGGTCCTCTAGATTGTGCATATTGTGGGTGATCATCACGTCAAGCGCAGGCGCGAGCTATCCGTTTCTCATGGCGTGAGGGGCCGGGATCCAGCTGCGTGCAGTGCTTGCTGCTCGCTTTCCGGACGGAGGCTTGACTGACCCAATTAGTTTCGAGCTGCAGGGGCTCGGTCCGTGAGCTCTACAAACACCGCCGTGTTCTGTCCAAGTGTTCGAGTTCGCTTAGTAATCGAGTTAGTGGTACTGGAGGTTTGCTGCCGACAATTTGTGACGGCTGGTTTGGTTTGGTTTCTAGGGTGAAGGATTGCCTCCCGTCTTGCTTTCGCAAATGGTTTTGGAGCTCCTACTACTTGGGAGCTGGTCAAAGCCTATGTGGAGCCAGTCTTCTCTACAATAACTTTGATAGTGTCAGCCTGAGCACTCTTGGTTTTGCCCATACAGTTGACGTGCTGGTGGTTTGTACCTTGAGACAGACCGAGGGGGGGCCGCGGGGGGGACATTGCAAATTGTTAGCCTTGTGTGATATGCAGGCTCCAGTCATGCTGTGATTCCTCCGGGTTTTTTTACTGTGATCTCCTCTCTTGAATTACACTCGCAGGCGCTGTTAGAATGCTGAGGCGGCTACACTAGAATTTTTTTCGTTTAGTTAGTTGCAACGTTGTAGGGGCCGGTGGGTCGCTTGTCTGATTTCGCATTCCTCTCTCTCCGTATTCCGGTCTTCGTTTCCAGGACTCCTTCGCCAGTTCAGCAGTTTGTGCTCTCCATAGCCACTATTGTTTAGCTTCAACGGTTTCACAAACTGGACTTGGGATTCTCCATGGCTAGCTATTTTCTTCAGTTTCAGTGATAGTTAGTACCTCTCTGCCACGGAGTAACTGATTTTGATTGTCCACCTTCTCATGACCGGGCTTGCTTAGTAGTAACCCCCAAACGCACAAGCCTTGGTTTTTTTCTTCATCGACACCGACATAGCTGGCACTACATGATCACTGAAGCGGTCCTGGAGTAGACTGGAAGACCGTGGAGCTGCAGCTTCGCCATAGCCATTTTTTTGACAGGAAGCGTGGTGACAGTTTCCGTGGGGATCATCAACTTCATGGGAGATAGAGGAGTCCACGTCCGTTGCCCTAAATTATCCGCCCTGGGCTGCAGTTAAGAGAGGACGGGAGGCCCAGGAATAAGTACCGCCATCAGCAGGTTGCGGTCCATGTACGCAACGCAAGCGCGCTGAGCGGGGTTGTTCTTGTGAGCTTGGACGGAGTGAGCTAGCATGAAAATGAAGGACGAAGCCCTCTGTCATTGGACCCCTCTATGCACTTAGAACAAGTACTTATTTTCTCACCCTTTGGATTTCACTCTCCTGTTTCGTATGGTAAAGACGAGAAAACAATAATAATATGCTTTATTCCGTGAATATGGCACTTAAGTAGGTAACCTTCGTAATCATGGCATTCCTTCCGGACATGGCTCGAAGGCTTTCATACCCAGCCAGTACTACTCTTGCGCCGTATGAGTGGCTTCTCTGTGGCCTGCACGTCGGTATCCTTGATCAAACTAGTGGTACTGTACTTCGGGCGTGTATACGTTTTGTTTTGAAACAGCGATGTTTCTTACCCCACCCGAAGTAAACTTGGTTATGAAAGCTCGGATCTAGCTAGACATGTGGCCGATTGTCGAATGTAGGAATATGTATATTTTTGACGAGCTAAATTTGGACTTTTTTTTGGTGTGAAGGCTGTTTGGTGATGCCGAAGGAGGTTCAGAGTGAGGACTCGAGGTCGTCGGGAACTAGCAGCATGGCCAAGTTAAGCGCAAGCGAGAAAGAGAAGACGAAACTGAGGGAGAGACAGAGACGAGCCATCACCACCAAAATCTTCGCCGGGCTTCGCAAGTATGGCGGCTATAACCTCCCCCCGCGAGCGGACATCAACGATGTTCTCAAGGCGTTGGCTTCGGAAGCCGGATGGGTCGTGGAACCGGATGGCAACACGTACCGCTCACAGGTATTGATATGCACTCGTTTGCAACCCTCCAGTAAAGCCATAGCGTCCTGTAATTCAAAGCATATATAAAATCCCACTCTCATGACGCACTTTTCTACTCACTGTAGGGAAAAGTGTACACCAGTATATGCTCCTTGTATCCCTCATTCTTACTTTTTGCGAGTCCTGTTATTGCTTTGCCATTCCTGATCAGCTCCGCACCTTGCTTTACTGAGAGTAGTAGTATCCTCTCCAGTTATTATTGCATGGTCTCTGCCCAAATTAGAGAGTGCCAAGTCCCAGTTTTCCAGTAACTGTATCCCTCTCTTGTTGGCTGGTCAAAGGTTATATAATCCATATCCCCGTCGAACAATGTCACGAGCCCTTGATCGACCCAAAAGGGTCCATTTACATTATAGTATGATCCCAGGTGGTGACTCCCATGTACCCCACACCCCACCCCACACCCCGGAGTGCCACTGCATTACTCATAGAAGATCTTGCTTGCTTCAATTAGCACCACCCAAAAGTATAGAATTCTGGATGTTGGGGATTTAATCAAGAGACTTGGAATTGTGATGAATGCTTGAGGAGGTTATGAAGCACTCGATTGCGATGACGAGATCAAACCACGTCACTAACGTTTTGATGGATTGTTGTGATCAGGGATTCTCGCAGCCCTCCAGCAGCCTGCAGCACTCTCTGCGTCAGACGGTGAACCCCGTGCACAACCGGATGCAACTGATCCCTCCTCCGAGCACTCTGAATAGTGGCTTCAACTGCACTCTCGCCAATCTCATGGCAGACACGGGCGACCTTCGCGAGGGCAACTGCTCCACCACCGCCTCCCCGCGTCACCACTCCATGGGCGGCGGCGCGGGCGGCGGCGGCCACCATTCCAACTCCTCTTCCATGACGCTCATGGGCTCGGGCTGCATCTCCAACTCGCCCTTCGCGTCGCCAGCCTCCAGCGAGGGCGGTCCTCCCAGCGGTCGCCTCTCGCAAGGCTCCATGCCGTACCTGGCTGGTCTGTCCACGGGGTTTTTGCCCTCCTGCGGCCTCTCCGACGGACGCGACGGTGATTCCTCGGGCATCATCAAGGAGGAGAACGCGGCCGCCGCGGCCTACTTCAGCGCGGACACGCTCGACGCGCGTGACTTCCAGATGCAGCGCGCGACGCTGGACGCGTCCCAGTTCCTGAACTCTCGCGAGTTTCACCCGGGGCGCGTCACGGCGGGGACGAACGCCCTGGGCAACGCGATGGGGGGGAATACCAGCAACATGAACTCACTCTTCTTCAACGCCGCGCAGCAAGCGCCCAACCGGTTCGGTCAACGCGCGCCGCTGCCCAATCTCATGATGCTGTCCACTGGTCACCCGTTTCTCCAAGAGCAGCGGGCGTCCAACCAGAACACTCCTTTGGGCTCGCCGCGACTGCAAGATGGGCCAGGCTGATCACGGAGCGTCAGCTTGCTCAAATTCTCTTGGATCCCTCCTTTTTTTCTCCACTTCAGTAGCAAGTGATTGTTACGTTGGAATCTGAAAACGTTCGTCAACAAGCAGTCAAGCTGATTGTGCAGTTCAATCGTTCTTCCCTCACCTGCGGTAGCCTCCACGGGTTTAGATTTCAGGTAGCCCCACTTTTTTGATGAAGAATCGCCCGGGGCGCGTGGAGCGGGCTCACCTTGCAGATCCAGGCCAAGGTTTTTTCCCCCTTTTTTTTCTTTTTTCTTTTTTTTGCCTTCAGTTCCGGCCACTTCAAGCTGTGGCTCATGCTGTTCATGGTATGCTAAGCTGGTGGCTCTTTCCTGAGAAAGTAAAGACACGTCCATTTTGCACTGAAATGCCTCGAGGTTGTGTTTTGAGTCTAAGTTATGTCTCTATTTTATGGGGAAGTTTTGTTTGAATGATTGGATATTCTTCGTAAGGTTCACGAGACACGATGCCATTCGATTCTTTTTAGTTAATTGGATCTTGAACCTGCACATGTGCATTCTTTGGTTGATCATAGGGCTCGCATTGAGAAGTAAAATGGGTTGTACGTATCCTTCTGTGACTAGGCAATGACGAGTACATGGTTGCCTCGAAATTCAGGGTTTTAGCATGAAGTTGATAATAATCTTGTGCAGTGCTGTGGAAACGAGAGCTCCATTGTTTTCACAGCGGATGCGCGATTTAGAATTTCATGGATTTGACGAAATTCTCGAAATTGGTCTGAGAATTCGACCTTCCTGAGGTATTTTGAACCTGAAGAGATCCGGGTTTTTTCCTAACAAGCAGCCAGTGCGAATGGGTGCTGTGCCAAAAACAAGAGGAAATCGTATTTGATTCTTCAGGTTTTGCGGTTGTCACTGTCCTTGGTTGCAACGTCAAGCTGAGGGTGATGGCCAAGTGATCACACTAACCGCATTGACTGAGTATCAAATCATACTGTACTTGCAGTCGACCACTAAATTTTACAGAGTGATTGCGAACATATCTAGGGAGTCCAGATTTGTGAACAGTGGTTGGGGGGCGAATTTACTAATGAATCACGTGTACTACCCCGGCATGAAGAAAAATTAAACATGAGCTACTGAAGTTAAGTGTTGAATATTGCTTTTTGTAATTTTGCGAAAATCTCTTTCGTACTGAAGAATAAATGGCAGCAGTGATAAATTAAGCTCAAGAGCGCATGACCCTGGCTTGCTTCCAAACTCATAAAATCTGACTAAATCTCTCCAAAGTGCATGGAAAAGCCAGACGACAGGATCCTCGTGCTCTGCTTCCCACTGTAGATCATATTCTCCAAAGCCAAAGTATATCTTGTGACGGGCGGCGGGGGTGCCGTAATCAGAAAAGACGGAAGGGGAACAGTGTTCGGGAAATTTTTGGAGCTCCGTCGCCGAGTTCATTTCCTCCTTCCAAGGAAATGGACTGGTTTTACCTTAAACCCTCAAGGGCCAAGGCTTTTTTGTTTTGTTTTTGTTTATTTTGACACAAATAAAGAGACCTTTTTGGGTTTAAATCCATCATTGATTTTTGAGCCTTATAAGTCTACATGTTACTATGGTACAAAAATCTCAACCGTACAATCTTGTAGTGTGCATGTTGTAGATGACGTGAATCAAATTTGGAGTAATGTGGTCGCATAGATTGCAAGATTATAATGTTTTAGTGTTGAAAAAAATGTTGAAATTTTCTTGAAAACACATTTGGAGGTGAAATTTGATTTCTAAACCTATTCAAATGAAAAAACTTTAAACTACAATATGCTTCTTTATTAACATACAAACGCATTGGTGAAAAAATGTCATTCAATTGACTCATTGTGTTTGCAAAATGACTTTGAAATAGCAAAAAAGTGTGCAAAAAAATGCATCTATGATTGAACCTCGTTCTTCTAAAAATGCTTCTCAGTCACTTATAACTTCTTGGATTGATATAAAATTTAAGCCGCAAAAACTAGATTAGAATGTGCAACTTTTTCAATTTTTTTCAATTAGAAATGGACATCATATGAAGAAGAAGCAAGCCACCAATGTTCATTGTAATCCAAGAATGTTTGGTTTTTGAACTTTAAATTACTCCCAAACATTCAAAACATTTTTTGTTGCTATGAAAACTTGACCACAATAACTAGACTTCTGGGCAAACATATTTTGGCAAATATTATTGAAAAAAATATTGGATGAAGGAAATACTATCCCCTAAAGTTGCAACCATCAAGTAGAGTTTGGTGGACTCAAATCAAACTTGTGAACTTCAATTGGCTTCCAAAAAATTTGTACATGTTAGATTGATTTGAAAATTTTACAACACAATTAGACTAGAATGCACAACTTTTTGAATGCGTCTTTTTGAATTTGGACATTGGATGCAAAATTATAGTACTTTGAATTAGACCTCTAAACTATATGAGGCGACTATTGAGCCCTTCAGACATTGAGGAATTAATGGTCACTAGTTGCATCCTCTCTACCACCAAAATATTTATTGGTTAATTTCTCATAATATCAATTTTGGTAGAATCCTCTACTATAATAACAAACCCAATTTCAAATTGATAATATTAATTAATATTGCATCTTTGCTCTATAAGTAGGGTCCTTCATGCAATATATATGTGAGGTTTTGCAGAGTATTTGTCCTAGTTAGGATTCACATTTCAATTTGTCCAATTGGTATTAAAGGTTTCTATAAGTTCATATTGAAGTTCCAATGGGGCTTCATTGCTCTTTACAATATTTGACTGTTCAAATTTGAATGTCTTTGCTTTTCAAAATTTCCATTTTTACATTGACTATAGAAGGCCATTTTTTAATGTTTTGCTCTTCAAGGTCATCAATTTTGAATGAGGAAGGAATTCTGGGCAATGCATTAGGTTTTTGATTATCACGTAGAAAGTGTTGTTCTTGTTGAACTGTAATTCTAGACTATCATGTTTTCGAAGATGTTATTATTTAAATATAGCTTTGAAGTTTTTGTAAGTGTATTTGGCTACATGTTGCGATTTGAGGAGGGATGACATTGGCTAGTTGACTTTGATTTGTTGTCTTAATTATGGTCTTACAAAGAGGGAGTGAAAGCGTGGGAGGTGACTTCGTCAAAATCCTAACCTAAGTCTAATACTCCAATAGCTAGGCCTTCACTCCCACTAAGATGATAGTCTTTTTTCAAGTTCACTACCTTGTGTACCTTAGACAAATAAAGATCTTGTTTCGCTTGGATATTAGCCTCCAATTACTATCTCATAGCAATTGAAATCCACCAAGTATTGAAAGGAGGCAATTAGCTCCTAAAAGACTAAGAGTCCCTAGCTTTAGAAGTTAGGGTGGAGTTTAGGTAGGTTACTATAGTCTAAATTTTTGTCATGATTTTTTTTGTTCATTTCTTAAAAGAGAGATGAATTCATAAGCTTTTGATAAATATAGTTTCTTTTCAATCATTGCCCCAAGGCAAAAGTTATGCCACCTAAAGTTGAAAGGGAAGATCAACAAGGAATACAAAAAATTACAAAAATTCAATATAAAATTTTCAATTTTTCTTCCTAAAATATGTTATTTTTGTCTACTCATAGGGCTTTGATTCTTTCTATTTGGACTAGTGATGAGAATGTGATGGACAATCTTGTTTTGAAGGCAATCTAAGCATCTTTTTGAAAAAAATAACTTGTTTCGGATTCATTATAGAATGTAACTTTAACAATTTTTTCAAAAAAAATTATTTGAAAAGGTTAAGTTTGCTTGCTAGAACAACATCATTATTGACATTATTGTATTTGAATTCCATCTTAGAATAATTAAAGATTTAATTTTTAGCTCAATCTCAAACCTATTTTTACTTAGTAATTTAAAATAAATAATCATCAAGCATGTCTTTTTGGAATTTTTGATTAGACTTTCAACTCAATTCTTCAACATAAAAAAATTAATTCAAATTTTGTAGTGCAAAAAATTATGCAATTGCAATCAAAGTCATTGAAAACTTTAAATTAGTGTTACAAAAAATACTTTTGTTTTCAACTTTGAATGTTAATATCTTCCAATTTATACAAAAAATAATAACATGAAATTCTTTCTTCAAAAAATTGATACAAATCAAGTACAAGATCTTATTACAATGAGATTCTTAAAAACAATGTTTTATTTATGTAGGTGAATACAATAGAAGTGACAATTTTAAGTGTTTTTTACCCCAAAATGGCCTTGATCCTGTAGAGATCAAAATATCTTGCATTTTTTTCCCTTGCACTACAGTAGTTGATATATGTCCCTCCCAAATTCCTTTGGGTTTTACATCCTTTGTTTCCAAAATGCAACCAAAGTTTTTCCTCCACCAGCTGGGTTTGAACTAGCCGCCACTTTTTTCCCCGTCACTGAAGGGGAAACTTCTGTGGTTTCAGAGAGATGGCCATGCAACTAGGTGGCACATTTGCCGAGAATTCAAGTATAACAAGAATAGCCACCAAATTAAATCAAAAGAATGTATTACCATTAATGTCAAAAAGCGAATGATGAATGGAAGGCTGGTATACCATCAATTTTCTTCTCTGAAAGCATTGACCATGGCCCTGGGGAAAAGTGCTGATAATAAGCGGTGTAGTATGAAACTCCAAACACTGAAGTGGAAGAAAATCAGTTGAAGAGTTCAGTATTAACGAAGAGTCTGATTTAAGATTTGGGAATTGAAATTGCAGTGGAGTTCTCTGCACTGAAATTCCGGTTCATTTGTTTCAAAAAAAGAAAGAATTGCCGTGGAAAAAACAGGCTATGCTGACTCAAGAAACCTAGTTTGCAGAGCAAGGAGACAGAATCAACTAGACCTCGTGTACTTCGCACAAGATACCAGGATACCAGGCGAGTGAAACCCACTAATGTCGACACGAAGAGGGATCGGCCACAATCTAGTCTTAAGAGTTGGCGAAGGATTCTACATGCACAATACCCAACATAATTAATTTCCCCGGTCTCCCTTCCCGGTCTCCAAGACTCTGAGTTTGACCTGGATTCAGATGCCATCCCGGACCGTATCACTGAAAATTGATTTGATACCTCAAGAGCAAGCAAGTATACACAAGAATTCGACCATCAATGAATGCCATGGATTGATCTTTACAACTGTTAAGCAGGAATTGGCTACTCTCAAGCTCTGCTTCGTGTAAAACAAAAAAGTTTTGATATCTTGGTTTTTTGACACAAATGAAACGGGATTTGATTGCAAAAGTTAAAATACAAGACCCACCAGCCATAGTTTTGATATCTTTGAGAAAGATGCATCGTGCATGAAAGTTGGAAGGTTTGATAAACCCTAGAGAAATTAAACCTAAAGAATTTCACCGCTAAAAAGAATTGTACTGCAACAAAAACTGTGAAAAAAGAATGTCCAAATTGATTGAAATGAAATGAATTCCTAATCTCGCTCACGTTGCAAAAATTGGCAGTGGAAGTCGTGGCTTTACTTGGGCACCATCAAGGAAAAGCCACTGACACCAGGGCTCCTGAGCATTTCTAGCTGCTTGTGACCCCGCCTCAACAGAAACTCGACACTTTGAAATTCTTTCCTGTCAATTTTGGCGTGCTTCCTGAACTCGGCGCCAACGAACAATTCGATATCTCGCCGTGATTCGGCTGGCTTGCTTCGAGCTGCACGTAGGAGCGATCGGTAGAGACTGAGCACCTGCTTCTGCATTCCAGATAACCTCGCCATCTTCCCCTAGTCTGCCCTAATCTTCAAAAACCCACCACTGAAACCTCGTCAAGGCGCACATTCCGACGGCAAACACAACATCTGACTACAAGCTACTGTGCGAATGGAAATCAAGAAGAAAACCTAGAAAAGTTGAAAAACCCTAAACCCTAATTCCAAAGAGTTGAATTGCGGAAATGACTTGAAAAATTGGAAGGTAGCAAACTGAAAAAGAGAAGATACTTATTGTATGCGAACTTACAGAGCAAGTGACATGCAGAATGTGAACTGGGATTTCTACGAAGAGTTGACAGAATTTCCAACAAGATGGATACCTCAAGAATGAGGCCTTTCCGATTGAAATGAATCAAGTGACTGCTTGCTCGAAGCAGAGGAATCTCTGAGGAATTGGAGAAGAAAATGCAGCATATCTGTACCTTGTCAGATCACAACGATGCAAATTAACAGCATGATATCAAACATTCAAGGTAATTGCGAAACAGAAAGTAAGAAGAACGGTTCTGAATTACAATCCGATCAGAGTGGCCTGCAAGTGAAGAAGAATATTCTGGATGGTGGGAAATGGTGGGCAAGCTTTCCACGGAGGGAGGATTTTTTATTCTTCTCAATTTATTTTTTGAATCGTGCACGGGTATATGTGAAATTCTGCCCTCTGTTGTGTGGTTGGTTAATTATGTATTTCATGAACACTTGTAGCGATTTTTATGTTTTTTCTTTTTTGATATAATTTCAAGTGTCATCACTATGCTAAATATAAGATTCTTGTATTTCTGTTAGGGTAAAATAAATTTGATGATCTGAAGATTTTATGAAATGGCTAGTATTTTTCACTACTGTACTTTGGTGAATTTTACCCTTGAAGTTCCTTTCCATTTTGAGCTCAAAAAATGTCGAAAATGGTCCCTTTGCAAGTCCATGGATACATTGCAAATAAAAAAGTTGAATATTCTACTTTGCAAAGCTAAAAAATTCTTTGTCATTTATGAGGTCTAAATACTCAAAGTTTGAATACATTGCAAATTAAAAAATTAACAAAAATAAGAGGTTGTGCATCTTTTTGTATGAAGTATAGCTTCTAGTACACCAAAAAATTAAGAAGTTAAAACCTTCTATTCCAATAGAAGAAGAAAGAACAATTAGAGAAAGAGATGGCCATATATCAAAATAATGATCATTTGTAATGATACTATGTTAAAAAAAATTGGTGTAAATTGAGATTTTGTTGTAGAAATGAGAACTACAATAATTCCTATAAGAAGTATTTTGTACCATAAAATCTAATTTAACCCAAAGTGCTCAAATGTCAACTTTGGGGACGATGTACAAATTGAAATCCATATTTCTTTCTCATAACAGTTTGGATGAAAGTCATCCTAATTTTTAAGCATACTTTATGAATTTATGGTCCTATTCGAGAATTGGATTTGGTAATACTAGAGCACGTATTTTTTTAAGATTATAGATGTGGAAGTATGTCAAGTAATTGACTTGGGTTGACTCTAGTTCAAACTTGGAATTGCAAAAATGTTGTCATAGAATCAAAGAGTACAAAAATCCCGAAAAAAATCATGTTAAGAGAACCTCATTTCAGATTCTTTCCAACAAAATTTACTCAAAAAATGACAATATTTTGCTTGTAATTGAATTTAAAAGAAACTTTGAATTTTCCCTTTCAAAATTTATAGAAAAATATTGGTGATAGCATTGGTGAATCTAACCATATGAATAGAATTTAAAACTCAAACTCTACAACTTTGCTTTGTATCTCAATTCCAAAGTTTTCTTCCAAATAGTACTTTTTGATGATTTTCTTTAAATTGTCAACTCTAGAGATGAATCTAGACACTTAGGGATTAAATAAAAGAAATTGGATGAATTCAAAATGAAAATGAAACCTAGATGATAATGAATATTTTTTGAGGAAAATTCTAGCTTTCACTCCAGGAGAGCACTTTTATTTTTCTTGTAGTATATGTACAATCAAACGTAGGGTTATTATAATTACCTTGGTCTTTGATTTTAGACATGACTTGGAAGTAAATTAACATCATCATAATGGATTAGAGTCTTCATAAATAATCAAGGGTAGAAAATAAAAATGAATTTTTATTTAATATTTTTATTTCTACAATAATTGTGTCAAAAAAGAGAAAAAAATCTAAATTGAACAAACACCAAATTTATTGACTTATACCTTATCAAGTACTTTTTTTAATGTTGGAATGACTACTTGAGGGCAATTGGTCATACTTTTTCTCTATGGCTAAAGTTTGTCAAAGTGTAAATGTTATATACTAATGTGTGACTCTTAGTTGATCATCAAAATGAACTTTAAAGTTATGTGGATCTTTCTTGGTTCCTAACATAGCAGTTTGCTATATTCTAGATTCTTCTACTTTTTTTTTACATATGTGTTGTATACAAACTTCAATTATTAGTATTAAAGGGAAGAATATTCAAGTATGTTGGTGATCTAGTGACTATGATAACTTTAGCTTATAAAGCTTTATTTAGGACCCCAAGAATAAAGGCTCTTTAATTAAGTATATCAATTCTAATGCATATAAAGACTAAAGTTGAATCTTTGAAATTCATATGTGTTTTTAAAGTGAAATCATGTGTAAGATCAAAATTTAGAATGCACTGATGCCAATAAAAATATGACCCATTTCTTTGTATTGCTACAAAAAACATGATTTTTTGAAATGTACATTGCATGAGAGAGGTTATTTCAAATAGGAAGAGTGTCATATGAATAAAGCTCAAAATAAAGTAAGAAATGACTACAATTAATGAATTGATAGTCCTTTTTAGTATTGTATTATACAAACAAGAATCAATGGACATATAGCATACATGGCCCTAACTCTATAGATGGCTCATCTTTAGCAAATGAACAACATGATAAAGATAAGAGTCAATTTTAGCTTTTTTTGGCTGGATTTGGTATAATACAATATAATCTCATTTTCACTTTTTAAAAGTTTGAGTGCTTGTCACTTATTGCACTTGTTTGGCTATTAGTTGCTACTTTATGTATATCACCTAATTTAGGATTAGGAATTGATATTACAACATAAAGTTTTATTACTTCAAAGAGGGAGTTTTATTAAGAGTTCTACTTTATTATAATTACTTGGTGGATGTAACAAGTATCATAAGCCATCAAGTGTGGTCCTATTGACTCATGATGTCTACCACGAATCTAAAACTATTAGATTGTAGTTTAGATTGATATTAGTCTACAATCAAGCCTTGTAATATACTAAGTGTTATGCATTACTTTGCAAATCACTTAGTGGAATTTTGTACAAGGTGAGGTCATATCTTATTACATTGATGTTGATCAAAGGTGATATTCACCTCATTTATGTGTTTGGATGTAACAATGACAATGATGGTGTTTAAGCAATCATAGAGCTAATGTTGTAATGCTACATTATTATTTTTATTTACTCACGCTTATTACATGTTGGCATGATATGATTTCGCTACAATCTGATTCTTGCACAATAACTTTTTTATAAATTCCTAAAACTTTGCTAGACTACAAGCCACATTGTACTTTGAATATGTAACAAAGACAAATGGTATTAACGATGACAAAGATACCTATGCGTTGTAGGCTATTTTTTTGTCTCATAAATTCATATTCAAAACACATGTCTTAGTGTTTGGGTCAATACAAAACTTAGTGTTGTTTTTGTTTCAAAATGGCCTATTTCAATGAGTCCTGTGACTTTTGGAATAATTTTTTTGAAATAAATAAAATATAGATAATTTGAAGAGAAATGAGAATATTGTGTCTCTTAAAATTCAGACCTAATAAAATTTAACTCTAAAAGTTATGCACAAAAAAAGCACAAAGGAAAATACAATGAAAATAGACACTTTGATGTTTGATTTTTTTAAAATTGTAAAAAAATTCAATAAATTCAATAAATTTTTCTAACCTCAAGATGCTTCTCCTCAACCATTTTCATCTTTGAGAAAAATAAATTGTGTTCTCTATACATGCATAAAAGTAGTACACTTTGAATACATCTGGAAGTTGGAAAATTTAATATTTTTAGAAAATCTCTTTGCAATCTTATGTAACTTTAATAAAAGTCCTTGTATGCTAATTTTGAGCTTAAAGTTTGTGTTTTTAGGTAAAAATAGGACTAAACACCTCCACCTCCCAAATGGCCAAGGTAGACATCCAATTGGGGGTTGTTTAAAAATATTAAAATAATTTCAAAAATTTCAAAAAGTCAAATTATGTCAATAACTATTATATGTGCCTTCATTTCAAGTTTCGTGTAAAATGGACAAATGATGCAAAAGTTATGAGTAAAAAACCACCTATCTAAGGCCAAGGGGACAAAAAAAATAGGACAAGTGTTTCTTGCAATCACCCATTCCTATTTTTTAATAGACAAATATGTGAAATATCAACATAAAATTAGGATACTTAAACTTCTTTACAATTACAATATGAAATACATAATGCAAATATTATATACAAAAATGGCAAGAAAAATTATACTATTACTAACTATTGTACAGTGGGGTACCAATCAAAATGTCGTTTTCGCATCTGCAGTGAGAAAAATTTCGGTACTGCCAACTTTGGAAGCCTCCCGCGAGCTCAAAAATTGATATTTTACCACGAAATTTTTACCACAGCATAATCTTTAAGTTAACTATATGTATGCCAAATTTCAAGGCCAAAAGATTCACCAAAAAAAAGTTATTCAAAATCTACCAACATGGGTAGTGGTGAGAAACATTTCACTACTTTCAACTTTGACACCTTCCTAAGGATTGAGTTTTTTTGTTTTGCCATGAAATTTTTGTCATGAAACAATCTTTATGTTTTTAATATGTAAATAAAATTTCAAGGTAAAAGAATTTTTTCTTAAGAAGATATTTGAAATCTCCCAACAAGTGTAGTTTTGAGAAAATTTTCACAATTTCCAACTTTGACACCCTCCCAAGGGCTGAAAAATTGGTTTCTTACCATGAATTCTTTTTGTGAAGTCACATCTATATTGATAATATGTTCTCTAAATTTCAAGTTCAAATGAATTACCAAAAAAAAGATATACAAAGTCTCCCAACATGTGTGAGTTGTGAGGAGGAGTTTTTGAGCCCTTAGTATAGTGTTATTTTGTGGAGCAAAGTTTGACACGAATGTAAAAACTTAGCCTCACAACTACACATGTTGAGAGATTTTGAATATCTTTTTCTGGGTAAGTGTTTTGAACTTGAAATTTGGAACATATATTATCAACATAAAGTTGATCTTATTCAAAAATTTCATGTTAAATAGACAAATTTTCAGCCCTTGGGAGGGTGTCAAAGTCAGCAATAGTGAAAATTTTCTCACAACTACACATGTTGGGAGATTTTGTATATCTTTTTTTTGGTAATTCATTTGAACTTGAAATTTAGAGAACATATTATCAACATAGATGTAACTTCACAAAAAAAAATTCATGGTAAGAAACCAATTTTTCAGCCCTTGGGAGGGTGTCAAAGTTGGAAATTGTGAAAATTTTCTCAAAACTACACTTGTTGGGAGATTTCAAATATCTTCTTAAAAAAATTCTTTTAACTTGAAATTTTATTTACATATTAAAAACATAAAGATTGTTTCATGACAAAAATTTCATGGCAAAACAAAAAAACTCAATCCTTAGGAAGGTGTCAAAGTTGAAAGTAGTGAAATGTTTCTCACCACTACCCATGTTGGTAGATTTTGAATAACTTTTTTTTGGTGAATCTTTTGGCCTTGAAATTTGGCATACATATATTTAACTTAAAGATTATGCTGTGGTAAAAATTTCGTGGTAAAATACCAATTTTTGAGCTCGCGGGAGGCTTCCAAAGTTGGCAGTACCAAAAAATTTCTCACTGCGGATGCGAAAACGACATTTTGATTGGTACCCCACTGTACATTTTAGCTAGGGCACCATTTTAGAGCCCTATGGCCTTTCAACTTCAAAATTTGATAACTAATTCCACAAAGCTCAAAAAAAAAAATGAAATGACTTGGGTTAAATGTCAATTCTACTTTTCTTTCAAAGAAAATTTATTGAAAAATATTTCTAAAAGTATTACCTCCGTGAAATTCTATTTCAACCCTTAGATGGTCCATTATAGGACCTCTTACCTTACATACAAATCTTTCCATAACTATGCCAACTATGTGACAACATGTAAGAATCTACTCTTCCAAGACAGAAGAATTGAGATGTAAATTTACAATGAGGTTGTACTACGGGGATTTGTGTCCACATGAAGTACCTATTAAGAAATTATTGTAGGGTTTAGGTACTGTCACTTTCATGCAACTAGGGTTGTTGAGAACATTAGCCTTGTTGTCTCGTACCATTGATTTTAAATTCAAATCATTGCAAATGCATATATATAGAGATAAAATATATATGGTCTCTATGTTAAATAATGGTCATATTCAGGTATTAATCTACACTGTTTTTAAAGTGTTAATTTTTCATGTCATTGATGTTATATTTCTAGTACTAGTGCTTTTCTTAGTTTTAGCATCATAATTATGTTCAATGTTTTTATGATGTTGTTTGTTATTCATCATATCAAGTTGTTTAAAATACATGGTATAGAATTTAGAAATATTTAAAATTAATGTTGCATTTCACACTTTTATTTGTCATTTGAAATTGTACTACAATACAAGTAGTGCATATATATATATTAAAAAAAGAGTGTACATGTACGACACTGGTTTTATAGTGTCTATTGTATATAGATATGAAAAAATTAGACATGTAAGTTTTGTATATAAGATAGCCCAACTATAAAATTTTTTTTAAAAAAATCATAGGATATTAAAAATATGCCGTTGGTAACTTTATATGTAAAAATATGGTCATCATAATTACTATAATGAAGGTAAATAGCCCCATTTTAAATACCCTGTTCATGCACGTGTATACTTAAAATTACAAGGAGTGATTACTCCCCGGAGTTAAAACATCAAAGTACCAATTTTTTAGAGATTTTTTTCCTTCTTTTCTTGGAGTATAGTCTTTTTAAAGGTGTATACATTAGCCATTTTTTTTAGATCTAAAGAAAATCTAATTTTAAAGCAATCTAGACAATTAAGTATGAGTATCATAAAATACAACAAAATCATCAAGTGTTTTTTGCAATCATATGATAAATTTCATTAAAAGGGCATCATTTTGCAACCCTAGCAATTTTTCTACTTTAGACTATATGATCTTAAATCTATACTAGTTGTAGATGTCTGAAGTTTGAAATCTACACATATTCTAGATAGTCAAAAATCTATATTTGTCCTAGATGGTATAGATTGCACAGTTTGAAATCTATACCTATCCTACATGCTACTTTTATAGTTTAGACAACACAATTTGAAAATGGCATAGTGATACAATGATACATGCCATTCTAATGAAATTCACCATTCATCCATTTGTATCTATCTTCAATACTATATCTACCAATTCTTCACCAAGATATTTTCCTACATCAAGCTAGATAATGATGACATGATACCTTATGTAAGAGCTTTATGGGTGGTTGATAAGTTCTTTTTTAAATTGCAATAGGTATTTATATGAGACATAGGGATTGATATCCTAATGTGTGAAGATTGATATAGAGCTTGTTGGATCACGTAATTGTAGTCAACTCTCAAAAGATGGCTAGGGTGTTGTCAAAACAATGCCTTCATTGGAACCCTATAGACGTAGAATCCTAGTTCTGAGTAAGGAATTTGAGTAGGTTGTAAATGCCCCATTGTGTGAAGCAAGCCACACTATTTATTTGAAGGAGTTTTGAACAAAATAAGGAATGTTAATTGATGTCAATGCAAGTGGATTAGTGTTGTTTTTATACAAACTCAATTTTGTATTGATACAAAGGCTTTAGTATTGGTTGGGTGATTGGTCCTAGTTCAATAAAAAAATTGGAAGAACATATCATGCATGGACATAGAAGGCCCAAATCCTTGAAGCTTACAAATGATCTTGTGAGGAAATGGAATATTTTTCAAAAAGCTTTATATTTTAAATGTGTGGAAGATTATTGTTCAACAAGGCCCTTAATTCATTGCATTACAAGGATGCAAATTTTAAAAACTCAACATACAAAAATGACTTTGAAATTGGTGCAACTTCTCTACAAGTTCATTCAATTGAATATATCTGAGGCTTTTAAAATGATGAGATTTCAACAAAAGAGTGATCTTAAAATCGTCTTCAACATTCAAAAGTACACAAAGAAAGGAGCTTTATTTCATTATTTGCATAAACATGGAGGGTATAAAATACTATATTTTTATATTTCCCTTGGTAGGAACAAACTTGCCTATTGTAGGAATAGACCATGTGCAATTTTTTAAACTCTTGATCATTAATTTTGGAAACTCTTTAATACTAAGGAATCTTAAACTGCAAAGTATGTCAAGCTTACAAAATTGAATTTTAAATATAATTTTAAAATTTCAAGAAAGGAATATTTGATTACAATCAAGTTATCCATTTCTAATAAAAATTTCAAATTTGTAGAGTTCATGCTTCATCAATTATAGCAGATGACAACTTTGTCACTCTCAATGAGATCTAAAAAAGAATTGATCCTTCTTGCAATCATCCATTCAAGATGACTAACTTCCTCCATTATAATCCTATTGAGTGGAAAATAAACATTTGAGCAAATGTGTTTTTATCATTGAAATATTTTGTATAATAAAAAATTTATACATTAGAAGAAAAGATTTTCAAGATTTTTTTTGAAATCAAAGACATTTTTGAATGTTGGAATTTATAAGGATGGGAATGGAAATACTTTCTTAGGTGTTGAAGTGAATGGTTATGAAGAAAACATAGTTTCCTTTGTCTCTAAGGTGAACAATGGGAATTAGGCCATTTTCATCCTTTTCAACCATTAGAGACATAAGGTAAGAGGCTCAAAAAGTGATAATTCAAGTGCTGATGTGACTTTTTCATGTATCTCTTGAGATGGAAATATTTTTAGTTTATTTTTCAATCAAAGAAAAATAGATGAGGAATCTAACATAAGTTGTTTCATATTTTTTGAAGCATTATTGAATTAGTTATGAATTTTCAAACACAATCTGGTATAGGTCCCTATTTGTGATCATAGGCCTTTGGAAACCCATCCATGCATAGTTTGAAAAAAATCCAAGGCTTGTTCAAAAACTAGCATTGCAACATGTATAAAGCAATAGAAATGGTTTCTAAAAGCGTCCCTTTCAAAATCTAAAATGAATGCTATAATTAATCATTATTTTAGATTTTTCAATACTTGTACGAAGGTAGTTGAACAACAAATTCTTATTTTGAATTAAATTAGTAAACACCTAGTAGCCATTTAGTTTAAAATGAACCTAGTGTGGCTCTTACACCATCCATTGAAGAAGTAAAAACAAATCTTATCAAGATCCATTGTAATCCATAGTTCATTTTCCTGCAATTCAAGTGTCCATTTCACAACCCCTACTGGATGGTTGAAAATGCCCGCTCAGTTTTAGAGCCCTCTCCTATATCCTAGAAGCTCCTTGTATTTGTTGTACACTTCATGGTTGGATTTGAATAGATGGAGCATTTTAAAACCAAATAAATTGTTGATTAAAAAATATTCTACTCTCAATGCATTGCAAACTAATGTTAAAGATTTTCAAAATTGCCAAAAATATTTTTTTCTATAATTATAGTAATTATAAAAATCAATGCACAAACTTCACAAATTGTATCTACAATACAATTGTAGTTTGATAAGATATAATATGAATTTGAAGTCCAACTACACTATCATTTTCTATGATTAGAGATGATTGGCATTCTCTATCAAATAGTTGATTAAAGTTTGAAAATGTGATATAATAGATGCCTAAAAATTGAAAGATTTTGTTTTTATTTTATTTATAAATCTATTTTAAAGAACTCCAAATAATCTGGAATTTATTTAAAAAAATATTTTTTGCTAATTCCAACCAAAGATCATTGTATGTTTTACTAATATACAATGCTAAAAATTGTGACATTTAACCCCTAAAGGATTAAAGTGCCTTTTCTAGGAACAAAGAAGTTTTGGGTAGGTACGTGTGACTAGAGATTTTCATATTTTGAGACCAAACTTTAATAGAAGGTGTAGACAAGGAATATCTTTAGAGACCAACAATCTTTGTGACTTTTGATTGGATGGTGGAAAATTTATCACATGATATGTTGTTTCTTTTTCAACTCGGGCAATTTAGGCAAATAAAAAAAATCACTTTTTTTGGAAATAAAAATTTGAAATTGGTTTTATAGATTTATATGTAGTAGAAAGCTTTGAATCATTCCATTTGGATTAATGAGTCAAAAGTTGAAAAGTATTAGTTTGTGGGTAGTTATGGATTTTCTACTCTAAAATAAACTTTGAAGTCCTTTATTTTACTCAATTTTCAATATTTTGGAAAAATTTTAAAAAAAATTGGATATAGATTTTTTTTCTTACAACATTTGAACCATTGGGATTGGGATTGGCAAGCTTCAATTTCACAAATAAACTCTTAACAATTTAGTATTTTGAACCATTCTCTACTTCTTTCTACTTAGTATTTTTTTGGTACATATTGTACAATTCCAAATGATTTGAATTTTTTAATGCATGTAGCTAACTTGAATTGGAGAATTAATTCAGAAAGTTACAACCATTTTGGACATTTTTTCATGCAAATGTGGCCTTTGGAAGTGCAACTGCCCGGATTTTTGCAGTGGTAAAAAAAACTTTTTTGTAACTTCAAACACTAGTATCTTGCAATCTATACAACAGAAAATTTTGAAATTTTTTCTACATATTTTCAAACTAGTGCACTAAAAGATTCTATGGTTACATTATTCAAAAAAAAAATTCTTCTAAAATTTGGTAGTTGTCCTAGAAATGATAGCGTTGGAGTGATTTTGGTGGAAACATAGTTGTGGTCTTCTAGGGGTTAAAATTGATACTAGCAAAGACATTGGTAAAATAGACAACGATGCTAAAGTATGAGCAATGAGCAATTCGATTTGAGCGCTCGTTACAAGGATTTTTATTAAAAATAGATATATTAGAGTAATAAATAATATTGTCAAATACCAAAATAAAAATGTCAAAAAAGATAAAAAGAAAAAAATACCAAAAGAATTTCAAATTTTTAATTTAAATAATCAATGTTGCAAGAAAATATTGCATGAAGGGATATCCATTCATCCACATACAAATGAACTTCATCCATGTCATCCATGTCATCATCTTTCTTTGGTTCCTTGAATTTTGAAGAGCCTTCTTTGGGAGGGCCTATTGGCACCAAGAAAGTGCTTCTCGGATCCGAAAAGCCTTTCTTATGTACCAAGGAGTTTTCCTTCAAAGAACCCTTTGGTACCAAGGAAGGGCTCCTCGAAATCCAAGGAGTCTTCATTGGGTTCTGAGGATCCTTAAGTTTCGAGGAGCCTTCCTTGGAAGAGCATGTTGGCACCAAAGCCTCCCAAGATCCGAGGAGCCTTCTTTAGATACCAAATTTTTTTTTAAGTAAATACTTTGGCACCAAGGAAAGGTTCCTTGGATCCGAGAAGCCTTTCTTGAATACCAAAGAGTCTTTTTTACATGAAACCTTTGGCACTAAGGAAGAGTTCCTTGGATCTAAGAAGCCTTCATTGGGTCCCAAGGAGTCTTTTTTAAATGAGTCTTTTGTCATAAGGAAGGGCTCCAAAGAGCCTTTTTTTTTTAATCTGAAGAGCCTTCTATTGGCTTGGAGAGACTTTCATAAAAAGCAAAGACCTTTCTATGACCTTTTATAAATAGAAGCTAGGTTCATTAGCACCAAAAAGTGACTTCTTGCATTTGAAGAGCTTTCTATGGTGCCAAAAGTCTATCGACATCAAAAAAATTAAGAGAGGGTCCCTTGGTACTAAGAAATATCTCCTCAGATCCGAAAAGCCTTCTATAGTAGTAAGAGTCTATTTAATGACATACTAAAAAAATAAAGAGAGAGACCTTGGGCACTAAAAAGTAAAGAAAGGCTTCTCGATACCAAGGAGCCTTCTTTTGACTCCAAAGAATCCTCCTTTGATGTAGAAAGACCTTCACAAAAAATATAAAGAGAGTTTTTTGACAAGAAGAAATAGCTCTTCAATGCCATGTCATGAATATTCTTTTTAAGAGTAATTTTTTTGAAAAGAAATTTGAGTTTCTTTTTGTAACCATATTTAAGAAAAACTTAAACTAATAGACCCAAGATCCTCTAATTAAAAAATTAAAAAATTAAAAAAAATAAAGGAAAGAAAATGAGGCCATTTTTAGTCTTAGGCAACAATCATCCATCATTCAATGCAATTGACAATATATGTATTTCATCCAACATGGTCAATTAAAAAAAGTTCATGCAAATCCATTTTTCTTCATTCATCCTTTTTAGACTTATTTATAGCCAAATTTTATTGCTCTAAACCACAGACATAGGCATCTTAAGTTGAAGAGTTTTAAAATTTTCATATGTTCTTCTATAAATGTTTTGTGCTCATTGCTCATACTTTAGCAACCTTGATTTCCAACGCAATCTCCTAAATCATTAGAGGAGATTTAGGCTTCTAGGAGACTGCAAGTTTCTACAATCCGAAAACACAAAAATTGCCGCGGGAACGTAGTTTTGCAGGAATCCTACGTGGTCGAAAGAATGCCACGTCATTAAATTGATTTTTGGGGTCTTTTTTCATATTTCAGGACCCCCCCAAATTTTTTTTGGTAAATGCTAGCCTAACAACAGCTAATAGTTCCCAGACCAGTTTTGAGAACAATCCCGAAACTGCCCTTTGGAGCCTTCAAATCCCCTCTAATGTCCAATCCTTGAGAATACTAGCAAACAATCCCTTTATGATACCAAGTATGTCACTTAGTAATATCAAGCAAAACTTCCATCTTATTGTGCAAAGTCTTGAAGTAGCACTATTTATCACAGTTCTAATTGCCATTGAGTGTCACCCCACTCTATACTAACCCATTTTGTATTTTCTACTTTTAAACCATGGCTAATCAATACTCACAACTTAAGACACATCGAAAGTGACCTAGAAAGGAGCAGGACTCTATCCAACTAGTGCCATTGGACACACACATACAAGTGTTCTATGATGCCTTGGGAACAATAGTGAAGTTACATTATAAATCTTGACTCAAGGGGATTTACCAAAGCTTAAGAAAGGAGTGAGAAAGGAGATCAACTCTTTCTAAAGTACTCTTTGTAGTATTCAATAGACCCCCCCCCTTTAACTCTCCAAATCCACCTGGGTTCTAGAAGACCACCCATTTTTCAACTAAAATCACCAAATTACCTCACTGTTTAGATTCTTGAATTTTGAAGCAATGTAACTTTGAGGTCATAGCTCTAAACTTGCAAGCCCATTTCAGACATTTGTGCAACAATTAGATGCCAATGGAGTGCTCACTTGTCTCATTTAAACAAGTTCTTGCAAAGTTACGGCCCTCCAAAGATTTAGGTTCACTTGGAGTAGTGTCATGCCTTCACCACGATCCTTCTCTGGGCCATAACTTTTGGCTTATTGCTTAGAACCTTGTAATGATTGTCATTCTATCTTCCTTGTGTTTATAGCTTCCTAATAATATGCTATATTCTATATTTCTTTGAGGGATTCACTGAAAAGCCCTCACTTCTAGCCCTCAAGTGTCCTAGTGCCACCAGAACACAATCAACTTTGAATGCCCATTACATTCCACCCACAAGTCCAAATCACACGTTCTTTAGACAATTGAAAGCGTTTTCTGAAGAGCGTTCCAAGCATGTGTAACATATCACCAAATTCTTCAAATCTAAGGCATTGTTGTACTTTGTTTGCTCAAAAATCTTCCATTTATCCTTTTTTAGACTACAGTAAGGGTTGGAAAGTCAACCCAAGGTCCCCCTTTCTTACTAAGGCATTTTAGGCACTCCAAAGAGATAGGAATGTAAAAAGATTGAACCAAATTTGGAATATGATCATTAATACTATAACAATGATGAATTGTCTCTTACATCAATTCACTCAACATTTCTTTCTCTATGAAAGAGACTTCATTCAAATGACCATTTGGCCAATAGATTTCTCTTTGATGATAGTATAGTAAATTGAAACTTTGGTCTCTACATTATATCTTCATGTATTCAAACATATATAACCTCAAATTTAAACAAGAGCTTGAAATAGTAAAAATGTCATCAACTATTTGTATATTTAGAATACAATGATACTTCATATTGTTCAAAAGTTGCTTAAGATTTTTTACATTTAAAAAATAAGATGATCATGAACATGTTTGATTATGCAAGTGTCAAACCTAAACTAATAATATGGTTATAAATTCCAAGATAACAATATTGCAAAGTAAATCTTGTATAAATAAATTCAACAATAAATGCAATGAAGTTCTTAGAAATTAAATGATAAAGGTTTCATTAAAAGAAAAGATTTTTGCATTGACAATCAATGTGAAAATATGTGGCTATATGTGAGCTTGGAAAAAAAAAACCCTTCAAATCTCAAACCACTAATATCCTAAGAAAATATCTAGATCAATTTGTTTGCTCAACTTCATTAATCACAAGGTCACTTTATAAATTAGCTAAGCCTACTTCAAATTCTCCACTTCTAATGCATCATGCAAGTGTATCATGTAGTTGAATTCATAGCAAAATAGAAGTTTCCTATAACACTATTACATCCAATTCAACTAAATCTTCCCACTTAATAAAATTGATATGTCTAATGATGTAATCTTGCTAGCTTGTAGTGTGCATTGGGATGCTTCTTCAATCTGCAATAATTTTCCTAAGAGTCAGTCTAATAAATGTATTAGCTATAACTCAAAGATACACATTTCAATAACAAAATTTGATATTGTAATAATTTCAAAAATAACAACACCCTATACAAAATGTGGTTTAGGAAATCACCTTTTATTCATTCCATAAGCAAATCCATCGATAGAGCCATTCACCAAATTGGCAATTTCAAATCCAGGCATTACTTTTAATAATGCTTTTGGATAGTTAGTAACCTCTTGAATTGTTGCTAAATGGTATTGTGAGGGCAACTCATCGTCAATGCCAAACAATCTACAAGACAAGCATGCAAGAATTAATTAGTAAGGCAAATCATTGCTTTGTACAAGTTCCTAGAAAAATAAGTCACATTCTAATTTAAAATATAATATACAATATGGAGAGAAGCGATCATACAATCAACCTTGTAACCAAATCATCACAAAAACCTAGTCAACAACAACAATTAGATTAAATATACTCTAGTTTGAAAATATTTATCAAAATTTATTAGAAAACAAATGAAGGAACAAAACAATTTCCTAACAATAATTTTAAAAAGATAAAATCAAATACTTCATAATTAAGAAAAATTGCTACAATCACACTAAAATATAAGAACTAATAAAAAGTACACAAATCAAAATGATGAATATTTTTTAAAAATCAATATAAATTGACTTATGCTAAGAAACAGTCAATACCTAAATTGGCATAGTTGTGTGGAAATTGTCTCCACCACATCTACAATTTCAAAGAATGTAGGTCACAATCTTGGATTTGGCTCCCAACATTTGAAAATCAAGTCCTTCACCACACCATCCAAGTCACTTGGCAACTGTGGTCTTTTCCCCTCAATTACAAGTTGGCGATCAGCTTTGGTATTTCTAAGCTCTCCATCGAATGGAATTCGCCCTGTGACTATTTCAAAGCATGTCATACCATAACTATACACATCAGCTTTCTTCCATTGCTCATTTGTAATAGATTCTAGATTTCCTAGTGTTGTCAATATCTTTGGTGCTCTCCAAAATCCGGTTCCCAAAACTCCTATTGAACATTCAAAATCAGCTACAAGAATCAAATTGTTAATCAAATCACCAATTAGGACATGATGGCAAGTAGCAAGATCATAAGGAAGAAGTACAGTCAGGTCCAGCTCAATTACGAATTCTTGCATACACAGGGAACAAAACTTCACTGCTCCCAATTTTGATGCCCTCCCAAGGGCAGAAAAATTATTTTTTTAACATGAAATTTTTTTCACAAGATCCTCTCTATGTTAATAACACATGTGACAAATTTCAAGGTCAAAAAATTTACCAAAAAAAAGATATTTAGAATCTACTAACATGTGTAGTTAAGAAAAAAACTTCACTACTATCAACTTTGACACCCTCCCAAAAATTGAAAAAAAAAAATTTGTCCATGAAATTTTGGTCATGAGATCACCTTTATGTTAATTATATGTGTCGTAAATTTCAGGTTCAAAAAATTTATTCCAAAAAAGATATTCGAAATCTACTACCATGTGTCAATATAAGGGACAATTTCACTATTGCCAACTTCGATGTACATATTGGTAGATTTCAAATATATTTTTTGTGTGAATCTTTTGAACTTGAAATTTATCTTACATGTTATCAACACAAAGATGATCTCATGAAAAAAGTTTCATGGCCAAAACTTTTTTTTTCAATTTTTGGGAGGGTGTCAAAGTTGGTAGTAGTGAAAGTTTTTTCTTAACTATACATGTTAGTAGATTTTGAATATCTTTTTTTCGGTGAATCTTTTGGCCTTGAAATTTTCCACACATATAATCAACATAGAGATGATTTCACTCCAAAAATTTCATGCCAAAAGAAAAAGTTTTCAATCCTTGAGACATTGGCAAAGTTGACAGCAGTGAAAGCTTACAACTACACATGTTGATAGATTTTGCATATCTTTTTTTGGGTGAATCTTTTGGCCTTGAAATTTTCCATATATGTTATCAACTTAGAAATGATCTTGTAAAAAAAATTTCATAGTAAAAAACTAATTTTTCAGCCCTTGAGAGGGTGTCAAAGTTGACTGTAGTGAAATTTTCTTTAACTGTGACTGCAAAAATTCGTAATTGAGCTGGACCTGACTGTACATTAGAAGCTTTGAGGTCCCTATGAGAAACACCCTTCTCATGTAAGTGTAGCATGTGTTCTGCAATCCCTGACATGAAGTCTATAGGGTGAAGGATCCAATCTCTGTATTGCCTCCACTTGTAGGAAAATGGTGGACCCTGGATACCATTCGCATTCTTCTCCCACATCGCCTGGTCAATCAACTTCCAGATCACAAACGCAAACCTGCCATCCTCCAACATACCTGCATATGAAATGCATTGGTAAACATTGTCGTTGAGGACTGGAAGAGGCCACGATTGCTTCAAATCTCGTAGCGATGTTCCTCTCTCAAATACCTTCATCAAAAAGAAAGGGTGGTCATCAACTTCATGAATATCTGCTTGTCCACCCTTCGCAATCTTGCGACCCAAAACATAACCATCGAGGCCACGCTTAAACAAACAAGGATACTCTTCCCTGAATTGCTTCAACAGTTTCCTGTTTTCTCGATTCAGTTCTAACTCCTCTGCCGACTGCGGCGCAACCTCAAGGCGGCTCACTTCGCTCCAATGCGACTTCGAAAACTCAATCTCCGACGCAACACCGTCATAGAATTTGCCTCTGCTCCTTATCATCGCCTCGCAGCGTGCGGAATAGTATTCTGTCCTCCCGAAAGTGGACGCTCCCTCCGCCAGCACCATCTCCAATTCTGCAACTCCGTCATTTTCTGTGCACGGACACTCTTCAACCTTGGCGATGCAGAAACAACACGAGGAACTTGCGCCCATGGTCGCCTTCCGCTCGCTCGTGCAAACCCCAACAAACTGGACTCTGTGCCCGGCAGGCAACAAAGACTTCAGCGTGTGCAAGTCACAAACAGATGCAGACGATATCACGCAGAAAAGTCTATCGTACCGACACTTGAGCGGAGAGGGACTTAAGAGTGCAACAGGACCGTCAAGAAAAAGGTGTGGACGGCAAAGTGTGAACCCACGTTTTATTGGGTTTTTTCCTCTGTCCATTGCTACAAGCCCTATTTCGTTGTCGGATATGACCTGTGAGAGGTCAGGTTCGCTGGACTTTAGGGCTAGTCTAACACACCAAACGTTTGATCGCGCTAGCATAACATTCCTGAACCTAAACTGTTGGTCCACTCAATTGTGATATTGTAGATTGAAAATTCTTCTCTAGTACCACTGTACCTTTGTGGACCATTCAATTCAAGTTTCTCTTCTCTCCTCTTCTATGCCCAGGCTTTGCTCTTGTAAACATTCACTTCGTTCTTCACTACATTATGTGGTTGATGGAGTCTGTATCCTTGCTTAGAGTCGTCCTGTCTGGTGAATCATTCTCCAGCATATTGACAACGTCTAGATTAGATTCTGACGGAGAAATTGAATGTCTTTTAATGTTGAATTGATATTAAGTTGATGCGCAGTTGGGTCAAGTTTCCCATGTACCGACTGTGTGTTTGCCAATGAAGCTTTTCAATGGAATGTATCGACCTGGATATTTCGAGCAGGATATCTTAAGCAGGGTGTGTCTCCCAGTGGAGCTCTAGTTTGTGAACTCTGGCGTGGTGCGCTTGTTCTCTTGGAATTTATTGATTCAGGTAGGGTTTTCGTCAGGGTGTCGGTTATTGATTGGGATGATAATGAGTGTGGAGTGTTTGACATGGATGTCAGTTAAGGTAGACAAGCCTATTACCATTCAGAATTGCAATGTGACTATCTTGGAGCCAATTCCAAGAGGGGCATATATTTTTCATAGGTGTGTGCTTGTTTTTTCACGAGTTAAACCCAAGTGAAATTTTATTTTTTCAATCAAAATTGTAATTTCTGTGAATTTTTGAAGTGGTTTGCCTTGAAATTACAAAAGCAAACATAAAGTGGGGGCAATTAACATCCTATAAACAACCCGTAGTCATTCTCCTATATATCCATTGTTCATCAATGAAAGGTTGACACATTACCCCTTCTGACATGAATGCATTGAAATTGTTAGAAAAATGAGTAGATTTGCATGATGGGTTGGATAGAATTGAAGCCAAAAAAAGGGTGACATAATTAGGAAGGAGATGGTAATGGACTTGTCCACCTTATACAAAAGAACCTCCCTAATTCAATCCTCTCTAATTCACTAATTCAATAAAGTGATGTCAAAAGAACATTGATTGTTGATCTTGGCTTAACCCTTAAGCGCATGCACATCCAAAAAGTGGATGCGCCTTGGTCAACCTTGAGTTTAATTTTAAATATAACTATTTTTGAAATTTGACTTTGACTAAGAAAATGAAGCTTGACAAGTTTTCTTTCAATTTCAACTTGAAATTTTGAAAAAATTGAAAAATTGAAAAAGTTATTGCAATTGCAAGCTCTATGTGTTAAAATCCAAAAAACACAATTTGTTGTGTTTTTCATTCATATTTTTTTCTTTTAAAATAAATTTTCAACTTAAATTACAAAATTAAGCTTACCATTTTTATCTTCATTAATGGTAAAATTTTTAGATTATTCTAATATATATTCTAGTAGATATAATTATTTTCTATCCTGAACTTTAAAAAATAACAATAATTTGTAGTTTTCATCAAAAAATTTGAAAAAATTTGAGTAAATAGGAAGTTCAATTTTCTATTAAGTAAAAACATCAAATTTTTATACCTCTATTCAATAAAGTATTAAATGTGGTTTAATAGGCAAAAATTACTTCAAAATCTTTGTTGTGGTTGTTTGGGGTTTTAAAAATAAAATAATCAATTGAAAATTTTGTAGACTAATATTCATTGATACTTGTAACTCTTGAGAAAATTTCAAATAATTTGGATCATTTCTTCTATTTTTACTTATTTATTTCTAGTTTTTGCAACAAAAATGATAACAATTACAATTTTTTACAAAATCAATTGAAATTTCTCCTAATATTACATTCTCCATAGTTTGAAGTAATAAAAATATAAGATCAATATTTGGAGTCCATTTGATATGCTAAATTCACCTTAGACATGATGTTTGACCAGATGGCAATGGATCTTGTCGTTTAAGGGTTAACGATATCAATCACATTTGAAGATCATGCCCCTTCCTGATGCAATAACCTCTCTCATCCAATGTGTCAGATTGGTCCCAATCTTATTGAATTAGGAGGTTCTACTGTATGAGGAGCAGGCTATTGTGGTTGCTGTCCATTGTTTGAGAGAGATGGGTCAAGATTTTGTGAGGAAAAGTTTATGCGAAGTTTAACAAAATGTTGATTTAGGAAAATTTGTTATGACTCATAAACCAACTTCATTTGTTGGTGTGCTGTTGGGTGCATGCTGGGTAGGTGCATATCGGTACCAGTTATCATCGAGATTTTTCTCTTCATGCATTGTGATTCTACGACATTAATTCTTCCTTGGGTTTATGGTTTCCATATTTCGGTCTTCGTCGGGGTCTCGATGTAATTTGAAGCACGAACCTTTCGGTTAGTACGCCACCTGTTTGAGCAGTGGTGCAAAATGTGACACATTGACTTCAAAATGCGGTCCGCGTCCGAGTTCGGTGAGGAGGGTTTAGAAGGTAATTCTATTCTTCTTTTGGTCCTGTAGGTGGACGACGCATTTTCCTGCCTCGATCATAACGAGAAGCCTGCAACCAGCTGCTATAAGCTGACTTTTCCCATGATGTGAGAAGCTTGAGTTTACCCAATTAAATTTGCCAGTCGTTAGCTGAAGCTCTTACAGCTTAAGCTTGAGATTTTAAACTAGTGCAGGATTGAAGAAGTCACTTTGTATGCAGTGTTCTCTCAGTTCAGCAGAATCCTGGGCATCGTTGCATGCAGGACGTTGAAACTGCGGGGTCAAGCATGGGTCGTCTTTGACGATGTAACTGCCGCCACGAGTGCTCTCAGGTAGATCCAGGGGCTTCTCTTCTGCGACAAACCTATGTTCATAGAAGTAGATGCGTTGACTCCGAACTCTGTCTCCTTTCTTTGTTCTTGTGATATCTGATTAGTACAAATGTATAATAGAAACGCACTTGCTGATCCGTTTGGTTTACTTTCTCAGGTTTGCTATGCCAGTAATTCCCTCCCCCAACACCAGTTCTGAAGTCTGAGATCCAAGGAATCTGTTGCATTTGGGTGTATATACCTTACTCTCTGGTTCACCTTAGTGTACAAAATATCTCTTCCTGGTGTGGAAAGCATGCAAAGAAAAAGCAAGCATGCTATCATGTTTTGCAAAGAGTAAAAATTCTGCTACCTACTTGCAGCTTCATCGATGTATCCTGCCGCTCGACCGGTTCGGCCCTCCACCACTTCATAACTAGCAGGAACAGAATCAGTGTCCTTGTCTGCTTCGGAATTGTGTATTTCTAAGCCTTGATAGCTGCGGAGAGCTAAGTACTCTGAGCTTGACGTGACTCCCGTGCTTCTACGGCCAGAACTAGCCACAGCCAACGAGGATGGAGGACGTAATTGCAGAGCTCGTTCAGATGCTTCTGAAAGAATAATTGCTCTTGAAACGCTTTCGTCACCGTTTTCATCTGGCAGGCAAGTAATCCCACACCCTTCAAACATCAGTATCTGGATATCCCAACCTGCTCCCAGGTTATTTTTAGCACTTTTGACTGGGTCATATGGGGACATTCTGTTGTTCACTTTTATTTATTTTAGGCCAAACCGTGCAATGTTCTTCAGAGATCCTCATGGCATAACTTTAGCACCCATCTGAATTATATTTTTCAAAATAAAATCAATAGAATAGTTCTTTATCAAACCATGAATACTTGGCACTTTAAGGGTTAAGATAACATGGGAGATCCCACTTCCCAGAGAACACTAACGATGAAATTATTTGGAAAAGAGAGGAAATTTGAATAGTATAGAAGTTAAAATCCTTCTAGTACTACAAACTTATATAAAGCTTGCCCTCAAATTGCACATTACTAGATAAAGTGCACGTTGCCCACCTACAATGCAACTCGATTTTTTATGAAAAGCGAACACACTAGGTCACAAGTGGCACACCTGATAGTAAAGTGCAAGCTTCATCTCCTTCGTGCACTGGTTTTTCCCCTGGCTTTGGCAGCTGATCCAATTCCAGATTAAAGGCTCCAGTCCATTCTCTTCCTTCGACAAAAGCCAACTCGGCCTCGAAGGGCGTGATCAGAGGAGCGAGATACTCTTTACTATCCAGAAGTACTGTTTGGGAACATGCCACAAGTACAAATACATCACACTCGGGGAAATTTGCCAGCTTTGCTGGATTGGGTCTGCCCATGAGCATCGTGTATGACTTTTTTCCTGCAATGCATATTACCCATTCAGAAATCAAATCCTAAATCCTAATCAGAGTCACTGCCCCGCTAAGTGCTCAAACAGCCAACAGTGATTGCTTCTACATCTACAGGAGTTGAAATAGATCATTCAGGAATATTCAAGAAAGGTAACAAGATGCACCAACACAGACGAAATCGCAACCTACACTATTGAACGCTAGAAATGCGTAGTCAATGTTACTACGATCGACTATTAGCTTTCAAAGTGGACTCTCCTTTTAGCACACGCACTTTGCTGCTTACGAGCGTCCAAAGTAACATAAACAAGCCAAAAAAACTCACAAATTCCTTCCATGAAGTTAAGGTAACTGCAAACAAAAGAATCAATGAATTGTCAAGATAATGCTCACAAACAAGATGCAGTGTAACAAGTATTGCCGACCTGCTGATGCGACTATCTCTCGAACACGCTGAATTGCCTCATTGTATCCAGCAACACCCAGCGTGCCAACCACAATCCCAACAATGCTTGCCTCTTTCGCACGTTCAACTAGATAAAACCTACGCATCAGATCCTTGCTCTTGCTTGGCAGATCCTCCACCAGCACTTCATCCTCTGCATTGTACCTTAAATAATGAATGCACATACATCAGTCTCGCAGGCACTTAAGTCTTACACTGACTAGAACATGTAAAAAACTGCAACTTTACTAAAATCAAAAAGGTCTTCCAAAAATTTTCAAATAAAAATACCACACCACTTGGATAGTGCCGACGCAATCAAATACACGGATCTATCCTACTAGTGAGGGCGCAAAATTAGTGTCCCTATGAAGTTCTATTGAATTACCGGTTGTGAAATACAGCATAATATTTGAGCGCGCACTAATATAAAAGAGTGTCAATTTGGTAAATTAGTCTCCCACACACTAATGGAATAAATCGGTGCACCCTTCTTCAGCTCTCAAGTATCTAAACAGACCTGAAACGCTTAGGTTATAGGGTTTAAGACATGGACTACCTGACGATAGTATTCTTGCTATGCGTCAGCAATAAGTTTGTAAGTGCAGCTCCTTCATCCCCAATCCAAAGAATCGCAACGTCTTCCATGGTCACGTCCTTCGGCAAAGACCATTTGAGTCCCCCTATACTCTCACGGGGTTGTGAAGTTTCCACCCTTTCTAGCTTCATTTCTTTCCCAGAAGAGATAACCGGATCCTGAATAGTAGCACCCGAACAAGTAGAGCATGCAGATTTCACTTGACTCCCATTACAAGCCCCATGGAAACATGAAGTAACCTGCTCCTGGGAGCCAGTACCCGACTGTCTACTTCGAAGAGGCTCCATTTCACATTTGGGAACCTCAGCAAATATAACAACGCCGGCATCTCTGCACGCTTCCACCTCACCTTTGATGCCCTCAATTGCGTGTGCGTACTCCAATGCAAATAGAACAAGGAGTGGTTGATTCCGGCAAGAACAGAACCTCAAAATCTCTTTGCTACAATGATAGTTGTTGATTCGGTTTCGGCCAAACACAAAAAACACTGGCAGACGCGAGGTTTGGCTCAGACATGCGTGACCATAGTGAATAACGCACTGGGCGTCTACGTGAGCTGCCGCTACCTCATCGACACAACAACTACCGTAGGTTGTATCAGCCATGACATAGAGATTGATATCGTGTTGTGACAGAGCAGAACGAAGCAACGACGTGACTTCAACACTGGCTCCCAAGAGATCGTCCGAGAATTGGAGCGCAACGCGTGTGAATCCACGATCGAGAATGTACGTCGCTGTGGCCAAGATGTCGTATTGCTCCATAGGACTCAAATCCATTGCGAATACAAGAAGGAAACCTTGGAAGATGAACCCTGAAATCCTAAAACCCTAAACCCTAAATCCTAAAATTCCCAAACCACGGAAACCCAAAAGCACATTTCTACTTCCATGTCGTTCCAATAGTCCTGAACCACTACAAGCAGTCTCATGATTCTTCCCTCCTCGCAATCCACGCGACCATGCCTCCAATTCACACCTCGCAACTAACCCTAACAAAATTCGGAATGGTCCCATGTGGTGTAGATAGTCGGTCGCCTTTCCCTTAAACCCATAATCAGAAGCCGACGGTCCCAGAAATTTCCACCACTGCAAGCCCTTCGTAGTTTCCACGGCCCCGCTACTCGGGTCGTGAAAGAGCCCGGGTGCAGAGAGAGCATACCCACCGGCTACCGGACCTCTGTAATATCACCTCTGCAATAACACATCCTCTGTTCCATGGAACAAGTTGGTCACACAATCAGAAAGTAATGTAGTTTGTTGGCAAAAAAATGAAACACTTGAAATTCAAATCAAATGAAGAAGTTTTGAGTTTCATGCTTCGTTTTATTCAAGCTTTTTGTTTCGGTCTCAAAAAGAAAGGCTTCAATATCATCAATGTGTTTTGAAATTGAATGTTAGTTTCATACAAAGATACATTGCAAAACAATAATTTAGGATCTAAATCAACAAATTTTTACATTTGAGGATTCTGAATAATTTAAATTTTGGTTTCAATTTAGGTAATTAAATGGAAATATATTGAATTTGAAAAGAAGTATTTAGAAAATTATGAAGTAAAAAGATGAAATTAGTGATCTTTGTGGGAGATAGACTTCTTGCATTAAATGAAGAAAATTTCTAATGGAGCTTCAAAATTTCCCAATGTACAATAAAAAAATCATCATTAATCCCCTCACTCTCAATATTAAACCCTAAAGGTTTTTGACTACGTTTTCACCAAAAATGCTCTAAAACTACCATTTCTAGTACAAGTACCAACTTTATAAAAAAAAAAATTTGGAGATATGTAACTGTAGGATCTTGTAGTAACTCTAGTTCAAGAAGATGTGGAAAAAGTTTCGAAAATTTCTACTGTGTAGATTGCAAGATATTAGCATTTGAATTGACAAATATATATTTTTTTAACCTTACAAAAAGTTATACAGTTGTACTTTAAATGGTCACATTTGTATGAAAAAATGTCCAATATGGTAGTTACTCTTTGGATTTGTTCTTCAAAGCAAGTTTGCTACATGCTTGAAAATTTTCAAATCATTTGAATTATACAACATACAGAAAATAGTAAGTAGTAAGAAACAAAGAATGATTCTAAGTACTAAATTTTTTGTAATTTATTTGTGAAATTGAAAAATGCCAATCCCAATAGTTATAACATTGTAATAACCAACATACACCTATTTTTTTAAATTACAAAAATATTAAAAATAAAATAAAATAAAAATTTCAAAATTTCTTTTTGAATAGAGATTCCATAATTATCGACAAACTACTTACAAACTAAGACTTCTCATAACTCTCATCTCATTTATCAAAATGGAATGATTCAAAGATTTCTATGTAAATCTAATAAATCAATTTGTAATTTTTATTTTTCAAAAAAGTGATTTTTGAAGAAGTTTATTTAGCTGTCAAAGTTGCCTACTAAGTAATGAAAATCACTTATCATACAATAACTTTTTAACAATGAAGTCAAAAGTTATGAAAATTGTTGGAACTAAAAGTTACTCCTTGGAAGAATGTTTTGTGAAAATTTCAACCAAAAAAATGAATAAACTTCATTTGTAGTGAGTTGCCTAAAATTGCTATTTTACTTTTTTTTTAAATGCAATTTAGGACTTTGGAGTAAACGGAAGAATGTATATTCATTTGAATTTCATAACATTCATGGAGTAATGGATGGTACAGTCTACCAATTGATTTTGTGGATAAAAATTCTTCACAAATTAGAGCACTTTATGCATTCTGCTAAGAAAATTAGCTTTTAAATCTAATTCTTTAATTATAAATATAACATGATCTCAATGAAAGTGCAATGCACCATGTATATACAAATTAGTTATATATCAACCATAGAGTCAAATTTCAATTGTGAAAAACGATTTATTTCAATTGATATAGAATTTTAAAACTCCCATTTTAATATTGCCTTCAACAAATTCTATCAAAACTTATATAATAAGATTTTTCCCTTTTAAAATTTAGATGAAAAAATTCATTAATTTTTTCACCTGAAAATTTAAATTTTCATGAGTATGAACTCAAAGTTCCATAAAAATAGTTTTTTAGAATTAAATAAACTTCAAAATTAGAACAATTTGTTATGAAACTAAAAAAATATCTATAGGATCTAAATTATTTTAAAGGTATTTCATTATTACATATTTGAAACTTTGAATTCCACATGATTGCTAAAAGTTACAGCTCAAAATTGCATCAACATACTTATTTTTCATGAAATTTATTGTGCATTGTCAAGCATGCAATGTCTTTAAAGAATCTAATGTATTTGCGCGGGGATGCTATTTTGTGAGCCTGCGAGCGTGAGCCTATGAGCTTGTGAGCTTGTGAGCCTAGAATTTTGGTGAAATTTTTAGTGATTTTTAGGGCGTGAACCTATTACCGTGCTTTAAGAATTTTGGATTTTTATATCTAGTATCCCCCTCGTGGGATTTGAAATTTGTGACTTTCAAAACTTTTTTTTTCAAAAAAAAAATTTTCAATTTTTTTCAATTTTTTTTCAATCCTTTTTTTATTTTTCAAATTTTTTTTGCAACTCCATCACCCTCCAAAATCCCTCTTGATGTTAAAAGGTGTTTGGAGGTAGAAGGCTTTGGAGCTCTCAAAACTTTGTTTTTCATTTTTTTTCAACTTTTTTTCATTTCTTTTCCGACTATGTTACTAGTTCATTTCTTCTGCGACTTTTAGCCCTTGAAAACCTTCTCTCGTTACCAAGAGATCAATTTCAGGGTGATAAAGTCGGAAAAAAAAAAAAAAATTTTTTTTTTTTTTCACGACTCTATCACCCTAGAAAACCCCTTGTTGGATTCTGGATTTTGAACCTCAAAAAAAAATTCAAAAATTCAAATTTTTTTTTGGAAGGTATTGAGAGGCCCTTTGGAGATAGTAGGGTCTGAAATTTTAAAATACATTAACCACATTTCCATGGTCATAGGTTCACGGTCATAGGTCCACAGTCATGAAGCTGAAATTTTACTATAAATAGATTTTTTTTAAATGACTTCATTTTTTCTTTCTCTTGGCTTAAGAAATTCAAAGTTTTTTTTGGTTAATTCTTTGGGCTCACAAAACCTACGCTCACAGCTCGCAAGCTCATGCTTTTAGGCTCACAAACTAGTGTCGTTGGTATTTGCATAAACATAATTGCCATCTTACAAATGAAATTGGATATAATGATTTTGGGCATTAGCATTCCAAAACCAATTAAGCCCCAAAGGTCCAAAGTGCATTTTTTGGCAACATATCAATTTTGGGTAGCTCACTACAAATAGAGTTTATATTTTTCCTCTTTGAATTTTCACACAACATTTTTCTTGGGTCCACTTTAAGGCCCAACAATTTTCATAACTTTTGACTATATAGTTAACCCCTAAAGAACTGCAAACTACGTTTTTTCACAATATAGCAATCTTAGGCAACTCACTACGGCTAGAGTTAGGTGTTTTTTTCTTTGAAATTTTCATATAACATGCACCTAAGGAATAGCTTTAAGGCCCAATAATTTTCAAAACTTTTGACTTTGTGTTTAAAAAGTTACTACATGATATGCGATTTTTGTTGTTCAAGTGTCAGCTTGGGTAGCTCAAAAAATTTCTTTAAAAAACACTTTTAAAAAGAATTAAAATTTGAAATTGATTCTTTAGGTTTTTATAGACACTTGTAGGTTTTTATAGAAAAGTATGAAGAAAATTCATATCAAATACAAATATATTCAAATAATATGGAATTTTCACCATAGATGAATACTCACTACAAGAAAATGGAGTCTTTGAAAACCATATCTACCCACAAACTAAAAATCCTTGTAACTTTCATCTCATTAATCCTATATCCACTTGGTGATTGATTAGCCCCTAAAGGTTTTTGACTATGTTTTCATCCAAAACTGTGATTTCTAATACAAGTGCAAAATTTTAGGAAAAAAAATATTTTTTGACATATGTAAGTATAGGCTCTTGTAGAAAGGTGGTTTCGAAAGATGTGAAAAAAATTTCAGAAATTTTCCCCATATAGATTGCAAGATATTAGCATTTGAATTGACAAAAAAAAATTTATCCATGCAAAACCCACACAACTCCACTTCACAAAGTCACATTTGTATGTGAAAATGTTCAAAATTGTGGTTACTCTTTGGATTCATCGTTCAATGAGACTTGGCTATATGCTCAAAAATTTTTAAATCATTTTAAATCGTATAACATATAGGAAAAATTCTATCAGTAGAAAGAAGTAGAAAATGATTCAAAATACGGATTACTAAATTATGAACAATTTATTTATGAAAATGAAAAATTACAATCCTAATGGTTGTAATATTGTAATAAACAATCTTCACCTAATGTATTATTGTTTTTTCAAAAATATTAGAATTGATTTAAAATAAAGGATTTCAAACTTTTTGTAGAATAGAGATTCTATAACTACCTGCAAATTACTCCAAACTAAAATGGCCTCATAAATTTCATTTCATTAATCACAATGGAATGATTCAAACATAGATATAAAATCAATAAAGTAATTTCTATTTTTTATTTTTTTTAAAAGAAATTTTTTGAGTTGCCTATATTGCTCACCGGGTAAAGAAAATGATATATCATGCCATAATTTTTTAACCATGTAGTCAAAAGTTATTAAACTATTGGGCCTTAAAGCTACTCCTAGAAAAAAATGTTTTTCAGATAATTTTTAAGAAAAAAAATAAAAACTCCATTTGTAATGAATTGCCCCAAATTGCTATATTGCTAAAAAACATAGTTTAGGGCTTTAGGAGTTAATTGACAATTTATAGGGTGGAAATAATCCTTTGAAATTACTATTTATCTTTAGTTTAGTGAATAATATCCTATATTTTACTTGGTGATTGATTAATTGATAAGTTATGGGACACTTTTGGTGAGCATAGATGGGGTTGACAAGGATTTTGAAGGCTCTTCAAAAATAGATGTACTCTTTTAAAAGTGTCCTATTTGGGAGTGTTGTGTCACTACTCTTATGCATGCAATAGGATTTGGGTGTATTTAAACTTACAACTATATTAGCCGAATGTGTCCAAGCACCCAAGGTGGCATCTAAAGTGGATATACCCGAAAGTGCAATTGACCTTAAAGTACCATTCACAATCTCTTTACATTTCCAACATTTCCAAAATCAATTATAGACACACACTTTATCAATTATCAATTATTAGAAACAAACTTAGACCCTTAATAACTTTTGCATTTTGTATTCAAATAATGTATTCTTTGGTGCATTGGAATGTGCTTTCACTTGCAAACAAGACTATATGAAAATGTTATAGTAACTAGGCTCAGTATCAATTTGTGGTGCTTTTGGGTGTACCCATCTTAGTACCTTACTACATCCTACAAGAGTTACGAGTCCAGAGAAAAGAAAGTTCCAAATCGCAATTCTTGTGAAGTTTCACATCCATCTAGCACAAGCAAGAACTGAAAATCAGAAGACAATCACATGAGCTAAATAATCAGGAATCCAGACTGAACTGATTACATTGCTAATCCAATTCTGTTAGTGTGAGAGAAAGATAAACTCAAAATTCCAACGAAACAAACTGAATAGAATTTCCTAAATAATTTTATTGAAAACCAATATCAGTAGCTCACCATTGTGAGAAAGATCTAAGTACAGCAGTGCCTAGAACTGATGCTCTTAGAAAGACGACCGAGTTGTGCGACCGGTCAAATAAAAGCACCCAATTATTAGTGTTAATAGGGAGTCACTGCAGTATGTGGAATACACACTCTACACACTACAAAAAAAATTCTAGCAGACTCCCTTCCACTGCGTTGCCATCAACAACAACCCAGCTCTTGGTGAGCATAAGAAAATACCAAAAGCAAGAGGGGCCAAGAACAAGCCTGCGTTCTCATAACCTAAGTGCTCTTGCAAGCTTGAAAAAAAAAGCACAACTCATCCGCTAGGCGGAGTAGTCCTGACAAAAACATTCCCTGACATTTTACAACGGGCCTTGCTTTCAGCCACATTCAATAATTACAGCATGTGCTAACTGACTGCCTCCTTTGCCTCCGTCTACACTTCCCCACCGCTGGCTCCATCTGCCACCCTCCCTCTCATCTAAACTCAAGTTCACGTCTCCACAAAAGGGCAAGACTTGGTGTGCTCGAGTTAAGACGAACAATCAATTAAAACAAGCTTCTCACCCTTGCTCTACAACAGTACTTCACTAGTGCAACAACTGAAGAGAGGCATAGAGATACATCCAGAATGTGTCATGATTTCCAGACCAACGCGAGGGCTTGAGAAATACTAAGATGAAAAGCAATGAAGTTGGTGCACAGATTGAACCAACGTTGTGTCAGACATCAAATCCTTCAATTTACATACTGTTGACTGTGCGATGTTCTTTCTTGATGGATGTAAGCATGTCAGAATACTCTCCCGAAGAATTCTCAAACAGATAGCCATTGGCTCCTTCTCCATGTCCGTTTCCATTTCCATGCGCATCGCCCTGCTCAACACACAACTACATTTTCAGCATCCAGGACAGGGGTATCACGCGTTGTTCGTTGACTGCTGACTAACCAAGATTTCATGGTTGTGAAATCGCCATTTTAACCAATCATATTATGAAAATAGGTAGTAGAATTCAGAAGGTGCCAAATCCTATTTAACCAGAATCAGTGAAGAAAATTAGATGTGTTACAAAACTGGACTAAAGGAAGTGTGTGTCCCCGAAAGTACATATCCCAGAGCAGTACCTCATCATCGTCATCATCTTCGCGCTTGCGGCGAATAACAGCAACTGGTAGCTCATCATCCATATTCTTCGCAAAACGCCCTCGAACTCGGGGACGGCTATCTGCCAGCGTTTTGCGGCAGGCGTACTGAAGAAAACATTGAAACAAATCCAAAAATACTCAGCATTCACTCGGCATGTCGTTACTTAAATGAGAGCTAAAACGCAAGACAAAACCTTCGTAAGAATGAACTTTGTACGAACTAGAAGAAAACCTACTCGTCCCAGCAGCCAGCCAATCAGCCATCAATTCAACATAGAGGTGATATAGTGTAGAAAGGAAAGGAAATATACCTTTATCTTCTTGTTGAAATTACGTTGGGTACGCTTCTGCTGGTACCTATGTATCCTTATCTTGCGTTCCTCCATGCTGTATTTCCCAACCCTATAATTGCCATCGTCAAAACTTGGAGATGCACTTCCCCCCAAACTCCCTTGCATGCCATTTAATGTCTGCAAAAACAAAGTAATTGGTGACTGTCAATACATGGCCTCAGATCCCTTGCATTAGCAAATCAGCAAACACATGCGTCAATATCTTAAGAACACTGAAAAGACATAATACAAAAGAGTAATACACCCTCAACCATCTAGAATGACACAATCCATGATTGCACATTCCCAAAATGTCCTAAGAACGTGTCAGACAATCTCTCATGTTGTGGACACTTGGGATTAGACAACTACCACATGTCAAGTTGTGAACATGCATGAGAGTGCTAATAGAAGTACACTCGTCACACCAGAGGCAGTGTCATTAGGGTGAATTGAGTACGAAAGAAAGCTTAAATGATACAAGTTGTAGCGGAATAAAGAAACAGCATACAATCAAATCACCTGTATATCGCCAGCACTGTAGACACGACGCATGCTCATGGGGCGCATGCCGACGCTCTGAAATTCCGCCAGACTGGGCTGCAGGCGAGTTCCTGGACTCGTCAATCCTCCTCCGGGACGGTCAACCAGTGAGTTGCGGGATTTCATGCCGTTTTCAGACGAGCGTGGTGGCGGACCCGCATGGCGTAGCTGACCCAAGGCATGACTACTGAAACTTCGCTGCATGCTCGATCGAGTCATTTGTGGGAGTGGCTGCAATCCATCCCCATCTCCATCCACCTAGTGCACAAAAAACAATGCCATAATTAGATAAGAACATTACTACACGCAACAGGTACTTCAAAAGGTCTTCTAGTTTCAGAATCCGATCCGGCAACAACAGAAGCGTAGAAGCGGCCGCCAAAAGTATAAATACACAAATGTAAAAGAAAACATTAATGGACCAAGGAGCTCATAATGTGTGTGTCTACTTGTTCTCAATTTTCTTTTGTGCGCTAAACCTGTGAGAGGTTCAACACAAAAATCAAACAAAAAGATGCGACTTACAAGAAAAAAAGTATCAAGTTTGGGCAAGTTTATATTGTGCTAGTACACAACATAATAATTTTCAAACACCATGAAAAATAGGGTATCCAAAAACGTACAAAGGTCCTGCCAACAATACAAGTTTCCAGAATTCGACGAATACCTGATCGACAAAGTCATCCGTGCCAACCCCACTCTCTTGCCGCAAGAGGCCTTGCTGCTGCAAACCGTAATACTGCTTCTCTTGCGACATTTTCATTCCATTTTCGGTGAGACCCTCAAAGTGCTCTTTCCCTTCGGAGGAACTCGGAGACAACACAGGTGACACGCTCTCCATGCCATTGCTCTCGGCTGCAGCAGCAGCCATCAGGATCTCTTGACTTCCGAACCTTGACATCATTCCATTCGTTGCAGGTGGTGCCTGCGACGTCACCACCTGCGCAACAGGCGACGTTTGGGGTGCTGACATGAACTGCTTCGTTGTCCCAGAGGAGACTGCTCTGGCAGGCGGGTAAGGCACTAGCCCTGGAGGAAATCCCAAACTCGCAGAGGTCTTCACATCGAAGCCATAGGGAGGCGCCATCTGCTCCAGTGTTAATCCATTGAGTTTCTCCGAGGCCATCATGGACGGCGACATCAAACCAGTTTGAGATGGCGCCGAAGGGGATCCTACCCCATTTCCTTGCAAGTAAAGGCCCGAAACTCCATATGCCATGCCCATATTCTCCAGGTCCAATGTTGGCTTGGTAAACACGTAGTCGCTGTGCAAATTTCCATTGGAGTATCCGGCACCAACGCTCCCTGCTGGGGCTTCCTGCTGAACAATTGAATTAGTGTCACACTTTGCCTCTACCTCATCTACGAATGAGTCCCCGTTCAGTGCTGTCGACTTGAAAATATCGCGAGTCTCGAACGATGTCAAACTGGGCCCTGTAATGCCGTTAAACGTGCCATCCTGACAAAAAGAAAGCAAATGTTCAAGTCAGCAATTAACAGAGACAAACTAGCAAGGGTGTTGGGAATTAACTAAATTTAGGTCCATATTTAAACTAGATTCGCTTTCTAACACCATTTCCTAACAGCAAGTTTATATAGGCCTTAACCCTCCATATCGTCCGAACTACCCCTCATCATGGGGTTCCTGCATGCTTGACTGTGCTCCAGCGGAAAATGGCTCCAAGTGTCCGGAGATACATCAACTCGAAATTAAGAGAAAACTAGAACGCTCTAAACGAGGGTCAGATACTTAAAGGCTACACACGATTTATTCGGTCGGAATGCAGACGCATATTCCCGAGACAACAGGAGGCGTGAATGTTACGAACTCCAATGACCAAGCTAAGTCATCCCGAACTGTGGAATATTGCAAACTAAAACGAAAAGATACCAATTCATTAGCTACAGATAGCATGAACTTCGGCCTCTACCTCCAAAACTTCTAGATTCGCCAAAGAAGGTAAAGCGCAGGGATCGAATCTTTTTTCGAAGCGAAACAAGGAAATTAAGCCCTTACAACAACACTGAAAAGACACAGACTGCCTGAAAATCTTTCTGTAAACGACCAAGCGCCTCAAGATCTGCCCTCTAGCGTTCGTAGTTTCCGCATTCGGCTGAATACCTGAAGGGCGACAAGGACGAGAAACCTACACCTCGAGGACAGCGCCTTTAAGACACACAATTAGGCCCCAAGGCAGGGGAAACGAGAAAAGACAACATGCAACGGCAAAAGAAACTCACATGAAGTCCACTAGTGTCGCCAAATGACCCAAAGTCAAGCTCATCAGCATTGCCAAGGAGCGCATCTGTAAAAAAAAGCGCTTCCGCTTCCGACTGATTGAGATACAGATCTTCCTCTCCAGACATTTAGAGAGACGCGGGATGAAGTGATCTTCCACGAGCAAGCCCGCGAACAAATCCACACCACAACCACAAGCAACACCACAAGAAACTCAACCCAACCCAACCCAACCGTCGACGACGACTGTGGAGTCTTACAACTTCACCCAGAAACTCCCATCACTCTAACCTGTTGTCCCCACTCATGGTGCCCGACTGTATCTCCCCACAATTCACAACGCGCTCAGGTCACAACCAACAATCTTTTCCCAAACTCGTCGTCCCCACGCCTGTCTCCACCCCCTCACTCCCACCCCCAGGATTGCTTGATCCTCGAAAATCCCCCGCAATTCGTCCTCGCGAGCTTCAAACACGCGCACCCCACTTCCCAAATTCCCCTCAGCTTCCCAAATCTCACAAACCCCGTGAGCCCAAGCTTTTCCTGTGGCGCAATTCAAGAGGATCTCTAGCGCCGCCCCCAAGCAGAAGTGACACGGACTTGCGGTGGTCTGTGGGATGGCGTGTTGCTGCGAAGCGAACCACGAGGACTACTACGTGAGGATTAGCAAACGGGAATCATCGATTGCGGGGCAATCGAAGGGGCGACAACGGCGATTTGCGAGAGGAGAGGCGAAGGGGAGGAATCATCCCTCGCGACAGGGGAAGCACACCAACAAGTGAGGCGGAGAGTTCTAGCCCTCCTTCCCCTTCTACCCATTGGCTTCAGGACCGGATCCGGGCAACGCCTCCGCCGGGCATCAACCCACAATTAAGCAGGACATTCCAGGGGAGGGCTACCCATGCCGTATTTCGGCATCTTCGTTATTACTTTACTATTTTCGCATTCACACAGAAATGGTTGATTACTACGCTTGTCGAGACGCTTGTCTATCATCAATCACTGTTGCCTTGCCACTGTTGCTCATTCATTTTTTATTACTAATTTTCAAACCCTTCGAGACTTCTTCCCTTGGGAGAAGCTTATTATACCTTCCTGGAGGATGGAATATCTCTTCATATGCAACTTGGGTTTTAATTAGCAATGTCATTAACTTAACACGTCATTAACTTAGTTAGGGTTAACCACTCACACTCCACAACAAGAATGGCACAAATGGAAAAAGCCCAATTGCGCAGTATGTTAGATAGATAGGGCTCCAAACTCTCGATTTAATAATGTTGAAAGTCGGCATAATTGGGACTGATAATTGAGTGCCTCTTAGGTACCTCATTGTTGTTTTATTATCAATTCCATTTCATGCAGGTATCTTGGGGTAGCCAATTCCGGAAGTTGGAAAAAAAAATAATTCCATTCTCTCTGGGTAATGAAAATTTCGTTTTTTACTTCAGTAGTCAGTAGTGAATGATTAGTGCAACCATTGTATCTACAGTAACTTACTGCAATCAATTCAATGTTCCTTCGTCTCTCATTGACTTTGTGGATCCTGCGACCCCATACTCTTTTCATAGAAAAGGGCTCCCCAAAATCCCAAAGTCCAAGAGTTTTGGGTTAACTTTCATGGTAAACTTGGTTTTGAAATGGGCTCTTTGCCTTTGAAAAAGAAAAAAGAAAAAAGAAAAATTTTGAGATGTGCATGCTGGGAATACCTAAGGAGGGATCAATTAATCACATGGAAGTGGCAGAAAAGCCTCTGTAGTTACCTTAGTCAGTACAACAGTTGACAGGCAGGGGAATTAATCCTGAAGCACTCCGACGTCCATATCCTGGACGATGAACAGAGGGCTTCAAGGCACTATTTCATCCAATTAACTTTTCATTTATCAAATGCAATACTTGAATCTAGAAAAGACAACCTTCCTTAATGACCAAATTCATTAAATTCTGGTAAATGATCATATATCTGTCCAAAGCTAGAAGTGAAAATGTGCAAAAATTCAAAAAAGGAGTGAGACCTTGCAGGGTTAAGAAGCTCATTCGAACACAATGCACACAGTCCATGCTTTTGAGTCATTTTGCAAAGGAGGGCAATTCCCAATTGTCTATTGGAAGGAGTTCCCCAGAGAATAAGCGACTGCCCCATTTCTTCCTCACTGCAGGGCGCATGGCATTCCGGTCTTCTGCACTTACTTACACAGGGAACGGAAAGAGTATTTCCTCACACCCATACTATTAGAAATTATTATTATATTTAAAATCTCTTCATAATCATATATAACTACAGTACCGGTATTACATGATGACAGCTGGACAGGTAGATCTTTTATGCACTTCCGGTGACGGATGCCTCCACACTGGGCCAGTTGCTTCGGTAAACAGGTGTTGGTTCAATGGGATTGCACTTGAAAGTAGGGTATGGGAGTCTATCATAACACTGAAGTACATTTTTCTTTCTTCAATGTAGCAATAGGGTACATTGCAAGAGGTGGTCATTTTTACATCCACTGCATTTCAACTTCAAAAACTCATAACTAATTCTTCAAGGTTCAAAAAACATAAAAACAACTTGAGTTGGATGCCAATTCTATTTTTCTTCTTTAGAAAACTTAAATTTATTGAAAATTATTTCAAGGAGGTTAACTTCCTCCAAAAGGCACTTAGCTCTTGAATGGTCCCTTTAAGAGCAGACTAACTTAGCTAAATAATTTCCAACCAAAGAAAGGCTTGCAACTGATCTAAACTCAAGAATCTATACCTTAAAACAAGTGGTTTGTTTGTTTTGTTTATTTGTTTGCTTCATTGAGATCTCCCGGACCACACATCCTCCAGTTGCATTCTTAGTACCATCGGAATTGGCTCTCAACGAGAAGGGGTGCACAAGCTTGCTTTTGTGGCATTCCAACTTACGGTGAGAAAAGTTATTGAATTTCAAAATTTTCATGCATTAAAAAATTAGAAAATTATTTTTACTTTTGTTTTGGCCGTGGCAGCAACACAGGGCACACTAGTTCAAATGAAATTTCACATATGGGAATAAATAGAATACAAAGTACACCTCCATCGCTTGGGGGGTCGGTACAATACGCTTACAAGGGAGATGGGCAAGCTACACTGACTTACTAGTTAGTTGGTTAATGTGCAATAAACATTCTTTCTCTGACTGGATCAAAAGGAATCGAAAGGAATCAAATCAGAAGGTTATTCGGGTGTTGTCGAATTCCTGAAAATATTTCAGCATCTCCATGTGGTTTTAAAATTTTAATAAAACAAAAATAAAAATATGCCAAGAATTTCTATTATTTTCATTTGCTTCTTATCAGCAAAACTGCCAACTTACAGTTAATTTAGAAAGGTTGGGCTGTGTGCAATTGGTCGAGTATATTATTGGCTTCATTCAGTGATTTTTCTTAGTATTTTTCAAATGAGCAAAATTGCAAGAGCCTGTGATTATTGAAACCCAATTTTCACTTCATTTGCCAGCCCTTGCAGCTTGGCAGGCTTATATGGTGACGTGTTTTTCTTTTTAATGCAATGGTTTGCCCATTTGTTAACCCCTAAACGACGGGCGGGTCACCGTGGGGGATAGCGGGCTATGAACAGAGACCAGTCAAGGAAAGACCGTAGGAGAAAGTCACTATTTTTGGACGTAGAATTTAGCCAGCAACTCAAATTTTGAGTTGGGCAATGGAACCTGATGGCATGCTAAGAGAATCTAGTCTTTTGTAAAGTAATGAGTACATTAATGCAAGCTAATTTCTGCACTACATCATGGCATGCAATCTTAGGTTTCATACTGAAAAAAATTGGATGAAAGGCTTTGTTTTTCTGTTTTAGAGTCTGTTCTAAAGACCTTCATCGACCAGAAAACGGTGCCTGCATTGTTTAAGGGTTAAAAAAAATTCAATTTTATGGATACTCCACAATTTTAACATTTACATAGCAATTTGCAACATTAGATACTATTTTCATAATTTTGACAATTATTTGTAGTAAGCTAGCCAAATTGCCTTGGAACTCGATCCTTTACTACCCAAAAGTTTTATTGCCATGTAAACCACATTTATGAATTCAATTTAGCCTTCTAAATCATATTTACGCTACACTATGATGTTTTTGTTGTATGAGATTGATTATAGTAAACTATCTCATTACGGACAAAATGGGAGCAAATCCATTGTGGGTAAAATGGTCTTAGCAATGTACATTTCAAAACTTGCATGTACACCTCCTTTATAATTTTTTCCACAGAAAGTTACCCCCATTTTGTTTGTAAAGGGATAGTTTATCTTTGTATTAACTATCAGTGTGAGAAATCTCTATAAGTTTTTTAATAAATTATAATCATTAGGATTATTAAATCAGCAAGTGAAATTAATTGGAATCAAAGTCCTAGATTATTATCTATTACATTTTCTTTCATTTGTAGAGCTTTTTTAATCTACCTTACTCTCATAAAATAAAAAATTCCATTATCAAAATAAATATAGCAAATACAATATAATTAATTTGAAATTTTTTCAAGTGGTGGAAGTAGAATAGTGTGAAATTTAGAATATACCTAAGTGTTGATGAAGTATTCATCAACAAAGGGACTAGTGAGATTTCACTAGATTTGTCAAATTTTGACCTCCAAGGTCACTTGCCTCCAAATATCCATATAAACCAAGATGATAAGGAAAGGCATACAATTCTTGCAACAAACATTGATTTTCAAGAGAATTTTATTGTTCTCTGGGCAAAATCGCCAACATAATGAAATTAATTGATGGTCTTGATGTATAAACTACTTATATTGAATCAGTAATATTGATGAGGTGGTTATTCTAGTAAATGTTGGTATTCACAAGAAAATTGCTAGACTTTGTTTGGTCAAAAGTATCAATTTGGTAATTGTTGTCAAGAAGCTATGAAAGTAATTGATGGTATTTAACCCATAAATGCCCAAATTGCATTTTTTTGGCAACATGGCAATTTGAGGCAACCCACTACAAATGGAGTCAATGGTTGTTTTTTCTTTGATACTTTCAAATGACATGTGCATGAGGAATAGTTTTAACCCCTAAATTCCCAAGGCCTATTTTGAGCTTCTTGAAATTTGTTCTAAGTTGAACAAAATGCCAATATTTTGATAAGTTGAATCAATTTTTAAGAAATTGTAACCATACAAATTCAAACTAGACATGTTAGAGATTGCATAGGAAAAGAAAACATAACAATATCATTTATGGAATGAAAGATTATAATGTTTGACCATGAGGGTGTTAAAACTACAAAAGTGATGTAAAGTCTTTCTATCCTCTTTTCCCAAGTCAAATCTAAAAAGTTGGTGACCAAAAAAATATGAGGTTAAGGGCCTAACATTCATAATCCCAATCAATTTATGGCTTTTCAAAATCTATTCTACAATGTTTGTGAATGAATTTTGAATGTGATTTTTCTCCAAGATCTAGTGTATTCGAGGCCCATTTTCAAGAGCTCTTCAATACTACAGAGAATGAAGGTTGCATTGGGTACCCTTGCACAAAATCTTGAATAGAAAAATCACCATCATCTATTTTCCAGATCAGACTTTTGACACTCAAACTAGACTTCTAGAAATTTCCAAAAATATGAAATGCTAAAAATAGAAACTTGGTTAGGTTTTATTTAACTTCAAAGTTTTGCAAATCCCACATTATAATGCCGTGGGCATTTAGGGGTTAAGGCATTAGGGAGGATTTGAGGCCTCCAAAGGGTCATTTTGGGGTTGTTCCTCAAAATTGTTCTCGTAACTACTCGCTGCTATTAGGCTAGTATTTATCCAAAAAAAATTTAAAAAATTTAAAAAATTGGGGGTCCTGAAATATGAAAAAAGCCCCCAAAAAATATAAAATAATGACGTGGTACTCCCTCGACCACATAGGATTCTTGTTCACGCGGCGGAAACTGCGTTCCCGCAGTCCGGGAACCCGCAGTCTTCCAATGGCGTCAAAAATCCCCTAATGCCCAACGATTTTCATAACTTTTGGCTATATGGGTGAAAAAATTATTGTAAAATATTTCACCTTCATTGTTTGGTGGGTAGCTTGGATAGCTCAAAAATTTCTTTAAAGTCACTTTTTAAAAAAATAAAAAGTTGAAATTGATTTTCTAGATTTTTATATATGTGGAAAGCTTTGAATCATTTAATTTTGATTAATGAGATGAAAGTTATGAAGAGTTTTAATTTTCAAGAAGTTATGGATTTTCCACTTGAAAATAAACCTTGAAGTCCTTTCTTAATTCAATTTTCAACATTTTTGAGGAAAAATAAAATAATGGATCTAGATTTTTTATTTCAATACTATATCCACTAAAATCGACATTTTTTATAAATAAATTATTAACAATTCAATATTTTGAATCATTCTCTCCTTTTTTTACTTACTAGTCTTTTCCTTATATGTTAATTAACTCCAAATGATTTGAAAATTTTCAAGCATGTAGCTAACTTGCTTTGAAAAATGAATCCAAAGAGTAATTATTATTTCAGACATTTTTTCACAGTAATGTGAGCTTGTGAAGTGTAGCTACACAAGTTTTTGTACAATGATCATAGTTTGTGAGCCTAAAAGCATGAGCTTAAGAGCTGCAAGCGTAAGCCTTATAAGCATAGAGTATTAATTATTAAAAAAAACTTTGAATTCTTTAGGCTAAAAGAAAGAAAAGAAAAATCATTTAACAAAAATATTCTATTTATAATAAAATTTCAGCACTATTATTATGGACCTATGAATGTGGAAGTGCAATTAACATATTGGTGGATGACAGTTTTAATCAACCTCCAGCCCTATTTTTTTTCTCATAAAAAAATTTGCTCAAATTCAAGCTCTTCAAGGTATTCTAAGGATAAACAAATATTTTGGACAAATAAAAGAGGATACATGCAATAGGCACCACCCTTGTGCCATGTACAAATATTCAGAATGTTCCAACCTTTAAACCCCCTAAGGGACTTCTCAATACCCAAAAGGGGTTTTAGAGGTGATAAAGTTGTAGCACACATACACACCAAAAAAAAATTGAAATTAAAAATTGAAAAAAAAAATTGATTATTTTTCTTAAATTTGAGTTTTGTTTTGTTTTAAATTGAGTTTTAAGAAAATATTCAAACCCAAGTCTTTCAAAAAAAGCCTCTCAATACCTTCCAAGAAAAAAATTTGAAATTTTGAATTTTTCTTTTGAGGTCCAAAATCCCAAACTCAAGAAGGGGGCTTTTGATACTGAGAAGGGTTTTCTAGGGTCATAGCATTGAAAGATATATATATATATATATATATATATATAATTTAAATTTAAGTTTATTTTTACTTTTTGTGATTCTATCACCACCCAATTGTCCTTTCAATACCGAGATAGGTTTATAAAGGTGACAAAGCCGCTAAAAAAATAAACCAAACTAAAATTTAAAAAATTTATAATTATTTTTATTAGAGAATTCCAAAACCCAAACCCTCTAACAGTTCCAAGAGGGGTTTTGAAGGATGACACGGTCACAAAAAAGAAAAAGAAATTTGAAAAAATGAAAACAAAAGTTTTGAAAGCTCTAAGCCATTTACCTCCATAGGGCTCTTTGATATCGAGAGGGGTTTTAGACGGTGACAAAGTTGCAAGCAAAATTGAAAAATTGAAAAGGAACTGAAAAAAAATTTGAAAAAAATTTGAAATTTTTTGCTTTTCGAAAAAAAAGTTTTGAAAGTCACAAATTTCAAATCCTACAAGGGGGTGAATTAGTACCAAGAGAGGTTTGTAGAGGTGGTGGAATTTTGGTAAAAAAAAGGTTAAATGATTAATTGAATTTTCTTTTGGAGTGTCAAGTCCCAAAATTTCAAAGGGGCTTCTTAGTACCAAGAAGGGGCCATAAATTTTTAGGGGTATTGGAGCTGCAACTAAGAATGAAAAAAAATTAGACAAGGTGTACGGATAAGGTTTTTAGAAAAAATGTGAAGTGCTCCAACCCTATTTCAAGTCAATTGACATATTTTCATAAATTCACTAGCTATTAAAATCCTAAATTTTTAAAGCACAATAATAGGTCTACATCCTAAAAATCACTAAAAATTCCATCAAAAATTAGAGGCTTATAAACTGTCATACTCTAAGGTTCATGCTCTAAGGCTCACAAAGTAGCACTCCCAATTTTTTGTAGGGCCAAAAACAGGATTTATATCAATTCAAATGCTGATATCTTATGATATATATAGTAAAAACTTTTGAAATTTTTTCTGAATCTTATCAAATCAGTGTACTATTACATCCAAGAGTTCCATATTTTTAATTTTTAATTTTTTTTTTTAATTTCAAAATTTTGGGTATTGCACTAGTCATGGCAATTTTGGAGTATTTTGGTAAAACATAATCAAACACATTTAGGGTCAAAAATGCTATTATATCTATAATTAGTCAAATATATTGCTCTAATAGTCATTATTTGGAAGCTACTAACTAAGGTGCTTGATTTTGAAAATATTTATACTAATTGAATTTTATCAAAAGTAAAAATTTAGTTGTTGTCATAAAGTCATTAACCCCTCAAGGTCCAAGGCCTTTTTGGATTTGAAAATATCATTGCTTTTCAACCCTTACAAATCTACATGCCACTAAGGTATAAAAATTTTAATTGTACAATCTTGTAGTGTACATGTTGTAGATGTTGATAATCAAATTTGGAGTAATGTGGTAGCATAGATTGCAAGATTATAATGTTTTAGTGTTGAAAAAAATGCTCAAATTTTTCAAAAAACACATTTGGAGGTGAAATTTGATTTCTAAACCTACTCAAATGAAAAACTTTAAACTAAAATGTGCTTCATTATCAACATACAAACACATTTATTGATGAAAAAATGTCATTCAATTGATTCATTGTGCTTGCAAAATGATTTTGAAATGTAAAAAAATAGCAAAAAAGGTGCAAAAAACACATTTATGATTGAACCTCCTTCTACTAAAATGCTTCTAGTTACTCATAACTTTTGGATTGATATGAAATTTTAACTACACAAAGTAGACTTGAATGTGCAAGTTTTCACAAAATATTAATAGAAACGGACACTGTATGAAGAAAAAACAAGCCACCAAGGATCACTATAATCCAAAAATGTTTGGTTTTTGAACTTCAAATTGGTCCCAAACATTCAAAGCAACTTGAATTACCATGAAAGTTTGACCATAGTAACTAGATTTTTGGAAGAACATTGATACTCTATTAAATTTTGATGAAAGCAAGCATTAGATGAAGGAGATATAGGCCCTCAAAGTTGCAACCATCAACTGTGGTTTGGTGAATTCAATTTGAACATGTGAACTTTGATTGGCTTCCAAAAAATCTGTACATTTGGATTGATTTGAAAATTTTACTGCACAAACTAGATTAGTATGCTCAATTTTTCAAACACATTTTATTGAATTTGGACATTATATGAAAAAGTTATCACATGCTAAATTGGACTACTAGACTATTTGAAGCAACTTTTGAGCCCCCTTGGGCGTTAAAGGATTAATGCAATCATTGTCAATAAATTCTTTCTTCAATATTCTTGAATCAAATTCACAAAGGTCCATTGTTGATTTAAGGGACAAATTGGATTTTAGGTTGGTACCTATTGGCTCAATTTTTGTCATGAGTTTTTGAAACATTTTGAGTAGATACAAAAACTTGACCAGCTTTGTTGCAATATTATTTTTTTCCTGATTGGTGCTTAGAAACAAAAGTTATGTCCAAAGGAACAAAATGGGCTCAAATAGGCTCAAAATAGGGGCCCCCAAGGAATTAAAAAAATATTGAAAATCTTGATTTTTTCCTCTTAAAAATTTTCATAGATTATATTGTTGTCTACGTCAAAAGCTTTGGTTAATTTCATTTCAATAAGTTCTGTGATAGTTATGGACAATCTTGATTTTTGGACAATCTATGTATCTTTTTGAAAAAATGACTTTCAAGGTCCATTTCTAAATGCACTTTTATAATTTTTCAAAAATAGAGTTCTTTATGGTTTCATTTTCTATCTTAAACAATCTCACAAGCAGAATTAGGGTGTTTTAATTTTGTCCTAGAGACTTTACTAATTTAGATTTTCCTTTGGTCTTGTACCTATTTCTACTTAACAATTTCCTTAAGAATGAAAATTAAATATTTTTGAATTATTTTTTTCTTAGACCTTCAAACTCAATTTACCATAATAAATGTTTAGATGATTAGATCTCAAAACTTTGAAGAAAAAAAAATTTTGAGTTAAGAAGGTTCAAATTCAAAATCAAATAATCTAGTTCCACAATAAGCAAAAAGAACCTTGTTTTCCTTCATTTTAACCTTCAAAGGACAAGGCCATTTTTTTTTAATCAAAAACCTCTCAAAAGTATCATTTCTACTACAATTATCCAAGAAAACAAAAAAACAAAATTTTTAAGAAATTCACCAAAGAATCTATAATTAATTTGACAAAGATTATATGGTAAAAATTTCATGAAGTTTGACTGTATAGATTGGAAGATATAAGCATTCAAAGTTGAAAAAATACATTTTTATGACTATTGTGGTTTGCAATTTCAAATGAATTTGACTACCATTTGTAAAAAAAAATTGTACTATAGAACTTGAATTTATAATTTTTGTATTGAAAATTTGTATTGAGGATGTAGGAAAAAGATTTGCACAAAAAAACACTTCATTCCCATTCTTCAAAAAAAAAACTAAGTAGAAGGAAGCTCAAGATTGAAAGAAAACTAAATGATCAATAACTCTAAGATGGAATTGAAGTACAATAATTCCAACAGTAAGATTGTTCTAGCAACTAAACATAACCTTGTTTGATAGTTCTTAGTGAAAAATTGTGAAAATTGTATTAAAAAAATGAATCATATAAGTTATTTTTTCAAGAAGATGTTTAGATTGCATAAAAAACAAGATTGTCCATAATTTTTCATTATAAGTCCAAATAGAGTGAGTCAAAGCTTTACATGTAGATACAAATATATTATTTTGGAAAAAAAGTTTTTAAATTAAAATTTGACTTTCTGCAAAAAAAAAAAAATGTTGCTTGCTGAATGAAAATTTGGGATTTTTGTGGTATAACTTTTACTCTCACTCAATTGAAATAAAAATGATATTTCCTCAAAGCTTATCAATTTTTCTATATAATGAGAAAGTTTCAAAAGGTTTTACCGAAAATAGAAGTCATAGGAACCTACCTCAAATCCATTTTGTCCCTTACAAGGACAATGGTCCTTTAAAAGTTAAATGCCAATATCTTGCAATTTGTGCCATCAAAACCTTTGAAATTTATTTCTCACATTTTCATGCTAGTTAGGTGTAAAATTCTTAGTTTAGATGTGTAAAATAATAATTTTTAAATTCTTTTACTCTTTGCAATAGAAATGGTAATTTTGAATATTTTTTGACAAAAAGAATCTTGGTCCTTTTAAGAGTTAAGATGTAAAAGAAATTTATTCAAGGGAAAAAATGCTATAAGACTTGAATATTTGAGATCTTAGATTTCTCTTTGACTTTGAAAATCATTCCAAAATCTAAAAATACTTCTTGGCTCTAATATCTACTTAAATTTGTACCATTAGTGACAAAACAAAATTATTATCTCTTAAAAAGATTAATGTTGCTAAAAATTAGAAATTAGAAATTTTAATATAATGCATTAACTACTTGACCTTGAGCTAATTAAATGTACTACAAAATACTATCTAATGAAATAAATCAATAAATTCAAGGAGATTTTTCAGAGATTTTTTCAAAATAAATCTCTATGTAAATATGTACATGTATAAATACACACAAATATATAAACATATTTGACAATACAAATTAAAGCATTCTTCAACATTATGATTTGATTTGTTATTAGATTCATTTTTAAATTATATTTTATTAATTTAATACATTGTTTTACAATTTGTATCATTTAGTGTTTCTTTTAAAATTATATATATAAAATACTCTATAACATCAAGGGAAATCATTTCAAGATAGATGACAATCCCTCATTAAATGAAGAGAGGCACATTTCTTTCTCTAAAGTAGAGCTACTTCAGCATTACATTGTACTCTTTTCAAGAGCCTAAATTGATCATGGTTCATGAAGATTCAAACATTCTACCATTCAAGATAATATAATAGGCTTTTATATCAAGCAAGCACTAAGAATTACCTTTACAAATGCTTTCAAATAGTGCAAAAAAAGTTTTAAAAATGTACAAGTTCTTGTGAGGTGAATAATGTTTTTTATCATGAGATGGTTTCAAGATAGTGAGTTGTCAAATTAGATAGGCATTAAGAATTGTCCCTAGAGATGCCCTAAAACACTCCAAAAGAGGTTTTAAGAAATTACAAATTCTTGTGAGGTGAATGATGTGATTCCCAAGGCACGGGTTCAGAATAGTGAGTAGTCAAAATGAGTAGGCATTAAGAATCATCCCTAGAAATGCCTTGAAACAATGCAAAACTAGTTTGAAGAAAATACAAGTTCTTGAGAGGTGAGAAAATGTGATTTCAAGGGCATGGTTTCAAACCAATGAGTAGTCAAATCTAGCATCCATCAAAAATCATCCCTTGTGACGCCTTGAATTAGTGCAAAAGTGGTTTTGAAAAAGTACAAGTTCATGTGAGATAAAAAATTGTGATTTCAAGGGCACAAATTCAAGCCAATCAGTGGTCAAATCCAACAAGCATAAAAAATCATCCCTAGTGATACCCTGAATTAGTGCAAAAGCGAATTTTAAAAAGTACAAGTTCTTGTGAAGTAAGGAAACGTGATTTCAAGGGCACGGCTTCAAGCCAATGAGTAGCTAAATCCAGCAAGCATCAAAAATCATCCCTAGTGACGCCTTGAATTAGTGCAAAAGTGAATTGAAAAAAGGACAAGTTCGTGTGAGGTGAGAAATTGTAATTTCAAGGGCACAAATTCAAGCCAATCAGTGGTCAAATCCAGCAAGCATCAAAAGTCATCCCTAGTGATGCCCTGAATTAGTGCAAAAGCAAAATAAAAAAGCACAAGTTCTTGTGAGGAGAAGAAACGTGATTTCAAGGGCACGGCTTCAAGCCAATGAATAGCTAAATCCAGCAAGCATAAAAAATCATCCCTTATGACGCCCTCAATTAGTACAAAAGTGAATTAAAAAAAAGGACAAGTTCATGTGAGGTGAGAAATTGTGATTTCAAGGGCATAAATTCAAGCCAATCAGTGGTTAAATCCAGCAAGCATCAAAAATCACCCCTTATGACGCCCTGAATTAGTACAAAAGTGAATTAAAAAAAAGGACAAGTTCATGTGAGGTGAGAAATTGTGATTTCAAGGGCACAAATTCAAGCCAATCAGTGGTCAAATTCAGGAAGCATCAAAAATCATCCCTAGTGACGCTCTGAATTAGTGCAAAAGCGAGTTAAAAAAGGTACAAGTTCTTGTGAGGTGAGGAAATGTGACTTCAAGGGCACGGCTTCAAGCCAATGAGTAGCTAAATCTAGCAAGTATCAAAAATCATCCCTTGTAACGCCCTGAATTAGTGCAAAAGTGAATTAAAAAAAAGGACAAGTTCATGTGAGGTGAGAAATTGTGATTTCAAGGGCACAAATTCAAGCCAATCAGTGGTCAAATTCAGGAAGCATCAAAAATCATCCCTAGTGACGCTCTGAATTAGTGCAAAAGCGAAATAAAAAAGTACAAGTTCTTGTGAGGTGAAGAAACGTGATTTCAAGGGCACGGCTTCAAGCCAATGAATAGCTAAATCCAGCAAGCATCAAAAGTCATCCCTAGTGACGCCCTGAATTAGTGCAAAAGCGAATTTAAAAAGGTACAAGTTCTTATGAGGTGAGGAAACGTGATTTCAAGGGCATGGCTTCAAGCCAATGAGTAGCTAAATCTAGCAAGTATCAAAAATCATCCCTAGTGACACCTTGAATTAGTGCAAAAGTGGTTTTAAAAAAGTACAAGTTCTTGTGAGGTGAGGAAATGTGATTTCAAGGGCATGGTTTCAAGCCAGTCAGTGGTTAAATCTAACAAGCATCAAAAATCATCCCCAGTGATGCCCTGAATTAGTGCGAAAGCGAAATAAAAAAAGTATAAGTTCTTGTGAGGTAAGGAAACATAATTCGAAGGACAGATTCAAGATAGTGAGCAATGAATAGGAAGACATACACTGTATAGTTTCCAATTCATTGCTACATGTTTGATTTGGATAGATGGAAATATTAGCAAGATTGAAATTTGGTGGTTGGATTGGAGTACTTGTGTATTATTGTGTGGATATGCTTTCAATAATTGGACATTGCTTTTCTTTTTGACATTCACCTAATGCTTTAATCATTGTTTTAATTACTTTATAAACTATCTTAGTGTATTTAAAGACTTAATTGGTTCGATTATTGTTGTAGTCTATGTGCATCTATAGCAACCTATGTTCCTTTTCCTTAAAAAAATCATATATAACTCAATTAGGATCAAAGAATTGCTCAAAACTATATTTCAATTCTTTTCTTGTTCTTTCTCTTCAAAAACAAATCAAAATGTTCTGATGTACACTATCATTAGATGCCTTGTAATCCTCCTTCAATGATCAATTCTTAACTCTATCATTATATGTCTAATATTGAAAAGACAATGTCTCATCCTGAGAAATAACATCCCTTGCCACTCCCATGACTTTGCACATTATTCTTCATAAGAAGACTTTGTTTTCAATTACCTAATGTTTCTTTAAAAATTGTAGTGAACTATCATATGCACTTTACAAATGTCTTTGATGGAAATTAGAATAATCAATTGATAACATTTTATATATGAATTTTTTCATTTTTTCATTTCAACATATAAAACTGAATTTTGAATTTTGTAATTATATGGGGCAAGTTTGCACTGGTATCACTAACTGTAAGCAAGCCTTCTTGCTTGTTTTAATTTTACACATACAACATGAAATTGTAGAATTTTACGTAGGTTTTAATTTTTTTGAATGGAATGTATATTTGAATAATATATTTCATATAATATGTACACAACTTAAAATGTATGATGGAAAATCTAATGTTGAGATTTTGAAAACTTATTGTCTTTTGATCCTAAGGATTTTGGTTTTCCATTCTTGATTTTGAAATTATTTTTCCAATTGAAGAAGAAAAAATATCATGGAATCAACATCATTTTTTGTTTTCTGCACTATTACCAAGTCAATTTTTATATTCCAAAAACTTAATTAAAGTGATGCATTTGCCTTGAAATATAGATTTTGAGTTACCATTTTTCCAAAAGACTATAGCATTGGCTTAAGTGGACATTATTTTAAAATACTACTTTGACTAATACTTTCAATTGCATTTGAAGGTTCAAGTAATTGGATAGTCTTATTTTTTAATTATAAAAGCTCAATAATAAAACATTGTGTGAAATTTATGCTTATATAGTAACATGTATTTGTAAGAATTATTTTGTGGCCTATTGCACTTTCTACATTGAAGTTTCAAATCTAAAGAAAAGTTAGATAATTATGTATATAAAGTATGTATCAAAAAATTTAAATCTTCTATGAATTTTACTTGAATGCTTTGAATTTGTGAGAACATATACAAGTTAAACATTAGAAAATATTTGCAAGAATTTTTTTGTGTCTTTTTTTCTTAGAATTTAATAAATCTATACAATTGACTTTTGAATTTTCATAAAGTTTCACCTCCAACTTCTCAAAGTTTTGTGTACATACAAGGCAAGAAAAAGTGAAAACTTATGTGTTTTGAATATTCAACTTTTTGTACCCAAATTTGAAGAAATTTAGAAAATGATGTAAGCTACTTTGGCATAATTTCAAATTCACCTAAGACCTAAAGGATTTTTAGTTAAACCATGAATGTTAACTTATATATAATGATATCTATATCTATATCACTTATTACTCAAATATAAAACTAAAATCATATTGATTTTAACTCCACGAATGTTGAAGCAAGAAATTTTAATCCTATGAAATTTAATTTTGAGAAGAGGAAGAGCTAAATTCAAAACCTAACTCTGTAAATCATTTTTAAAATTCTTACAATATAGTTGTTGCTTTAGGGGACAAAATGGATTTTAGAATAAGCTCTATATACTCAATTTTTGATAAAATTGTTTGATTTTTTTTTTAATCATGTAGAATTTTTGGAGCTTTGTTGGTATGTAATTTGCATTCATACTAGACCAAAGATTTAGAAGATACAGTCATTTTTGGCAGTTCGGAATTTGGAGAACAATGGTGCTAATATGTGAGCCTAAAAGTGTAAAAATGTGAGCCTTGAGCATATATATATCATACTACCATTAAAAGCACTTATAACATAAACACCTATAATATTGGTATTTTTAACATGTATATATGTACTATAATCATAGAAGATTACTATAATATAGACACTTATATTATAAGTGTATAGTCTTCTAAATTCATGGCCTCACACTTCTAAGCTCATATAATAGCAATCTTCATTTGGAGGACATGTTTAGTATAGTGTTGTTTATTGACTTTACAAAGGAAAAGAAATGGGGCAATGGAAACTTGCAATTGATGAAATCAATAGAAGAATTTGAGGCCTTGATATAATATTGACATACCAAAAAATTTTGAATGCTACAAATAAGAATAATTTTGTTTCATTCCAACAAGTAACATACATTTAAAGTCTTCAATTTCTACTTTCAAGAATATAAAAGAAGCCTCCTAATTCGAGATATTAAAGTACACAAATACACAATACCTCCAAAGTTTGTGGCTATAGATGTTATAAAATTTTTATATGTGTAGAGTGCAAGAACGATTTTGCTTCAAATTCAACATGTTATATTTCGTTGAAAAGGCTTCAATTTAAGCTTCAAAATATTTGATATATTTCATTTTTGATGCATTAAAATAAATGGATAAACAATTGTATTAAGCTTTCAATGATTGGTGTAAAATTTGAACTTGAGAAAATTGTTTTAAGAAGTACATCCAAAAGCACTTAAAGTAGATACAATTATTTTCTAAATTTAGCATTTAAACAAAAAAAATTTAAAAACAAGCTAAAGGACTAAAATTATAAAAGTTTCTACAAATCATATTTCAGAGTAGAAAATCATGTAAATGACAAGATTGGAAAGTTGTTGTACTATTTGAATGTTTTGTTTTCTAACCATCATTAGCCATACCTTCTATTATTTTTGTCTTCTAACCCCTAAAGTCCAATTGTCCTTACAAGGGACAAAATCAATTTAGTGCATGTCCTCATGATTGCAATTCTTAATGAATTTTTAAAAAATGAATTATAAAAGTACTTATTTTCTTTGAAGAAATTAATTTTTATCTCAATTGGTGCCCTAGAGCAAAAGCTATACCACAATAACAATAAGCCCAAATTTCAACTTGTTAGAAGCTAAAAAAATCTACAAAAAATTAAAACTATTATTTTTCTTTATAGATTGTATCTTTGTTGATGTAGAAAGTTTTGATTCATTCCATCTAGATTTGTGATGTGGAAGTTATCCTTTCATTGCCTAAGCTCCAAATGAGTCTAAAAGCATATTTACTTTTCAAGCCTTTTAAGTTTAAATGTCAATGAGATATAAAAATCTCAACCATACAATCTTCTAGTGTGCATGTTGTAGATGACATGGATCAAGTTTTTTAGTCATTTGGTTGTATAGATTGCAAGATCATAATGTTTTAGTGTTGAAAAAGATGCTAAAATTTTCCTAAAAACACACTTGGAGGTGAAATTTGAATCCTAAACCTACTCAAATGAAAAAAATTTAATTTAGGAAGTAATTCAAAACCAACATACAAACACATTGGTGAAAAAAATTTCATTCAAATGCTTTGAAGTGTTTGCAAAATGACTTTGAAATGTAAAAAAAATAGCAAAAAAGGGTGCAAAAAATGCATCTATGACTACACCTCCTTGTACTAAAATGCTTCTCAGTCACTCATAACTTTTTGGATTGATATGAAATTTTAGACACACAAAATTAGACTAGAATGCACAACTTTTTCAACAAAAATGATTAGAAACAAACATTGTATGAGGAAGAAACAAGCCAACAATGTTCATCGTAATCCAAAAATGTCTAGCTTTTGAACTTTGAATTGCTCCTTAAAATTCAAAACTACTTGGATTGTAATGAAAATTTGATTACAATAACTAGACTTTTAGAAGAACATAATCTAATAAGTTTTATTGAAAACAAACATATGATGAAGGAGATACAATCTCCTAAAGTTGTAGCCATCAACTACAATTTGATGAACTCAAAATGAACTTGTAAACTTTGATTGGTCCCCAAAACATTTGTACACCGTGGGTTGATCTAAAATTTTTATCACACAAACTAGTCTAGTATATACAACTTTTCCAACAAGTTTTATTGAATTCGGACATTATATGCAAAAGTTACAACACTTTGAATTGGATTGGAAGACTATGTGAGGACAGTTTTTGTTCCCTTAGGCAATTTAGGGTTAAGGAGCATCTTATTTAGTGAAAAATTATAGCATCTTCTTTTAAAAAATAGCAAAATTATAGCATTCTTTATTGAGTTCAATTTTTTTATTTTTCAAAACAAAAAGTTGTAAAAGGTAAATACTAATTGTTAGAAGAGTCTCATTATTGGATTAGTTTATTGTAATTCCAGCTTAAAGCTATTGATGATTTGATATTTTTGTCTATCTCATATCTACTTCTCCCTATCAAATTTTTAAAGAATAAAACTTATGTAAATGTTTTTGGATATTTTCAACTTTCAACTCTCAACTCAATCTTTGCAATAAAATATTCAAAATTCAAAACATATAGTACAAAAATTGCAATCCAATGACTAATTTGCTATTGTGCCAAAAAAATATCTTTTCTTTACTTTGACTACATTTATCTTGAAATCTATATAGTTAAAGTTTACAAAATTTCTTCAAATATTTTTATATTAGTCTATTTCAAGGTTCTATAGTTAGATATAAACAAAAATTCCATTTAAAATTTTTTGGCTCTTTGAACTAGAAATGGCAATTTTGAATGAATATAGACCAAAAGAAGGTTGCATGACTAAAGTGATTAAATTGTTGTCAATTTGGTCTCTTTCAATTATCTGGTTTGAATCCAAATAATCCAATTTTTAAAAATTATTTTTATACTCTTCTAATGATAATACTTTCAAATTCTAATTTTATATCAATCAAAAATCAATAATGTCTTCTATTGGATGCATTGAAGATTCCATGAGGATGTAGTATGCGTCTTTTTACAATATTCCTAAAACAGAAAAAACACATAATAAGACTCAAAATCAAGATAGTATGTTGTTAAAGATTTGAAATTTCGTCAAGTGAAAAAAAAGCTTGCTACTCGAGTTGTTGCATTAGCCAAGTTTGATGAGAATGGAGTCAATGTGAAAAAAATCCTTCCACTTGAGTTGATGCTTTAGCTAAGTTTGATGAGAATGGTGCCAATACAAAGCTTATTTGCTTTAAGTTGAATGTAAGGGATTTGTAGGAGATAAATTCTCCTAAATAAAATGACTTCATTTTTGAGGAGTTTTGGTCTTATAGTCCACCTTTGGCTTTAGGTCTCATTAGTTGTATTTTGTATCCATTCTTTTGCCATTGAAATAAATTTAATGTGCATCAGGAAAACAAAAATGAGATGTTGTATAGGATAAACTATAGGTGGAAATGAAAGGAATCATTATGTCAACAAAAATAAAATGTAATAGGACCCTTAGTCAAAGATGTTCAATGTCATAGGTACCCATGCCTTGCATAAGCCTACTAATTCTATACAAATTAGGGGAATTATGTTCAAATGTTTTGTTCTTGTGTAGAACACATAAGTCTTTCAATTTGTTGTTAGAAATTGTAGTTTTGAAAATATGCATACAAAAACACGATAATTAAAATCCTAATATATTATCAATTTTTAGAACAACCTCACATTGTAGGAATTATTAGATGTCTTTCACATCTTTGTTACATATATAATATGTTTTTTAGTATGTTGAATATTGAAATTTGAAATTTATAGTGCAAATTTTTTTTACTAACAATATTCAATGTCATATGAGATTATCAAATAAGATCTAAAAAAACTTTTTTTTTCACTTTTAATATTAATATCTTGCAATCTATACAATCAAGTATAAAATCAAACTTATTAGAGTTGTTACCACATATTTTCATAGAATTGTAAGACCCTATCAATCAAGTGACTATCAATCAAGCGACTTCCTTAAAACTTGTTTTTTCATTGTAAAAAAGGCAATTTTGAGTGGATCTTGACAAAGGAAAAGGCCTTAAGGTTTTAGAGGTCTTGTGATGAATTAATTTCAAATCAAAATTCATTTCATTTTCAATTCACCATTCTCATTGCAATGGATATAATTGAGTATTTTCTTCCTAACAAAGTCTATCCCCCAAGAATTTTTTTGCACAAAATTTTTAAATTGATGATTAAAGTTGTATAGCTTAAATTGAAATCCCTAGAATATTCATCATTTTTATTATCTAATTGTTTTTAATCTTATCAATTATATTTGAAGTGAAGAAACTTGCAATCCCCATCCACCAATAAAAATTAGTGAAAAAAAATATCAACAAAGTGCAAACATGCCAAATATTGTTAAAATGCCAATGTCAAAATCAAACCTTCAACAAATTTGAGGATAAGGAATTCAACTCTTTATTACAAAATTTCAACAACCAAAGTGCTTGTTTCAATGCATGGCTTTCTTGTGGTTGTAGACAAGGGACTAAATTGCGCCATTTCAAAACCAATGGTGGTAGTACATGAGCATGAAAATAAGAGCATGTGAACCTTAAGTGTATGTATGTGTGTCTCTCTCTCTCTCTCTCTCTCTATATATATATATATATATATATATATATATATATAAGTAGATAAACTCCCACCATTGACGGTGTTTATAATATAAATACCCATAATATAGGTATGCATAATATAAATATACTATAATCATAAAAGGTTTTAGTAAAAACACTTATACTATAGGTGTATAGTCTTCTAAGCTCATAGGCTCACATAATAGCAACCCTCATTTCAAAACTAATATCTCCTTTAAGCTAAATAAAAATAGTCTTCTTTAATATAAAATTTTCATTTCTATGTAAAATATAGATGAAGTTGTCAAATTTGGATGAAAGAAGTACATGAATATAATTGAAAAGTAATTTTTTTGTCGAAAAGGTGGATGAATGTAGAAATACAAGGCCTCACCAAATTTCAAGAAATTAAAACATTCTCAAAAAGTCTTTAGATGAAAAAACATCTACCATACATAAAGGTCTAATGCAATATTTAGATCTTGAAATTGGATTTCCTAATACATTCCTAGGGGTCCATATCACTAGATGATATTTACAAGATGACGTATGGCACTTTTCTAATATACAAATATGATTTAATTTATGCCAAATTTGCCCCTTCACGTTGGGTATCCTACCCTTCACTTTGTATTATATTATGAATGAAGGCTAATCTCTATACCTTAAGATAGTTTTTTTTTTGTTTTTTTTTGTAACATTAACCCCTCACCGCCCAAGAGGACCAAAAGTGTCCATGCAGTCAGACTCAAAGTGCTGTAACTTTTGCATCCAATGTCCAAATTCATTGAAACTTGTTGGAAAAGTTGCGCATTTTAATCTAGTTCTTATGGAAGAAATTTCAAATCAATAAAAGACATATTGAGTTTTTGAGAGCCATTCAAAGTTCACAGGTTCATTTAGATGCAGCACACTGCATTGTGACTGCTGCAACTTTGGGGGATTGTATCTTTTTCATAAAATCTTTTTTTTTGATAAAACTTGTTGTGTTTTGTTCCTCTCAAAGTCTAGTTATTGTGCTAAAATTTTCATGCCAATCCAAGTTGTTTTGAATGTTTGGGAGCAATTCGAAGTTCAAAATCTAGACATTTTTGCATTTCAGTCAACTTTGGCGGCTCATAACTTCTTCATACATGATTGCTTTTCAATAATATTTGTTGGAAAAGTTTCACTTACTAATCTATTTTGTGTGGCTAAAATTTCAGATCCATCTAAGACGTTTTGAGTGACTGAGAAGCATTTTGGTAGAAGGAGCTTCAGCCACAGTTGTGATTTTTTCATCTTTTTTCACTGGTTTTTGACATTTCAAATCCATTTTCAAATGAAATGAGTGATTTTTATGAATTTTTTTCCCACTGAAGTGTTTATATTATGGTTTTGAATCACTTTGTAGTTTAATGTTTTTTCATTGGAGTTGGTTTAGAAATCCAATTTCACCTCCAAATGTGTTTTTAAGAAAATTTCAGCACCTTTTTTGAACACTAAAACATTATAATCTTTCAATCTATACGGTCAAATGACCCAAAATTTGTTCCACACCATCTAAAAGATACACACTACAAGATTGTACGGTTGAGATCTTCATACCTTACTCTAATTTTGAATTTTCAGACTTGCAAAGGCAGGCAGTTTTTAAGCATGGTTGGACCTTGGGCGGTGAGGGGTTAAGATCTCACAGACCATACGTTTTCAAGTCATATTCTTAGTATTGTCGGAGAGTCTTCAACAAAGAGGAGCGCACAAGCTTTGTTTTCATGGTATTCAAATCTATAATCTAAAAATTACAAAATTACAAAATTTGTATGGATTGAAAAACTAGAGAATTACTTTTACTTTATTTTGATTGTGGGAATGGCACAGGGTACACTTTGAGTTTTGCATAGATCTTATCAATCAAGTAGGTGGGTACACCCAAAAGTGCCACTTATTCATACTATACCTAGTTACTATTATTAGCTATTCATATTTTCAAGTGGTCTTCTTGGCAAGTGAAAGCACATTCCAATGCACCAAAGAATGCAGGATTTGGATACCATATGCAAAAGTTATTAACGGTCAAAGTCTATTTCTGAAAGTGTCATCTACAGTCTGTGTACATGACTAATTTTGGAAATGTATGCGCATTGTAGATGGCGCTTTTAGGAATGGTGTGCTTTTGGGTGTACCTACCTTAATTTTGCATTTCCAATCCAATCAATTTCAAGAAGGAGCATGAATATGGGACTTGAGACAAAGATCTTTTGAAACACCCTCACTCACTATCTCCTAAAATATGAAAATACATACAAAAATATAGATATGCTTTAATCCATAGCATTTGTTAACTCGATTCATGCTTGAAAATACAAATAAGCTAGGGTAGGGAAAATAACTAAGCCCAATGCATGGTGGGAGGAATTTGTATCCATATATATATATATTTTTTTAATTTTTTTTAATTTTTAATTTTTTTTTTTTTAATTTTTTTTTTTTTTTAATTTTTTTTTTTAATTTTTTTTAAATTTTTTTAATTTATTTATTTTTGTATCCATATTTATATACGTATGGATGGGTAATGGCAATATACAATCGGGGGATTAAATCAAAATTAATAAGGAACCACATAAGTCTTCAGGATGAGTCTCCTAAGTGACTATCCTCACTCACTCACTCACTCTTTTAGTCCACACAGATTGAATTTGACGGAAGTTTGCCACAGATTGAATGCGACAGAAGTTTGCCACGGATTGAGTTCGATGGAAGTTTGCCACGGATTGAATTCGACAGAAGTTTTGAAGTATTCAGTATGAGAGGAAGTAAGGTGTCTTATTTGTAGTGTGTAACATGCATCTTTCAAGTTTGTCCATGCATGTGAACATCCTATTCATTCAATTCAATATCATAATTCTGTGTCATAAAATATGAAACATGGAAGTTGATTGCTTGTGGGAACTTGGAAAGTATGGCCAAGATGGACACCTGAGATTGTACTTTGAGCAATGCCAGCTCTCAGCAAGAAGGTGTTTTTAGTAACTGGAGTTTAACCCTCAAAGGATGGGTTGGATAAAGGATGGGTTGGTGACGGCTCACCATGGAAATTATCCCTATTAGCAATATGTGAATAGTAGGGTTAAATAAATCCAAAAGCACTCATTGGAAGTCAAATTACTATACAAGAACTCCCCTTTTCATGCAAAATTTCAAGAATGAATAGTTGCACTTCTGTTCTATATAGAAGAGTTTTTGTCATTCATTGACTAGAAAATGGTTGCATTGTCATTTATGAAATGATTTTATAATAATCAAGTCATCAAAGGCAATTACTATAGGATTGAATTCAAGAGAGTATGCAACACTTTGTACAAAAACAAGGAAGCCCCATTTGGTGCAAGACGTTGAATCCTACCATCAAAGGTCAGCCCAACAAGGTAAATTTTGGATCCTCTAAGTTAAAAGTGAAAAAAACACCCTACTCTATGCCATGTATAGGGTATGTTCCACACCTTCATTTCTAATTTGGGGTCTTTGATTGCTAATATGTATTCAAAATTTACAAAAAAGAATTATTCGCAAAAACACAAAAAAATTCTTGCATTTTCTTCTATGGTAAATCCACCCTGTTGGGCCCTTGCTTGTGTATAGGCGGGATTTGTTTTTCAGCCACCATAGATTAGGGTTTTTTTCTGGTGATTTGGTGCAAAATTGCACCAAATTTTTTGGCTTGGCACCAAGCCTACAAGAAAAAAACATCAAAAATTTGGATGAAATTGCCATTAAACTTCAATTTTTTGAAAGTAATGGATGAAATCACCAAATAATGGATGAAAATAGAATGATAGATGTGTATTATGTGTTAATATGATATTTTTTTATCCAACATATGAATGAATGTTGAGATTTGGAGCTCCACAATCAAGTGAAATATTGCCACTTTGCCACTTCACAAGAAATGAAAAAAACAAAAACTGCCATAGATGTGAGCACTGGGGGTGCACAGCTCTCGCTATGCTTCCAAGGTGGCCTTGGGTTTATTTATTGACTGAGTGGGCTCCTTGTTGACTCTAAGACATTCACCCAACCCAGGTCACTTGTGGCGGTCTTTGTATTTCTACTTTCTTTATCCACCCAAAAGACAGGCACACTAGTTAGGGTTAAAATTTCTATTTTTTTTTGGCTTTATTTGTGTCAAGAAACATAACAAAATCAGTAACTTAAGTAGAGTGGTCAACTCATAAACAATGCCAAGGTTGTATCCTAGATGATGAATGAGAGAGCATGATTTTGCTATGTAGGACAGAAGTGCAACCAAGGTAGAAGGCTCCGTAATCACCCATCTAAGGGTTGAAACTCAATTTTGGGGAGGTAAAACATCTTGAGAAATATTTTTCACTATATTTTCCTTGAAAGACCAGTGGAATTGGCATCTCATCCAAGTTGTTTCATTTTTTTGGAGCTTTGTGGAATTATTTATCAAATTTTGAAGTTGAAAGGACATAGGGCTCTAAAATGGTGCCTTAGCTAAAATGTACAGTGTCAGTACGCTGCTGAAGGCTATGAAAAAGCAACATGTACAAACACTGTACATTTAAAGTAGGGCACCATTTTAGAACCTGCTCCATTTAAGAGCCTTCTACCTTATTAATCTTTGGACAAGAGTTGGAAAGGGTTGGAAAGGAAAGATTTTCTACAATAGTTTGACTTCCAATGTGTGCTTTTGGATTTCTGTAAAGCATGATTTCCATGGTATTATAATTGATGATTTCCATAGCCACCAGACTATTGATTATAGATTAAGTTATTTTGGGTGCAATTTCATTGAGAGTAATAGATTTTAACTTCTTCGGGCTTTGTGTGTCCAAGAAATAGCCAATGAATGCAATGAATCCAACAAGGATCACATTACCCTAAGGAAATCACATATTGGTGACTTTAGTAGCAATGTGGTTTTCAACTTAATTTCAAAATACTAGGCTGGTCAATATAGAAATCATCCATACGGTAACCGTGCGAATTGTTTGTTTAAAAAAGAAAAAGTATTTGTTGGAGGTCAAACTATTATATAGAACGTTTTCTACCTACACAAAATTTCAAAGATCTACATTTGAACTTTTGTCTTACATAGAAGGATTCTCTATAATCCATCAAACCATACCTTTAGGCCATAATATCATTGCGAGGTTAAATAGCACTTTAATTTCATGTGGAAGGATTTTTTTGTCATTCATTGATTAATTTAGGCTACTACATCATCACAAGATTGAATAGCCAAAAAGCCTCATTGAATTGACTACATGACTTTGAAGTAAATAAAAAAAATGATTACCAAATTTAAATGTCATATTTTGCTCTTATTTCTATGACAAAGATAACCATGGTTATGTACCTATAACCATTTGAAGGTTACAGCATGACCTTCTCACCACATAGGGGCTTGAAGATTTTTGCTAGCATCATTGCTGACTAATATAGTGCACCTATAACCATGTTTATGTACCTATAACCATTTGAAGGTGTTTATAACATACACACCTATAATATAGGTATACTATAATATTAAAAAAATTATAACATAAATATCTATAATGTAGACACCTATAATATAGAGTCCTAAGGTGAAGGGCTTTTAGATTCAAAGCTCAAATGCTAGCACTCACCTACTAATAAGTATCTTGTTAACACCCAAGTTGAAAAATTGAAGATGCAATCCTAATTTATTCTTTTGGAGATTGGTCAATGGCAAAAATTAAAATCTTCAAATATCACCTTTGTTATTTTGTATTAACTACAAACCAAAATAGGATCTCATGCTTTGTGTACTACCGGTGGCAAGTGATTCAAGGTTTTGGCCTTTGCATACTTTGTAGATGAGAATTTTCTACAAAACTTCAAGCAGATATTAGAGCCCAAAACAATTTGTTGCCTAGTTTAAATTGGAGGATAAAAAGACACATTTCATTGATGCACTCAAAGTAGCTATATACACGTACCATATAAAAACAACAAATTTCAAACATTAGAAGGCAACAAATTAATTGTGATATTAAATCCAAACTTCAAGTAGGTGAGAAGATAGAATAAATGATATCATCTTTAGAAGTACAACTTCAATTTTATTTTTTTTGTACACATCAACCTCATCAATGTAACATTTGTATATGAATGGGTAAATTTTTTTTTATCAAAAGAAGCAATTGGCTTAACCACTAAAAGATTGAATGTTCAAATTTCAAACAAAAGATGAATGCAAATATGTAGAATCTTTGCTTTTCAACAAGTATAATAATTCATAATTTTGTGTTAGTTATCTTTTGTCTGTACTTTATAGAATTTTACAACTTTCTTGTGTAGCTCTTTTATATGTCAAGGCATATGAGTATGTGGCTTAGGCAACTAAATATTTCAATTCAAAAACTAGTTTCTTAGAATTAGCTTAATTTTTTAAATAACAAACGTTCTATCTACAAAAGTAATTTATAATTCTGGTTCCAAATTTCATCAAAATTTATTGGTTAGTGTAATAATATAATTATGTGGGTATGATCCATGGATTATAATTTGCAACCTATATTTGAAAGTCATCATTAACTTATATTATTCTAAGTTGTATTTTAGGATACATCCCCATAATTTGGAGAATCTAGAACACCCTAGTTTTGAAGAATCTAAAAGTTATTGCTTAGGTTTTTGTTGGAATCATGTAGAATTTATTATGAAGACAAATCATCTAAGAAGTTAATTTATAGATAGTTGCATATGAATTGCATAGATTATTATAAACAAAGGTTAAGTCAACTTATCCTTATGAAATGAATGTTTTTCCAAAAAAAGGTACAATATTTGCTAGAAATATAATTTTTGAAAGATTCCATTGTCCATTTAATTTTATATATATAGTATTGGCATCAATTTTTAAAATTATGCAAACTTGATAGTTGAAGTAAACTATTGGAGTCTCTTGTAGTGCATTCTTTAAAAATTATTGATTAACAATAGACATTAAAAACCATTCTTAACTTCTATATATATTATATTGTACATAATTAAACCTAACTTCCATGTTGTAAAGGAATTGGAAATGAATTCAAAATTTTCTAAAGTTGAAATTGCCTTCCATAGTTCTATAATGCTTTGATGTGTATGTGAGCAAAATGAAACTACATTTAAGGAATAACTTTGTTTGTTATTAAGATTAAAGCAACTCAAAAGTTCAAATTCAATGTCAAAAACTGTTTAACAAAAATAGAAGCTTTGAAAAGCTTCTCTTTCACTACAAACAACTCCCTACAACAATTTTCCAAGCCAATAATTACAATTGCCTTCTTGCACATTTCCAAAAAGATTACAAAATTCATTTTTGTCTTTCTTGTATAGTTTGGCTCATAGTAGTGGGATTTTGTCCTAAATTTATACAAAATATTATATTATAAAGGTGACACACTTTTGATATGACAAAAATGATCAAATAATATATTTTAAAGTTTTTTTGAAAGTATATAATGATTATAACCAAGGAAATGATTAGATTTTATTTCATTGACTAAATAAATCATTTTGTGGTTCTACTTTTCCTAGTACAACAAATGATGACAATTTCAAAGTGCTAATATTTCAAAATTTTAATGTTTTAGAGATGTATAATTTGAATTTAGAAACTTGTGCTTTTCTAAGTTGTAGATTTTTAATTCAAAATTTAGAATTTTAAAAATATATTTTTATATTTAAAAATTTTAAAAATTTTAAATTATTTAATTTGAAATTTTGCAAAAGTATATAAGAATTTAAATTTATTAATCTACATTGCTTAATGTACTTATAATATTTTCAAAGAAGAAGATCAAACCATGTACTCATTTCAAATGGCTTATGATCTAATGTATCTTTGAAAGTGGGTACATTCAAATGATAAGCAATTGAAAGCATTCTAAATAGTTACCATTGTTTTCTTTTGCAATATCATGAGTTTGATAAAAGAAATTCATGTGTTTACAAAATTAATAATTAAAAAGATCTTGAAGATTATAAAATTTCATATTATCTTTTAGCTTTCAAGATTTAAAAAATTGAGGAATTATAGTTTTAATATTTTAAAATTTTAAAATATTTTATTAGTAGACTATAGTAGAAGAGAGTAAATTCAAGCCCATGTTTGATAAATGTATTGGGATCAATCCATTTCTATTTGTGTTAGACAAATTAAATTTTTTGAAATTTTCAAGTCCTAAAATCTTGAAATTTATGAATAAAAAACTATAAATTTTAAGAAATTCATTTGTAAATTTTTTAGTTTTTAATTTCAAATTTATGACAATTCAATTATATAATTCAAGTTTTTGTATCTAGAAATTTAGAAATATAAAATTTATGTATTTTTTGATAATTTTCAAATTTTGAATTAATGAAATATTAAAAACTAAAAATTTTATAATCTTTAATTTTTGAATTCTTCTAATGTTTTAAGAATTTATGATGTTATTACAATGTCTTGAAAAGTGGCACAAACTGCCAAATCCAAATCCATATGAAAATCCAAGAGGAAGATCCAATCGATTGCAATTAATTTAAAACATCTTAAAACTGTACGCATCTTACATGGAATTGATTGACTTTAACTTGCTAGCAATCAAACTCATATTATGTGAAAGTAATCAAGTTTAAGTGCCTAGCGACATAATTGCAATAGACTAAACTTCAAACAGCTAGATAATGTACACATCTTACACAAAAGCACTCAAATTCAAGTGGCTATATAACAGTCAAATTTATGTTAGGAGAAAATAATTGAATTCAAAGGATTAGACAGCTAACGGTTAGGCAATGTATGCATCTTACATTAGACCATTTAAATTCAAACAACTAACAATAAATCTCATGTCAAGAGAGGCTATTGAATTCAAATGACTAGCGTCGTATTACCTCTGAGATGAAAGGACATATGAAAAGGTTGGAAAAAAATGAAAAATGTTGGCTTCACAAATTTGGAAATAAAATGCATCATCTCCAAGAAGAACAAAAAATATTTATAAAAATTTGGAAAATATGAAATTTGTCTAGATCTAAATCTTCGAACATAAATTTGATGAATGTTAGAGATCTTGCACTATATAAAATGGTACAAAATTATTGCATTCCAAGATGTGGAAGCTAGGTCTCTAATTACAACTAATAAACACCACCAAGTTATTAGTAATAGTGTAATAGATTAATACATCTCAACCAACATTTTTTTTTGGCACCATAGTGCGAGATTGCCGCATTTCAAAATAAATTTCTTCTTTGTACCAAATAAAAGTAATCTTTTTTGCTAGAAAGTTTTCATTTCTATTCAAAATATAGATGAAATTGCCAAATTTAGGTGAAAAAGTTTATGAGTATGATTGAAAAATGTTTTTTGTCCAAACAATGGATGGATGTAGATATACAATGCTTCACCAAATTTTAAGTGATCATGATCTTGGCACTTTTTCAAAAACTAAAAAAAAGGGTTGATCACAACAAAAAACACTAAGGTGTTGGCTAGTAATAGTGTAATGCACTAATATACTGCAATACAATATATGCAAATATGTGATAACACCCTAAAATAAATTTTAAATGTATACAATTATAATTTGCATATTATACTTTTTGAAAATCATATAGTTGGTGTTTGGCTATTAAAATTGACCTTTCGATCTTATAATAAGTACATGAATTAGAAATAGAAGAAAAAATAAGTTAAAATTCTAAATTGTGTACGAATTATGTTTTCAAACTTTGAAATTGTAGAAACATTGTTTGTTTGCTTGCAATGTATTGTTAAAAAGGTTTGAATGTCTAATTTTACATCTACAATTTTTTTTTGAATTTTTTTGTTGTAATCTCTATACAAATTTGAAAAAGACAAGGTCATTAATTAATGTTCAAACTCTCTCAATACAAAATGGGTCTTTAAGTGACCCTCTGTACTAAATGCTTCAAAATTTTTGTTTAGCTTTTATTTCATACTTGTTATTTGCATAAAAAAATCAATCTACTTAACCTCTTCGCACATTGACATTTTAAATTTGGACAATGAATAGGGAGGATGGTTTTTGAGGCAATTTTTGACCACAAAACTTCTCATTCATTGAAATCCATGCTTGACTCTAAAAAAATCACTTTATGAACAATGAATTTGATGAAATTATGATAAATAATATACATTGATAAAGACATAAGTAAAAATATCCAAATATTCAAGAAAGATTTGGTATTGGGGGAATAATCAAAATTTGAAATACAAATCAAATTTAGTCTACAAATTTCATATGATTACTCAAAATCAACTCATATATACTATTACAAGGAACCTTTACAGGACACTAAGGCCAAAGAGTGATTGATGGATGACTGAAATGTTCATTGTAGAAACTAAGAATGCACGTATTAGTTCAACCTAAAATCCAAGCATTTTGGTGACTACCTTGATCAAGGGGATTGTCTCCACTAAGGGTTATTAACACATGAATATTTCCTACCTTGTGGCTTAAGCTATACAAATTACAAAAACTTTGCACAAGACAATGATAAAAATCAAAATTTACAACATCCACCTCCCCAAACAACCGGGGTGAACTGACCCCTTGCTTAGCCACTCGGAAAAATGTTGAAATTTTTTATTTTTGTAAATAATTTTTTTGGCAAATTGTAAATTCATATTTGCAATCAAATGCCCCTCATTAGCAAGAATGAGTGTATAAGGTAAATCAATTAAGCATAAAATAGGGGGCTTTTTGTTTTACTTGCACCCTTGGAATTACTTGGAGTGGCCAAGCAAAAGGGCTAGTTCACCCCAACCCTCCAACAACTTTGTTGAACTTACACTTGGGTTCTACAAATCACACAACCACAACCACTAGGATTGCTTGAAATCTAGAGTTCCTTGGTCCCGTAAGGTAGAAGGCTCTTAATGGAGCGGGTTCTAAAATGGTGCCCTATCTTAAATGTACAATACATGTACATGTTGCTTTTTCATAGCCTTCAACAGTGTACTGACAGTGTACATTTTAGCTAAGGCATCATTTTAGAGCCCTATGTCCTTTCAATTTCAAAATTTGATAACTAATTCAAAAAAGCTCAAAAAAATATGAAACGACTTGGGTTAAATGTCAATTCTACTTGTCTTTCAAGGAAAATTTACTCATAAATATTTCTAGAAGTTTTACCTCCCTGAAATTCTGTTTCAGTCCTTAGATGGTCCATTATAGGACCTCTTACCTTACCTTCCCAAACCAAATAAATTGAATCCTTCATCCAAACACAAGTAAGTTAGTGCGTCCACGCAAAACCGCAACACACCTAGCCCGGGGGTCGTGAGCATCCCTTTTTTTTCCGGCACCATGTGGCTAGATTGCACCATTTCAAATAAATGTCTTTTTTTCGCTAGATAAAAGTAATCTTTTTTCGCCAAATTTTTTCTAGTTCTCTTTAAAATATGGATGAAGTTGCCAAATTTGGATGAAGAAGTGTATAAATATGACAGAAAAGTATTTTTGAGTCCAAAAGATGGATGAATGTAGAAATACAATGCTTCACCAAATTTGAAGTGATCGCCATCTTGGCACTTTCTCAAAAAGTAAAAAAAAAGGGCTGGTCGTGAGAAGTCACCGCCAATCTGCAGGCAGGCAGTCCTCGCCTCATTCATCCAAAATACGAGTCGATGAACATATCAGGAAGATACTACTTCTTCTCGGCCGGTAGCACGTTACCGGGCCCCCTAAACGCCGGCAAGCGAGTTGTGTTTGCAAGGCTCCAAAGCCTTCCTTGCACCATCCCGACCTGCTCCGTCCTCCCGTCGGTCGGTCGGTCGGAATTGCAGTCGCTGCTGCTGCACATCTGTCCTCCATTTCACCGAACACAGAATTCCATCCCCTCCCTAGTTCTTCCCGATTTCTGCTCCATCCGGGGGTCGTCGCCAAGATCGGTTGGCTGCACTAGGTTTGATTGGAGTTTGGCGAGTGTTGGTGGCGAAGAAGAACGTCTGAGGGAGAGGGCGAGACGGACGGTGCGGAACAGAGAGATTTGCGTGGAGATTGCTTGATCATCTCCTGGATTGATTGCTCCATCACGGGTTGGGAACCAGGGATTGATTGAATAAAACCTAGAATAAGGGAAGCACTGCTGACCATGGGGAGCGAGCCGGAGGGCGCGGCTGCAGGGGCGGAAGGGACCGGCGCCACCCAGACTAACAGCGGCGGCGATAACGCCGTGGTGCACATACGCTGCTCGAATGGCAACAAGTTCACGGTGGAGGTGGATTTGGGTGCCACCGTGCTGGCGTTGAAGGGGTTGCTGGTGGAGCGCTCGGAGATTCCCGCGGACCAGCAGCGGCTGATTTACAAGGGGCGCGTGCTCAAGGACGACAATACGCTCGACAGCTACGGTCAGTGGGCGTCGGGTTGATTTGCGATTGTTTTTCCGATTGCGTGCTGGGTCGATGGGGAATTGTTTATTTAATTTTGGTGGGAGAGGGCGTTGGATTGGATTGCGGGGTCGAATTGGATGGGCGATGACGATTTAGGGTTCGTGGCGACCGGTGAATTTGGGGTTCCGTGTGGAGTGTGGTCCGTGAGGGGATTCCTGGGGCGGGCGATTTAGGGCATTGCAGGCGGGCTTGGTGGATTGCACGTGGCTGTTTCTGTCTCTCGGATGAGTCTCGCCGTGGTGGATGTCGGGGCGTCTGTGAGGATGAGAACGGGGACCGACCTCGCACTGGGAATCGGACGAGCAGTTTCTCTTTGCTTCTGATCGAGGCGGCCATGAGAGGAAATGTCGGACCGCTTTTCCGACCCATTTCCAAGTGAGATGGGGAGGATCGCTCTTTCGCGCTCTCTGGTGATGCACATGTGGGACGAATGCGCTGAAAAAGTTTTGCGCCTTTCTAGTCCGTGCCTGTGATCTCCTGGTTTTCTTCTGCAATTTTTCTCATGGTCTTCGGCCCCACTTCACGAATCCTGTCATTTCGAAGCGAGTCCGGTTCTCCTTGTTGCGTTGCTTGCAAGAAGTGTGGGGTGTTTGTGAATCTTGAATTGATGTGCCAGTGCGAGCGAGCGCCCCACAGATACAGTGAAATGGGATCTCCTAGCGGGAGATTTCCATTGGGGGCTCGAAGTGAGTGGAATTGTGCGTGTCGAACGTTGATACGCAGCGATCGTGTATGCCTTGGTTCTGCTGGTCCAATTGAGTGTGCTTGGTGGTGAGGAGGGAGACCCGCGCCACCATTGCCTGCGATGACGCCTCCATCCATAGGACGCTGTGGTCCGTGGGTGGACTGAACCGTGTGTGAGTAGCCCCCTTCTCTGATGAACGACCGTGGTGCTCGTGGTCTTGTTGTCTCCGCAGGTCTGCAAAGCGACCACACGGTGCATCTGGTGCGAGGAGCGCCGGTCTCGTCTTCGCCCGGCGGCGGCAGCGGCGGCGTCTCGCCTTCCCCCGCGGTGGCGACCCCGGCGTCCGCTGCGCCTCCTCCCGCGTCCGCTGCGAATCCCGCCGGTTTGGGGTCCGTCCCGGGCCTCGGTCTGGGCGGCCTGGCGTTCCCCAACATGGCGGGCTTGGGTTCGGGTGGTGGCGCGGACGCGGGCGTGCCGCCCTTCGGGATGGGCCCTGCGGAGTTCCAGCAGGTGCAGCAGCAGCTGATGCAGAACCCGAACCTGATGCGCGAAATGATGAACATGCCGGCGGTGCAGAACCTGATGAACAACCCGGACCTCATGCGGTCGCTGATCATGAGCAATCCGCAGATGCGGGAGATCATCGACCGGAATCCTGACCTGGCGCACATTTTGAACGACCCGGGCACGCTCCGTCAGACGCTGGACGCCGCTCGCAATCCCGAGTTGATGCGCGAGATGATGCGGAACACGGACCGCGCCATGAGCAACATCGAGGCTTCGCCGGAGGGCTTCAACATGCTGCGGCGCATGTACGAGACGGTGCAGGAGCCGCTGCTGAACGCGGCGACCATGGGCGGCGAGGGCGGCAACGACATGGCGGCGAACCCGTTTGCTGCTCTGCTGGGAGGGAACGCCGCGGCTGCGCAGGGCCATGCGCAGGGCGGACCGGGAGAAGCCAACAACGCCGGAGCCGGGACGACGGTGCCGAACACGGCACCTCTGCCGAACCCCTGGAATCCTACGCGTAAGCCTCGCTGCCCTCGCAGTTGATACTGGTCTTGGGTGATGGCTTTTGAAATGAAGGGGACCGAAATGCGAAGTGTGCAGATGGAGCGTCGTTCCCTGAATGTGTCCATGCACTTGTTGGTAGTCTTCAGCACCGATCATCACGTCAGGCCGACGGGAATATTTTTTTTCTCCCCGTCAGCAGAGGGCCACTGTTTGTTGTTTTCTTTTGAGTGTGAATATGTCTAACTGTGCAGGGCTGTCGCGCGTCGTAGTACTCCCGAGTGTCTGATTGGCTCTGGTGTGGTGTTGGCAGCCGCAGGGGCTGGAACGGGAGCTGGGCAGGCTCCGGCGGCCGTTCCCGGCGCGGGTGTCGCGGCAGGCGGAGGGCTTCCGGACTTGGGCGGCCTGGCCGGCCTGGGCCTCCCGGACATGGGGGCGCTGGGTGGAGGGGGCCTTTTGGATCCGGCTATGATGCAGCAGATGCTTCAGAACCCGCAAATACAGCAGATGATGCAGGGCCTGTTGTCCAACCCCGCTTACATGAACCAGGTGGGTGTTTGGGTCTTCCTCGCTCCTCTGTGTGGACGCTGTCCGGTCCTGCTTCCTCCGTTAGCGCCTGAGAGTGTCGGTCTTGAATTGCACTTGGTTGAGACTCACCTGGTTTCGGAAGCGGTACCATCAGTGGAGCCATGAAAGAAGGACTGCGCCGTGGGTGCTTGTTGAACCTGCACGGCACCGGCGTGCTGAGGTGTTTTGTTGTTCCGGGTGGTCGCAGCCGCAGCTGCACGAGCAGCGTTCTCCTTGGCCGCAGTTTTCACTGGGTTCCTGGATGTTTTCCTTACGGATGTCGCTGCAGCGTGAGTCGATTCTGTTTTGTCGGTTTCGTTGTCCCTTGATTGAAAGTCCGTTGGTGTCGGTGTTGGCAGATCATGAACATGCAGCCCCAGCTACGGGGGATGATGAATCAGAACCCCCAGTTCAGGGAGATGATGCAGAACCCAGAGTTCATCCGGCAAATGAGCAGTCCGGAAAGCTTACAGGTACGTGGGCGCGTATCGGATTCCCCGGCCATGTGTACCCTGTTTGGGTGCTCAGAATCCGCCGCTTCTGGTTCCTTGTAGGTTCAGCGGTTCCCTTGTCGAAGGTGTAGGTTTGGTGCATTTCTTGGATGTGAATGGGGGGATTCCCGATTGCGGGTGATTGGAACTGACATTTTCATCTGGTTTGTTCGTTGGGTTCGACCGAACTGCAGACTCTAATGCAATTGCAGCAATCGATGATGGGGCAGCGGGGACGACAAGCTCCTGGACAGTACGTCCCGTCCACCTCTTTGTCGTGGTGCAAAACTCAGTTCTTTGTAGCCGTGTTGGTGGTTGGTGGCTTTCCATTTATTTTTTCGTCGTGGGTTGCTAGCACGATCACTCTGATTTCCTTGCGCATCCAAGTCGCCTTCTTGCAAGTGGTTGGTGTATTCTTCGGTTAGGTGATCTTGTACGATGTTGCCACTGGAGTTGTCGGTTTTCTTTGTTGTCTGGGGAGAGGGTTTAGTGTATTCTTTTGGCGGTGGACACAGTCCTGGTTGTTGCTTTTGGTGTCCCAGGTCGTGTTGGTGGAAGGAACGTCCGTTGTTGCCGAAAATCATGTGTTTCTTTGGCATTTTGTGGTGCTGGGATGGTGGGAATGAAGTGTACTGAGGCGCGTGCGCTGTCTTGCAGAAATGCTGGTCAAGGCGGCGGCGCTGGCTTGGGTGGAGGTGCGGGGATGAACATGGACATGTTGCTCAACATGTTCGGGGGACTGGGCGGTACAGCTCCTTCCAACCCTGACGGTACGTGGGTGTGACCCTGGACGAGTCTCCAGGGTAGTTTATAGATGGCTGCAGACGATTGTGATGGCGGATGTCTTTGCTATTTTCTCGGACGTGTGAATGTGGGGCCATGGTCGTGTCTGCGGTGTCGACGCCATGGACAGAGCTGCTGTGGTTTCAGCCGATGTTTTGTGGTTCGTGTCTTTGTTTTGTGCGTCCGAAGGGTTGAGGCGTGGATGTTGTCTCCGCGGGCTGTTGTCGTAAGCACTGATATGATCGTTGGGTACCGATATTGCAGTTCCTCCGGAGCAGCTGTACGCGTCCCAGCTGTCCCAGCTGCAGGAGATGGGTTTCATTGATACGCAAGAGAACATCCGGGCGCTGAGCGCCGTGGGTGGGAATGTGCATGCTGCAGTGGAGCGGCTGCTGGGGAATCTGGGATAACGACGCCCTGGTCTCCGCTGCGGGCCGATGGTTCGAGAGTCTGGATTGCATAGGCTGGAGCTTGTGGCTCAGATCGTGTGAGCTGAATCTTTGTTGTGATGCATCGCTTTCTCAGCTCCCATCCTGGTATAGGACTCCTCCTGGTTTTCCCGAGGAACGTGAGAGAGTGAGAGGAGAGGAATGTGACTAATTTTGTGAGGTCTTTGCGTATGCTCGTATCACCTTCTCTGATTTTTCTAGAGAGCTGGGTGTGTAACTTAGTAGAAGAAGATAAGACGTTGCCTCACCAATTGGAATGTGCGTGATGGCGGCCAGAAAGGTTTACACATGGAAGAGGTTGTGTATAGTTCTCTCTCTATTTTTACCAAGACATTCCGTTTGCCCTCCGATGTACGAAAATTTGAAGGAGCGGGTGCAGTCTAGATTTCGGAACATGGTGGGTCCGAGTGCACGTGTCTTCTTGGTCTGATGTGTTGCAAGGAAGGATGCTGTGGCCATTGTGGTTGGGAATGAACGCGTCTTCTTGTGAGAGGTATCGAATTGCAGCTTGGAGAGTGTGGGTTCGGCGTGGAGGTAGATTGAGTCGGTGACTTGGTGGTGGTCGTCTTTCCGGGGAAAGACGTCACCGCTTGGAGGTTCAGATGTTTTGTCTTCGGGATTAGAGTTCGGATATCGAAACCGGCGGCGTGTCGTGAGCATGATTCATCTGTTTAATGTGAAGGTGGAGTTAGTCTAAATTTTAAACTCTGTAAAGTTGTGACATCCTTCCGTCTATACTTCTCTGTTTACTGCGGTATTTATTTTTTGGGGTACTGATGTATGTTGTCAATTTCAGTGATGATTTCACGCTTGAAGTCCATTTGACCTTTTGAGTGTAGAACTCTAGGTGGTCTTCGTGCTTTGAGGCCAGTATCTGTGGGTTGTCGAACATGTCGTTTCTCAACAAAACATTTCTCAGTGTCCAAGGACTCAACTTATTGATATTGCTATGAACATCTTTGATCTTCGTAAGATCTAGCCCCGTCCCCTTGGATTGTGTGAAAGCCATGAGAGGCTGGACTGGGAGGCGCAGTCTTGCCCTAAATCTTACCCTAGAGAAATTCAAAAGAATATAATTCAAAGATTCAGTTTCCTTAACGTGAAGATGCTTCTCTTCACCCATTTTCATGTTTGAGAAAAGTATTTTGTGTCCTGTACAAGTGTTCCTGGGTGTTGTGCTTTAAGCACATGTGGAAGGTGGACAATTTACTATTTTTAGAAAATTTCTTTGTAGTCTTGTGTAACTTTAAGAAATGTCTTTGCATGCAAATTTTGAGTTTAATGTTTTCATTTTTGGGTAAAAAATAGGACTAAGAACTACGTGAATTGTCAAAGTAGACATCTAATTGGCGCTTTTTTATAATAGTAAAATATATTTTTTAATTTTTAAAAAAATACATTATATCTAGAACTTTTATGTGTATCTTTAGTTGAAGTTTCGTGGGAATCGGAGAAAGGACACAAACATTATTAGTATCACAAACGTTATTAGTATAAACCCACGTGTCCAAGGCCAAGGGGACAAAAAATAGGACAAGTGTTTCTTTCAATCACCTTGGCACAATTTATTTTTTGAATGATGCTTGGGCGTTAATAATGTTGTTAGAAGTTGATTATATTGAGTCCAACATCTGTGAAGTCAAATTCAAAGGGTGATTTGAAGGTTTAATCGAGTAAAGGCCAGTCAACTACTCTTGGATTGATATTGACACTTTTTCATTGGTAGCCAAAGATTTAGAATGAATTTGAGGGTGATTGCATGAAACACTTGTACTATTTTTCATCACGCGTCTCATGCTGATCTATTTTTTGACCATAATTTTTTCATTTTTGTTCCAAATGACTCAAGATTTCTAGAAAAGGTACTCATGACTATCATACACCTTATATAATTTTTTTCATAATTTTTAAAAATATTTTAGTACTAAAATAGTATTAGTGATTGAATGTCACAAATGAAAATTTGGAGGTTTTTAGTCCTAAGGAGTATCTTTTTTTAATGATTTTAAGATGAAATTTGGATGAGATGGTTTTCTAGTAGACTTCTAGCTATCAAAGGAAGGATTTTTGAAAATAGTTAATTTTATGTGGTGTGGAAGTCTATAAAGTGAGCTTCTTTTTGCTTGTATTTTGAAACATATAAAATATTATTTTGGTGACATTTTTGGTGAATGACCATCTCCATAGAGTTTTTTGCAAATGTCCACTTTTTATTTTTTATATTTACTTAATTTTACTATTTTTCCCTAATTAAAACATGAAGATATGAATTTTCTTGAGGTTTGGCACTTTTCAAGTTCTACTTAGAGAGTTTTTCTATACAATTCCTTCCGTGGGTACCTTCATCTTAAAGGTTTATACATAAGTCATATTTTTTTATAAATTTAAAATTTAATTTTATAATTTAATAGTACTCTGAAAAAAGTCAAGAGTATTGTTGCACAACGCAACAAATAGTATAGGTGTTTCATACAACCACCCTTGGATATAGACAAAAGTCAATAGGTGTGAAAAATGGTGAATTGAATGCATTGGGATAAGAATTACAACAATCTTTGCTAGTATGCAATTTAGGGGTTGAAAGAACTAATGAAATATGGGCTAAAAATACAAAACCCTTCTAACAAGAGAACCTTCAATGGCCAAAAAACTTACTGTAGAGGCCCAAATATTCATGCTAATTTCATTATTATGGTAAGATCTTCAAAATTCATCATGATTTATTTTTCCAGATTTAGCTTAGGACTAGAAAATGCTTTGTCCAATCCAAAAATCAACCACAATCCTTAATGGGTTAAACGATGATCAATACTATTGTATGGTCAAGTTTATTAAAGAAATCGTAGCCAACATCATTGGTTAAAAAGGTTGGTTAATCCTCTAACTCAAGTGGATTGTGTAGATTATGTTCTAGTTACTATTAGATGAATTCTCAAGTCTTTAAAGATGGAGTGAAGTTCTTGAAATTCTATTTTTTACCTCAATTAGACGTGTATTAGAACCTAATTTAGTTGTTTTTGTTTTAAAAAGTATTTTTAAACTCTAATTTGCCTATTGAAGGATGAAAATGGAAGAAAAATAGTTTATATTTTTGTAAACTTAAGATGCACTACAACTAAAATGAAAGAAAGATAAGGTGATAAGTAAAAAAGGATAGCCAATTAAAGTTCAATGTCTTCTTGGCTTAAGCATAAATTGATGTGGCACCATTAGGAAAGATAAGAAATGGGGGCCTTTTTCTTCCACCTTCATAGTTGTTTAGAGTTTGCTATGAGTTTCAAGAGAGATATTACAATGTATATTGTGAATTTTGAAATGAATTCTTTTTAAATACTTTCCTTATTTTTGCAATTATAAGAAGCTATGACTTGCTCAATTCAATGTTGTTATAAAACAATTATGCTTGTGAAAGTGTAAGAGGGTTTGTTGCTTCTTAATTTAGAGAGTTGAATGTTCAAGGGTTGGTAGATAATTAGTTAAAATGTTGTTGACTTCTAATTTTAGATGGATTGTATTAAAAGTTATTAGCTTTCTATAAAATTATGATACTCTTATGGGTGATTGCAAGAAACACTTATCCTTTTTTTTGTCCCCTTGACCTTTAGGAGGTAGTTTTTTGCTCATAATTTTTGCATCTTTTGTCCATTTGACTTGAAACTTGAAATGAAGGTGCCTACAAAAGTTTTACATTTTGTGTATTTTTTTTCAATTTTTTCAAAATTATTTTACTATTTTTAAACTACCCCCCATTGGATGTTTACTTTGGCCATTTTGGGGGGTTTTAGTCCTATTTTGGACCCAAAAATGAAAATTTTGAGCTAAAAATTGGCATGCAAGGACCTCACCTAAAGTTACAGAAGACCACGAAGAGATTTTTTGAAAATACTATATTGTTCAACCTCCACATGTCGTCAAAATGGCTGACTTTGCGCAAGTGTAGAGAATAGAATTTATTTTTTCCAAAGATGAAATTTGTTGGAAAAGAAAGACATTTATTTGAAGAAAAAATAGATTTTTCATTTTCATTTTTTGAATTTTTTAACTATTTTTATCAAATTAGTGAAAAAAGAGCTATTTTCATTGTATTTTCCATTGTCTAACATTTAGAGAAAAAAATTCTTAGGTTTGAATTTCAAGAGACATGATATTCTCATTGCTCTTAAAATTATCCATATTTTTTTCAATTAAAAAAAAACTTATTTCAAAGGGTCACAGGACTCACAGGACTCACTGATTTTGAGTCATTTTGAGACAAAACCGGTAAGTGTTTCTTGCAACGACCCTTATATAGGAGTTGTTATAAAGGAATTATAAGTGTGAAGGTGAGATAGTATAGATTTGTTGGCTAAAACCAAGACTTAGAAAAAGGTTCCAACTTTGATTAAACACATTAGAAGAGATAAAAAGTATCATAGAGGTTGTATGATATTAGTGACTTTTATTAGATTTGGTGAGTAGAAAAATAATCATTACAGTATGTGGTGTATGTCATGTAAGCAAAGAGGCTACAAACCCAACTGTGACTATACAATGATTCCAACGAGACACATACAAGGCATGCCCTAGTCTTTCCTACATATAAACACAAAAATGTTATTTTTTGGTGGGTGACTCTTTTTGATGAAATTTCAAGGGTTCTTTGGGTTCTCTAGGTTTGCTAAGATTATTTAGAGTTTGTTTAAAGTTTATTGAATGGCTCCATCTTCAAAAAATCATAAAAGGCAAATAAGACTCACCTAAAATAACTTGCCAAGGATGACAATTTTTCCCTCTTGCTCTCCACCTATTGAATGGACACAACCTAATTCTTGTAATTCTTCAACTAATTGGGAGTTTCAGAAATAGTAACTTGTACATTGAAATCGGATATAAACATAACACATTGAAGCGACCATTTCCAGTGGCTTTTTTTTCCTAATATTGCAAGCAAGATATTTGTGTTATAAAGCCAAGATTCTGAGAGAATGATTACTATAGAGTTATACATGAAGTCTCACTGAAAACTCCAGTTTGTATCCTCAAAGACAAAAGAGGGTACGAAACTTTTTAATCTTCCAAAAGGAAATAAAAAAAATTTGGACCTTAGTATGAGGCAACCAATGCCTGAGCACTGCACATCCTAAGAATGTAGCCACCAATGTCCCCACCACTTCCCAACCCTCGTACCAAAGCTCTTACCATACCTAGTGTGAGCCATTCTGGGGTCCCAACTCAATTAATGTATGTCAGACTTGCTAAAGAAGGTTACAAAAGTCAAGATCAAAATTTGAAAATCTCTAAGGGAGAAACATCCATTTCCGTCCTTGTACCTATTCCTAGTCCCTAGAGTGTCACTAAATCTGTCCATAAGCACTCATTAAAGTGTCTGACAAATGTTTAACTCTAATTTGTTGATGCAGTTGTAAGACACATGTATAATTTTTATTCACTGACAATTGATTTCAACAGAGTTCAGTTTAGGGTACACCTGTAGGAAGGTTCCAATGATCTGGGGAGCCAACTCTTTCAAAATTTGTAGAAACTATATACTGATTCTGAAAAATTAATTAATTTTTTTAATATTCATTATTTTCTCTCGCTAATACTAGAAAAATATCAGTTATAGAAAAAAAAGCCTCCAACCATGCTCAATTCCTTATTCGGATGGTTTTAGGTGTTCCCACTGTAGTTTACTTTACATATAACTCTAATATGTCTTGAAACACTTGGAGTTCTTAACCCCTAAACAACGAGCCGGTGGCCGTCAAATTGAGGAATTTTGATACCATGGGAATCATTGGTTCAAAAAAAATCAAAAAACAAACGTTGAAAGTCAAAGCACTGTAGAAGATAATCATTTTCCACCCCTAATTCCGAGGATGAATGATAGCAAGTCTGCCCTACATAAAAAGATTCCCTGAAGTTCATCGACCAGAAAATGGCTTGGGCGTCAATCAAGAGTTAAGAGAACTCCAAAATTTAGGGCAAGACTGCGCCTCCCAGTCCAGCCTCTCATGGCTTTCACACAATCCAAGGGGACGGGGCTAGATCTTACGAAGATCAAAGATGTTCATAGCAATATCAATAAGTTGAGTCCTTGGACACTGAGAAATGTTTTGTTGAGAAACGACATGTTCGACAACCCACAGATACTGGCCTCAAAGCACGAAGACCACCTAGAGTTCTACACTCAAAAGGTCAAATGGACTTCAAGCGTGAAATCATCACTGAAATTGACAACATACATCAGTACCCCAAAAAATAAATACCGCAGTAAACAGAGAAGTATAGACGGAAGGATGTCACAACTTTACAGAGTTTAAAATTTAGACTAACTCCACCTTCACATTAAACAGATGAATCATGCTCACGACACGCCGCCGGTTTCGATATCCGAACTCTAATCCCGAAGACAAAACATCTGAACCTCCAAGCGGTGACGTCTTTCCCCGGAAAGACGACCACCACCAAGTCACCGACTCAATCTACCTCCACGCCGAACCCACACTCTCCAAGCTGCAATTCGATACCTCTCACAAGAAGACGCGTTCATTCCCAACCACAATGGCCACAGCATCCTTCCTTGCAACACATCAGACCAAGAAGACACGTGCACTCGGACCCACCATGTTCCGAAATCTAGACTGCACCCGCTCCTTCAAATTTTCGTACATCGGAGGGCAAACGGAATGTCTTGGTAAAAATAGAGAGAGAACTATACACAACCTCTTCCATGTGTAAACCTTTCTGGCCGCCATCACGCACATTCCAATTGGTGAGGCAACGTCTTATCTTCTTCTACTAAGTTACACACCCAGCTCTCTAGAAAAATCAGAGAAGGTGATACGAGCATACGCAAAGACCTCACAAAATTAGTCACATTCCTCTCCTCTCACTCTCTCACGTTCCTCGGGAAAACCAGGAGGAGTCCTATACCAGGATGGGAGCTGAGAAAGCGATGCATCACAACAAAGATTCAGCTCACACGATCTGAGCCACAAGCTCCAGCCTATGCAATCCAGACTCTCGAACCATCGGCCCGCAGCGGAGACCAGGGCGTCGTTATCCCAGATTCCCCAGCAGCCGCTCCACTGCAGCATGCACATTCCCACCCACGGCGCTCAGCGCCCGGATGTTCTCTTGCGTATCAATGAAACCCATCTCCTGCAGCTGGGACAGCTGGGACGCGTACAGCTGCTCCGGAGGAACTGCAATATCGGTACCCAACGATCATATCAGTGCTTACGACAACAGCCCGCGGAGACAACATCCACGCCTCAACCCTTCGGACGCACAAAACAAAGACACGAACCACAAAACATCGGCTGAAACCACAGCAGCTCTGTCCATGGCGTCGACACCGCAGACACGACCATGGCCCCACATTCACACGTCCGAGAAAATAGCAAAGACATCCGCCATCACAATCGTCTGCAGCCATCTATAAACTACCCTGGAGACTCGTCCAGGGTCACACCCACGTACCGTCAGGGTTGGAAGGAGCTGTACCGCCCAGTCCCCCGAACATGTTGAGCAACATGTCCATGTTCATCCCCGCACCTCCACCCAAGCCAGCGCCGCCGCCTTGACCAGCATTTCTGCAAGACAGCGCACGCGCCTCAGTACACTTCATTCCCACCATCCCAGCACCACAAAATGCCAAAGAAACACATGATTTTCGGCAACAACGGACGTTCCTTCCACCAACACGACCTGGGACACCAAAAGCAACAACCAGGACTGTGTCCACCGCCAAAAGAATACACTAAACCCTCTCCCCAGACAACAAAGAAAACCGACAACTCCAGTGGCAACATCGTACAAGATCACCTAACCGAAGAATACACCAACCACTTGCAAGAAGGCGACTTGGATGCGCAAGGAAATCAGAGTGATCGTGCTAGCAACCCACGACGAAAAAATAAATGGAAAGCCACCAACCACCAACACGGCTACAAAGAACTGAGTTTTGCACCACGACAAAGAGGTGGACGGGACGTACTGTCCAGGAGCTTGTCGTCCCCGCTGCCCCATCATCGATTGCTGCAATTGCATTAGAGTCTGCAGTTCGGTCGAACCCAACGAACAAACCAGATGAAAATGTCAGTTCCAATCACCCGCAATCGGGAATCCCCCCATTCACATCCAAGAAATGCACCAAACCTACACCTTCGACAAGGGAACCGCTGAACCTACAAGGAACCAGAAGCGGCGGATTCTGAGCACCCAAACAGGGTACACATGGCCGGGGAATCCGATACGCGCCCACGTACCTGTAAGCTTTCCGGACTGCTCATTTGCCGGATGAACTCTGGGTTCTGCATCATCTCCCTGAACTGGGGGTTCTGATTCATCATCCCCCGTAGCTGGGGCTGCATGTTCATGATCTGCCAACACCGACACCAACGGACTTTCAATCAAGGGACAACGAAACCGACAAAACAGAATCGACTCACGCTGCAGCGACATCCGTAAGGAAAACATCCAGGAACCCAGTGAAAACTGCGGCCAAGGAGAACGCTGCTCGTGCAGCTGCGGCTGCGACCACCCGGAACAACAAAACACCTCAGCACGCCGGTGCCGTGCAGGTTCAACAAGCACCCACGGCGCAGTCCTTCTTTCATGGCTCCACTGATGGTACCGCTTCCGAAACCAGGTGAGTCTCAACCAAGTGCAATTCAAGACCGACACTCTCAGGCGCTAACGGAGGAAGCAGGACCGGACAGCGTCCACACAGAGGAGCGAGGAAGACCCAAACACCCACCTGGTTCATGTAAGCGGGGTTGGACAACAGGCCCTGCATCATCTGCTGTATTTGCGGGTTCTGAAGCATCTGCTGCATCATAGCCGGATCCAAAAGGCCCCCTCCACCCAGCGCCCCCATGTCCGGGAGGCCCAGGCCGGCCAGGCCGCCCAAGTCCGGAAGCCCTCCGCCTGCCGCGACACCCGCGCCGGGAACGGCCGCCGGAGCCTGCCCAGCTCCCGTTCCAGCCCCTGCGGCTGCCAACACCACACCAGAGCCAATCAGACACTCGGGAGTACTACGACGCGCGACAGCCCTGCACAGTTAGACATATTCACACTCAAAAGAAAACAACAAACAGTGGCCCTCTGCTGACGGGGAGAAAAAAAATATTCCCGTCGGCCTGACGTGATGATCGGTGCTGAAGACTACCAACAAGTGCATGGACACATTCAGGGAACGACGCTCCATCTGCACACTTCGCATTTCGGTCCCCTTCATTTCAAAAGCCATCACCCAAGACCAGTATCAACTGCGAGGGCAGCGAGGCTTACGCGTAGGATTCCAGGGGTTCGGCAGAGGTGCCGTGTTCGGCACCGTCGTCCCGGCTCCGGCGTTGTTGGCTTCTCCCGGTCCGCCCTGCGCATGGCCCTGCGCAGCCGCGGCGTTCCCTCCCAGCAGAGCAGCAAACGGGTTCGCCGCCATGTCGTTGCCGCCCTCGCCGCCCATGGTCGCCGCGTTCAGCAGCGGCTCCTGCACCGTCTCGTACATGCGCCGCAGCATGTTGAAGCCCTCCGGCGAAGCCTCGATGTTGCTCATGGCGCGGTCCGTGTTCCGCATCATCTCGCGCATCAACTCGGGATTGCGAGCGGCGTCCAGCGTCTGACGGAGCGTGCCCGGGTCGTTCAAAATGTGCGCCAGGTCAGGATTCCGGTCGATGATCTCCCGCATCTGCGGATTGCTCATGATCAGCGACCGCATGAGGTCCGGGTTGTTCATCAGGTTCTGCACCGCCGGCATGTTCATCATTTCGCGCATCAGGTTCGGGTTCTGCATCAGCTGCTGCTGCACCTGCTGGAACTCCGCAGGGCCCATCCCGAAGGGCGGCACGCCCGCGTCCGCGCCACCACCCGAACCCAAGCCCGCCATGTTGGGGAACGCCAGGCCGCCCAGACCGAGGCCCGGGACGGACCCCAAACCGGCGGGATTCGCAGCGGACGCGGGAGGAGGCGCAGCGGACGCCGGGGTCGCCACCGCGGGGGAAGGCGAGACGCCGCCGCTGCCGCCGCCGGGCGAAGACGAGACCGGCGCTCCTCGCACCAGATGCACCGTGTGGTCGCTTTGCAGACCTGCGGAGACAACAAGACCACGAGCACCACGGTCGTTCATCAGAGAAGGGGGCTACTCACACACGGTTCAGTCCACCCACGGACCACAGCGTCCTATGGATGGAGGCGTCATCGCAGGCAATGGTGGCGCGGGTCTCCCTCCTCACCACCAAGCACACTCAATTGGACCAGCAGAACCAAGGCATACACGATCGCTGCGTATCAACGTTCGACACGCACAATTCCACTCACTTCGAGCCCCCAATGGAAATCTCCCGCTAGGAGATCCCATTTCACTGTATCTGTGGGGCGCTCGCTCGCACTGGCACATCAATTCAAGATTCACAAACACCCCACACTTCTTGCAAGCAACGCAACAAGGAGAACCGGACTCGCTTCGAAATGACAGGATTCGTGAAGTGGGGCCGAAGACCATGAGAAAAATTGCAGAAGAAAACCAGGAGATCACAGGCACGGACTAGAAAGGCGCAAAACTTTTTCAGCGCATTCGTCCCACATGTGCATCACCAGAGAGCGCGAAAGAGCGATCCTCCCCATCTCACTTGGAAATGGGTCGGAAAAGCGGTCCGACATTTCCTCTCATGGCCGCCTCGATCAGAAGCAAAGAGAAACTGCTCGTCCGATTCCCAGTGCGAGGTCGGTCCCCGTTCTCATCCTCACAGACGCCCCGACATCCACCACGGCGAGACTCATCCGAGAGACAGAAACAGCCACGTGCAATCCACCAAGCCCGCCTGCAATGCCCTAAATCGCCCGCCCCAGGAATCCCCTCACGGACCACACTCCACACGGAACCCCAAATTCACCGGTCGCCACGAACCCTAAATCGTCATCGCCCATCCAATTCGACCCCGCAATCCAATCCAACGCCCTCTCCCACCAAAATTAAATAAACAATTCCCCATCGACCCAGCACGCAATCGGAAAAACAATCGCAAATCAACCCGACGCCCACTGACCGTAGCTGTCGAGCGTATTGTCGTCCTTGAGCACGCGCCCCTTGTAAATCAGCCGCTGCTGGTCCGCGGGAATCTCCGAGCGCTCCACCAGCAACCCCTTCAACGCCAGCACGGTGGCACCCAAATCCACCTCCACCGTGAACTTGTTGCCATTCGAGCAGCGTATGTGCACCACGGCGTTATCGCCGCCGCTGTTAGTCTGGGTGGCGCCGGTCCCTTCCGCCCCTGCAGCCGCGCCCTCCGGCTCGCTCCCCATGGTCAGCAGTGCTTCCCTTATTCTAGGTTTTATTCAATCAATCCCTGTTTTCCCAACCTCAGATGAAGCAATTAATCCAAAAAACAAGCAAGCAGTCTCCACGCGAAAGTCCCTCTGTCTTGCTCTCTCGCCCTCTCTGAGCCGAGCGATTGTTCGTCGTTACAAGCAGTCCTGGGAAACCTATGCCTCCCTAGCGATCTTGGCGTCGACTGGGGATGAAATCGGGAATACCAAGGGAGCTTTCGAGGCTGCACAATATCTCCTGGGCCGGTGTTGGTGAAACCGATCACGGGTGTGCAACAGCAGCGATTGCAATTCCGATTGATGGACGGGTGGCAAGGACAGGTCGGCTCATACAAGCACCCTGCAAACGCAGTCGTCCAAGCGGCCCGCAAAGCAGCTGTCGCGCCAGCCCACCGGACCGGGGACGAAGTATCGTCCCGTCGTCGCCGCGCTCGCTTCGTTCGGTTCGGTTCGTCTGTCCTTGGACGACGGCGTCCATCTTCATCGTCCATTTCGGTGAGGCATTTGTGCATGAAGATTCCATAACGTCAAATTTGAATGGAGTTTCAGATGTGGAGCTTCGAGTAGGAAGGTAGGAGCTCCCTGTCATCCCTCTGCACGTATGGAAGAAACTGGCCAGCCAATGATTTCCAATTTTTTTTGTAGGTACAGAAATGGAAAAGAAACAAACTGCAGTCTAAATTGTATTTTCCTGACTTAAGGGAGAGGCACCCAATGCCATCCCTGTACCCAATGCCGTCCGTTTCTGAGTCAGTCATTCATTCTAGAACATAAATGTAGTGGGACTTTAGACTCCTTATTGTTTTAGGTCAAAAGCAATAAGCCATGTACTGCCTACCTACATTTATAGCCTGAAATGATTGTGTGTTGTAGAAACGGACGGCATTGGGTAGAGGGATGCCATTGGGTGCCTCTCCTGAGAATACAATTTTCCAAAGTGAAGAGTCCTTAAGTTTATCTTGATGCTCATAAACTTCAACAATAATGAATTAACATATGTTTTTAATAAGAACATAAAGGTCCAAAAGTAGATGAATAGGGTGCCTAATAAGTTCAAGAAAGTTCCATAATACATGAATACAATGTGCTACATCAAGCAAGAGAAATATCTACTCTGAAATTTATATTTACAAGCTTCTTTCTTTCTATCATTTTGAATTTTGTGTTCACAATTAAGTGAGTCATTTATGATTCGTGAATGGCACATAATAGGAGTTCAAAAGGCAATATTTTTTGGGTAGAAGGGTTATTATTTGATTTACTTATAAAATCAGATTCTTTAAGATATTGAGCCCCCCTTTCATGTAATTTCCAAATGTAATCTAAGACCAAATAATTTGAATTAATGCTTTTGTCTTTTCATATTCGTATCATATTTCTATAAATACATATGTATTTGTATATGCAAATATACTTATTAGTATCCATATTGTATGTTCAAATGAATGTATCATATTTCAATCAACGGCTGAGAAAAGGGGGGCTTGTTTTTCTCCAAAAATTAATCAAGGGTGCCTTTTTCTCTCTACGATGGGAAGAGAGGGGAGGGCTACCTCTTTTCTAGAGATAGTATTCCAAAAGGCACTACTCCATGACCTTCAACCACACACTCGTAGTCCAATTTTACTACCTCAAAAAATGGAGTCCATTTCAACAACCACAATACTCATGCACTTTTTACTAACCTCTCTCCTAGGGTTTGTTGTAAATGCTCACTCAACTTAAGGACCTCTTCCTATACATATTACACTAATGTGCCCTATGTCGTTGCCTCAATATAAGAAAAGAAAAAACAACTTTTTAATGCTATACAAAATAATTCGTGAAAATTTCAAAATTCAATAATTTTCACACCATAGGTTTAAACATCAAGAAACAAAGCCCATTTGCAAGGAGATTTTCAATGGTGTTAAGAATGTGCTTGAAGAACATATAGCTCTCAATATATATTTTTAAACAAAATAAATAAATAAAACAAATGAAAAACCTCATTTGAAGTAAAGATATTTAGACTTATTGGTCTACAGTTTTTTTGGTTTGAAGAAAATAAAATTAAAGAATAATTTTTTAGTTTTATTGATAAATTTATTTTGTCAAAAAAATTCAAAAAAATTACAAGTAGTATAAAAAGAACATATAGCTTCTAGTTTTGAACCAAAAAGGAGCTCATATTTTTTTTCTTTTTGAATGCTAGCATGGTTCTTTTTGCTTCTAAAGGGGATACACGGTCAGAGGGACCAACTGATAGAAAGTGGATACAAAGGATTGGCTCAAAGTATGTTTGTGATGCCTAATCTATTGGCCCAAATTGTAAAACTAAAATAACTATTATATCTATCCATTATTGTTGATGGTGGGCTCAATGTATACTATGATAACCAACCCATTGGTATTAGTAGTTGGCTCACCCAACCATTAATGGTTAGTGTATACACAATTTATTTACTATAAATTTTTGAAGGTAGAATGAGTTAGAAAATTAGGTAGACATACACTTATTTGTGTCATTTTAAGGGATTTATTTCCATAATGATTTCAATTAAATCCAAATTTGACACTCAATTCCCTCTTTGTGCAAATTGATTTTTAGTCTTTGGAAATAACTTCTTCTCTCATGTACAAGTATGAGTAGAATCATGGTCTATGAAGACCAAGCCACTGGACTATGTAGTTATGCCTTTGCTATCTTACTCACCTTCCTAATTCACTTTAACACACACTAGTTACTACAATATTAGGCTTCTATAATTTTGTCAATCAAATCAATGTAATGGCTAATGAGTCTTTTACTCATTAGACTATCCTTAGAATATATAGGATTTTAACCAATACAATTGAAAAATCTATTGTTGAATGGTTGAATCACAAAAACTTGATCATTTTTCTATCACATGTATCATCAATCACTATGCACCAAAATCATGTCACAATTGACAACTAAAAGCACTTCTCAAACGTAATCAACAAACACTAGTAGAAAATTTGCCTAGTTTTGTTGTTTTGGTCGTGTTGATGATCTATAAATTTTTGTTAATCAATAGAAATTTGTTGATCATCAACACAACCAAAACAATAGAATTGGGCAAATTTTCTACTAGTGAAAATTTATATATATATATATATATATATATATATATATATATATATATATATATATATATATATATAATTTATTTATTGAAGTTGACATAAATTTGAAGCTTGATGATGTAAAAATGGTAAAAATACTAAAATTTTAATTAGCCACATCCCATCTTGACTAAAGAATTTAGAATTAAAACCTAACTCTTGACCCCCAAAGTTAAAGTCATGTTGCCATATTTTGTCAAAAAGCACTCAAAATTGTCATTTTTGATGCAAACAACAAAAATTTTAAACATTTGTTTCTTTAGCATATTTAAGTACAAGAACTTGTACTAAAGTAGCATGAAAATGTCTAAAATAAATTATAGAAATTTTGACTACATTAATCATAAGATATAAGTGCATGAAGTGAAGAAACAAGACCAACCTTGACTAGATTATAAGGCTTTCAAATACTCATTGCTTCAATTTCTTTTAACCACAATTTGTGAAATAAACTTTTTTATATTGAAGAATTGAGTTGAGAGTTCAAAGAAAAAAATAGAACCTCTTCACCCATGGTTTTCTTTCATTAAATGCAGGGTTGATAAATTTGAATGTCCTAGGCAAAATCATGTCCAAAATTTGGATGTCCAAACGCAGCAAACGTAGAGGATGACGAATGACGAATGACGTCTAGAGGGCATGAGAGTAGCTTATGTGCCCCATTTGTCTGCCCCATCCACTAGCCAAAAAAATTCCCAACCAAAAAACATGGCATTTGGCAAACCAGTCCAAGTTTGACCAACCATCTAACCATTGATCCATCCCTTGCCAAAAAAAATTGCCAACGAATGGGTCATCAATCAGATAGGTCCAAATCTGCCCATCTACCAAGAAGAAGCCATTCCATCTACCAAATCTCATAGTTATGATTGGCAAACTTTTAGTGTCCGCCTTGTCTGATGGATGATATGTAGATGGTTTGGCAGATGGATTGCGTGACAATAATGCAAACAAGTATGGCCAGTGCAAGCATTCTCTGTAGACCATAGTACCGTTATTTCATTGTGGTTTAATACTCTTTACCATATAAGTGTCCCCCGTCCACCATCTAATTAGCCTACTATCTACAACTATTTTTATATAATAATTTCATATATTTACTATTTTAAAGTCCTTTCTTAGTAAAACATTGAATTTTGAAAAACACAAACTAACCTCCAAAGACTAGTATCTAATGCTAAAAGCATCCAATGTAGTATTATTGTATGAAAAAGTAATTCAACTTATTCCTCTACACATTTGAACCTATACTTTAAATGCTCAACCCTACATCCTACACCCTAAATCCTAAACTAGCTTTGAAGTTTGAACCTCATGTTAGTTTCCCAAAACATTGGTGTGGTGTCTAAAATATGTTTGACCTTTAATTCCTTTTCAATGTGATTATGAAAATGTACTACATGTGCATACTGCATTGACTTATTCATTTATTTTACATTGTACCACTTGTACAAGTGTAAAACATTGAAAATTCAAAAATGACATGTAGTCTTTCTTTTGGTTTTGTTGTAAAATGCATTGATAGTTCAAAACACCAAGGTATATATAGTACAAGCAATTGTATCTTTTTTTTATTCTATCAAATTAGAATATGTTAAAAACATTTTAAATACTTTAATATAATTTTGGATAACATTGTATAAGTCAAGATTAAATATTGCATTCATACAACAAAATTATAATTGAAGTAATTATTCTATATCTTTATACCTATATGCAATTCCGAATTCTAAATTGTCAATAATAGATCCCATACCAAAAATATTGGTATCTAGGTAGTAAAAATTGTGATTGACCTTCAAATATGATTAATCCTTGTGTAAGACAATTAATCAATTTAAGACATCAAGAAAGTAACCTCCCATTGAAAGAGTATTGTTGTAGTGTTTATGCAATATAGTATTGAAAGTATATTGTTGCAATACAAATGCAATATTGCAACAATATTGTTTCAACAAAAAACAATTTGTTTTTATTAAAGCAGATTTATTGCAATATTGCTTTAGTTTTGCAATAGTATATTGTTAGTACTATACTGCATAATTATTGAAGTTGTACTACAACAATATTAATTCCTAAATGCCCAAGGCCTTTTTTGAGCTTCTAGGAATTTGTTCTAAAGTGAACAAAAAGTCAACTTCATGATGAAAATTATCAATTTTTTGAATATGTACCTATACAAATTCAAGCTAGACTTGTTTGAGATTACTTAGGAAAAGGAAACACAACAATTTCACTTATGGATTGCAAGATTATAGTGTTTGATCATCAAGGTGTTAAAATTGCAAAAAAGATGTGAAGTCTTTCAATCTTCTTTTCATAAGTCAAATCTAAAAAGTTGATGACCAAAAACATTTGAAGTGAAACGGTCTAACATGCACAACCCCAATCAATTTATGGCTTCTCAAAATCTACTCTACAATTTTTTATATGAATTTCTAATGTGATTTTTTCTCCAAGATTTAATGTATTTGAGGGTCATTTCCAAGAGCCATCAACACTAGAGAAAGTCAAGACTACAATGGGTACCCTTGCACAAAATCTTTAAAATTTAATAGTCAATCGGTTTTAGGATCAGTTTTTTGATGCTTAAAGTAGACTTGGAAAAGAATTCTCCAAAAATACAAACTACCAAAAATAGCAACTTGATTAGGTTTTATTTAACTTCAAAGTTTTGCAAACACAACTCCAGGCTTACTTCCTGGTGTAGTAGTACTGTATGGATACTGTATGGAATGTATGGAATGTATGAATACCGTAATAGAAACGTGTACTTCAGTTGCAAAGTGAGCAGTGTGGCCCATTTTGCTTCCAGTGGCACTTGTCTCGTCTCGGCAGGTGGCGAACTGAGCAAGTGCTGTGGCTCATTCGCTGCTGCCGCGATATGCATGGACTCCAGTCCCGCATCCCCATCGAAGTTTGGTGCCTGGAAATTGCATGCTGCGGTGGCGAAGCGCACTTGAGAGGGATTGATTTGCTTTTATGAAGCGCATTCAAGATTGCTTGAATTCAGAAGCAGGAGGAATTCTAGATCAGAGTGTATGCAATTCACGAATGTCTTGGGAATTCCCAATTCAGTCCGAGAATCAGCATGGGAGCTTCCCGGTGCGCTTTAGGTTTGTTCCGAAATGCACTACTGGGACGAGGTGGAGGAAGCAGGGAACGGATGGGGTGCACTTGTCGACATCTGTCCTCCGCTTCGGACTCCCAGTTCTCGAGTTTGGAGATGACGGGGGATCGGAATGTGGACATTTTTGATCGGGCGCTGAAGAGCAAGCAGGTTTCTCCCCTTTGGGTTCCTTCACTTTTTCTCTTTTGTTGATTGGGTGGAGGATTGCTGGTCTTCTTTAGGGGTACTATGCGGGCGCGGTTTTGGGAATACATGTCGAATAGGGGACGTCCGCTGCAGAATGTTCCTACTGGAGACATTCTCCGTGGAGGTGACTGTTTACTGCAGGGGAGGTCCCCGATTCTAGATTCTTACCGGGTTTTGATGATATAGAAATGGTATACGTTTAGGGTTCAGGGTTTAGGGTTTAGGGTAGAGGTTGGAGGGCACAACAATTGATGGAAGGAGTAAGGTAGAGGATGCTTGTTTCGTCACTTGTAAGCATTCCAACCAATACGTGTGCTTTCATTAAGAGGTCGGTGGAGAGCTGTGGAGAGATCGCTTCGGGTACAAGTGCCTAATTTTGTTGAGATTAAAATCTTCATCGCTAAGTATGAATTTCTGATTTATTCATTGAACGTGGGGGTTGTAGATCACTATAAGTGATTGTGGACAACTCCATCTGCATTCAAATAACAATTACTGTAACTATTTAGCCGATTAATGTTACTCCCAACTTGCGAATCGAAGGTCAACCAAGTGTACGAATTGACAAGTTGTTGGAAACAGGGGTCTGTATAGGAGACGGGATCAGGTTCCTAACAATTTTAATATCCTCTACCCTAACTCGTACCTGGGGAATTCCTGTGTGTGTGTTGAGCAGAGAGACAGAGCTGCATGGCTCATGGGTGATAGCGATCCAATTCTAGACACTGTGACTGAGAATCTTCTGGATCGGCTGGAAGTAAGTGGTCTCTTTCTTGTCGTGGATCTCGAGCCCCTCTTGCCTGGTTGTAATCTGCGAGCTGGACCATCACAGGAGAGAGAGGAAATTGCTAATTACTGTTTGGTTTTTAATTTCTTCTTCTTAGGATTGCAAGCGGACATTTCCGAAAGCATTGAATTTGGGTGGGGCATTTGATCACGTACGCCGATTGCTACAAGGACGTGGTAAGCAATGTAGCAAGAACTTGGAGATCCTTTCTTATAGCCTTACTTGGGCTCTCTGGGGTTAATTTGTGAAGAGGTCTGATGGATTTACCGTGATGCAGGTGGAATCCAGGAGTTGATCTCCATGGATATATCCGAGGATATGATTAAGAGATCAGTGCGCAGAGCAGCTGCAGATGAAACGGCAGGCAGAGTGGGCGGTGCACTGGCATTGCAGAACCTGTACGTAGTCGGGGACGAAGAGTACTTACCATTGCAGCCAAAGTACGGTTTTGCCTCTTCTCACGAGCTTCGTTGTTGTTTTTCTCTCCGATTTTCTTACCCTTCACATTGGTTTCCAAAGGCCTTTACCTTAGGCCCCAACTCCTCTTCTAGCCAGGGCAGCTTGTTGAAGTTTTTATGAACACTTTGTATGTACATACATTTTATGTTTTGGAGCACCTAGGGGTTAACACTTCTTGCACCTTTGAGGATGTCACTCCTAGCTTCTGATTGCATGTCATATGTAAACTAGTATCTTTGATTTACGTGCTATGCACGCACTTTTACCGCTCATCGATACATCTTGTTCCCCGCATTTGATGCGTTTTCATATATCAGGACTAAATGCTGGAATCTTGTGCAATTTCCAGCTCTCTTGACCTCGTGATAAGCTCTTTAGGCCTCCACTGGGTCAATGATCTCCCAGGTGCCATGTCGCAGGTACTTCTCACTTAATGTGATCATCTCGTATTTTTAGGCCCTAACATGGGACTGGAAATTTAAAACCATTTTGTAACTATTGAATTGCCTGCATGTTTCTTTGAAGCCTTTTTGTTTTCTTTTGTTTATGACGGCTAAAGCGCCAGAACTGCGCAGTGCAGGACTGCGCTGAAGCCTGATGGATTGTTTTTGGCCACCATGTTCGGAGGCGAAACTTTGAGGTTCGTATCTGTGAGCTATTTCGATCCATGCGTATATAAATAAGATGAAGCGTTCTCTAAGTATGAATAAATTAACCCATTGTTGAATAATTCAGTTTGGGATTGATTATCTCTGTAGCACAAACTAGTTCTGAAAACATGCAACTCCCAGAATGCCTTGCAGATGGTCAGGGAGAATATCCATTAGGCTATTGATGGGTAGTGGTGGGTATTTGTGATGCTAATGTTTTCAGGGAGCTCAGGATCTCGTGCACTGTTGCACAAATGGAGCGTGAAGGTGGTGTGAGTCCCAGAGTCTCCCCGCTTGCCCAGGTGAACTTTTTATTTATTTAAGCAGGAACTGCCTACTGGAGATTTCACCTTTCAAGAAAAGGACCTAAGATTTGCTGAGGCTTTGTCGGCCCTTTTTGAAAGCAATAATTTGTTGACAAGTCCCTTTAACGCATAATAAATAATAGTGGTTCTGCGTTGAAGGTGATCGATCATTTAATGTGGTGGGCGTTGTTGAGAAGAATGTATTGCATTTTGACAGGTTCGAGATGCAGGGAATCTTTTAACGCGGGCAGGTTTTGCACTCCCTACAGTTGATGTGGACGAGATCACTGTTCGGTACCCAAGTGGTACTGTTCTTATCTTCAGCACCTGGTGAAGTTTGTGCTTTTGGAATTTGATGTGCAATCCATTTACTGTATTCTGAATTATTTTAGATTGTTTTACTTTTTGTAAGAAAGCAAGGGGACTGAAATCTCTTCTTTTCATGCAGCAATTGAACTGATTGATCATTTGCGGTCAATGGGAGAAACGAATGCTGTTCGCGAAAGGATATTGGTATGTAGTAATGTTCCTCGGTGAACTTTTGTTGCCGATTGACACAGGTTGCCAACCATCTCAGCCTCTGGTTTTGCGATTGTGCACTAAAGTGACTAGTTGAATATCTGAACGCATCACCTGGTGCGCAATGGTGCAGACTGTGAATCGAGATACGGCTTTGGCAACAGCTGCAGTTTATCAAGAAATGTTTGGAGAGCCTGACGGCACCATTCCAGCTACTTACCAGGTAATTGATTCTTACATGCTAATTGCGTCAGGCTCCGTTCCAGCGCGCTGTTGATGTCAACATGGTAAATTGCATCATAGAAGCCAGTGCACAGAACTGTCTGCATTGAACTCTTGAAAGCCAAGCAGATCTCAATATGCAACTGAAAGTGTAGCCCTACAACACGGTGCTGCAGGTGATCTACATGGCAGGATGGAGTCCAGATGTTTCACAACAGCGCCCAAAGCGTAGAGGTTCAGCAACTGTGTCGTTCGACGATCTACATAAGGCTTTCACCCCAGATGGAGATACGAAGAAATCTCCTGATGATGGATCTGGTGCTAATCTAAAGAAGGAAGTCCCTACAGAGAGCAATAAAGAACCAACCACAGGTGATCGCCAACCCGACGTAGATGGTACTACGCGATTGCCATCTGGCACATGGTACAAAATTGAATAGGTTCTGTGTATAATTATGTTCCACGATTCTTCTATTACAGGGCCAAGATTTCTATCTCGTTTGTGGGTACTCGGAACATGCTCAAGATTGGTTTCAAGATTGGTTTGAGTACCACTTGTCATTGTCAACTGAATTAATCAATTTATCTCAATGTTCTCGCCGAATACTGTACTTTACGCTTGACGCCATCCATACTCGTTTCTGCTCTGGTGGCTGCTTTCTCAGTGCTTCCTATTCCATTACTGGCAACCGATAACGAACGCACTTCTGCTGTTGGCGACTTCATTTATGCCATCGGAAACAGCGTTTATGCTGTAGGAAAATCAGTAAAGCCCAAATCCATCAGGAGGCACCTCTTACAAATCCAAGTTCTCCCAAGAACTCATGCCACTTCACACCATCCTCCTTCTCTTCTTTCCTTTACATCTCCGTCTCCAACCTTCTCTCTTGCCGCTTCCTTATTGTTCGATGTTTCCCTTCGCATGGAGAAAACCTCTGCAGCAGCCCACCTGAAAGAGAAAACGTCAACGAAATAAATCAGGGGAAAGAACCCGAAAGAGGAATAAGGAACGGAGGGAAAGCTTAATTTCCAAATCTCTTCTACGATCTACTAGTTCTTGGCGCCCTTAAAACTAACTCCTTAATTAAGTGATAATCCTTACTATCTCCAAGAACTAATCAACCACGTTACAGATTCTTTACAAATAAATGCTTTCTACGTGTTGTAAGGTAGGCACCCCAAAATGCACCACTGACCCAAAACCGCTAACATCTAACAAAACTTTGACCCTTCGTAACATTTGCGTATGGTATCCGAGTGTCGCATTCTTTAATACATTGGAACCTCCTTTCACTTGTCAACAAGGAAATATGAAAATTTGACCAGTCCTATAATTGTAACGAGGCACAGTAGCAAAAAGTGGCGGTTTGGAGGGTTGCCCACCTTAGTAATTAAGATTATTTGTAGTAAAAAGTTACGTAGAAACATCTTTCAAACATCGTCAGTTCATCATTCAAATCTGGATAAACTCTTTTTATAACCCAAAAATCTTTTAATTCATCCGTACCTGGAGGTGGTTTTCTATCACCACTTGCTTGATCTGATCAGCTTTCTTTTCCACTTTCAGCTGTGGTAAAATCCAAGATCTCCAAAATTCATGGGTCCATATAAGCTTGCATTGGCTTGTGCTCTGAGCAGTAAAAGATGACGAATCCAATCAACAGCACAGAAGGCGCCTAACGTCTCGGAAAGCAAGAATATTCGACATTGTGCCACCTGCGTCACAGCGTGGTCAATTTCCCCTAGGCATTCAATGCACCTAAAAGTGTGTAGCTGCTTCACAGCCTCCAAAGAATGTCAGTGGCAGGTGCGTAATTCTTTTGAAATATCGTGCCTATGCATTGACTGAGACTTGAATGTCTTGCTGTTGGAGCTGATTTTGCTCAAAAAGTGAAGGGCCAGGATAAGCTATAACACTAGCACCGAGGCACACATCGCCATCGTACAGTACTAGTGCTTGTCCTGGAGTAATGGCACGTGCAGGTTCCTCAAATCGTATCTGTGCATAGGAAAACAGGCGCATGGTTACGAACTATTTTGGTTGCTCAGGGAATCCTGTCAAACGTCCCTCAGAGTAATCAACATGAAAGTTCATGGACAGTCATTACCTGCAGCTGCTGTTTCCCTTCAATGAGTGTCTGACTAAGGCGGCAGAAACTGCTAGATTCAAACTCTGTTGTATCCGCTCCGGCCACACCCATACCTTGAGAGTTGGCTACTTCACTTTTCGAGTCCATGAAACAAACTGTGCATCTTTCTAAGGATTGTCGGTAACGGGCCTTGAACATGCATGTAAGAGGCTGCGCATCCTGAAGCACCTTGGGCGGGTGTCCTGCTATCCAAAATGGATCACCTGTTGAAGAAAGCATTTAGAACGACCGATCATGAAAACCGGAGCTGGATCAAAGAAGAAACCTGTGCTCAACTATTTCTAATCAAGAAACAATCAAGAGAAAATTTATACGATAATTTAAAGAAGCAGAACTTTGGCCAGACCATAAAAAAAGCGTCCTGAAATCTAGTTCCATGAAAAAAAATGTAAGCAGGGTAACCCAGACAGGAATTTCTTAATGTACCTGCAACAGCAGAAGTGCAGAAAAGAGCAGGATGGTTTGCACCTGATGCTACAAAAACAACATTATTTTGTACATCCTTTCCCACCACGTAAAACGGCTTCGGAACTCCAGATATTCCAGCTCTTTGACCATGTGTGTACGCTGCTATGCCAGTGTGCGTCCCAAGCTGGCGGTTCCCATCCACGCACACAAAAGGTCCAGGCTTCATTTCAACATACTCGGATATGAAATCACGAAAGTCACGCCTTCCAACAAAGCAGATTCCAGCACTACTGCGCTTGGTGGCTGTCACAAGCCCCTCTGACAAGGCTAGGTCCCGAACGTCAGCTTTCGTCAACGTCCCTAATGGGAAAAGCACATTATCAAACGCATCTGCACCCTATCAGCAGCAGAGAATTAATGATGAGCCACAGCTCGAGAAATGAAGACAACCTAGAACTGCAATTGCTATTCTTCACCAGACATCAGCAATGGCAGCACCATTGGGGGTCGAGACCTTACCACAGATGCTAAGAAATAAGATTGATCTTTCCTCTCGTCAATTCCGCGGAGGAGCTGCACAGGCCCGCCAGACTGTGGTCGCCAGAGCCGGGCGTAATGCCCGGTTGCAAGCTTGTCAGCCCCCATCTGCAACGCATTCTCCAACAGCGCATCAAACTGCCACAAGCAAGGTAACAACTAGGTGGATGATGTGTCGATTCTTCAATCAGGAAAAAGACAACACACTGGGCGTCAAGTTATTTTTAGCTGGTTCAAGTAGGTCACAAGGAGACTTCTTTCGTTCAGTTTTATTGCTTTTTGTCCAACACATGCAATCACCTTCACAGATTCTAGTGATATACATTTTGGCCCCATCTGAATTATAATATCCGCAATAACAAGATTCACAGGAGCACCATAATCAAAACGACGGAGAGAGCAGGAAGAAGAAACAGGATCTACCTTGATATGCTGATTACAAGCAAGGTCGGGGTTGGGAGTAAGCCCCAACGCAAATTTCTGCGTGAAGGTCTCAAAAACCTGAGTCCAGTATTGCTTTTGATAATCCAAATGATGCAATTTTATGCCTGATCACATGAAAAAGAATTTCAGCCACTGTTTCAATCCCGCACATACGAAATTTCTGAGTCACAGAAGATAAAATTGCAGCACAAAACGAGAAGAGTGCAAGAAGGCACCGAGATGTTTGCAGACCCGTTGCGCATCTTCAAAGTCCTGATCAGCTGTGCAGTGACCCCCGCCAGCTTCATCCCGTGAATCCCAATTACGCATATAGACTCCAAATACCTCATACCCCTGAACACAAGAGGCACTTCAGAACCCTGAACAGAGTAAACCCTAAGAGAGAAACACTAATCCCCCATCAAGGTTTAGGGTTTAAGGCCATTATGATAGAAACCTGGCGTTGGAGAAGCAGAGCTGCAACCGAGGAATCCACTCCTCCAGACATCCCTACCGCGACAATGCCTGGTTTTCTCTCTCGCAAGATGCTAAACCTGCGACTTGATGCAAAACCTTCTTGCAAAATAGAAGGTGAATTCCCCCAAACTTTTTCATTCACAATTTGAGAACACATTTGCTTGAAAGGTCGCACGAGGACCCTTCCTCCGTGAACCATTGCATGGGGAACCGATTGCCAGAGACTGCGAACAGGGGCTTCACCGTTCTCCCACGTCTAGCGCCTGAATTGGAAATTGTGACTGGTGGGAGCTTGCAATGTGGCCCAAAGAAGGGCAAACGCTGCTTTCAATTGGTGATGGAGTTTCTTGAGATATCGTACGATTGCATCTGTGCCCCAAAACGTCAAATTTGCAGCACAAATTCAAGGCAAGCAGTGGATAAGCGATCACACTGGCACTTGCAATTCCTCTTGTAGAAGACACCTTCGGATTCACTATCTACGAAACACCATAACCCAGATCTACCAGGTGTAACACTAGGTGTAAACCCCTTGATTCAGCAGAGTGAGAGGCCTTGCCGCTCCAAAAAGTGCATTTAAAAAGCCAGTCCCGCATTAAAATATCATACATTTTGCTCTCTCACCAAATCCTATTGTGTAGAGACATAACTTGCTCACTATTCATCTTGTATTTTTAGTATTACACTAGTGGTTGGTGCTTGCTATGCTATGCAATCATCATTAGAATTTAGGAAATTGATATCATGAAAGCTCAAATCTCACAAAAGCACTAAATCATAGAAGCGCAGAGAAGTATTAAGCCAAGAAAACAAATGAATTTGCTACCTCTATTATATCTTCTTGTGGATCCTCTTTAATATCACCTTCATTGCAACAACTACATTATTTTTATAATATCACTCTTTGTAAAAAGTGATATTACAAAAGTGATTGCAAATTGCTACTCCTTTTCTGTAATATCACATTGTGTGACAATAAGATTTTCATGTATTCATGATTGAAAACATTCTTATAAAATACTTAAAATAATTATTTTAAGGACTTATTGAAATCAATATCATGCATTCTATTCAAATATATAAATTTTTTATTAATATGTGATACAGTAAATGCATAGCATACCAAGCACCAACCCCTAGTATTAATGGTAGCATTTGTGACATTAGAGAGGGAGTTATGATTTTAGTAGTATATAATATAATATAATATAAATATATAATATAATAATTTTATTAGTTACAATAATAGGTAAAGATGAAATCTTGAAGAAATTTAACAAATGTGAAAGGGATTCCAAATCACATCCCTAACATTTATACAAGTCTTAACAAGGTTGTTGTTCTTATTGACATTAGTTTTGGCTATTATAGCAAAATAGAGGCTAAAGAATTTGAGTTTGAAGATAAATGATAAAGATTTCATAACCTTACATTGTAGAACTGAGTTCATTCTTCTTCAAATATTCTTATCCTTGAAGAAAGGGAGATATTTTTGCTTAATACTTTGATGATATTTTAGTTTTAGTTTTCAGAAAATTCTAGCAATGAATGAAGCTAAAATGTAGTTTCTAGATTGAATGCCCAAAACAATGTCACTTAACGTCATTAATTGCCTACAATTAGTTGATAGGAAAGGACCCTAATAGCATTGGAAAACAATGATGTTATTCAATAAATAATAGAATGTTATTTCTTTCACTACAATTATTAAATGTTGTATATTTTTTATTGCCACTATATTAGAACATTTCCACCAATGCAACAAAACTTCATCATGTCAAAAGAATGGGTCTTTGTGATTAGATGGAACCTCATTTGTATAATTTGCTATACCAAAATTAACTTCTAACCAATCACAAATCTCCTTATGTATGAGAGCAATATGAATTTTCATCATTGTAATGCTAACATATTGCTTGAATTTTCAAAGAAAAGTACATGGTAGAGTTGGCAAACAACAATAAAATTGCATGCCATAGCAAAGAGTGTCAAGTAATACATTCAAGTATCAATTGTACACTTTTTATACAAAATTTATTGATGATTGGATTTTAGACATGTAGATAGCTACACTAGATTGTTTATAATTGCAATTGCAAAAGTGCACACAACATATATAAACCCATGCATTGAAAATTTGTTGGCCTTTCAATTCCTACAGCCAATCTCAAAATCCTATAGATCTTAGTGTAGTCATGCAAAGTACACCTTCATAATATAGCCTCTTGGGAAGTGACAAAACTATATGCAACTGAATGTCATATAAGATAACTACACCTAATTTTTTTCACTTTTTAGAATTGCGCAATCTAGATTTTTGCCTAAAATTTATTTCCTCTATTCACAAGAGTTTAGAATTGGTTATCCTAAACCCTGTTCTTAGTGTTTTAAAAATTTATATTTTATTCATACAATGTCCAAAAATGCTTTAAGAGAATCTAAAATCCGCATTTGACTACCAACAAAACCCAACAAAAAAGGTTTCAGTATAATAATGGGAACCATGCTGCTTAAACATTTGTGTGATTTTGTGTGATTTTAGGTGTAGTTAGCCCAAGATGTGACATTAAAGAGGTTTGAGTTTCCGTGTCGTTTAATTGAATAGTAACCTTATCCAGAACCTCGGCGCCTCTGCTTCCTCTCAAGAATGAATCTTCCGTTACTCCTCAAAACTGCGTGTCCTGCTGAACCGCAGGCAACACTCGCCTGGAGTGTTGACCCTTGCTGTTGTAAAATTTGTGGAGCATGTTTGGAACCCACTGACTACAGAAGCGAATTGGAGATGAGCAAATAGTGGGATTACTTTGGGTGGGAAGACTTTGAGGAGTGTCATAAAAATTGCTGGATGGAGTTGATGAGGAGCTGCACCGCAGCCGCAGCTGTTAAGGGAAGCCCTTGCAGCATGCTGACCAATGCGGCCCGCAAGAGAAGTTGTAGCGTGGTTTCATCCCCTGGAGCTTTTACTCTCGAATCCCGGGAGTTCACCCCTTTTGTAAGACTCCGACTCCAATCTCGTCTCTGTTGAGTCTACTCTCGCCAGAGCAAAGGATTGCATTTGCAACTTGTTGAGTTTCAAACTGGGCAAGAATGAGGCGACTTGGTCGAGAGTCTTGGTTGCAGACCCCCATTTCGAATTTTTTGTTCACACAACTTTAGGGTGAATCACAATCCGTTTTTGAAGTTTTTGATGAAGTTTCAAGGCTGTGACTGATGGGCCAAATTTTTTTAAACAAGAAATTACACCTGAGCTCGGTACTGAGAAGAGCGTGTATGGACGTGCAATTGATTCGAATTGAATCCAATTGGTCTCATGGACACGTATTGTATGGACATGCTCATTCGTGGGTGTGATTTTCGTTCGGTATCCTTCAGTTAGAGGCTCCGGGGTCTCAGAGTGGAACGTTTTAATTCAGCTCAATATCGAAAGGTTTAGGTTTTATGTTTTGTTCATATTTGCTGGTTGTGTGGACTGACCAAGCGATTGTGAGGTCACCCCTAATTGCTCCACTGTGATTGAATCCTCGATGACTCTGGTTTTTTAGGTTAGAAGCTAGCATTTTATCATTTTTTATGTCGGATCATCCTTGTGAAGCTTTCTTGCCTAAACAGAGTAGTGACTTATTTATATCTCTGACGGATGAGGGAGAATTTGCAGCATGACTTCTTCTACTTTTGCCTGGTTATGAATGAAACTTTTAGGTCGCTTATGCGCTTTTCTGTGGATGCATGTATTTCAGGAGCGACAATGGCAACCGAGAAATAGAACCTGGAAAACTGGGGGACCAAGATTAAGGATAAATTGTATGAAACATGAGGAGCAGCAAAGTAACAAGCGTGGACGAGAAAGGGAACGAGAGTCTAAGAAACACGATCGGAATGGATTTGAGTCACCCTTTGGAGGAGGTTTTAATAGCAACATGGAGGGTTCAAGTTTTCAACTTTCAGATTTCCCAGATGGAGATTGGCTTTATAAGGTAAGTGAACTCATGCAAGCCCAAGAGGTCTTGCGAAGACGTACTATCAGATGGTGCCAACCACTTCTCTCAATTTGTGGCTTGAAGGCAATCCTTGGATACATTGTTCTGCGCTCACCTGTGCTTTGCCCATGAGGACTCTCCAGTGACTTGAAATGTTTGCAAGTGCTTGGATTCTCAATTTGATTTGCTTTTGTTTGCAGCTTGATGATATTGACGAAGGCCCAGATGCTCCATTCCTAGACGCCGTTGTGAAGGTGCGTGATGCCACGTGCTTGCGTCCATGTACTGCCCTCTCCAGTACCTTTATCTGCCTTTGCCTTAAAACAAAACTTTGAGTGTGATTGAAGCCGTTTTTATAAATTTCCTGAGTACCGATCTCTACGGAATGTTTTATGAGTATGCAGAATTTTTTTTTTTGATTGTTGGTGTTCGTAGAAGCACGACTTTGTGTTTAGGATTCCTTACAACTTTGAGCTAGCGATGAGTTTTGCAGTGTACTACTAAACCTGGATTTCTGCGATGTGTAGGTGGCTGCTTATGGTTTCCCCTTGTTGGTCTGCTATTCTTTCTATCATTTTTGCTTCCCATTAATCAGGCATTTTGCTTCGTGCGTCAGGTTTATTGCACGCATACAGATCCTAATTTCTCCCTACCATGGCAAAAACGACGACAATATTCTTCTACAGGCAGGCAAGCTGAGCTCATCATACTGACACTTTGAACCTCATTCTTGGTTGAGTTTATGAGAGCCGGACGTGATCATGGCCTTTTCAGATAAGTAGTAGGCAAGGGCTCTTTACTTAAGCGAAAGTTCAAAATAGGTTTTAATTTTTGTCATCACACTTGTTCATCGTTGATGTTCCACATTGTGCAGCGGGTTCATGATACAGGGTAGGCGATTGTTGACAAACGCGCATTGTGTCGAACACCACACTCAGGTGCGTGCTGACAGGCCCTCCATGAGAGTTCACTCATATGCATGCTGTGGGTGGTGTTTTGTGGGCTTTATGGAACGCTTATTTTCAGAGACTAAGGTCTCGGTGGAAGAGCCTTGGAGACTTAGGATGCTGTAGCTGGGTGAGCAGTGCAGCTTGTAGTGATTTTGCTAATATAGATCTACTACTCGTGTGTTTCATTTAGTTAGTGTATGTGTGCCAAAAATGCAGGTGACTTTGGTTGAATGCTGGATATCAAATCAAACTTGCTTGGTTTGTTGGTCTGTCTATATTAATTGGCTATTGGCATAACATGTTTGTAATAACAGGTGAAGGTGAAAAGGCGAGGCGACGACACCAAATTTGTGGCAACAGTGAGGATTAAATCTTCATAAAATACTTTATATTATTCCCTTGCTCAGTAATTATGTATTTTTCTTGAACAGACCTACTATTACGTGTACCGATACACCTCCAGATTGTTAGGCATTATCTTACATTTTGCTAACATTTTGGTTGTTTGCTGCAGGTTTTAGCGATAGGACCAGAATGTGACATAGCCCTTCTTTCAGTAGAGGATGAGGAGTTTTGGAAAGGAGTCGAACCACTACGGTTTGGAAGCCTCCCACGCCTTCAGGTTATTTGCAGTGCCTCGTCCTATTTCCCATGTGTTGCAGCTGGGGAACCTGAAATGCTGGAGTTCAGTTGGTTGGTTGTTTTTTGTGTTTGTTGAAATATATTTAAGCAAGTATATTCATTGAGTGTAACTCACCGCCCAACCGTAGAAGAGAGATACTCAGTGATTTGCTCGAGTGTACCTCTGTCTCCCACCGAGCTACTAATATGCTCCCTCTTAGTTATCTTTCCTCCTATTATAGAATACGGAGGGACTTTACTAGACTTACTTAGAGTCCATACACTCTTAGTTACTTAAATTTCAAGAGTACCGTAACTTATTTCAACAGTGTTAGTAATCAGCATAGTTTATTTACTAGTGTTGAATCGCCTTGTAGGATGCGGTCACTGTTGTTGGCTACCCAATAGGAGGAGAGTCTATATCCGTAACAAGCGGTGTCGTCTCACGTATCGAGGTAAAAGCTGACGCTATTCAATTACTTGGTGTTGACCTCATTATGCAAAATTTCTTTTTTCTTTTTTTTGGGTGCAAATGAAGAGAACATTTGATTGCAACATTTCCAGGTGTTCGTGCGAAGATCTTCTGATTCTGGTGTGCTGGAAACAGGTTACCTCATACGTACATGGCGCATCAGAGCTTCTTGGAGTACAGATAGACGCAGCTATCAATGCAGGTACTGTCTTCTAAGTTGGTTTATCTAGCCGGGTCTTTAATTGTCCGCTTTCTATGACTACTGCAGCAGCCCATCCAATATTCTGCTTTTGGAAAAGTCCATGGGGAATAGAACTTTTAAGAATCGTGTGGATGGACGTCTGATCATAGTTAATTTATAATTGAATTTGCTATTCGGATTCCTTTGTTTGTATCAAAAGAGAAATACGTTCTTCAGACTGCAACAGAGCCCATAAAGAATGTGTAAAAAGATAAAGTCTTTACCGTCTTTTAATTTTCAGTTTAGTCAATACTCAAGTAACTTTGTGGAGTTATATTCGTGCAGGTAACAGCGGTGGCCCTGTTTTTCACAAGAATGGAGAGTGTGTTGGTATTGCCTTCCAGGTCTGTCACCAGTTCTCTGATTTTCTTGAGCCGAATGGACTCTTCAACTTTACTCCTAGAAATATCACCAAAAAATTTAACCTAAATTCGTGATGGTGATTGGGTGCAGTCTCTGAAAGGAGTTGATGCTGAGAATATCGGCTATGTCATTCCGACAACTGTTATTCATCACTTCTTGAGTGACTACGATACCAATAGACGGTACACTGGTACTCCTCAAAAACCCAAAGCTCTATATTCCAGTGTCGTGTGCAAGTGCACCATCTTTTTTAGTTGTTTTCGTACACTACTTTATCCCTGTGTTCCTATATTTCTAGACTTTCACCTCTCTGGCTTTATTCTTTCTTACTACAAATTGAAATATGATTTACTCCTGCATCTGCTCCCTGAACGGTTTTTCTAGGCTTTCCCTCCATGGGAGTAATGTGGCAAAGACTCGAGAATCCGGCACTAAGGACTTTCCTTAAGATGCAACCTGATCAAAAGGTCACTTTCTGCACTTGAAATTACTAGATATCATGTACCCGCTCTATTTTTGAGCGCTGCTTCAAGTGAATTTCGTAATATTCATGCTCAAGCTTGATAATTCTGGTTATTGGTACTGATTTCGCACTCCGCTTTTCTGCCTTCATCTTGTATGAATTTATATAATATTTTGGGGTTGTGAGCAGGGTGTCTTGGTAAGGAAAGTTGAACCAACATCTCCCGCTTTCCACGTCATTAAAGAGGTACGATGTTCGAGTCCTCCCAGCTGTCATTAATGTGAATCGTTTCGGTCTTTTTTACCAAACATTGTATAGTTTAGGCATGTATATTTGACAATTTACTCCCATTTATTTAACTTGCAGGGCGACGTATTGTTGAGTTTCGACAATGTCCCAGTGGCCAACGAAGGCACTGTTCCATTCCGAGCAGGCGAGAGAATTTCTTTCGGGTTCTTGATCAGCCAAAAGTAATCTCCACTGCCCTTGAATTTTGGTTGTTGAACCTTTTTTCACTTCAGATATCAATTTTCTTCTTTACGACCTCTCCCTTTTCACTGTAACTGCTCTGTAGTTTGCTGAGTTCCTATGCTTTCATTTTTGAACTCAAGATGTGAGAGGATCTATACCGTAGAAACAATATGTCAGAGAATTGGAGTTTCTTTTGTACCTTGAATTTGCAGCTTGGCCTAAGGTATTTGCAACTCCTTTCAAGAATGTCATGGAGTAGATTGGTTGAGATGAGTATGTATATGTGAAACAGGTTTTCTGGAGACACAGCGAATGTCAAAGTACTGCGCGATGGAAAGGTTGTTGAAATCGCAACAACTCTCAAGACGCCAGTCCGTTTGGTATGCTACCTTTAACCCCTGTTTTGAGAGGTGACTGCCGTTTGTTCTCAGACCTTGGGTAGCAACAACAACATTTGCAGTGTTCTAACGTAACGTGAGAGTGTTTGTAGGTTCCAGTGCACATTGAAGGGAAGCTGCCATCATACTTGATTGTTGCGGGGCTTGTGCTCACGCCTGTTTGCAATCCTTACCTTGAGTACGAAGCACTCAAAACCTCACCTTCGTAGTGATACACTAAATAGCTCAACCACATCATGTGGACAGATCTTTATTTGGAAGTAATATTACAAGATGGAACTGATGTCTTCCTTTTCAATTTGATCTCGTCAGTCCCAAATTCTTCGTTTTTTACATATTCATGTTTATTGTGCGACTAGAATTTGTGAAACTTGTGCATGACAGATCTGAATACGGAGCGGACTTCGAATTCGATGCTCCGGTATGTCATCCAGTATCCTAAGCTGAACTCATGTGACTTGGCTGTCACAGTTTCATGATCTTATGTTTTTCACACTTTCTCGTGAGTTTGTTGATGACCCTATGGTCCTTTGTAACAGGTCAAGATTTTGGAGAAGGCTCAACATGGAATGGCCGAGTTTGATGACGAACAACTTATTGTAGTTTCTCAGGTATATCAAGAGCCTTCATCTTAATTACCGTATCCTTTTGTAATCATGCTTGGATAACCTAGCTCAGTGGTCAAACTTTTTGTTGCTACTTCGGAGTCGTACTCCATTCGAAGAATATTCCTTTTGTAATTTGACCCCTTGACCACCAAGACTCTTAGTTCTCTGTATTCACTATTGCACAGCTCCTGAAGAGCTTCGGTTTTGCATGATGCTAGATGTACGATGTTAGAGAAATGATTCCGCTATCATAGACTAAATCTTGACATTGTGTGACTTTTTGACACTTAGCAACTAAATGGAATTTACTGACCAAATCTGTAAAAATTCTGTTCTAATGCTACCCTTTTTTCTCAAACTGTCGTGCTTTGTGGGCAGGTTCTAGCCAATGATGTCAACATAGGTTATGAAGAGATCACCAATACTTTGGTACGTTAGTTTCTCCCCATATGAACTCCAGGTACCGGCAGTGTTGAATTGACCTTCTCAACGTGACTGAAAGATTTGTTTGATTGCTGGAATATCCCTAATCTTCGGAATGGTTTGTCCGCTTACTGAATGATCTTGAGTCTGTTGGCCATTTTTCAGGTGAAAACTTTCAATGGAATCAAGATTCGCAACCTTAGACACCTTGCTCATCTTGTTGACAGTACGTGTTTCTGACATAACCCAAAAAAGAAACTGTTTTATGTATTGTTGTTTGTAATCTTAACCTCCAAGAACTAGAAATTGTGACCTTACAAAGCCCTGCTTTTAGGAACTAACGTGTACATGTTTTGGTGATCTACAGCGTGTACAGATGACTTTATGAGATTTGAACTGGATTACTGCTCCTTGGTGGTTATTGAAACAAAGGTGGCCCGCTCTGTCACTCCAAAAATTCTTGGAGATAATTGTGTGCCAGCTGACCGGTCCCAGGATCTCATGGACGTTGTGGACATCCAAGCCTCATCAGCTGGTGCCTCCAAGGTGCAGGAGAATGGCGGATTGTAATAATCTGGAAAATTAGGTCTGATTTTGATTTAATATGGTAGTGATTCAAATTCTTTTCAATGCAAAAACTTGGGTACTTACGGCAGGTACCCTCGCATATTAAACTTGGCACTATCGCTGGAAGATGGATAGTTGTCAGTTCGCCATAGATAATGTTGCTGCAGATTCGCTAATACAGAAAAGCTCACTGTTGGTTCTACTAATCTACTTCAGACCATGCTGCAGTATTTTGCGATGAAATCGACTGGTTCCTGTGTAATTTGTAAACTGCACTGTGATTGGCGTTCAATGAACTTAATTAAGACTTTTATTGGTTATAGATTTCCAGCTTGTTGGAAGAAATAACCATGATATCACTGTTCCTAAAGAAAACGAACCCCTAGAGATACTTTTTGCTTCTGAACATGAGAGCTTAGGGGCTGGTTTTGGGTATAACTATGATTGGAACTTCGAAAATACATTGTTTGTTTATGGTGTCTAATTATTTAAGATAGTATTGAATCTTCTTTCTATTTTCCACAAGATCGAACAAAAACAAGAAAGGATAATCTTCACTTCCATCCCATTCAGTCATTTTCTTGGTGCAAAACAGTGACTCGTGTCATGTGAAAACTGTCTTACTCTCCATGCAGTTTGTATGCTAGATATGAACATCTACCGTGTGTGATATCGTCGTGTTATCTACGTGCATTATAACAACGTGAATTCCTCAAAACATATGTTATAATGGTGAGGGAAATTTACTAAATTATTTGAGTTATTTGTAAAGTTCCCCCCACTTTGGGCATGACTTTTTTTGAAGTTGAGAAGGCAACTATAGTTGAAGCGTCAAACTTTTTTGCAAGATACTTAAGACTTCAAAAGTGGGGACCAAATTTTTTTAGGCACCATTTTGATGGAAAAATAAGTTTCATACCCACTTTTATTTCGACTTTTTTAACTCAACTGACTTTTTCACAAAACTCATGGATTTAAACCCCAGTTTAGGGTACTTTACGAATAACTCAATTGTCGACTTTTTATCTTTAGTATTTTATTACATTCAATATCTATACAATGAAACATTTGGTGCCACTTTTGGACAGAAATATTGCATGAATTATCGCACACTTTAAGGATTCATTCTAGCCATTCGAGACCAGAGGTGTGACCGCTCTGAAAGTGGAAAACGAAAGAAGATGGCGGTCGAACATCCATTTGGATTCCGGGTGTCTTCTTCTAGTTTCAACGAGATGGAAGTGGAGATTCTGAAGGAAGAGTCGCACTGAAATATATGCCAATCAATGATACCATCTGCTTATCATCACAAGCATAAAGAAGATGATTGGCGATTAAAATGATACATCCGAAAGTAAAAAACTGCGGGATAGAGTCCAGTTGCAGAGAAAATCTTTGATTGAGAAGTACATCGATAACTTTATGCACAGTACAGCACATGTCCATCACTCCACGAGCTACTTACAATATATGTATGTATGAGGAGACTCCTCCACCTCCTAGCTACGATATGACACTAAGATCGAGACACGAAACTACATGCCAAAGGAGGCGTCCGACTGGAAACCAATAACTTAATTAAAACAACAATTGCCCACGAATTGAACGCCCACACCCAACCAACAATTGCACATGTCAACAACCAAGTGCTGCTGCGGTAGGTCCTCTTCACATCTGGCCTAGCCTAGCCTAGCATGTACCCCTGTCTCTCCCTTTCTTATTGCTCTACAAACCCATGTTCTAAATAATCTTGAGAAAAAGAATTACCGTCGTGGTGCCGCCATTATATTGAAAAGGGGGCAAGCATGCATGCATACACATGAGAGAAACGCGGAGTACTAGTACGTAAAAAAGGAGTAAAGTCGAAGATCGAATCAACAATCAGCAGTTGATCCCACATAGAGAGGTGTCCGGACCCTTGACCTTGGCCAGAAACGGGTCAATACGAACCCAAAGAAGCGAGAAGATGGAGGCCAAGAGAATGGACCACACGACAACAATGGTGGGAGTCCGGTTCTGCCGCCCCATGAGACCCTTGAGGAACGGGTACAAGTGCACAATCACCCAGAAAGCGAAGAAGAGCTTGCCGAAGAGAGGTCCCCACGATTGGTAGCCGTTGTTGATGGCGTCGGAGATGCCCGCCACCACGCCGATGAGGTTGATGACCAGGAGAGTGGTGGGAGGGATGAGCAAGGCCGTCCACTTGATGGCGTAAAGCTCCGCGAAATCCTCGTCTTCGGATTGTTTGGATGTGACCGTGAAATTGGTGTCGATACCGGCGAACACCTTGAGCAGACCTTGGAACAGAGCGAACAAATGAGCGGAGACTCCTCCGATCACCCAAAACTGCTCGTTACGCCACCACTCGTCGATTCCAACTCCGGACCACCGCATTTCCAAGATACCTGTGGCGAAAATGGAGATGAAGAGGGAAATAAACCATAAACTCGCCAGGTTACTAATCTGCAACACATCAAGCGAAAGCGTCAGAAACAAATCGATCAATATCACCCTACGCTCTCGAACATTCTCACAGATTAACCAAAACTCACTGAGGGCAAATTCTTGAAAGATAATTCAAGGCAAAGTAAGTGTGCTCTGAAGTAACTGATTAATGTATAGCTCAAATTATCCTTCAGTAGATGATATAGTGCCAACATAAAGGCTCAGATATTTGATGTTATCAGCAGATATTGAGATGTCCAGTTTGAAGGGGGAAAACTGAGATTGACACTTGAAGGGGAAGAGCAGATTGAGACAATTCAAGGGGAGAGATTTGAGATTTTTGAGGCGATTGAAGAGTGGGGGAAAGTTTGGGGGTGTAATATTTACCGTGGGAATAATAAATTTTCCAGTGAGCAAACAGACGGCAGGAAGCACACAGTATGCCAGCAAGGGCAAGGAGGTGAGCGGGTAGATGGTGGTGTTGATGTACGCCAGTCTTTCCAGGCATTTCAAGCCTCCATTTTTGCCTCCGCCATAGCCATACCACAGTGGGCAATGCCGACTGAGCGAAATTTCCACGGAACCAAGAGCCCACCGCAGCACTTGGTTCAACCGATCGGACAAATTGATGGGCGCTGAGCCCTTGAATGCTGGCCGGTGGGGCATGCAGTAGATGGAGCGCCAGCCGCGGCAGTGCATTTTGAACCCCGTCAGAATATCCTCTGTCACGGACCCATAGATCCACCCGATCTGCACCCACGAAACATCCCGCGAGACAACCACGTCAGCACATCAAGCAACCCAACTCTTGGAAAACATGTTATCCCATTTATAAGTAGAGACCAAATTGTTGAACAGGTCTCATATGTTTTGAACAATTTTTTAGTAGGTCATTATGAAGACTTCAATTTCTTTGTTCAGTCGTTAATTAGTTTCTCACCCAACACATGTAATATCCATTGCTGATTCTACTGTTTTAAAATATAATCCCATTCGAATTGTATTCTACACGAATACATCAACCAAAACTGGTCATTTCTAAAAACCCTAATCCATTGTCTGTTGGGGATTAAATCTCACTGTAGGATTCTGGTAAAAGTCTGATAAAATTCTGGAAGGGATTAGAATATATCGACGCAGTATGGGTTAAGCTTAAATTACCTCCTTTCCCCAGTCGGTTTTATCTTCATATCCACAACTGATGACATGAATGGCTTCCTTGAGAAGCGACCCTGGATTGGCTGAGTGAGGCACGCCTCCATTTTCCAGGAGGGTGGTGGCAACAAACACTGGTGATTGCCCAAACCTCTTCTCGAAGTTCTTCAACGACATCAACGACGACTTCTCCTCATCAATTCCTGTATCACCAGAAAATTATTAATTAATTACCCCCAAAAGAATATCAATCAACCGAGGCTGCAAGAGCATTAATATTAAAATTGTACTCTTTTACAGACCCGAAAAAATTATTCCAAGGAGATAATTATCTCCGAATCAGCATCATTCGAAGTTTTGCTGAGTACCTTCAATGCCTTCTTCTATGTCCTCCAGACTGAAAATGGGAATGGTAGAGTCAGTTCTGTTGGGAGCCTGTGCCTTCTTCTTCCCCCCTTTGCCAGCCTTCGCCTTGGACGCCCCTTTCTTGCGAGGCCCACACAGCCATGACGGACACATTCCTTGGCTTTGCCCAGGCTTCTGCTTCTTATCCTTGGGAGGGGGGTCGTACCCATACAGAGCTTGTCTCTTGAACACACACCCTGTGCCCACGTACACTGGACCCTGAACTCCGTCTAAACCCTTCAAGTTAATCTGCGAGGAAAAAACGAAAAAAACATTAAAAAAAAAAACATGTCAGCAGTTCCTCGAACAGGAATCAAAACATTTCAATTGCGACTATTCACTACATATATGGGCACTCCGAATGCATAATTCTCCACAGTCGTACGTAGACCTGGGTACGAATAGATACGTAGAAAGCACAAATATTCATTGCATTGGCAAAATGGACTAATACCAAAACTAGGACAGAGTTAGAGGCAAGTTTCGTGTTCAGATGCACAAAGTTGCGAATTTTATGGAATTTTTCTTTAGATAGGCTACAGGTGTGATCTACTTACGTCGAAGAACACGGTGTTGTGATTGGCGTATCGATCGTTTCGATCAATGCCATCAAACCTCTGAGGGAACTGGACGTAACAGACGCGTCTGCCCACGATGGGGTCCATGAGGAAGCACATGGCTTCCCGAATAGCCTTGCTGTTGTTGATGTAATGATCACAATCCAGATTGAGGAAGAACGGAGCGTTCGTGAGTACGGCGGACACGCGAACCAAAGAGTTCATGGCTCCGGCTTTCTTGTGGTGATTGAATCCGGGCCTCTTCTCTCGGGAAACGTACACCAGGCGGGGAAGCTCGTTGCCATCTGTGTCGTGACCTCCGCTGTGTCCCAAAAAGACCTGCATAGAAGTCAACCGCGAATTAATCAACACCAAGTTTCTAATTCCAGAAGCTATAAAGGTTTACGTATAGGCTGAATGTTTAAGACTTTACTCTAGAGAAAAGCAGGTTTCAATGCAAAAACAGGGCACGATCTCAGTGATCAGATTAGACATGTATCTATGAAAGAGAATCAATTTACAAACCTGGATCATTCCTGGATGATCACGAGTGTTGTTTCCAGGCCAGGGAGTTCCATCCTGCATGGTCCATCCTTCATCTGGCATCTTCGTGGCTTTCGCTACCAAGGCATTAACCCGCACCTTGAACTCTTCATACTCTCTCTGCAAGGTTTAGTACAGTCACGTGAGTTAGATTCTGTTGCACAAAAGGTTATTTTAAATAAATCGCCATGGATTCTTTGAAATCAGTGAGCTCTAGAACCATCAGGAAATGTGAGCTCTAGAAGATATGTATTGTGGGAATAATCGTGTTGTCAAGGTTGAAGCTGCTGACCTTCATAGCTCTGCGCTCTTTCACAAACGTGGGCTGCACCTTGTCCTTCAAGTAATCGATTTTCAAGGCGAAGTAGACCTCCGGTGCTCGTGGCTCGATGTTGAATTTCTTGCAGAAAGGCACCCACTTCCGAGCAAACTCGGAGGTTTCGGACAACACCTCGAAGGTCAGCATGGATGCACCATCGTCAGAGATGTAGCAGGAGACTTTGTCCACCGGGTAGTCCACAGCCAGAATGGAGAGAATAGTGTTGGCAGTGACCAAGGGCGGCTCCTTCATGGGATCCACTGTACTCACGTAAATGTCAACGTGGGCTAACTGAGACGGCTCTCCTTCTTTGTCATACCTGGAAAACACACAAATCAGAGCGGTTAATTTTTGCTAATTGTGAGCTAAATACAAGCAAAAGTTTCTTTTGGGTAGTTGAATGAAGGATCTTTGATTTATTATGATGCTGAGAGGTTGGTGCCATGTATTACCTGAGGGAAAGGCGATCCAGGTAAGTCTCACGGTTGATGGGGAGCCATTTGGGAAACTGATCCAGGATCCAGGATACCGCAAACCAAATCTCGCAAATGACTGAGACCAGCCAGAGGGCGTACGCTTCATTGACAGGGTTCAAAATTCGGTACCGGAAGAAGAGACAAATGACCACCAGACGAATCACGATAATCATCCTGTAGGGATTGATCTTGCTGGATGCAATCGGCACTTTTCTTGACAGAGGCTGCCTGGATTCGTCCATCCTGCAGGAAATCAATAATAAATAACGCCCTATTCGTCAGTAATAGGAATAAACCAAGGCCTGAAAAATTGAGTAAATTTAGTTCTAACGAGCTCCCAAATTACCAGGAATATTATCTGATTGTGAAAATTAGAAGGTTTAATTGTATCTACAGGAAATGCTTACATGGGCAGATCTAGGCCATTTGGGCCGCTGTCACTATGGTCACCATTTCCGCTGGCTTGAAGCTGCCCTCCCTCAGTGGTCGTCATTTGAAGCTTTCCGCTTTGCCTGAGTTTCCAGCTCTCCACCCTCTCCTTCCAAGCAATACTCCCATACCCGTAGGATCCCAAGTCCTTGCTCGGGTCCAGTGTCCTCGCTGTAATGACACATGAAGCATTACTACACCAATCAGACAGTCTTCATTAAGATCGACTATCGATCGACTTGCAATGAAAGTTAAAAAGGACCATATATAATCTAATCTTGACACACAGTAGCTAAGGCTAATTCAATCCATTTCACTGTCTCACCTGGGCTGCCAATATCACTGGTGGCATCACTGTACGCAACAGGATGGATCCTTTTCCCTCCTGGTCCGACGGGGAAAAGCGCATGATGCTCCGGCGATGTAGCATTGGATTCACTTACTCCAGACACCTGAATTATGTGCAAATGTGTTACTACACAGTTTTCACACCCGGGACAATGAAAGCAAGAATTGGAGAGGAAGGAAAAACAGAGTAATTCACGTTTGATTTGCGCTCACGAACTCCCAAATTGGACTTGATTGTTACACTAACATGCAATGTATACTGAAAAGACAGAGGGATATAATTTATTCAGGAGGCTAAATATACCGTGTGCCCGTGGCCATTTGTGAGGAGGGGATACGGAGGCTGCATTGAAGACATGGTCACGTCCGTGTCGCGACCATACGCCATCTGGCTGTGCAGCATCTCATCCACATCTTGCTGCTTGTCTTGCTTGTCGATATCGTTGTGGTTGAATTCATTGTCCAGGTCGTCTGTGTCTTCCTCTTCGTCGTCACCTTTCACTCGAGGGCTCCCTTCAGAACGAAAAATGAGATCAAATTAGAAGTTCATCCAATTAGAATCGCTATAAGAAAAGCATCAGGCTACCCAGTCCGTTCCACATCCAAATGAAAACAACCAAACCCAGAGTGGAGTTCATTTTTTCATAATTGAACTGGAAATGGCATTCATGACGAGGCACCGACAAACCTAGATTACCAACTAGGTTCGAGATCTTATGCCAGAAGTAAAGAGACTCTTGAGACAATTACGTTTATGGACAGACATCGAAATTGGCCTCTTGAAACGAAGTAGATCGGAAGGCACGCAAAATGTTGCATGGTTTGCAAGAGAAGGGTTGGTGGCAGGGAAACTGTCCAACCTTTGTGGCGATTGTAACGGGTCCTGCACTGAGGACAGGCCTGTGTGCCATCCTTCCGTTCATACTCGTAGCAAGGGCGGCACACGGGAAACGCACACTCGTGACACGCCGCAAACAGCTCCCCTTCCGGGGTCACGCCGACATCATCTCCACAAATTTGGCATATGTGGCTATTCACATTGCTCAGCGGCTTAACAGGCTACGCACAAGAACACAGAACACGTCAATTAAACCACAGCCGATTCTTCTTCCACCACAAGCTCATAATGGTCACCTTTCCCTAACAGATCGATGTCGCAGATCCACCAGTCATGGACAATAGTATGCACGTACACAACTCTCTATTGTGTTCTGCAAACAAGGTCATTGATGCTTTTTCGCAAAACGTTGCAAGGTAGATCATTGGAAGATACAAGTCTTCCAGTTAGGTCAGACCACATAAAGAAACCCGATCTATACTAAATTGCTAAGGAACACCAAGGTGCAGAAGGAAAACAAGGGAAAGCATTTAGATTTGCAACACAACAACGGTAATCTACTTATCCAGACGCGACGTGACGAGTCTTTGCCTCGCCATGGCCAAAACCACTGCAGTACCGACTCCATAGAAAAAACGTCTGCCTGGCTTATGAATCGATCCAGGTTCCTCGCGTTAAAAGCGCTGTTTGGAATATTCGACCTGGTTGAAGCTTAGGAAATGCAAACTGGGGAATGCAAAGAGCCCGGGCGTTATAGATGGATCATTACCCCATCAGCAGGAATGACAACGAGCTCGTTCCTTTTGTGGGATCCAGCCACCAGGCCCGCATCCGCCTCCATTGCTCTCACTTGCAGCCCCCAAAGGCAGGCAGCTCCCAATGGCACCCAAGCTATCTATGTGTTGATTACTTTCTAAGTGCGCCACCACACACTCCACCTTGGCTCTGCAGCTTCAAAATCGCCATGCACCTCGCTCACTAAGTTGAGTACCCACTAGATTCAAGCGCCCCCCGGTCTTCAGCTCCTCAGAGGTCAGCTAACGAAGTACGTATACCACCATAGCCACTCCCTGTAAGCTCCTTTTCCATGTCCAGATTCACGCTCACTCGAAGCTTCGTTACCGCCACTGCAAGCTCCCTAACATATGCTGCTTGCTTGACAATCCTTCCCCAGGCGCCCACCTTCAAGCTCCCTTGCAACCACGCTCCATAGCTGAACTAAAGCTAGCGAAGGTTGGCCGGGGAGATCGGTCTTGGAATGCAGCTATGATATGATAGCTGCAGCAGAATGATTCGGTTGTCTCTCTCGCTCAGAGGGAGAGAGCGCCAATATTCCCGCTGCAGCTTGTCAAAGAGGGCTGCAAGCTGGGGAGCCTGGGATGCTTGTCTAGTAAATTTGCTGCGGTAGCAGCCCCCGGGCCCCAGCAGCTGCTTGCATTGGGACGGTGGACTCGAGCCTGAGGAGCTGGCAGCGCAACCCCAATCATTCAGTAAAGGCAGACTCCAACGAAGCGGGCGTTCAAGCCTAGCTAGCTAGCTAGCTACCCCTCGGCCTGCCCTCAGACTCCATTATGCAACGACTAGGCCTCTTTTTGCTGCTGCAGCCATAGCCCATTCCCCCGCCTGGAAGTTCTGATCGGCTGCCCTTCCGGCCTCTGCTGCCTTTCCCCGCTTCCGCTTTTTCCCCAAACCCGCAGCCCTGGAGTTTAAGGGACGAGCTCAGTTAAGTGCACAAGCTTCCATTAAGCTTGACCTCTTGCGCTTCATCATTCGCCTTCAGGGCCGGAGTCTGCCACGCTCCATGCCATTGCACCACCGGCATTCACAGCTGCAGCATCACCGTCATTATCAGATACTCGTTCGTACTGCTGTATGTATGCAACCTGATTTAGACCTTAGTTTATACTAACAGTAGAACCGGCTTATAAATATACTTCACTGACTACAGCTGAACTGCCCACCTCAGTAAATCGTTTCTTTTTACTAAAACAACAAACGATATGGATTATTTTCGATTGCCTGAGCCTCAGTAAATCGTTTCTCTCCCACCACCACCCCTCTCGACCCTTGGGTATGATAAAAGTGTGGACTGCAATGAGTTCATCATTATCAAGGAAACCTTCATTTCAGTACACCCCTTCAAACCCACATAAGTTTGATGTATCTCCACACCAAAATACCATCACAGAGGGAAGATGATTGCTGGGGTGGAGTCATTATTGGGGGGGTCACTATTGCTGCTTCGCTGTCTGCGAATGAACCTTCAACCAAAGCAAACTAAGCATGGTACCTTGGAAAAGGGGGCAGCTTCAGGCAAGCTGTAAATTATGGCTGAACTCTGAAGTGACAGTGTGATATTTTTCCTGTGACTTCCGATCCAATTCATGGATTTGCACAAGTCGTAAAAAAATTAAAAAAAAATACCCCACCTTGGTTATGTTACCCTGCACAAAATTTCCAGAAGGAGAAGTTTCTTCTGCACACAATTTTGCGTGACCAGACTGCCAGCCAGGGCCCGGTGCCGGGGGAAGGGCTGATGAAATACAGTTCACTGTAAGTTAGTATCTCTGCAATTATGTATTGGTAACCACCAGCAGCCAGTGTCCTTTACAGGGATTGGTGGTGGTGGTAACAGAGATTTTGACCCTGGCCTGCACTGGACCTCTTCTGAAGTGAGTTTCACCCCATGTACGTGAAGTTCAGCATCAAGGGTGAGACAGAGGACATGCATAACTGTAATACTGTATAATAATAACAGTCTGCTCACTCTCCTCTATTTTCTGCGTTTTTTCCCCTTTGCAGTGTAATTTGAAGATCCCCATGCTCAGACACAGCCCTTGATTACAGGGCCGACATTCTGACGACGCTGTTTAACTTATTTGTAATAAACTTTATGAACTCCAGTCTGCTGTACATTATTCCTTCACACTGGCTACCACTAAAAAAAGGTACTCCCCCTAACTTGGTGACACGGTACTGATATACGGTATATTGCGGGTCTTGTAACGCTAAACGGTCGAGAGGCTCAACGTATAGTTACATGTACGTAATTGGATTTGTACACGGGTGTCATTGAATTCTGTAGAGGAATACCTAACTGGTACTAATAGAGTAGTGTGGTATTTATTAGTAGTGGAGTAATTCGTGGAAGGTCAGTCAGTCTCCCCTGGAAATTATTTTTTTTCCTCTCAGTCAGTCTGACGCAGGACGTTAAATCCTACCATTGACGGTGGGCCCAGCAGGTGGATTTACCTCGCGGGAAAACGCAGGAATTTTCTATTTCCTACCAAAAAAAAAAATTTTGCAAATTCTGAATTCATATTTGCAATCAGAGACCCCATATTTGCATCCATGAGTGCAGAGTATAAGGGAGAAGGCTCTTAAATGGAGCAGGTTCTAAAATGGTGCCCTACCCTAAATGTACAATATTTGTACATGTTGCTTTTTCATAGCCTTCAGCAGTGTACTAACACTATACATTTTAGCTAGGGCACCATTGTAGAGCCCTTTGTCCTTTCAACTTCAAAATTTGATAACTAATTTTGAAGAGCTTCAAAAAATATGAAACGACTTGGGTTAGATGCCTATTCAAGCTATCTTTTAAGAAAAATTCACTGAAAAATATTTCAAGATGTTTGACCTGCCCAAAATTTTGTTCCAGCCCTTAGATGGTTAGTTTATGGACCTCCTCCCTTACCGTAGGCATGGCTCAAAATAGGGGGCTTTTTTTCACTTTCACCTAGAGAACCCAAAATTTACCTTGTTGGGCACACCTTCAATGGTAGGATTTAACTTGCAACTAGTCTATCGACTTGAGTGCAAGGCTAGAGACGAGGGTCCCATAGGCTACTCTCATGGGTTTAAGGTTGTATGCTCTAAACGCAACCATTTAAGAGCTGATTGCCTTTGGGGGGAAGCTAAACTCCTTGAATCAATTTTCAGGAAATTTTCATAGGAAGGAAAATGGAATTGGCATCTAACCCAAGTTGTTTCATGTCTTTTGGACCTGTGTAGAATTAGTTTTGAATTTTTAAAGTTCAACACGCAGTGGTCACTAAAAGCAACCACCTGCTGAAATATACACCACTAGTACATTGCAGAAACCAAAATGTACCCCTGTGTCATGATCGCTTTTAGAACAGCACTCACTTGGAGAGCATACTACCTACTCAAGTTCAAAAGAATGAAATCATTTGTGTAAAAATAAAAATGAAAAAAAAAAAAGTAAAAAGAGTGAGTTGTGTGGAATGAATAATTTAGGTCCCAGACTGCCATTGTCAGGTCGATGCTCTCTTCCAATTACATGACAGCACCCAACCTCAATGCTTAAGTTATTGATGTTTTTGGAGCTTTCCTTGGCAACTTGCAGCTGATGACGGTATGAAACACGCTGAGGAAATAAAGGGCGTGGATGCTTGCTGTCATTCAAGTGTTTCCGCTGCTGACTGACAGGACCATGGTTGAGTTATGAAATGGAATGGCAACGTGTTGGTTAGTAACCCTGAAATTATTAAAAGAAAGAAAGAAAAAAAAAAGGACATTCCATGTCTCTGGAGTTGGTCAAACTGAACTTTCATTACTTTTCTATATTCAATACACACCTTTCTAAAATTTGGTATTTTTCACAGGTAGGAAAGTATATCCAAGAGTTTAACTTCATATTTCTGTAGTTACAAACATGAACGTGAAATTCATATGATTTTTCACGCCATTTCTGTGTGGGAAAAGTAGAAATTACAAAATGCTAAATCCCTAAAGCCCAAAACTGTGTTTTTTGGCAACATAACAATTTTGGGGTAGCTCACTACAAATGGAATTTTTATTTTTTTTGAAATTTTCACACAAATTGTGTTCAAGGAGTAGCTTTAAGGCCCAACAATTTTCATAACTTTTGACTTTATAGTTGAAAAGTTAATGCATGATATGTGATTTTTTGCTCGGCAGATAGCCCGGGTAGCTCAAAAAACTTCTTTAAAAAAAAATTTGAAAATTAAAATTTCAAATTGATTCTTTAGGTTTATATAGACATAAGAAGCTTTGAATCATTCCACTTGTATTAAAAAGATGAAAGTTATGAGGAATTTTAGTTTGTAGGTAGGTATGGAGTCTTTGAAAACCATAGCACAAAAAAATTTGAAGAGTTGCAAACAATAGTGATAAACATCATGGAATAAATTGGTGTATGCTTTGACCCTTAAAAACCTAAAGTGTTAGGATTAAATATGTACGTGTTATAAAATATAAATTCTATAACTTATTTGAAGTGTGCATTAATTCCTAAAGGTTTTTGACTATGTTTCAACCAAAATTGCTCCAAAACTATCATTTCTAGGACAACTACCAAATTTTAGAAGAAAAAACATTTCTGGAATAATGTAACCGTAGGATCTTTTATTGCACTAGTTTGAGAAGATGTAGAAAAAATTTCAGAAATTTTCACTATGTAGATTGCAAGATATTAGTATTTGAAGTTACAAGAATCCTTTTTTTACCACTGCGAAAATCTAGGCAGCTGCACTTCAGAAGGCCACATTTGTATGAAAAATTGTTCAAAATGGTTGTTACTCTTTGCATTCATTCTTTAATTTAAGTTCTCTACATACTTGAAAATTTTCAAATCATTTGGAATAGTACAACATGTACCAAAAAACTAGTAAGTAGAAAAAAGTAGAGTATGATTCAAAATACTAAATTGTTAACAATTTATTTGTTGAATTGAAAAATGCCAATCCCAATGGTTCAAATGTTGTATTAAAAAATCTACACCCAATGTTTTTATTTTTTCAAAAATATTGAAAATTGAGTAAAATAAAGGGCTTCAAAGTTTATTTTAGAGTAGAGAATCCATAACTACCTACAAACTAAAATTCTTCATAACTTTGGACTCGTTAATCCAAATAGAATGATTCAAAGCTTTCCACGTATATATGAATCTATAAAACCAATTTCAAATTTATGTTTTGGAAAAAAGTGATTTTTTCTAATCTACCCAAATTGTCCGAGTTGAGAAACAAACAACATATCATGCAATAATTTTTCAACCATGTAGTCAAAAGTCACAAAAATTGTTGGGCTTTAAGGATATTCCTTGTTCACACCTTCTATTAAAGTTTGGTTCCAAAACATGTACATCTCTAGTCACACGTACCTACCCAAAATTGCTATGTTGCCAAAAAAGGCACTTTGGTACTTTAGAAGTTAAAGAAGACAATGTAAAGTAGAAAAAGAAGAAAATATCCGTAGTTCTATACAATCAAAATTATAAAACTATTTTTAGATTCTCTTCAAATGAATTTTGAAGATAAAACTTCAAAACTTAACCAACAATACAATTTCTATCTTTAGAATTTGAATCTTTTTTACAAATCAAAATTGCAGATTTTGCTTATTTGCAAAAAAAGGGTATAGGATCTAATAATGTGAATGTTGGTCAATACTTTCTCCAAATATTCTCCTATTAGAGACCCTCTTCACTACAACCAAGGACATTGGCAAAAAATGAGTGCATAGAAAGATGCAAGAAAATTTTAATTTAAAAAGATTTAACACATACTAACTAATGAAACAAAAATTCAAAATTTGATTTGATTTCTAGAAATATATATATTTGAATGCAAAATTATTTAAATTTCACATAACTCACCAAATTTCTTGCTCATAATTGATGGAAAACAATGAAACACATTATTTGTAAATGCATTCCTATTCAAAATGACAAACAAGATTTACTTCCTAATTTGTAAGAAAAGCAATTCAAAAGAAATGTTGTTTATTAACTAGTAATAATAATCAACTTCTAAGACTAAATTAGAAACTCAAAAGCCATAAATTTTAATGGTTAATTATTAAACATCTACTCATGTATTAAGACTGTTTAATTATAACTAAGATCGATCCTTGAAAAATTGAAAGAATATGCAAAAAAACCACTATATAGAGTACATTGATTTATTTTCATATCATGAGAGAATAAATAATTCAAATAGTATGTCTTGTTTATATTGAACAATTTTAATCCTTGAAGGATTAAGAGGCTCAAGTTTGGCCTTATTTGTAATTATTTTTTAAGAGTATAGGAAAGGATACCTTCAATTTCAAATAATTACTTGTAGAAAATTATATAAACAATTTTCTTCACTCAATCTAATGAAATAATCACAATTTATTCTCATTCGATTCGTAATTCCTAAAATATGATCAATAAAATTACATGGTCATAAATGCTTTGTCTTTCAAGGGTTAAAAAATGAGCGTGGCTAAAACTTGGTTGGAATCTATAGGAAAGTTTTGTAAGCAATCACATTTATATTGGTGAATTGAAGCACTAGGTGTACATTATTCAACACATGTAGATCAATCAGTACATGTATATCAAAATGGTTTTACCCCCTAAAGGACCAAGGCTATTCTCTTTTTGTCAAAACCTCTCTAAATTGCCATTTTTGTTGTATTTATCCAAGAGACCCAAAAAAGTACTTTTTAAAGGAATTTAACCATAGGATATTGTACTTAACTTGACTAAGATCATTTGGTAGAAAATTCATGAAGTTTGGCCATATAGCTTGCAAAAAAAATTGTTGCCTTCTTAGTTCAATTTTGGACTTTTGTAGCATAACTTTTGCTTTAGGGCACCAATTGACTTAAAAATTATATTTCCACGATGATAATCAATTTTCCTATTTTAAGAGAAAGTTTCAAAATGTTTCACGAAAAATTGAAGTCATAAGAACCTGCCTGAAATCCATTTTATCCCCCAAGGAGACAACGATCCTTTAGAGGTTAATTTTGAAAATTTTAAAATATAATACGTCACCTTTTTAAAAATTCAATTTTGTTTTATTTCAGTGTTGTAAAATTTATAATTTAAAAATAATTTGAAAAAAAATCTTGATAGTACTCGGAGATTGGTCTAGAAGTCTACCAAAGTTTGAACATGCTTCAAATTTGGTTGAATTATTTACAAATCTGACACATTGGTCGGATGAAATGATGGACACATGAGCTATTGGATGACTATGGGAGCATGACTGATCCCCTTTCATTCAGATTGCTCACAATCACTGGGGGAGTTGACTACTGCTCTAGTAACTTACTCTTACTGTTAGTCAAATTTCTAGCAGAGGAAATGATGTATGCAGTGAGTAGTGACTCACGACTAGTGAGCACTGAGCACCGTCAGTTGAGAGAAATGTTTGCTGGCCGTCAGATTCCTCTCCCTGCAAACAGACATCAAAGTACCACGAGTAATGTAACGTGGCCTATTTATGTCCACTACTCCACTATCTAGATCTAGACTCTAGAGGTGGAAATACATTAATGCGCTTTAAGCCTTAAGGAGGAGTATTAATCCATTAAAGGATTGAAGCACATTTTGGGCAAAAATTGTGAAAACTAGCACCTTATAGGGCTATGAGATAAAATGACTAAAAAAGAGAGATAAGTTTTGTTTTTTCTCTTGAAATTCAAACCTACAAATTTATACAAGACTACAAAGGGAACATGACTAGAAAGCAAAAGTTAGAGGCTTTGATTGTATGGATTGAAAGATTATAGCTTTTGAAGTTAAGAATAAAAATTATTTTCAACCTTGGTTTGCACAATAGGGCCAGTAGACTTTAGCTCCTCCTAGAATGATATTTGTCACTTTTCATGGTTATTTTTCTTCACAATTTCATCTTATATCATGTAAATTACATTCTTGCCAAATTTTAGAAGTAGACGAGGAGTTTTGTATATATTGTGAGAAGTTGCCTAAATTGCTTTAAAAGTTGAAGTAAATGTAACTTTCATCCCAAAAAAACAATCGAAAAAATATAGGTAGGGCACATGTTTACACCTTCTGTTAGAATTTTGTAAATATCCAATCCAAATTGACTTTGCATATAACTACTCAAGATTTCTTGCATACATTGAATGATCACCTAATTCTTTAGAAGTTAATCCTTTAGTGCAACTCCAATGTCCAAAATCTAGACAAAAACTACTATGTTTGAACTTCATAAATCTGATACTCATTCTACAAAGTTCCAAAGAATATGAAACAACTTGAATTAGATGCCACTTCCATTTGTCTTTCAAGGATAATTTTATAAAGAATACTTTAAGAAATCTAACTTCCCAAAATGAATTATCAACTTTAAAAAAAAGTCTAACTAAAAAGGTACTTTATAGACCTCCTACCTTAGCCTTTAAAATGCTCAACCATACAATGGGTAGGTGATGAATGTTTTGAAAATATACTCTTCATCAAATTAATTAATACTTAAATAAAGCATATTGCATTAAATTGTTTTCACCAAGTTGCAAGGTTTCACTACTAGGCATACAAGTATAGAAAAATAATTTAGAGTAACTCTAAAGACAATATTTTTAGAGTAATTGGAATTTAGAGGATCTTGATTTTTGACACACTTGAATTTCCTTGAAAAGACGGGAAAATTGCATTTCTCATCTTCCATGCTTTCATGCCCACTATTGAAATGATGTTTACATGTCATTAGGATTTAGCAAGACCAAAGGAATGAAAAATTGTGCACATGAGTATATGATGGATGAAATGGAGATATAATTTGCTTTTAATATAAGAGATTTGTTCTAAAAAAGACAATTTTATTCCTACTTGCTTAACTTAAAGATAGTTAGAATAAATTGAGGATTTATGTATAATAATTATTCATGCACATAGAATATTTTTTATTCTTTCCATTGACATATTACCCCAATAAGCTTCATCAACCATCTAATTGGATATTCACTTTTCACAACATTATCTTCCACCCAATAGATGGTTGAGTGAATGGATGGTAATAAGGTGGATCACCTATTATGCTACTAAGATTTTTAGTCTCAATATTTTGGAGACAACTATTTGAGAAGTGTTTTCTTTTATTGCTTAACACTTTTGTCACTAACAAAATACAAAAATAGATTACATTTCGTAGATATAAAGTGAAATATCTTTGATTTTTTTCAAAGAAGTTTGCAAAAATACAAAAACACCCATAGGTGTAGGTGTGAGCATCCAAAATATAACTTGATCCACATCTCAAAAAATCTTAAATTAGATAATTTGAATTTAACTCCCCCTTATGTTGCATCAAACATAATTCCCTTGAAGCACTTCTCTGATAAAGGAGGATTCCATTATAAATTATTGGGTCGTTAGTAAATTGTGGATGCTCCGTTCATTAAGCAAATGCCATTTGTTGATATGATCAAAGACCCTTTAATTGTCCCCTATTTTGGTGGCTCGTTTCACTTTCTTTACATTTCATTTACTTTGGTGAAATTGAATTTGAAAAAAAATAGAATTAGGGCAGCTTCACATTTCTTAGAGGAGATAAAATAAGGTCACGAATGATATATATGATAATATACCTTGTTATCAATGCAAAAGCAAGAGTAACATAAATTGGTAGTGTAGAATGAGTTATTGTCACTTGTTATGATTTTAAAAAATTGAACCTATCATCTTTAGTTCATAATACATTAAGCTATATTATCTCCAAGAGCTGTGAAACTAATGATAAAATTGTCATCAACTTACTAAAAAATAAAGGAAATATTATTTTTTTATTAAAATAAAAAAATCATACTAGATGAGCATAATTTCAAAGATTGTTTTGAATCCTTTTAAAGATTTTTTCCAAAGTATCTATGAAAGAGAAATAAAATGCATATTCACACTTGGTATTGAGAATGGTGTTTGCGAGGTCTTAGAATGAAATTTTGTAACCACACCTTTAAATGATATCCACTTTACTAGTCCTATTTTTAACACCAAGTAAGAATATATATATATATATATATATATATATTGTATATACATTTTATTATTAGTGCTTTATTATCTCCTTCCAAATCAAAATTATAAATCTATCATTATTTTCAATTGTCTTGACAATTACAAAAGTTCACCCTTATAATTGCAAAAACCTTGACTATTGTATTAATAGATACAAATGAAAAAATACCAACTATTAAAAGTATTTCTATATTGTACAACATGTTAAAAAGAAATGAAATTATTATATATAGTTCATCTCATAACAATAAACAATCAAACATGATATGTGATTAACAATTATAAAATAAGAATATATAAATTTAAAAAATTCCAAAAAAATACAAGACCTCTTGTGTATTTTAGTCATTGATGTAGTTAACTTTAAATTGCTATAAAAAATAATTCTAAATTACTTTTGACACATAAAAGTGGATAATGAATTACATATTTATACTTCATTTCATTAATTGAACCTAGAAACATAATAATTAATTGCAATCTTTAAATTGCATTTGAAGTTATTGCTAGAAGGTACAAGTAATTTGGAAAAGGTTAAAAATCAAAAGTGAAGTGTGATGAATAAAATTATTCTTATGTATGATATTGAAATTGAAAATCTTTGTTGATTTAATACAAATTTGAATGTATTCAACTTTGAAAAATAAAAAGAATTATTTATCTCTATTTTAAATTTGGTACAAGTTAAGATTTAATGTCATTGCTTAAAAGCATGATTTGTCTTCATAAAAGAATGCATAAAGATTCCAACGATCATGTCATCATAACTTTCTCTTAACAATAAGTTCTCCATTTTTACAATTTAATTTCTAATTTTTTGTATTTTTAATATAATAAACCATAGAATCTATTTATTTTGACTTAACAAAATATCTCAATTTTCGAAATACAATTTTTTGAGTTCACCTAAAAAAGTGTTGTTTATTTCATAAATCCAAAATTAGGATATCTAGTATATAGGCACAATCCAAAAATGGAGTGATCATTGGAATTGATTTTATTTAAATGGTACCATCAATAGTAATAGAATTAATAGATGATACATTAGATATGTATTTCCAAAAGTTTAGATTCTAAGTGCTACTTTGTGTGAATTTTAAAAGTATAGGGAGTCTTGAAGATGATTGTTTTCATTAAGAATGCAATTTTCATTTGCAAGGCATTTTATGAGAATTGAATATCATTCTAATTTGTTTGGAAAAAGTTTAAAACATCAAAAAGTACCATAATTATAGGAATATACTTATATTGTTCTATAGATTTCCTTGGGAAAGAGTTTCCTTAAAAAAATCATTATTATACAAAAAATATCTAAACTATTGAATACTCATACAATTTCATTTATTTGAAGACAAAATTAAACTAACAGACTTCTAATTCATGTAAGTTTCAAAAGGGACAATATTCTCAATGAATCTTCTTGAAGGCATATTGCATTCAATATAAATCCAAATGTGTTGTTGTATGAAACCACTTTTGCCTATGCAACTCTTTTTTTATATCAGAGCTGGGTTGCCAAGGATTAAAATTGATTTTACAATGTTCTTGCTCTCCAATGTAGTGAATGCAAAAATGTTAGTGAAAACTCAGTCCAAACAAATAAGGCCAATCTGGCCAATATCAAGTATTGATTGATTGAAGCAGTATATTTTGGTGGCCAATATCTCTCTTTTGTCCCCAATGAATTCCCTTCATTTGTTTCAAAATAAAAAAATCTCTCTCTTTTGGTGTTTCTTTACAATAAAGAGCCTTATAATAAAGAACCTGAATATGAATGAATGAACCCATTCATACAGGTTGATACTGAAATCAACTATTATGACTGGCATCGTTGTACCTTATTCCTTGCAATGAAAATTCTGCTTCATTTGTGTCCCAATTTTTTTTTTAAACAAAACAAAAACAACAAAACAAAAAACTACCGTGCAACAGTGCCAGTAATCTACATGTACAATGAAGTCAAACCTTACTGTTCAGTGCAGCCATTTAACACAATTTGTTGTCTAATTTCCTTGGTGAAAAAACTAATTTTGGGGGAAATCCTGCAGTTAAGTTCTTCTAACTCTCTCCATCAGGACATAGAATAAGTGAGTTGTTTCAGGTAGTCCAACTTTTAAAGAACAAAGCCAATTGTGACACTCAATCAAACAGTTGCAAATGATTTATAACCAACCACTGAAACTTTGTTTCATTGAGTAGCTGCTGAATTTACGGTTGTTCAACAAACTCAACACCCACTTGTCTTTCCCAGTCAACAAAACTAAGTCGCCTTTGTTTCCCGGCCAAACCCTATCAAATCTTAATTCAAGATCTTTTGTGCAGCAGATGGAAATCAGACTGGCTACAGGGGATGGAGTGCAAATTCTGAGTCTGTTTTTTCTGACTCTCTATTATCTCCTTTCATGGGAATTTGATTCTACTTTTATAAGTGCAAAATTGTAGACAAGTTAAGCTTTGGGTTTTCAACATGAGTGAGTGCACATGTAGGAAAAAAACAAAGAATATTAGGTAGTCGGAGATGATTAGAGTGCTCACTCCTCGAAAAGTCAATATATTGCCTCCTTGTGCCACTGAAAGAAACAAAACCATGGCTGCAATCATTCGACTATCAAACGATTTTCAAGTGGGCCACACTTCCTTCCATTGTTGTTTTCCAAGTGCACTTTCACATTGGATTGGTCCCACATGAAGAAAGACTTGTTTGAATTGAAACCTCAGTTGGTTTGATCAATTGGGTTTCAGTGTCAACCAACCGCCTCCCTCCCTCCCGCCCGTGGGGGCATGTCCGATCCCAAGGCAATATTGAGGCAATCAAACATCCTTGGTATATCAGTTTTTGTGGCATGCATGATTGAGCTTCAATGAGAGATACCTATGATCATTCAAAGTTCTGGCAAGTACAAAAGAGCTTCGATCATCATCTAGGCTGTGTGCGTACAATACACTACAACTTATCCAAGCTTGAGAGTGTTTTGGCATTTGATGCAAGCGCAAAAAGCTGTGTACTTGTTCCAAACCTTGGCAAGGCATGAATTATTATGCTACAATTGGGAGCAGCTTGTGGGTATGTAGACAAGCGCCCTAAATCACGCCTCAATTTGAAATCGTTGGTCCTGACACAAAGTCTTGCAATCATATGAACCAGAGTGTCTGAATTTGTGAAATTGTTCATATGGACATATCTGTTAAACAACAAATTTCAGAGTAACTTACTGCAAGTGAATGTTGTGTGTTAATATGCCTGTGACCCCAGCCTGTGACTCTTACAAAAATCTACAGCAAGCATAGATTTGAGGTTTTTGTTTGACAATTACAAACTGCTTCAGTTTCAGTTGAATGGGTGTGTGTCACACAAAACCCAGATAGCTTGCTGTTTAGCATTGGGTCGGTGCTGGAACAATTCTGCTCCTGAAATTAGTTAATACCTAGCTAAGTAATGACCTCATTGGATGGAAATTTAATGAATGTTTTCAGATCATTGACACATGCTTGTAATAAGAATGGGAAACTTCTTCAGTCCTGACTGTTCTGGGCTTCTGTCTGGGTCTGAGGTTGAGGCTCCATCGTCCGTCGTCCATTTGGAGAGTTTTCGCTGACTGTACAAAGGCCAAGTAAGTTAAGTTAAGTTAGTACACATGTGTGCTACGCGCTTTGTTCCAAGTCCTGCTGGAAGTTTCAGTTAATCCCAGAATCAGTCAAAAACAAAAGTTGCAGCAAAAGCTCTGACCACTGATGTCCCTGAGCGAGGGACTTCCAGCCTGCAACAAAGTGACAAAGTGACCCTAGTAATGTAAGTGAAGTTCTATGAAAAGGGGTGAACCTGGAACAAGAAAACAATGGCCGGAATTTGTAGAAGAACATAATAATATACTGCCTGTTTGTTTCCTTTCCCGCCACTGACCCAGGCCACTTGTGGCTCGTGTTTTTTGTACTTTATATTTCGCAATGAAATCGTGGTTTCATTTGTGACAAAACAAAAACAAAAACAAACTTACTGAAGGACATGACTGAATTGGGTTACTGAGCTAGTGGCTGGGCTAGTGGCTTGCCAGCCAGCCTGCCTTGCCAGGCAATTAGTGTGCAGGATGCTAGTCTTGCCAATAAGGGGAAGGCTCCTTAAACCCATGGACACATTCCTTGCCACATTAATGTTGGTGCAGTTGATAGGCCAACCGTTCTGGGAAATATGGTCCATATAAGGTAGACCAACCTATTACCACCCTGTTTTGCAATCTGGCTATCTTGAGACCACTTCCAAGAGGGACACATATTTTTTTAGGGGTGTGTGCATGTTTAACGAATCATACCCAAGTAGAATTACAATTTTCTGATCAAAATTGTAATTTCTGTGAATTTTTGAAGTGTGCAGCCCTAAATTACAAAAGTGCCCAAGACTAGGGTCATGAACACCCTAATAACAATCCATAACCACCTTCTTATGTCCCTATAAGCATCTAGGTATTGACCAATACATTACCCTAAATGACATAAATGCATTGAAATTGTCAGATTTCTAGTTAGAATTGGTTCATTTCTAGGCAAGTTTGGATGGTGGCATGGGTGGAAATGGGGCCAAATATAGGGTGACGGAAATGGATTGTAGACGGAATTAGATTGGTCTACCTTACTCCATGTATTTTTTTAACCAAAAGTGAATTCTTGAGTCACAACACTCTTGAGAGAGATCTAAGGTAGGAGTTGACAATTAATTTGGGGAGTTTGGGCTTCTTAAAATATTTTTAGTAAACTTTTCTTGAAACAAAAATGGGATTAGCATCTTACCCAAATGGTTTCATTATTTTTGGAGCTTTGTGGAATTAGTTATGAATTTTTGAAGTTGAAATGTAGTGGTCACTACAAGTGAGGTGAGTCTCCCCTCTTGAAAATGTACATTCAATTTGTTCATTGTTGAAACAATAAGAAAGTAAAATATACAAATAATATGCATTCAAGAGACTAAATGCAAAATGAACAAATTTTTATACATTCAATCTTGAGTGCTTTGTGGACCTCTTCCCTTATTGCCATTGTAGATGTCTAGTTGTAAGACAAGTCTTGCCTATGACATGCAAAGTACCAACTAGCCGGACAAAAATTATTCTAATGGAACACATTTCATATTAGAGTATAAGCATCATTAGTACAATCTTGTTTTTAATGGGTAAGATGACATTTGGTTTGTCAAAGGTAGACTTACCTTAATCCCTCATTGCCAAAGGAGACAAAAAGTGTCTTCACATAGTGTGGCAATCCAATTCAAAGAACTATAACTTTTGCATCCAATGTCCAAAATCTATAAAACTTGTTGGAAAAGTTGCAAATACCAGTCTAGTGTGGATGGTAAATTTTAAAAATCAATCCAAGATGTACAAATGCTTTAGGAATCAATCAAAGTTCACAATTTCTATTTGAGTTTACCAAACTAGAGTTGATGGCTACAATTTTTGGGGCTTGTATCTCTTTCATCCAATGTTTGTTTTCAATCAAATTTAATGGATTATGTTCCTCTTAAAGTCTAGTTATTGTGTTAAAATTTTCATGGCAATCTAAGTTGTTTTGAAAGTTTGGGAGTGATTCAAAGTTCAAAATCCAAATTTTTTTGGATTACAACAAACTTCAACAGCTTATTTCTTCTTCATATAGTGTGCATTTCCAATAATTTTTTTTGGAAAAGTTGTGCACACTAGTCTAGTTTATGTGGCTAAAACTTCATATCAATTCAAGACATTACGAGTGATTGAGATCATTTTGGTAAAAGGATGTTTAGTCATAGATGCATTTTTTTTCACTCTTTCATACTATTTTTTTGTAACATTTCAAAGTCAATTTGTAAATACAATGAGTCGATTAAATGACATTTTTTCCTCCGATGTGTTTGTATGTTGCTTCAAAATCACGTATGAGTTTAAAGTTTTTCCATTAGAGTAAGTTTAGAAATCAAATTTCGCCTCAAAATATGTTTCCAAGAAAATTTCAGCATCTTTTTTCAACACTAAAACATTGTAATCTTGCAATCCACGTAGTCAAATGTCTCCAAATTTGATTCATGTCATCTACAACATGCACACTGTAAGACTGCACAGTTGAGATTTTCATACCTTTGTGACATGTAAACTTATAAGGCTTGAAAAGAGAGGATACATTTACACACGTTTTGACTCATTTAGGAAATGAAGGGTTAAGTTGTAACCTCGTTGCACTTCCACCAAGAGCACTTGTGGGGGTGTCCTGACTCCAAGAGCAACTGGACGACGCTTGCTTGTGGCAACATTATTGAACTCCAATGCACTAACTTACAAGGCTGCATCTGCACTGAAGCACGCAGCTAGCTGTAGCTGTAGCACAGTACCAGCCGTAAATAAGTCCTGGCAGTGAGTGTAACCAGTATTGCACCAGCATGTAAGTGACGTGGTCGTCTCTCTCCACCAGGAAGTTTTTCTTTTTCTTAATTTTTAATTTTAGTTTTTAATTTTAACAAATGAAATGAACTCCAGGAAGTTCAGTTGAAAGTAAACAAGTCGGTGGGGGACTGAGAGACGACCAAGGAATGCATGGGGAGATATGGTCAGCAGGCGCAGCCAGAGAGGCCCAGACCTGAAGAGCTGCAGCTAGCCTCCCAGACCAAATACTGACCCTGGGATTTGGTTTTAGGCTGACAGTGTTTACATCAGGGTTAGCAAGCCGGACTGTGGCTGCTAATTGCGCAGAGAGATGAGCATGTGAAACAGAATCCGAGTGAGGGACTGATGCTTGGTAACTTTACTACTCTTCACTTACTCAAGGTTAAACTAACTTCCCTCACGGTGAATTGAAGGTCAAAAAGGTCGCATGCTAACCGCCCACATTGCGTTGGGTACAGTACTACAGTACCATGTCTTGACGAGTCTTCAGTTAGTGTGGGGGCATGTTTTGGTCTTCTGTTCTAGCGAGGAGCTTTGTGTCAATCTCATGGGATAGGAACAAAGTTTATTGCATTGCTCTTTTTCTGACACTGTCCTTGGATGTAAGACGTCAAAATGGGTGTCCTGGATGGAAGATGTCACACAAAGTTGTCCTGGATTTCTATGCTCCTACCTGGGATACTTCTCTGATATATGAAATAATGCATGGCTGATTTTTTTCCATTGATGTACGAACAGTGCATCGGGACGTGGGAGTCACAAGACTGACCATGTTTGGCAATAATTTTGTGTCTACCTTACCTTACTTCAACTGTTCTTTCATCTTCAAATTGGAAATTCTGGGTGTACGATACATTCTACTATCCTGAAATGAGATTTAAAAATCATTTTTGTTAGTAAGCTACTATGGATAAGTATAAAAGATATTAGGTGAATGTGCGCTACAGTGAGAATAGGTAGCATGTCGGCCCTCCTGTCTGTCTAAGATGTGTACAGTTTTTGAGGGACGGACACATAAACAATCCACGTTTATCCAAACCCAAGAGCTCATCAGGGTCAACAGTTCACATAGGCTATATTAATGGTAGTATTTTGTTTTTAGAAAAAGGATGGTGACCATTAAAAAACCAAAAAGAGAAGGAACAATCAATCCGGATCACGTGGAATGTTCAGCCTGGGATTATTGGTAGTATGTTAATCAGCCATGACGTGGGCCTCGGAGAGACAACATCGATCATTGACATTCAATCAGGAATCCTTGGTGAAAAGCGCGTGTCCTTTGAATAGAGTGAGAGTGGATCCCGAGATGATGTACAGTAATTTATATATTGCTCATGCTGGCATAGAGGTGCGTCGGCATAGAGGTGCGAAACAAGCGGCTGGGCATATGCAGAGATCGAGATCGAGTTTCGTAGAGCGCAGTCCGGCCGTCAAAGTCTCTACGCACAATTCAATCCCTCCGGCTGCGTCTAGAGAATAATCAGGTGAGACTAGTGCCTGAATTTTGTCACATGGCAAAGGAGGATCAATATTGTGATTTAAATTCTAGAGATACAATGAAGTAATTTCGATCCTCACTCGAGCTCACTCCCTCACTCGATCGATCGATCGATCTGATCTAATCTACGCTGCGCGCTATAATTTCAATCTCAAGTATTATTATCTACAAACATTTGGCTCTGTCACCACGATCACTAGAGAGTGGACATGTATGCCTGCACGCGAAGGAGCACTCAGGCAGAGATTCTCGGGAATCCTGATTATTGGGATTGGGATTGAGGGGGGGAAGGGTAGCAATTCGTTACGTGCACGTGAGGCCGCAATTCACCAGGTTGGCGCCTTTGTCCTTGGGCAGAAACGGGTCAATACGGACCCAAAGAAGTGAGAAGATGGAGGCCAAGAGAATGGACCACACGATAACAATGGTGGGAGTTCGGTTCTGCCGCCCCATGAGACCCTTGAGGAACGGGTACAAGTGCACAATCACCCAGAAAGCGAAGAAGAGCTTGCCGAAAAGAGGTCCCCACGAGGAGTAGCCGTTGTTGATGGCGTCGGAGATGCCCGCCACCACACCCACCATGTTGATGACCAAGAGAGTGGTGGGTGGGATGAGTAGCGTCGTCCACTTCAACAAGTAAAGCTCCCCGAAATCCTCGTCCTCCGCTTGCTTCGATGTGACCGTGAAATTGGTGTCAATACCGGCGAGAACCTTCAATAGACCTTGGAAGAGAGCAAACAGATGCGCAGACACGCCCCCGATCACCCAGAACTGCTCATTGCGCCACCACTCGTCGATCCCCACACCGGACCACCGTATCTCCAGAATTCCAGTAATGAAGATCGACATGAAAAGGGAAATGAAATACAAACTGTCGAGGTTGCTTATCTGCACAGCACATTCACAATCAGGCATCCGGTCAACAAATCCCAAACCCTCAAAATCCTAAACCCTAAACCCTGAAACCCTGAAACTCTCAGTACCCAAATGGCCGAAAGTGTTCATCGATAGAAACATGATTTGAAAGTATCAACAATCGGCAATCAACTTCAAGTGGACTTTTCAAGTTTTTATCTTAGACACTCAATGGTAACTGACCGTCCGGTATTGAAGTGACTTACGGTGGGGATGATGAATTTTCCAGTGAGCAAACACACGGCGGGAAGAGTACAATAGGCGACGAGAGGCAGCGACGTCAAGGGGTAGATGGTGGTGTTAATGTACGCCAGTCTCTCCAAGCATTTCAAGTTGCCAGACCAGCCATACCAGAGCGGGCAATGTCTGCTGAGCGAAATCTCGACGGAACCAAGAGCCCACCGCAGCACTTGGTTCAACCGATCGGACAAATTGATGGGCGCTGAACCCTTGAATGCCGGCCGCCGGGGCATGCAGTAGATCGACCGCCATCCCCGACAATGCATCTTGAAGCCCGTCAGAATATCCTCCGTCACCGATCCGTAGATCCATCCAATCTGGGGTTGCAATTCAATCTATCAGTACAATTGTAGGCATGCGCCCCAATGTCTGGTAATTACATCGACAAGTTCAATAAAATGGCAACTTCCACGAAATTGACGATTTTCCAAACACAGCTTAAAACTATTCCAGTTTCTTGGGCTCTGTGTCAGAATTTTTGAGCCTTAATACTCGCATTTTAACGAATGTGATTGACCATACACGAAATTGCACCAAAAACAGAACTGCTCATGAATCATCCCCACACAACGAATGTGATCGAGCCTGTACGAAATTGCACCAATTGCTCGTGAATTGCTCATCCCCACGTAAGCATACCTCTTTACCCCACTCGGTCTTGTCTTCGTAACCGCAGCTGATGACGTGAATGGCTTCCTTGAGGAGCGACCCAGCGCTGGCGGAGTGGTGCACACCGCCGCTGTCCAGCATGGTGGACGCTACGAACACGGGCGACTGGCCGAACCGCTTCTCGTAATCCTTGGTCGAGACGATCGACGGGGTGCTGCTATTATTGACGTCGTGGTCCACGATGTTGTCGTCCATGCCCTCTTCCACATCCTCCAGTCGGAAGATGGGAACGCTGGAGTCCGCACCTGATGGCAGCTTCGACTTCTTGGAGAAGAACTTTCCTTTGCTTTTCTTGCCCTTCTTCTTGCGAGGACCGCAGCAGCACGACGGGAGGAGGCTACTGCAGCAGCCGGTATTTTTCCCTTTCTTCGAGGACGGGGGCTCGTAGCCGTATAACGCTTGCCTTCGGAACACACATCCCGTGCCGACGTACACCGGGCCTTGAATCCCGTCCAGCCCCTTCATGTTAATCTGCAAACCACGAGATCCAAATTAGCAATTTCATCGATCGACACAGGGAGAAATGCCAACGATTGTGGAACCAAAGTAAGCCCATGGTAATGGAAACTTACGTCGAAGAAGACAGTGTTGTGATTGGCGTAACGATCGTTGCGATCGATGCCGTCGAATCGCTGCGGGAATTGGACGTAGCAGACCTTGGGTCCTACATTGGGGTCCATCATGAAGCACATGGCTTCCCGAAGCGCCTTGCTGTTGTTAATGTAGTGATCGCAATCGAGATTGAGCATGTAAGGAGCGTTCGTCAGCACGGCGGAGACGCGCACGAGCGCATTCATGGCGCCGGCCTTCTTGTGGTGATTGAACCCGGGTCGCTTCTCCCTGGAGACGTAGACCAGGCGCGGCAGCTCGTTTCCATCGGTGTCTAGTCCTCCACTGTGGCCCAGAAACACTTGGATCATCCCCGGGTGGTCGGACTTGTTATTCCCCGGCCACGGCGTGCCGTCCTGCATGGTCCAGCCCTCGTCCGGTACTTTGAGCGCTTTCGCCACGAGCGCGTTCACGCGCACCTTAAACTCCTCGTACTCGCGCTTCATGGCGCGCCGCTCTTTCACGAAAGTCGGCTGAACCTTGTCTTTCAAGTAGTCGATCTTGAGGGCGAAGTACATCTCCGGCGCGCGCGGCTCGATCGTGAATTTCTTGCAGAACGGCACCCACTTGCGCGCAAATTCCGACGTCTCGGATAGTGCTTCGAAGGAGAGCATGGCCGCGCCATCGTCAGACAAGTAGCAGGAAATTTTGTCCACGGGGTAATCCACGGCGAGAATCGACAGAATGGTGTTCGCGGTGACGATCGGCGGCTCCTTTAGTGGATCCACGGTACATACGTACACGTCCACATGCGCCAGTTGCGACATGATCCCGGGCTTCTCGTAACGGAGAGACAGGCGGTCAAGGTAAGTCTCCCGTTGGATGGGCAGCCATTTGGGAAACTGATCCAGGATCCAGGAGACCGCGAACCAAATTTCGCATATCACGGAGGTGATCCACAGACCATACGCGCCCTCCACGGGATGCAGAATTCGATAGCGAAGGAAAAACGCTAAAACAACAAGTCGGAGGACGATGATCAGCCTGTAGGGATTGATCTTCGAGGACGCGACGGGGATTTTACGAGATAGGGGCTGTCGCGACTCGTCCATAATGGGCAGATCCGGGCCCAGCGGGTCGCCGTCCATGTCACTGGGATGCAGCACTCCGCCATCGCTCATCATCATCTGCAGCTTCGCTTGGCGCTGCTTCCAGTCTTCCACCTTGTCCTTCCATGCCACACTGCCATAGCCATACGCCGCCAAGTCCTTCGAGGGGACCATCGGCCGCGCTTGCACTGCAACACACCCAAGGTCACGCACTCAAATTCCAGGATAAAATGAAGATTGCCAAATCGTCATATTCGTCAGAATGGCGAAATTTCAAGAATTTGGAACCTCAGAACTATGCCCGCCCAATATTTCAGAGCGATTTGCACTTGGTTGACATGATTCTGCCGATGAAAACCCCTCAATGTGACGACTGTTCAGGGAATGATAGTTGATTGCTTGTAATTCAGGGAGAGTGAGTACCAGGGAGGTTGGAGTCGTGGTAATTAAGGGGATGGACGCGCTTGCCGTTGGAGGGCACGACGAGTGCTTGATTCTCGTCGTCACAGTCGCCGCCCTGGCCGTCAGTGATCATGGGGTAGCGCGGCGGCTGGTGCAGATTCAAGTGGTGCGTGGCCACTTCATGCTCATACATTCTGCCGTAGTTCATGCGCCCCGGCAGGAATGTGTCCGCAGATGCCTGCTGATCTTGCTTGTCCATCTCGAACTCATTCTCCAAATCGCCCAGGTCATCTTCTTCGTCTCCTGGCACCCGCGCGCTTCCTAATTGCACCCGCAACCACATCACCTATGTCAGCAATCCCCAATCTAGCTACCATAAGTGACTGAATTCCCTTCTAACTCAGCTGGATTCAATCAATCAAGACATTCCACGGGCTGATAACTTCCTTTAATCGATTGTGTGAGCAGAGGAATTTGTGACTGAATACGCACCTTTCTGGCGTTTGTAGCGGGTCTTGCAATGAGGGCACACGGAGTTGCCCTCCTTGCGCTCGTACTCATAGCAAGTGCGACACACAGGGAACGCACACTCGTTGCACGCCACGAACTGCTCCTCGTCGAGATTCAGACCAACAGGGTCGCCGCAAATTTGACACACGAGATCACTGAGAGGCTGATTCATGCGTCTCGGCTGCAATCCACCACCACATCAGGCTCAGTACTTCTCATTCAGATTCACTTCTTTACTAGAAACGTCGGCACGCATCCAGTTTTTACGGGTTCAAAAACAGAGTGGGGACATTATGTTAGCCGCAGCACATTGCAACCTAGTAAATTAGTCGAATCACTGGCTCATGTATCACGAAGAATTAGTTCTGGCCAAATCTAAGTAGTGCACGAAATCCAAAGTGCCGGATTCAGGCAACGAGATCGAATTGCAGTAACTCAACGCAGTCTTTCGACCAAACGCAGATTCACTTCTGCTGTAACGACTCCATGCACAACCACATTGACATTGACTTCCCCTTCGAGAGAACTACTGCAGGCTTCGAGTGTCTAAACTACTGGATTGAAGAATAGGTGAAGGAGGGAGCTAGGACGTGCTTGACTAGTGGATTCGATCATTACCCCATGGATTCCCTCCGCAGGAATGACCACGAGCTCATTCCGGTTGTGGGATCCCGCCACTAGGCCCGCATTTGCCTCCATCGCTGCAGCAGCTGCTCTCGCACCCTCACCTAGCGAGAACAGCTAGCTAGCGAGAACACACAATGCCCAAACCGCTACTCCAAAGTCCCACGCTCCCCAGAAAACACACGTTCTCCTTCAATCTGGAGGCTGGGCTTCCCAATCGCCATACACCTCAAGTGCTCCTCTAGAGATTCAAGCTATGGCCACTACTAGCTATCGACGTCCCCCCGCCGTGGCAGGCTCCCCGCGTATCCACTTCTTCCCCATGTCCAGATCCAAGCCCACCATCAACTGCTCCGTGAGTCTTATTCCCGGAAATCCTGACTAGTACCCAACCCTCGAAGCTCCCTCCCAGCCACGCTCCATTGCAAACAGAGGAGTCGAAGCTACTGGGCCTGAGATTCCTCCGCCTCTCTCTCTCTCAGGGCCGGAGCTAGCGAGACTGAGCGCAGCGCAGGATTCCCGCTGCAGCTTGTCAAAGAGGGCTGCAAGCTTGGGGGCTTGAGATGGTTCTCTAGTAAAATTGTTGCGGTAGCAGTTCCGCGACGGGGCCCAGCAGCTGCTCGATCGGGACGGTGGCCTCGAGGTGGAGGTAGAGCTGGCAGAGCGACCCCCAATCATTCAGTAAAAGGCAGTGAAACTCCAACGAAGGAGAAGGCAAAGCCTAGCTAAGCTAAGCTCAGCTAGACACTCACTCAGTCCTTCCCCCCTCTGGCTCCATTATGCAAGGCTCGCACTGCTCCGGCCTGCAGCTGCCATAGCCATGGCGGGCCGTTCCCCTTCTGCCTGTTCTGCCGCGGCCTCTGCTGCGGCCTCTGCCTGTTGCCCCATTCCATCCAAAAGAAAAATAATCCCCTCACTAATTAATAAAGCTTGTTACAGTAATCTCTTGCTCTTCACTCGTCTGTGCCAGAACTCCACCGGCACTGCATCACCGTCATTATCAGAACTTGGCCACTGTTGGCCGGGAGTTGCTGTTGCTAAGCTGGGTCGGGCTGTATTGAAACCTGGCTGGTGTTTTCTACGGAGCAAGTTAAGTATTTTTTAAGATCTGCACGCTGTATGTTAGTAGTACTTAATTAGCAAGTACCGTGGTTGAGTAACATGATTAATTCTATAACTTCCTGGTCGATCGCTCAGTTGACTGCAACGGGGATTCATGATTGTGGCGGGTGAAAACGTGAGGCTTTTCGGGGAACCGGAAACATGGAAATTCATCAGTGAGACGGAAGGGTGGGGGGAAAAGACTGAATCATGGTGTAAGGATTGCCGTAGGCAGGAGTCCACAGGGCGGGAGAGAGTCATTATTGGGGTGCTCTCTGTTGTTGCATTGCTGTCTCACTATGACTATGAATGTTCAACAAAGTGCGGGATTGTACGATGGAAAAAGAGCTGGCTAGCTGTGGATTGTCTCATGTCGCTTACTGTGAGTGATGTTGGGTTAAGTTTTACACCTGCTTCTAAGGACTTGGATTTCAGCGGAGAACGGTGATTTTGGTAGCGGCTGTGTCACAATTGACATTTTGCACTTTTGAGTGAAAATGTTTATAGCTTCAGCCATTACAGGTTGTCACAGCACCTCCGAAGCCCTTCGCATTCCTTGAGAATGTAGCATGGGCTGGTGGACCATGAGCAGTCTAAGGCAAAGCTGAAATTCACGGAGAATTTAGAGTGCCGTTTCTTCTCCTCTGCAGGGGAAGAAATGGCACTTCTGAAAGATTTCTCCAGGAATTTTTCAAAGTGCTTGGCCAAGTGTAGGGTGCAAAGGTCCTACCTAGCTTCGTAGGTCAAAAATTCTTAGAGAATCATTCCAAACGTTAGAAAGGGGTTTCACACCTCCTTCATGTACTAGAATGCCTCACAATTGGGTCCACTTTTCTCTCATTGATTTCTCCGACTTCAAAGAAATCTAGTTCTCACAAGAGGTGTGATTATCCCTATTGGTCATCACTACATTGAAATGGTTATTTAGCATAGTCTAAAACTATTTATCACAAGGACATAAAATTCAATGTTGGTTTTAATGGTGGTGGTGTATTTGTGGCGTGGAAGGGTATGTTAGATTGACCATACTAATTTCATACTAACCAACTCTTCACCCACACCTACATTAAGTAAAACCATTTTGGTGTCATGAGAAAGTCTTACAGTCCAGTTTGATTTCTTTTTCATTCAATTTTTTCAATTTTTTATTATTTTTTGTTAAACAGAAGGAGTGACGTCCACTGCCAAAATGTTACACCCAACTAAATGCCGTGCTCCAAGTGGTCAGCTCCCCACTTTTCCAGTCTGCTGTTGCGGAGAAGAGTTGACAGAGTGGAGAATCACGACAGGCAGGCGGGGAATGAATGATGTGTGGGTCGCAGACAGATGAAAAGCATTGATTGACTGCCGAATTCATACATGATAACCACTTCGCACTGGCAACAGCGGCAAAGCAAAACCCAATTCATCATCATATTTGCGACTCAATAACAGAACTTACAAGTGTTGAGTGAGTGGTTAATTGTTTCCTGGTTTATTCAGTAACTTAACTTCGTTTCTAATTTTCTAATGCAAAAATGAAGAGATTCCTATTCCAAGCTCAAGCATGAATGTTCAGTGGCCAGTCCTGTTCCTGCCTCCGCCACACAGATGCTGACACCGACATGAGGGCAAAAAGCCTCAATTTGAACACAAAATCAACAACTCCTTATTCAAATATTGGTAGCATGAACCTTGTGCAATTGATTATCAATCTATTATATTAAATACACATTGTTCATGCAATTTGTCATGATCCATTGCCCATTGTTACAAATATGGTCACGATTTCATCCCCAATATTTCATCCTATAATTTTAAATGTTTTAAATCCGGTTTTGTAAGACCTCAACCAACTATCTAGTCTATATTCTCCTAAGTTCAATGTTACATTGCAACATGTCTTGGCTAGTATTTTGTATTTGCATATTTGTTTCATTTTGATTTACTGATATGCGAGTGAGGGCTACGAGTGCATAGGTTTCTAATTTGAATTATGATTTTTATTTTAACCCCTAAAGGACCAAGGCTTTTTTTTTTACCCATTTAAAAAAAATGCCATTTCTATTGTAAAGGGTAAGAAAATTCAAGTTTTTTTTTTGGACATTTAACCATAGGATCTTACACTCAACTTGTATGAGAATGAGTGGAATAAATTTCAAAATTTTTAATTTCATAGATTGTAAGATATCTGTGTTTAAAGTGAAGAAAACTAGTGTTTTTGTACATTACATGGCTAAATTATTCAACATCAAACCTTATTTATTTAAGTTTTTTGCACTACAGAGTTTTGGGATTTGAATTTTTATAGTAGGAAACTAAGTTGAGAATCTAGGGGAAAAAATGAAATTAAAAAAGTTTTATTTTTATTGTTAAGAAAATTGTTAAATGGAAGTAAATATAAGATAAAAGGAAAATCTTAATTATTAGTGTCTCTAAGATGGAATTATAACGCACTAATTCCAATGGTAAGATTGTTTTGGAAAGAAATTTAAACTACATAGATATTTTTTAAATTATAATAATTGCATTAAAAAAATGAATCCTATAAGTTAATTTTTTCTAAAGGGTGCTTAGACTGCCCCCAAAACAAGATTGTTCCTAATCTTCACATAACTTATTCAAATGAAATGAATAAAAGATTTTCATGTAGAAAAAATATATAATCTATGAAAAAAATATTTAAAAATTAAAAATTAAAAATTTTGAAATTCTTTTGGTACTTGATCTTCCTTGTTTTGATCTTATATATGAATAGTTTTTGCTTCTTGACACTAGTTGGAAAAAAAATCCCACAAAGCTATTAAGTTTTTCTACATCAAATTTTTTTTTAAGAAATCATGACAAAACTTGAGCCTAGAAGTACCTATCCCAAATCCAATTTGTCCCCCAAATAGACAACGGTCCTTTAGGATTATATGCTTGTTACTATCTTTATTTCAAAAGGCCTCTATCTACAAATATGTCTTTTTTTCAAAACATTGGCGTGCCTATTTACATTTGTCACTTTATTTCTTATAATACTTTCAATATAGTTACAACATCTCAAACTAGTTTGAATATTTCATAATTTGTTCACAATGATGTTATATGTTAATTTAAAAATAATGTAGTATTGCCCTCTAAGGCTAATTTTAAGACTTTATTCTTATAATTATTGTAGAAAGTAGATATATGACATTTATAATGTAATTATCTTACACTATTAGTATTTCAAAGGTCCATTTCTCAACAATGAATACATTAATTGAGTGTATCTTTTGAGTGCATTGGGGTGCATTTTTTATTTATCCAAATAAAAAAGGTCTTGAATTTAGTGACAATTGAAATCCACTTAGGCAATATTATAATGTCAACACTTTTCTATAGATTCTTTAATAAAGTATGTTTTTAAAGCATATGTAGAGTCTAGCTAACTCTATGATTTTGCAAGGAAAGTAGGTTTACTACATTGGCAATACACTAGTCATTTTTTGATGATTTCTTGTGCAATGAGGAAATTTTTTACTATTTGAAATGGTGAGAAGTTAGAGACAAATATTTGAAATATGTGGGAAACATTTCAAGAACTTTGACTTCACATACCGTATTGCAAGATAATAGGGCTTGAAGTTAGAAGAAAATGTTTTTTTCTTGAAACCCATTCAATGTAGCTATCAAAGTTTGACTCCTCTTAGAATGTGATTTGAAAACCAATTTTTTTATTTTCCTTTGAACAATTCTATGTCATATTTTATTTATTATATATGTGTCATATTTTATTGTTAATATATTTTCCATATTTTATGCATTACATACACGTCATATTTGATCGTTAATATATATGCCATATTTTATCAATTGCATACATGCCAAATTCATTAAAAAAAATGATGCTTGGAGAGGGCCAGTTGACTTTGGCCAAAAATTAATGCAAATACAAAAAAATAAGAAATTTAAAAAATGATAATTGTTTGTATTTGTAGTGCTATTCTATACTTCAAGAACCTTCTCAAGGCATTTTTTTTCTAATGGATTGTATAGGAACCTAATGTATATGGGTTTTCAGTTGTCCATTCAATAGAGAATTGTCCTTTTGGGATTAAAATTCTGAAATCCAAGATTTTATTTTCACTATGGTAGCATACTATTCTTCCAAATTTCAAGAAATAAAACTTTTAATTCTTTTGGAGGCTAGTTTGAATCATGTATCATTTGCTCAAGTCCCTACACTCCTTTAGCCCCTAAAGAATTTCAATTAAAACCACAAGAATCGTGAGAGTTCATAAATGCAATTTATTTGAAAAAATGACCTCATTGAAAATATGTACAATTGATTAATATATGCACAAAGTGATGGTGCAAATTGTTTGATTTGGGAAAAATAAAAGATTATTGGATATTATATATCCCATAATGTGAACAATCTTGGCATTCTAGAATAATTGCAATACAATATTGTTCAGACCAATATAATTTAATTTTTTGGGAAAATCATCTTCTATATATTAGGGTCGGTGAAAGAAGGACCTTAAGACAATTCTACTTAGAATCTTCGATCAAAAATAATCCAATTGACTAATTCCAAAGAAAAGAGAGAAAATCATCCGTGAGGTAGTGTCATTGGCTAATCATAAATGCATGTCATTTTTTGTTACTATTTTTCATTTGTGCATAATTATGAGCAAAGCTTTTCTTTTTATTTGGTCTCCATTGTATATAACATGGCAATGTGGCATGCTACAGTAACATGGTAATAATCTAGGTCACTCAAGAAGTCTAGAATTCATGGTAACTTTCTTTATTTCTATTACATTGTATAACCAAGCAATGGTCCCCTGTATGCCAATGACGCTAGTACGTGAGCATAAAAGTGTGAGTCTATGAGCCTTGAGCTTAAATATAAATAAGTATCCTACACTCATTGAAGGTATTTATAACATAAACACCTATATTAAAGGTGTTTAGAACATAGATACACTATAACCATTGAGGTGTTTATAATATAGACACTTATACTATAGGTATATAGAATTCTAAGCTCATAGGCTCATGCTTTCTATGCTCACATACTAGCAACTCTGCCTTCCATGCTTGGAAGGAATTATCCTTTGCTAAATACCTAAAAGGGACTTATCAATCAATTCAAGGATTGAGATTGGTGAAGGAGACACATAGAACAATTTTGTTTAGTTTGGAGACCTCTTAAATTGAAAAATGCAAAAGGGACATGTATTTAATTGGTAAACAACATTGTATTGCCTAACTTCTACTTTTTATTACTCTTATGGTTTTGAAATAAATTTTTCTAATCACCCTACTTAGAATGCTTGCATATACTTCACACTATTTGGATGTCTATATCATTTCTAGGTGATACCTACTACTTAAGATGGGCACCCCTTAAACCACCACCTCTTGTTAGTATACTTAGTTACTATTATTAGATCGACGTAATTTTCATATTTTCTTGTTGGTAATTAGTGAAAAGAGGTCCAATGCTCCAAAGTTAGCAACATTTGGATCCATGTGCAAAAGTTATGAAGAGGATCAAAGTTTTTTCCATAGAATATCTTAAATTATTTCTTCCATATAGGTACACATTGATTTTGGAGATGCATGAGATGCACCAATAGAATGACAATGGTGGTTTGGAGTTAGTGGTGCATTTTGGAGGGCCCACCTTAATCCTTGAAAGATCAAAACCTTTCCTTTGCAAAAAAACACTCAAAACTACCATTTCTATTGCAAAGACCATAAAAAAATGTGAAAATCAATTTTTTGCACAATAATGATCAAATTAGATAATCTTGCACTAGAGTGCTATAAGAATGTACAAAAGAAAATTTAGAAACTTTGGTTGCATAGATTGCAAGATATGTGAGTTTAAAGTGAAATAAAAACAAGTTTTTTGCACCTCATGGGACAAGATCATTTGACCTTGAACCTTTTTAGCGTAATTTTTTTGTTACACAAAGTTTGAATACAAATAATTTATCATAAAGAATTGAATTCAAACTCTAGGAATAAAGATTAAAATTAAAAAAACACTTGATGTCCATTTTTTTTTAAATTGTCAAGGAGAAGCAAATGTAAAATAGGAGGAAAAATTAAATTGTTAATATTTATAAGATGGAATCAAAATACACTAATTACTATGGTGAGATTGATCTAGAAATCAAACCAAAGTTTCTAAGATAATTGATTCTAAAATGTTGTGAAAATTGAATTCAAAAACAAATTGAATGATGCTATAATTGCCTTGAAACAAAGTGCTTTATTATATCACATCATTTTGTCTTCTAAATGGAATGAATCATCTTTATGAAACAATTTTTTTCTTAAAGTTCAAGTTTTTGCTTATTTCTTTTGTTGTTTTGCAAAGTGAAAATGTACCATTAGGATGGCATAGTTTTTCTTCCTAAATACCAATTGAAAAAAAAGAATATTTTTAATTAGCTAATATGCTTTTGTATTATGAAAAAGTTTTAAGAAATCACAACAAAGATTGAAGATACAAAAGCTTGCTTCAAATCCATTTTATCTCCCAAGGGGCCAATAGTCCTCTAGGAATTTAGAATGAAGGTACATGACCAATAGGTTGCAATTACAACATCCAAGGTACACAATATTCACTTTTTTTCATTTCAAATGGCCATAATATATACTTCTAAGTTCTTTTTTTTCATTTTTTCATAATTAAAAAATTGAATGAATTTTATCTGATTTAAAAAAATTATATCTTTATAAAAAAATATAGTAATTACAAAAATAAGTTAAAAATAAATAAAGGTGATAGTCATAAACATCATTCTCATGTGTCATTGGTGTAGTCTTAGAATTTTCTTCAAAAAAATTACATTTTCACTTAGAGATTGGATCATTAATTGCATTTGACATTGAATTTTTGTATTTAAATTGCATTTGTTAATGAAATGCCAAAATTAAATTGAAGTAGGGATTAGAAATTTGTTTTATATATATTATGCCTATGACATTGAATTTGCAATATTCACTCAAAGCTAGGATTGAACTTATTCATATAGAAATTTACTTAGACATTGAAATTATTAGATGAAGTTTGAGGGCAAGAAGAGACTATAAATTCTCGGATTGTCAAAACTTTGGAAACAATGTCACATTAGCAATCTAATGTGACTACGACTGTACCACATCAATTAATTATGAAATTGTTAAGTTTATAATTAAATAAGTTATCATTAATTTTTTTTAAACTCAATTTATTAATTTATTAATTTAAAATAATTTAAAATAATAATAATAGGATTTTTTTTCAAAAATTCAGAAAATCGGATTGTTAGGGCTAATTCAAAGTTTCTAAACAATATCAAGAATTGCCGGAGAATAACCCCCAAAAAATCTCTTCTTTCCTTCAAATTTTATCTAATGAGGTCCTTTGGAGTTTTGGACTTTGAGACTCTAAAAAAAAATCAATTTTTTTGTCGACTATTTTTTCCTGATAATTCTACCACCTTCCAAACCTTTCAATACTAATTAACCACCTTGTCAAGGTTGGGATTTGGGACTTTCAAGATTCTTTTTTTCCAACAAAAATTTTCAAAATTTTTTCTCTTTTTTAATTTGTCTTTTTCAAATCCATCACCCTCTCCAAACCCTCCTTATATTGAAGAGGTTGGAACTCTCAAGACTTTTTTTTTTCCAAATTTTTTTTCCCGACTCTATCAGCCCTAGAAATACCTCTTGGTATTGAGAATCTTCTTGGAGAGTTTAGGGTTTGGGACTCTTTAATAATAATATTTAATTTAGTTTATTTGACTTTTTTTGCAATTTTGTGACTTTTGTAAGCCTCTCAATACTGTGAGGTCACGTGGGAGGTGCATAACATTCAGTAGCAGTGAGAAGAGCTGCCTTCCCGTGGATGAAATGGTGTGGAATATTCCACACCATATCAGTAACTACTGATTTTACAGTGCTGGTGGGGCAGGATGTCAGAATCAGCGGGTTGGGAGGGCAGGCAGGCTTCGTCAGAAAAATATTTAGGACCCTGTGCAGAAGTAGTATTTACTGAGTCACTGCATGCAGTGAACTAATGTGAGTGATGTTAATGGACTGATTATCCGTTGTAGTCAGTAATTGAAGTTTTTAGTATAGACTTAGTTGGTGGGTGTTTTGTCTGTCAGTCATTGGACCACCTAAGAAAACGCTGATTTTTTTTCCTCCACACAAACCTGAATATTCGGCACCATCAGTAACTATTGATTTTCTGACAGACCCGACAGGTTTGGCGCATCAACTAGTGGGATGAATTTCGTTCAATGTGTTGCCTTGGGAGGAAAAGGCAGTGCCGGGGAAGGTTACAGAATGTTATGTGATAAGATTGCTAAAATATTAAAAAGTCTTGTTGGAATTTTAGACCTCAAAATTTTTATTTTTCATTGTTTTTAAAATTTTTATTTTTAGAAGAAATTGAAAAGTCTTTTGTAGAGACCAAGGTTTGAATTTTCAAAAGTGAAAATTTTCAATTTTTCTTGGTGTGTATATGACTATGTGTGTTACAATTTTATTTCCTCTAGTAAATCCTTTGGAAATCAAGAAGTCCCTTTTAGGGTTTGGAGGTTGTATCATTCTAGAAATTTGTGCATGATTTGAAGGTGGTGCCTATTGCATGAGTCCTCTTTCACTTGTCCAAATTCTTGTTTAGAGTCCCTTCATCAATTTCAATTTGTGTAAATATTTTTGCAAGGGAAAAAATAGGGCTAGAGGTCAATGGAAATTGTCACCTACTAGCATGTTGACAACGCTTCTATAGTCATAGGTCTACAGTCATAGTTTAAGAATAGTAGGGCTGAAATTTGACTACAAATAGAATTTTTTTGAAATGACTTCACATTTTTGTCTTCTAGCCAAAAAAATTCAAAGTTTTTTCAATTAATGCTTTGGCTCACAAGGTGTATACTTTTAGCTATGAAGCTTGTGCTATTAGGCTCACAAACTAATGTCATTTCTTGTTGAGTTAAAGAAGTCTAGGTCTTAACCACTACAATTCCAAAACCCCTTTAGGAAGAAAATTGGAATTTGGGTAGGCTTGTATGATTGCAAGATTGGAAAGGATATTAGCTTTTCAGGAACATAATGTTTATTTTAGCAAGTGCCTAGTATTGTAACAAAAAGCTACGCTAGAGCTTGAAATGGAGTTTGTTAGGCATAATTAAGAAATTAATTGATTTAAATTTTTTTTAAATTCTTCTAGAAAATATTTTTGTCTTCTTGAAAATATTTCATCAAATGTATTTGGATTAGTGGTGGATTGTTCATGCAAAAATTCTTGTTTTTGAGGCAATTACAACATTTTCAAAAAATACCTTCTTTGAATTCGATTTTTATAATTTTTCAAAAAAAAGTTTCATGAGATATAATTCACTTTAAAGAAAAGTATCATTGTTGGGATCGATGTATTTCAATTTCACTTTAGAGCTATAATGATGTAGTTTTTCTTCCTATCTTGTACTTTGTACTTGCTTTTACTTGACCATTTTCTTAAGTATGTATGAAAATCAAGTCATTCTCAAAAAAAGTTTTCAACTTAATTCTTCAACATTTAAAATTCAAAATTCAAGAACCTATAGTAATAAATTTTTAAGCTAAGAAGATTCAAAGTTTTATAGCCTGATCTTGCTAGGTACAAAAAAATGTTTAGTTTCACTTTTAGTACAAATATCTTGCAATATTTCTTTCAATGTCAATATGGAGTCAAAGTTTTTGAATTTTTTTGCCATGATTCTTATATGAAGTACCAGTTTATTGCAAAATCCTACATTTAGATTTGCAAAAAAAAACAATGAATTTTTTTGGCTTAGTCTATACAAACTACATTTTAACTATTGGTACAATGTTCAAAAAGTAACTAGAAAGGGAATCTAAAATTCTTTTTGAATTCCACCAAGGTCCATTAAAATATTAATAATTTTTATAATAATAATAGTGCATGATTTTTTATTTGAATGGAATTTGGATGGTAGTTGTTTTATGGATTAAGAAGGTATAAGGCGTAAGTATCCATTATTATCAAGACCCCATTGACAATCTATAGTTAGATTACTAGAAATTCACCAAAGTCTAGGACTAATTTTTGAACATCAATTCATGGTTTTCAATCATTAGCTCTTAGAGTGTTGTCACAATATATAGCCTTCAAGAAGTCCCTCCTCAATGAACTATTATTGAACACTCTAAACATTAGTTATGGGTTTGGACCAACTTTTGGCTTCAAAAATCCATAGTAATTTCAATTTCAAGTATAAATTTACCAAAAGATTTGAGAACCTATGATTTCTATCTTCACATATGAGAAAATTTTGCATTGCCTTATACTACTCTAGAACCATGAGCGAACTCACATAAGTGATTGGTTTAAGGTAGCTCTACTTTTAATTACTTTAGAAGTTCAAACTTAAAGACTACTATTAGGACCACTGTATACATAAAGGTTAGCCCAAATTGTTGTGTCAAAGGCCAAAAATCCTCACTTGTAATTGGATAAAACATTGAAATCAATTCAAACCCCTCTAAACCCAGTTTTATTTTTAAAAAACATGATTTGATATTGCCCAAGCTTACTTAATTCAATGCACCAAAAATGTGAGAGCAAGAATTGACCTTGTGGCCAATGTTAGAGTGTAACCTTGAAGCGCTCCGACGTCCATTTTCTGGACGATGAACAGAGGGCTTCAATGCCCTGTTTCATCCAATTAACTTCTCATTTATCAAATGTAACACTTGAATCTAGAAAATACAACCTTCCTTAATGACCAAATTCATTAAATTTTGGTAAATGATATGTCTGTACAAAGCTTTAAGCGAAAATGTGCAAAAATTCAAAAAATGATTGAGACGCTTCAGGGTTAATTACAAAAATTATTTTCATAGAATATTATTTTTCAACAAAATAGAGTCATCGAATTATGTGCAATCAACCTCAAAAGAAATTGGCCCTACCTCTAAGTGTAAAGCAACTCTCAAAATTCTAGTCCCTCTCTCTTATCTAGGTTCTATTGAATCAACTTGATTTCTTGGCCTTGAGGCCATTACATATTGGATAATTGACCACCTTTATAACCTTACTTCAATGAGTAGTTGAGGATAATTTTTAGCCCAAAAAGGCTGAAATTTTGTTCAATTGACCTCAAGGGGAATTTGCATAACCTCTAGGTGTAAAGTAAGTGACCCATAGCTGAACGAATAGTATTAGTGAAAGCCTGCCGTTGTCAGATACACCCTTGCTAGTTCTCCACAATATGGGGTATATGCTGGTGGACTATAGTATATCCTAACTTCTCTGATATGGCTCATCTTTTTATGGCAGAGAGCAAACATGGATACCCTAACTTAGTTGACATTGAGGTCAATTGCTGAAATTCAACAGAATTTCTATCTCCAGTACAGTACATTTATCTGTATTATGTGAACTTGTTATTAGAAAGTAAGTACACCTATATTTGATCATGTTCCTTATTAAAACCATCTCCCTTACATCCTAATACATAAGGTGGGTACACCCAAAAGTGCCACTAATTGGTATTGTCCCTAGTTACTACGGAGTATTATAAAGCTGTTCAGATTTTCACACATTGTTGTTCGTAAGTGAAAGCAAATTCCAATGCACCAAAGAACAAAGTATTTGGATACACTATGCAAAAGTTATTATGGATCAAAGTTTGTTTCTAAAGCATCATCTACAGCTTGTGTGCATAACTGATTTTGGAAATGTGTACTGCATGTCGATGGTGCTTTAAGGTCAGTTGCACTTTTGGATGTACCCACCTTAACCCCTAAATGCCCGAACTGCATTTTCTGGCAACGTAGCAATTTTGGGCAGCTCACTACGAATGGAGATTTTATTTCATTTTTTTGGAAATTTTCACACAATATGCGCCCCAGGAGAAGCTTCAAGGTCCAACAATTTTCATAGCTTTTGACAACATGATTAAAAAGTTATGGCATGATATGTCACTTTTAAATTTTTTTTTCTTTTGTAAAAAATAAAAACTTGAAATTGGTTTATTAGATGTTTACCTAAGTGGAAATTTTTTGAGCATGTAACCAACTTGCCTATAAGGATGAGTCCAAAGAGTAACAACCAATTTGAATGTTTTTTCATACAAATGTGACCTTGTGAAGTGGAGCTACCTGAATTTTTGCAGTGGTAAGAAAAAGATTTTTATAACTTCAAAAGCTATTATCTTGCAAACTACATGGTGGAAAATTCTGAAATTTTTTCTACATCTTTTCAAACAAGATCACTACAAGATCCTATAGTTACATGTGTCAAAAAATGTTTTTTTTCTAAGTTTTGATACATGTACAGTGGAAACACCCATTCCCATCCATGTATCCAAAACCGTCCAAATGTAGCAGGGGTGCACATTTTTCTTTGAAAAATGTGCACCCCTGCTACATTTGGACGGTTTTGGATACATGGACAGGAATGGGTGTTCCCACCTTATTAAAAATGGCAATTTTAGAGCGTTTTTCGTGAAAACATTAGGAGGGATTTGAGGGCTCCAAAGGGCTGTTTTGGGACTGTTCCCAAAACTGGTCTGGGAATGGCTAGCCGCTGTCACGCTAGCATTTCTCAGAAAAATTTAATTTTAATTTTTAAAAAAATTAAAAAAATTTGGGTCCTAAACTATGAAAAAAAGTTCAATTTTTTTTTCCAAAAAAAAAATTAATGACGTAGCACGGTCTCGACCACCTAAGATTCCTGCAGAACTACGTTCCCGCGACAAATTACGTGATTTTGGGTTGTGGAAACTTGCAGGCTCCTAGAGCCCTCAAATCTCTCCTAATGCATAGTCAAAACCATTTAGGGGTTAAATCCTTTGGAATTTGAAAGTAATTTAGGGTTGATTTTGGATACACTTACAATCAATACTTTGAAATTCAAAATCTATTCATACAAATCAAGTCAAAATAGGACAAACTAAGAAAATTGGGAATCTTTTTTCCAATAGCCCACAAGTTTCAACTTAGTTTAGAATGAATATGAAGAGAATTTTTACTACAATACTCATGCCTGTGATTTTCATGCACACAATTTTGGATATGCATGAGTATATGGCCATGTATTTATTTTTAAATTGTGAGCACCTAGCTCATGTTCATCAAAATCCAAACTCTCTTCCACTCATTCCAATCAAACTATCATTAAAAAAAATTAAAAAAATTAACTGTACCGATTGGTATTGGAGACAATCTTAGAGCAACAAAGAAATGGACAAATGATTTTACCACATTATTGAAAATATTATAAGAGTCAACACACGACAATCTTTCAAATTGGAGAGACCATATTTAAGGCACTTGGGTGCTTCACTTAAGGGGACGAAAAATATCCTCACATAGTCTAGCAGTCTGATTCAAATTGTTATAACTTTTGCATCCAATGTCCAAACTCAATAAAACTTATTGGTAAATTAAGCTATGCATTTTAGCCTAGTTTTTGTGGTAAAAGTTTCAGATCAATACAAGATGTACAAATATTTTGGGAGCCAATCAAAGTTCATAGGTTTATTTTAAGTTCACTAAACTGTAGTTGATGGCTGCAACTTCGGGGGCTTGTATCTCCTTCATCCAATGTTTGTTTCAATAAAATTTGTTTGATTATATTCTTCTAAAAGTCTAGTTATTGTAGTCAAATTTTTATGGCAATCTAAGTTGTTTTGAATGTTCGGGAGCAATTCAAAGTTCAAAAGCCAAACATTTTTTTATTACAATGAACTTCAGTAGCTTGGTCCTTCCTCATACAATGTTTCTTTCTAGTAATTTCTATTGGAAAAATTGAGTGTTCTAGTCTAGTTTGTGTGGCTAAAATTCCATATCAATCCAAAAAGTCATGAGTGACTGAGAAGCATTTTAGTAGAAGGAGGTGCAATCTTAGAGGTGTTTTTTGCACCCTTTTTTGCTATTTTCTTTTTACATTTCAAAGTCATTTTGCAAATAATTCAAAGTATTTGAATGAAGTTTTTTTTCACTCCAATGTGTTTGTATTTTGGTTTTGAATCACTTTGTAGTTTAAAGTTTGTTCATTTGAGTAGGTTTAGGATTCAAATTTCACCTCCAAATGTGTTATTAGGAAAATTTCAGCATCTTTTTCAAGACTAAAACATTATGATTTTGCAATCTATGGAGCCAAATGACTCTAAATTTGATCCACGTCATCTACAGCATGCACACTATAAGATTGTATGGTTGAGATTTTCATATCTTAATGACATTTAACTTTATAAGGCTTGAAAAACAAAGATGCTTTTAGACCCATTTGGAGCTTAGAGCATCCCCACCGCTGCTTGCCAAAAGGCACGCAGTGGCTATTTGGGCAGGCCAGGTTAAAATCTTTGCCCCACGGCACGTATAATTTAGCTCAAAATTTGAGTAGCCATGGCCAAATTTAGTGAGCACACGGCCAAATGGAAGGTGGCTGGTCACGCTTGCGAAGGGGTTTTGACTGTACTTTGCACCCCGAAATCAAGGTTGACATCCCTACTGTCCATCTTATTTGAATTTTTTTTAATAATGAATTGCTCACAAGCAATTTCACTTGTATGAAAAACTAAAAATGTTGGTTTATCAATTCAATTGACACAAGTAAAGTATATTCCATTACTATTGTAACATAATTTACTTTACTTGTATGAATGATATGTGATGAACAAGCACATTCAAATTTCCTTGCGTTAGAGGAGGATTGAGAAGCTCCTTATTTCCACAAGGAGTAGTAGGAACTAGAGACAACCCATGTGGGATATCAAAATCACAAAGAAAGAAGAGGAGCTCCCCATTCATAGTGTAGGGGAATGTAGAAATTGTGTTAAAAACTGAAATTTCAAACCCCATTTATGCATAGTAGAACATGTTATTTAAAAAAACTTTGAACTAACAAAAGTTGGAAAATAGACATATATTTTATCTCCGAAAATCCATTTGGGATTTCAATACTCCAATGAAAAGTTATGAACAAAATTGAAAGGGGGATTGAAAAGAAAACTTTTTTGACATTTCCAAGTATCTTTCAAATATTTTATCTTTTAACATTTAAAATCACATGTTACCAACACAATGCTCTAAAGAAAGAAATTTCAACTAATGCATTTGAATATTTTGTAATGAATTCAAATTGAATCAATCAATGAAACTTTTTTATTTTGGCAAATATATTTCAACAATGATGCAAACAACTAGAAATTAGTTTGAAATGTAAAAATCTAAATTTGTGTAATTAACCCCTAAAGGACCAAACTGTGTTTTTTTGGCAACATAGTGATTTCGGGTAGCTCACTACAAATGGAATTTTTATTCTTTTTCTTTGAAATTTTTACACAACATGTGCCCAAAGAGTAGCTTTAAGGTCCAACAAGTTTCATAACATTTGACTACATAGTCAAAAAGCTATTGGATGATATGTGATTTCCTTTGATCTCTGGGCAGCCTGGGCAGATAAAACAACTTCTTTAAAAATAATTTTTTGAAAAGATGAAAAATTGAAATATTTTATTTAGAATTTTGTGTATCTAGGAATCTTTGAATCATTCCATTTGAATTACTGAGTCAAAAGTTATGAGGTAGTTTGTGGCTAGTTACAAAATTCCTACACTACAAAGGGTGACTGCAAGAATGACTTGTCCTATTTGTTGTCCCCTAGGCTTCGGACAGGTGGGTTTTTGCTCATAACTTTTGCATTATGTCTTTGTTTGCCGTGAAATTTGGAACAGAGGTACACGCTAAAGTTCTTGACATTTGGTAATTTTTTGAAATTTTTGAAATTAGTTTACTATTTTTAAACTAACCCCGATTGGATGTCTACCTTGGCCATTTTGAGGGTTTTTAGTACTATTTCCAACCCTAAATTTCAAATTTGAAGGTGAAAATTGGGATACAAGGACTTTTACTATAGTTACACAAGCTTGTGAAGAGTTTTTCTAAAAATAGTAAAGTATTCACCTTCCACATGTGTTCAAAGTGCACTACCAAGGTACACTTGTAGAGAACACAAAATAATGTTTTTGAAGATGAAAATTGGCAAGAAGAAGCAACTTTAAGTTAGGAGATTTTTTTTTGAATTTTTGAATTTTTGAATTTTTTTACTATTTAAAAATAAATAAATTCCAAACTACCTATTTTCTTGTATTTTTCATCACTCTTTGAGAGAGCATAACTTTTTGAGATAAATTTTTCTAAGTTAGAACTTCATCTGCATACTATTTAGAGTGTTCTTAAGAGTATCCATAATTTATTTCATTAAAAAAAACTTTATTCCAAAAGTCATAGTACTCCAGTACTAAGGCCATTTTGAGACAAAACCGTGAAGTCATTCTTGCAATCACCCAAAAAAAAGTTTGAAATCCTTTATTTAATTCAATTTTTAATATTTTTGGATAAAAATAATTGAAATAGGTGAAGATTGTTTATTACAACATTTAACCATTGGGATTAGGATTTTTCAATTCCATAAATAAATTGCTTACAATTTAGTGTTTTGGCTCATTTTCTACTTCTTTGTACTTGTTATTTTTTTCCTCTATGTTTTACAACTCCAAATAATTTGAAATTTTTTTTGCATATAGCCAACTTGCCTTTAAGAATGAATCCAGAGAGTAACCACCAATTTGAACTTTTTTTCATACAAAAGTAACCTTGTGAAGTGCAGCTGCCCGGATTTCCACAGTGATAAAAAAGGGATTTTTGTCACTTCAAACACAAATATCTTGCAATCTACACGGTGGAAATTGCTGAAATTTTTTCCACATCTTTTTAAACTTGTGCTCTAAAAGATCCTATGGGTTATTTTTGTCCAAAAATGTTTTTTTCTTAAAATTTGGTAGTTGTCTAAAAAATGACAGTTTTGAAGCGGTTTTGGTGAAAACATAGTCAAAAACCTTTAGGGGTTAAGAATTGTACTTTTTATTGGAAATGATTTGAAGTGTTGATTCAATGCTTTGAAGACAACAAATAGTTCATATGTTTAAATACTGGAATTCACAACCATTTTGATTTATTGCATTACGATCCTTAGGACATACAAAGAGTGTAGCATGAGTAGAAGAAGATATATGAATTTTTTTTTAACATTTTCCTTGTACAAAGCATGATTGAAGCAGGAACAAAGTTTCATATCACTCATATTTAGCCAATAATTTGCATTGCATGTATGGCTTTAGAATTCTAGTTTTTGAAACCAATAATCTTTCTATTCAAAATTCTCAAAGTTATAAAAATATCAAAAGACCAAAAAGTGACATTTTAGTTTCTAATGAGTTGAGGTTCAATATACGATTGCACTTTGAATTCTCGTACATATTCCAACCATCCCTTTTTAGCAAAATAGTCCCATGTAGCATTCATATAATTCATTCTAGTCTTCATCCAAATAACTACTCAATACAGATTAACCTCTTTATAGATCCACAATTTTATGCATTAGTTGAAATTTCTTTCTTTAGAGCATTTTGTTGGTAACATGTGATTTTAAATGTTAAAAGATAAAATATTTGAAAGATACTTGGAAATGTCAAAAAAGTTTTCTTTTCAATCCCCCTTTCAATTTTGTTCATAACTTTTCATTGGAGTATTGAAATCCCAAATGGATTTTCGGAGATAAAATATATGTCTATTTTCCAACTTTTGTTAGTTCAAAGTTTTTTTAAATAATATGTTCTACTATGCATAAATGGGGTCTGAAATTTCAGTTTTTAACACAATTTCTACATTCCCCTACACTATGAGTGGGGAGCTCCTCTTCTTTCTTTGTGATTTTGATATCCCACATGGGTTGTCTCTAGTTCCTACCACTCCTTGTGGATATAAGGAGCTTCACATTCCTCCACTAACACCTAAACAAATTGGATGTGCCTTTCTATCAATTTTAGTAAAGTTACTAGAAATTGGAGAATTAACACTTCCAAGTTTTCAATGTTTCTAATACAAGGGAAGGGATTTTTCCCTGACTCATGTAAGTGTATGGAAGCAAAGCGAATTTGAAAAACTGAAATTGGAATTGTTTGTGGTTAAGTTACCAAGTTCATACTAAGGTAGGTACACCGAAAAGCGCCTTGTTCCTAAAAGCGCCATCTACAGTGCACATACATTTCCGAAATCAGTCATGTTCACAGACTGTAGATGGCGCTTCCAGAAACAGACTTTGGCTATTAATAACTTTTGCATACGGTATCCAAATCCTGCATTCTTTGGTGCGTTGGAACATGCTTTCACTTGCCAACAAGACTACATAAAAATTTGAACTAATTAATAGCAGAAACTAGGCTCAGTATGAATAAGTGGCGCTTTTGGGTGTACCTACCTTACTTGGTAACTAAACCTTAAAGACATTTACTTGGCGTTTGTACTTGGCGCGTTAGCCGTGGGGAAAGGGGGAAAAACAGCGAGGCTCCACTCTCCAAATACTCCCTTCAAAACCCACTTGGCGCCCCTCCTTGACACGTCAGGCATGGGGATGCTCTTAGGCAATGAAGGGTTAAAGAACATTTCCATGAGATTTGCTGGAGCACAGTCTGTATCTTACATGCCACTGACAACACTATTGCAATATGTTTTCCAACTTGATGCTCTAAAAATAATGTAGAATTTTTTTCTTAAAACATGGAAACTCAATTGTCCTCTAACTTCAGCGATCAGTGAGCATGCCAAGTTCACAATGGGTGAAACCCATACGAGGGTGGAATTTTATAAATAAACTTTAGCTATCAGTGAGCAGCTCAAGCATCACTATCAAGAAGTCCTTGTCATCTCCATTGTGTGTAAGCTTAATCCTACCTAGAAGGACTAGAAGGACATCGTGGACACTTAAATGTCTGATAAATGATAAAGAATCCTTGAATGTAAGATAGAAGAATAGATGTTCAAGCATGAAATTTTGTGTGAAAAGAGGAGATCTTGTAGGATAATATTACTTCTAATTAGTGCTCTTGGATTTGTTTGAGCAAATGTTTTGTATGTCCTATATCCAAAAGGATGATTTCCACAATAACTAGCTCATCTTTATGGAATTAACATTTACTAGCATTATTGCAAATGAGGGTGCAAAGTAATCTAAATTTTGTTGGACCTTGGTAATTAAAAGAAAATTCTAGATTCTCTTAGAATGCATTGTTTCAATAAACTAATGATTAAACTAATGAATACATTATGAATAAACTAATGATCTTCAAAATGTAGATTATAAATGTATCTAAAACCAACAACAAATTTTCATGTTTAGATTGTGTGCATTGTAGACAATATTCTAGAAGGGACAAGATGACAATGACAATGAAAATGAAGCAAAAAGACTCCAATAGGGAGTTTCTATTTCAATTTCTCTTCCCTTCTTCCAACAAAATTCAGAGCTTTGAATTTGAATTAATAAAAATCCCCCCTAAATGCCATTGATCTTCACAAAAAATCAAAGCCCTTGATATTAGTAGAACAAACAATATTAGTCATCCAACTATAGATACATTACATAGATATAAAATATGTGTATGTATGTATATAATATGAATATAATATTTGAAATACAAAATACATATGAAAAACAAATATATTCAAGGGAATTTGAGATATATTATGTATTGATTGTAGTGTATATAGTTTGTACAAGAATACAAGTATGAGAAGTTGGAATGGGTTTGAAAATACTATTCATGAATTCATTATTGAAGGGATTCATACTCAAGTTTTGGGAAGAAAAAAATCTTTTCGAATTTTCATAAAAGATTAACATCCATTGGGGGATTGACATGTGTATCTCTTTTTTATTAAAACAATAATTTCATCATGTGAAAAATTGACACTTTGTCACACAATGTCTTCAAAAGAAGCAATAATTGCCTCAACAAAGAGGTCAAAATTTATTGACTCTAGCTCCAAATATCACGACTTGTGTTTACACACAATGCACAATGCACTCAAAAGAGGTTGTCACTTCTTGGTTTGTATTAGTTCCACTCCCTTCTCTCGAAAAAATAACGAGCCATTGATTTAAGAAAAAAAAATTCTTCTCCAAAATGTCATCCATTTCTCAAAAAATCACAAGCTGTTGATCTTTGTGAGATTTAATTTGAGTTGTTCAAATATAAAATCTGAATACATTACCAAATATGGATACAGATACTTGAATACTACATATAGATATTTGAATAAAAAATATGGATACGACATGCATGTACCAGATATGGATATGGATACTTGAATATTGTATACGGATTCTTGAATATTTCATATGAATACTTGAATATGGAATATGGATATGGCATACACATACCAAATACAGCCTACAAATATAGATTTGACATACAACATATGGACATAGATGACATTTTGATTATCGATACTAATTATATGGAACCCCACCCTCTCAAAAATTATAAGAGGGGGTGGGATGTGTATGTAAAATTAAATTAAATTTTAATATTAAATTTTTTACAATGAAATCAAATTTTAAAATTTTGAGCCCATTGTGTTACAATGGGTTCAAAAGAGGTAGTTACTACCTAGTCAGTAAGAAGAACAAGGGTGATACTTACCTAAGTAGAAGAAAACATGTATAGGTACTTCTTATAATGATTTATTTCTACACTAAGTTTCTTGCATCCAAATATTAAATACACCTTGGTCAAACTTTCAAAAATCCCATTTTTGGTATTAATATTTTCTTCAAACTAGTTGAGATTTTTCAAAATCATAATGTTTCATTTAATAAACAATATTGAAAATGATTTGAAATTCTATTTAGAGATTGGAAACAATGTTTGTCTACTTGACAATAAAGTTATTAATACTAGAGTGAAGAAGCCTATCACCAAGAAGGCCAAACAAAACTATCAAATTCTTGAATAAATATATACATTCTCTGTTTCTATCCTATTGTTTGAAAGTTATTTGTCAAACATTTTTTTTGGGGTCATATGTAGCCTTGTTAGCATTGAGAAGTCAACAACCAATTATATATTAGATAACTAATGAGCTATGCCAACAGCAATCAAGTTATAACTTATCATATATAACCAATTGTACATTTTTCAGTTACAACCTTTAATCTTCATGATCCAAGGGTATAAAAAACAAGTTGAAAGATAATTAAGAAGGTTTTGAGATGCAACTTGTAATGGAAATAGTGACAGGTTGCCAATGGGATAGTGCGATGTTAGCATTGAAAAATCAACAATGAGTTATGATAGATACAAATGTTCATAAAATGCAAATAACTTAGGAGGTCCAAAAACTAACTATCTAAGGGTTGGAACTTAATTTTGGAGAGGTAAAACATCTTGAAGTATTTTTCAGTAAATTTTCCTTGAAAGACAAGTGGAATAGGCATCTAACCCAAGTTGTTTCATATTTTTAGGAGCTTTGTGGAATTAGTCACAAATTTTCGAAGTTGAAAAAAGATGATCATTTGTGGTCATCAAAAGTGACCACCTACTGAAATGTGCAGATTTGGTACATTGAAAAAAGCGAAATGTAGCTCTGTGTCATGTTCACTTTTAATGCCCGTTTGAAGTTTGAGCCTCCTACCCAGTGATCCCAAAACTGGCTAAATTTCACTCATTTTCTACTTAATTTTTTCATGCCCTTTGTATAAATTTTTAAAAATCTCCCAAAAATGAACATTTGGCTAAAAACCCTGAATCTGTTCTGAGATCACTGCTCCTACCTTATGTGAAACTGCACAATTGACCTCCGTAACAGCGGCAGCTCTTGAGTAATCTATGCAGAAATTCAGAGCATGTTGTGTTACAACCTTTTTTGAGTGGCAGCCATAGGCGAAGGTCAACACTGTAGGAAAGGATTTGAACACTAAAGAATTCACCCTCACTGCAAAAGACATTGCACTTCAAACAACTTTTGTTTGTGCAGTTGTTCAATAAGTACAAGGGACAAACTTCTGATTCATAACAACCTCAAAACGGATTTTTCAGTGAAAGGAAAAACAACTAAATCCAATCCTTTCGGCATTTCAGTGAATCAAATTTATTTCCTTTCAACCCTAAATCCCACACCAAAGTTTTGATCCAAATGAAATCACAAAGTACTGCAGCCTTGCCACTTAACATAAGCTCATACAGTCAAACACTCAGTGCATCCTAATTAAGGTAGTGTGCTCTACTAGCAACCATTTAAGAGCTGATTCCCTTTTGGAGGAAGCTCAACTTCTTGAATCAATTTTCAGTAAATTTTCATAGGAAGGAAAATGGAATTGGCATCTAACCCAAGTTGTTTCATCTTTTTTGAACCTCTGTAGAATTAGTTATGAATTTCTTAAAATTCAAATGTAGTGGTCACTAAAAGCAATGATCACCTGCAGAAATATACACCACTAGTACATTGCAGAAACCAAAATGTACCCGTGGCATATGATCGCTTTTAAAACAGTGCTTGCTTTTAGAGCATACTACCTTACCACAGAGACAGTTCATTTCAGAAAATTGCAGTATGGCATTTCCCTTGCAGACCCCAAAGAAGAACCCAACAAAATCAAGCAATGGAATTCAATTATTCACTTCCAAACACAAACCCCATGGCTCACCACCCACGTACACTTGGATCCTTTACTCTGACAACAGAATTGAGATTTGAATGAATTGGCCCCACAATGACACAATGAAGCCTTCTATGGAGACTCCTTTTGCATCGTCTTTTGTGTGCATTGTGGATTGTGTGTGCGTGCGCACGCCAATGGGCGCCCTCACCAAGACAAAAACGCAATCAAACAACCCTAGTGTATGAATTTGCATGGCATGATTGCTTGTCAATGAGAGTGTTGATCATTCAAAGCTCCGTACCATCCGCTAGCAAGAAAACAAATCCTCTGGTTGTGTGCCGAATGCAACTACTACTCCTCGGGCCCAAAAGCGTGTGTTTCGTGAGTGAAGCCCAAATACTTGGCATTTATTTCCAAGCGGCACAACTCCTGGAAAGCTAGCATCCAAACTGGAATTTTATTTTATTTTCATTTGTGTGAAAAAAAAACTAAAAAAAACTGGAATTTTTTATTGAAAAAGAAGAAGAAAAAAGCATCGGTCTTTGAGTAAAGTGTGTGAAGATTGCTTGCCACTCTGTGCTGAAAGCATTGACAGTAATAATAACGTAAGGATGGAAACTTCGGAGGATGCCATTGAAAACACATCTGATTGTGTACTACAATTGCCTCTTTTGAGCTCATTGTGACAAACTGTGTCACAATGAGCTCAAAAAGTAAAAAAATTTAAAATTTAAAATATTTTGAGACCCCTCCCCTCCCAATGTGATTTCTGATTTAAATATTAAATATTAAAATTTTAAATTTCAGAAACTTTTGAACCTGGCCCCCACCCCACCCCCTCTTATAATTCTGAGAGGGTGCCTGGGCCTTCTTACAATCCATATGGGATATCTCATATCCCGTACATGTATCAATATTCCGTATCCGCACTCAGTATTCATACCCGTACATGTACATATATCCATATTCGTACTCAGTATTTATACCCATATCCATATCACACAGACATACCACGTATTTCATATCCAGTATTTGTATCTGTATTTGTACTTGTATTTAGTACATGTATCAACGGCTGCTGATTTTCCTTAGGAGTAGGTGAGATTTTTTTATTTTCAAATCTGACGGTTCACAATTTTTTGATGAGGTGGGGGGGCATGGAAATTGAAAACCAAGCATGTTGCCTCTTTTCATTACATTGTGTACTACAATTGCCAAAGTGTGAGGTTCAATTTTGCAGGTCTTTGGGGGGGAAGCTAACAAACTCCTTGAAGCAATTTCAATAAATTTTTGTAGGACGAAACATGGACCTCACCCAAGTTGTTTCATATTGTTTGGATATTTTGTGGAATCATTAATTACAAAAATTTGAAGTTGGAACTCAATGGTCACTCAAAGTGATCCCTGCCTACAATGTACATTGTTGATTGGTACATTGAAGAAAGCAAAATTTGTTGGGTTTAGTGGCCCATTTTAGAGCATGGTTGCTTTTAGAGCATGCTACCTTAACCCCTCATCAATCACTTCAGAGGACGAAAAGTGTCCTCATGTAGTTTCACGGTCCAATTCAAAGTGTTGCAACTTTTGCATCCAATGTCCAAATTTTATAAAAGTTGCTAGAAGAGTTGAGCATAAAGAAGAACCATCCATAACTGATCATTTAAAGTATTCTGAACATCATGTGGTGCAGTGTAAGGCAAAGCAAATATTTTCAAAGGTGCAGTGATAGAAATGATGGGGATTGCAAAAACTTTGGCAATTTTATTGCATGAATTGAAATTACAATAAATTTTGAACAACAGAAAATACATTGGACTCATTGCCAATTTGTAGACTCTTCTAATTTTGATCACAAATCACAAAAACGGATTTACCTTTTTACTCACTCCTTCCATAAGAGGTTTTTTCAGGGTATTGAGAGACTGTTTCAGCCTCATTCCCCATTCTGTGAACCAGCCACTGCTGGTCAGAATTTAAAAAAATTTAAAAAAGAATTAAAAAATTAATAAAAAATTAATAAAAAATTAATTTTTAATTTAATAAAATATTATTATCTGATGTGGCAGTCTCTGTGCCACATCAGATCTGCTGCTGGGACTGTTTCCAACGAGATCCCACAGTCCAGGAACTCCCAATCTCCCAACATGGTGAGAAAACCTCTTATGCTACTTTCTTGCAGCACACTACTTTCAAATTGGTGCATGTGCCATGAATCAAACTTTGAATATATATATATATATACATATATACATTGACATGTTGGCTATGGGGGGTTGGTTGGTTATGGATAGTTCTACCTTACTAGTCTAGTTTGTGTAGTAAGATTTTTAGATCATTACAAGATGTACAGATTTGTTGAAACCCATTCAAAGTTTAGTGGTTCAATTTGAGTTCACCAAATTGCATTGCAACTTTGGGGGCTTGTATCTTTTTCATGCAATGTTAGTTTTCAATAAATAAAAAATTTGAGTCTTATTTTCATTGAACTCTTCTTTATCGTGGTAAAATTTTCTTGTCAATCCAAGTTGTTTTCAATGTTTGGAAGCAATGTAAAGTTCAAAATCCAATTTTTTTTGGATTACAATGAACTTCAATAACTTATTTCTTCTTCATACAATGTGCACTTCATATAACTTTTTTTGGAAAAGTTGTGCAAACTAGTCTAGTTTATATGACTAAAATCATGTCAATTCAAGAAGTCATGAGTGACTGAGAAGCATTCTAGTAGAAGGAGGTTCACTCGTAGATGTGTTTTTTACACCCTTTTATGCTATTTTTGTGACATTTCAAAGCCATTTTGCAAACACAATGAGTGAATTGAATGAAATTTTTTTCACCATTGTATTTCTATGTTGTTTTTGAAGCACTAATAAGTTTAAAGTTTTTCATTTAAGTAGGTTTAGAAATCAAATTTCACCTCAAAGTGTGTTGTTCAAAAAATTTCAACATCTTTTTTTGATACTAAAACATTATAATCTTACAATCTATCCAACCAAATGACTCCAAATTCGATTTGCATCATCTACAAAACATGTAGACTATAAGCTTGTATAGTTGAGATTCTCATACCTTAGTGACATTTAGACTTATAAGGTTTAAAAAGCAAGGATGCTTTTAGATAGATTTGGACCTTAGGCAATGAGGGGTTAACCAACAATCCCAAATAAGTTGAACTTAGTGATGAACTCAACTGAAGGATACTAACATATGGTTGAAGAAATGGTTGAAATTTGTGCAAATGGTCTCAAGAAAAATGGTTTGGACACTAGGTGTAAAGCATCCTTAACATAAAGTTAATGACAAATTAAGTTTGTTTGTAGTTAGCCACGGTGATTGCCAACAATTTTTTGAAAAGTGAAAAAATGCAATGACCTTCTTAAAAAGGAATTTATACCACTTACTAAATTAAACATCTACTTTAATTGTTTAAAAAGTCATTCATAATTTGCGTATAGAATTGAGATTCACAAGTTCTTTATATAGATAATGGGATGATAGGAGGCAAATTAAATCAATCCACATGGGTTTATACATTAGAATTAGTAGGAGCTCAATCATTCATAGTTAGGTCAAAAGCGGAACAATAGAAAGAAGTCAAGTGAAACCTTACCCACCATCCTAAATCCTAAAACTGTTGTCGTAAATGCTAAAACAACTCAAGTATGTGTCCTATGCAAGACATGTAGAATATTAGAGGAAATTTGGGTGAATAGAAGACTCAGAGTTCTTTGCGTTGTGGGGAACTACAAGAACTGCAGAATTGCAGAAAGCTAATGTGGGTGAATGACAATCACATCAATTTTTTTTTTCAATTTCATGGCCCCAAGTTTTATTTTTTATTTTTTATTAATTTTTTATATTTATAACAATTGACAATAGTCAGCCGTTCCCTCACTGTTGCGGGAATAGTAGGGGGAACTAGCCAAAAATGGCCCTTTAAAAAGCCAAATCTCATCTAATAATGAAATTATACTGCACAACACATTGCTCCATAGTACATTCCTATAAATTGGATATGCTATAATTTGAATGGATTTCATGTAAGGGCAAAACACCCATTCCCGCATCTATTCCTTGGAATGGACCATAGATTCACCCAATTGTGTCAATAGACTTTCCTTAATGTATTCGCCACATGTGTAATTATAATTAGCTGACACAATTGAAGGACACATAGGAAAATTTGGTTGGCTGAGTGCTGATTTTCGCAGGGTTCAGTTTTGGGGGCACCTACCGGACGGTTTCACAGGTCTAGGGAGCCAACACTTGAAAAATTTGTAGAAATTACATATTGTATCAGAAAAATCTTTTTATTTTTTAATATTCATGATTTTCACTCGCTAATACTAGAAAATATCATTTTTAGAAAACATTGCCTCCAACTATGCTGAATTCCTTATTTGCACGGTTTTGGATGTTTCCACTGTAAGTTAGATAACAAAATTATTTTATCAAGGATATCTTGGGTTGGAATTATTATCACACATTGCAATAAACTTGCAGCGCTAATCATGATGGATAACATCCAAGATTCATGCTGCAATGCCACGTAAAATGATGGATGAATTGCTGTAGACATGATGACGACTTAAAAGCAAAGTGTGCACAAATGCTCAATAAGGAGTTTGGTGTGTTCGAGTTGGTTTAATTTTTCCTCTACTTTTTGTTCTATATCTAACTTTAAAAGATATTTCTTACTATTTTTTCCCAATGTTTTCAAGGTTGCAATTGGGTGTTTTTCCCAATTCCATTACCTAACAATGAACTAACTCGTGGTTCTCTCCAAATATTGCCATAAAGCATCTTCCTTGAGGTTGATCTTTTGGGGGAGAAAAGACCTAGATGATTGCAAGAGACACCTCAATTATTTGTTGCATTTTATTTAACAATACTTATGATTTTTTTTGGTGTACTTTAAGATTTAAAATTTAATTTAAAATTTAAGAATAATATATACAATGTATACACTTTTAAGATGAAGATTACCACCAAAGGACAAGCATAGGAAAATTTCCTAAGTAGGAGAACCAAAAAAGTGAAAAATCTCAAGAAAATAGACATTTTGATGTTTTAAAATTAGTAAAAAATAGAAAAAAATGATAAATAAAATTTAAAATGTCATTTGTAACAACTTCACAAAGATGGCCATTTACCAAAAGAATCACCAAAATAATATATTTTATATATTTTGAAATGTGAGTTGAATGAAGCTCATTTTGTAAACTTCTACACCTCATAAAATCAACTATTTCTAAAAGTCCTTCGGATAGTAGCTACAAGTCTACTAGAAGGTCATCTCTTCCAAATTTTAGCTCAAAGTTTGTTTGTATTTTTTGTATTTTTTAATGTAGCACTTTGCTCCAAAATCCTGCAAATTGAGTACTTTGATATAAACTTGGAGTTTATTTTTGGATAGTTATTTTTTTCTAAATTCCAAAAAATTAGGCAAGGTGTATAATAGTCATCGATACCTTGTATATAATTTTAGCATCACTTTGAGTAAGAATGTAAAAGTTATGGCCCAAAAATATGGTCAAACTATGATGTATGACATGAAATAGTATAGATGTTTCTTGCAATCACCCACCTGTCTTGAAAAAAAGAATTATTGCATTTTGTAAAGGACAATTTGACATTGAATGCAATTTGATTCATGATTTTTGAAGTGTTGTGGAATGAGTTATAGTAAACTTTTGAAATTTAGTGTTTTCATCTAGCTACATGAGTCCTATTAGCATCCCCACTTTAAATTGTTCATCATCAATGCATTTAAGTATCTATGCAATATCACCCCTGCCATGCAAATGATGCAATAGATGTGTAAAAGGGACTTTAGAAGAAGTGCAATTTTAGCCGGCTTTTCACTTTATAGTATTCAATAAAAAAGACTTGTTTTGTTTCAACTTAAAATTATAAATATTTCCATTCTTTAGGGCAAAATGTAAACACATTACATTTTCTTGGAGAATTCATCTAAATGATAAATTAATTTGAGGTTCAACCATTATGAAACATGCATTCATTGATCATCAAAATGTTAAGAGTTTCCTTATTGACATCCATTTAAAACTAATTTCTCATGAAAACTTTATAATTTGGAATTAAGTATTGTTAACTATTTCACTTGTTTTTTTGCTATCATTTTTTTACCTTAACTATTGGATTGATTACAATTCTTCTTGAATTAGTAGTGAATTATTTGAAAAATAGAATTTAGTTGGCATCTATGGGTCATTGCAAGAAACACTGACCACTTTTGTAGCACTTTGCAAAATTTGTTCTTGTCTAATGCTATAACTTTTGATTGATGAATCCAATGCCCAAACCAAAAAACCTATTTCTAGAGATTTGATTGCAATCATATTCAATATTTTTCAGAATTAAAAAAAAATCATTTTATATTTAAAAGTTATTTTTGTTAATTTGTCACACTTTCAAGATTAAAGGTTTTTTATACAATTGATTAGTTTAAATTAATGATTTTTGGTTGAAATTTTTGTGGTATGTTTTTGTAGTAGGTATACATGTCCCTATTAAAGGGCATCTAAAAAAACATTATCTAGGACATTATCTTTTCTAGGACATCATCTTGGACATTGAATTCTACTAAAGAAAATGCATACATTGACATTTTAATTTGTGAAAAATAGGAAAAACAATTTTGAGAAAAACTAAAGATTGGCCATTTGAGAAGACTTTATGGTGATGAGGTTTGACTAAGAAAATGAGTTCAAAATCATTTCTAATGTTTTGAAGTGTGCGCGCAAGGGAGGCCTGTTTGCACTAATGTAGAGGTCATAAAATAATGTTTTTTTAGATGCCCTTTAATAGGGACATGTATACCTACTACAAAAACATACCACAAAAATTTCAACCAAAAATCATTAATTTCAACTAATCAATTGTATAAAAAACCTTTAATCTTGAAAGTGTGACAAATTAACAAAAATAACTTTTAAATATAAGATGATTTTTTTAAAATCCTGAAAAATATTGAATATGATTGCAATTAAAATCTCTAGAAATAGTTTTTTGGTTTGGGCATTGGATTCATCAATCAAAAGTTATAGCATTAGACAAGAACAAATTTTGCAAAGTGCTACAAAAGTGGTCGGTGTTTCTTGCAATGACCCCTATTCAAAATAGTGCCTTAAACACCCTACTGGTTGGATTTGGTGATAAATTTAGTCTCTCGTTACCCTAGAAGTTAGAAGATGTAGAAAAACTAATCTCTCAATCAAGTTCCATAGCTTGTCTTTGAAAGTCAAGCCTATGGGAGTCATGGACTTTGGAAGTACTGTAAAGTGAGAGATTTAGAGGGGGACAAAAAATTTAATCTAAAATTTTTATTATAAATTTTTAAAGTAATACATCTCATAATGTGAGTTTTATTTGAATGATTGAATATGAGCTTTTAGCTTAAGGGGCCCTCAAATTGTAATCAATCCACCTCTCTAAATAGACTTGGCTATGAAAATAGGTGATTCAAATTTTTATGTACTTTTTGGGCACAAAAGACTAAAACGTTGCACATGCCATTCTCTCCTTTCGAAATTAAAATTTTGAGTATAGAGTTGCATTCCTTAATCTTCCCAATTTTTTAATCTCTAATTTTCTCTCCTTGCTTACGACCTCTAGTGTCTAGGAATGCTTTACAAAGGATTTGGATATATTATTTGTAGTTATAAAGATTAATTTATAATTTCTTTAATAAGGGAAATCATATCCCAAGCCTCCATAACATGTGAGCTCCATTCCACACAGCACGCCTTCAAGAGAGTCCCCATCATGGCTCATGGCTCATGTGGAGCAAGTAAGTTATGGAGTATGACAGAATGGTAGCACTGTCATTTTCTGCACAAGCAATTAACGTAGTTTTCTGCTTTCGCAGAAGCACCATTGGTCCTTTCAATTCAGAAAAAGCAATAAATCAAAAAATTTAAGTTTGTCAGTGACAGACATCTTTTATTGAGGTGTGGGGGCAAGTAATGGTCAACTTGTACACTTAATTAACAGCAGATTATCACTTTCTCAGTTAATCGCAGTGACAATGAGCAGTTGATGAGCACCGTAACTTAAGTGTGAGACTGAGATCTTGACACTCGGCCAGAGTTTGCACGGATTACTCGTTCCCACCTGAGAAAGCGTGAAAGTTATGCATTTCCTTCCAAATTCCAATACTTGAGATGGAGTTGTAAGCCGTGGAAACAACTCCTGCCACATAGTTTAAGGCTTTCAAAGAGTCAACTCCTAACAATTGAAGTAAATTAAGTAAGTTAACTCGCCAAGGAGATTAGCAGGAATCGCACCTGCCGAACCACCTGACATCTAATCTGGGTCGCACACCGGCTTAAACAGACTTCGTGCCATTCATATGAGCTCACGGTGTGCAGAAAAGGATTCCTTCTGATAATACAAGACGATAATAAGAGTTTGGTTACCATCCTGTTGATACTCTGACACCCAAGGTCCGTGTGGTTGGCAAGAAAGGAAACTGGACAATAGCGTCAGAATAATTGAACTCTAGGTTTGCAGTCGTCCGCACAAACACACTCCAGGCTGTACAACCAACTCGTACAATGTTACTGGTCGGTGGATCCCCAATGAATAGTGAAAACAAATCCCTGTTTGAAATTTTTTATTTTTACAGAACAGGGACTGAGATATGGGTTCTGAGCCAGGGTACCTGAATATTTGACAAGTTGCATTTGTTACAGCCACTCCCCACTAAATGCTGTAGTAGATGCTCAGCACTATTGGACTTGAAGTTCAAAAGCGAGGTAAACTAGGCTATTCTTTACATCGAAATATCTGGTTCGTGCTTCGCTTCATCCCGAAGTCCATATTGCCGTCGGTCTTTTGCAGCAGCTTGTTGTGTTAAGTACATTATATTCATCTCATGACAAAGGAAAGAAGCAGCCTCAGCCTCACTGTGTCCGGTTGTCTTCGATGTAAGCAGTCACAATGTCTGTAATGCTCCTGTATTATCAGCAAAGGTGACTTCAAATTTTAGCTCAATAAATTCGAGCCATTAGCTTCGATTCCAACATCGGCATAACATGGAAGGCTGATGACACAAGCATGAATTCGTGTACCTGTCCACATGGAAACCGAGAGATTTGGCAAAAGGAGTGTCCACAAACCCTGGCCAGGTATAAACAATCTTTTCGATGGCAGGGTCAAGCTCCCACTTGACCTGCGCTCACAAAATACCAGAATTAAGTTCAGCAACTTGATGGTTTTCGGGAAAATAAACTCTGCCGCTGAACGATCTCAATAAAACTCCAAAGGCCAGCACTTTCATCTCAGTGGAAATTTGAGTGTACTCACCAGGCTGGTGTCGCCACCAGCAGTACCCAATGCTTCCACCATCTCCTTGGGAGTTGTCTGCATGTCACCACAGTTCAATCGAAGGTCGCTTGCAATTCATCGGCGCAAACTTGCAAAGTCACATGGAACAATCATAAGGTCCGAATCACAGAGGAGCTGGAGGAAACAGATTCTCACTGTCAAGCCGGACAAAGTGATGGCTCTCTCGTTTCCTTTCAAACTCTTGATGCTCATAGCATGTATGAGGTTGCGCACTAACGTTCGCGGAGACTGAAAAGGGTACCACAAATCACAGATTTGCCAAACTTAGTGGGTGATGTAACACAGTGACACAAACAACAGCTGAAATGGGGCCGGAACATACCTGCACATAAAGAGGCCAGCTTGGATCCACAGGGCATACTGCAGTTTTGCCCTTCAGAGGCTCGCGAATGATGGAGGAACAAAAGGAGGATGCCGCAGTATTAGGCCTGCAAACGAGACACACGAGAAATTTGAATCAGAATGAGGAAATCAGACCTCACTGGAGTATTGCTAGTGTAAAACTTGAAGAATGAACGGACTGAAAAATTGGCTATGAGCACATACCTGCCCGGTCTAACAATAATTGTTGGAAGCCTAAGACACCTTCCATCAACGAAGCCCTTTCGGGTGGCGTCGGATATCAAAATCTCGCATATCAATTTCTGTTCACAAGCACCAAGATGGACCGTGAAGTAGGACCATCGAGAATGAGAGCAAGGTAACATTAGCATTCATAAAATATCAACCATTTCTATTTTCAGAAGTTCGATTGCAAGCATCCCCTCTTCCAACTTCCAAGGCTTGTGCGCAATTAAAATGCATAGCACGGAGAAAACGACAACCCTAAAACGGCCTAAGAGAGGCACCTGAGAGCCATATGATGATTGAGGATATGCAGTGGTCGTGTCCGTGAAGTTCCTTCCTCCATCCACTCCCTCCTACAAAAAGAGATATGGGCATGGACACTATCAGCAATAAATTGTCCAATTCCAATTCATGAACAAAGCGAAAGTATTAATCAAGGATTCATGGTTTTAGAATGATCAATTCGATTTGTCATAACGTGAAAAACATAAATCAGATGGCGCCAGAGTAAATATCACCAGAATCAGTGGAAAACAATGCCCGTGTTGATCAAACAATAGATAAGATTGGAAAAAGAAAGTTCCCAACATGACCCAGAATTCATGGACTCCACTTTCGGGATTTTTGGCCCTTCAGAGATTAAAGAGTTCTGGGCATTGATATTCCACATTACCACAACACTTGCTGGCAGTGGGCCAAACACAGCCACAGAGCTGGTGAACACCAAACGTGGGCAATGCCCCAAGTCTTTACATCGCTTGATAATCGCCCTCATTCCATCAATGTTCACCTGGGCAGAACAAGCAGCCAGGAAAAAGCCGTAAATGAGGCGACGAGGGGTGCTTGAGTTTAATCCCATGACAACGTGTTCACCTTCAAGAGGAGATTCTTATGCCCCAGGAGGAGATTCATACCTTCAAACCTAGCTCAAAATTCGCTTCTGCACCAGAACTAACCAGTGCTGCCAAGTGGTATATGCTGCACAAGGATTCACGGTTTTGAAATGTCCAATTTGAATGATCATATTGGGAAAATAGTAGAATTCAGGAAAGAACCATTTCATACCACTAGACATTGAAGAACATCGCATGTGTGAGTCAAAAAAGAAAGAAAATTGAACAAAAGAATGCCCCCATATAACCTACTGAAAACTGCTATAACGAAACAGTAGGCCTCATATGAATCTCATGGGCCTTCAGGTCTATAAAAACTGAAGTCTCAGCATCTGTAGTTCCGGTTAGATTGTCATAACAGAGCCTCATCTGGCAGCATATTCGGTCTAAAGACTCGGAGGGTATTTGTAGCACAATTTGAGCCATCCATTAAACCCCAGCTCTGCCACGATAGTGGCTCACATACCTGTGCACATCTTCGGTGATGACACTCTCCAGAACCTTCTCATCAGCTATGTCTCCAGTCACCTGCAATCCTTCACCACTCCAATTATCCCCACACGATCACAATGTACCCACAATAGGCCAAGACCCATACACAAAAAAACTCTCAGAACAGAGCATTGCTAAAGAATTTGCAACAAAACATTCACCTTCCAGACCCACAACACTGAATCAATCAGGTTCAAGTCTCATGACCCCCAAAACCTAAACTCCACTCCACTTCAAGATCGTTAGATTTGAATGCAATTCCAATTCACAAATTCATCAATTTCTGGGGAAGGGACGCACGTAATGAGCGCCCGAGACCAGGTTGGGAGGCGGAGATGCATGGTCCAGAAGAATGAGCTTGTTCGGGTGGTGAGGGGCGAGGTTCCTTGCCAGCAGGTTGCCCAGAAAGCCACATGCGCCCGTGATGAGCACCTTGCCGTCTTCCATAGCCATAGCCCCAAGAGTTTGAGCAATCTGATTCCAGCTTCAACTTAGAATCTCAATGTCCCCCAGCCGAATTCGAGAAAGAAGGATGATGGTCTTGGAGCTTCACGACAACTAATGGTACTTGATGGCAACACGCAGGACGCAAAAATTGTAGAGACAAATTCAAAGGCAAATTCGCTTGCGGGCGAAGATGCTTGATGTTTGCGTAGTGTTGGACGTACAGAAGGACATCACAGGGAAGGTGAAGAGATGCCTTGAATTGCGCTAAGGATAATTCTTCAAGCTAATTAAGGTAAGGTAGTCTGCTCTAAAAGCGACCATTTAAGGTCTGGTTGCATTTTCTCATGGACTTCTGTGGAGAGAAATAATTTATTTTTTCTTATTTTTCAGAGAGAGAAAAATGGATGCCGCATGCAATGAAAGTGGTTTCATAATTTTTAGAGCAATACTGAATTAGTTATGATTTTTTAAAGATGGAAGTCCTAGATACCTATTTGTGACTATAGGCTTGACAAAATGGGAACACATGTGGTATGTAAAGAGAGATGGGGAAATCTAGAAGGAGCTTGTTGACTTGCTTTAAAGAACAAGGGAGGGTCCTTAATGTGACCATTGGTAGTATTAGAGGTTTTAGATTCTATATACTATTTTCAATGGTTGTTGGCCATCCAAATTTGATTTTAAACATATTATTGTACACATGTTAAGGGCAAAACACCCATTCCCGCACCTGTTCCTTGCAATGGACTGTAGATTCACCCAAATGTGTCAGTTGACTTCCCCTCATGTGTTCGCCACATGTATGATTGTAATTTACTGACACAACTGAAAGACACATAGGAAAATTTGATTGGCTGAGTGTTGATTTTTTGCAGGGTATAGTTTTTGGAGCACCTACAAGACGATTCCACAAGTCTAGGAAGCCAACACTTTGGAAATTTGTAGAAATTACATACTGTATCCAAAAAATCTAATTTTTTTTAATATTCATAATTTTCACTCGCTAATACTAGAAAAATATCATTTTTAGAAAATGTTGCCTCAAACTATGCTGAATTCCTTATTTGAACGGTTTTGGGTGTTTCCACCATACAAGTTTTTGAAATGGACCACATTGCATGTTAAACCAATCTACAGTACAACCTAATGCACCCTCATTTCTTCTTCATGCCATTTGCTATCAATCACTATTCCCTTTTAAAACTACATCATGTCTTTTTATCCTCAATTGTAGGGGCCATTTTAAAATAGTGCTGGCTTTTAGAGCAAACTCCTTTAAGTGCACCCAATCATAATTAACATTAATAGCAACATAGTATACATATTATTAGAAATATGAATTTCTTTTATTGGATCTTTATTGGCAATTGAAACAAGATTCTAAAGCACTTCAACATGCATTATTTGGACAATGTAAAAGGTAGTACAACCCATGACAACTCAAATTTGCAATCTGGATATCTTGTGCAATGTATTGGTTGTTGCCTATATATTTTAAAGAAAGAATTAGGTGAATGGAATGGAATGCAAGTAGAATTGCATTAATCTCATAAGAATTGGAATTGATATAAATTTTCAAACCAAATATATGAAATCATTAGTAGGTGGGGATCATGTCCAACTTGAAGAGGTTCAAATTTCAGTGACCCACCACCTTAATCTCCTTTGATGAATGCTTTAAAAGTACAAGTTGAACATTCTAAAAGCACCTTCTTTATTGGTTGAAACTACTATTTATTCTGAGAAGTATCTATTTGCAAATTCATCTACCCAACATTTATAGAACTACATGCTAACCAACCTTAAACCAGTTTTAAATAATTGTGAACTTGCCTAAATTAATTTTGAATACTCAATTACTTGCCTAAAATACATTAATAGTACAAACATTGCAGAAATAGGTAGGAAGATTGACAGAGATGGACGGGGCCTATAGATATCAAAATTGGATTAGTAATAGCAGTGGACTAGTTGATTCTAAAGAAGTTATAAAATTTTAAAGGATTGTCCAAAGGTGTACCAAAAATTGATACTAGACATTTCCATGCCTTCATGTTCTTATTAAGTACATCTTGTGGCATCAATATCGACAATAGGTTTTAGTTTTATTTATTGGTTCAAATATAGGTGTTGCATTTGGAGCAATCATGAGAATGGTGCACAAAATTTACACTTATTAAATGTTTGGATAAGTTTATTATTATGGTTCCTATTATGAAATCAATTGGGTTTTTGTTGAATCTATTGTAGAGTTGGAGTTTGAAGGGGGATTGAGACCGGAATTGAGGCTCCTTTATAATGTTTTTTTAAAAATATTGTTAGTATTAATTATGATTTTTAAAGATTTTTTGATAAAGAGAAAGATAGAAGGCAATCAACTATGAATTTTCAAAGTGTTGCAACTTGCAAATCACTAGTTCCAAATATTCATCTAGGCTCTCATGAATAAAGGCTCTATATTTGGACAAAAAAATACTTGAGATTATGTAGGGTGTGGTTTTAGAAATGGGTTGTAATTTGGTGCAATTACCTTTGAGAATTTTTCTCACATAAATTTATCCATCTCCAAAAGGTAGAGGTAGCAAAGTTTATAATTATTAATTTTTCATTTGTGAATATTTGGTGAACTTTTACCTTGATTTTTCATTATTAAAATAAAAATAAAGAAAAGCACATATTAAATAGTACATGTAGTGATTTCATTAAGGGAATTATATGTACAAGAGATGCAAAAGCTAGTTATCTTTTATAGTTTAGATAGATTATAGTATCTTAACCCTTAAAGGACCGCAACTATGTTTCCACCAAAATTGCTCCAAAACTGTCATTTCTAGGAGAGCTACCAAATTTCAGAAAAAAAAACATTTTTTGACACATGTAACCGTAAGATCTCTTAGTGCACTATTTTGGGAAGATGTAGAAAAAAATTGAGAAATTTACGCCATGTAAATTGCAAGATATTAGTGTTTGAAGTTACAAAAATCATTTTTTTACCACTGCGAAAATCCAAGAAGCTGCACTTCAAAAGGTTACATTTGTATGCAAAAATGTCCAAAATGGTTGCAACTATTTGGATTTATTTTCCAATTCAAGTTGGCTATATGCTTGAAAATTTTCATATCATTTGGAATTGTACAACATGTACAAAAAGAATAGTAAGAAGAAAGAAGTAGAGAATGATTCAAAATACAAAAATGGTAACAATTTATTTATTGAATTGAAAAATGCCAATCCCAATGGTTCAAATGTTGTAATAAACAATCTACACCCAATGTTTTTATTTTTTTTCAAAAATATTGAAAATTGAGTAAAATAAAGGACTTCAAAGTTTATTTTAGAGAAGAGAATCTATAACTACCCGCAAACTAAAATCCTTCATAACTTTTGACTCATTAATCCAAATGGAATGATTCAAAGCTTTACATGTATATAAATCTATAAAATCAATTTCAAATTTTTATTTCCAAAAAAAATGATTTTTTCTAATCTGCCCAAACTGCCCGAGTTGAGAAACAAACAATGTTTTATGCGATAACTTTTCAACCATGTAGTCAAAAGTCACGAAAATTGTTGGGCTTTAAAGATACTCCTCGTCCACACCTTCTATTAAATTTTGGTTCCAAAATATAGAAATCTGTAGCCACACGTACCTGCCCAAAATCGCTATGTTGCCAAAAAAGGCATGTTGGTCCTTTAGGGGTTAATCTTAATTATTGAAACACTTCTTGTAGATTTGAAAATTTAATTGTTGACTCTATTTTTGACAACTTTGAAGATTTTTTTCAAAAAAGAAAAAGAAGATAAAGAAGGGATCAAATACAAATTACCACCTTAGGTAGTGCAAATTTGCAAAGATGGGACCTAAATCTCAACTTAGGAAGAAGGCAACCTTGAATGATTAGATTGGACACAATCATGCTTTGTTGTCATTCACCCCCAAAAAATAAAAGATTGAATAAAAATTTAAATGTAATTTAGAATTAGAACAAAACAAATATGAAAGAGACAATAAACTTTTCAACTACTAGGATAATTCTATTCTATTGTAGAAATTTCTATAAGAATTAAGCTATAATAAATTATTTTTGTCATATTGATTTAAAAAGGAATCAATAAAAATTAGTAAAGGTGGTGACTTCCATTGTCTACAAAGTGCCCAAAGCCTACAAAAAACAACTTCTATAAGTAGCTTAGAAACCAAATCCACATATCAATTCAAATACTAAGGTAGGAGGTCTAGACTCTAAAAAGCAAGTCTTTAAGAGAAATCACATTTTTTAACAACCTAAATCTTATGAAATATTTTCAAATAAATTTTTGTAGAAAGAAAGATGGAATTAGCATTTGATTCAAGTCATTTCATACTCATTAAACCTTTATATAATTAGTCAAGAATTTTTGAGGTTAAAATATTGTGGTTACTAAACTTGAGCATCCACGTCCACGTATATGTGTGGATGAGTGTCTCAACAAAGTGGTCACAAAGATGTTTTTAGAAAATGTGAGAATTGCAAAAAGCTCTATGCCACAAATGGTCACGTTTTTTAACAATTTTTTTCCCAAAATATGTAATAACTTGATTATGAAGACATTTATGTAGTTGGTTTAAGAACTTTCAACTTTTAATAAGAAAATGGGATATTTTTAGTATAGTATATGAAGTTATGAGCTTGTTATAGCCAAATAAAACATTACATATGGACTTTTTTGAGGATATAGATATATTTAAATGTTTTTTCTAGTGACTTTGTTATGAGTGCTCCAAAGGTTTTGCTTGAGTGAAATGCTTTCTATATTATAAGAACTTCTTTTAATACAGAATTAGGGACTTTTTTTGTAGTTAAAATGAAGGTCAAATTTTGGGGATGTCTTTTTGGATAAGTAATTACTATTATCATTAGTTTTTTCTATTGTATTTTATAATAGAAGATTTAGGTGTTTTTTCCTTTTTCAAACAAATTTGTATTTATTTCCAATGGAATAATTGTCAAAGGAAATAACCTTCAATTTTAGTGATTTATAGTGACGTTGTCCTGTTGTAAATTCCTACATAGTGTACAAACATATTATAATATGTTTTATTGGGTAGCTTCAAGGTGACGTTAATTTTTTGAATAACTTCAAGGTGACGTTGTTCTATTGAGGTGTACAACATCCATTTAAGAACACGATTTTGCCTTAGAGTTTCATTGGATTTTGTTAGTGAGTTTAGTTTCTACATTAGAACTAGAATGTCGAACTGGAGGGTTTTTTCTGAGTCTCAAGATGAAGAGCCGCAACCGGAGGCTGAATTTGAACTTTCATTGTCACAACTGTCGGATCAACATCTTCTGTTGCGAAATATTGTATTGCCGCGTGAGCATCCACGAGATGAAGCTGGGCCTTCTCGACCGCCGAAACAACCTCGTGTGGAGCAACGGTGGCACGTGAACCTTCAGCGAGATGCTCGAGCTTTGATAATCTTATTGTAAGTTGCGTGTGTTGAGCCCGAAAGTTGTGAAGTGACGTTTGAAGGATGTTTTGAAGGTCTAAACGACGAGCAATACTTTGGTATGGTGAGGCCTATCGAAGGGAGTCGCGGTCACGAATGATGGTTAGAAGGACCGGTGAATCCTTTGACAAAGGCAGAACGTGCTGATTATGTCGCCGCGACAATCAAACGCATCCTCAAGTTTCTGTAGATGGAGTGAAGCTTCGATTGGAACTCTAGTTTTTTACCTCTAGTAAACATTTATTGAATGTTAGTTCTTAATTTTATATTTTGAGTATTTTATTTTAATCGCAATGTGTGATTATAAATGTAAGATGAAATTTGATGATAGAAAAATTAGCTTAGGGTTTGGTGATAAGGGAGAGTGTGAATGAGGAAGTGATTGGAATCTTAGGTGGGGTCTTGGTAGGGGTATAGGTTGATGTGCCTCACCCCCTCACTTATGATGGAGAGGACATTGGGAAAAAGATGCTTAGTTGATGTGTGGAGAGGAGGAAGTGTGTGTGTGTTTTGGGAGTTTTTTGGGTCGAATTTCAGGTTGATGTAGCTCATTGAGCATGAAGAATTGAGTAATGAAATTTTGGCATGACATTCCTTGTGTTTATAGCTTTCCAAAGAGTGTTTACAAGTTGGATTTGGAGTTCGGAGTCAAAAGTTATGAGAGCTTGAAATTGTGAAGACCTAAGGATCTCCATTGAGACGTCAGAGGCTTCAACAAGCTATAACTTTTGTAATACTTGTTTATTTGACTTGAGATTTGGAGAGATTGTATATAATTGTAGTAGTTTTCCAAAAAGTCATCATTCATCTGGTTTGAAGTTTGTAAGAGAAAGTTATGAGGAATTGAAGGTTTGGAGGAAAATTGGAGTTTGGAAGGAAAAAGGCCGTGACTTGAAATGACCACAACTTTGGGTGTGTTTTTCATATGTCTTTGAAAATTCTTGTGGAGTTAGTTTGTAGAATTTCCTATCCATAATGAGTTTATTCACTTCATTTGAATTCTTATTGAAAAAATTATAGAGTGTAAAAGATAGGAAGGAGTGTTGCCTTTATAGTTTAGAAACCCGAGACTTTGTTCCTTAATAACTTTTGGACAGAGTCTTAGTTTCTCATGAAACTTTATGAGATTGTGGATATTAGTTTGAGGATTCTAAATTGCTATCACACTTGCAATTTGAATTTGTAGTTCAAAAGTTATAGAAAAATATAGAGGCAGTAGTTGGTTGCCAAGGGATTTGAAGAACCTCTACTTTGCACTCTAATAACTTTTGGATAGTAGTTTAGATAGAGTTGATATTTGGAGGGTGTTTCCCTTATAAAGTTATCTTTCCAAAATGCTATTATACGAAGTATTTGGAGACTTAAGCCATCTGTAGCACTAAAAAGAAGGTCGCAGCTAGTGAAAGGAGAAGTTTCTAGTGTTCTTTGGGGTTCTTTGAAGTTCTTTGGGGTTCTTTGGGTTCTTTTGAAGACTTGAAGATTTGAAGGCCGTACATGCTGAGAACCTAGCCTTGTGTTGTGGTTTGTGGCTTGTTTTCATTTCTGTTATTCCCAGCCAGTTTTGGAGGCTAGTTGAAAATTCAATTTCTACATTGTAAAACTGTTGCGAGCTGTGGTTATCCAGTAAACGCTCCATTTTGTATTTGTGGCGACGAAGTGGGGTTAATGGCCCACATGGTCGATCTTTTATGTTGTTCCCATTGATGAAAGGCGCTTCCTGGTCATCGTGGGTTTGAAGTTTAGAGGCCCATCATCCGGACGGTCACTCGTGTTGGTCGTCCCATTTTACATGTCCGAAGCCTTGTTTCTTATTACACATCTTCACCCTTGGCCCTATAGAGCCAACCACAGGATAGGCCAACGAAAGAATAAATGAAGATTCAAGCAAAGATTCGAGTGAAGATGAAGAGAAGATTTGAGTTTTGAAGACTTATCCAACTTCATTCATTAACGTGCAGCCAGACCCCCTGTGTGTTCCCTAAGCGCGCTCCTCTCTACCCGACAACGTGATGGGTGTCATTTTTGAGCCACTCATCTATGCAACTAACCATCTTCAAATGTATAACATTGGTACATTGTAAAATGCAAAATGTACCCCTACATTAGAAGATGCATTTAGAACCTAGTTTATTTAGGACCTTCTATCTTAGAAACCTTGATAGAAAGTAGATTTGATTCTCCTTCTAGCAACTTATTTTGCTATAGACATTGTAATTGTTGCATAATATTGAATATAAATTAAATATTTAATTTTACATTTAATAATTAATCTTTTGACACCTAAATCTATTTTTCCAATTTTTTAGGAAAATTTTATTTTTATTTTTGTACAAATGTATTATTTACCTTGATTTCATCAATTTTATCATAAAGAATTTTAAAAAACTCAACCATTGCTTTGGATGCATTAGAAGTTATTTGAGCAAATCATTGCCTAATACTTCTTTGTTCATCATCCACAAAATGGACTCTGGAGCACTAAGGGGCTAAATGGATCTACTTAAATATGGTATACTTTAGATAGTAGGTGTATTTTTAAATTTTGTTTATATCAAATGAGAACATGTTGATATCATCTTAGATAGAAAGTTGTGGTGTCTAGTAGGACAAACATGTGCGGTATAGACATTCAAACCCTTCTGGATTTGAATATTACATTTATTTAGATGATATTGCAAATAATGGTCTAGGTAATAGTAGACTACCAATTTTCATTCATTTAAACATATAAAAATCATAAGACATTGACCTATATCTATTAAAAAAATCATGTAGTAGACAATGTTTAATATTTAGGGAATTATGTTACATGGTAACATCTTTCCAATCCTCCCCATCCGTGCATGTTTTTTTTCTAGCATACCAATTGGTCTACTTCAAATAAGTACATTATAAGTGGAAATTTATTTTAAATTTATTTTAAATGAGATGCCTTTGTAAACTATGTAGATTCAAGACTATATATATATATATGGTGAGTGATGTTGGCACCAAGTAGCATCATGATATGATATTTAATGCTATTGGAGTTGCTAAAACCGCTAGGATATTTTCAATCATTTTCTTTGTCCACACAACTTTCCAAAGTTGACACCAATCTATCACTCCTACTTTTGTGCATAGGAATTTTACTTAAAGTCTCTACTTGTATCTTTGTCAAGTGGTGGAAGTAGGGAATTAGAGAAACTTTGCCAAAATAGTCATTATCTTTGATGAAATTAGATAAATCACATAGAGAATTATGTTCTTCTCAATTATTTCCTCTATTGTAAACATTTTCTTCACATTCATGATGTCCATGATTGTAAAAATAAATCATGATCAATGCTTACTTGGAAATATAGGGAAAAGAATACCATTTCTTGGGTTGAAAAATTTGAACTTGCCCTCCCTTCTTCAATGTGGATGTTGCTAAAGAGTCAATCACTAGATATTAATTTTTTGGCCTATAATTTCTAGTCAAAGTCTCTTCCCCATCCCTAGCTACTAACATCCCTCCATCCTTGTCTTTTCCCCTCTAGGCTTCCATTATCTCTTCCCACCAATATTTCCTTATAAAAGTTAACCTACATCGTCTCTTGTTCATCTTTTCTCCTTCCTCCCACCCTCTCTTCGCCTTCCTTACACCTTATTCCACCTATAATAGGTGGAGAACCTTTAGCAATCGGAGCAATGTGTGAGTCCTCTCATCTTAGTGATTCCTTTCTTTTTCTTCTATGTTGACATTGATTTGAAGTTGCTAGCATTTGCATCGTAAAGAAGTTCTTTAGTCCATAGCAAATCCTCAAGATTTGGTTCTTTTCCTTCATAAACATTGTCTCCAAAACTATCTTTTGAGAAGTATTCACAACTTGATTCTCTTCTGATCCCCTCTTCTCTACAAATTATTGGCTCCCAAAGAAAACTGGATTTTAGGAATAAAATATTTGCTTGTATTGCTTTTAAAAAAGTTAGTGTTTACTACCCTTGGTTGTAATGGTTGTAGTGACATGGCACATGTGGTCTCCTTTAGAGAACTTGTGGTGGCATTATAGAATAGAAGCATCAAAGTTATACTTGCAAAGGTTTCCTTTGCCTTCAATCTAAAGTTGAAGTGTAGAGCTTCCAAGTAAGATGCATGGTGTATTAAATGAAAGAAGTAAAAAAATAATAAATATAAGAGAATAATAACTTGAATTTCATAAAGAATTCAAGAAATGAATCAAAAGGAAACCTAAAATTGTAGAAGAGAAATGAAAATAAAAGATGTATCCTCAATTGAGAGTTTCATGTGGAGTTTCATGCAAAGTTATCAACTATGCAAACCTTCTACTATATTTGTACTACTTCACAAATATCTCTATTAGTTGTATGTAGTCTAGTATGACTTGTGTAGCTATACTTGCCACTAGCTTCTTAATTAATTTTAGTATAAACATTTAGTGTTTTTCAAAGAGACTAAATTCAATTGGAAAAGTGCTATAAACTCCAAACATTCTTTTAGTATTCTAGATTTGAACATTTGTGGAGAGACATGTGACTTTGAAGTACAACTTTGAAGCATTGGCTATAGTTTAGGTGTTGAGATACTAGATGTCTTATTTCCTAGTTATTACATTGGATGGATTGTTTGCCCAAACTATCCAAATTCTCTGCTTATCAAGGATGTCAAGTGACCTCACCTACTTGATGTCACTACTTTAAGGTAGTTGCAATGTCTATCTAGTGTGTTTGAACCATCTAATATGTGTGTGGAAAGCTCTTGAATGCTAATGAGTTGATCAATCCTAGGTGTAAAGTGTGTGGTAATACTCCAAAGCTGCGGCCAACAGACCACCTCTTTCTAGACCTCCCTAATTTCAATGACCAATTACAATCCTACATTACTAGCATGTCAAAAAAAGGAGAGTGGAGTCCCAATTCTATCCAACAAACCAACACTTGAATTTGGAATGGGTTGAAAGAGCAATGCATCACAAGAGATCTTAAGTGGGGTGTTCCAGTATGACTTGAAAAGTATAAGGAAAAGGTATTTTATGTTTGGTTTGATGCACCTATTGGATATATTTCAATCACAGCTAATTACACTCTTGAATGGGAGAAGTGGTGGAAATCTCCAAAGGATGTGGAGCTAGTTCAATTTATGGGAAAAGACAATGTACCATTCAATACAATTATCTTCCCATCTACGCTTTTGGGCACTAAAGAGCCGTGGACTTTAATGAAGACAATTAGTGTCATTGAATATCTGAACTATGAATCAGGAAAGTTTTGAAAGAGTCAAGGAGTTGGTGTCTTTGGAAATGATGTGAAGAGCACAAATATACCTATTGAAGTTTTGAGATACTATCTTTTGATTAACTGGCCAGAGGCGTCCAACACATTATTTACATGGGTAGATTTGCAAACAAAACAAAACAATGAGTTGTTTAAGAATCTTGGCAACTTTGTCCATTGAACACTTTCATTTCTAGCAAAGTCAATAGAGGAAGGAGGGTATGGAAAAGTTATTCCAAAAGTTTGTAATCTAGGGGAACATGAACTCACTAGGACCTTTGCTATTAAGATCACTACCACTCTTGATGACTATATTAATTGTATGGAGTTGGTAAAATTGAAGGGTGGTCTTAAAGTTGCAATGCAAATATCTAGTCTTGGCAATCTATATTTACAAGAGAGTCAATTTTGGAAGTTGTATAAGGAAGATTGTCCTTCATGTGACATTGTGTTGAAGACTTCAGTTGGAGTGGTGCATCTTTTGGCTACACCTCTTGAGCCTTTCATGCCATCATTTTCCCAAAAAGTTCTTAGGCAATTGAATCTTCCCATATCAACCATCAAGCTTGTGAATGAAGATGGTGATTTGGAATGAGCATCTAAGCCGTGGACTTTGGTCCAAACTGGCCACACTATTGGCAATCCTGAGCCGATATTTGCAAAAATGAAAGATGAACAGATAGGAAGTTACAAGAAAAAGTTTGTAGGTAGTTAGTTAGATCAAGCTAGAGCATTGGAGTCTACAACAATATCTCTGTTAGTGTCAAATTCAACCTTAGACTCTACATCAAAAGGAAAGAAGGAGTGTGGACAAAGTTGTTCAATATGAAAGAAATACCTAGTTGTAGGTTAGGGTTTGCATGTAGATGTCTTCAAAGAAGGTATTCATATTGGTTTTATTATAGATATGAAGAAGCATCCAAATGCTAACTCATTCTATGTAGATGTAGTATAAAATTTAAATTAATAAATCCCTAATCCTATCTTTCAAGATAGTAAGAGACAATTCAAACTTAAAAATGCATATAAATTTATCTAAATAAGTTTACAAGGAGTTAGGGGTATTATTGTAGGGGTTAGAAATGAAATATAAAATGAAATGAAATTAGAAAAAAGAAACAAAAAGAGAAGGCTACAATAATGTTTGGAAAGGGTTGCACATAACCTTGTGAGAAAGTCATCGATTTGGACTAAAAAAATCTTGAGAGTGTTGTCTTTATATATTTTTGTTTGGATTTTGGTTTCTTATTGATGTAGGTTTATACTACTTGATTTGTTGTACTACAAAAAACAAGGGTATATTAAATGACTTGCCTACAATGACTATAGAAGTCATTTTTTGTCCACAATGACTACAAAATAGTCATTTTGCAATCACTGTTAAGTTCTAGTCATTGTGGACAAGTTATTGTGGACAAGTCAATGTGGACATTTGTTTTTTTGTAGCAGTGTATGGGGTCATTGCAAGAAACACTGTGCAATTTTTGTAGTGTTTTTAGAGTATTTTTTTCTTCAAGAGTACTTTAAAATTCTAAAAAGAATTCTAAAAAAATAAAAAATATATAATCCATGTATATACCCTTGAGAAAAAGATATACTAGAATAGAAAACTATAGAAAAAAATCTCTAAGTAGGAGAACTAAAAAAGTGCAAAATCTCATGAAAATTGGTACTTTCACATTTTAATTTGTAAAAAATATTTAAATCAAAATTTTTTAAAACTAAAATTTTTAAATTTGGAAAGAATTAATGTTGATGAGATTTCACTAAAATAATGATCTTAAAACCATCTTCAATAATCAATAATCGTGTGCAATGGAAGTTCTATTTATACTCGTGTGGAGGACATAAATTAATATATTTTTCAATTTCATTTGGAAGATAAATGTTTTACATCTATGAAAATCTATTATAAAAATTTTGTCTAAAAATCATTAAATTTGGGCATTGATAACGTAATGAAAACCATAAACTATACCCTATGGTATCTCAGCAAAAAATATTTCTAAATATAAAATGAATTTTTTAAATTTAAAAATGATAATGTATCTAATTAACATAAAGTTAGACATGTTCAATATAAATTTCATGTTCATTGGACTTGTGCTCCAAAAATTGTAGTAGACAACAAAAAAGTGACCCACATTGTGATAAGAAATAGGACCGGTGCATAAGAGGATTTTCAGCTGGTTTACAAGACTGCAAGTTCCCAAATGCTAAGAATGCATTGGGAACGTTGAGAACACAATGCTGATGTGGTCAAGCGATTGCCACGTCAGAAAATATTAATGAATTAATTATTTTAATTAATATTTTAATATTTTTAAAATATTTTTTAAAATCATTTTCTTTCTTTTTTAAACATTCTGAAATTTTTTGAAATTTTTTTTCTCAAAATTCAAAAATTCAGACCAGCAAGGGGCTAGTCTGCAGCAGTGGAAACAGTTTCTGGGAACACCCCTGAAATAGTCTTCTTCGGGGCCAGAAATCCTCTTATGTTTCTTGCAATGGCCTTGTGTTATGATCTTTATTTATACAACAAAGTGGAGAAGTAGAGATGCAATTACTACATGGTGGGCACCAATTTTAGGGTAGTAGCGGAGCTTGAATTGGTTGAATTCAGTGGATTAGCATTGAATTTGAAAATAGTAGGTGCTCATTGCAACTTAAGACTTTATTTTGTATAATCTCACAGTTTATTCACTCCACTTGCATCATTCTTTTATAGATGTTACATTGAACATCTAGATGTTATATTGAACATTATTATTGACATAAAAACATAAATTGTTTTATTGGACATCCCCTAAAATTGGTTACAAAAATTTGAAAACGTCATATAGAACACAAATTTCTTATAGTGTAATTTGCTCACCTTCAAACATGACATTCCTTGATGAAGATTTATGTTCAAAAATAAATGTAATAGAGGTCAAAACCAACTTTAGGAACAAATTGTAGGGAGAATTAGATAGAGATTCCTTTTTGTTTGGAAATGGAAACTAAATGTGTGTAAACTTCTACCATAAAATGTATTGGTTATTTCCTAGGTGGATTATTTTCATTATTTTTACTATTTTTTCCTAATTAAAACATGAAAGTATATATTTTCTTAAGACTTAATACTTTTCAAGATACATGCATGCATAACATTTATTCAATTGTCATCCAATTTTGCGTTTTACATTATTTGTTTATGTCAAGCAATCTCCTTCTCACCTAGATTTATGGCAAAAAATGACCCTCCTATTGGAATATGCCCTCTTCATTGGACTATTTTTTTGGCAATAAATCTCTTTTTAAAAGAGATTGCCCCATAGCCTATATAAATTTCATGAAAAATAGTTATGAAATTGGGTTTTTATATATGACTACCAAAATGTACATTGATATTAATACTTTACTTGCAAATGTTTTTTTTAAAACTCCTAGAATATATTCCACAATAAACCTAAGAAAAAAACCAGAAAGCCAAGGGAAAAGATCACTAGAGAAAATGACAACAAGGAGAGAGAATCAAATAATACCCTAATCTACACAAAATGACCCACTATTGAACTTCCTCCCATAAATGCATTTTGGACTATTTGTCCTAATTGTATTCTTCCACATTTACACTATCTTTTTTGGTAGAGAGTGACAGATGAGAGGTTTTTAGAAGATTTCAATTAGAGATTATTTCTTTTTGAATTTCCTTTAGTACATTGGGTTTGGTACTACTTTGGTTATCCCTTGTATTTTCTACACTATAAAGAAACATGGTAAAAAAAACCCACACTCAAAATTGAGTGCAGTTTTTTTTGCCACAGTTTTGTGTGGGCCGACTACGAGCATAATCAGCGTTTTTTGCAATTTTCCATTTCAATTTTTTGAATTTGGGGGCGTGAAATATACCATTAGAAAGGTATTGAAAATACCTTTCCAGTGGTATATTACACGCCCCAAAATTCAAAAAATTGAAGTGAAAAATTGCAAAAGAAGTTGATTGCCCATTATGCGCGCATGTACAAAAATCGCACTTGGTTTTGAGTGTGGTTTCTTTTTACCATGTTTTGTTATAGTGCTAGAAGCAAGTTGGCTAGTAATCCATATAGAATATATGCCATTTTTGTATATATTTTGTATACGTATCCATATATATGACATATGTATTGTACATGTATTTCCTATCCATATTCTTATCCATCTTTGTATCCATACCCATATCCTAGAGTGGCAAACAATGGCAATCAATGGTGGTTATTTATTTTTCAAATTGGAGATCAACAATGTTGGAGAGAGAAGGGAATTTTTTATGAGATCAATAGTTGTGGATTCAAAGAGGCTGGAGGGGATTGAAACAAGAAGGGGAGGGATGCATCATCACAGGAGATACGAGATAGTTACAGGAGATAGTCTAACTTGAAATTGCGCATGATTTTGCAGAGAATGAGTGTGAAAGTCGGTAGCTTCAGCGACAAATTTTTGGGATCCACTTCTAGTTGGGAACCTTTGAGCGTACATTTGGGTACTGAGACAGTGTAATACGCCACAACTTACATTGGTTTTCATATTGATATGTCTTTGTGAAGGTACAAAAATCTGCACTTTTTTCCAAGTCCACGTAACTACGAAAGCCACGAGTGTGGACGGACGGTTGTTCTCCTGATTCCACTTCACGTACTACGACCTATCAAGCAAAAATCGAACTGCGAGATACGCGAAATGTGAATCCCATCGACGTCGTGTAACTTTAATTAAGTTTTAATGTCTCAGAGTTGATTGATCAATCGCAACAAAAGTGATGGAATAGTCAATAATTACATACGTTACTCCTGGAAACTTGCAACGTCTATGAGATTGCAGCGGAGAGCATTCAACCTGTACATCCATGTCTATGAACACATTTCCGAGCTCCGTCAAAAGTTAACTGCTAAATCCTGTGCTGTACTGTACTGTACATGCTGTACAGTGAGACTGTCCCCGAAGTTTACATTCAATGGTGGATTCATCTCCTGTTCCGGTCCCGTAAGAAAGGAAGAATTCCTCACCAGGTTGTTTAGAGCGCATACGCTGGTGTTCGATCCGCAAGCTCACTGTCGCTGTCAATGATTTGCACATACGTCGTCCCATCAGGATTCTTGCATTCTGAATGGGTGATCCTGGGCACCTTCAAGCTCCTCGGTTGATGTTCGCTCAACATCACGGGTAACGTCGACTTGCACTTGCAAAATTGTTGCTCCTCGTCTTTTGACTCGTCCGGAAGGGGAACGATGGGCTCGTTCGGGATTGCAACGATCGGCTTGTTCAACTGGGAATGCTTCTGTCCACCTTCTGGTAGCCGATCTTCGGAGGATTGCACTTGCGAACTCTGCAAATTCTCCTCTGTTGGTTTCTGCGTCTCCGGAAAGAGAACGGATACGATGTTCTGCACGAATATCGTTGCCTTCTCCATGCCTTGGACCGGGCGAGCTTCTGGAGGTTGCATTAGGGTTTGAAATTGGGTTTCTTCCTGGGAACCTTGGTCCTCACTCTCTTCCCGTTTCTTCGAATGGCGATTGTTCCTTTGCTGCACGGACAAGCAAGACTGCCTACTGTAGTTGATTTTCCAAGGATACTCGTCTCCATCACGTGTTGGATACATCGCACGCGTTCCACCCGAAGCTGCAAATCCCACACGGAAATGCGAGGATGACACCAGCGTGAACACGAGCTCATCGCCGGTTTGCAGGCTATGGTCGTACGAGAATTCCCGCCACCCGTTGCTGATGGTGAAGCTCCTCGACGAGCGTCGCAATTGAAACCGCATGTGCCACCACTTCTTTCCTGTTGAATCCGTCATCGACACATGCCTTGGAAGCTTGTGCTCTTCACAAAACCTCCTAGGCAATGCCTGGCAAACACCTACTTCTCAGAAAACAGAGCCCCGAACACTGGAATTCGGTCACTACTATCTCTCAACCTCAAATGCAGAGGCACCCCCAATTCAATTTCAGTCCAAAAAAGAAAGACAAATTAAGAGAACACGCAGTACATTATAGTTCGAGATTGCACCAGTCTACAGCAGTAAGCGGAATGATGCGCCGTCTTGGACGTGATTACTTTGGTGAAGCTGGGCTCCAGCTCCCTGGTGGTTCCAATCGACCCTCGCAAATGAACAGCTTCTTCATCGTCCGACTGCTCTCTGAATCTGTCTCCTCCCTTGCGTCGCAACTTGGATCTCGTTGGGTATGATCGTTCTCCAAGGTTCGCATTGACAGGCTCACTTGGAGTATCCGAGCTGCTGTTGTTGTTGTTGTTGTTGTTGCTGTTGTTGCGGGGTCTGCTTCTCGTGAAGGGCGCCATGGCTTTCTTCTGTGCACAATCAGGAGCAATTTGCACGCAATTAGGAACCGGCTTGTTCTCAAAAAAGCAAAGTTGGTAGCCTCGTAGCCTGAAAATTGCCTGAAAATTGCTTGAGGGACGGGAGTGCATGAAGTGATCACTGATTTAGACTGGTCATGGGAAAGAAGGGAGTCCTGTTACTAATGGCAGACGACAGTCATTCAAGTTCGGACGTACTACTTGCTTACTAATCTCATCATATGTCATCGAAACTGGCCACGGCAGAATCGATTTGACATGCCCAAACCTCCACTAAGTAATTGCATATGCCTTGAGGAGGAGTGGACAAGGTTAGGGAGCCTGCATTACCAGTCTTTCTTTTGTGGGCTACATGCCAAACTCTAGCTTAGAGGATTGCAAGCTCTTACACCCTTCAACTGTGAGCCATTCCAACAATTATTCAGACTTTAGTCTGTGTAGAAGGGTCCAAACTAATTTACATCACTGTCAGCACTCTGTCTCATCCAAAAAAACAAAAGGCCTTCAGGATAGGACAGTCTGCAATAGCAAGTTTGGGTGAAAAAAAGGACCAAAAAAGGATGTCTGCAAGTGATTACCCAATTCTTGGATTCCTAGGATTTCCAAAATCAAAACATGACCATAACATTCAGTAGCCCAGGACTGCCTTCCCCTTGGTGAAGTCCCCATCACCTAATTTCATCTAACATTTCTTGGAGTTGCAACTTTAGTTACTGAATGGTGTGGAATACCATTGGTGCTGGATGGAATGGTGTGGAATATTCCCCACCATTTAATCCGCTGGAAGGTAGTGTGATAGGTTGCTACAAAATGTAATGACACTGGAAAATAAAACCAACCACATTCACAATTGGCCGTGGACAATAAACAGTTATAGTCTTTTGTGTGCACCATACTAGGAACCAAGGTCCTACTATTGATCTAGATTAAGGTAGGTACACCCAAAAGTGCCACGTTCCTAAAAGCGCCATCTACAATGTGCATACATTTCCAAAATCAGTCATGTTCACAGACTGTAGATGGCACTTTCAAAAACAGATTTGAACTGTTAATAACTTTTGCATATGGTATCCAAATCTTGTGTTCTTGTGGTGGAACATGCTTTCACTTGCCAACAAGGTTGCATGAAAATCTGAACAAGCTAACATTAGTAACTAGGCACAATATGAGGAAGTGGCACTTTTGGGTGTACCCACCTTAGATAGATCTCCCATAACACCAATCTCCTATAACATCACACCACGTGCATGCAACGCTTTGAGAAGCTATTGTACACCATGCCACTTACCATGGCATGCATATTTCGGTTTGCTATATACATAGTATGATACTACAAGGAGTGGGTACATTGTGATGGCTTTTTTTAAATGTTAAATTGTCATTTGTTAGTAAATGGGATTGTTGCAAAAAAATGAAATGGTATTTCTAAATGAAAAGTTACAACCTTTCTAAGATTCAATCTAACTTGACCTACATGTATTCTACACTCACCATCCAAGCCACTAACCATGCATCTTTGGTTTCAGTGAAGGAACAATTTATGTAGTTGGCTAGACTATTAATAGGAGTGGTGACCTTGGCAATGGCACTAGAAGAATTGCCACTCGCCCCCATGGAAGAGATGAAAGGCAACAAATAAGACAATGTAGTAGGTGGAATGGAAGTCTTCTTATTAAATAGAGCGGTGGAGGTAGGAGACATTCACTTGACTATTCTTTTGACAAGGTTGCTACTACTATAAGTGTCCCAACATAGCTTGTTTCTTCACAAGAAGCAATAGTTTCTTGTGAATTCAACATAACTTCAAGCAATTCTCTCATCTTTAAAGTATTTGCAAGGCAAAAGCATCTTCATTTCATTACATACAATGATATAATTCTTCCTTGATGTAAGATTTTAGAAGCAACAAAATTAGCAACTCCACTAGGGTTTGATAGGATCATGTAACTAATAATGATTAGATTTTGGAAGCCATCAATTCTCATCTCTTCTATACCTTCCCTATACTACATATTTCATGATTTTTGTAGATTTTGTAAGTAACACATTCTTCATTTAGAATTTGCCAAAACATTTGACTTCTTAAATTTTGATGATAAACAACCTCACAACATGCAACAATAATAAAAAAATTTCAAACTCATTTGATGTTACCAAATAAATTGAATTGTGAGGGTTGTAATCATCAAAGTCAAAATTGCCTTGCAGTGAGAAGCATTTGACAAGTTCTCATAAAAAAATTGAAAGATCTGTAAGGAAGAGATCAAAAAAGAAAAAGCTGATGAATTGGAATTTTCAAATTTCCATACCTTTTTGCTTAAATTTGGAGCAAGATCCAAAAAGCCTGCAACAAACTTGTGTAGCAATAGCAAAAAATTATTCAAATGAGATCTTGACAAGAATTGGTATAATTGGTGTTAATGGACATTCTAGCACTTGAGCTTTCTAGGACAAAAACGGAAGCTCTTTGAATTGCTAAACATTAAGAGAGAGAAAATTGCATTTGAAAACAAACACAATGTAAGGTGATTGCAAGAAACACTTGTACTATTTTTCAGCACACATCGCATGTTGATCTATTTTTTGGCCATAACTTTTGTGTTTTGGTTCCAAATGACTCAAGATTTATAGAAAAAAGTACTCATAACTATCATACACCTTTCGTAATTTTTTCCTTATTTTTAGAAATAGTATACAATCCAAAAATAGACCCCAATTGATTGTCACAATTGCCAATTTGGAGGTTCTTAGTACTATTTAGTACCCAAAAAAACGAATTTTGAGGTGAAATTTGGATGAGGTGGTCTTCTAGTAGACTTGTAGCTAATGGAAGAAGGAATTTTTAAAATAATTAATTTTGTGTGGTGTGTAAGTCTACAAAGTGAGCTTTCTTCTACTTGTATTTTAAAACATATATATAAAATGTTATTTTGGTAGTTCTTTTTGGTGAATGACCATTTCTATAGAATTGTTACAAATGTCCAGTTTCTATTTCTTGTTTTCACTTATTTTTACTATTTTAAACTAATTTACACATCCAAGTACCTATTTTCTTGAGGTTTGGCACTTTTCAAGCTCTCTTGCTTAGAGAATTTTTTTGTGCATTTCCCTCCCTAGGTACCTTCATCTTAAACGTGTATACATAAATTATATTTTTTACTTAAAATTTAAAATTAGTTTTCTAGTTTTAAAGTACTTTAGAAAGAATCATGAATATTCTTGCAAAATGCAACAAATAGTACAAGTGTTTCTTGCAATCACCCTACAATTGAAGTATAGTAGCAATGGAGTAGCTATAGTATATACAATATAGTGGACCCAAAATGACAACATAGCTGCATGGAAGGTGCAAGGACAATGTTTGATAACCACACAAAGGATGCTTCATTGGAATTATGGAGAAAAGATTACAGATGAACAAACTTCTACAAAAGAGACTTAAATAAATAACTTTCATGAACTTTTTTTACCAACATCTTCAATCTAAAAATATGGAATGAGTTTCAACCATTTTCATGCTAAATGCAATTTTTTTTCCCAAGCCATTGTTTAAAATGAAGTGAATCTTCAAATTGACACAAAGTGACTTCAACAATGACTTATATTGCCATCTCACAACCGCCAAGAAGCGGACCTCAAAATCATATTCTTGATTTGATCAAAACTTTCCAATTACTTTTCGAAGGAAAAGTCTCTAACAAATTTATTTTTTGATGTATTATTTTTTAACATGCTTATCATTGTTTTGCAAATTATTTTTTGATTTCATTGGGCGAGCTTTAGTTGATGTACAATACAGCATGCAAAGATGTGATGGCATAAAAAAAAACATTTATAAATTTTGAGTGATATCTACAAAAGAGCCTAAAAGACCAAGTATATACTTTATAGCAATCACCTTTGTTCATAATTTTTACTATAGAAGAGATGATCTTTTAACCCCTAAAGGACTGAGGCATTTTCTGGCTTGAAAACCACTCAAAATTGCCATGTTTGCTACTTCTTCCCAAAAAAACAAAAGAAAACCATTTTCTTAAAATCTAACCGTAGGATCTTGTAAATTACTTGTCTGAAATCATGTGGTAGAAATTTCATGAAGTTTGACCTTATGGATTGGAAGATATTAGCATTCAAAGTTGGAATTTTTTTTTGGAACTCTGACTTGCAATTTCAGATGACTTTGACTGCCATTTGTTGAGTATTTTTGCACTATGGACCATGAAGTTAAAATTTTTTATGTTGAACATTTGAGTTGAGAATTAGGGGAAAAAATTTCAAAAACAAACTACTTGATTTTCATTCATTAAAAAATTGTTAAGTAGAAGTAGGTCCGAGATTGAACAAAACACTAAGTTGTTAATAACTTTACGATGTAATTGAAAAACCATGATCCCAAAGGTGAGCTTGTTCTTGCAAACATCCTAAACCCAATCAAAAAAGAAAATTTGAAAAATTGCATTCAAAAATGAATTCTATAAGTTATTTTTTGAAGAAGGTGCTTAGATTTCCTGAAATACAAGATTGTCTATAACTTTCTCATTATTTATCCAAATAAAATGAACCAAAGCTTCAAATGTAGAACAAAACATAATCTTTGAGAAAAAAAAATAAAAAACAAAAAAATAATTTTTTGTGTTTTTTTTTTGTGCCTGGCAAACTGCTTTTTGGACTTAGAATGGCATAACTTTTGCTTCCAAGCACCAATTGAAATACAAATTATATTTTTGGAAAGCTAACTTGATTTCCTATCTTCAAAAAAAGTTTTAAAAAATCATAGCAAAAATTCAGGTCACACAAGCTTGCCCGAAATTCCAAGTGTCCCTCGAGGGGACTTTAGTCCTTGAGGGGTTAAAAAAATCTGTAATCTCATCGCAAGTCATTCGACTAAGTGCATCACCACCTAAATTTTCAGCCCTTTCAAATGAATTTATTTATTTTCAATGCATGTTTCAACCAATGGTGAAACTCTTGTAAATTATCAGATAATTATAATGAAAAGATTTTTTTTAAACAGATAGATAATTTGTCATTAAATGATGATTGAACCTCACTCCTTTGATACATAGTCAAAAATTAAAATACATATCTTGAAAATGTGACTGTAATTTTTTCTCAACTTTTACTAAGTTGAAATGATTTTCCTTGCTATTGCTAAATGCCACAAGGACATATTTTTTTGGGCTCTCTTGTAGAAGCGTGTCCGATCAGAATCTTCCCTCAAACGATTCCAGTGAAGCGTCCTTTGGTGTTGTTAATTCAGAGTTTGGCAAAGATGTTAAACCCCTAAAGGACCAACATGCATTTTTTGGCCGTATAAAAATTTGGGGCAGGTACGTGTGATTGGAAATTTGAATATTTTGGGCTGAACTTTTAATAGAAGGTGGGGGCGAGGAATATCTTCATGTGTACCAAATTTCATGACATTTGGAGATATGACTCAAAAGTTATGGCCTAATATGTTACTTTTTTTCGTAACTGGGCAGTTCAGGCAGATAAGAAAAAATCACTTTTAAAAAAAATGAAAATTTTAAACCGGTTTTCTACATTTATATATAAGTGGAAAGATTTGAATCATTCCATTTCAATCAAAGAGTCAAAAGTTATGAGGTTTTTTTGTTTGCGGGCAGTAATGGATTCTCCACTATCAAAGAAACTTCGAAGTTGTTTATTTCACTCAATTTTCAATATTGTTGTAAAAAAATAAAACCCTAGGATGTAGATTGATTATTACAACATTACAACCATTGGGATTGTCATTTTTTAATTCTATAATTAAATTCTTAACAATTTAGTATTATGAATCATTCTCTACTTCTTTTTACTTACTATTTTTTTCCTATATGTTGTACAATTCCAAATGACATGAAAATTTTTGAGCATATCTCCATCTTGTTTAGGAAACTGAATTCAAAGAGGCACCACCATTTTCAACATTTTTTCCTTGAGAAGTGAGCTTGTGAAGTGTAGCTGCCCGGTTTTTTGCAGGATTGAAAAAAATGGTTTTGGTGAATTTGAATGCTTATATCTTTTGATCCACATGGTGGAATTTTCTGAAATTTTTACCACATGTTTTTTAAACATTATACTACAAGATCCTATGGTTACATGTGTCAAAAATTGTTTTTATCAAGAAAATTGGTAGTTGTACTAGAAATGGCAGTTTTCAAGCGTTTTTGGTGAATAAAGAGTCATGGAACTTTAGGGGTTAAGGAACTCACCTCACTCTCAAGCCCTTCATCACTGTCGTTGAGTAGTGTTACATAGCTTCTCATCGATTTGAAAGAAAAATTTGAAAGGAATTTGAATGCTCAGACATTCGGAAGCATGCGTCGTGCTCATTTTTGGAGAACAGCCATAGTGGCAACATAAAATGTTAGAGAGATGCTCCAAATTGCAACATTCATCCATTTCTTGGATGTATAGTACGGTTTTCATCCAAAATTTGGTGAATTCATCTAATATTTTTCATCATTTCAAAGTTGTCTGGCGATTTCATCCAAGTTTTCCAGCATTTTTTTGGGTGTTTTTTAGCCAGATTATTTTTTCTGGTGCAAACTGGCACCAAAAAGCAAAAAACACAAAAGGCCTGGTGCCAACCCAATCCTCATGCGAGAGTTCGGTCTGACCTTGGTCCATCGAAGGTAGACTAAAGTTTGAATGATCCAAATAAACGTAACAAGAAACACTAACAAAACATCTCGATTGACAACTTTCAGTATCCTACATTGACTCAAATGCAGACCGGTAAAGTATGATAGAAAGAATCTGATTAAAAAAATTTAGACACATAATTTCCACAGCACAAGTAGGTTGCATCAACCCAAGGCTTGCACCAACACTTCGATTCAAGACCTTTCATAACATCCATGTGCCTTTATTCACAAGTGCACAACAACAGTTGCAAACCAAATCCGTAGGTATAATCACTCAAAATTTTTCAAACAGTGCTAGAAGTTATTCACGGCAAATCTGAGGTCATCACTAACACGCATATTCAGAATTGCTCTATCATGTACTGCGTCTAGCACGAAAACATTGTAAGAAATGAAGAATAAATCAACTATTCCACAACTTGAAAACGGAGAATACCAAAGCTACCGTGCCATTTGGGTCAGAAAAAAACTTATGGTGATCCACTAACGGGTTCTACCGAAGCTAACAGTGCCCTTCAGATCTTCAATGTGCTTGATCGCACAGCTGAGAAATTTAGGCCTGAAAACTAAAGAAGCTCCAATTGATACCTTGTAAACTGGAAAAGCTCCCACACCAACGCAGTTCCCTAGATACAGTCGGTGCCAAGTTGCGTTCTGTCCCAAAATGAATCGATTGCGTTCTCCCAAATAAACCAAAAAAAACTGAAGCAGGACCTCGACCATTACTACTGCCGCCTTGAATGCCACCAACGTCGAACTCCTTTAATTTCAATACCACAACACAAGCTTAGCACCATGCTTTGTAAGTTCACTTCAACTTGAGCAAGCAAAAACCTACTTCGGTTAAGATGCCAGATGCAAACTCCAATTGCTAGTAACTAATTTCTGAATTCATCGCAATTGCTTGGTTAAGATATCGAAGTAACTGAAAATACGAGTTTAATCATAAAATGATAAAATCTCCCCAATATCTGTTGCCCATGCTCCAATCCTTCCTGAGATTCAGATACAAAGTTTTCAAAATTGCCCATGAGATTGCTTATCACAACTGAGTCTTTCATTTCATCTATCTAATCCTTGATCGTTAGCTTCCTATCTCTTTCGAAGTATCCGTTTGATTCTTCAGGATATTCGTGAACTCAATGTCAGACGAAATTACTATAAAAAGATCATCTACACTGATAACCTCCTTTTTAAAATAAATTTTCTCAAATTTCAAGTTCTAGAACGTCGGTTTAAACTACTAAGGCAAACAGATCCAGCGATACTCAAAGATTCCACATGTAAAAGCTGTTGTTAAGTTGTTCAATGCCGCATGAGTTCAGGTTCCTTTCGAAGTCTTGTTAAAAGGCCAAAAGTTAACAAGTCGCTCTAGAACCCCCCCACCTTTCATAAATAAGCCAGAGAATCCCTGCGGGGTGCTGGCTGGAGGAAAATCTTCTGCTGGCATAGCAAATGGTTGCAACAACTTCTCCAAGCGATCCAGAGTCACGCAGCTACCCTCTTCCTGCAACGTCTCCGGAGGCAAAACAGGCAGAGTGTGATCTCGGTTGCGGGGAGTTGCCTTCAGCCACAAAACCCCAACCAAAAGCCCCAGGTCAACTTCTGGGTCTTTTCAATATGACTAAAACATAGAAAACATCAACACGACCCTGCTCTTATCCATTCGTCCCCAAGTAACACCAATAAGAAAATCACAAAACTGCAAAATAGACAAAACAGATCAACTCACCTCAAGAGGACTCAAAGCTGCACCACTGCTGAACATCAACTCTATCCTGAACCTTCGTGAATCGTCCAAGGGTACCTGTTAACATACAAAGAACTTCAGAAATCTTATCCAATAATCTAATTGATAAAGTCAAACTGTTTAAATGAATTCGATACCATGAAATCGCCTCATTATACCTTGCAGGCATAGTCTAAAATTATGATGGAGATAAAAGATTGCAATGAAAAACGATACTTACTGCTGTATTCTCGTACATTCGAAGCACAAAATGGGTCAAATAGTCAAGCTCCTTCGTTTCAAATATACGTTTCAAACCTTCGTTTGCAACCAGACCCGGTTCTCCTTTCAGAGACTCATCCAGTTGGCAATAACGGATGACATTAATCAGAGAATGAATGTGCGACTCCTGCGTGATCCATATTAAGTAGTGAGAACATGAGAAAACACACCCAATCAATCAGTCTAATTCAGCACCCAAATCTCAACGAGAACAAGAGGAATAAAGAAATAAGATATTACTAGGAAAGTAATTGTATGTAACTTACCGAAGTGAAGTATAACCTGGTACGAACATGTCTCTCTGGTGTCCTTACGTTGGCATACCTGTCCAAAACAATTAGATGCACCACAGTATGCACACATGAATATCTCACGCATCTATCATGAAAATGGCATTCAGTCGATACACTTTATCATATAAATTCCTAAAAATGTCGAGGGGAATTAGCTCTTACTTAGGGTCCAAACGATACTGAGTTTCTTTATCATCATCATCGTCCGTCTCATAGGATTTGTCGGTAGAACAAGTTTGTCTCGAGCTGTCAACAGCCACCCTGACTTTACCACTGACCAGGTTGCCCACCTCTAGGTGCTTACGAACTTTACTTGGAACATGGTCCTGCGTTCGTTTCAGTTCAGCAACACTAATAGCCTCTTCCCGAGTGTTTCGCAGGTCAATCAGTATCTTTCCTAGGAGGCGCCGCGCAATCTGTCATGTAGTAAGTGTCAAAATTACCCATTCTCTCAAAAAGTGTAGCTTATATAGAAATTCCAAGTGAACCACGAACAAAGGTGAGCACAGCTTGGTTGCATATATTACCCCATAAAAGGGTACAGGGAAACTATTTGTCCTATTTCAATAGCTCAACTGCGAAAGGGGTGCTGAGAAGGAAAACCGTAGAATTACATGCACCTCTACCTACAATGGCAAACCTGCATGACCTTAAAAAGCTCGAGGTAGGACAAAGGATCCGAAAGGTTGAACTCGTACCTTTGCTCCGATGATCAGCTTGTGTTGAGGATTGATTCCATATTCATTTGGTATAACCCCATCCGCAAGCTTCTGCAACCCGAGACATCATCAACATGTTACCACAAAATCACAGCTTTCAACTTGCAACCAAAACCTTAATGCAAGACCAGTCATTCCCAGAAACTTTTCGAAAGAAAGTGTAAATTGATAACCAACATGGCTTCATGAGTTAATCCAAACTGTCCAAAAAGGAATCGCACCTTGGCCACTTGGTAGAGTTCGTCAAGACCGTGGAGTTGCAGATGTGTATTATGCAAAAGATCGTACCTGGACACGAAAGAAGACAAACGACAAAGAATATCAACACCGCCTTGGATGAACGATATGAAAATCGTGGCAAACACATTCAAGAGAAACTGAAATGAAGTTTCAAGAACACACTAAATCGTGCAGTTTCTAAAGCCAAACATGATCATCAGATGAAAGAGAGTCGGCAACACATTAAGAAAAAACAAAATAGGAAGTTCTATAATACGCTGACAGCCCAGTCTAACCAAAGCTTGGATAAGATGAGGAAGAATAGTAGAAACAAAACTCACTTGGCAGAGTCGTAAATATCAGGAACTTTGCTTATATCATATCGACTGCACCCATCAGTCCCAGTGACCTTTAGTTCAAGCCACACAACCCTTACCAGACTGATTAAAGGTCGGTTCATAGAATTCATTCCTATAAACAGTGGACGTACTATAATCAAAAACGATGTTACTCTAACAATTGCCAAGAAACGATATCACGAAATTCTCCTAAAACACTGCAACACATGTACTTTGTTTGTATCTTGTTAGGACCACCTCAGGAAACTTCACAAAACTTACTCTTTGCGTTCATTATAGATATCCCGTTCCAACTTCTTCCATCGAGCAAACATAAGGAGAAATCCCTCACTACCACACGGTAACCCAGCAGCAATTCGATCAACATCCATATTAGTCTTCCCCAAAGCTCGGGCTTGGTCGTAAGGTGGAATTTCCTCATTGAGAGTGTTCGAAGCGAGGCGCTCCTCTTCAGCTTTACAGAGGACTTTCACCTGAGCCGTAACTTTTCTCGTAAGCTCAACCTGAGGAGATCGATGCGGGTGAGTATTGTCTTATAAGAATGTAATTTAAATAAGCATTGGGCTCCATGTAATAATCGGGTAATGTCTAATGAAACCGCAAGGAGCGACTACATTCATCATTAGCTAAGACATACACTTCTCACTTGAGCTGCACGACCAAAGTGATATCATGACGAAAAATGGTCAAAAACCTGCAACAAGGACAGCGGCAATACCATGCTCTACAAACTTACTCTGCTAATACTGGAATCGGATAATGTCACGCATTAGATAACATCTACTAAAATAGAAGCTGGAGAGATGGCAAGAGATCGAACCAGTATCTTCATCAGTTCTACAGAGTTATCAGGCATCCCTCCTCCATCAACCATCCACGGTGTGTCAGATTTTGAGGATAAAGGAAGCGGTTGCTCTTCGGATGTTGTCATTACGTCGTACAACTTCGCCTGAAGACGAGAACAATCAAGAGAAATTGTGAACTGGAGAAAAATCTATCAAAAACAACTCGTGTAAGGAAATATACGACATGTTTCTCAACATTCACAGTTCAGGGACGATGCAACTATACCTTCGCTTCCTCCATTTCAATACTAGCAGTATCCAGACCATCAAGCATAGGCGAGTCTTTGCTGACAAGAGACACCTGCAAGTCAATCTCTTTCAGTGTAGGTTATAAAGAACGGTCATAAGTATACAGTGACAGAAATTCTGTAGCAGTGGGATGAGAAAAAGATAAAAAAATTTCGGAGACAATAGAAGCACACGCAATACTAATCGAATACTAATTCGAAGAAATAAACTCACCAATATGGGGGTCAGCTGACCCTCAAGATCAAGCAAGCCTTTTGCAAACGCAGCAGCTGACATCTGCAGGACGTCAAAAAATTACTACAATGAATGACCACGGTCTGGGAGACAATACTCTAAAGGTTAAAAGAGCAAAAACGAAGAACCCCACACAGTTCATCCAATTTCTGAAAAAGGAGAAGCAATATACAACTTATTCGCATACGGCAAATCCTAAGATAGTAAAACATGTCTAAGGAATCGGCCCAATCTTACAAGCCAAATAGAGGACAAAAAGAAGTGCAAGAAAACGTCCCTAATATCCTTCGTACGTTAACAGTTATTGAAATGTAGAAGGAAAATCAACCTGAACCCTGCCCTCATCGGAACTGTAGATTTTCAGGTCATGTCGATAAGTACTATGAAGTCGCAGCAAGCCTGTTCCCTCTCCTGTGGTCCAATTTCAGATTCATGAGGATGCTTTTTGAGCTCTGTAACAAAAACTTCGAGATATACCTCGAGAATAAATCAGTCAAATTTACTTGCAGGATAACTCAAATTTGCAACTTCTGAATAACTCTCGGGCATTTCTATGCTGCCGCTGTAATCATTACCTGGATACATGTGATTTCTGAAAGATCGCCCCAATTCTTCAGCCTGCAATCGCGAGAGTGCATTCAGTACATTCAAGATGAATGACACCAATTATACAGCTACACTGAAGATGGTGACCGTAGGAAAGTACAATCACAGAAATGGGAAAATCACTATTGAAGTCATCGAATGACAGATGGAAGACAAAGAAACACACATCGTGAAAATGCGCACCTGCTTTCGGCCAGCATGGGTGAGAACACCTCCATACTTCAGTACCATCAGCGCCTCTACGGGACGTTCCCCTTCAGCTTCATCCTCCTCCTTCGGAAATTTCGTCCACTTTTGCGGTTTCAGCTGAACTTTCCGATAAATTCCGGAAAAGTGACCACCCTAAAATAAAATCGTAACAAGCATGAAACTTCAGTTAAACTAAACAAGTAAACGTGTTACAACGTTTACCAAAAAAAGGCCAGTAGAAAGTGAACTTTCAAGGTTTCACAGTTACGTAGATCCATGCAGAAAGAACAAAGATGGAAGTAGTGATTCACCTCCTCAAGCACGGCTTTCACATGGCGTAATTTCTCGGCATGCTCAAAGTCTTCTGCCTCACTGTCGCTACTCTCTTTGCCTAATCTGAGGGCATTTTCAAAGTAGGAATGCACATTAACGCCTAAACTAGAAAGTGTCCAGCAAGTGAAAAAAAACCATGAACTAGCAAAAACCCAAAGCTGATTTCACAAGGCACACAGACCTAGCGCGAGGGACCAGCATACGGGTTGCGTCGAGAAGATCTTGCAACTGCACTGCACTTTTCAATTTAGCCTGTAACCAAAAGCAATAGATTTAATCAACTTCATGTCCGTGATAACTAAGGGGAAGGTCGAATCAATCAAAGACATACATATGCAGGGACAAGTGGAGAAATCTACCTCCGATCGAGGTCTCCCGCCATTATATTTCAGCATGAGGTTCAGTAGTCTATCCTGTGTTACTTTCATCTTGACCTTCTGTTTTGGTGTTCTGTCACCACTGCCAGATAGACAAGATCATGTCAACACTACCAGATTCACGTGCGTTGATATCAAATGCATATGCAAGCGAACAAATAAAATCTCAACTATTCAACAGGCTATGGTCTTGCTTACTTCATTAGCAAACATTTCAAAAGTAATTTGATACATTAGAAAATGCAAAGAAGTAGATGAAGATAAGGAACCCGAAACCAATAGTTAATCAAACAAGAAATGGTCGCAGAGAAATTGTCTTACTGTCGTAAAATAGCAATAACACATCGCAGTTCTTCCGATTGACCAAATGTGCCGCCCGCAAGTACAGCACTTTCCTGCCTTGCTATTCCATTGGCATCCTCTGGCTCAAGTGGCTGTTCAGTTCTACTCCATGGTAAACATGAGAGCTTCACATTTAGATGAGGCGCTCTGGCTTCCAAAAACATGGTTCTGAGAACACAAGCTGCATCGTCGTAATACCTGAAATCGCCATCAATTTATCTAACTCCTCAGTACCGCTAGACTAAAGCTTCAGAAATACCAAGGAAGTGAAAATCACAGTCAACTACCACATAGGGTTTTGCCGCACTAAGAATATTCACTTACTTATAAGAGTTCTTAACAAAACTCCACCCATTAACATCACAAACATATGAGCGGCCTTGTGATCGAAGTAAATCGAACCCACATACCTACAGACAACATACGCTTTGTTAGATTTCTCTGAGGATACCATGCACCTAACAAACTCTAGAGACCGAGAGAACTCACTTTTCGAGCAGACAGTGAAGAAAGTAATGTACAGTCATCTGCTGCAATATAAAATTTACGTGCAACAAATTAAAATCTGAAAACCAGCACATATTGAAATGGGCATTCGATGTCGAAGCGACAGACAAGCGCTTGAGGGCTCACAAGTGCCCAAAAACTAGCACCCAAGATCTCGTTTGCGGCAGTCACCCGACTTCCCTTCGAAGATAAAAGTTAATGAATTACTGTAGATTACTTTAGAAAGAACAGGACTTACTCCTTGCCCGAAAGCGACGCAAACTTCTCGAGCCATTTGCTTTTCGGCAGGTGTCAGAAGTACAGGGTACCTCACCTATAACATTCAATAAGGTCACAATACCATCGGATCAGAGAATCGGCATAATTAATCATGTCGAAGCATTTGCTATGAACGAACATTAAACCGGACTTTTATGAACTGGCATCTTTTAACAAAGTGATGAAATAAAATTAATCGATTTGACTTCCACAGAAACATGAAAGAATCAAAATGCGATCTTTCCTTCTCTAAGCGAAAGCTAGACAACCTTATCGCCTCCAAAAAAGTATTGGAAAGTTAGAAGTTAGATACTGCAAAGTCAAATCAACTAATCATCATATTCTCACCTCCTTCCCATCCGCACTTCTCATTACTACCCCGTCGACGACGGGAGACTTCCGAGCTTCAGCATGAGCATATTCTGGTCCCACAGTATATACCTGTAAGCAAAAAGATTGGCACATTAGGGACACTCTCATCTGGGGAATCCACTTACATATACGTGGAGGACCAACGCAGTTCCCAGAATCCGCAATGATCATTTTCCATAATTGGAGCTAAACAACTCTTACAAAGCATAGATCTTTTAAAAACAACTTAAAAGGTGATGACCACATTCACAGCGGGAGGAATATAAGCATCATTTATATATTACATTAAGCCTAAATCATGTTCGAGTATCCTCCCAGCATATTGAGCTAGTTCTGAACATCGTATTAAAACTACGTCTGCAGTAGAGTTGCTCTACTTCTCCACATTCATTCAGAAAACAACATAAAGAGAATAAAACTTGCAATCTACACAGCAAAATTTCCAATCAGATAAGAAAATGAATCAACCAATGGGAATATCGCTCAAGAAGAATATAGACTTCAAGCAAAAACTGAAAACTCTCGTAAAGGAGGATTCACTAAAAACATTATCCGCACATACCTTAACATCAGTACCTCCGGTAGGCATAAACTCCTCGTAAATGTAAGAACCAGACCTCCGCACTCTTCGCATCTCCGGGTGAAATTCACTAGATCTATTACCCACCTGAAGAACAGATACTTGAGTGGTGAGTGGTACAACATGGATAAATTCAACATCCAAAACGACTTCGAGAGCAATATCACAAACACTTCGTGTTGAATCAACCATGGAAATAACGAAGGATATTGTTTGGTCATTTGACCTAAGCATGAAACCCTAAGGGGAAAGAACATCTCAAATGACCTTGAAAGTACTGCAAACAGTCTATTCCCACACCCGTAGTGATAGATTAAAACTCACCTTCCGAAACAGCTCCTTCATCCCTCCACCAGCAGAACTTGGATAATATATCATTACACAGTGGTTATCACCTGCTCAGTGACGAGTGGTTGAGAACTTTGGAACTAGCAAATGAAATACAGACCATCTCCTGAACACAAAAAGTATCTAACCCGATGCCAAGGTCGAGGATAATCTACTCAATCTGCCAGTAGCAAAACTATAATCGACCCAAAACATACTGAACAAAAATGGCCAATGTATGGTTATGCAGCTCCTAAATATTTAGAATAAAGCAAACAGTAAAACTGCCAAAAGGTTGCCGAAAGAACGAGCATACCATCAACAGGCTTCTCCACAAATGGTTTCAGAATTCGTTTCCCATTTATTTCAACATAATCTTCTTCTTCCACAAAATGGTCCACTTCTTGATCAGGAAAGTCTCGATTGACCAGTGCGTAGTTAGGAATCGGAATACCAACCTCGTCAAGGCGCTGTCAAAGCCACCGGACAAAGGTGCAATTCAAAAAGTTCAGATCAAAATACATCAGCCATACTCAAAAAGCATCGCAATGCAACAAAGCAGGCTTCAAATTAAACAAGAAGGGTCCTGATAAGTAGATCTTACTAAGGCCCCATTCAAATCGTGCCAACCTACTGAGTACAAGCAGATACATGGTGAGACACGATCAAAGAGATACATACAGCATAGACTTTGCGGCGGTCATGAAGTAGGTGCTGCAAGTTCAGCTCGTTGATCAAGTACGGTCTAGATCACAACAGCCAGCAGCAGATCATAAGAATTCCTCTCATCATGTCGTAACTTCCAGTTACCTCAGAAATTGCTGTTACATTCCGAAAGACATCAACAAAACAAGTCTGTTTGATAATCATTTTCAATTGTTTCGAACACACGGTAAAATAAATGATGAGGAAAGAATACTGACTTGCGAAGAGCAGCATACTCTTCAGCTTTGTGGAGTGGATAGCCAGTTGAATAGAATGCTATCAAACAGTCACAGAGCGGCCAACTTGAAAACATCGACAAAAAAATGTCATGAGAATACATATAAATAAAATTTCGACGCATTCCAACATGGCAAACGACCATAAGAGTAACCAATATTAATCACGACACACAACAACTAACAGCTCAATGACGAACCAAGTGCAGAAAAATCAATATGCACTCACTTCTCTACTGGTTCGTGCAAGATTACTCGGTCTCCGAATATAATGATCTGCAGAAAGAGAGAAATCTCAGAAACTACATAACAACGTAGCATCAAAGACGCAAAACGTTGAAAGAGTGGGATGGTGCTGAAAATAGGCCAAGCAGAAGGCCAGTCTCTTTAAGAAAATAGGTAAGAGTAAAACAGTAGACTCCAGCATGATAACAAACAGAGAACCGTCGCTTAATTTCGCATTAAAAATAAAACACAGAGACGAGCACTTTGGTTCTGATCGGAGAAGACAAGGAGATTCACAGGACTTAGATCACTCATGAAGTCTCTCTTCAAAACACCATACAAGCTGACCCTTTGAATTTCCGCAGGGACTTACTGGACCTGAAGAACTAGGTAAAGAGTGTGAAAACCAAACCTCAAATTCACCGAACATTCTTAGCCGATCTAGAATTTGAGCCATAGGTCCTGATAGTGCCTGCCAATTTCAAGTAGGTAAACTGTCAGATAAACGCATCGTAACGATCTCTTAAACTCCATCGGACGTCTAAACTTGTCCTACATGCATGAGTTCTCTAACGAAAAACAAGAAACTCAACAGTACGATTCCAGTGATAGTCCGCCCACCCACGTGAACCTTGCGCACAAACTTGTATGACACTAAAGAATGAAATCCCAGGTAAATCCATCTAAATTGATCACGAACGTTTCAGCTGTCTATACGGACAGATCCACAAGCATGTTATAACCACTGGGCATACTTGAATGCTGTACACGGACCTACCGTCCCTCCACCTCCAACCATTCACTTGCGTCAAACCATACGGACGATGCCATTCCCAAATGATGCAGTACCAAAAAAACGTAAACAGAAACAAAAAGCTGTGAATAATGAATTCACAGGTGGAGTCGGAGGGTTCCCTACGATCCTGCAAGAACATTAATAAAGCGACACAAACATACATCCAGTGTGATTCGACTAAAATTCAACTGCATGCGAAGTCTGCCACTACTTGTCATTCATCACAGAACACGTCGGTAATTCAAGTAACCTCCTAGTTTCAAAATGAAAATCAATATCAGGAGAAGGGAGAAAAAATTTAAAATCACGGTCATTAAAATCACGGACAACTAACCACATTCTGTCAACTGATCAAGCGTACAGACCTCTTGAATCCATGACGGCCTCCGAGAATTTGAACTCAAACCAGAGCGTAATCAATTCGTTTGAAATCAAAAGATAACGCTTACACCACTCTCGTGTCCAATTGCTTGAAATTCATAATCAGCGAAGACATTGAATGGAATCAAAAGCGCGTCACAGCTACCAAGGAGCCGACAAAAGGACCAGCATGTCTAACAAGTTGAACGTACGAGTCCATGCAATAGTTCTGTCGATAGTTCCCGCTGAGAGAATATTCCTCAAAACCTAGTTTGAACTAGAAGGATATTCTGCTTTGATCCAAGAGCATCTTCAGGGATCCAAATTACTCAGAAACCGCTGCAGGCAACTGAAACGCAAGGAGCAGGTGTGCACAAGAAACTTCTGAAATTCATACTCGAAACTCCGATTGCAACATTGACATTAAGATTAGATACAAAAGTCCAGACAGAGACATTTTCGTTCCTCGAGTTTTCCCTGCGCGACTTCCAAGGCCACGGGGTACGCAAACAATCCAAATCAGCGGCGCTCAACAGAAGAGAAATCGTCAATTAAATGCCCATCCTGCCCACACTACTACTCAATTCAATCCTCTACACATTTGGTGCTTGAATCGATGAGAGCTCTGTTCGAAGGAAACGCTTTCCCACAAAGTCTCAGCGAACTTCCTACACGTCCTTGGTAACTCCTCCCAAAAAGAAAAAGAAAGTGATCTAACAGCCTCAGACAATCATGATCAAGAAAACGCAGTGAATGTTCTTCAACGATATTTTATACGGAGTACGCAGCAATTGCACGCCGTGTAAGTAGAAGAAGTTCCAGAAAGTGGAGCAGCCCAGCTCAAATAGTAGCACAACAATCGCCACTTCGCTTTCCAATTGCAGAGCCCCCCCGCGCTTTCAAAATTCGAGGGCCAACCCGCCAGCAGGAAAATTCAACCACCACAGAAATTCACCACAAAACAATGACAACAAATCACCGCTGCAACGCAGCCAGTCTCTTTCCGCCAACCTTTTTTTCCATCACGCATACTCCGACCACAACCTTCTTGAATCCATCCGGTTGTGGCTTCTGCCCCTTACCGCCATCTTCCTCCGCGTCCGCCATATTCACTCCCCTACTCTCCTCTTTCCAACCCACTCTTCTCGCCCCTCTCCCCTGCCTCCACACCTCTCGAGTCTCGACTACCAAATTCACAACTGAAACGCCAACAGCAATGATGACGAAGAATATAAACACAGAAAAAAAACAAAGAATCCTCTCCGCCGCCTCCTCCAACCAACCAAGGCACGAGAAAAACTTCACCCGCCGGTGACTCTCATCATTCTCCAGAAGCAACTGCACCCGGCGACGGCCAAGCTAACTCAAAAGCGTAACTACTCACGTCGCCCGCCCGTGGTTTGAAAAATCCGAGTCCGGCTGTTTCGCACTCATTGCTCCCAGTCATGCCACCGAAAGATAGTGACAGCGGCGGAGGGAGGGAGGCAGGGGAGGCCTAGGAAACACTCGCTCGCTGACGGCCTGCCAGACAGACACCACGCAGGCCACTCACCCGGCCCGTTCCAGCGCTGGAACCGCGTTGGCCTCGCCCGTTCCGTGCATAACGAACCCTTCAACCGCTCCGTCCACATTCCCTCGGACTTCTTCCGTCGGGTTCCACGCCAAACCCGACGGACCCACGGACGGACGGACAGTCCGACTCCCCGCGCTCCGTCCCCGAGACATGACTTTTCATCCCTTTCCGTCGTCCTTTCGGATGAACTTAGATTCTATCATCCACGCAATCATGTCTAGGAATATTCCGAGCAAATATACTCGCAGTTCCCGATCGGGTAGGGTGGCTATTCTATCAGTAGGCCGCGGAATGGGGAAGGATGTTCGTTTGGCCTGCGATTCATCATCACCACTGGCGGCCTGGCGGGGCATTTACGTGTATAAATTAAGCCGTCCGCCCTGGATCCTCGAAATCTCGAATCCCCGGGACTTGATTTCGTTTCCTTCTTGTGGTCTGCTTTTGCCTGCCTTGGAAGTTGAAACAGTTGCATGATCAGTCCTCCACCAACTTTTTATTTTATGGGTGGAAGCCTGAAAGGGCGGTGTCTCCTACAGTCTTCCGTCCGTCCACTAATTTAACGTAGGCCAACATGGCATGGACTCAGCATTTCAGCTAGACACGTTGTGCCCATCTGTCCATTCTGCACCACTTGTTGTTCTCGGCGTTTTTGCACGAAAAGGGAGCCTCGGTATATTCCCATCCTACAAACCTTGGAAACCAACTGTTGTTACAAACCTCAATATCAGACAATTCCTCATGGGTAAATGTTAAGTCGTTACTGCAGTACTGTACTGATCAGAGATTACAGCATTCCTCATGAGCAGAAGTCAAGTCGTTACTGCAGTATCAGAGTTTACAGCATTCCTCATGGGCAAGCTTAAGTTGACTGCAGTAAGTTCAAAGATGAAATTGAAGACGAGTGGAGTAGATATTGAATTGACTAAACATTGGTTACGGCAACTCAGGGAAGTTCCTCTCTCATTGGGCAGTCTCAACTACTACACTTCAGGTATTCCCATGTTTCGAGCACACTGATGTGTAACTTCTATCTTTGGAGGTAATCCTGTAATCTTGTGACCACGAGTAAACCAGTGTGAGCTTCTTGGCGGCTGACTAAGGGTTAGGTACTCCACATGTGTATATTTCCATTGACTTGGGGGAACGCAAATGACTGAAAAATAAGTGGGGATGCTCCACCCCCAAAATATTTGGAATATCTACGAGAGTACTGCACTTCTAGGACAAACCGCCCATCTTGACTGTGTGAATTTGTGTTCCATTCAACAACTTATTACTTCTTGGGAGTGAGGATTAATTTAACTTATATGAGCAATTCTGTGCACAACTGTAGTGACTGCTGTCGTAGCCTAAGTTAGTAGGGAACATTCGCGGCAGAAGGAGGTACAGCATATTCATAGATCCTGCCACACAGATCCTGTCATAAGAGGGATTGGGGGAACAACAAAGGCGAAAAGTGACAAACTGACAACTCAAGCATGGGTTGGTGCCAGTGCTTTGGTTTTGGCTTTTTTGACCAATGGTTTGGAGGCCTCACTGTGGAAATGCTTGTGGGTTATATGGCTCCTTCTCTGCTTCTGGGCTATGAGTGAAGGTGACCCCTAAGTGTGAGGATGTTGAAGCCTCGTGGCCTATTTTTTGGGGCAACAAAGGCATCGGCATTAACTTTTTCCCACATGGAGTTAAGAGATTTTGCTATCATATAGGCACTACTAGCAATTTTCAAAATTGTTTCAAGGCATGAACAACCCAAAGAAGTAAGTCCAATTGGCCTTCATCGCAAGAGGGATTTCCCGGTGAATGAAATCATAAATGAGAAAGTAGTGTTTTTTTGAAACAAGTGAAATTGGTCCAAACATTTTTTAGATTTGCTTGGCAATTTAAAATTTGGCCCTAGTTTGTTGATATTCTAATTTTAGAGTGATATGATAACTTTCATTTATACCATGATGTTATACACTATAATATATTGGTACATTTGTGGTGAAAATTTCAGATTTTTCAAGTCTGTTCTATGGTTGATATGATTTTTCTTCACTTTCCTCTTAAAAAATTCACACTAGTTTCAATTTTTTTAGATAGTAGAATTTCATACCTCATTTAGGCATAGTAGAGTAGTTTTTTTCTGAAAAAAATCTGAACCAAGAAAAGGAAGAAAATCAAGCTAAGTTTCATCTTCAAAAATCTATTTGAGATTTTGAGCCTCCAATCAAAAGTAATGGACAAATTTCAAAGAGTATATTTGAAATTGGCAAAGAAAATGGTCCTTCCAACCTTTTTTCAAATATGTCACTAACTTTTGGTTTGAGTCTTGAAATCTCCAAAAAAAAATTGGAGATGAAACTTGGCTTAATTCCCTACCTTTTCTTAGTTCAAAATTTTGTTTTTAAATTATTCTACCATGCCTAAATGAGGTCTAAAATTCTACTTTAACAATAATTTCTACTTTTGACTTTACAATGAGTGGTTGAGGTCCTACTAATACTGTGAGGTTTCCCAATATGGATTATCTTTTTTCTTACTATACCTCTTTTATAAAGAACTTGTCTTCACATACATTTTCATGCATTCATTTGGCATGGGCTTTTTTGTACATTAGACAAAGGATGTGGTAAGGCAATCAACCTTTTACACTTCCTTGTTCTAAAATTTATTAGATTTGGCTATTGGGTGTCCTATTATTGCAAATTTTGCACCTCTTATGAAAACCATTAGAAGGGATTTGAGGGTTCCAAAGGGCCATTTTTGGGACTATTCCCATAACTGCTGGCTGTTGTCAAGCCAGCATTTACTAAAAAAGATTTACACTTCTACTAATAATACATAATTAGATACCTTTGAAGACCACTAAACTCACCTTTAAAAAAAATCAAATATTTACTTTTCTTAGTGGAAAATAAAAAATTTCAATAGATAACCTTCAATAATACCCATCAAAACATTTAGAATGGTCAAAGGGATTTAATTGCCCATAAACAAAGACACTAAAATTTTTTAGCACCCATAAATGGTCATTCATAGTAAGGGATGTTGTTGCTCATGCCATTAGGGATTAAAGACAAATTCAATTTGTATCATTTTGAGTTCATTGTCACAAACTTAGTGTGCCTTGTGCTATTGCCACAATCATCAAAATCAAAGTCAAATCAATTTTCCAATTTTCTAATTCATAAAAACTTAAAAATTCAATAACTTTCACACAATAAGTCCAAACACCACGAAACAAAGCTTGTGTACCCCTCCTTGCTGAGGACTTTCCCAAAGTTCAAAGCATACAATCAACCAAGGGACACACATTCCATGAGATCTCAATATAACAAACAAAACAAATCAAACAAGCAAACTTAAAGTTATCATCGTGAGATGCTTTTCTCTGAGAAGGAGAAGGGGTCAATACGTCATTATTTGTGAGGCTGCTGAGAGGCGACATGTTTACCTGTTTCAATTCTGTTGATGTGATAGAAACGAATGTTTTTTCATGCTGATTGAGACACGGGCAAGATTGAACTAGATTCAAGTATAACTGGCAGATATTCCTGAATACATAGTATGTGAATTGTGACGAACCAATTCTGAAATTCTGGACTTATACAAGGCTACACAGCCACAATTAAGGTAGGACCACCCATTCCCGACCAGGGCTCCATGCATAACCTATAGGCTGTAGTTATTTCCAATTAAGACTAGTGTGTCCTGTGCCTGTGCCATTGCCACAATCAAATCTAAAGTAAAAAAAAGTAATTTTTTATATATTTTTAATGCATGAAAATTTTGAAATTCAATAACGTAACATTCAGTAGCAGCCTGTCACACTGCCTCCTAGCGGATGAAATGGTGTGGAATATCCCACACCATTCCATTCAGCACCAATGGTATTCCACACCATTCAGTAACTAAAGTTGCAACTCCAAAAAATGTCAGATGAAATTAGGTGATGGGGACTTCACTAAGGGGAAGGCAGTCCTTCCATGGGCTACTGAATGTTATGAATTCTCACACCATAGGTTCAAATGCCACAAAACAAAGTTTGTGCACCCCTTCTCAAGAAGGACTTTCCAATGGTACCAAGATTGCAACCAAAATCAAAGTAAAAGTAATTTTATTTATTTTTTAGGACCAAAAATACTCAAAAATCCATAACTTTCACACCATAGGTCGGAATGCCACAAAACCAAGCCCATGCACCCCTCCTTGCCAAGAGCTTTCCGACGGTACGAAGCACATGGCCAAGAGATCTCAATGTGACAAACAAACAAACAAAACAAAACATAACAAACTACATGTCTTAAGGAATGGATTGGAACATATTTCCAACTGAAGCTTGGAGTGTGGTTTTTCCTCCTTTTTAAGGTTGGGCTCAATAAAGGCCACTTCACACTAACTTATGGCCGTTCAAGTCAAGAAGCTGTGGATTTCTACTAATCAAATTTGAGAAAACTATGGTATCTCAATTTGGACGGCCGTAATGTGAAGTGGCCCTAGGATCATGATACATATCCCAAAGTAGTAAGCAAAAAAGTAGGAAGTAATGAGTGGAAAAATACTTAGTTTATGTTCAGAATTGGAAGAGTCTAAATATTGGCTATTAGTTTGAACATCTTTTGGACTCCCAAAAATCACAGTAATTTCAATTTTGGAGATAACATTCTGAAAATTTTATAGTCCCTATATTTCCTATCTTCCTACATAGAAAAATTTTACTTGCCTCTTATTGCTTACAATTTGTGTGAAAATCGCTTAAGTGATCAATTATGGGTACCTCTACTTAAATAGACATATAATTCTTTGGAACCTTTGTCATTGAAAATGTTTTGTAGCTAAGCATAAAACTTTATCATGGTTGAGCGAGGGAAACCATTCTGAATCATCTTCAAGGAGTTATCTTCAAAGAATCAATGAACTTAACCCTTGAACATTGATGCGAGCATTTTGTATCCAATGGATGACAAAAAAACGAGTTTGCTAGATGTAGGAAAGCTATTTTCATCATTTTGGGAGCAATTATGAAAGTGGAGGTGAGAAATAGGGTTATTGAATGCATTATTGTTTTTAGGTGATGCAAGTAGTAATAGATTGTTCAATTTAAAGATTCAAAAGTATGGTGTAAGGGTTCCTACTACCCTTCATGCAATTTCGAAGAAGGCAATATGTGATGTGGATTTGGCTAGTCTAAACAATGTCCTCTCTTTTGGTCAATAGTGATGATGTTACTATTCATAGACAATTTTTATGCACAATGACTTGTCCATTCTTAAAACTAAGCTTAAAGGCTAGTCCTACAAATGGTGGAGGCCTTAAAACTTTCTTTTGAGCACTATAATCTAAGCAACTAAAGCCTTTAGAGCATTGGAGCAATGCTACTAGAAGTTATGCAAAATAAAAAAAACTCACAAGGTTGCAAACATGCATTGATTGATGAGCATGGTTATTTCATGTGCTTCTTTGACTCTTTGTTGCTAAAGTGCTAAGAACATGTGCTTTGTAATAGAAAAAATTTGATTCACCAAATGTCTCATGACGAGATCTGCAAATCTCTTTGTTGTATTTTCATACCAAGTCCTTGTTGTGAAGTGGAATATTCAATCAAGGGACTCAACAATATGCAGACTATTATTCATGAAGTCAAAGCTACTAATCTTGCTATTATTAGTACTTGTTCAATGAGGTGTTAGAATGGTGAAATCTCATTAATTAGTGGATCTAAAATTGGGGAAGCATGGAAAAGATAATGGGAAATATAGAAGGATTCCATGCTAAGCTCATAATTTGGCAAGCTTGGACTCTTCCATTTCTATTGGTGATCTAATAGCATAGAAGAAAAAGTAGCCTAGGTTTAGTCATTTGCCTCCTAGCCAACTTTTTTATGTCATAGTGCAAATGCTCTATGGTAGAACAATCCAATGTCATTTGTTGCCCAATTTTCATGACATGTCCGAGACCCTTTCATTTGCATCAATTACATGGGATGATTGCAAGAAATAGTTGTACTATTTGGCATCACATTGGAAGTGATAAAATTACCATTGGTCATAACTTTTGGAGCATGTAGCCAATGTACTTGAGTTTTCATCAAAGATGATTAGTTTGAAAGTAATTTCTAGAGTCCATATTTTTCAATAATATCCAAAAGAGCATTTCCTAATTAAATTTCAATTTAGTTAATTTGTCACATTCTATGGTCAAGAGTTTTTTAAAATGTGTAGAGTGCCCAAAAAAAATGATGTGGATTGAAAATTTGTATGGGCTACTTCCACACTATACTATAGAGGCATGTGCCCACCAAAAAGAAAATTCAAAAAACATTATTCTATATCCTCTAAAATCATGCAAATAGGGCTTCTTTGTACTCGTAATTTTGAACACTAAAAATGGTTTCAAGATCATTCTTTTGGTGAAATCTCTTTACTACAAGGTGTTTTCAAATTTCAAAGTTTTAGTTTCTTTAAAAATTATTTTTCTTATTTTTTTCAAACTGAAACATCAAAATACTCCTATTTTCATGAAATTTTGCAATTTTCTAGTTTTACTTATAGAATTTTTCTACGCTTTTTCTTCTTGAGGTACCCTCTTTTTAAAGGTGCATGTATACATTAAACATATTTTTTTGCATTTAAAAATTTATTTTTCTAATTATAAAGTACTCCCATAAGAAAATCACTAATTAGACAAAAAAACAAAAGGCCTTTCTTGTGACCACCCCTTCCTATTAAAACAACTACACCCAAAAAAATCTGAGCAAACAATTGAACATCCTTTTCATTAAATTGTATTGAAATTTCTTTTGGGGGGTTTTGTTGGCAAAGGGAAAGGGGATTGAAGATTCTATTAGAATGCATTTCTTGGACATTGTATAAATAAACTATAATTATTCAAAGTGCCAAAAATAGGTATTTTTAAAACCACCCCTAAACTCTCATGAATAGTGGACATATATTTCTAACAAAAATTTATATTGGAGAGTTTTAAAATGGTGTTGAAATTAGAAGTAGTTATCTTAACTTAATCTTAATAACCTTATAGCATCTTAACAATGCACATCAAGAAGAGATGTAGCAATATGTAGTTTAGTAAGGATTTGTTTATACTAAATCAAATTAGTCCCAATAAACTTTGGAAAATCACAAAAAATTCATTCTACTTAAATGTCTGCATTCTCCTTGCAAATAGATTCACTTGAACTTTTCAATCTCTAAAAAAATGTGAATTGACAAATAGCTTCTTCAAGGTGCCTAAATAGCAAATTGGGGTGGTAATAAGTTGATCTACTTTACATTTTAAGTCAAATTCATGAAGCCAAATGCATTGTAGAGATCATTGGAGGTAGCCAAGGTAGATAACTATTACAAATGCATTGAAAGCTTGACCATTAAAACAAATGAATGAGGAGTTGTTCAAGTTGAAAGGATTTTGGATGTTTTAGCCTTTATTTTATACATTGGATAAAATATTATTGTTTTGAGTACATTAATGAGAAAAAATGGAAAACATGTTGTATGAAAGGTCATATTTGTAGTGCTTCAACACTAAATAATTGGATTAGTAACATAGAAGAACCCAATTTTAAGTGTTCCACAATGTTGCACCCTATAAAAGGTCCTTTGAATGTACAATGTAGAAGTTTAAATCACATGAGTCTATGATCCTCCATGCTTTAGACTATAGTACTTGGATTTGTAACAAGCATAGCAAGTAGCTAAAGATACAATAATGATCACCTCTTGTAGATAAAACAATTCATACTAAAATATGTTTATGTTAACAATAATCAATTCAAAGTCAATAAAGCCCCCACCACACTATTGGTCTACAATTAATTATAGGAACCTACAAATCTTCACTTTGTATTTGAATAAATAAATATTCATTTTAGTATTTCTCAATTTTTTTAATATTGTTGGAATAGGTGCAAAAAGGCTAATCTATTGAACATCTTTTCTAATTCTCTATAATCTTTGATGCACTCAATCTTCTTGAATAGATGTGTATAGGTTTGCCTACCTTAGTGTACTTACATTTGATCCAATAAGCTTATCTTTCGATAAACATCTATTGTTGCTAATGATCTAGTGGAAAATCAATGTTGCTAAATAATACTTTAAATTTAGTTATTGATGAATGAAAATAGTGTACTATTGTTTGGAGAAATCAATTTACGATTTGAATTTTCTTTTGTTCGGCATTCATTGTAATAAATAATTTTAAACATAAAAAATGAAATTTTAATGCATGGTAAGTTGTATTGACCATTTTATAGTTTTTGAATATCAATCCAAAACTTAACTCCTAAATGCCCAAGGCCTTTTTTGAGCTTCTAGGAATTTGCTTTAAATTGAACAAAAAGTCAACTTTATGATGAGCTTTATCAATTTTAAAAAAATGTAACTGTACAGATTCAAACTTGACATGTTAGAGATCACTTAGGAAAAGAAAACTCAACAATATTATTTATGGATTGAAAGATTACAATGTCTAATCATGTGTGTGTTAAAATTGCAAAAGTGATGCGGAGCTTTGTAATCCTCTATTCACAAGTCAAATCTAAAAAGTTGGTGACTACAAAAATATAAGGTGAAAGGGTCTAACATGCATAACCCCAATCAATGTATGGCTTTTAAAAATCTACTCTACAATTTTTTTAGATTAATTTCTAATGTGATTTTTTCTCCAAGATCTAGTGTAATTGAGGCTCATTCCAAGAGCCCTCAACACTAGAAAAATTCAAGATTGCAATGGGTACCCATGTACAAAATCTTGAATAAAAAGATAATAGTCAATCATTTTCAAGATCAGGTTTTCAATTCTCAAAGAGTCAAAGTAGACTTAAAAAAGAATTCTCCAAATATATAAACTACTAAAAATATTAACTTGGTTAGATTTTCTTTAACTTCAAAGTTTTGTGAATACCAGATCTTGGTGCCTTGGATATCTAGAGGTTAAGCATTTATAAAAAAATTGAGTAGTTGATATCAATGCCATCAAAAAATTTCAACTTCATGTACTTTTTAGTTAACTAAATTGGCAAACTTCTATAACAAAATTTTACATTTGACTATATGAATAATTTTTGAAAATCATGTCTTTAGAGTATATAAGAAGATGCAAACCTCCCAAAAGTCTGCAAAATCAAATATTTAGCACATTGTGATTTGGTTCAAATCTTTGAATATGAAGAAATTAAAGTACATCTACAAATCTTGATTGTTTTTTCAAGAAAGACCAAGGGCTCTAAGATACTTCCATAAAATGACATTATTTTCCATGCAAATATTGTGACTTGCTCCTTGAATATATAACTAAAAAACAATAATATAAAATCACAATTACTATTGTCAAACAATACTCCAAAAATTTGGCAATTAACAATGCTTTAATCTAAATTGTATACATTAAGTCTTAAGCCCATATCAATTGTCATTGAATTTGGCAAATTTGAAATTATTGACCTTTTAGGTTCCAATGTTAGTTGGCATTCTAAATTCATACATTTGTTTATTTGCATGATAATGAATAAGTGGGATATAAAATTCAACCTCTTTCCTTCCTTTTATCAATTGCAAACTTTCTTGCTAATTTATTGTAGATATTCAAGTCCACATAAAGACTACTATAAAGGACAAGGAAAACACAACAACAAAGAGAAAATATCAATAGAAATATTACCTTCTAAATTGCCAAGTAGACTTTTTACAAATCAAGAATCTACTTTAGAAAATTGCATTTGCCCTTGAGAATTTCTATTGTAGCCCTATATGTACCACCTTCCAAAAGAAAAAGACAACGACACTCATTGTTGTCTTGCAAATGCAACATGTGCAATACTACTATAAAATCCCTAACATACCAAAACAAAAGACTAAAGGGCACATTAATGTTTAAATCTACATTGAAATGCCATTAATCTTCATAAAAATCAATTTTTGTATGAGTCAACAACTCCTTTGAACTCAACTTTCCATTTGGAACCAACTAAGTATAAATTTGTCTTATTGTTTAGGGTGGCACTAATTTAAAAAAGTGCTTGTCAGAATCCCATTATTTCCTTCTAATCCTTGCAAATATCCTTGTGATTCTACAAATTTTGTGAATGACACTAATTTTGAACCTTCACTAAGTTACATGATACTTTTGTGCAAATTTCAAATAAATCATAAATAAAATTTAGATATTCGTTTTTACACTTTAAAAAAATTACAATAGATTGAAAGCAACTTTTATTTTAAAAAGAATTAGAAAAACAACAACCAATTTTTCCAATACTCATGTGATACTTGGGTGTTGTTTATAGATATTCTTATGAAATCTAAACAGTAATACCTAAGTAAAAAATGTCTACTAACTTTTAAATACAATAAGAATTTAAACTAAAAATAACTTCAAAGTTTGCGTGAGTAGGTGTTTGAAACTAAGAGAGACTAATACCAACCTCTTTGATTGAGGTTGGACTGACTTTATCTCTTAACGAGATGGTGTCCTAAATTTAAACAATAAATAGACACCTTCTATGAGCTTTTTTGAATACTAAATCTCTCATTCATCATAACAATGTTTGAATTTTAAAATACCACACTTTCAACACGGTGAATTTACTGAAATTATGAAATTATGGTAAGATATGGACATCCATGTAGGTATAATAAAAAATATGCCCAAATTAATGAAAGAATTCGCGCGCAATCTAACAGTCTCGGTGCTTCAAACTTAATGCATTGCGAAAAAAACAAGTGGCCCGAAGTCTAAATCCAACAAGCGAAGCGGTCGTTCTCCGCAAAACCCTAAACCCCGAACCCAGGCCTCTCCGACTTGCGCATCCTCCTCGTCTTTGCAGAAACCTCTGCTTGGGCTGCATCGTCTCCATTCAGTTGTTGCTGTCCTCGTTGCGGTCTTTGGTGTTGTTGGTGAAGACGGTGCCGCATGTGAGGAGTCCGACGGGTGGTCTTCCTCCGCGGCCACTCTGGCGTGCGCTTTCCCATGACGACGCGCATCACGCCCGGCGTGGGCGCCAATCTGCTGGGCCAGCACGCCGCGGAGCGCAACCAGGATGCCACGGCCTACGTTGGAAACCTCGACTCCCAGGTGAGATACTCGGGCCCCCCCCATTCCCATTTCGCAAATCCGCTCTCCCCTCCTTCCTCTGCTCCGTCGATGCCTTCAGTCGCATTCTCTCGTCGGGCAGGAACGAGCGCGCTCATTTTGAGTCGCGACGCTGGGTTTGGTCGCTCGTTCAATGGCGTTGACGTCGGGGTCATGGCCTTCGCGAGTGGCGAGATGGGTCTCTGTCAGCCATGCAGTTCCGGTCCATGAATTTGGGCAACTGCCTTGAACCCTAAAATTTCTCTACGTAAAATTACGGAGTGCCGGGCCTCCTCCGCCTTGCGTGTCGTAGGAACTAATACTTCGTAGGAATCGTTGGATTCGCGTGCGATGATCGCGTGCAAGCTGATTGGAAGCGTTTGTTGTGGACGGAACAGGTCTCCGAGGAGCTTCTGTGGGAGTTGTTCGTTCAGGCCGGCCCCGTCGGTGAGTGATATCCACCTCTTCCCTGCGCTGTGAAGTTGACGTCCGTCGTTGCAGAATCTGTACTTGCGTGCTTATGGTTGGAATTTTCGCGAATGCAAATGAGCAGCAAGTCGGAACAGATTGCCGAGGTCTAAAGCAGATGTCCTGCGAAGGCTGGATCATGAGCCGGCGAGAGATTGAATGTGCACAGAGTGGTTCCACTCGTCCGAAGTCCTCGTGGTGTTTAGGACCGTTTCTCTGGGGTGTTGTATGTTCGTGTGGTTTGCGAGCGGAGTTTGATGCGTGTGTCGTGTTGTTGGTTGGAACCAGTGAACGTTTACGTGCCGAAGGACAGGGTCACGAATTTGCACCAAGGCTATGGATTCGTGGAGTTCCGAAGCGAGGAGGATGCCGATTACGTGAGTGGCATCCCTACCCGGAGTCCCGGATACGATGGTGTTTTGAGACTTTTTGTTGTGGTGGTCCGAATGCTGTTGTTCTGTCCGTTGATTCTTGGGCTCACGAGACTGTGTGAACTTTTGCGTAGGCTATCAAGATCCTGAACATGATCAAGTTGTATGGCAAGCCCATTCGAGTGAACAAGGTGAGCTATGTTACTTTCCGCCTTCGTTGTTTCAGCGGGGAATTGAGAGGCGGGAGTATGTTTAGTCGGCCTTTTCGGTGTGATGTGTTGGTGGGAGAAGAATTGTTGTGACGAAGGATTCCAATTTGAACGAATGAGCATCGGTAATTTTTTTTCGAGTTCATGGGACGAGTATTCTATCATGGGAGTCCAAGTAAGGAAGCGAGTTGGTTGTTGATATCTTTGATTCAGGCATCTCAAGACAAGAAGAGTTTGGATGTGGGAGCCAATCTGTTTGTGGGTAACTTGGATCCTGTAAGTGACTTCCGTGCCCTTTTTGCCTCTGATATAGGACAGATTCGTCATTGAGCATGACTTCCTGACAAATTGCAGCCTGTTCTTGTTTTTTTTTTCGAGTGTGACTAGCTGACGCGGCGCTTTGTCGTGCAGGACGTGGACGAGAAACTGCTTTACGATACTTTTAGTGCTTTTGGCGTGATAGTGACGAACCCGAAGGTACATTTCCATCCCGTGGATGTGGCGGCGGAATTTTGATGTTCTGCTTGTCCGGAGCTGACTTTTGTGTCTTGAACATATTTTTCAAGCCATGGCATTTTTCGAGCAATGAGCGGGGCTTCAGGACCCGGTTTCGTTCTTCTGTAGATTTCTTGGGTCAATGGTTGTATTTTTTTTTTTCAGATCATGAGGGATCCCGATTCTGGAAACTCTCGAGGGTTTGGCTTCATCAGCTACGACTCCTTCGAAGCTTCAGATTCTGCAATTGAGGTGAGCCTCGCACGTACTTGGGGTTGTTGCGGAGGGTGGTACGTAATTTTTTCGCGAGTGGTGGGTTTCTGGAACGGGGTTTAGAGGATGAGCTCACTCACTGAAGGGAGGGATATGGATGGGATGGTGCAGGCCATGAACGGGCAGTATCTGTGCAATCGAGCCATCACCGTGTCGTATGCTTACAAGAAGGATACGAAAGGCGAGCGGCATGGGACTCTGGCTGGTACGCATCTGATCCCGATTGTCAAGTTTCCAGTATGCTTGAGATGCTGGTGGTTTGTGAGGCATTGGGGAAAGTTGTGGATGTATTGATGAGGTACGGTTGTCGCTTTCTTTTTTGACGTGGTTGTTTGCCGGTGTGTGTTGCGTCGGTCAGAGCGCATGTTGGCCTCGAACAATCCGAACGCGACGAAGAATCGTCCGCACACTCTGTTCGCCAGTGGTCCTCCGCAGCTGGTCGGTCCCCCGCAGCTGGGCCAAGGGCTTCCTCCCCCTCCGGCTCAAGGCAATGGCGGCGTGGGGATGAACATGAACGGGCCGCTGCATCCTCCCCCACCGTTCAACGGCGGTCCTCCGCCGATGCCTCCTCCGCCCCAACAAGGTCAGATAATACAGGGCCTGCCACCCCCGCCGCAGGGGTACGGCGGGCCTCCGATGCTGCAGCAGCAGCAGCAGCCACAGCCGGGTGGTCCGCCCCCTCCGTGGGTCAATCAGGGCCCCCCGATGGGGATGCAGCAACAGGGCATGCCGCCTCCTCCGCAGTTCAGACCAGGCTCGCACATGCCTCCGCCTCCGCATGGGTTCCAGGGCGGGGGTCCTCCGCCCCCGATGGGCATGGGGGGACCTCCTCCTCCTTGGGGCCGAGGGCCCCCTCCGCAGGGCATGCGCCCGCCTCCACCCGGCATGCAGCAGCAGCAACAGCAGCAAGGGATGCAGCAAGGGATGCCTTCGCCTCCTCGAGGTCCTCCGGGCATGCCTCCTCCGCCAGGGAGCATGATGGGAGGTCCTGGTGGGCGGCCTCCTCCTCCACCCGACAACCAGGGTCGGTAGGACATGAGCGTAGGTAGGCTAGGTTAGCTTTTTGTAGATAATTGGCGATGCCGCCCCCTGTAGATCTTTCGGAGCAATTGCGAGAAGTAGTTTCTGTAGTTTTGATCGGGAATGGTTCGGGCAGCATGACGCTACTTTGTGAAGTACCTCTTCCTCCGTTCCGAGTACCGGAGGGCAAGAATGGAGTTCCGTGATCATCGTTTAAGCACGTCGGGGAACTTTGAAACATGGCTCTGGATCTGTTGAATGTTTTGTGTTCAATTTCATATGTGTGTTGTATGTTGAACGCATGTGACTCTGCTGTGTGCGAGTGAGCGGGTTTAGTCTTTTCGTGAGCGGGCTACTTCTGCGGTTTTTCTTACTTTCGCAGCCTGATGCAGACTGCTTGAAGAAGTACGATGACTGGGAGAAGCGAAGGCCAGCAATTTACGTTGTGTTGTGTGCCAGGTGGTCGCTTGGGCACGCGCGTTATCAGGTTTGTTGAATGTGACTGGGAGCATTCATGTCTTTTGGCGTTGGTGATGGAGGATGCAATGGAACGTTGCAATAGTTTCGTTGGCAGTAAGTGCATGCTTTTTGTGACATTTTTAATTCGGAATACGTCGAGAGGGGCTTTCCATTTCCAAGGGGAGCAGAGTCTTACCATCTTTATGAGGGTATTGCCGCCTAAGGCCTGGGAACGTGTATCATTCACCGTCGGGTGGAACTGATGATTTGGAAGAGCGTTATTAGATTTTTCGGACGAGGGTGGGAGTCGGAATTATTAGCATCATTTGTTGAATACATGTAGTATTGAGTTGTTCATTAGTAGTTAGTAATCTAACGAACTGGTTAGTCTGCCGTTGAATTTTTTTGGCTTTGTATGGAGTTGAAGTATATTGTTTTCTTCTGTAGTTATTACTGATTTCTTACACAATTTCAATCAAGCATACCAGATTTGAATACAAGAAAGCAAATGACTAATTTTTATGAGTTTTTGTTTTTGTTTTTCATAGTGCTTCATTGAAAAACAGTGGTGATGAATTTCTTATGAATTTGACTGGAGTGACATGTTGGAATTATCCTTGTAAACACCTTTTCTTCAGCAAGTTTTGCTATTCACTGTCGGGAGATTGTTATTTTGAGATTAGAGTGCCCTAATTTTTGAAATATAGATTTATTTTATTGTAATTAGAGTTTTGTGCGGGGATTGGTTCCTTCATTATCAAATGTTTTAGATTATTTACAATGTGAGGTTTGAAGAGCAGAATCTAGTTAAAATATAATGGTGTTCATTTTACAAAGTTTGGTGATATGACACTTCACATTGATCACTTCCTAAATTTTACTTTTGTTACTTAATGGGGTGTTTTCGAGTCTAAATGATGTGTATTGATGTTTCCTACATATTTATGCAATTGGATTCCAGAAATGTATCACCAATTGTTTTCAAGAAAATGTTATGTGAAATCCTGAACATTGACTTCTTAAAAGTTCATAAAAATAGAATTTGGCTTTTTTGAAACTAAAATTTGGTATGCTTGATTGGAATTGTATTAAAACTAACTACAAATTATGCAAAATAGATTTCCATTCTTTTCCATACTATAAAAATAAATTTGAATGATAGAATAGGAAGTTTTTATGGTTTTTAACCAATATTATAGAGTAATTGTATATAATCTATCTCAATACTATGCAAACATTCTCATCTTGTATCTTCTTGAAGAGACTTGGTTCTTTTCTTAATTATACTCCTATTCTAAGAAATTTAAAGAATTTGAACCAATTTAAAGCAATCTTCCCCAGAGGAAACTGAGATGTGTTATGAGAAAGTCAACAAAAAAGGGAATATTTAAGTTAAAGGATTTTATAACTGTTTGTGGGTGGATCTCATCTTTTAAGGGCGACTTATGTGTTTATATCCTTGTTATATTGACCTTGTATCGAGGAACAACTTGTTTGTTTATAAAGTTTGTTGGATTTTTTATCAAGTGCTGCAAATATGACTTTGCTGAATGTCTGGTTGTTGATTTTCGCATTGAAAGAAGTTTGCTATCTAGTGCAAATTTTTAGTGATTCGTAACATTCTACTTTGAAATTGTATAAAAGAACCATTTTTAATCAATAAAACTTTGATCACAACAACAAATGACACTTATAGAAAAAACCCTCTGCTCATCTGGAAAATCACACTCCTAATAATTTCACAATGCTTCCACAATGACAACAAAGTGTTATTTCTTCATAAATAGTACAGATGACATACAAACAAGGAAAATGCTATTGGCAGTCAACAATTCGCATGGGGAACTCAAAGTATGTAATGAGTTATGCAAATGGTTCAACAATACTTGTTACAAGGGCATGTCATTATTAGTTTTTGCCTCCATTAATTGACAAATTAGAACCTTTAGATTTCTAATTTCTCACATTCAAAGAAATGCAAATCCTCCCCAACATGCAATAACATTTCACAATGTATGCTACAATTGCAAATTAGTGATGGAGATTACCCAAACTTTATTGTGTAAGAAAATTTCTTGGACACTACTTCTGCAAATCTCTCAAAGATGACCCCTTCATATCTAAATACCTAAATAACTTCAACACCCAAATAATAAGGTAGAAGTTGGCAATTCAAATAGAAATCCCTTATTATAACTTAGAATAAGCCCTAAAGTAATGTACAAGTCAACCCAAAGCTAAAAAGTAGGGTACACGAAGTTATGACAATGATGAGGGTACACTTGGCATAGGCCAATCTCCTTTGACTAACAACACTCTTCCAAATCATCAGTTCCACCCGACGGTGAATGATACACGTTCCCAGGCCTTAGGCGGCAATACCCTCATAAAGATGGTAAGACTCTGCTCCCCTTGGAAATGGAAAGCCCCTCTCGACGTATTCCGAATTAAAAATGTCACAAAAAGCATGCACTTACTGCCAACGAAACTATTGCAACGTTCCATTGCATCCTCCATCACCAACGCCAAAAGACATGAATGCTCCCAGTCACATTCAACAAACCTGATAACGCGCGTGCCCAAGCGACCACCTGGCACACAACACAACGTAAATTGCTGGCCTTCGCTTCTCCCAGTCATCGTACTTCTTCAAGCAGTCTGCATCAGGCTGCGAAAGTAAGAAAAACCGCAGAAGTAGCCCGCTCACGAAAAGACTAAACCCGCTCACTCGCACACAGCAGAGTCACATGCGTTCAACATACAACACACATATGAAATTGAACACAAAACATTCAACAGATCCAGAGCCATGTTTCAAAGTTCCCCGACGTGCTTAAACGATGATCACGGAACTCCATTCTTGCCCTCCGGTACTCGGAACGGAGGAAGAGGTACTTCACAAAGTAGCGTCATGCTGCCCGAACCATTCCCGATCAAAACTACAGAAACTACTTCTCGCAATTGCTCCGAAAGATCTACAGGGGGCGGCATCGCCAATTATCTACAAAAAGCTAACCTAGCCTACCTACGCTCATGTCCTACCGACCCTGGTTGTCGGGTGGAGGAGGAGGCCGCCCACCAGGACCTCCCATCATGCTCCCTGGCGGAGGAGGCATGCCCGGAGGACCTCGAGGAGGCGGAGGCATCCCTTGCTGCATCCCTTGCTGCTGTTGCTGCTGCTGCATGCCGGGTGGAGGCGGGCGCATGCCCTGCGGAGGGGGCCCTCGGCCCCAAGGAGGAGGAGGTCCCCCCATGCCCATCGGGGGCGGAGGACCCCCGCCCTGGAACCCATGCGGAGGCGGAGGCATGTGCGAGCCTGGTCTGAACTGCGGAGGAGGCGGCATGCCCTGTTGCTGCATCCCCATCGGGGGGCCCTGATTGACCCACGGAGGGGGCGGACCACCCGGCTGTGGCTGCTGCTGCTGCTGCAGCATCGGAGGCCCGCCGTACCCCTGCGGCGGGGGTGGCAGGCCCTGTATTATCTGACCTTGTTGGGGCGGAGGAGGCATCGGCGGAGGACCGCCGTTGAACGGTGGGGGAGGATGCAGCGGCCCGTTCATGTTCATCCCCACGCCGCCATTGCCTTGAGCCGGAGGGGGAGGAAGCCCTTGGCCCAGCTGCGGGGGACCGACCAGCTGCGGAGGACCACTGGCGAACAGAGTGTGCGGACGATTCTTCGTCGCGTTCGGATTGTTCGAGGCCAACATGCGCTCTGACCGACGCAACACACACCGGCAAACAACCACGTCAAAAAAGAAAGCGACAACCGTACCTCATCAATACATCCACAACTTTCCCCAATGCCTCACAAACCACCAGCATCTCAAGCATACTGGAAACTTGACAATCGGGATCAGATGCGTACCAGCCAGAGTCCCATGCCGCTCGCCTTTCGTATCCTTCTTGTAAGCATACGACACGGTGATGGCTCGATTGCACAGATACTGCCCGTTCATGGCCTGCACCATCCCATCCATATCCCTCCCTTCAGTGAGTGAGCTCATCCTCTAAACCCCGTTCCAGAAACCCACCACTCGCGAAAAAATTACGTACCACCCTCCGCAACAACCCCAAGTACGTGCGAGGCTCACCTCAATTGCAGAATCTGAAGCTTCGAAGGAGTCGTAGCTGATGAAGCCAAACCCTCGAGAGTTTCCAGAATCGGGATCCCTCATGATCTGAAAAAAAAAAATACAACCATTGACCCAAGAAATCTACAGAAGAACGAAACCGGGTCCTGAAGCCCCGCTCATTGCTCGAAAAATGCCATGGCTTGAAAAATATGTTCAAGACACAAAAGTCAGCTCCGGACAAGCAGAACATCAAAATTCCGCCGCCACATCCACGGGATGGAAATGTACCTTCGGGTTCGTCACTATCACGCCAAAAGCACTAAAAGTATCGTAAAGCAGTTTCTCGTCCACGTCCTGCACGACAAAGCGCCGCGTCAGCTAGTCACACTCGAAAAAAAAAACAAGAACAGGCTGCAATTTGTCAGGAAGTCATGCTCAATGACGAATCTGTCCTATATCAGAGGCAAAAAGGGCACGGAAGTCACTTACAGGATCCAAGTTACCCACAAACAGATTGGCTCCCACATCCAAACTCTTCTTGTCTTGAGATGCCTGAATCAAAGATATCAACAACCAACTCGCTTCCTTACTTGGACTCCCATGATAGAATACTCGTCCCATGAACTCGAAAAAAAATTACCGATGCTCATTCGTTCAAATTGGAATCCTTCGTCACAACAATTCTTCTCCCACCAACACATCACACCGAAAAGGCCGACTAAACATACTCCCGCCTCTCAATTCCCCGCTGAAACAACGAAGGCGGAAAGTAACATAGCTCACCTTGTTCACTCGAATGGGCTTGCCATACAACTTGATCATGTTCAGGATCTTGATAGCCTACGCAAAAGTTCACACAGTCTCGTGAGCCCAAGAATCAACGGACAGAACAACAGCATTCGGACCACCACAACAAAAAGTCTCAAAACACCATCGTATCCGGGACTCCGGGTAGGGATGCCACTCACGTAATCGGCATCCTCCTCGCTTCGGAACTCCACGAATCCATAGCCTTGGTGCAAATTCGTGACCCTGTCCTTCGGCACGTAAACGTTCACTGGTTCCAACCAACAACACGACACACGCATCAAACTCCGCTCGCAAACCACACGAACATACAACACCCCAGAGAAACGGTCCTAAACACCACGAGGACTTCGGACGAGTGGAACCACTCTGTGCACATTCAATCTCTCGCCGGCTCATGATCCAGCCTTCGCAGGACATCTGCTTTAGACCTCGGCAATCTGTTCCGACTTGCTGCTCATTTGCATTCGCGAAAATTCCAACCATAAGCACGCAAGTACAGATTCTGCAACGACGGACGTCAACTTCACAGCGCAGGGAAGAGGTGGATATCACTCACCGACGGGGCCGGCCTGAACGAACAACTCCCACAGAAGCTCCTCGGAGACCTGTTCCGTCCACAACAAACGCTTCCAATCAGCTTGCACGCGATCATCGCACGCGAATCCAACGATTCCTACGAAGTATTAGTTCCTACGACACGCAAGGCGGAGGAGGCCCGGCACTCCGTAATTTTACGTAGAGAAATTTTAGGGTTCAAGGCAGTTGCCCAAATTCATGGACCGGAACTGCATGGCTGACAGAGACCCATCTCGCCACTCGCGAAGGCCATGACCCCGACGTCAACGCCATTGAACGAGCGACCAAACCCAGCGTCGCGACTCAAAATGAGCGCGCTCGTTCCTGCCCGACGAGAGAATGCGACTGAAGGCATCGACGGAGCAGAGGAAGGAGGGGAGAGCGGATTTGCGAAATGGGAATGGGGGGGGCCCGAGTATCTCACCTGGGAGTCGAGGTTTCCAACGTAGGCCGTGGCATCCTGGTTGCGCTCCGCGGCGTGCTGGCCCAGCAGATTGGCGCCCACGCCGGGCGTGATGCGCGTCGTCATGGGAAAGCGCACGCCAGAGTGGCCGCGGAGGAAGACCACCCGTCGGACTCCTCACATGCGGCACCGTCTTCACCAACAACACCAAAGACCGCAACGAGGACAGCAACAACTGAATGGAGACGATGCAGCCCAAGCAGAGGTTTCTGCAAAGACGAGGAGGATGCGCAAGTCGGAGAGGCCTGGGTTCGGGGTTTAGGGTTTTGCGGGGAACAATTTCTTGAGTTCTGCTCACGTTTGTGTGAGGATCTTGTGATACCGTTACTGGCCAGGCTTCATGCTGATGTGATTTTGTTTTTGGTAAGGCGGAGTGTCTTTGATTGACTTGGTCATCTGAAAATGGATATCTTTTCAAAGGAAATTTTGTGAGGAATTTTTTTCATTATTGTTGCAGGGTACGGTTATTTGTAAATTCAGGTAACGAAATTCTGGAAAAAGTTTTTCATAATAAAAAAATTAAGTCGTCTAGGAAAAAAGAAATTAGTAGAAAAGTTTTATTTTTAGGATCGGTTGAGTGTTAGCTTTTGGTAGAAATGGATTGTGTGATTGGAATGTGTAGCACTTACTTATTACTTATGTTATCTAACTTTAGATTTAGTTCGTCTTGCGATATGAAAGTCAAAAGTTCTCAATGATTGGATATTTGTAGAAGCTTTACTCCGTTTGTAAAAGAATGATTCTTAGATTCATTGGTTAATACAAAGGTATGGCAATTTTTATCAAAGTTGTATTGTTTAAAAAAAAATTTGAATAGCACATTGAAATGTGGGAGTTGGATGTTTATTGCTTAAAATGCAAGTTTTATTTAATCAAGAAGTATTGGGGCACTTTCCATGATTGACTTAGAAGTCATTCATTTGAAGTAAATTTTTGACATTGGCATTCACATATAACAATATAGTGCAAAGTCTCTTCAAAATGATTCATCACTTGTAGGATTGATCCCACTAATTCTTGAGCTTGAATAGAAATTCATCTTCTCCGTTTTCAAATATTTGAATGACATCATTAATAACTTTTTTTGTCTTGGAACTTAGTTTGGGTTTTATTATTGGTATATTTTGCTATTATATTCTTTAATCAAAGAATTTCCTAGTTGATTCATTTCATTTTTTTTTTGTAGAAATGGAAGAGCCACTTCAAGCAATTTAAATACATACTTGCTACTTTTGGCTATACGAATGATACACCCCTCCATAGAGAATAAATACTTTCAAGATATTTTGTTGTGCCTCCTTATACACTAATTATTTGAGTTGCATCAAACTTTCATGTTGCCTACAACACCACTCCTTTTTTTTGTATATGAATTTATTTTCCTAACTCCAACTCCATTATCTAAAAAATACCCTGGGCCCTTTTCAACTCCAACTTCAAATGCCTTTACTATCAATTTTGTGTTCTTGGGCCATTGTCCAATCCCCTCAATGGCAATTACTACACTGGTTTATTTATCTATTTTTGAAAAACAAAGGTGTAATATAATTTTTATTTTTCATTTTTCATTATATTGTGAAAGTCATTCCTTTCTCATTTCCTATGCTGTCTTTAAATTTTTAAGTTAATTAACCCTGTAAGGATGCGGGGGGACCCTGTGGAATCCAACATTTCTAAAATTGTGGGAATCATTGGTGATAAAATATTCAATAAAACTCATTTGAAGTCAAAGAATTGTAAAAGATCTCCACTTTCGACTCTTAAAACCGAGGATGAATGATTGCATTTCTGTCCTATATGGGAGAATCCCTTGTCATTCATCGGACCACTCTGGTCCGTGGCATCCTTACAGGGTTAAGGTAGAAGGCTCTTAACCCCTAAAGGACGAAGGCCTTTTTTTTGTCAAAAACCTCTCAAAACTGCCATTTCTGTTGCATTCATCCAAGAAAACAAAAAAAGTTTTTTTTAAGAATCTAACTGTAGGATCTTGTACTTAACTTGATTGAGATCAAGTGGTAAAAATTTCACGAAGTTTGACCGTACAGATTGGAAGATATGAGCATTCAAAGTTGGAAATACAAGTTTTTTTGAACTGTGGTTTGCAATTTCAGATGACTTTGACTAGAATTTGTATTAAAAAATTGCACTATAGACTTTGAATTTATAATTTTGTGTTAAGAAATTGAGTTGAGAGTCTAGGAAAAAAATTTCACACAAAAAACACTTGATTTTCATTCTTTAAAAAATTGTTAAGTAGATGTAGGTCCAAGATTGAAAGAAAAACTAAATGGTTTATAACTCTAAGATGGGATTGAAATACAATAATCCCAATTGTGAGATTGTTCTAGAGAGTAAACATAACCTTGTTCAACAATTTTTTTTGAAATTTGTGAAAATTGCATTCAAAAATGAATCCTATAAGTTATTTTTTCAAGAAATTGTTTAGATTGCCCGAAAAACAAGATTGTCCATAACTTTCTCATTATAAGTCCAAATAGAGTGAATCAAAGCTTCACATGTAGGCAAAAATATATTATTTTAGAAAAAAAATTAAAAAATTAAATTTTGACTTTTTGCAAAAAAATAATTCTGCCCGCCGAATGAAAATTTGGGCTTTTTGTGGTATAACTTTTGCTCCCGGTCACCAATTGAAATAAAAATTACATTCCCATGAAGCTAATCAGTTTTCCTATCTTATGAGAAAGTTTCAAGAAGATTCATTAAAAATTGAGGTCTACGGAACCTGCCCGAACTCCAAATTGTCCCCCGAGGGGACAATGGTCCTTTAGGGGTTAAATGGAGCAGGTTTTTAAATGGTGCACTATATTAAATGTATAGTATTTGTACATGTTGCTTTTTCATAGCCTTCAGCAGTGTACTGACAGCGTACATTTTAGCTAGGGCACCATTTTAGAGCCCTATGTCCTTTCAACTTCAAATTTTGATAACTAATTCAAAAAAGCTCAGAAAAATATGAAACGACTTGAGTAAGATGTCAATTCTACTTCTCTTTCAAGGAAAATTTACTGAAAAATATTTCTAGAAGTTTTACCTCCGTGAAATTCTATTTCAGCCCTTAGATGGTCCATTATTCAGTTTGATGGAAACAAATCCTTCATATTAAACATATTATGCCAGGTGGCATACTCTGTCTTTTTTCATTTACTACCAAGTTTATAGTAAGTTAACTTACTATAAATGTTTACACGCTCGGTCCGTCTCTGACCCAGTTAGCGTCCCCACCCTGCCTGCTCGTTTGAATTCTGGCTTGGCTCCGGCCTCCTTGGTTCCGACGCCGCAGTAACTCTGTCCCGCATTCAAATTGCAAGAATCCACCAACGGACAATCACGGGATGCACTGACCGAGGAACGAAGTGAGCTTAGGGTTCTCGGCATTAGGGTGGCCGCAAGTAGAAGAGTGCTAAAGAGATTTCAGAGAGAGGCGTGCTGTGCTGAGAGTCTTACAGTTGCAGTGGTGGAATGTGTCGCAGTGCTGAGAGGATTGCTGTGGCGAGAGTATTGCAGGGCTGAGAGTTTTTCTTCTGTGAGATTGCTGCAGTGTTGAGAGTGTTGCTGTGAGAGCATCTGCAGGACTCTTCCGAGAGGAGGATTAGGATGATGGGAGGTGTGCCGCCCCCTCCTCCGCCCCACCCGCCCTCCCACCCTCACGGCCTCTCCACTCCTTCCGTCGGCCCTCCTCCGCCTCCTCCCCCTCCGCCTCCCCAGAACATTCTCCCTCCCTCTCCTCTCCCGCTGCTTCTGGGGCGAGAGCTTTCCTCCCCACCCTCCGACGGCATCTCCAACCTCCGATTCTCCAACTACAGCGATCACCTACTGGTGTCCTCTTGGGACGCCAAGGTGCGACTCTACGACGCCTCAGCCAATGTGCTCAAGGGGCAATTCGCGCACCGCGCGCCCGTCCTCGACTGCTGCTTCCACGATGACTCATCGGGGTTCACCGCCTCAGCGGACCACACCGTGTTCAGGTCTGTTTTACGGTTTCGAAAACCCCACTGATTTTTTGCAATGCTTGGGGGACCCAGCTCTGGAGCTCATGGGATCAGGTGGTGCTGCTGCCGTTTCGGTCTCTTTAGGGGTCCCGTGGTGGTGGGACATTGTGATTGTTTTCCAGTGGGGAATAGTTGTATGGGCATGCTAAGGCTTTTCGACTGTGAGGAGGTTCTTAGACGCCGGCGATCTTTAGGTTTCGTTAATTTGGAATTTTCCGTCGTCGTCGTCGTCGTCTGGGCCCTTTTTATGCCCTAATTCTTAGATGAGAGTGTGGGGATCTTGTTGATGTGTGTAAAATTTCTCAATTTGGGAATAGTGACAAGGACCTGTAAAGTTTCGACTTTGAGGAGTTTCTTATACGCTTGCGATCTTTGGTCTTCGACATATTGGCCACAGGCAGAGTTTTTGTCTTCGTCTTTCGTCTTCAAGAAAACCTTCCTAAACCCTAATTCTTGGATAAGAAAATGGGATTGAACCTGATAGCTTGTGGATCTCTTGCTGCCATTTCGGTCTTTTTAGGGTTCAGCTGCATCACGGTGGTTGGGTCATTGCAGATGAGTGTGTGGTTGTATTCATATGGAGTAGGAATATGGAATAGTTGCAATGGCTCGTTTTAGGTTTTTTCGACTGTTATTGTTGTTCAGGGTTTCTTGAAAGCTTAGTATTACTTTATATTTTTTTCCAGATATGATTTCAACACAGGAGGTGAGGATCGCTTGGGAACGCACGACGCGCCAGTAAGATGTGTGGAGTATTCGCACGCTACGGGTGAGTTGCATCGGCTTCTTGTCACGGATTCGGAAGCTGGTTGATTGTAGTTTGAATACGTCTGGATTAATCTTATTATTTGTTTGATCAGTTTTCGACATTCGTTGGTGTTCGTGTTTAGAGTAGGTGTCGAATATTGGTGAGCCTTCACGAAATGTTGGTCTTGCCAACTTCTTGGAAGGTGTGCGAGGTAGTGGACACTATTTGCGTCACTTTAAGCATTCGAACTGTCATGTAGTAGTGTGAATTGTGAAAGATTAATGTACTGCAGTGGAGAGATCACTTTATTTATAGGATCCACATCCGGTGGCATCAGATTTCGAACACTGAGTGTGAATTTCTTGTGCAATCATTCAAAGTGGGAGGTTGTAGATCACTACTGGAGAGATAATTTACCAATTCATTAAAAAAGATTAGTTGCTATTGGCATTTAGTCAAGTCATGCTTTCCCCACTTGCTCATACGTTCTACCAATTCGGATGAGGTGCTGCTAGTAACAGCGCCCTCACGGTTTCAGTATCCTCCGCCTTACTGATCAATTTGGGGCATTGTAGGACACGTGGTCACTGGGAGCTGGGACAAGACAGTGCGCTGCTGGGATCCCAGAGGGGGTACTCGTGTTGGGACTTATCCCCAACCTGAGCGGGTGTACAGTATGTCTCTGGTCGGGCATCGACTTGTCGTAGCCACTGCAGGTCGACATATTACCGTGTACGACTTGCGTCATATGCAGCACCCTGAACAGATCCGTGAATCTTCATTAAAATATCAAACTCGATGCGTACGCTGTTACCCAAATGGCACAGGCATGTTGTTTCCCCTGCCCAAATGTTCCAGTAGCACCATCCGTGTGACGTAGAATTTGGATGTCTTTTGGAAAGTTAGGCTCTGAGAGGTTAGTTATCTTTGGTGGTTCCAAGACTCGTGTTGTACGCATGGTAGCTTTGCTGAGTTTTGAGTCACTTGTTTACTTTGGAAAGCAATTCGTTTTGACAGGTTATGCCCTCAGCTCCGTGGAAGGTCGTGTAGCTATGGAGTTTTTTGATATGTCTGAGACAGGACAAGCGAAAAAGTAATTTTTTTCTACTATACTCTGATTTTTATGTCTCTGATGGGTCTTCATTTTCCTCCCTTCTTTTTGGGATTATGGGGTTACAGCAATTTATCCTGTCCATGGCTCAAAGTTCAGGTTGCTTCCCATGCAGATATGCCTTTAAGTGCCATCGGAAGTCTGAGGCGGGGCGAGATACAGTTTACCCAGTCAATGCTATCACGTTTCACCCAATGTGAGTCCTGTTTTCAATCTGTGCACTTTTTCACATTTGACACACTTTATTGGTTGTAATGATATTATTCTTATCAAATTTTTTGTTAAAACTCTGAGGCGTGGTTTCAAGTCACGATATTGTCGAAGAGCCAGATCGCAAAGTTGTGTCTCAGCTTGTGAATCGCTACTTCTGAGATCGTGGTTATCTCTCTGGTGGTGTTGCAGATATGGAACATTTGCAACTGGTGGTTGCGATGGCTACGTCAATGTCTGGGACGGCAATAACAAGAAACGCCTCTATCAGGTATTTCAGTTAATTCCCAGGCAACGAGTTCAATTGGTTGGCTAAGTAATATTGGTTGTCCAAAGTTGAGGGGTTTAATTTATAATCATTTTACTTAATGCAGATTATAGTGGAAATAGGATTGACACATAATAATCAGGTGCTGCTACGCTGAATCAAGTCTGATTGTCCTAGTAGTGCGTGTGACTCTAATTCACCGAAGTCACACTATTTTGAAGTAGTGTAAGTTTGAATTGTATTGTATTGCATTAACTACCGCAGAAATAAAATTCTGGTGGCGCTAATTCCCCTCCCCGCCCCTCTCACTAATAGGACAAGTCAGTGTAGTCATCGTCAGTCCCTGTGTGGGATTATTGAACTACCAGGACTGATTTGATCGCTCTTTGTATTGTGCAGTATTCAAGGTATCCGACTAGCGTTGCCGCACTCTCGTTTAGCAGGGATGGACGCCTCCTTGCCGTTGCGTCTAGTTACACGTACGAGGAGGGTGATAAGCCGTAAGTCGCCATTCTTCTATTCCCCTAATCAATTGGTCTTGCTCACTGATTCATTTCAGGCTGTTCTGTATTGATCAAGTGATTAATTAAAAGTGTCTCGTCCAAATAGAACTATGTAATGTTCGTTTCTCTTTCCATATAATCCTTAGTACATTTCTCAATATAACCCTCACCTACTGAAAATTTCAAATTTTCGAAAGCCCTATTCAACTTTTTTAGATTGCCCCTATTCCTATAATCTTAAGTCACTATTCTACAAGACACAAGAAATTCGATGTTTAGAATGATCTGCCGCAACATGCTACCATGCTTTTAACTCACCATTGGGCACCGCAGCTTTCTTCATTTCCGTGCTTGTGCTAAGTCCCGCCTTTAGGTTCGAGAACAAAACATGGAGCATATCCAGTTCTAGTTCGTTGAGTAAATGGATATGCCCACTACATACTCATGTTGTAATTGTTGAAAAGGATGTTTGCTGCTTCCACAAGGTTGCAAGTTTGATCACGCAATGGTTGGCATTGTGCAGGCATGAACCTGATGCTATTTTTGTGCGGAGTGTAAATGAGGCAGAAGTAAAACCCAAACCAAAGGCCTACGCACCTGCGTCCTGATTGAAAATGGGGCATCAGATCATTAAAGCGTCAACTAGGAGAAAAACCTCTAGCTTGAGGTGGCAGGTTGTCAAGGAGAAATTCTGGCATTCAAGTTCCCTCAGAATGGATTTGTGGCATATGCAGAGATAAACCAATTTTGCCTCTTCTACTCTTCCTTCAGACTTAATCGATTGCGGTTACGTAGTGTCATCTCTTTTGAATTAGGGGGCTGACTGTTGGAACGAGGTATAGCATATCAGCACATCAGCTTCAACAGAGTTCTCTAGAATTGCTCCCCGCTAAGTGCGAGACCCATTGAGTTATGGGGCTTGAAATACTGTAGATTAGTAGACATTGTGTTACTTGAACGTGATCGCAGCAGTAAAATGAGGTTGATTCAACTTACTGAAAAACATGATTGCAAACAACGCCTGTGCAGTGCTTAGTTTTTTGAAAGTAGGACTATCTCCGTTGCTTTCTTCTGCATGCTTTATATGCGGTTTTCTGCAGTACTCATAGTGGTTTACAACCTCCTACTTAGAATTTGCATAGGAAGCATTAATTTCGTACATTAATTTATAATGCATTACGAATTAATACATGGTGATAAGAATTTGTTCTCAAAAGGGTTTGGCTACACAGATTTCCGCAGCCCTACAACTCCCAAGAATCATCGAGGCATTTGTTAAAATTCTTCTGTTAAAGCGACGCAAATAGTATCCTCTCCCATAGGTACGAAGTTTTCGGTCAGAATGAGACAATCATTGTTAGTCTGTCATGGTACTGAAATCAAATGAAATCAATAAAAACATAATTTTCAGTAACATCCTTCTGACATACCTGGACGAAGTCTATGTCTGAAGCTGTAAGTATGAAAGACCATGAAGTTTTGACCCCTTTTACAGTGGAAACACCCAAAACCGTCCGAATAAGGAATTCAGCATGGTTGGAGGCATCTTTTTCTAAAACTGATATTTTTCTAGCATTAGCGAGAGAAAATCATGATTATTCAAAAAAAAAGTTAAATTTTTCGGAATTAGTATGTAACTTCTATAAATTTTCAAAGAGTTGGCTCCCTAGACCATTGGAACCATCCTATAGGTGTACCCTAAACTGAACTCTGCTGAAATCAGTTGTCAGTGAATGAAAATTATACATGTGTCTTCAAATTGCATCAGCAAATTAGAGTTAAACACTTGTTAGACACTTTAATGGACGCTCATGGACAGATTTAGTGACACTCTAGGGACCTGGAATAGGTACAGGGATGGAAATGGGTGTTTCTCCCTTAACCTGGCGTCAGTTTAGTGACCAGGTGACCAATATGTGAACACTAGGCACTTGGAAATCAAGTTTGCGCAATATCCCTAAGGCATTGAATTTTCTAGTATGAAGTTTAAATTAACTCATTAGGCGCTTGGAAATTAAGTTTCTGTAATATACAAAGGAATTGGATTTCAAATATGAAGTTTAGATTTGCACTCTTTGTATGCACTAAAATTATAATTGAGATCATGATTTAGACTTACCAAACTCTCAAAACAAAACTCTCAAAATACATAATTGTAATTAGGTGCATTTTGAGAAAGAAAATGATCACAATGTAAACTTGATAATGAGAAAGAAATTGGAGTAGTTCACTTTTGAAGGAAAATAAGAGAAGACAAATGATTAAATTTTGTTGTAGACAAAGATCACGAAAGGAAGTGCACTATAAAAGTCTATAACTACTTTACTTTTTAGTACAATGTAGTATTTCAAAGCTTAGTATTATTGATATTCAAAAAGTTCATTCATGAAGTTTATTATAGATCTTCATATCTTTGATTTTGTATCCCCTACTCTTGAACTCCAATTGCTTGTAATGGATTGCCAGGTGTATAGATAGAGCACATGTATAAAATGCCAATTTTGAATTGTATAGAGTATACATTGTTGCACAACTTTGTAATCACTTTTGAAAATTTCCTTCATACAATTCATTCCTTGGTGGACTCGATTTGAAAATTTCCCTTAGTAAATCAATCAGGACACTTCAAAGATGTAGCATTTGATGATTACAAAATTTTTAGAGCACATTTGAGTTATTTGTAAAGTACACTGAACCGGGGTTTAAACCTCTGAGTTTTGTGAAAAAGCCGGTTGAGTTTAAAAAGTCGAAATAAAAGTGGATATGAAACTTATTTTTCCATCAAAATGGTGCTTAAAAAAGTTTGGTCCCCACTTTTGAAGTGGTGTGACATAAGTATCTTGCAAAAAAGTTTGATGCTTCAACTATAGTTGCCTTCTCAACTTCAAAAAAGTCATGCCTAAAGTGGAGGGGACTTTACAAATGACTCAATTGTCTTTGGGATATATATACTTGTACAAGGTTAAATTATTGAAATATTATATATAAACAATTTTAGATATATTTCAAGCAAAAAGTAAACAATTTGGTGACTTCTAACTAAAATATTATGGGCAATCAATCCTATAGGACCATCATCTCTTGGAAGGTAAAACAAATTTTAGGTAGGTTCCTATGACCTCGATTCTTTAGCAAACTTTTTCAAACTTCCTCATAAGACAGAAAAATTGATTAGTTTTGTGAAAATATAATTTTTATTTGAATTGGTGTTGAGGGGCAAAAGTTTTACTACAGAAAGCCTAAAATCAAACTTAGCAGGTAACAAAAGAACTTCTACAAAAAATCAAAAATAAATTAACCCCCTTTTTTTTTCCTAAAACAATACATTTTTGTCTACATGTGAAGCTTTGATTCTTTCTATTTGGACTAGTAATGAGAAAGTCATCGACAATCTTGTTTTTTGAGCAATTTAAACAATGTATTGAAAAAATAACTCATAAGATTCATTTTTAAACACAATTTTTACAATTAAAAAAAAAAATGTAGAACAAGGTTATATTTTCTTTCTAAAACAATCTCACTATTGGGATTATTGTGTTTTAATCCCATCTTAGAACTATTAACCATTTAATTTTTCTTTCAATTGAGAATTTACTTCTCCTTAACATTTTTTTAAAGAATAAAAATCAAGTATTTTTTTTGTGAATTTAGTTTTTTAGACTTTCAAGTCAATTCTTTGAAACAAAAAACTTTAAACTCAAATTCTATAGTGCAAATTTTTTCCACAAATGGCAGTCAAAATCATTTAAAATTGTAGAGTGCAATTCAAAAAAACTATTTTTTTTCCAAATTTGAATACTCATATCTTCCATTCCACTTGGTCAAACTTCATGAAATTTTAAACACATGATCTTAAACAAATAAAGTAAAAGATCCTACAATTAGATGCTAAGTTTATTTATTTTCTTCAATAAACACAACAGAATTGGCAATCTTGAGCGGTTTTTTAATGAAAAATGACCTTGATCCTTTTAGGGGTAAAGTAATAATCCTGTAAATGAAGCAGATGGAGCCCGTGACCGTAACTCACAGCTATTTGTTATCAAGGAACAGAAATGAGCTTCAAATGGATTGATTCGAACTGCAAAATGGTAATCGAGGGAGTGGTGTGCTGGATCAGTCAGAATTTCGGAAGCTTGATGGGCACATTCAGTGGCACGAATGATTTCAGTTTAAATCCGAAATTCACGCCCTGTTTTTTAGTACCGGGCACAAGAAAATTGTCGACCATGAATAGAAAGCCGGCCATGAGACTGATCTACGAGAAATTGACAAACTAGCATTTCATTGGGAAATACGGTAATCAGCCTGACACCGTGCAAGAATAAAATCTGCCATGACTAAGGTTTGCATTTGCTGTGAGGCATCAGACTTGGAAGCTTAAGCAGGTAGCGTCGACACAGTTCATCCAAACTCTCAACCTGATCTCCAATTGCACCAGTTTCCAACACTAATCGTCACCGAGAAAAAGGAGATTCCCTTGCATACAACTCAAAATGGATGCAAAACATCGTTTCCTTCTCTCCATACCAATGCTCGTCTGTCAAAAAGACGTTTTTTTTTGTCCTTGCAAACGTTTCAGAGTTAAGAGCAGTATTCAGTTATACAACTATCTTCAAGGAGTAAATCAGAACTTTGAGAGGGTAAGTTAAAGATACATGCCCCTCGCAGAAAAGAAAAAGGTAGACGTTATCAGGTTGACACTACGCCAAGCGCCAATTACTAAGTTGCGGTACGCTGTACTTACTTACACCCCACAAGCTTCGCTAACTGTTGTTTGTATCCTAGTCCACAAAAAAAGAAAAAACTACTCGATAATCGAACACCTAATTGCTAGTGTTTGCGCGATTACCAGCCAAGATGAGGGAGATCTCGAGTCCCCGACTGAACGCTTGGTTGAAAACAAGTCGGGTTTGGAACGTGGAAAAGAAGGGGAACCATGAGAGCACAGCAATGGGAACGAAAATGAACATGCCCATACATGCGTCATACAGTCGGGCAATCTCACGAACTGAATGCCATAGTCCGATGCTTTCCACTTGTTTACGGAATATGATGGCGATCTGTACACAAGTAAGAGGCTATCAATCGAGCAAGTCATCATTCTTCAAAGAGTAACAAATCATTCCGGTTCAATTATTTCCTCAGAAACGAGCATGCAACCCTGCAGTGCCTAGAACTACAATATTTGAAGGCAACTGAGACGTCGGTCCCGAACAAGAATATATGACGTCTTAGCAGGGCAAGATTGGTCGCCCAGTGTTCTAAAAATAAAATGAAGGGGATTGAAGAAACTTACAGAGATAAGACCCCATCCAGTTGGAAGGATTGCAAGAGCCACAGCAAAGCAATCGGTGAGGGATAAAGGAGACACAATGATCGCCACAATTGCACCTGCGATGAGTAGTATAAAGAGCGCCGCTTGGAACAATCGAACCACAAGATGGAGCTTCGCCTTCCTGGTTGAAGCCTTCTGACTGATGGTGAACACCTGCATTCTCCAAGACTAGATGTTCAAGACTACTGTTCTTATGTACACATGTGATTATAGAAAAGGCTATGAAAGCAGTTGGGCTAGACTGGAGAAATATTGTTTATCAAACTGGGTTTCCTTTTCAGCTGGACGAGTAGTCAGAAATTCACCGACGACAAAACATAGTGAGTTCTGATCCCTAATTAAACCGGAAGCATAGTCACACGGAGTCGTATTCTAACTTTAAGGTGAAATATATTTATTGAAGACAGAACGCATGAAGAGTCGTGATAAGTGGTCCTTAGAATAGATATCATATCTAGTAGTACCATTGTTAAAAACAGGAGATCTATCGAAATTAAAATCAATTACAATAACACGTAAGATGACAGACGAACATCTGGGGAAGTATTCTCTACACGAAACACTTAATTTTCCCAGGAGCATTCCGTAAGAAAAGAAAATCATACCTTGAAAATTGCGACAAAAACGGTCAGCGTTAGCCAAGAGTAAACATACACCTGAAGTACAAACAATGTCTCAGAAAAAGAAGTTCAAGATTGCTGAAAAGCTAATATCAGAATATTCAGAATATCACCATCCGCATCATATTTCAAACCCATCGTTCGGAAATTTGAGAATTTCAGAGTTTTCTACCTTCGCTTAGTCTTTGGAGTTCTTCATAAATATTCAAAAAATTAAAACAAAAAGATGAAAAATTCCATTGACAGATATACATACCAAAATGCTGGTGCTTCCTTCGAACACATTGAGATGATAGGAGACACCATACTGGAAAAAGAAAAACCGTAAAGAGAACACAAATTCCCAAAATTTGCCGCCAACTGTACGAAGGTGGGCCTGAAAAATCAATTATCCTCATTAGTATTTCTCAATTCCATAAACCATCGAAAGTGCCATAAATGTGAAACTGTAGATCATTTGTATCTGCAGACAGATGGCCAATGGGCTGAGGACAGATTTCGTGGTATCGCCTGACTAAAAATGAGCAATGAAATGCCTCCTACCAACTTCGTACCTGCTCTTCAAGCCACCAAGCTTCCCAACTACTGTCACTCTTCACACCAACACCTCCTTTGTACAGTATCCAGTTCGTCCAATCATCAAAATCCTCCACCGTTCTGTACCATATTTTTGTGTTTCGTGAGGTTGAATAGGATGTTGAGAAGAAAAAGACAGCCATAAAAGAACAGATTGTGCACACGAAAATTGCAACGAAAATTCCTTGTTTAAAAAGACAAGATTTTACAGTGCTTACTTTTGCCATTCAAAACCAGACGGGTTGAAAATATATGGCGCATAAAGCCAGGAAAGGGAAAGGAACCAGGAGCTGAAGGTGAGCAGAATGTATGTAACTGATGTCCGATTCTGAGCACCATATGCAAGATATATAACTAAGAGAAGGACGATCTCAAATCTGCAGCAATAGAGGGACTGATAGTAAGCTACTCAATCAAAATGGAGTCTTCTCCAACGGTGAGAAAATACTGTAACAACAGAATAGGCAACCACATAATCTGCGCAATTCCTCGACAAAACTTAGATTATTTCACATTAATAAGTCACAAAAACATAACGACTGTACACATGGAGTAATTAACAAATCGGAAAAAGTGAAGAATATGCACAAAGCAAACGTAGGCCAAGTATCACAAGTGAATCAATACGTAAGCTTATATTTGGAAACACGTACGCTTTGGTAAAATGACTGCGAGAGAACAAGCGATAATTTTCAGCAAAATTGATGTGCCTCACGACGAATCCTCGTCCAGTCGAGCGGTACTACATGCACCCAGACATCAGAGTTAATTTCGCAATACAATATCGTTACATGAGAGATAATCACAATCTCAGGGATCACCAGGACAACGAAGTGCGTGGGAGGAAAGCTGTTACCTTTGCACCTCCATGGAGAATGATACGCCCAAAATAATGAGTACGAGTACCCAAGGAGAATGTAAAGAATACCGAAGCGAGTTGTAGCTGCATAGTGCAGAACCTCAATATAGCCTGCATTTGACCACCCAATTTCAATTTTTATTCCCACAATGACTAAGAAATGAAGAGTTTTCATGCACCGCTTTCAAAGTTGCATTGAAAACTTAGAGAACCCAAGCATCTGATCCTTCCTAGTGCCATAATTATTCAACTTAGCCACAGTATCTTTTAGGGGTGTTCCGAAGTTCACGAGACTACTTAAAAAGAGCTTTCTGTGTTCAGTCTTTGATGAAAACTCAAAGAACACATACGTACCTTTATGAGCCCTAGCTCAAGTACTAAATTTACTATCATAGGAATTGCCGTGAAAATTCCAATTTGGAATAAGAATTGAGAGGTCAGAACTGATTGCAGTGCACTATTCTGCAGAATGTCATTGTTGGCCTTCAAAGATGCATCTACACCCGATAGTGCCTGACAGGAACAACATGGTCTAAACATCAGCAGATTTCACAAAGAATATTGCACATCAGACATTCTCCAGAGATTCAATAATCTTATAGTACAAAATGTGATCCACGAAATTAGAAGTAAAGTATTACAGTCATACAAAACATCCGGGATGTGAAATGGCTCACCAGATAAGCTTTTCCATATAAAAAGGCATATAGTGTCAAAACTGTCATCTGTTTCACAGAGGAATTCATGAATATGCTGTCAAGAACAAGATTAAGAAAACGATAACTCAGAACTGCATGTCGACTAGAACTGATAACATATGGCCAAATACGTAAAATAGTGATATTGAAGTATACCATAGTGGTGACATAGAAACCAACTGATGTAAAGAAGAATGAGAGCATGCGGGGGAAATCAAGAAGTTGGCCCAGTCTATAAACATCCCGAGCAAGTGCTTGCTCTCCGTTTCCGCTAGCCACTTTCGCCTCAAAGGTGGCAATTTGATTCAGACCAACATCTCGTCCCTTCCCAACCTGTATAAATAATGCCACCAGATAACCTAATTGGTGCACTTTTCTATTTTGAAAATAGTAAGTTTCAACCGATTCGTTACCAAAATCAAAAACCCTCATGTCTACAAACTAATACGGAGTAGTAGCTTCCATGGTAATAATAGTAAGTTCTGTGGACACTCAAATGTAATGGATATACCCACTCAATTCTTCGCTGTCGGGGACACCCCTGTGAACTCTATTCACGCCTAGTGCCACAATTTGAATTAGAAAAAGACGAACAAGGAGCAGCTCAGAAGATGATATAGAAGGTCACACCTGAATGTATTCATGATGAGTGACATTGCCCTGCCTAAGGGTAGTGTTGAATCCTGGAAAAGTATTGAATAGAGAACGGCGTTATCGACCAAGTACAGTCATATTAAACCGGCTACACTGCAACAGTAACAAAAGAAACACTTGCAAAAATGATTCAAGCATAAACAAGAACAGAACATAATAAGATACATAGAAGATAACCAGAAAAGAAAAAGAAAAAGAAAAAAGGGGATGCACTAAGAGCCTACAACGTCTTGTTAAGAATGCTACTACAATACCTGCAAAGATGTCTTCACTAAGATTGATGCCACTCGATGCTTTACTAACACCGCCAGTAGTGAAATGAAAAATTCTATCAAAGATATCTGGATGCCCGTAGTGCATCCTCACCCTGCATTTAGTTAATGGCGGTAAGATTAGGGCGAACATAACCTGCGGGTTCCAAGCTGTGAGAAATGAAAGTGAGTATACAACCCTCAGCACGTCATCTATTGACAACGCACTTCTAGCAATTGATTAGAACAAATAATTAAACACTTACTTCAGAGGTCGAGCTAAAACACGCTGACCAAGTGTTACAAAGCTGCTTTCTTGCATAGACATAAACAACGCCAGAGAAGAAACACTGCAGCCAAGTAAGATTTATCAGTGCACATAGACGGAAAGCCCACATACAACTCAGTAGAATCTATCGAATCTCATAGCAATTTTAAGTTTTGTAATAAATACTGTCAGTTTAGATAACGTATTCATGAATACAAGCAATAGCTTTGTAATTCAAAACCTAAGACTAAGCATGAACGCCAACAATAAATGGTCAGAAACAACTCTGGAAGTCTCGGATTGTCTATATATCCAAGCATCAAAAGGAGTGTTTACCTGCCAGTGAAGACATGCTCGCGAACACCAAGGATTGTGGGACGGTTCCGTCCATGAACCTTATCAAACTCCTCTAGCAGGTTTCGCACCTTGAAAGCTTCCTCAAGGTAGTTATCCTAAATAGTATGAAGAATCAAAATCGAATCAAAATTTTATAAAACTAAAAAAATGCGAAGGGCAATGACTTGTGAATTGGTTTAGGATGCTTGTCGCAAGAGAGTGTAACCATAGCGCAAACCAAACATGAGGAAAAATGGAGTTCACATCTCAGATCTTAAATTAACGTCAGTTATCTCCAGGTCATACATGCTTTTTAGAGACCTTCAAACCATATTAGACTGAAAAAACAAACCACAGCAAATTGTTCACACCCATTCTATTGTATTTGCAATTCTGCAAATTCAGGAAATTGATTCCTGATCTGGAGATCGTGAACAAAGTCTAGGTAAAGATGATAAAAATAGATGCGTTCCGATTGATAACGACGACGAGGAGAGAATAGTACAAGACCTGGTTCATATCAATAGTTTGTACTGCATCACCCCGACTGAAAATGATAGCATGATTTTGATTTTCTGGTTTCCCCTCTCCAATTTTGAATGGCCCAGGAAGCTTAACTGAGTATATGAGCTGCCACTCGAAATATGCATAATTAGAGATACTTGACATCATCGTCCAGAAAGATACACAGACATTCGAGACAGTCGACAAATTAGAGAATCTTTCTAAAACTTGTAGTTAACATGAGGAAAAGTATATATACTTGCACTCCATATCACCACATCAGTGATGTGAACCAACTGTGTCCAACATATGCGAGTGAATAAAAATGGAACGAACCTGATCTTTTGTTTTATCCGTTTTGTCCACTTTCACCAACTTCGAGTAGTATGAGGTCGTCTTTGCTAGTGGACCCGTTTCCACATTAACTTCATCTACATATGCAACCCTCAAGGATTCATTCCTATTAGCAACCCACAGAAGTTGTTAATATTCATCAAATTTAGAAGAATGGCACTTCATATATAAAACAAAAATCGCAAGCCAGCCAAACTCAAGGGCTCGTACAAAACCCAAGTATCACAAACGAGTGTTTGATGCCCATATGAACCACTGTTATGACGTCAACTACAATACTCACTTTTGCATTAGATAGAGAATGTCTGCTGCTTGAGGCTCTCCTTGCTTTTTTTGTGCACCGTATATTTGACATGATACAAGGTATACGAATTTCAGTTCTGCTTGGGCTTGAGGGCTCCGCAGCGATAAACCACGTTGAGGTCGAACGGATGATGAAGGCCCTCCGCTTTCAAGATCTGCATACTCAAATTGATTCAGTTTCAAGAGCCAATGGTAGAGCCAACTAGACCTGTAAAAAGTGAAATCTGACTTTTGCTGTGGACGGTTTCATAACTGAGAAATAGAAGCACGTCAACATGACGTCAACAAAATAAGAGCAATTTGAAGACACATAGCATCATAGAAAAGGTTGTCTGTCATTGTTATGCTATCATGTACCATTATAATATCTTCTAAGAAATAAACTGGAAAATCAATGAAAATCATAACGTCCCTCATGGTGGCCCAAAACTGCATGAAGTTTTATTTCAGTGCAACTAGAAGAAATATCAATGAACTTTGGAGTAGAGATATGCGCAACCCAGGTACTCAAGGTTGAAAGACTGACCTGAATCAGAGATTCTCTCTTGTTCAGCTTGCAACTCCAAGGCCTTCTTGTAGTACATCATGCCTCGAACTACAAAATATCATGACGACAGCAAATACTCTTGTGTCAGCAACTTGTGAGAAAAATGGACCAATGCAATTCCTAGAGTTTCACACAAAATGAAATAATCTGCGGTTAAAAGCATAGCCTTAATTGCAGTAATCACAAGAAAACACGTCTACGGTCAAATATCTACAGCTTATGCTGATCTTTGGAAGTTTCGGCAAGCTGCAGTTCCAAGTATCTGCAGCTTGCAAAGTAAGCAATCTGACTATTTGTTGTGGTTCTGTATCTACAATCAGCAAAAAACACTGGAAACTTGAACTAGAACATTACCAAGTTTAATCCACCAATAATTAGAACTGATATTCAACTGGGCAAGTTTAGCTAAAGAGAGTAGTAAAGAGCCGTCTAATTGTGTACAGTGCTTCATTTCAAGTAATGGCGTCTCACTATTTTCAGAGAAAATACTGAATGCACACAAATCAGGAATGTTTATACCTGTTCTAGCCAAGGTTTGGCCACGATATGAGGCCCAAAGTCGCAATTCAAGCCTAGTATCTGGTTTATTATCAGCATTCGTGGTGTTTGTTGGATTCTCCACTTGTCTTTTAAATTGCTCTCCAGTTAATTTTAGCCTTTCAAGGAAATTTTTGAATTCGTCTGCTCACAAACAGTAAAAACCATTATCAGGACCACAACACCGAGGACTTAACAAAATCATAGCCGAGATCTTCCGTGCCCGTAAAGAGGCTCTGAAATACGCAAAAGCATAGGAAACAAATTATTGAGTACAAAGTCCACTAACAAACCGATTCAGATTCCAGAAACTTCTAATTGGACAGCATCAACAACACCTGAACCATGGAGTCATGAAATCCCGTTCTAAATCATGAATTTCATTTCTTCACGGGGCCTCTTCCAAACAAATTATGCTTCATTTGACAGATTAATCGGAGTTTAGATATTCATGAACTTGTCATCTCATCACACATATATGTTCCAAGTAACAGCATTAAATGTACAAAGACCTCAAGACTAAAAAGAAGTATAGGGCTTCCGATCGATGACACGGTAGTCAGTTGGTGACAAGGTATCATGGGACCGAAACTTTACCGGGGTAAATCTTTTGAAGGTAGAACAGAATAGTGATGCCATCCTCATTCTTTCTGTCAAGTTCTTTGATTTCATCCTTCTTCGATTTCTCATGATTTTTCTTCCCGTCCTTCTTTTTGACGTCGTACATTACATCTTCTGAATAGTAAGGCGTGAACACACTGCACAAATCACCTCAACAAATTGTAAGGCAGTGCAACTGCATGCACAACTAGGATGCTCAGGATTCTAGTGTAACTTCAAAAGGAATGCAAACGTTTACACTGAGGTGCATTTCAGTACTTACCAAAACGAAAACATTTTGGACACAGGTTTAGCATCCGGCATATGCATGAACAGGGAATTGGTGAAAAATTGTAGGCGGCGCCTGGCCTCCAAGTTCTTAGGAATAGATTCCGTATTGTAAGTCTTTTGTTTCCCATCCACTTCATCCTTGAACTTGTGGACTTTTAATATGCTGTGAAGTCGAATTGCTCGCTTTCGCTGCATCAGAGTGTTAAAAATTACTGACATCTGAAAATTAAGATGTTCAAAAGCTTCCCATGAACAAAGCAAAATTCAAAATTCAACAGGGTAGAATGGAGTGTCGGCGAACCCCCCTGCAGTATACTCGGCCACCCCTAGATGTCTCCTATTCGACATTTCCCGAGTAGAGACATCTTGCAGCGGAGGTCGCCGATACTACACCTGTCCCAATTCAACATTCAAAATTTCATACAAAACATGACCACAAAACAATATTTGCCAGTCTCATCTCAGTCTTTACCCATTCCACGTCAGGCCAGTGCAAGGCGTTGAAAAGTTTTTCCTGCTGGATAGCTTCCTGGAAATATGCAAGTCTATCACTGCAACCACATAGAAAACGAAAATTCACTTGCAGGAAACAATGAAGCACAACCACTTCTCCATATTCTTGACTGTTTAACATGGATAAAAAAAACACATTATTTAACAATCTAGGTTCCAAAAAAAGTTCTTCGCACAAATACCTGTCTTCTTTTTTAAGTAGGTCAACCATCACAAGTTTGGCTAGCTTATTCAAGGCTTCTATCGCCTTCTTCCGACATGCTGGATTTTTTGCTTCATCTTCACCCTGCAATAGATTTCACTGACAATTGAGCTGGACGAAAAAGTGACATATCAATACCAACTGCAACATGAAAGTCACAAGACAAGGATCTCTCCAACCGCAATCTGAACAAGGGGGGATCAAGAAAAAGAAGCATGTCCTGTTCTCTCTTGTTACGAGAAGGCATATCTCATCCTCAAGCAGCACGGCTCGCCGAGCATGTAAAAGGATGTCAGGCTCCTTCACTTATCACCAAATTTGAATGTGACAAACCGTCATCTACACCATGTCTAGTCACTCTAAAACCACGCAAATCTCATACTAGTCAAACCAATGACCACATATGATAGAGGAATCTCAGAAATCTGGAAGCTACTAAACGATGTTTTTGATTACTTAACGACATGCGGGAAGTAAATTTTTGTGAAAGCTAAACGAAAGAACACGTACCAGTTGCAGAGTCAATTCTACGATTATTTCAACTGCTGCGGGTAGCTTTAGCAGTCTGTAATTATTCACAAAACTCGTCAGTCTTACACTCTCTCTGATCGAGTCGAAGATATCCCGTATCCTGTAAAACACAAGATTTACAAATCAGAGCCTGCTCTCCCCTATTCGTTTCAGCAATGACTGGCACGTTGAGCACACCGAAGAAAGAGTAAACACAGAACATAATTTTCGACTTCACTCATTAGTTCAAAAATAATCCCGTAATCTATTAAATCATTTAAGGCAGATGAGTCAGGTTCTCAGAATTTACCATCGTAGCGCTTTATCATTGCTTCTGAGCACAGACAACAACAGCTGTTCTAAGGTAAGGAAGCTCTCTTTAATAGCAAATTCCATGTATTGGTCCGCTGTAACCTTCCCCCAAAGCTCCTCTTGATTATAAAAATTTTCTTTTTTCTTATTTTCTGCTCCAAGATTAACTGCAATATGCAACTGCCTCACCCCAAAAACACGACATTCAATCATTCAGTACACAAATTACTGCCTAATGACAGATATTACCTTGTAGTAACTATAGGCGGGCTAGTTCAGGCTGAACTAATCAGAAAATGGCGAAAAAGCATACGAAAACTCAAACAGAGACGAGTCCGCGACCAAGATCGCGAATACCTAAAATGCACTGTGATATAAAATTCTCGCAAATTCTTCTATGCGTACATAAGACGCCACAGTAAATACCTTTCCAGAGCTTGATATAGTTGAAAAGCAAATGTGAAAACAGGATTATTCTCCAGAATAGTATGAATGAAACTCTAAAATAAGCACACACTCCAAGGATTAAATACCTTATTTGCGAGAAGAAATAGCGGCCAACACATAACAGAGTCCGTTTCACCATTAGGATAGGTGTCACCATTCGGAGGCATTTCAAGCATGCCACGTTCCCTGTAACACACAAGACATTCAGGAGAAATGAAGAGCTTCAGCAAAAGATTGTGCAAAATGGCATCAAAAAATAATTTCGTTTAATCCTTCAAAAATCTACAAATACCGAGATTCTTCTTTCTTCACATGAAAGACTCTCTTTTCGATGTCGCCAATGTTCTGGGATTCACAGGCTTCTCAGAAACAAAAGCACCTGGCCTCTTCAGCAAAGCTCCATTATAAAAGATTGGCACTACATGGATTAACGCACAGCTGTTTTCATATCACCTGTTGTTCAAGAGATCTTCCTCTCGAAGACTATTAATAACTGCATTCCAAATGGGAAGAAACCTTCTAGCGTCCTTTTTGTTCTTAATAGCCTGAAACAGAAGTTCACGTTGGTTCACACATCACAAACAAAGTTGCACTCAAAACCAAGAGAGACTAAATTCCATGCGAGTCCGAAATACTAGAAGTTGGATGATTCGCATATGAGATCCAATATAGTCACTCCATGCACCATTTGAAATTAAACCACAACCTTCAACAATTATTATCTTCTCATAGCCATCCAAGAGAACCTTCCTGTAATGTCTTGCACCGCTACTACTGTTCAGTATCAAAATTCTCAATAATGCTAACAAGAAAGATATGGTCATAGCTAATGGACAGACAACATACGCTTGAGAGCAGATATAATTACGAGCACAACATAGAATCCTGGTGATGCTAACAATCTAACTGTAGTTTGGAGATAGAAAATCAATGCAAAACTAGAGCCATCATGACCTTCGAAGGCAATTAGTGCTCAAGAACAGTTGCTGATTCCGAAAGAAAGTAGCTGATCAGCCACAAATAAAAACCCCAAAGAGATAATTACCTTACTATCCCCAGCAGACCGCTCTTGCCGTGAAAACTCTTGCCGTGTAGAAGGCGAACTTGATCTGCACGTGTAAGGATTCCAGGTACAGAAGAGCAAAACATCTCCAGAAGTGAAAAAACACGACATCCAGAGATACAGTTGCTCACTAGAAATCAATCAAGCAAAGACAACAACACTCAACGACGAACCGTTTGTGGTTCAAGGCATCAGTTAACCGGTGGACACAATTGAACACATTGCATACTAACTTAAAGGATCTACAGGATGTCAGCAGAGCAAAACAAAGGTTGGACTAAAGAAGATAAAATGAGCACATGTACTCGTTAAGAAAATAAAAATTTAGCACATTTGAAAATCACCTAGATGGATCCATGTGTTTCACAAATGCTTCAGGGTAATCAAGGAATCGTTTCCTCAGCATGTCCAGGGATCGAATCTGACAAGGCAAAAGAAAAAGAGTTCAGATCAAGCTGAAAATGTAGAGCAATGAAGGGCACAGCTATCAACATAGACAAGAAAGGAACATGAAATAAAACAATAGGAGTTCACACATAAAAACTCAGTAGGATTCAGTTCCAAGCTGAAAAAATAACATTAGGTAAACCAGCCTATGACAGGCAGATTGACTGGTTTGGCATGTTGACACTTTTGAAAATCAAAATTTTTGACCCCTACAAAGACAAACATAAGAAATGTAGAGAGCAGTTGAAATTTCATTTTTTTGACAAAAGTATGAATTTGTTAAGAATTTTTGATGTGTACAGCCCAAATAGTTCAAAACAGTCTCTAGACTACACCAAAACCATCAAAAAGAGTGCCCATAATGGTTGTCAGATCACCTAAAGCATTTCCAATACTTCCTAATATGGTTGCAAAATTTTCTAACATGGACATAACATGACGATGGAATAAAAAAGTTAGTTCTTATAATGACTTAACACTGGAAAGGTGGAAGTTCCTAAATCAGTCTCTAATAACTCCATCACCATCATACAAGCATTGAGCTTGGTCATTAACCTACCTAATGAAGTCCTAACCTCATTAATTAGAAAAAATCTGCCATGGATTAATAGAAAACTATAATGGGTCGTTTTGTAGATGTCTGCATTAGAGAGTTGGCCTGTCACGGGCTAGTTTATCTTAAGGCCCAAACTCTCGCAATCTTATATCGTATAAACCGTGAGGATATTACTGTTGCATCACCGTCAGATGAAATACCTACTCGTTATATAAAGTCTGACCCCAACTTCTTTGTTTTCGCAGCTTCAATTCCAGTGTATTAAAAAATTGTTCGACCTTTATCAAAATACTAATACTTTCTAGGGCATCATAAAAATAATGAGTGCTTGTGGCGTTCAGAAATCACCTCGCCTAATTTGTCTCTTGCACCTTCCAAACCTCCTAGCAAAGCTGATGCCACAGTGTACCACACTTGTACATCTAAAACATATATCTGGAAAATCCGAGGGCAATCATCAAGGTAAGGTAAGGTAAAGTGAACATAGTTCATCAAACATGTATGCTCTCAGAGAGAACACAGACCATAAGTTGACACCAGTTGTCACAAGAAGGGCAGCATACCATGCGTTCTTCACCCGAGTATCGACCAATATAAACAATGAAAATCGAAATTCCTTAACATCCCAATTATGTACAGAAAGGAAAAAACTATCATGAATAACATATGATATCCTCTACAACGACATATTTATGAAATAGTATCAACAGGCAAAGGTCCATAATCTCACCAAAAGAAACAAAACGGACGGTCTACAAAAAGGAACACAATGAATCGCAACAGCCCAAAATGGCCCAAATCAGAGGGTGGCGTACCATAATAACTGGAGCCCAAAGTGACACGATTGTGAAAAGGTTATTATTACCTGGCAGACCACGACTGTTCTCAGTCAGCACCAAGAAAACTCGGACAACAAAAGAAATAGATGTCAATGAAATCGATAAAAGACTCACTGGCACTATTTATTTTAATGAAATAAAAGAAGCATACCCTTAGAGACAAAACTGTGCCATTTGTACGTGATATTATTAAAACCGATAATAAGTCTCGTGGGCTCCACCATAGGCAAAATCTGCAGCAATCAAAGGCAGAAGCGTAAACTTTGAAACCTCCTTGATTATGAGAACACTTGACATTGATGCTAAATAACGAGGATGACATTGACCAATTAAATACGCGAGGACAACAAAACTTCAAGAGGGCAGATGTTATTACTGACTCCCAGAACTCTTAACACGTGTGCTGGACATGATACCTACCTGAAAATGCATGGTGAAGGCAAATTTGCAAGCTAGGACAACGATCCAGAAAAGTGAGTACCTGTGTCAGTTCCCAAAAGAAACATTAATGTCTCTCCATCTAAAGCTCAAATTGCAACACAGCCCACTTCCTTCTACATGGCACGTGAGTCACGAGCGGAGACCACACAGTGAAATCGCAGTTGGAACCACAGTAAGACATGTATTATATTTGACCTTACTTCACAGGACAGACTTACTTCACATAGTCACTTGTTCGTTCGTACATACCCCGCCCAACATAATATCTTTCCTGTTGAACAAACAGATGCACTGTTCAGCTACACAGGTCACAACCGCCACTCACTGACATTGATTTGGAAGGGGAAAGGAAAAATTTCACAAACATCGCTTCGCAATCAATATAAGCAATTACCATCATTCACCAACGAGAGAAACCGGCATGACAATCTAACCAGATAAAACGAAATATTCGTCTGACATAGATATAATAGTTCTAAATGTGCGACAGTCAGTAGCCGAGGAAATCGGGGTAAATCAAGTGAATATCAGCACTGATATCGCAGTCAACCAGCCGAATAGTATCCGGATTCCGACTGCACTGAATCTGCCCTAAGTAGAAAGCGGACAATCATACTATAGGACATGTCAGAAACTCAGTAACCTGATAGTATCTAACGTTCTCGCAGTTGCAAACAGGCGCTAGCCATCAGTGGTGTCATCAGCTCCCGACCAGCTATGGAAATATATCTAATTACTAAACCTAACAAACAATTTTACTCAATTTGAAGTAAAAGAAAATATATATATGAGCAATGCATCAGGTGACAGGAATGGTCCGCTTCCAAAGACCGTTTAAACAAAGGGAAGCATTGGATATGCAGCAATCTGGCAATGCACCTGTTGCATCCAAGTGATGAATTGACACATTCGAATGTTTGAACAGCGGTCAACTTGCTTTCGTAAGAATGGCAGACGCAAAATGAATGTAAACAGCACTTGAGCTCCAGCATAACTTCCTAAAACCAAATAGTAAAGTCGAAACCAAGGAGTGGAGGCCGAATTCCTAGCATCCTCTTCTAAGGTTTTCCTGCATCACAATCCTATTGCTCAGTATCATGATACATAAGGGCACCACGGATCTCTAGATCACCAAGCTTACTATGCCCTCAGATGAGCAAAGAGGGTTTAAAAACGATGAAAAGATTTGTAAACGACATGTGTGCCGACAAAAAAGGTTTTGATGTACTCACACATAAAGGTATATAATACCACCAGATAGACACGCTAACCAGGCCAGTCGAATGAGCGTCCGCGTGACAAGCCTTTTGTGAGTATTTCTAATGGCTCCCCACATAAATGCAACATCCAAAATTGCTGGACATAAAACAACGATGATTGTCAGAAAACTTCAAACCAAAAATGTAAAGCGTAGGTTCTGGAGCAACGGAACTTAACCTTCAAGAACGAAGAAGCCCATGTTCGGCCGCATACTTCTTTAGAAGTTTTGAAGAGTTTACTCAGGAGTTTTTATTCGTTCGCATAACTATTTTTTTGAACCAACACGTACGATGTTCTTCAATCAATCTAGGAAGTCAAAGATTTTTCCTATTCCGATTTTACTTTCCACATTAGGTTGATCAAGATGGTCATTTTAAAATTATGAACCCTTCGTCCAAGGGGGGTTAAACGGCAACCAGGACACATCAAAAGTAATGAAAATATTCACATCAATTATGTGATGGTTAGCTACCTTTCACAATGCTCAAATGACAGTAAGCTATCGATTGAAAAGAACAAAACATTCTAGAATTAAAAGCTCGGGTACATCCTCTCAGCGTTTGGTATTTCTGAAGAAATTATAATGGTTGACACGAACGCACATTTTGAAAACTTCATGACAGCAAACGTGGGGCCAACACTCAAGATTTTTTTGATGGTTCGAACATGCAGATTTAAATTTCCATTTTTGCTGCAAAAAGCCCATATTGCCAAGATCTGAAAAAAAAACAATGAAATGTAAGAGAGTTAGCCAACCAAGATAGAGTGTTTAACAGAGAAAATCAAAGAAACGATGAAAATACAATATACATACGCAAACGCAGGACCTTAAAAAGTTGAAATGCAGGGTCTGAGATTCTGCGCTTGGTCATGGGAAATCTAAGTACACTAAAAGAATGAGACAATTGGAAAAAATGAGACAATTTGAGACTTTCAGATTTTTAGATAACAGGTCTACCTGAAACATGCAAGCCAGGAGTATCCAAAGCCGGTGAAAGCTGTGGTATAAATGGAAACTTGAGCGATGCTCCACAAAATTTATTTTTCCAACTCTATGCTCCCTCCTAAGATTGGGTCCCAACAACGGCACCGAATCTCCACCTGGAGAGGTTGTCTGGACACGAAGTAATGATTAAAGATACGTCGATATCCTGTAAAATCAGACTGACCTTCTGAAAATCTAAACTGCGACATAAAGCAGATACTGAACATCAAGGACCCTATGGCCTGCAGAAAAAGATACGGCAAGCAACAAAGATATCGTACAAGCACAACGCCAATCGGACCTTTTTTTCCTTTTTCTTGGGCTTCGTGAAAAACCCTGACTCCAATCGCCAAGGCCATTTAAGGTCAAAACAGGACGATTGCCTGCAGTCACAACAAATCATTGACATGATCAGACCAACTTCCCAGTAAATTTTCAAACCACAGCCAAGAGAACACTCCACTTGAAAAAGATACACACACACAAAAAAAAACCAGAAATACTTCACCAGAAATACTCGTTAAAATCATCATAATTCCGCCAGCTTCCATGTGGCGCTTTTCCATGTTCACTATTTTTGGCCTCCTGCACGAACCCAAGATTTCTGAGAATGTGAATTTGGATGTGATAAAAATACATTCAAAAATAATAATTTAAAAGGCATACATAGGTATGCCTATCAGTCAAGTTGACTATGTCATTAAACAAAATACGCACGAATTCAAAATCTTGAAGCATAAAGCACCATATTTCTTACCGCAGCCACAACATCGTAAATAGGAGTAATAATCTGCTGCAGAAATGCATACTCATAGAGTTTATCCTCATCGTCTATGGGAGTTGCAGTCTCAGGAACCTTGATAGTAACTGTTGATCTCTCGACAACATCTTTCTCCAGTAACGTAAAACACTCGCCAGCCATCTATTGTATCACATCCCAAACAAATGATGATGTTAAAATGAAGGCGATATGAACTGGACCTGCGTGTCTTTCAAAACCTTTTAGAACACATTCATGAGCAAGCTATAACCCAAACGCAAAGCAGGAAAGGAAAAACGAAGTGAACCTCAACTCACCCAACCACTAAACCTAACTCAAGACAACCACGCACAAATCCTTGCAGAATAAAGATCAAGAGAATCTCATCGGACCACGAAGAGAATGAATCTTACATTATGAAATATGTAACACAGGCATTCGGGAAGAAAGCGGACATTTGCTGCTTCACCCCAAATCAAGAGATAAAGAGCAGTCAAGCAGAGTTGCTTCTGTGGATTCATCGCTCTGCATTCCAATTCAACAAACCCAAGAAAAATCGTGACACTTCAAAAGGTCATTACCCCAATTTTTGATATCCAATTGCTTGATTGAGTTGAGAGTCCAGACATAACTTCGTCCGACTCGAGTGATCTGAGAGAAGCTCCGGAGAAATAAGCGCCGGTAGTAAATTCAATACTTGACGACCATTTGAAATGAACGCTAAAACAACTAACACAAAAATTCTTAAGTTCAGAAGTCAGCATCATAGATAAACAAAGACTCTCCAAATGACAGGATTCGGAAAGTAAAAGCAGAATCTTACAGTTTGGTCAGAGGTTTCTTGTTCAAAAAGTTACACCAGCGTACATAATTTGCTAAGATCCGATCATGCACTTTTTCAATGGATTTTACATCCAACTGTCATGCACGAGGATAAATATTAGAAGTTTAAAGGCTTCATCGTCAATAGATACCATGTCTTACCCCCGAACAACATCTCAAGGAACATGCAGCAAATTGAAACATTCTCCCGCGTCGCCTTACACGAGAATACGAGGAATGCAAAATTAGGAAAAGCATTAAGAAATTTGAACCAAAAACCACACCTTGGCATTATGAGCCAGTGCAGTCCCTTCGGAGAGAGTACCCTCCCGAGACTCCGCATTAGCCAAAAGAAGGATGAGATGCTCCCGCTGATTAGAAACATTGTCTTTCTGCGCACGTTGACAGGAAGCGAGTGAGCCTCACACCACTCCTTTTATGAACCAACAGTAACTCAAAGAAGCTCAAATTCGTGGACGCCAAGTAATCTATCCATCGCTTTGAGTAAAGAACATAGCACTCTACCGGAGCTCCAACGGCCAAGAGAAAGAAACCTGGTATGAAATATTTAAGGATTAATCTCGAACACTTTCATTGAGAAAGAGCATAACCTATAATATCCTCACATCAAAACAGATTCGTCTTCTGCCTAGAGAAGCCTTAAGGATTCCACAAATGTCTAAACGACCACAGACGATGATACTTAGTTCAGAATCACAGGACTTTCACAAAGAGTCTTGCTTCAGAGGTCCATAATCTCAATCTTATATGAATCTTCAGATCTCATAGACACTAACATGTACAAATTTTGCATATTCTATCATCACAAAAAGAAGGCAAATGTGCTATTCCATCTGCACTTCATCTGCTGAATATGCTGACTTTTTCACACACCGCAACGATTGAAAAAGTACTGTCCATATCAATGTATCTAAGCATTACAGAAACGGCAAACAGACAACAGAGCAGGGAACCGAACGAACGAACAAGCTGCAATTTTCAAGACAGATTAAAAAATCACTTGCTCCGTTACTAATTGAAATTAGAATTGCAGTGAGTGAATACCTGGAAACAAAAAGTATAGTGCAAGAAATCAAAAATGTCCAAGACATCCCTGCCAACTTCCTTGGAGTAATTAGCTCTGAACTGCGGAAACTGAGACCATTCGTTCGTGTACAAAGCTCTCGTGGCAGCAACCACCTGAAGACACAAGACACAAGCACTACAATTTATAAATATCAACACTGCGTTGGACTCCAGGCTATATGTGTAAGCTTCTTGACCTTCACGACATAGTTAGCAATGAAATTGTACACATGGTACCTCTTCTGAGTTCAAGGAAAAATTCAAACAAGGACCCACTTACTCAAAGGCTATCTAGTATCAAACTAAGACTATATACAGTACATTGTAAAGAAAAATTTGGTCAAATCATGCCAGGATACCTCCGTCCGCCTTCTAGCTGGTTCAAGATTATCAGCAGTTGATTCGAATACCAATTAATACACATCGCAAAAGATGAATATAAATTTAATTCTTAAAAGACAGTGCATACGTGGAGAATGGGATGTGCTTTGAAAAACAACCAATTTCAGGTCCGATGATACGGAATGCATGAAACTTTACAGAAATTTACCTCGGGAAAAGACTTGAAAGGATTATTAACACCAGCAGATTCCAAAGGCAGAATGTTGTAAGCCTTGAACTGCTCAATCTTTTTGGCATCAGCATCCAAAGCCTTTTTCTGGATACGGATAAAATGCGTTGTCGGTGAATCCCACTTCAAATTGCAACTCCAATGTGAAAGATAAGAAGCCTGACCCTAGTCAAATATATAAATATTACATTTTCCGACTTACAGCTTGATCACGAACTCTGGAGTCAACTGAAGGTTCCGGTGGCGCCAAAAAGTCGGATGCATTTTTCAAGATTTTTATAATTGCGTAAAATTTTCGCAGTCTCTCTGCTCTCCACGCTTGGCTACAGAGAAATCAAACCATAGAGCCCAATCACAAGACAACCATTTAGTTTGTCAGCTGCTGCGCCATCACCACATACTACCCCGTTACAACTACCGTGCTGTCTCCAACATGGACCAGAGTTTCCTCTTAAACTTAAAATTAGCCTAACTCTCAAAACGATCGAGCTCAATCTTATTGTTAATACTTGCCAGATACAATTCACAGGCCAGAATGGGGGCAGCTGAATATGAACCTTCAATGCCTATTATAATATTTAATTCTGGAAGAATGGCTTGTATCACAACAACAGAGAGCAAAAGCAACTCCATCAAGATAAAATTCAAGACCAGGACCCTCTAGATGCAATAAGACAGAAAATAGAAACCGGTTCTAAGAACCTTAGGGAAGTCAGTGACCAGAATGCACTATCAACTTTTAAGTTCGTTACAGAACATATCAAAAGAATATGTACTAGATAACCGCCGAGCCGCGGTAGCGGCGAGTAGGTTATCGGACATAACCGGTTGTTCACTTTTCAATCACAACCTTTGAACTTCATGATCCAGGGTGTAGGATTCAAGTTGAAAGGAAAGAAGGTTATCAGTTGCAACTTGTGATGGTGATGGGTAGCCCATGGCGTAGAGCCACGTTAGCGATGAAGAGTCAACAACGGTAATGAAGACTTCACCAAAATTAATGGGAGCAGTAACATACTATTCAGGGTTCTCGTTTTCCAGACCCCGTCCTTCTCGGGCCGCTTGCTCCTCTTTTTCAAGGTCTACAATATCGTCTCTCGTTTTGAGCATAATGTGGTACTCAGTGAGGAGCCCAAAGTCTAGGCTTCGGTCTATGTGGTGCTTTGTACGTTTTTGCTGCACAACATCAATTCATTCGTCACTTGCATGTAAAATACGGCTTATCATCTATAAACTCGGCTTCCACATAATCTTTCTGGAACACGTAAGCAACACGCACCAGGAAAACGGCTTTCAAAGCCGATTTGAACTGCAGAACGCCACGCCCTTCATTTCTGGGATCCATTTGTGAAGCCAAATTGTATGCATATTCGTACACTGCAAAATCAAAGCAGCAGCATTGTGTCGGCCGAATAAATTAGACTCAGAAGAAGAGCAATCTCCAGAGTTCCTCATCGCAGTCTTTCTAGCAGAAGTAAGAAATCAGGTACACAATTATTTGTAACCCTAACAAACCAAGAAGCCAATACTCTTAAATTTGGATAAATCAGACTTGTTACGCAATGTAAGCTCATCAATTTTAACTGCATGTTTAATGTCACATTTAGAATCTCTACCAACAAATGAAAGATTTCAGCAGGGCACGGTCGATTAAATTCGACAATGAAGAAGAGAGACCTCTATATCTCTTCCTAACAAACCAAAAGCAAACTACAAAAAAAGATAGACGCACTACAACTGTAACCCTAGAATCAGGAGGCTGATCCTCTTGAATTTGGATGAATCATACTTGTTATACACACACTTTTTGTACAAAAGTGCAATAGACACACAAAAGATGGCAGCAGGGGATAGTTGAGTGGCAGTAACAAAGATTCACATACAAATGCGCGCCACTTCCGTGTTTTCCTTCTGGATGACTTCGGCAGCTTCCATGACGGCATCAATGTCGGTCTGTGCGGCCAACGACTGAGGGACAACGTACGACTTGGATCGCTCAGAACTCCGCTTCGCCGTCGTCCGCCGCGGCATCCGCTCCAAGCCATCCTCCTCCTCCCCGTCTCCTTGCTCGCTATCACTCCAATCGGACTCCCCCCCGCCAGTCTCTAAGTCCGCCGTCACGGCTGCCCGAACTAGCCGTTCCCAATTCCGCAACACGCGTCGAGAAATGCGCTCTCGACCCCCCCTGGAGCCCGTCGACTGCTCGGTTATTTCATGCCTCTCCGTTCTGTCATACCTCCCCGATCTCTCGTCCCACTCCATCGCGCACTCGCATCCCAATTCCCTCGCACCAAACTCGCAAACCAAAAATGGCAAGAAACCAGCAAAAAATCAAACAAGCCGGATCGGGCAGGAAATCCACCAGCAAGCTCCCTCCAAACACAAGAATCAGTCAACAAGGTCTAAGACGCGAAGAAGAGGCAGCAGTACTCGATGATGAGGAAGTACAAAAAAGAGAAGAACACAGAGCTCAGGAAGAACTGCAAGAGATGGAGCTCTACAGAGCGATGATTCTGCGAAAGTCACTACCGATTGTTCGCTTGTTCCGTCGGTTGGTTGCAGGCTAGCGATGAACGCGCTGAATTGCCAACAGCAGGCGGTAACGCTGCGAATGCCGGGGACTGGGGACTGACGATGGAGGACACAATTTCGTTTGAAACGCGCCTTGACGCTCCCTCGCTGCAACGAATTGTTTTGCAGCGGGAACGCGACTACACACAAACCTTTCCATGTCTCTTTAACTTTTTCTTTTTCTTTTCTAGCCTTCCAAGTGTATTTTGCAAGGAGTTTTGGAATGCTATTTGCATCAAATGCCTTTACTATCATATTCAAATATGTTCTAAGAAGTTTATAATAATAAAGAGTTTAATAATGGTGGAAATGGTTCTAAATAACTTTTCTCATCTTTACCAAGTATTTATCTAAGTAAATATATACTATTTTATCACAATGTTATAGATTTTCATAACAAAATGAGAGTATTAGGCATCTTGATTCTATATATAATTCTTGATGTTGTCCTATTAATTTGACATCAAATATTCATGTTTTAAAGAAAAGCAATTCATGTCACTTTGCTACTAGTTGGACCTATGTAATACTCTATACAAAACTTAGCATTAGCCCTATGGATTTAGAGTCAAGGATTTATCCTTCCAAAAATGAATAAATCCAAAAAAAGATTCATGCATTTTGGAGAGGTTGGTTAGTATGACATGCCCACACATCACCATTCAAAAGAACTAAAACAACATGTACAAAAAAAATACAACAAGACCATACAAATCAATACAAGCTATGACAATGGTGTCTCTTGTTGAAGTATATCTCTATATAAAGAAGATGCATTGCTTCCACTAGGACCATTGGTTGAAGTAGACACATAAATAAACAAGTTAGCATAAAGAAATTTGTATTTCATTTCATTCTTCCACAAGGGTATGGCATCATCAAGTATAGCATCATATTTCTTCTTCAACTCCCTCTAAAGTGACTCTAAACAAAGCTTCTAGGTTCTTACTTCCTAATCTATTCCAAGTACGAGTTTTTATCAAATTTTGAATGTTGAATCTTCAATTGAGATACATTGCACTTTAGCAATTTCAACAAGGACAATCAAGTTAGGATATGTGTTTCTAGGGCATGACTCCAAGTGATCATATATCCTACAACTCTCAAAAGGTTTTGTCCCTCCATTCAGTTGTACACTACAATTTGAAGGGCAAAAACTCTTACTTACAAGCCTGCTCATTAAGAGAGGGGGGGAGGGAAAAACCTAAATGTGATTGGTTAGCCCCATACAATCCAAGTAAATTAGCAAATTTGTTGAAATCCAAGCTTTGCAAACCAACTTGTTTACATGCATATTAAAGAATTGAGGACTCTAAAAGAAGAAATGTTGTCATTGTCCCAAAATCTTGCATCCAGACCCTCGCAAATTGCCTCTACAAATGAATCTTGAAACCGGAGAGCCTCATCTAAGATAGTTCCTAACCTAAAGCATTGCATTTCAAAATTGTAGAACATTTTTTTCCTAATCACACTTGAAAGCTTCCTTAGATGACCTTCAAAAGGGCCACACTCAAGAAGTACATGATATCCTATATCTTCATTAAACAAGTTTGCATTCAAATCAATGGTTTCTACAATAAATAGCATTCAAATTTGCACTATCTCTATACACACTATGCTACCTATAGTCATGGTGACATCTACGAATTTACATTAGAACACCTTTGACAACATAACCAAGACATGCAAGATGTAAGCAAGAAAATACAAAACATAAATGAACTTGAACTAGGACCATTTTTCTAAGATAGCTATACCTTGACCCAAATTGTTTCCTACACATCATAGAAGAAATAAAGCACAAACTCCAACAAATTACAAGAAGTTGTGATTGCTTGCCACCTACTTAGGCACCAAATTTTGTAGTATCATTTTATTGATTTTTTCACATCAAACTTCTTTTGCAAGGAGATAAGCACATGCTTGCACTTACTAGACTTGTAAAGAAAGTAGCGACTAAAATCAATGAAGAATCAACTTTAGAGGACATTAATTTACAACCAAGCACCTTTACACCATCAAAGGCCACCAAGTTTGTCCAATGTGCAATACAATGACAATCTAAAAGGTAAAGATTTATCTACTGCTTCATCCATGTAATCACCTCAATGTGAGTGCCTATCATGGTGTTGGCACCATCACTATTAAAGCCTATAAATTTTTGTAAGTCTAGCCTCCAATTGCGAGGGTGACAAATCAATGTGTTGTAAATCACAGCTATGTTCTTCTTGCCCCTTTCTATCTATAGCAGGCCCAGAAAAATAGTGACCAACAAATCCTCCCCAATTATGGTACGAAAAGAATGAGGTGCCTTACAACACCAATATCCATGGATTTGTCAATTATAATACAATAGAATGGTGAATTTTAAACATAGTTAATGATTTTCTAGTGAATCACAATAGAATTGCATAATACTATAGAAGCACATGATTTCTCAACCTAATACATTGATACAATCATTGGAACTTGGACACTCACCAACAATTTGCATAAGAAAGGAAATTTGGAATGAAATAAGGATTAATGACTATTAGAAAATGGATGTTTTACGACTACAAAATATGACTGCAATGAATCATAAAATCTCAAAATATGACCCACACCAAAATCACTATAGATGATTATGAACATGTCTGAGTTCACTCATTACCAATAAGTTGCATTAGACATCAATCATATTAGCAATCATATACATTTGGCGGTGTTGTGTAGTAAATTCGTTCACTATGTAGAATTTTATGTTTATTGTTGAAGTAGAGGGTTTTTTGGAGAGTCTAATCCATCCATATGGAGTGGACTTTATCTTTTTTACCTCTATTAAACAACTATTTGGCATTATTTTGGTTTTTTTAATATTTGAAGTCATTTTAGGGTTTTAGTTTTAGTTTAAAGTTGTTTAAAAGAAAGGTGAAGTTTGTTTTACCTTTCATTTAGGTTTTTTTTAAAAGGACTAGAAGTCCATGTAGGAGATAAGGATAGGGTTAGGGGGGAGAAAAGTAAAGACTAATAGTTGAAGTCAAGTCCATGTGGCTTTATAGTGGTCAAACTCCACTTAACTAGGTGGTAGATAAGGTGAAAGTGCTCCTTCCTTCTTCCCTTGATATACTTGGGAGAATCGGGACTTTGGGATGGATTCTTTTTTTTGGCATAGTCATTTATTATTGTACTTTGTATAGGGAGTTTTTTTTAATGAAAATTTGTAAAATTGTTTATGATATTTTTTGTGACTTCATTTTCTCAAGTCAAACCTAGTCGCAGCTAAATACCCCGTGTGTTCCCTAAGCGCGCTCCTCTCTTACTCTCAGTGGAAGCACCAAATGTCAGGTAGAGAGGAGCGCACTTAGGGAACACACGGGGTATTTAGCTGCGACTAGGTTTGACTTGAGAAAATGAAGTCACAAAAAATATCATAAACAATTTTACAAATTTTCATTAAAAAAAACTCCCTATACAAAGTACAATAATAAATGACTATGCCAAAAAAAAGAATCCATCCCAAAGTCCCGATTCTCCCAAGTATATCAAGGGAAGAAGGAAGGAGCACTTTCACCTTATCTACCACCTAGTTAAGTGGAGTTTGACCACTATAAAGCCACATGGACTTGACTTCAACTATTAGTCTTTACTTTTCTCCCCCCTAACCCTATCCTTATCTCCTACATGGACTTCTAGTCCTTTTAAAAAAAACCTAAATGAAAGGTAAAACAAACTTCACCTTTCTTTTAAACAACTTTAAACTAAAACTAAAACCCTAAAATGACTTCAAATATTAAAAAAACCAAAATAATGCCAAATAGTTGTTTAATAGAGGTAAAAAAGATAAAGTCCACTCCATATGGATGGATTAGACTCTCCAAAAAACCCTCTACTTCAACAATAAACATAAAATTCTACATAGTGAACGAATTTACTACACGACAGCGGGATATAATTAGCCATTTTTTGCCAACATGGCATATAAATTGACTACCTTTAAAGGCTTGACTTTCTCTTTATATAGTTGCCCATGCAAAAAAAAAGTCTATGCAGCATATGAATCCATCTAGTCATATTTTTGGTTGACATGGAATAAGACTATATAGAGTCATTTTTTGGCTGACATGGCATATGACTTTATGCAATCATATATTTTAGTGTAGAAAAAGGTAACTTTTGTGAGTTATATTTTCAATTTTGTAGAAAATGACTCGTGTGAGTCATATTTTTATTGATGTAAAAAATGATGCTTATGAGTTGTATTTTTTTGTTGATGTGAAACATAACTCATGTGAATCATATTTTTGGATGATGTGGTGATTCACATGAAATATTATCAAATCATTTTTACAATTGAATGTAGTCATTCAAAAATTTAAAGTTATATTTATGGCATAACTATAAGCATTAGGTGACTATAACCAGTCACATTTAGCCAAGATACATTGTAAAATATTACTTAAGCAAGTAATGTTTTAGATAAGTGAGAGTTGAATTTTTTAGATTTTAGTATGCATGATTTGCAAATGGAATGATTGAGGTTTATAATAGCATTAGATGAAATTTGAAGCTTCTAGAAGACAATGGGTTCCCAAATTGCGGGAACAAAGAAACTACCACAAGAACATGCAAACTACTATAGGAATAAATAAATTTTAGACTTTGTTTCGCATTTTAAGACCCCTAAAATTTTTAAATTTATTTTTCATTTTATTTTTTGGTAATTTCTGGCTTAATAGCAACCAACAATTCGGAATTATTTCAGGAATAGACCTGAAACGCCCCTCCTAAGGCTTCAAATTTCATCTAATGCCTCTATTATAAACTACAATCACATTCTCTATACATTCTAAACACATGAAATTTATTGTAGTCATGCATCAACATATTTTAGTAGTTGAATAAAAGTGTCAATTTAATTAAAAGAGACTATGTGGGTGAGTGCAAAAACACATGGCAGTTTGGTTGTGTTCTAAATTTGAACCTCTATAACTTGCAAAGTATGAATCCAATGCCAAAAACAAAAATCAATTTCTAAATATCTTGACAAAAATTGTATCCTTTATTTTGTAGAAATTTTAAAAAATCATTTTATTAATTTTGTCACACTTTGATACAAAGGATTCTTTTATTCTATTGAGAAATTTAAATTAATGATTTTCAGCTAGAATTTCTATAGTATATTTTTCTAATAGGTAGAAATTTTCTAATAAAGGGCATCTAAAAACACATTATGTTTTATCCTTGATGTTTGCAGTGCTAATAGGCCTCCCATGCACGTGCAATTTCAAATATTAAAAATGGTTTTGACCCCATTTTTTTGGTTTAATCTCATCACCAAAAAGTATTTTCTAATGGTGAATTTTTATTTTTATCAAAAATTGTTTTTCCTATTTTCTACAAATTAGAAAATTGAAGCATGTATTTTCTTAAACATTTTCTTGGACACAAAGTTTTGTCCAAGAAAATACATGCTTCAACCTTTTTATTTATTGAAAATAGGAAAAATAATTTTCGATAAAAGTAAAAATTTACCATTAGGAAAGACTTTTTGGTAATGAAATTTAACCAAAAAAATGCATTCAAGACAATTTGTAATGTTTGGAATTGCACATGCATAGGACGCTAGTTTGCTCAAAGTGAGGATAAAACTTAATGTATTTTTGAATGTATTTCTAGATGCCCTTTGCTAGGAATATATCTACCTATTAGAAAAACATACTATAGAAATTTTAGTTGAAAACAATGAACTTAAACTACTCAATAGAATAAGAAAACCTCTATACCAAAATGTGACACATTAACAAAATTGACTTTTAAATATGAAATGATTTTTTTAAATTTCTAAAAAATAATGTATAAATTTTTTGTCAAGGGGTGATTGCAAGAAACACTTGTCCTATTTTTTGTCCCCTTGACCTCCAACAGGTAGTTTTTTGCTCATAACTTTTGTATGGTTTGCCTTATCAATTTGAAATTTAGAATAAAGGTGCACATAAAAGTTTTATATGTTGTGTAATTTTTTCAATTTTTTAAAAATTAGTTTACTATTTTTAAACTTCCTCCAATTGGTTGTCTACCTTGGCCATTTTGGGGGGTTTTAGTCCTATTTTTTACTCAAAAATCCGAATTTGAAGCCACAAATTGGACAAGTTGGAGTTCTACTAACATTTCAAGGATTGACAGTGAGTTTTTATAAAAATAATAAAATTTCTATTGTCCACATAGGGTTAAAGTGACCTTCCTTTGCACAAATTCTACGAAGAGGGAAAAAAAAATTTAGAGGAATTTTTTCTTGCAATGTGTGCACAATTTTGTTTAGAAAAATGGATTTAAAAAAAATAATATTTTGATTTTTTTTTTTAATTATTAAAAATAAAAAGGTCCATAGACCCTTTTTCTGCTATTTTCTGCTCCCTATGGCTTGTGAAGTACTTGCAAAAGTCCACAATATTGCATAATACTGCATAGTACTACACTGATGGCCCAGATTTGCAAGTGCCCAAAATCGACGTTTGAGATTTGCAAGCGTGCGTCAGACGTGCTGTACTGTCAGGATCACGTAGTACTACCAGTACTATGCCTAAAAACAACATTTTGAGCCAAAAATGTGAAGTGTTTCTTGCAATCACCCCAAGATATTTAGAAAAGGAATTTTTCGTTTTGGCATTGGGTTTATACTTCAAAAGTTATAGTGCTTCAAAATTAGAAAGCAACCAAACTACTAGGTGTTTCTTGCAATCACCCACATATGACTTTTGAGATGCACAAGAGTCAATCATATTAGAAAGTGAAATGCAAAAAAAGAATGTCTCTCTTATCAATGACATTTATTAGTCACTAATACAAAACATATCACAATGACACTTTATAAAAGTATATTCCCACATACTTAAAGGACCTATATTTCTTACACAAATGTCAAGATGTTGTCCTTTAATGTTGCAAGTAGCTTTTAATAACTTCATTCCAACTTTTGGTGCCTTCATGTACAATCAAAAAGGTTGATTTTTAGTGAATGAATAATATAGGTCAACCTTCAAAGATTTAAGGCAACACAAAATATATAGCACAAGTTTAAAGTAAGAAAAAGCCATAACTATTATATCTCTTAAAATTGCAAATAAATAAGAAAAAAGAATAACAACAATGATAGAAGGACCATATAGCTAAAAGCAGCAATTGCTAAGAGCTAACAATGAGCAAAAGGTAAAATGAAATAAGGTAAAACAAAAGCAAGAGCAAACAAGAATTAAGAATTTAAGATACAATAAGAAGTATAGGTTGAGATACAACAAAATGTAACAAATAACAAGAAGAAACAAGAACTAAAATACAACAAGAAGAATGAATTAAGATGCAACAAGAAAAAACTAAAAGCAAGAATTAAAGAGACAACAAGAGAAAATAAAAAGCAATAAGAGGACATAAGAAGCAAGAAGCAAGAACTAAAGAAACAACAAGTGAAAAAAAGAAGCAACAAGCAAGAACTAAGAGCCAATAAGAAGCAAGAACTAATAAGCAACAAGGATTAACAATTAAGAAAAAAAACAAAAAAAAACAAGAAGGCAACAAAAAACAATGATGAAGAAACAAAAATAGTCAAATCTTCTACTTTGAAGGAGTGATTACAAACAATGGCAGCTAAGGTTTCAAAACCCTAAATTAGTGGCGGTTATAAAGAAGTGGTGGCTAGGGTTTTAAAACCCTAGTTAGTCATATGACATGATATAAGTATGCAATTGACCAAATATGACTATGTTGTACAACTAAGTTAGTTTAACAACCAAATGTGATCCCAAAATAGATACATGTTGACACTTCAACTCCAAAAAATGTTTAATGGAAAGTTATAAGGCCTTTAGAATCTATAATCATGGAATAAAAGAGACATTGAAGCTTATATCATGTGTCTATCAATGTATTTTCATTACTAAAAAAACAATGTCCGTTCCAACATAGATGTTAGTATATTTTCTTTCTACGAAAAGAGTTGGTTAGGATAGCTTGATTCGGACACTTTGTAGCATAGTTCTGCTAATTATGCCATGTAGGATGAATGTCCTTATGAATGTGCCACGTCATCAAAATTTTATTTTATTTTATTAACAAAAATTTCGCCACGTGGACTACCACATAAGAAAAATCTGCCACATTAATTAAATGCTAATTAGTTTAATTTCAATTAATTCCACTTTAACTATTTAAATCTAACTATAATTTATTAAAGTTCCCAATGTAGATTCTATTCTTCAAAAGAAATGGGTTAAAATTACAACACCACATTCTAAGTGTTACAATAGAGTGGGAATGTGATCTTTGAATGACAGTTACTTCAGTCTTTCAATGGAGGAGAAGACAAGCTCTTTATACAAGAGGGGTGGTAGGAGGTCAAACAAACCATATGGGATGTGGTTTTAGAATGAGTAGGAGCTCAACCGCTTGTAGTTAAGTCAAAAAATAGAAAACATACTCTAAGTAAAATTTCAGACCTCATTTTGGCATAGTAGAATGATTTTTTTCAAAAAACTTTGTACTAAGAAAATGTGGTGAATCAATTCTACTTTCATCTCTAAAAACCCATTTGGAATTTTGAGTCTTCAATCAAAAGTTATAGATACATTTCAAAGAGAATGTTTAAAATTGTCAAAGAATTTTTTTTTCCAATTTCTCTTTGAAATTTGTCCATAACTTTTGATATATAGGAGGTTCAATAGATATTGAAGTCTAGTTTTCGTGATAGAACTTTCAATTTTTTGTAACATGTTTGGAAAATTTGACAACCATTTTTCTGGAGCTTATTTGGCCGAAGTTAGTTTAATTCATTCATTTCCACTATATTTTTACAATCAACCAACTTTACAAGTCATTTTCTCCTTTGTTGTAAGTCCGATTTCTATAAAACGTGTTGGATTTAATAGATATTGAGGTCTAGTTTTAGTGGTAAAGTTTTCAATTCTTTATAACATGTTTGGAAAATCTGACAACCAATTTTCTAAAAGTAGTTTGGCCAAAACTTGAAATTAAATAGTTTCATTATTGAATAGTTTTAATCTAAAAGTTTGAATAGATCAAATATTTAATTTTGAATATTTCAAATTCAAAAATTTGAATATTTGAAAATTTACATTTTAAATAGTTCAAAGTTTAAATTTTTTTTTTTTAATTTACCAGTGTCCCTTCAAAAGACAAAATGGATTTCAAACAAGTTTGTATGACTTCAATTTATGGTGAAACTTTGACATACAACAAAATTCTTATTATATTTTTACAATTATAATTTGTGTTTCAATTAGTGCTTGGGAGAAAAAGCTATGCCACAATAAGCTCAAAACTAAACGTGGTAGACAATACAAACAACCTAACAAATTGTCAAAATAAAATTGGTTATTTTTCACTCAAATATTGTGTTTTATGTATATGTGAAGCTTTGATTCACTCTAATTGTACTAGTGTTGAAAAAGTTATAAAGATTTTTAATTTATATGTATTTAAATATTTTAGTGATAAAATAACCTATAGGATTCATGTATTGATGTAATCTTTTTTTAAATCAAAATTTTATTTCAAGGTTAAATTTATTTGCTAGAACAACCTAGAATATTTTAGCATATGATCTAGGACAAATGAAGTGCCTAATCCTATGAATTGACTCAAAAAAAAAATTATTTTTGGCTCCTTAGATGAGTGCACCAAAAATTATAATATTGAATGTTTTAGTAGAAAAATGTTGTTGACAATTTAAAGCTTGAAAAGCTCATATTCAAATAATTGAAAGTTTGAAATTGAATTATAAATGGCACAAAAATTTAACTTTTTTGATTCAAAACTTAGAATTAGATTCAAATTAGAATTGGAAGAAAAATATTTTAAAATATAAGTTAGAAATTCAATGAACTTGTAAGTTTGAACTCTAATCAAACTATATATTGTATTGAATAAAAATTGCACTAGAATTAGGATTAGAATTTTCATCAAATTTGAATAAATCAAACTAAGTTGAATCAAAGTTTGAATTTACATTAAGTTATTTGAATCAAAATTTGAATTAGAACTGAATTTGATCAAATTTTTGATCAAATTTTAAGTTTGAATAATAATTATTGAATTTCATTGGAATTAAAATCAAAATTAAATTCAAATTATATTTGATAAATTTTTAATTAAAATTCAAGATTGGAATTCATACTTTCCAAAAGATTTTGGAAAATTAAATTTTTTTTTAAAGATTTGAATAGATTCAAATAAATTTTAAAAGATTCCAATATACTTAAAAAATTGAATAGATTTTAAAAAAGATTCTAGTAATAAAATTTAAATAGATGATTTGAAGATTTCTAAAAGATTTTGAAAGATTTCTAAAGTACTCTAAAAGGTTTTTGAAGGATTCAAAAGATTCTAATAGATTCCAAAAAGATTTTTGAAAGATTCTAAAATTTCCTAAAAAATTACTTTTATTTCGGTTGGAGTTTTTATTATTTGATGATTGTACATTTCAAATAAATATAAGTCAACAATTTTAGGCAATCTATGTTGATTAAACTCAACATTTTTAGTTGATTGATCATCGTACATTTCAAATCAAGAGAAATCTATGTTGTTTACGCAATCTATGTTGATTGTTCAAACAAAATGAACAAATTAGCCATTTCAGCATAAATAATTGTTGAAATCAACAATAATCAACTCAATCTATGCGAAAATGGGCCCCATTTTTTAGTAGTGTTTCATCCATGCGCGAAGTGTGAGGGAACAAAAGTACATGATACAGGCACTAATTTAAAATATTTTTGAAGCAAAAAAAGGATTATGCTTTTGTAGTCTTTATCCTTATAAGAACATTCAAACCATCTTCTAATTTCAATACAAATGTACATATGCCCATGATAAGCCTCAATCTTCATATGAATAATTTTGTAATTTTTGTAGCCTAGCCTATAGAGGCCTTCCATAAGTGTGACTTGTATGACATCTTTGAGTACCTTTCTAAAAAATAAACAAACTTCAATGTATGACATGTAGGAGAGTTTTATCTATATACTTGAGAGAAAGCATAGACAACAATATTCTTTGTTGTTGGGCCTTGAATCCAAAATTGGATGATTAAAAGTTGTTCATTTTATTTCTTGCAATTATTAAGTTTTTCTAATATTAACCCATTCACGTCCGTGGTTGATTTGGGGGGCAGTTGTAGTTTTTGTAGACAATTCTAAAAAAGTGTCATTTTGTGCCCTTTTAAAAGATGTAATTTTAAATCAAATTGAATAAACAAGTACCATGGAGTAGGTCCTTGAACCATGCAAAAAATGAAAATAATCCAATGGTTTGTAATTACTCTTCAAAAATTGATGTGTCATAAACCCCCTTCGCTACTAGTGCTAAATAGGGTTTACTACAATTGGGTGTAAGTTTGAGTATATAGTCCGGAAATTGATCAAAAACCTTTCAAACTAATTCCTTCACACATATACATAGTTGTCCTTTACATTAAATATGCAATTCTCATTGAAAATCCTAATATGAGGCTCCGCCATTTCAAGTTTGGACAAGCACAACTCATTCATTTTTGCACACATCCTCTTGAAATTGGTATTGTTAGAAGTATATGAAGATACTTTAAATGTGTTATCCTCTAAGTTTTTTGAAATCAAATGATCTACAAATGGTAGGAGACAAAAAGTCCTGAAATCAACCCAAAAGTAGTCAACCAGTCCTTAATGGGTTAAACAATTGGTTGTTCATATCTTAACTAAAATTCATATAAATTTGTAGAAGTCAAAGGTTTTCAATGGTTTTGGCCAACTTAGGCCTAAATTGTAGATTTTCTAATCCAAATTGAAAAATTCAAACTTTTTATTTGTTTAATTTGTTCAACTCAACAAAGTGCCAAATTTAAGGACATGCTTGGAAATCCATTTCCACCACATCCCTATACTCCAAAACATAATTATACTATAAGTATATCTTGAGGTTTGCCTTTAAATTCTATCTATGATCTAATTCTTTTTTCCAATTTATGATCTATTTCTTTATACTTTCCCTCTTGACTTTCTCCAACTTACTTTCTATATTTTTTTCTTTCTATTTTTTGGGATATTCTAGAATTGCAATCTGTAACTTCTATTATTCTTCAATAATTTATAATTATTCTAGGAATTAGATGATTATGATCTGACATCAATTTTTGTTTAAGATGTGGTCAAACTCCTATCAAGGGATTACATTAATATCCTAACTAGATCCAAAGCTTTGGATATCAACTTGGAACTTATACTTATACTTCGAGCACTTAGACTTTCAACACAAATTGCACTTCCAACTTACTCTTACTCTATGGCTCTCATGTATATTTTTTCTCACATTTTTTTTTCCTTTTTGGATTAGATTTTCTTCAAGCCTTAAGGTTATTTTTTCTAAGCTCCAAATTGTCATTTTTGAATATATTTGTATATATATATTCTAATTGTCATTTTTGAATTAAAAAACTATTGATGTTGACTTCATAAGAAATTTTGGTAGAAAATTAGAATATAGCAATTATTTAAAAGTATGAATGATATACACATATAATCATATAAATTGGAATATATATAAGAATAATTTGGAATTTTGATTAGAAACGAAGGTTATTATGAAAAATAATAATTTATAATTTCAAAATCAATTTTAAAGACAAAAATATGAACAAAATACTCTCAAAAGAAATTTGACCCCAAAATGTCAAGACTCTCTATGAAATTGACAATTTTAGAAAAATCTTTATAAAATACTGTTTCAAAGAATATTTTGGAATTCATATACAAATAAAAGTTGTTGAATTTGAATTTCAGATTCCATCTATATAATTAAATATACCAATTCTATCATCAATATTTTTCTATAAATTTTGTTACAATGGATTTGAAATGAGGTTTTCTTGATATGGTGATTTCTTGAAATTTTTGTGTTCTTTTAAATCTATGCTCCTATGTTTGCAAATTAAATTTTGAACTAGAATCACTACAATTTTGGCTTTGATCAACTTCTTCATATACTTCCTTATTCATAATTTTAGAAAAATATAAACTCTAATAATATCAAATCCAACCATAAATAGGACAACAACCTCAAAATATATCTCTACAAATTATGAAGACCTTCATTTAAGTAGTAATGAAGGTGAAAACTAATTTGGAATTTGTACATTGTCCAAAAATTAGATGTTAGAGCACTTTGGGGTTTGTTATAGTATGAAAAATAAGCATAAATGAAGTGTTTACTAAAAATAGATCAATTATTAAATTCCATCTTTGATACATCCACTAGGATGTAGACCCTAAAAAAAACTAACATATTCCTAAAAAATCCCCTAAAACAATTCCAAAATCCTATAAGGGAACAAGGTTATTTAACTTACTATAGTTGGAGGACTATGGTAATAAGCACCTTATTGATATCCAAATTTGAAATGAGGACCACTTCAAAAATACTTAAAGAATTATTCAAGTCAATAAATTAGTGCATAATGTGTCAAATGGAATGTGTGACCATTTGTTTTAAAGTTTTTTTAAATGAATAAAGCTATAGGCTCATTAGGATGCTTAGAGATAAGAAAAATTAGATCAAATCATGCATAATCATCTTCATGTGTACTTTCATTCCTAAAATTATCTATTATTAATTATTTAAATCTAAACATCGGTGACATTATTTATATTTAAGAGGGACATTTGGCTATTCATCCAATATTTTACCTGCACTTTCTACTAGTGTTGAAGAAGCGAAAGCAAATTTGGGTAAGATTTTGGCTCAAATTCGCCAACTTGAAAAATGACTGTGAGTGAGAGTTCCCGTGCTCCCCGCTCCCCGCTCCCCTACCGGTTCCCGGTGGATTGTTCCCAAGGTCTGCCTCCGATCTCTTTGACCGTCGATGCAAGCCCCCGAACGCACGGCTGCCCTGGCCGGAGCAGTGGCACTGTAGGGTCTTTGTGACCCGCAGTGGCTAGTTTTGCCGGTGCCAAAGCACTTGGGCCCTTCTGTTGCAGCGAGCAGTCGGGAATCGTCGCAAACAGCCACATCGAGAGCGGGAGCAGCGATCCCAGAGCAGCAGGGATGGCGCAGGTGCAGCGGGGGTCGCGCATCGACCTCCTGGATCTCAAGGCCCACATGGTGAAGACCCTGGGCCCGACCAAGGAGAGCCAATACTCCAGCTTGCTGTCCAGTTTCTTTCAACTGAAGCTGTCCAAGGCGGAGCTCGACCGATTGGTGCCGTCCACAATTGGCAAGGAGAATTTGCTCCTGCACAACCACTTCGTACGCGCGATTCTCCACAATGTCATCTGCGGAGAGACTCCCCCGCCCCCTGCCTCCTTCTCCGACCTCTCCAAACCCTCGAAAGGTCAGTCTGCCAAAATCCTACACACGCACTCGTATGCAGGATTCGTTCCTGGGGTCTGTGTTCTATTCGGAATTGGAAATAACGTGGCTTGGTGGAGATATTCATGGTTTTGGGGAGGAGATTTCGCTCTGTATGTGGTGAATAATCATCGGCACTCTTTACTCGATCTGCTGTGTGACGATTTCCGCAGAAGCTTCTGTTTTTGTTGGATGAATTTAGGGTTTACTCTGTTGGAATCTATTCGCTTGTTATGGCCTTCGGGTCCCTATTGATCGCCGGGTCTGAAGCGATGTGTCGGGAATCGGCACTCATGGTTTCGAAAGAGGATTCTGTTTTTTGTTGGATTAATGGTTTTCACTCCTAGGGTTTACCCTTTTACAAACTCTTCATGATGCCCCTCCCCCCCGCATTGGTGTAGGTCTTCGTCGGAAACCGAGTACGAGCTTGCCAGGGGCGGACGAGGGCCCAACGGTATCAGCAGGATTACAACAACAAAGCGGGCGATCGAATGGAGACCCCGGGTTCACAATTTCGCCTCGGAAGGGGCGTTCGGTCATTCGCGACAGGAAAGGTGCAGAGAGGCCGAGTCCTTTGGGGAGCCATAGGGCAGATGCTTCCACTGGGATCGAGGATGACCGAGGCATGGAAAACGGCCATGTTGCTCCAGATTTGTTGCGGCCGCTGCAATCGTCACAACAGAGTGCCGAGCAGTCGGAGCCCTGGCACGGCGCTTCACATCCGGCCAAAAGGGCCCGTTATGAGGAGGATCATGTGGAGGATGGTAATAAATTAGAAGGCGATGGAGGGGCAGGTGCAGATGTAGAGCACGAAGACGAAGAGGATGATGATGGAAGGACGATTTGGTTGACATCGTCCGACGTTACTGTTCCACTGGGGATACCATTCTGTAGACCTAGTGCAGGGGGAGCTCGTATGGCTCCAGCTGCGCCCATGCCTCCAGGTCCTGTTACGCTTTCTATGCTTGGCTATGCGTCGGATGATGATGAAAGCATGGAGAATTTTCTACCTTCGGTTGAGAATATACGACAGCGTGTTCAAATGGGCGCATGTTTAGAAAACGGGTTGGAAGGCTGCAGCACAGATAGTGTGCATGTAATTAGAGCGGCCCTTGACGTATACCTGCGAAGAATACTCCAAACTGCTGTTGAGCATAGTCGAACGAAACGCTCCAGCCATAGAGAGAATTTAGGCAAGGACAACGGTGGGGCTCCCGGTCGTGCAGAAGGCGGTATTGCGCTACGAGAGAGGGTTGCGAGTGGGTTAGAGGGAGAGAAAGAGGATGAGCAAGCCCACGCTACGATTTCACCGCTGGATTTTTTTGTTGCCATGGATCTCAACCGTTCGAATTTGGGAGTAAATTGGGCTTTTCTGTTGGAGAAGATCTCGCTTCGAGTCTTCTGGGACCAATAGTAAGTACAATTGTGTTCCTCTTTTTTCCGCAACCTTCTTGCAATCACTTTTGTACTTTATTGGCTACATCTGTAATGGAAAGCTTACCTTTGGCAGGGCCTGCAGTTTTTTATGACCCGCGTCCAGTTCAATTTTTTTCCCCTGGGATTCAGTATTTGTGAACTGGGCTAATGTTCTGATAACGATGTATACTCCCTGTGGAACGTGCAAGACATGTTTTTACTGGGTGGGTTTCGTTAGTGCTTGCTACATGTGCTCTTTGGATAAGGGTTGCCTCTAGACCAGTTTTTCTATATTTTCGGAGGCTGTAACCCGCTGATAGATCCGGAGCATGAGTAAAACGGCACTTGAATTGAGCTCTGGTACCGAGAGTCGTGACAGCTATTGAGCCTCTCAACACCTGGAAAAGCCTTTATATTATTCTTGAGATTTTCTCAAGTGTTAACCGTGGCTGTCATGACACTAAGAGGTTTAGGACTGCTGTTGTCAGTTGAACACGCTCATCTCTGCCATTGTGCGTGGATTACATTCTATGGAGTTCGTGAAGAGTATTCTGGCATGGATGCTCGTGTTACTCAATGGCAGTCTGCTGCTGGCTTTTGTCTTCACTGTACGTACTGGCAGGTGAAATATTCGGGAGTTGATTTTAATTGTAGTTCAAATCGGTGGAATTCAAGAGATTTTCAGATCCTTTCAGCTATACTGGTTACTGGTTCAGGGGCTCTCTGTTAATGCCATTCATCCAATTATCTTGCTTGGTGACTACCGTACCTGTTGGGTTTCCTCTTTTTCTTTGACGTTGTCCGCCGTTACTGGATGCTAATTTCAAGGAAGGCGCGAGGACATGCTTTGCTAGCTTCTGACCGCTTTCAGATTTTCTACTCATTACCGATTAGTGGGTCTGTGTGTGCAGGCAGTGTTGTGTGTTATGTACGCTTACAAAACAGCAAGGAAACCTGGAGTGATTGTGATTAACTTGCTGATTTTAAACAACAATGTTTTTCTTAAAAGTTTAGTCCCTCATCCATTTACACTAAGTTACACCCAACTATGACAAAGGACATGCAAGAATTATACTGGCTTGCTTCGGAGATCTTAGTGTGAACTGAAGACCGACTTTGAACTCTTAAAATACATCAGTGAAATGTTGCCGGGTGCAGTCATTCCCAGCAATTTTTCTTCGTGATACTTGTAAGATTTTGTGTTCAGCTCTTGCTGATTCTATCGCCCATGTGGTGAGTACTTCGATGAGCTCGTCTGCGCCAGTTTTAAACCAGCACCGTTTATGTTACATAATTGGATGAAACTCTCAATATTATATATTGAGAGGGAAGGAATGCATCTTATGAAGGTTGCTGGCTCGCAACAATGCGAAGAAGCTTCAACTTAGAAGTGAAAACCTACCGCAGGAAGAAGTGCAAGTTACTGCTGCAACAGTGTAAAGTGTGCTACAATACCGTGAGTAATATATTTGATCATTCTGGCACAGACGCAGCATAATTAGTGAGAACTTTTCTGTGCTGCACAACACTTCTAGTTAGTCAGCCTGTATGTTATACTGTCCCCAGTTCTCACCTAACTTATGCTAAGTTACATCAATATGCGAAACTTAAGGTGCAAATGTGCAAAAAGTCGTATTCAAATAGCCACTGACACGTGTTGACAACTTGTCAGGGAGCGTCCCTAAGCTACTGTAGTTAAAAAATATACATCCATACTGCTAAGGACCTGAACGTGCTGTTCACAAGGGCGGAAGGGCCTTCAGAATGGATTTTGGTATACCTTCTGATTCGATTCGCTTTGCTGACAACATTCTTCACATGAAGTGCGAGCCTGCATACCATTTCTCTGCCTGAACTCTGTTACTAACAGCAACTCATGTATGTGAACGTGGGTTTTCTTCTCGTTGAATGGGAATGTGGGTTGCCCCCTGCCTCTCATTTTGATTGACATGCTTCCAGATCCAACATTACATAAAACCTGAATCCCATTGCAAAACAATTGATTTCAACAGACTTAGAGCACTCTTTACCTCCCAAGTTATCACTCCACAGCGTCAATACGTCGCTCAAAAACCACAGTTAACTGAATTGCTTCAGGTGCTGCAAACAGTATCTATCCTCTGCTCACAACAGCTTCAATGCCAAAATTAGCAACCCAACAACATGCAAAGTGCACAACAGATCATATCCTTGGAGCTCCATTAATTCAGTGTGATGGTTCACTTTGCAGAGTCTTCTAATCAAGAAGTACATTGAACTTCCAACGGATGTGAATGAGCGAAAGAAGCAAGACGAAAACATCAAACACCGGCCCTGGCAGGCACTATTATTTACTGTAAATCCTGGTACATCCAAAGTATGTCCCTACATTCAAATCACCGAGGACTTCTTCGGAGATGTACTGATTTCCAGGTACCCAGCTCAACACGTCAGCTGCCAGCTTATTGAAAAGCCAAACACAGCGTGATCTAAGTTACGTACAGTACCGGTCCATACAGTCAAAACACACATTCAACAGAAACTGCAGCTACTTAGTAAATTGTATCTAAACACAACACGAGTACACAAAATCTCACAACAATGGAGACTCCACTACCAGCTTAATTGTCCGAGCAGGCATATCCAGATCGAGCTCGAGAGCAGGCGCGCAGGCCATGAGTTCAATTAATTGAAGATGATCAGTAAGGAGGGGGAGGGCTGGGCTTGTTCTTGCCGTGACCTTCATCATGGTGCGGGGGCTTGTGGTTGCCGTTGTAAGGAGGAGACTTGTGTTCGCCATGGTCGCCATGATGAGGAGGAGAACCCTTGTGGTCGTGGTGCTCGCCATGGTCGCCGTGATGAGAAGGAGAACCCTTGTGGTCGTGGTGCTCGCCGTGGTCGCCGTGATGAGAAGGAGAACCCTTGTGGTCGTGGTGCTCGCCATGGTCGCCGTGGTGAGGAGAAGGTTTGTGCTCGCCGTGGCCGCCGTACGGGGGCGGAGGGGACGTGTAATGGTAGGGTGGGGACTTCTCCCATTTCTGCTCCTCCTGCAGCTCTCGACCTTCGGCTGCAGTTGCAGTGAAAGTCAGAAGGATAGCGCAAACAGCCAGTGCGGCGACTGCTGCTGCGGCCAGTGCGTGCCCTTTCATGATCGCCATGGATGTGTTGAAATCGACCTTTCAGATGACGCAAATAATCACTGCATTACCATCAGAAATTGTGAGTAAAGCAATCTTCTTTCAGAGCTAGCATTGTGGCTTCGACATATCAGCTGATACTTTGAAGCACAAATCGTTTATACTGACTGGATTAGAACAGAGGAATATCGAATTGGGTCATTCCAACCCGTGGATTTGGGATCTAATTAAAGAGATGTTTCGAGAGAATCCTTCACTACATTACCATCTGAGATATCAGGAAAACCACTCCAAATTGATCTAAGAGGAACCTGCGGAGCATTGTCGCGAACTTCATTGTACGAGCTTGTCCACCACAAATGACCGTAATTGAAAAGCAAAGAATGATGTCACTCCGACTAATTGACAACAGAGGAACATCGACTTAAACCTCTATGTACACTGCTCGGGTGAGATATGCAGTATACGATTCCATTCAAACTCCTTGCCCAGTCTTCTAATCAACTCCGACGATAGACATTGCGACCCAAACACCAAATTCATGTACTCAGCGGCGCTACCTCAGTCTCCAGTGAAGTCTCTACAATCCTACTTTCGCAAGATTTGATGGGAACATAAAATATCAAGATAAAAACCAATGCAGACTCCGATCCTCTACCCAATCGACCAAACGCGGTAACTAATCAATACAGGTAGCTGAAACTAAACTTGCAATTCACCGAAACCAGTGAAACCAATTCTCAACCAGAGCTTGCTAGCTCTCGACCACACCACAGAACAAACAATTCACGATCAACACACACGCAATTGCAGAGCACATCAATGAGCAAGGCAGCTACAATTCTGACGCTGAGATCAAGACTGACAGTCACTCGTAGCTCAGTTGATCAAGCCACAGCTCGCTATCAGCTTTGAGCGCAAGGTACCGCACAATTAACATACACACTCGGTCGGTTTCCAACTTTCCATGGAATGCACACTACTACAACTGATAGACCGATCAATTCTGGGACCCAAGTTCGTCTGCAAGCACTTGCGGGAGGATTGGGAAGTCCAGGGATGAGCACAAACCTGGTGAAATGGCCCACTGGGCGAGACTGAGAAGATAGACAGACAGACAGACAGGCAGGCAGAATGCAGCGATGAGGAAGTGAGGAGGGGGAGGCGGTTTATAAAGGGAGGTGGAGGGCCGGGGTCTTCAGGGGACGGTGGTGCCGCCAGCGGCGTCAAATCATCTTAGTTATTTGTTAATTAATTTACTGCGAGTTTAATTCGTCTTTACTGGATCATGGGAGACTGTACGTGATGCACTTAACGCTGTCTCTGAGCTGCGCAGAATGCTGGTAAGGTACGTGAGTCCCAACAACACAGGTTAAGTTCTACACAAGCTACTTTCAGTAATATATATGGAATGTGAAGGCTGCTACTGACTGAACCCCGAAGGTATGTGGCTCAAAAAGCGACCCTTTCAGGGCTGTTGGGCCTTTTTGATGGGTTTCAGATGCCCTAAAAAAATTTCACTTATTTTTTCACTCGAAGAAGAATTGACATGGAATCTAAGACAAGTGGTTTCATATTTTGCAAAGCATTTATGAATTATTTATGAATTTTCAAAGAATTTTGAGGTAGACACCTATTCTTGACCATAGGCCTTGCAAAACCCACTTGTGCGTAGTCTGAAAAATGATATGGCTTGATAAAAAAAAGAAAGTATTATTGCATTTAGAAAGTAACAGACAAGGTTTCCAAATGCAACCTTTACTAAACTTAAACGGGCCTTACATTATTTTAACATTTGTAAGAAGGCAATTGGGCAATCAATTCTCATTCAAAAAAATTAAGGTAGAACCACCTATACCGGATCACTTAAGCAACTTAGGAATAAATCATGAGGAGCATGAGGCTATACAAATTTTTCCTATGTACAAGGATAGGAAATATGGAGATTGTAAATTATTTGTAATTTTATCCCCAAAACTGAAATTACTATGAATTTTGGAAGCCAAAAAGTGCATTGAACATATAGCAAATGTCTAGAGTCTTCCAATTTGGATCATAGCCGAGACTACTTTCCTACGTGGTATTTCCTACATACTTTAAGACACTTTGGAACATGTGTCATGAGCTTATTAGTCCCAACCTTGAAAATGAGAAAAAAGTACATTCCAAGCTTTAATTGCAAATCTCTTCTAACCTTGGTTGGAAATAGGCGCATCCTACAGGTTGGGTATGGGTCCTTGATCGGGAATAGGTGGTTTTACCTTAAATAGACACATTGTGGCTTTGAAATGGACCCTCCTTGGCTCTCATTCCATCAATTGGCAAAGTATGAAGCAATATAATTATGACAAGTCTTAATTGTGCTCTCATATTGTTGGCAGAACATTTTAGAACCATTGAGTATCCATTACAGAGCACCCTATAGGATTGTTTGAAGAAAAGGGTTGTTTTTTGAGCTACCTACCTTAAATATAGGATGTTAGCACTACTCATATAGTGGAAATATTGTTTGCAACTTCTAAGTACAAAGGCCATTTGCATGTAGTATAAATCATATTTTCATAGAATTTTTTTAAAAGTGAGATTGTCTGGGAATACAGCCTCGCATTGTGATTTTTAAAAGATTTTTCTACCACAAGATTATGCAAGGAAAAAAATATTGTATTCAAGGATCAAAATTGAAGAATATTAGTTTAGTAGGCAAGTCTTGCCACTACAATATTTTTAAGGGATTAACCTTGATGTAAATTAAATGCCTCCAAGACACTACATTTTAGTGTAGAGGGAACTTTGAAATTCAATAAAATTTTTACTTATGCATTACTTTCAATATTTTCTCAATTGTATGGAATATCCTTAAAAGTCTATTTCAAGCATCAAAAATCTAGTTTTGAAAAAAAATTGTTTATGATTTTTCTATAAAACATTTCCATTAGGAGGGATTTGAGGACTCCTAAGGGCCGTTTTAGGGTCTATTCCCAAAACTGTCAAGGAACTACTAGCTATTGCCAGCCAGCAATTAACCAAATAAATAAATAATTGTTTTTAGGTCTTGAAATATGAAAAAAAGTCCAAATTTAAAAAAAATTCAAATTATGACGTGGGAGTCACTCAACCATGTAGGATTCTTGTGAAATTGTGTTCCCACAGCAAATTCTGTATATTCAGGCTGTGGAAACTTATAATCTCTTGGAGGCCTCAAATCCCTCCTAATGATTAAGGGTTTTTGTAGCAAATCTTGATTTTTTTAGCAAAAGAGAGTCCATTGGAGATGAGTCTAAAATTCACATTAAATCTTTGGAGTGAAATCACATTGAATAATTAATTTTTTTAATATAAAATTTTAGAATAGATTTTGAGAAGTCAAAAATCAATTATAGTTATACATGTCATGACCTATAAAAGAACATGACATTTCCTAGAACAAATGCCAAATGTCTTACAAAATATTTGTAGCTATTAATTTAAGCATGTGAAGACCAACAAGCTCCACTTGCGTCAATTACAATATCTACTCAAGACACTCAATTTTATGAATATTGATTATATATAGAGAGAGAGAGAAAGAGAGAAAGAAATACATACATACATGTATATTGTAACTAAGTAACCATCTTTTGTGTCATGTAAGAATCTTGAAGCTCTATTTGGACTTGTCTTGCACTCAAATATTAAATTTGTTCCTTCTGTGACAAAATAAAATAAAATAAATCACCTTCAATTAAATGACTTATTAAAAATTTAGTAATGACACAACTCACATGATACTTTTTTTTTGGAAGGGCCAACTAATTCCATCTTTTGGAATCCATAAATATAGAGTATCAACTATCTAAGGTACGTAGGGTTTGTATAATTTATATGCTCTTTACAAATCTCCCCTATAGTTAAACCATAAAATGTAACTATGAGGATAATGAATGTAGTGACATTGCAGGTGATATTGTTGTCAAGGCTATTTGACATTGCAATTGGGCATTTTTTTGATGGAGTTGGAGGATTAGGGGAGATTGGACGGCAAGTGAGGGCCATTTCAAGGCCGTTTCAAGGATATTCCCCTACTTGTTCCCTGTGCTATCCTGAAATAGTAAATCAGACCATAATGGCTGAATTTTTAAAGGAGAAAAATTGTTTATTTTTTTCAAAAATCCTAAAAAGTATTAAAAAAACTAAATTTGATTTTATAAAATTATTATTATTTTTTAAATCACTATTTTCTGACGTCGCAGTGCCTTGGCCACATTAGACTATTGATGCATATGGCACATTCCGACAGTTCAAAAACTCCAAATAACTTGTAGTCTTCTAATGCCCTCAAATCTCCTCTAATGATGGAATATGGATGATATCATAAAAAAATATTCAACATAACATTCTTAAACATGCATATTCACAATCTTAACCCCTCAAGAACCAAGCCTTGTTTTCTACCAAAAAACATTGAAAATTGCTATTTCTATAGCAAAGAGTAAAAAAAAATTTAATTTTTTTTTCCACATCTAACCATAGGATCTTATACCTCACTAGTCTAAAAAAGTGTAGAAAAAATTCAGAATTTTTGACCACATAGTTTGCAAGGTATTTGCATTTAAAGGGGGAAGAAAAAAGTTTTCAACACATTGTCGGATTGGATTTTTTGACTTTGAACATTTTTAACTTAAAAATTTTTCACTTTAGAGTTTTGAGCTTTTAATCTTCATAGTACAAAATTGAGTTGAGAATCTACAAAAAAAAAGGAATTCAAAAAAACTTAATTTTCATTCTTAAAAAAATTGTTAAGTAGAAGTAGGTATGAGATAGAAGGGAAATCTAAAATATTAATATCTTTTAGATGGAATTAAAATGCACTAATCCTAATAGTGAGATTATTCTAGCAAGTAAACTAAATTGTGAGAATTTTATTTTTTTGAAAAATTGCAAAAATTGCATTTAGAATTGAATCCTACAAATTATTTTTTTCAAAAAATGCTCTAACTGTCCAAAAAACAAGAATGTCCATAACTTTCTCATAACAAATCCAAATGAAATGATTTAAATCTTGCTAGTTAGACAAAAATATCATCTATGAGAAAAAAATTTGAAAAGAAAATTGCAAAATTTTCTTTGCTACCCGAACTACTCCATGTCCCCTATTTTGAGCTTATTTAGGCATAACTTTTGTTCCTGGGCATCGATTGAAAAAAAGAATCCCCACAAAGATATTTAATTTTCTTTCTCCAAAAAAAGTTTCAAAAAATAAGGACAAAAATTCAGCTAGTAGGTACCTACCCAAAATTGCATTTGTCCCCCAAAGGGACAATGGTTCTTTAGGGTTTAATTAGGCTTTAGACTAGATGGTATTGAATATTCCACATCCAACGTCTTTCATGCACCTTGTTCATTATATTGAGCCTCTACTTCTCGACTAGCTACTATTGTAGTATTGTTCATTGTGGAATATTCTACACCATCTATTCTTAAGCCAAGGTAGTCACATTGTATGCTAGTGAATGTTATGAATGTCAAAATGTATTAGAAATTGTTGGTCAAGGTACTTCATAGTGCTACTTTTTAGTTCTCACACTTTCATTTTTTGCATGTCCATATATTTGTGCCATTAATATGTTCCTGACTCTTATAGACTTTAGTACCTAATAGCCTATTTACATCCAAAGATTTGGATTTGAGCCCAAATTAATGAGCCCATAATTGTTTGAAGCCTCTAAAGGCCAAGCCCAAAGTCCAAATCCCTAGCAATGAACTCTTGCAGCCTCTCAATTTGATCAATCATAGTATGAAGTCTCCAAAGGTCAAGTCCAAAAGGTTCAAACCTTTGGCAATGAACTCCTACAACCTCTTGATTGGGATAGTCATAGTATGAAGCCTCCCATAGCCAAGCCCAAAGTCCAAACCTATACCAATCTAATGATTGCTCATCTTATTAGATTACGATTTTTAGTGAAAAAACTCCCCCAGCCTCTCAACTATAGTTTGGATGTCCATTTTTGCTCAACCTAAACTTTAGTCGAGAGTCCGTTGCCATGTAAGCATTTGGTTGCCATGTAGACAATTTTGGGCCCGACATCGAATTTTGATGGAGTTTGAATTCTGTTGTGTAGAGTGAAAGGCTTAGAGGTTGAATTCATGGTTTTTTGAAATGTGATTGGTAGAAACCAATGAACTCTTGACCTTTGACCATAGTATGAAGTACCCTTGCATCTAGCTTTATTTAAGCATTTTTCTTCTTGTTGAAAGCATACATGATTGAAAGATTCCCAATGCATGGTTGTGGTCATATTTTGATTATCATCTGTTTTATTGTACAGTACTGTGTCATTCAGTCAATTGAGGATGTGGAGAGCCAGTACAAATGTGCACTTACATAGAAGCTTGCAACCCATTTTTGATCACTTAAAGAATCCAACATAGCTCCTAGTTGAGTTTGGTGGGGAAGAAATTTTCCTCTATAGGGAAATAGATTTAAGATGGATCATTTGGAATTTTTTCCATATTTTTCCACCCAAAAACAAAATTATCATAAATTTTTTTCATGAAGATTTTTTGAAACCTAATCTTGACATGCAAGTCACTATGTCTACTTCCAATCATAAGCTAGTCAAGAAATACAGAGGAAATCAAAGGCTCATAATGCATCATAATGAATGAGTTACTCCCACCTCCTATGCTCAGAAATAGAATAGTCTAAGACTCTGAAAATGGGGGGCTACTCAGAAACGGGTCGGCTACCTTAGAGCATCCCCATGCCAGAGCCTTCAAACAGGGGCGTCAAATGAGTTTTGACATGGGTTCATGGTTGGTGAAAGTGCTTCATGCCCCATGCCTACACTTTGAATTGACTCACTAAACACATCTCCCAAGTCAAAAACTACCTTTATCAAGTCAGGTGCAAGGTGTCAGGCCAAGTGTTGGGCCTCCAAGCTTCCAATGGCTGAAAATTCTCTGAAAGTGTGCGAGATTGAGGAAATCAAGATTTAGTGAGCCACGTTGAAGAAACACAACAGTTGAGTGTGATTGTTACTTTGAAGTTTTTGCTGGGTAAATATTTGGTTTGGAGTGCCTGGCATGGGGCAGTTTCACAGGGCAAACACTCCATATTATCAATTTGGAGCCCTTTGAAAAGCAGGCATGGGATGCTCTTACTGTATCCTTTTCAGGGATCAAACCAGGTCCAAGCTTAAGCTGGATCCAATCAGCTGGGTCAAAGCAAGATCAGTACTCTGGAAATTTGGAGGAAGATATCAATGATTCGTACATGGGATATTCCCCTAAGTATGCAGCTCCTTGACTTTACCGTCCGTGCTGATTGATAATTGATAGGCGGTGTACGTAAGTTGCCCCAAAGTTTGTTGGCCACACTTTCACAACTTACTGAAGGTGGAAGCTCACCTGGCAACTAAATTAAAAGTCTCCTTCATGCACTGTAGAATGGTGATTCCAGAGGAGAATTAATTGCATCTAGCTAGCACACATTCAATCGGTCACTCTCGGAGCAAAATGCGTAAACAGTATCAATTTAATTGTGCTGATCGAAGGGGTGACAGACGGTCATTGTTGAACAAGTAGTTAGTTGAGACATACAGGTGGTGTAGATCGATTGATGGTGGCTCTAAAACTGCTCAAGGGAAAGAGTTCTAAAATATACACAGAATGCATATTGCATAGACCTAAGAAGATCGATTGATGGTGGCTCTAAAACTGCTCAAGGGAAAGAGTTCTAAAATATACACAGAATGCATATTGCATAGACCTAAGAAGATCGATTGATGGTGGCTCTAAAACTGCTCAAGGGAAAGAGTTCTACAATATACACAGAATACATATTGCATAGACCTAAGTAGATCCATTGAAAGTGGAGAACATATATTGTGGCTTGCTGAATAATATTATGTGGTGTTGAATGATCTGTGTGTTTAATACTGCGATGTGTAGTACTATGGTATTTCACAGAATTGAATTATTACTCTGGAAGGAAAAACTTTCCAATTAAGGTAGAACCCCTCTGCATCATGATTTCTCTCTTGTTCAACTTGCTAATGGACCATGTAACTTAGCATGACTGTGTGCAGTAATCCAAGAAGCTAGCAACATTGAAACTTCATAAGTTAATTAATATACTAGTTAACGTTTAATTATCAATTGAATCTCAGACTCACACATTGCAGTCAGAGTCTGAAGTTAGAATTGGGATCTGTAATATATTATCCTCTTCTTTAACGAAATTGACAGGCACATGTGTCCTTGGTTTTTGTAAAAGATACTTAGGATTGTAATATGCTATAAATAAATCCAGAGGACTGCCTGAAAGCAACATATACACTAGTCTACATATCTGACAATGACACAATGACTTGCACCAGCAACTTGCACCCACCCACCCATTGAAAATTGGCAACATTTGCATGCAGAGAAAGGAAGTTCAGTTATTAATCTGTGAAGCCCAATTAATTGAGCTCATGCATGAGTCTGCAATGAAACAAGGCTGCTTTGAAATCATTTCAGTTGCTTGATTAACACTGTTGTAATTAAACTCTTAAACTGCATGTGTGCTGTGAGTTAAATCTAGTGCACACTGATAGTGTGCACAACAACTCAGGACCGGAATCATGGATGTGGACAATGCAAGCTCTTGACTATTACTGTTCAGTGCACATGCTGCACTACACACATCCCTTTCAATCATAATGCACTTCAATTTTCTTCCACTGGAATGGGTTCTGAAAGCACAATTGGAAGTAGAAACAAATTACTTCCATTCATGCACTCTCAGCAAATGAACTCAAATGATCAATGCCAAATGCTTGGGTTTTCAAATTTGAGCATACTTCAAGCAGTTGTAGATAGAATATCTATCTTAGGAGAGGCTTGTACTGGCTCTCTGAAGTGTTAAGTTAAATTACTCAGGATAGTTGAGAACCTGGCAACTACCCATGTACTTGGCAAATCCTTGTACTTTAAATTTCTGGCTGCACTAACTTAAACCTTAAACCTTTTGCCAGGGTACTTGTAATAGTTTCATGATCAGGAGTTCAGGACATCTACAATTGTATAATCATTATGCTAACTTAAGCTTCGTAAGTTAGCAATTGGTCATAGAGTTGGTCATGGACTCGTGGCAGGCTACTCGCAAGAGTGTCAGGGATAAGCTGCATCATCATCAACTTTAGCAAAGTACCACATGTTAATTCTGTTCAGTCAAACTAGATTACTGGAAAGTAAATGTATAAGTTAGTTCACTGAAATTCTTGTATCAATTGATGTGAAGCTATAACTTATATGTAAGCTTATTTTACCCTTCTATTGGTTCCGTTGCAGAATGGAGATATGAACGAGTCCACCCTACAGTCATTGTTAATAGGCAAAATCTGTTCTCATAAAGTCTAGACTGTTTTGAACTAAATTCCAGTTTAATTCTTATTGCTACCAAATTCCATCAGTGCACTTAAGCATTTGAATCCAAACATTGTGTTTTTATGTTTTTCATACTGTAGTTACTTCCAGTCTGTCTGTTTGTTTATCAAATTAGTCAACTCCAAATCTTCTTTCAATCGTTTTGATTTGACCACCAGTACGTGACTCAAAAGAGTACCCAAAATTGTTGAAACAGCTAGCCTTCAGGTGTGTTTTTCAGTAATGCACCACCCTTGATGGGTTTCAGACCCAAAATTGTTGAAAAACCTCTGGCAAGGGAGAGGGTTAACTTCCCAGTCTGGCCTGCATGCATGTGCATGGGTTGACCAAAGCCAAGAATGCGGACTCCGGAATTTGGACCAAGCCGCGGGTGGTTCGGTGAACAATGCAGACAGGGCACAACTGAACCCCCTGTTTAATTTTAACTCGGCAAACTCATCTGATAGACTTGCCGTTTTCCTTTCTCTATGGTATTTGGAACAGCGGTTCAAATCTTCAGTCTGTCAAGTTTCGGTGTGGAAAAGCTGACATCATTGACTAAGTGCAGTAGGAAATTGTCATGCAAACTAAAGTTAGTTAGGACCCAAATTCCCAAGGTAATTACTTACTCATCTGTATAATTTCAGGGATCAATGGAAATTCCAGAATCTTGCTACCTGGTTCAGTAATTGTGCAATTGAAAAGGGACAAGCAAAAGCAGGGTTTTTTAGGCAATTAAATGTCCAATTTCCTTAACCCCTAAAGGACCAAGTATGTTTTTTGGCAACATAGAGATTTGGACAGCTCACCACGAATAGAGTTTTTTGTTTTTTTTAATTGAAATTTTCACACAATTTGTGCCCAAGGAGTAGCTTTAAGGCCCAACAATTTTCATAACATTTGAAGTCCTACGTAGTTAAAAAGTTATTGCATGATATGTGATTTCCTTTGATCTTTGGGCAACTCTAAAATCTCTATGTTGCCACAAATCTCTATGTTGCCAAAAATACACAACTTGGGTTAAAAAATGGGTAGCTTCAAGCCAAAAGAAAAAAAAATAAGGATAAATGTGTTTAAAAGAACTTCAGACTGTAATCACAGCCCTCTACATTGTTGTCAAAATACTTCTAAAACCTCATTTCACCCATCATACAAAGCCAATATACACAAAAAATGCATACAAAATTGACTTATTCAAAATTGGCCTCCTTCAATTACAGCCCTTCAAGTTAAGGAGCCAGCTGTCCAACTTTGATTGAAATTTCTTGAAAAGAAGGCCACATAACCATTTGTCCGAAACCCCAAAAAACACCTGAGCAAAAGCAATTCGGAAGCAGGATGTAAGCTTCCCCTTTTCTAGAAGAAAACAAGCTTTCAACTAACTTACCCAAGTGACGTTCAGAACCGCAGTTGTCAAGGGGCAATCTCATGAACATTGATGGATCTTCGACCGTAGTCAGTCAGGGGCAGTCAGGCAGTCAGGCAGTTGCTGATTCCTATGCAGCTTGCATAGAGAACTGAGTTGCACCCACCCCGCCTCAGGTCAGGCTCTGACATTTTTCTTTTCTTTTTTCTTTTACACAAATGAGGCTCTGACTGACATTTGATGAAGGATGCACCTTCACTTGGTTTTCTTTTCCAGGGTGACACATAATTGTCCAAGTTAACTACAGTAATGCCCCCATTTTTAGTCATTATCTGAAAAAGGACTTTTCAAGTTCTTGGGAGGTGGTAGTGGAAGCACCCTACTAACTTAAGTTTCAGGTATGGGTGGATTCAATGAACATGGGCCGGGGGGGCAATTTGTCAGGTGGATATATGATATCAAGGAGTGCAAAGTTTGGGACTGTGGGGAGTAACTTAAGCTTAATGTAATGTAAGTTATGGGAAGTTGAGTTCACTTGGAGCAATGCTTGCCTCGAGTGTGCTAATTAAGCTTAAGCCTTTCATCACTTCAGTAGGAGAGCCAGAATGGCTTCTTTTGGTTAATGCGTGGATGGCCAACTTGCTGGATCTACAGTACCCGTACTAATTTACTTGAATGAATGAAATGCTGTAAAACACAAAGGCAATTTGTCAGGAAAGTAACCCCGCATTGCATCAATACTGTTCACAGTACAGTAGAGGTTTGAAAGCATACTTACTGCTGCAGTACAAAAGTTATATATTGCCACATTATAGTTTCAATAGAAGGCGTTTTTTCCACTGAAACTATGTTGTTGCAATATAACTTTTTTATTGCAACAGTACTTGTTCAATGCTCTCCTGTGAACCCTTTGAAATAGTACTACAATATTACTGAGACCATAGGAGGCTTTTTCCCGATCACTGAGTGAGTGAGTTAGCAATAAGTAATTTGTGGTACCTGCCTCTTAGTTGACAATATTGTACACCTACAAAGTCTACACCACAAGGACAATTTCTATATTTGTGCTTGACTGCAGCAGCCCCGCCTCACTGCACATCCCTGCAAAAGGCTGACAAGAGTTCAGTTACTTACCTTAGCTCCTGGATGCCATTAAAGCTGGCTTGCGTTTTTCACTTGGCTACAGGAGTGAAGTTACGGAGAACTGAACTTATCATATTCCTGGCTGGGCTGGCTAACTTCGTTTGCATCATACGGATGGAAGCTGGAACATGGCTGTCTACATTGTGGAATTGACATGTAGCGGCTTAGCATGTTCTTGTCAGGTGGAGGCACTATGGGAGGAGGCTCAGTAATCGCCCATCGAAGGGCTGAAACTGAATTTTGGGGAGGCGAAACATCTTGAAATAGTTTTCAGTATATTTTCCTTGAAAGACAAGTGGAAGTGACATCTAATCCAAATCTTGAAATATTTTTTGGAGCTTTGTGGAATTAGTTATCAAATTTTGAAGTTGAAAGGACATAGGGCTCCAAAATGGTGCCCTAGCTAAAATGTACATTGCTAAAGGCTTTGAAAAAGCAACATGTACAATTACTATATATTTAAGGTAGGGCACCATTTTAGAACCCACTCCATTTAAAAGCCTTCTACCTTGAGAATATCTTGCGCAAATTGGGAAGACTTTTCCAATTTATTGCCTTAATCCTTAAATGTGAAGGTGGACGTTTTGTGTTCAATGAATGACAAAGAATCTTTCCTTGTAAGACAGAAGTGCAACTCTTCATCGTTGGTATTAGAAGTGGAAAAGAGAGATCTTTTGTAGGACTTTGACTTTCAATTAATATATTTGGCTTGTTCAAAAAAGATGATGTCACACGGTATCAGAATGCATGATTTTCATAGCCACCGTCTTTCAAGGGTTAAGCTTAATCCATGAGTGTCCAGACTTATATTTCAAATTGATGGTTTCACAAAAATCATCTTAAAGTACTATTTGGAAGAATATTTTGGAGCAAAGATGCAAATAAAAGTCCTAGAGTTAAAGTTTTAGAATCCGTCCTTATGGTAAGATTCACCTATGCTATCACTAATATTTTTCTGTAAATTTAAAAGGAAAAATTCAAAACTCCTTCTAAATTTAATTACAAGTAAAATATTGTTATTTTTGGAGTAAATTTTGTTGAAATGGATTTGAAATGAGGCTCTCTTAACATGATGAATTGGGAGAATTTTTATGTCTTTTTATTCTATGATCTCATTTTTTTCATTTTAAGTTTGAACTAGAGTCAATGTAATATTGGCTTTGTCAACCACTTGATAAACTTCCACATTTGTGATTTAAGAAGAATATATAGCAAAATTTGTTAAAATGGCGGTATTCCAAATGCCATTTTTCAAACCGCACGATCTGAACCGAAAACTAACATCTAGGACAAGTATAGATTTTCAAACATCTAGGATACATATTGATTTTTAAAATCTATGACAGATTTAGATTTGAAACCACACGGTTTGAAATGTCTTGGATAGGTATAGATTTCAAACATCTACAACACATATATATTTCAAAAATCTATGCCAATTTTACATTTTAGACCGTGCGGTCTAAATTGTCAAAAATGTCAAACTAATGGAATACTGCCATTTTAACAAAATTCGCCTAACAACTTTATAAAGTATTTGTAAAAATCAAGATGACTTTTATCCAAGCTGTAATGAGAGAAAAAAATTGATTTTAAATCTGTACATTAACCAAAAATTGGATGTCAAAGTACTTCAAGATTAACCCTTTAATGCTCAGATGGTAAAATAGGGACATGCCTACAATACATGTTTTGTGTGCATTTCTATAATACAAATGAAATCAACTTGAAATGCATGGAACTATAAAATTGGGGGCATGAGTAAGTTGAAAATTTAACAATCAGAAAAACAAACAAACTCAAGATTATATACCTATCCATAGCTTGTATTTGACAAATAATATCATACAAGGATTTAAATGTATATTGGACAAGGGAGATTGCTTGTTTGGAGCTACAGAGGCTACTCAAACGGTGACCAATGTAGCTAGTAAGACCAATCTTCAAGTCCAACTCAAGTGCAAGCCTCATCTTCAAGTCTCAATAATGTTTTGGAAACAAATGAAACTAATTTAAACGTTTTTTACTTTTGCTTGGTGATATAAATTTTTGGATCTAGTTTGTTGGTCTTCAAATTTTAGAGTGACATGATAACTTTGATTTAAAACATGATGTTATGCACAATAATATTTTTGTACATGTATGGTAAAAATTTCAGATTTTTTGAGTCTATTCTATGTTTGATTTGAATTTTCTTCATTTTCCTTTTAAAAAATTCACAATAATTCAAAGTAGAATTTCAAACCTCATTTTGACATAGTAGAATAACTTTTTTTCAAAAACTTTGAATTGGAATATATAAATTCCAGAGAGGATGTTTAACCTCTAAAGTTCTTTGACTATGTTTTCACCAAAACCCCTCCAAAATTGCCATTTCTAACACAAGTACCAAATATTCGGAAAATATTTTTTTTGGACACATATAACTGTAGGATCTTGTAGTATTCAAGTTTGAGAAGACAAGGAAAAAATTTCAGAAATTTTTATCGTGTGGATTACAAAATATTAGTGTTTGAAGTTACAAAAATCCTTTTTTTATCACTGCGAAAATCCGGGCAGCTGTACTTTACAAGCTCACATTTGCATGAAAAAGAGTCCAAAATGGTGTGCTTCTTTGAATTCATTCTCCAAGGCAAGTTGGCTACATGCTCAAAAACTTTTAAATCATTTGGAATTGGACAACATATAGAAAAAAAATAGTAAGTAAAAAGAAGTAGAGAATGATTCAAAATACTAAATTGTAAAAAAATTATTTGTGAAATTGAAACTTGCCGATCCCAATGGTTCAAATGTTGCAATAAACAACCTACACCCAATGTTTTTATTTTTTTCCAAAAATATTGAAAATTTAGTAAAATAAACGACTTCAAAGTTTATTTTAGAGTAGGGAATCTATAACTACCCGCAAACTAAAACTCTTCATAACTTTTTACTCATTAGTCCAAATGGAATGATTCAAAGCTTTCCACGTATATATAAATCTATTAAACCAATTTCAAATTTTTATGATTTTTATCTAAAAAAATAATTTTTTCTGCCAAAACTGCCCAAGTTGAGAAATAAACAACGTATCATGCGATAACTTTTTAACCATGTCGTCAAAAGTCATGAAAATTGTTGGGCTTTAAAGATATTCCTCGTCCACACCTTCTATTAAAATTTTGTTCCAAAATATGGAAATCTCTAGTCACATGTACCTACCCAAAATAATTATGTTGCCAAAAAAGGCATGTTGGTCCTTAAAATTGTCACAGAAAATGTGCCTTCCAACCCCTCTGTGAAATTTGTCCAAAAACTTGATTGAAGTTCTTCAAGCCTAATTTTGGTGCTTTAATTTTAAAATTATTTTAATGGATATTCTTTAAATTCTTCAATCTTTCTTTTTAAAACAAATGAAGTGAGATAGACATTCAAGAAACACTTGAAATAAGTACTTGGTGTGATTCTATTTCACCCATAAATTACATTCTAGATACACTAGATATTGTAAATGTGATCTTCCTCCACATGTTTGTTGAACAATCATGTTTTTCTACACCTTTTACTAAAGTAACTTTTCCAGTTTATTGTCTTAATTCTTAAATGTGAAGGTGGACGTTTTGTGTTCAATGAATGACAAAGAATCTTTGGACAAAAGTACAACTATTCATCTTTAGTATTAGGGGTGGAAAGGGGAGAGTTTTTACAAGACTTTGACTTCCAATGAGTATATTTGACTTATTTAAAGTAGAAGATGTCACACAATATCAAAATGCACAATTTCCATGGCCACTAGTCTTTCATTCAAGGATTCAATTTAATCCCTAAGCATCAAGACTCATATTTTAATTTGATGATGTCACAAAAATCATCATAAATTACTATTTGGAAGAATATTTTGGAATTGAGATGCAAATAAAAGTTCTAGAGTTGGAATTTTAGATTCTATCCATACAGTAAGATTCATCCATGCTATCACCAATATTTTTCTATAAATTTTGAAAGGAAAAATTCAAAATTCCTTCAAAATTCAATTACAAGAAAATTATTGTTATTTTTGGAGTAAATTGGCTCTCTTGACATGAAAACTTTTGGAGATATGTGTATCCTTTTATTTTATGGAGTCATTTTTGCAATTCTAAGTTTGAACTAGAGTCACTACAATATTGGCTTGGTCAACCACTTGACAAACTTTCACATTTGTAATTTAAAAAAAATATGTACTCTAATAACAAGGTGATTGCAAGAAACACTTGTCCTATTTTTTTGGTCCCTTTAATTAGCCTTGGACAAGTAGTTTTTACTCAAAACTCAGAGCTTTAGTGTCGTCTATCCATTTCTTGTAAAACTTAAAATAAAGGTATATATAATAGTTTTAGACACTACGTAATTTTTAAAAATCTTTTGAAATTATTTTACTATTTTTAAATAGCTCCCAATTGGATATCTACCTTGGCCATTTAGGAGGTTTTTAGTCCTATTTTTGACCCAAAAATACAAATTTTCAGCTCAAATTTGGCATGCATGGACTTCTATAAAAGTTACACAAGCCTGCAAAGAGATTTTCTAAGAACAGTAAATTGTCTAATTTTCACATGTGCTCAAAGTATAGTACCTTTGTACAGGTGTGGAGAAAAAAATTTATTTTTCCCAAAGATGAAAATAGTTGATGACGAGTATCTTTACGTTTAAAAAATGTATTTTCTTTTAAGAATTTTAAGAATGTTTTTACTATTTTTTAAAAATCAAACATTACAATGTTCATTTTTCATGGTATTTTCCATCACTCTTTTAGTGTTCATAACTTTAAGAGATAAATTCTTTTAGGTTTGAATTTTCAAACATCTTAGATTTTTAATGCTTTATAGATTATCCATATTTTATTTTATTTAAAAAATTATTATTCCAACAATCACAAGACTCATTGGAAAAGGGCACTTTGAGCCAAAAATGGTAAGTGTTTTTTGCAACGACCCAACACCAAATCCAACCCTTCAAAAATAGAACAAAAACATTATAAAGTATCTCTAAAAATTAGAATGATTTTTATTTAAATTGTAATGAGAAAAGAATCTAATTTTTAATTTGAACATGATTCCAAAATTGGACATTGGAGTACTTTAGAGTTAACCTTTTGATGCTAAGATGGCCAAAAATAAGTAGGCCTAGGATGTATATTTGTGTAATACAAATGAATTCAACTTGAAATGCATGGAACTATAAAGATAAGAGTGCAAGTAAGTTGAAATTTTACAATTAAAAAAACAATAAAACAAAATTGAAAATTTTGTACCTATTCAACCTAAAATGTGATACAACCTAAAATGCAATACAAGGGTTTAAATGTATATTAGGTGAAGGAAAATGCTTGTTTGGAGCTATAGAGGTTGCTTGAAGGGTGACCAATGTAGCTAGTATGTTAGAGTTATAGCTACTTCATTGTAGTTTCAATCTTCACATAAATCTAGTCCTAGTAATTTTTTTATAAACAAGGGTGATTGCAAGAAACACCAGCCGATTTTGTTGTGTTTAGCTGATTTTTTCGGGAGTACTTCAAAATTAGAGAATTAATTTTTAAAAGATTAAAAAAATATGACTTACGTATACACCTTTAAGATAAAGGTACCCTATAGAAGGAATTGCACAGAAAAATTGTCTAAGTAGGAGAACTAGAAAAGTGCTAAGTCCCAAGAAAATACATATCTTGATGTTTTAATTAGGAAAAAATAGAAAAATTATGTAAACTCACAAAATAAAAGCTGGAAATTTCCAACAACTTTATGGAGATGGTCATTCATAAAAAAATCACTAAAATAATACTTTATAGATTTCAAAATGCAAGCAGAAAGAAGTTCACTTTGTGGACTTTCACACGACATAAAAATAACTTTTTTCAAAATCCCTCACATGGAGAGATGTAAGTCTACTAGAAGACTATCTCATCTAAATTTCATCTCAAAATCATTAAAAAGAAGGTACTCCATAGTATTAAAACCCCGTAAACTACAAAGTGTGACATTCAATTGGGGTCTATTTTTGGATAGTAAATTATTTTTGAAAATTAGGAAAAAATTAAGAAAGGTTTAAAATAGTCATGAGTACCTTTCCTACAAATCTTGAGTCAATCAAAGTTAAAACACAAAAGTTATGGCCAAAAAATATATCAGCATGCAATGTGACACAAAATAGTACAAGTGTTTCTTGCAATCACCCACAATTGAAACTAATTCAAATGCTTTTTAGATTTGTTTGGCAATATGAATTTTAGGGCCTAGTTTGTTGGTCTTCTAATTCTAGAGTGACATGATAACTTTGATTCAATCCATGATGTTATGGACTATAGTATTTTCGTACATGTATGGTGAAAATTTCAGATTTTTTTAATCTATTCTATATTTGATATCATTATCTTATATATTGCTACTTCAACACTTCTCCAAAAACCAAAAAAATCCTAGTCACATTGCACTATTTTTATTATTTCTAAGATTTTAAAATTTAAAATCATCATGTATCAAATTGTAACCAACTATGGATTATTTTACAAAAAAATTTAGTGTAACGATTAGATCATCATATCATCACTGGAAATTTTGGAAATTTGAAAGAAAATTAGCATTTGTAGTTTAAATGAGGCATTTAAGAGAAGACTCTTATATTATCACATCGTCTCAATGTATTCCAAATATTAAAAAAATCAAAGAAAAATAAGTTGTATATAGAACTATTAGTTCCAATTTTTTTCTAAAAAAGATAGATGTAAAATGAAATCATCAAGTGTATCTATTTTTGTCTTTAGATAGTAAAATCGTTTTTAAATTTATTTTCTTAATGTCTTCAATTATTTCTTTATATTAATTTATAAATGATTATTATGATGTAAATTTTTGGATTTTTCAATCAATAAAAGTCTCTAGATTGGATTTCAACAAAAAATTCAAATAAAAAATTGAATTTTTTTTCTCAAAGTATTGTCATTCTTTAGGAAATTTGTTGTTATATGATAGGTTTCAAAATCCTATACCTTCAAGATAATTTGTTTTGGAGATCTAAAATTTAAAATAAAATTTTATATAAACATAAATTAAAAAATTGGTCTTCTAAATTTATACTTATTAAATGTTAAATTATTTTATAATTGATTAAAATAAACTGTTCATTGTCAATATAGACAAAATTGCTTATGAAATGTACAAGAATGTACAAGAAATGTACAAAAATATTAAAAATTGAATTAAATAAATACTGTAGTTTCAAACTTTTTTTTGTAGCATAGAGATTCTAAAACTACTTGCAAGCTACTCCAAACTAAAACTCTTCATAACTTTTGACTTATTTCTAAAAAAATTATTTGTATAGAAGTTTTTTTGATTGTAGGGTTGTCCACCAAGTAGAAAAAATAATATATCATGTTTTAACTTTTTTTAACCATGAAGTCAAAAGTTATAAAAATTGTTGGGCCTTTAAACTATTCCTTGGGAAAATGTTGTGTGAAAATTTCAAAGAAATAAAATAAAAACTCCATTCATTATGAGTTGCCTAAGATTGCTATTTCGGATGCTATTTTGCCAAGAAACATAGTTTAGGGCTGTAGGTGTTAAGAAACACCACCTATGATTTGTAAGCATTCTTGGTTTATAAACAAAAGTTCATTTGCGTGGTTTGATTTACAATTGATATCAACGATATTACAACAAAGATTTGAAAGCTAAAATTGAAAATTTGTTCTATAATTAATTTCATCCTTAGTATTTTCAGTTGTAGAATTATTTTTTTCAATGAATTTGTAATTGTAAGTCTGTAAATACAACTATTATTATGGGTCCCTCTAGGGGACGCGGACGTTCTTATTTAAATATTAAACATTAGAAGAACTAAGTCCTCAGAGCTATTAGTGGATACTAACTATCAATATTTTTCTACAAATTTGGAAAATTTCAAAAATCCTTCTAAATTTAGTTTCAAGCAAAGTATTGTCATTATAAACTTTTGAAAATAGAAACCTTAATAGTTTTTAAAATTAATTTAAAATTTAAAATTCTATTTCAAACAATTTTGAAATGAACTTGCATCTCTTTAATTTAGTTGGTTTCAAAAAAGATTTTTTTAATTAACTTTTTGGAACTAGATAAAAGACACTCACTTTTCCTTTATTGACCATTCATTTAAATTTTTTTAATGCGGTTTGATTCATATGGATATACATTGTGTAAATTGAGCCAATATTGTTTGAATACATGATGTTATAAATAAGGGTGATTTATTTTTACATTAATAATGATTTATTTTTCCATCACCAAGTGACTCATTTGTGTAGGTGTTTTATTTATAGATGAAGTGATGCACAAGGTTATAAGTAGATGGAAAGTATTTCTTATAAAAAAATTGCATTTTTAACAAGTGTAGAGTAGATAAAAGAAATGAATAACTAAAAAATAAATAGGTCATTCATGAATTTCAAAGTATTCAATCACTACAAGAAAAAGGGGTATTTTAAGTGAATTTTAAAGTTTAGTTTAAGACATAAGATTATAAGTAATGATCTTTAAGGAAACTTTTAGTAAAATTCTACTACAAACACATGTATTTCTTCCATTATTTATACTTACACAACACTACAAGAAAAGGAGGCCTTAATCAACATAAGATGAAATAATTTGTGTTGATTGTGAAAAAAAATGGAGCTTCATGTGTTGATCCGGCAATCTGTCAAACATACTCTACGTTAATTTTTAGACCTCATTTAGGTACAGTAGAATACATTTTTTCAAAAACTCTTAACCAAAAAAAGGTGGGAATCAAATCAAGTTTCATCTCTAAAATTTTTTTTCATTTCAAGTTTCTAATAAAAAATCATAGACAAATTTTAGAGAGGGGTTGGAAAGTCAATAGTTTTTTTTGACAATTCAAAACTACTTCTCTAAAATTTATCTATAACTTTTGATTGGATATTTGAAATGTCAAATGGATTTTTGGAGATGGAACATTGGAACTTGTTGTGATTTTACATCTTTTTCAAGTGCAAAGTTTTTTGAAAAAAGTTACTCTACTATACCTAATTGAGGTTTAAAATTCTACTTTAAACACAATTTGCTAGTCATTACATAACTATGAGTGCTTGAACTCTACTCATCCTCATTTATGTATCCCACATATTTTGTCCTACCTCCTACCTTCCCACTTGTATAAAGAGTTTGTCATCTTCCCTCTTTCAATACTAATCCATGAGGCACTCAAAGTTTAAGAGTATATAATTAATTGGACTACTTTGAATATTGTGCCAAATTATGTAAAATTAAGTTTCAATTAAATTTTTCAATTAAATTTTATATATCTATATAGTAAGTTTGTAGATGTAAAAGCCCTCCCTTTCTTGTAATTTTTGCCTATGTAATAGTATATAAATTAAAATTTTTGAATATTAAAAACTTGATCTAATTTTGAAAGAAATTAATAACACAATTGTGTTGATTATTTGTCCAAATTAAAATGTCCTAACCAATAGATATAATCAACACATATCAATTTGTTTTTGTGTTGTTTTGGATAGTGCTTTTTCTTGTAGTGTAGATACATGAGATATCCTACATATTTCACATGGATTGTTTTACCTCCCAACAATGCTAGTTTGTGAGTCTAAAAGCATGAGCTTGAGAGTTGTGAGTGTAAGTCTTTTGAGACCAGAATGTTAACCAAAAAAAACTTTGAATTTTTTTGGTCAAAAGAGAGAACAATAAAGTCATTTAAAAAAAATTCTATTTAAAGTAATATTTCAACCCTATGACCATGGACCTATGACTATGGACCTATGATTGTGGACTAATGGTTATGGAAGTGTGGTTAACAAATTTTAAAACTTCAAACTTTAATATCTCCAAAGGGCCTCTCAATACCTTCCAAACTTTTAAAAAAAAAAAAAAATTCTTTTGAGGTTTAGAATCCAAAATCCAACAAGGAGGCTTTTAGTGTCAAGAAGGGTTTTTATAGGGTGACATAGTTGCCAAAAAAGAAAAAAAAAAAGATTTTGTGACTTCATCCCCCCTCCCCCCCTCCAATTGATTATTGATCTCTTGGTATCAAGAAAAGTATGTAAGGGGTGACAAAGTTGCAAAAAAAGTGAACTAGTGACACAGTTACAAAATTGCAAAAAATAAAATATAAATGAAAACAAAAGTTATGAGAGCTCCAAGTCCATCTACCTCCTTGGGGCTTTTGGATAGCAAGAGGGGTTTTCAAGGGTGATGGAGTTGTAAAAAAAATGAAAAAAATAGAAAAGGAATTGAGAAAAAATTTGAAAAAAATTTGAATTATTTTTTGAAAAAAAGAGTTTTAAATGTTACAAATTTCAAATCCCACAAGGAGGTTACTAGCTATAAAAATCCTAAATTCCTAAAGCACAATAATAGGTCTACATCCTAAAAATTAGTAAAAATTTCAATAAAAATTAGAGGCTCATAGGCTTATGCTCTAAGGCTCACAAAATAGCACTCTTGTTTTACCTATTACTATCCCACTTGTATAAAGAGCTTCTCTTCTTACCTTCAATCACAAAAAATCTATGGAGTGGCTTAAATATGTAGGTGTCATAAAATTCAATAAGTGGCACAAAAGTTGCTTCATTTGATTTATTTGACAACTAAACATTGTTCATTTTGCCCCTTTGTACTTTCTTGCATTAGTTTTTGGTGATTTGATATCTTTCTTGAAATTCATATACTTTAACTATTAAAATGTGATATTTTTGATAGGCTCTATACTCTTCCTTTAATAGATGTATTTGTCATTTTAGAGCAATCCTCCATTGGCTTCAAATTTTCTCTAATTTATAGTCTTCCAATACCCTCAATCCCGTTTAACAATGAGACACAATTGTTTGATTGATTTTCAAAAGCAATCAAAAAACTGTCAATGGTTTTCAACATTTTATTGCATGTTGGTGACTCTACAACATCATTAAAGATCTACATCCACTGGTATTGTAAGATGATGGCATGAACATGCTTCAAATAAATAAATAAAATAGGTCAGCATAGATAATATTAATTTGAATGTAATTTGAAGATTTGTAGTGAACTAAAGATTTGAGACTCCATTTAAAAACATAATTTTATGATCTATCAATTTTTTTTTGAAATGTTATTGAATCTACTTTGAATAGAAAAATTTGAAGATAATTTTCCTATTAAACAATTGATACAAATCATTTTTATTTTTATTTTTTACTATTATCTTTAAATCCAAAATATTTGTTTGTGAAGATATTTATATGATACATTTTTTGGGATCATAGATGTGATTTAACCCCTTAAATTCCTTGACTATGTTTACTCCAAAAATGGTCAAAAATAGTCATTTCTAGTGCACATACCATTTTTATAAAAAAACATTTTTTGAGATTGTAACCATAGGATCTTGTGGTATATTGGTTTGGGAACATGTGAAGAAAATTTCAAAGTTTTTCATCGTGTAGATTCAGTGTAAGATATTTGAGTTTGAATGCTCAAAAATATTTTTTTCCACCCTTTTGAAAACAAGGAAATTGCACTTCAAAAGGCAAAAATCATATGAAATTTTTTTTGTAATAATTGTGCCTCTTTGGATTTATTGTTGAGGCTAGCTAGGATACTTGCTTGACAAATTGTTTAGACTTGTATAGCATATAGGAAAAAAATTAAAAGTAAAAGGAAGTAGCAAATGATTCAAAATACAAAATTGTTAAGAATTTATTTATGAAATTGAAAAATTCCAATCCCAATGGTGTAATGTTGTAATAAACAATCTACATCTTAAGATTTATTTTTTTTCAAAAAATATTGAAAATTGAGTAAAATAAAGGACTTCAAAATTTATTTTAGAATAGAGAATCCATAATTGTCCACAAACAAAAAAAACTCATAACTTTTGACTCATTGATCAAAATAGAATGATTCAAAGTTTTCTATGCATGTGTAAATGAAGAAAGCTTATTTCAAATTTTATTTTCTCAAAATTTAAATTTTTTTTCAATCTACCCAAATTGCCAAGTTACAAAAAAAAATAACATATTAGGCCATAACTTTTGACTTGTATTTCTAAATGTCTTGATTTTTAGTACCCATGAAAGATATTCCTCATCACTACCTTCTATTAAAATTTGGGCCTAAACTATAGAGATCCCCAATCACACGTACATGTCCAAAATTGCTATGTTACCAAATTTAGCAAGATGATCTTTTTGGAATTAATAAAATGTGACAATTAGGGCATGAACTAGGGCTTTTATTTTCATTTTTTATGAAGATGGCGAATTTCTTTAAAATGGCGGTATTACATTAGTTTGACTCTTTTGATAATTCAAAATCCTGTAGTTTGAAATTTAAAATTGCTATAGATTTTTGAAATCTACATGAGTTGTAGATGTCTAAAATCTGTACTAGTCCAAGATGTTTTAGACCATGTGGTTTGAAATCTAAACAGATCATAGATTTAAAAAATCTATAGGTGTCCTAGATGCTTGAAATCTATACGTGTCCTAGATGTCATTTTTCACTTCAGATTGTGCACTTTGAAAAATGGCACAAGGAATACTACCATTTTAATGAAATTTGCCATGAAGTGTCAAAGTTGTCATATGAAATGTTATAGTGGTGCTCCAAATTTCAACATTCATTTACATATTGGGTAGAAAATATTACATTACTAATTTACCATATATCACATGTTGAAAAATTAAATCTGTTTACAGTTACAATCAAACAATTGCATTCAAAGTTTTATGATAAAAGACTTGTTTTTTTGCCATTTTTTTAGCCAAAATATTATTTTTGGGTGCAATCTGGGATTAGCGAGCCAAAAAGAAAAGCTTCAATGACAACCACCATTTGATACTGAAAGTTTAAGTTATTTTGAATAAATACTTTTGATTCATGCTCAATTTTATTAATGCATTATATGACAAATTTCATTAAAACAACTGTATTCCATTAGTTTGATACTTTTGACTGTTTAAATTGTGTGGTCTGAAATCTAAATTTTTTATAGATGTTTGAAATCTATATGTGTTACAGATGTATAAATCTATACCACTCCAAGATGTTTTAGACCATGCAGTTTGAAGTCTAAAGGTGTCATAGATTTTGTAAATCTACATGTATCCTAGATGTTTAAACTCTATACTTGTCCTAGATGTCATTTCTTAGTTTAAAAATGGCACAAGGAATACTGCCATTTTAATGAAATTTACCATTTATGTATATAGGTAATTAGAATGTAATAGAGTACGTATCAAATTTTTTAACGAACCAATATTGACAATTGCATAATTATGATAACTAAAGCACAAAAATATAAAACATTGGACATCAAACTTTTAGTATCTATTTTAACAATTTTTACTATTGGATTTGAAATTTTTTTCGTTATTGATTGCATTTCGTTTGACAATGTTCAAGACAAAGCTCCTCGTAGAATATAGTTTCTCCCTACTCGTGAACATGGAATTCTGAAAAGAACTCGACAATTGATTGTTTTCCGATTCTGAGTCCACTGACATGGAAGTCTGGCGTAAGATCGAGCTCAAAGATAACATACTCTGCAAGTCACTCATGAAGATGAGAATGATCTACAATCGATATCGCGAGGGATTTCAGAAGCATATCTCTATCCTCTACGAAATTCCAACTCCTGTCCGTCCGTCCGTCCGTCCGTCACCGACTGCAATCCATTCCACGCACTTGCTACACGCCTCCGGGGATGACTGAACCTGCACACATCAATGCACCGGAAGGAAATTCCCGATCAGTACCCGTGCAAACCTGAGTGAAAATGAAAGTAGCAAAAGAATGCGTACGTACCAAATCATCGACATTGGCGATCGATGGCAATATATGAAGCTGAAACACTTCGTTTCACCGGAACTAAACTAATAATTAAACGTCCGGACATATATAATTGCAATTATGCGCGCACATGTACAGTCAAAGCGTTTTAATTGACCACTTGGGATCCCCATTTTTTCTAATTGATCGAATGCGTACGTACCAAATCATCGACATTGGCGATGGCAGTAAAGCTGGAAACACTTCGTTTCACCGGAGCTCAATTAATATATAAACGTCTCGACATAATTGCAATGCACGTGTACACTCAAACCATTTTAATTAATTGACCACCTGGGATCCCCACTTTTTCACCAAGCCATACAAGTTTGAATGTGTTTTCACTAAGCCATACTTTGAATGTGGGATTGTAAGCGCACCACAACCAATTACTGACACCGTAGGGCGGACGCAAGTGTGATCGATGCATATTCTAGAATCGAATGTCAGTATGTTTAGTCGATCACTATTTTTGCTCGCTCGGTTGTAATTAAGCGAAGATCAACGATTACACTGCCGTGCTTAGACCGGCCTTAGATCGAAGGAGCACACTCGATCAGACGTAACTTACCCGCACACTGGAAGCCCTTGCTGTAATAGCTGCTGAGGCCACACTTGTCCGGAATGCTCAACGCCAAGTCCAGTTCCGTTCCCTCCAAAGGCCCGTCGAAGCGCTTCACTGCCGTCACCGCCTTGCAGTAGCCTCCAATGCCCACCGACTTCGTCAACAGATACTGGTCCTGCACTTCGATGCAACAGAACTGCAGCGGCACGGGCCGTCCGTCCAACACAAACGACGCGCAGTCCAACGGGAAGCACGGTGCAGCAGCAGCACCTCCTCCCATGGAACTCATCACCACCATCGCCATCGCCACCATCAGCAGTGCAGGCACCAGTGCCAAATCCTTCTTCGCCCTCGCCATAGCCACAATGCAGCGAAATCGGAGCAGTGCATGCGCGCGAGGACTCAGACTCTGAAACAAATCGATCAACGAGCAATTGATCTTTAACCTGTAAAACTAAAAATCAGTGCAGCTTATCATATACTCGCTCTTCGCTTGGATGAATAGATGGGTCGATCAAAGCAATTGCTTATTGATCGTCGACTGATCGATCGAGCGTTGATGAAATCGAGCTCTGGGTTAAAATTGTCAGGAGTGTACATGTGATCGAGCACGCTTATCTCGCACGTACCTAACTGACTTGGTACGTACGTCTAATTCGGATTTTCAATTGGTAGATATCATTCGGGAGTCAGTACTGGTGGTTGGTGCCGCGCGTGGTTCTGACGAAGCTATGGCTTGCTTAATAATTTCCTTCACTGAGGAATTGGGAAATGAAGGACAGTGCTGGAGAACTTTGCTTCACGTTAGGGAAGCGCAGCTAGCTAGCTCATCTCGATTGCACGTCGTCAGAATTTCCTTACACGCAGCAGCGAGCATGCCCGCGAGCACGGTACACATCTACCGGTAGAGAGTCCATGCAGCATAGACCGACCATTGACCAGGCGATTGCAAGGTTGAGAGATATAGACTTCGTGAAAATACATACCACGTACTGTTGTCCAAAATACACATGGCACCTCCGGGAGATGCTTCTAAGGTAGGGACACCCCAAAGCGCCACTTATTCATACTGAGCCTAGTTCCTGCTATTGATTAATTCAAATTTTTATGTAGTCTTGTTGGCAAGTGAAAGCATGTTCCAACGCACCAAAGAACGCAGGATTTGGATACCGTATGCAAAAGTTATTAATAGCCAAAGTCTGTTTCTGGAAGCGCCATCTACAGTCTGTGAACATGACTGATTTCGGAAATGTATGTGCACTGTAGATGGCGCTTTTAGGAACAGGGCGCTTTTGGGTGTACCCACCTTAATAAGAATATTTTGCAATGGAGGTTCCCAAGACCTATCAGTAACTAAGGTACTTTGCCAAAAATACACAATGTTTGGACCAATAGTTATTTCTTACATTTCATCTTGAAAGTCATTGATTGGTTAGTTTTAGGGCTTAGTCCTTTCACGGATAAATTATAAAACAAATGTATGGCCAGAAAACAGATTCAACACTCATTGTGTGACACGAAAAAGTTAAGCTTGTCTCTTGCAATCACCTTCCTACAATCAAGAACTTGTACGTAGTCTTCTAAAAGCTTCAAAAGAAATCCAATGGAAAAATTTCTTTCAATTAGGCAATCACTATCGGGATTACTATTTCCCAAAATCTATTCTCATCCCACAATTCTCTATTCTACAAGGCCACTTTTAAAGGCCACAAAGATTAAGAATTTGTCCCAATTTGGAATCTTCATGTTATTATTGTCAACTGAACTTGATATATTTGTGATGTATTTTATTTCCAATCGTTCTTCACAACCACTTGTATTTGTTCTGTGAATTACTAATAGCTATAATATACTTGGATTCAACAAAACACTTTTGTAGAACCATCTTGACAACAAAATTGGCACTTTTTTATGTACAATTTGGAATCAATCTTTGTCTAGTTATAACTTTAACTCCAATTTGGATGATTCACTCAAATTGTAGTTAAAGCATATATCATGAAATTGAGTATGACCAATATTGAAAATACACTTGTAACCACTTACAAATCTCTTCAATTAGGACTTACAAGAGCTTATTACACTCACATTTTGAACTCACAAACAATTTGTAATAATGATTATAGAAACTAGATCCAAAATTGGAAATGAAATTCAAACTAGACTATGAAATTCACATGCAATCAACTTCCTATTTGATAAATCATAGCCTTACAAATTGTGCTTCTATTTGATTAGGGTCATTGTAAGAAACAACTTGTCTTTTTCTGTATCCCCTTGGTCTTCGACAAGTATCTTTTTCTCATAACTTTTGCATAGAATATCCTTTTGCTATGAAATTTGGAAGTTTTAGACAATGAATAATTTTTTTCAATTTTTAAAAATTATTTTAATATTTTTGAATTCTCCCCAATTGGATGTTAACCTTGGCCATTTTAATTTTTAAGGGGATTTAGTACTATTTCCAACCCAAAAAATGTGAATTTGAAGGTAAAACTTGAAACACAAAGACTTCTATAGTAGTTATACAATTATCTAAAGAGATTTTTTAAAATTTTCTATCTTCCACATGTACTCAAAGTGCATTACCTTTGTACACATGGAGAGAACACAATTTTTTTAAAGATGGAAATGGTAGTCTAAAAGAAGCATCTCCAAGTTAGAAAAAATGAGTTCTTTTAGTTTATTTTTTTGAATTTTATTAGTATTTTCTAAAAATCAAATTCCAAAGTATCTATTTTCTTGCATTTTCTATCACTCTTTGAGAAAAAATAACTTTTAGAGAACTTTTACTCTAGGTCAAGGTCATAGCAAGAAAGAAGGTCCAAAAAGCATAGCATAGCATTTGTGTAGTACTCATTTTCTTTTCGAGAATATTTTATAATTAGAATTGTTTTTTTGTAAAAAACAATGAAAAATATATTTCACGTGAAGACCTTGAAGAGTGGGGTACTCTAGAAAGAAAAAGTATAGAAGAATTTTCCATGTAGGAGAGCTAAAAAAGTCCAAAATCTCATGAAAATAGTTATTTTGACTATACTTTCACATTTCAATTTTTAAAAATATAGGAAAAGATTTTTTTTTAAAAACTGTAATTGCCCATTTTGGAAAACTTGATGGTAAAGAGATTTTTCCAAAAGAATGATCTTGAAACCATTTTCAATATTTAGAGTTGTGCACTTGTGCTTGTGTATACAAGTTACATAAACATAGAGGAAATAAATTAATATTTTTTTTAATAAATTTTGGTAGGCATGTGTCCAACTAGTATAGGAATAGACTCCAAAATTTTTGCTCTAAATCATTAATTTTGGATACTCCTGAATATCGTACTTTTAGGTTTAATTCAGCAACTTGTTGTTGATATAATTTAATTTTCACATTTTGACAATTTGGCAATTTGTTTTGATTTTCCTGGTTTTCTCTTATTTTGAGAAGTAGTTGAAATTTTTTCAATTCCTTTGAAATTTTCTTAGATCTTTTCTTGAAATTTTTTCAGATTTTCAAAAATAGTTGTAGACTTTATTAAAATTTTAGGCATGATTCAAAATTTGCCTATTTATTTACAAAATTGATCTATACGTAGGGTACTAAAAATCCCTATACTACAAAGTGTGACAAATTAACTAAATTAATATTTAAATGTTAAATAAATTTTGAATATTTTTGAAAAATAAGGGATTTGATTACTATTTAGTTAGCCATCTCCTATAATAATTTCAAATGCATTGGATTCATGCTTCAAAAGTTATAACGCATGACAACTCCATCACTCCAAATGTGATGCAAAATAGTTCTCGTTTTTCTTGCAATCACTTATCATAACATTCATTTACACATTATTTAGAGGCTTTACAAATGATCTATAATTGATTTAATTGATTCTTTTTTCAAAAGTGACAATATTACAGTTATCAAGTCATTTTGAGCCAAAAGCAAGAAGTAATTTTTACAAGGACCCATACATGATAGAGGTAAAAGTTTGACATGATGTCAAACTTTTGATATCTCATTCATTTTATTACTCATCAATTGAATTTGGGTTTTGGGGATTGCATTTAGTTTGACAACAAGACAAAGCTACTTGTCAAATATAATTTTTCCCTACTCATATGGAAGTCAATAAAAGCAACTCCAATTCTAAAAAGCTTGAAAATTATTTTCTAATTCTAAGTGCACATGGAAGTCTTGCCTAAGAGCATCTCCATGGAGGCTTAGGTAATGACACAAATTTAGACAATAATCGTGCTAGGCCACAATGTTTGCCCTATGGCATATACAGCTAAGCCAATAAAGTGGCCCGGCACAACCAAAAATGGTGAGTAGATGGCCAAATGGTGGAGCTTGGTAGGAGGATTGCTATTATGTGAGCATATTAAAAGTGTGAGCCTATGAGTTTAGAAGACTACATACCTATGATATAAGTATCTATATTATAGTAATCTTCTATGTTAATAATATATACATGCTAAAAGTACCTATATTATAAGAGTTTATGTTATAAATACCTTCAATGGTTGTATAACATATACTTATATATATGCTCAAGGTTCACATGTTTATACTTTCATGCTCACATACTAGCATTGTTGAGCTTGGTAGTGACACAAAATGTCAGACGGTATAGTTTTTGAGCTATGAAATGTGCAGTTTTGGGTGATTACACGAAACCCTTGTACTATTTGTTGTATTTTGCAACAATGCTCATGACTTTTTCAGTTATTCTGGAGTACTATAAATTAGAAAGATAATTTAAATTTTTTTTTAAATGTGACTTACGTATATACTTTTAAGATGAAGGTATCTATAGAAGGAATTGTATAGAAATTTTTTCTAAGTAGGAGAACTTGAAAAGTACCAAACCTCAAGAAAATACATACCTTCATGTTTTTATTAAGGAAAAATAGTAAAAATAAGTAAATACAAAAATAAAAAGTGACTATTTTGCAATGCTTCTATGGAGATGGTCATCCACCAAAAAATCCATCAAAATAATATTTTATATGTTTCAAAATACAAGCGAAAAGAAGCTCACTTTGTAGACTTCTACACTACATAAAATGAACTATTTTCAAAAATCCTTTTTTGGAGACCTAGAAGTCTACCAGAATACCATCTCATCCAAATTTCATCACAAAATCATTAAAAAAAGGTACTCTGTAGTACTAAAAACCTCCAAATTGTCATTTGTGACATTCAATCACTAGTACTATTTTAATATTAAACTATTTCTTAAATTATAAAAAATTATGTAAGATGTATGATAGTCATGAATACCTCTTTGGAAATCTTGAGTCATTTGAAGCAAAAATGTAAAGGGTCATTACAAGAAATGCCGACCACTTTTGTAGCGCTTTGTAAAATTTGTTCTTGTCCAATGCTATAATTTTTGACTGATAAATCCAATGCCCAAACCAAAAAAACTATTTCTAGAGTTCTTGATTGAAATCATATTCTATATTTTTCAAAATTTCAAAAAAATCATTTTATATTTAAAAGTTGTTTTTGTTAATTTGTCACACTTTCAAGATTAGGGTGTTTTTTATACTATTTATTGGTTTAAATTAATGATTTTTGGTTAAAATTTTTGTGGTATGTTTTTACAGTAGGTAGACATGCTCCTACCAAAGGGCATCTAAAAAAACATTATTTTATGACCTCTACATTAGTGCAAACAGGCCTCCCTTGCGCGCACACTTCAAAACATTAGAAATGGTCTTGAACTCATTTTTTTAGTCAAACCTCATTACCAAGAAGTCTTCTCAAATGAAAATTTTTTAGTTTTGTTCCAAAATGTTTTTTCTATTTTTCACAAATTAAAAAAATGTCAAGGATACTACAATGAAAAAGGAGTAGCCAGTGAATCCACTGGAAAATTTATTCAACTCGCTTCAATAATTCATAACAAATAAGACGTCAATGCATGTATTTTCTAGGACATCATCTTGGACATTGAATTCTAATAAAGAAAATACATACATTGATGTTTTAATTTGTGAAAAATAGGAAAAACATTTTGGAACAAAACTAAAAATTTTCATTTGAGAAGACTTCTTGGTAATGAGGTTTGACTAAAAAAATGAGTTCAAAACCATTTCTAATGTTTTGAAGTGTGCGCACGAGGGAGGCCTGTTTGCACTAATGTAGAGGTCATAAAATAATGTTTTTTTAGATGCCCTTTGGTAGGAGCATGTCTACCTACTGTAAAAACATACTACAAAAATTTAAACCAAAAATCATTAATTTAAACCAATAAATAGTATAAAAAACACCCTAATCTTGAAAGTGTGACAAATTAACAAAAACAACTTTTAAATATAAAATGATTTTTTTGAAATTTTGAAAAATATAGAATATGATTTCAATCAAGAACTCTAGAAATAGTTTTTTTGGTTTGGGCATTGGACTTATCAATCAAAAGTTATAGCATTGAACAAGAACAAATTTTACAAAGCGCTACAAAAGTGGTCGGTGTTTCTTGCAATGACCGGGCTAAAAGTTATGGCCAAAAAACAGATCAACATGAGATCTGTGACGGAAAATAGTACAAGTGTTTCATACAATCACCCTTTGAGAATATTTCCTAGATTAATGATTGCACTACTTCCAATTGTATGACATGTAATGCTCAAATTCTCAAGTATTGTGCAAAACTGTCTTAGTGTGTGGTCTTAGCTATATAGCCATAGGCTAGACAATCACTCCACTAGTTCACTGCATGAAATCTCCATGTCAAGTAGACACTCGCCATGCGTCTTCTCCATATCAAGCGTAGAGATTTCATGCAATGAGGCTGTGGGGTGGTTGTGTGGTCCATGACTACGTGGCCAAGACCACATGCCAAGAGAGTTTTGCACAACACTTGAAAATTTGAGCGTCACATGTCACGAGATTGAATGCAATGCAATCATTATATCTAAGAAACATTCTCAAATTGCGTGCTTTGTAGCTCAAAAACTACATCGTCTGACATTTTGTGCCATTGCCAAGCTCCACTATTTGGCTGTCTACTTCTTTCTTGGCCTTGCCATGTGTGCCGTGAGGCAAGCATTATAGCCAGACACGTCCATTCCCTGAGTCTGCGTCATTGCTTGAGTCCTCGTGCAGACGCTCTAAAAGCTCAAGATAACGTAAGGTAAGAGGTCCTATAATGGACCATCTAAGGGCTGAAACACAATTTCAGGGAGGTAGAACTTCTAGAAATATTTTTCAGTAAAATTTCCTTGAAAAACAAGTAGAATTGACATCTAACCCAAGTCGTTTCATATTTTTCTGAGCTTTTTTGAATTAGTTATCAAATTTTGAAGTTGAAAGGGCATAGGGTTCTAAAATGGTGCCCTAGCTAAAATGTACACTTTCAGTGCACTGCCAAAGGCTATGAAAAAGCAACATGTACAAGTACTGTACATTTAAGATAAGACACCATTTTAGAACCCGCTCCATTTAAGAGCCTTCTACCTTACTCTACAGTCATGAAGATGAAAATGATTAAATTCGTAGAGTTTTCATTTCTTGCAGTACTTTTCCATTTCCGAATCCTTGATCCCGAAGTGACCATTCTTTCCTGTGGGGGCTTCAAAAGCAAAGGAATTAATTAATTACATAGTAATTACACGGACTGCATATTATAGTCCCGTAGTCGAGATGAATTTGGAGCTCAGAATATAAACATCAATTTACTTCAATTCAGAGTGAGATCACCCCGCCACTCGTACACTTCAGATCGATCAATCACCAATTGAATGTGAGCATCGGTAGAAGCCATTTGAACAAGTAATATACCAACTTCAGAACCAGCCTACCCACATCCATAAACTAAATTAAATCGCAAGACAGTGAAGCATGTCTCTATGTATGAAATTCCAACTCCTGTCCGACACGGACTTCACGCCCTTGCTAAATGCCTCCGGGGATGACTTTTCCTGCACGACATCAATTGCACCCAAAGGGGATTCAAGATGAGTACTCATGGAATCAGTGAAAAATCAACAGTGTCCCAAATATAACACCTACATTTGGACCAAAAACTTCACAAAAAACTAGATAATTGATTACACAAGACATGAGCTGCTAGAGTCAATGCATGAGAGCCTAGTTAATTGAAGAGCCTTGTCATTGTTTCAGGTACACTTAGAGACAAACAGTACTTTGAAATTCAGAACTAAATCATATAGCATCCAAATAGTATACAATAGAATCTCTCTGACTCAATAAATTTGGGATTGGTTTGACAACAATAAACTAGAGAAGTTTATTGACTTATAGAGGGTCAGTTTTAGTCATAACTTTTGTAATGTGGCAAGTCCTGGACAGGTCTGGCAACATTGGTTTACAGAGGTTCATTGGCTTAGAGAGGGCTGAGTTAGAGCGGTATAAACTGTATTAATTCTCAAGTGGGTTGGAATCCTCTAATGAAGTTTCAGTGGCCAACAAGATTGAATCCAAATACATTATGTTTTAGTCACTAAGCTCGCTGGTTGCATTGCATTGTATGCCCAGACGATTCCGAAGGTGCACACGATCGAGTTCAGACGTACCAGCACACTGGAAGCCCTTGGCGTGATAGTTGCTGAGGCCACACTTCTCCGGAATGCTCAACGCCAAGTCCAGTTCCGTTCCCGTCAAGGGCCCGTTGTAGAGCTTCACCGCCTTGACAGCCTTGCAGTAGCCTCCGATGCCCACCGACTTCTTCAGCAGAAACTGGTCCTGCACTTCCATGCAACAGAACTTCAACGGCTGGGGCCTCCCGTCCAACACGTACGAGGAGCAGTCCAGCGGGAAGCTCGGTGCAGCAGCAACACCTCCTCCCATGGAGCTCATCACCACCATCGCCGTCGCCACTATCACCAGCGCGGGCACGAGTGTCACCTCCTTCCCGTTCGCCATAGCCACAATGCAATCGGAGCAGTGCCGGCAAGCGAGCGCAGGACCTCGACTCTGTAAGCCAAATCGATCAACAAGCAGTTGATCTTTGACCCTGTAAACTAGAAATCAGTGCATAACAAATATACTCTTCGCTTGCATTGATAGATCAAAGCTAGCCGTTATTTATATTCTCGACTGAGCGTCAAACCCGCTTATCTCGTGAGCTCTTGGTTAGCTCTGCCAGCAGACTGAGTCTCGAACACGCTTATCTCGTGAGCAACTGACTTCGTACGTCTACTTTGAATTTTGGAAGATGTCTGGAGTCAGTCGACAGTGGTCGGTCGGTGCAGTGATTCTGATAAAGATAACACTTTGTTTCCTTCTCTGCGGAATTGGACACTGGGGTGGGGTGGGGTGGGGTGCTGTGCGGCAGCTCGATCGCTCCTCTCGAACGAACGTCACGATTTCCATGTAGCGAGGCTAACGGTAGAGGATGCATGCAGAGATCGATCGAGCTACCATTGACCAGGTGATCGATTGCAGTTTCAAGAGATCAGTGTAGACTTCTTGAATTGAGATAGTTTTCAGTAGACACAGGCACCTCCACGGAGGATGCTTCGAGCTCATCGGGATATTCTGCAGCCGGCGGAGGTCGCCATCACCAAGGTAATTTTTTCCAAAATTGATCCGATGCTTGGATCGATAGTTATTTCTTCATGTATCTTGGAAGTCATTTATCAGTCACATTTTGGCCTCACTCCTTTTAGGATCGGATTGACTCTGTGAGGATGCTAAAAGGTGCACTAGATGACTTCAGTTCACTGTTAACCGTGGATTCAAAGAATGCACCTAATCATAGTGTTTTGGTGACTTACTGCCTTGATCATTGGGAGTCGCATCCTTCCAAGAATCCAAGTGTAAAGTAATTGCAACCGTATTATTGCTTACTGCAACTAAAAATAGCTCATATTATTAATGGATTTTGTTGGGTATCTCAACACTCTTCAGCATGCATTGTTTGGATACGATATGAATAACTTATGAAATTCAAAGTATTAGTCTTAATTGTAACACACTAGACTCTGAAAGATTCTCATTTTCTAAGTTTGTACATGTGTCAACAATCCTTAGGTTTGAGTGCTACTTAGAGGTTCAAATGGAGGTGTCACATTATGAACAGTGGTGATTTTAGGTGCACACACCTTACCAAAATGTTCACAACTAGCTCTCTAAGTACACTTCAATATTGCAATGACCACCTCATCAAATACAAAAATTAGGTTTCTAGAGGATGTCTATGTGCATGGACAATACAAAATACTGTAGTTAACCATGCTGGTGAACAACGCAACTGCTACCAGTGTAACTTGTCTTTGGATAATTGTGGAATCCACTGTAAGTTGGCAATGTCAGTGATGAATTCTGACCTTCCTCTGCAGCGAATCGATACAAAAGATACAGAAACCTGGAAACTGGTTCTGAGAAGCACAGAAAAGCTCAGCAATGACATCATGAGGCATCATCCGCGTGCCCGAAAATGTAACAGCAAATGACGTTCATGCAGCAGTACCGTGTCCCAAGCCTGGTATTGTACTAATCCAGCCTTCGACTTCATTAAAATAGTCAATGTTCTCCACTTGTACACAGGGAGATATATGATGTACAAAATGTTTGGTGATTTGTCAAACCTGTGATCGGCAGCTGTTGATAAATCTTGACAGCAGAAAGAAAGAAGTGCCGTCAACTCGACTTATTGTCATCACGACAATAAAGTCGAAATTCAACAATGTACAATTTGGAGGGTCAAGACTAGGTTGAAGCCATACAGTGCTCCAATTAATGACAAACGAAACTAAACCTTCTTCACCGACACACTGGGATGTTCTCCACCAATTTGACCTCGTACTTTCAAAGAATCCCTTTCCCAGTCCGAATCGCATGATGCTTCTTCAGTCTAAAAAATTCTAGTAAGGCATTTCCTGTCTGAATGTGAGTGAAGTTGATAAAAAGAATTACACTTTCAAGCAGGAGCTACGGTTGGGTATAAATGGAATGCGAAGAGTGGATCCGTGCTTACGGGATCTTACATATTTAAACGTTTCATAAGCTGGTCATATGTGGTAAACATGATGGTGGCCGAGGGAGCCACCCAAAGCATACGAGAAGAGATTCCACTAGTGAATCCCCTGTAGCCTTCGTGCCTGTAGATCTTCTTCGCTGCGTCCCATGCTCCGTCGTATTGCTTCTTCTTTCCCTGAACTTGCAACCTCGTCTTGATCACGTCCTGAATGAACACACAGATCGACCAGCGTCAGGGATGCATGTCTTCCCAGACAGACAGATATGACGTATGATTGACGTGTAACAAACTCCTCTGTATGCATAATTATACGGATTGTATTCAAGAATACTCTCCAATATTTGAACAGGTTTGATTTGCATATTCAACTACCGTCTTTTAATTTTTTAAGACATCTCACATCGAACAAGACGTGCGGAGCCCTGCAAAGCATGAAAAGTCGTACACTGCAAGGCATGAAAAAGCTAAGGCGTGTCCAAGGAGCACTAATTTTCACTCAAACTACCTCCTGGTTCCCAGCTTTTGTCACGAGGACATATTTTGCATGTGGCAAGCGTGCTACAGTCAATCAGGGAATGCCAAGTGTGCAGGGTATTCTGGAACGGCATTCTAGAGCAGGTCATCTTAAGTGTGCAAATCAATACAGCACGTGACCACGTGACAGATTTGTTTTATTAAACAAATGAAACGAGATTCGACGTGACAGTTTCAAAGTGCGGCAATCGTGCAGGATATTCCAGAATGTCGATTAGCTTACAGACGGTCAAAACAAAGCGGTTTGAGCGTACCATAGGATTTGTTACTCCAGCGGCAAATGCGGAACTGACGAAGGCGCTCCCGAGCTCATACTGGACGCCCAGCTTCTCAACAGACTCCGCGCCTGACAATCGCACACACAGACGTTTGTTGGCCTCCCAGAGGGGAAGGTACACAGCGTTGTAAGGTCCCCACACCAACTGCGCTAGTAGGAAGCCTTTATACAGAGCCCCCACCCCTTCGTGTGCTACAATGGTCTTCAGCGCGTGCACTGAACCCTGGCAAATAGAGCAATACCGTCAGAAGGGCAAAGACAGGGACATATTCTTGTCATTCAATTAGTACAAAAAGTAGAGAAGAACAAACAGTTAGGAACCCCACATTAATTTAACGACACTCAAAAACTTCCACTTCCGATACACTTGGTTGACCTTCAATTAGCAAGTGGTGTCAGCATGACTTGCGTAAATGCCTATGATCACTGATATTTGAATCAAATTGGGGTTGACGGGGGTCCTTTCAATAACCGTCTACAACCTCCCACTGTGAATGCTTGTATATAAAATTCATAGTCAGTGATATTAATTGTAGAACTCAAGAGAGATTGCTTCTCCAAGTGACCTCTCCAGTGAGCTTTATTGAGTGATCTCACAATGAAAGCACACTCTTCTAAATTAGTGGTTAGAATGCTTTTAGTGACGGCAAGAGTACCCTCTACCTTAACAAGAAACGAAGAGAAAACTAAGACCAAGGGAGATCAAGATGTAAGTACCGTGTAGGCGCCTTCTCCTTTCGGTTGAATCTGTTGCCTTTGTCGGATGACTTCCGTCGGCACCATCACCGAGGATTGCACTAGAGTCGCCAGCACCCCACCACCAAATTGGGTCACAGGATTATCCGGTCCACCTGCAGTGGTGCATGCCCCCAAATAAGTGTGGTTCAAACCTTGAGGAATGAGCGTTTTGGTTAAACTAGCTACTGATCAATTGCAACATTCAACAATATAGAAATTTTTTAGCATCCCAAGTGGTACTATCATCTTGGACGGCAACCTGCAAGACAACTAGATTTCATACTACGTAGTGTTAACTTCAAAATAAGATGGGCTCTCTACACCTATCACTATCTATCGAAGTGTCAATAATGTTTTCATCGACACTTTGATACAAATTAAGAGAATGTAAGATGATTTGGGCAAGAAAAAAAACACTTGAAACAAGAGACCCACTCTAGATAGGCTCAAGTGCGTAGTTATGTAAGTGACCGGAGAAATGGTGTGAAACATGAGAGATGATGCGCAACATGTTCAATTCAATACAGTGCAATTTCCCCAACTGGAAAAGATCGGAAATAGGTTTAAATTGATATTGAAGGCATTAGTATCCACTCTCCAAATCGCCACTTGGACATTACCCATTCTCAACTTCACTATTGCAACCAAATCCAACAAGCACATCCCACAATTAAATTCATAGCGGTCCACAAACCCTAATAGTCTCGAGAGCGAAAGAATCCTAAACAAGGTAGCCATCGTGTAATTTTTATTACCTGGAAGGACCCGCTTGGAAGTTTGGTAGGTCGCCATGTAAAGCGCCTGCGCGGGTGCAATTTGCGTGACCGTCGAGAATCCTTTGTATAATGTCTTCATGCCCTCTTTGGCTCCAATGGTGTAGATCGCATCCACCGGACCCTTGTACATGTACAAAGCGGCCGTGCCGCTGCTCCCCGCGCCTCCTTGCACCTGATTTTACCACCGCGACTCAGAGCTAGCTTCACGAAACAGAAAACATTCACAGAAATGCACAGAAAATGCGAGTGTTTTCACATCACTGGCGACTCATTTGGTTGAGAGAAGCACAAAAAATCTCCACTTCCAAAGGTTTACTTTATTTAAAATTATTCCCAGGATTGAAGTTTTAGATATAAACCATAGCTTAACTAAAAGTGCAGAAGCAATCAAACAAAAGAGGGGCCAAAGAAGAGTAATAACATTCAACTAGATGAGAGGAATCTCTAGTTATACTTTCGGGACTCTAAACCTCCTCAAAGCTCACCCAAATTAACATTTTCCACAACCTCGCTGAAATCCAATACACGAATAGTTGAGGAGATAAGTTCACACAATCAAATTAATACTAGAGCTTGCTACCTAACCCTCCATTTCGTGCGCCATTTCTTATGCCATTTCTTATGCCATTTCTTGTGCCAAGAGAATAGGGATGAAGTTTGAAATCTAACAAACTTGCTGAAATAGTAGCGCTTGTCTACTGTGACTCCCCCAGATTAAACAAACCCTAAAATCCTACAACGTCCACCGAAGTTTGAAAGTCTCAATATCGACAGAAAAATGGAGTGCACCGTAAAGTGAAGTCACCCAAACCAGCAGCAACGGAAGAAAACCCACCATCATTCGGGACTTGACGGTCATCATGGGATACATGACGGCGTCGGCCAGCATCCCCGCCAGTCCGCCCGCCAGCATCTGCTTCCGCAGCAATTTGCCATAACTCACATCCGCATACTCGGCCATATAATTCTCTCTCTCACTCACTCTCTTCCTCTCTCGATCGGACGACTTCTTCCCGACTGAACTTTGATAGCTTGAAGATCGGAAACTAAACCAATGTAAAAGAAATCTCGGCAATGGAAGGATTTCAGCTGACTCTGAATTTTTCTGTTTCGGCTGGTCTGTTTCGAGGAGTGAGAATTGAAGTTGATGAAAGCTCTAGACGTAACTTAACCGTAGTGCTTTGATTCCGAAGCTCTGGTCGGGGATGTGCGGGATCGCCACTTGGCTGGTGGACGGGAGTCCTTGCTGGCAAGTATGCCCCTCCTGCCTGTCTGACACGTGGTGAAGCGGCGTCAGGCTCTTAAATGGAGGGGGTTCTAAAATGGTGCCCTACTTTAAATGTACAGTACTTGTACATGTTGTTTTTTCATAGTGTTCAGCAGTGTACTGACAGTGTATATTTTAGCTAGGGCATCATTTTAGAGTCCTATGCTTTTTCAACTTCAAAATTTGATAACTAATTCCACAAAGCTCAGAAAAATATGAAACGACTTGCGTTAGATGTCAATTCTACTTGTCCTTCAAAGAAAATTTACTGAAAAATATTTCTAAAAGTTTTACTTCCCTGAAATTCTGTTTCAGCCCTTAGATGGTCCATTATAGGACCTCTTACCTTATAGATTTAAGATCTAAGAAATGAGGCAGTAGAAATCTACATGAGTCATTGATGAAGATTTAGGTGAAACTAGGGCTTTTAGGGGGACAAAATTTCACTAGATTTGTCAAACTTTGGACCATTGTTGATTTATCCCTCCCAAAATTGGCCTATGCAATAAGGCCAAGAGAGGGACACTAGTTCAAAAGAAAGGCCCTAGATGGAACTCTTTAATGATCATTTTCTCTAATATCACATCAATCGTTTCTCTTACCACCCCCGTGTTCAATATTTAGTCTACATTATTTAGCTAAATTAATTACATCTAGATGCATCTAAATAATCCGAATAACTAATCAAGAATTGTTCCTATTTTTAGAATTGCCTAATCTTTTTTCTTATCTTATTGGAAGTATTCTATATTATCTTCTCATGCATTTTTGGACATCATAGCAACAAACTAGGTTCTCATGAATAGGCTAGTATGTTCATGAGAGTCTTATATTGTACATTTTAGATGAACGTTTTTGGGATTTTGTTTCACAAAATATTCACAATTAGGAGGAGTTACCTAATTACTTGGTATGTATGTCATGAGACGTTATTCACAACAATAAGAGCAAAGAATTTGGCATATTAGGTGAATTGGATATTTGAGTATACTTATAATGTTTACAATTGAAAGCTCTTCTTCAATGTTACATTGATAAGCAACAATGAGGTAATCACAACTCATGGGGTCCTTTTTTTATGAAACTAACATTTATATATTATTTGTTGAATTAATTTTTAAAACTTGAAAATTAAAGACCACTTATAGAAATACTTATGATTAACTTTGTAGGATTCATATATTATCTCTCTATATATGGCCTATACTGGCGCGTACAAATCAAAAAGAGAATGTGCTATTGACTATAAAAAAGGCCTAAGAAAAATCTAAGATAGTATAGTCCTTTAAATGAATGATTCATGATTTTCAAGAAATGACACCTTTGGTTGATGATATCATGAATGAAGTAAAATTTATATACCAACGATGTAGTATGTATCACGGACATAAGAAGATAGAAAAAGCTTCTCATGAAGCTTTCTACTTTGTGGAACCTTCTCAAACCTCGAGGAAGCTCCTCAAATAGCTTTCTCGTAGATGGAAGCTCCTCAAGAAGCTCCCGAGTTTGTAGAAGCTCTTGAAGAAGCTTTATGATACGTAAAAGTTGTTGAAGAAGCTTTTAGAAACACTTGACATCCTCTAGTATAAGTAGGAGTTGAGGTTGAGGAGCTCCTCAATCTTGACAACTCCTTTTGACCTCTAGTTGATAGCATTTGACTTCTACTCGAACTTTGAGCCATCTTTACGTACCTATATCATCTGAAATACATTTGGTTTTTAGACAAACTCTTGATCTATGTCTATTGGAGATTCCTCTCTTCATTCTGTTCTGTTTAGTTCATCCCTAATAGTATGTGAGCACGAAAATGTAGGTATGTGAGCCTTGAGTATATATACAAATAGATCTATTATCACCATTGAAAGTATTTATAACATAAACACCTATAATATAAGTATTTATGATATAAACACACTATAATCATATAAGGTTTCATTAATAAAGACACTTATACTATAGGTGTAGAGTCTTTTAGGCTCATAGGCTCATACTTCTAGGCTCACATAATAGCAACCCTCACTTGTATACCATTAGATTGAATGAAGAACATTTTTTTGTTGGTTCAAAAAATAATCATTTGAAGAAATTTTAAAAACTCTTTAAAATTGTTAAAAAGAACTTAAAGCCCAAATTTAACTATTCATCTTGAAATGATTAATATTAAAAAAAACAATAATCAAATTCTCATTTAGATGCCTTTGGTATAATTACTTTATGATAGAAGACAATATAAGATTCAATGTAAGTTATAATCATGTACTTATAGACTCTTAGGGAATGAACTCGTTGTAACTTTAAAGCCAAATTTCAGTGAGAGATGATAGAATTTGTATTAGCATAGAAAATTCATTTGTTTTAATCAATACTAGTATAAATGCTAAGTTAAAAAAAAATATGATTCATAATAATATTCTATAAATTCTATATGGGGACTTCAAATAGTAAAAGAGCTTAGATAGTGCAAATTATTTTCATTCTAATTTGGATATAATATTAATGAAATGTTGTTCTTGGATGAAATTTTGAAGACAACTATAATATTTGAGGTTGTATAAATACAATGTAGACCATATCATATTCATATAACCTCAAAATACTATGAACTTCTAGATTATTGCACCTCACCAATTTGCATACCTTAAAATTTTTTTTTATGTAAAGTATATTTACACTTGATTATTGCCAAGTGAATCTAGTCCAAACTCCAAAGGTGTATTTAAATTCACTCCCAATACTATTGCTTGCACTAATCCAAACACCAAATTGCAAATGAACCTTTAGTGTTGTTAGTATTTGGTGAAATAGTTGCAATAAGTGTAGTACTTTGTTGGGAAAAAAATTCAAATTGTGCACAATTTGGTAACAAAATTAACCTCCAAATTATAAAATAGGATCGAAATCCTCTAGAATATCCGACCCATTTCCAACCACTTGAGTGATTATGCATATTTCAAGTGCAAATTTTTTGGATGCAAATTTTTTCCCATATAGAGAAATAGAGTTTGAAAGGACTATATTTTTTCAGAATTTTATCACACAAAATATAATTACTGTGAATTTTTTAATTAGATTCTCTGTGACCTGTAATAGTGATATAGACCTTTCTATTTGTGACCATAGACTAATTGTAAAATCGACCTAGGGCTGGTTGCAATATTAAGAGCCTTACAACCAATCATAATGTGCCTCAACTACTCTAGGCTTTGTCCCACAACTTCACAGAAAGAGAAGAGTCTATAGATTGGAAATAGGGGGGTGGTTGGAAATGGGTCGGATACTCAAATGTCCGTGTTACGCAGATGACATTAAGAAATTGGCACTTGAAATATGTACTGTACTGCATTCACTATTTTGAGGTTGATGTCCAGACAAAAAAACACTACCTCAGATTTTACTCCCAAATAAATGGCTTCGTCTTGATTTGCTCCTGGAGTGAGGACTGAGGAGCAGGGTTTTTTTTTCTGGCGATTTGGTACAAAATTGCACCAAATTTTTTGGCCTAGCACCAAGCCTATAGGAAAAAAACAATAAAATTTTGGATGAAATCACTAATAAACTCCAAATTTTTTTTAAACAGTAGATGAAATCACCAAATAATGGATGAAAATAGAATGATAGATATGTATTATGTGCTCATATGATATTTTCTATCCAATATATGAATGAATGTTGAGATTTAGAGCTCCATGATAAAATGAAATATCGCCACTTTGACACTTCACAAGAAATGAAAAAAACAACCTGCTGAGGAGCTTCCCCTTCAAGAAAGAGATGTTACGAAAGCCTTTTTGTAATGAACCTTCTTTCAATTACTCCAAAGATATAATCAAGAAATGAATGGTTGACTTCCCTTATTGCGGGGAGCTAACTACTGCCATGGTGCTCAAAAGTTCTAGACGTGAATTTATTATATGAAGTTTCTCTTCTGCCTCCTTTGCCTGCTCCCTCACCCCTTGTACAACTGCTGCTGGTGCTTTCTCCACGAACTGCAAAATATATGTCCACGTGTGAGATAAAAATTCATCAGTGAGGCGGTTGAAAAGAGTTTGCAAAAAGGAGACAATTCTTCGTGACACAGTTAGGAGTGAAATGAAACTACACTGAAAAAAGGCTACTAGGAACCCATAGATCCTCGATGGCAGAAAGTACTCGCATGTATGTACCAGTGCATAATTCTATTATGAGCTTCAATAGAGCACTAAACGTTCTCTTTGTAAGCGTGGGTAAAAAGCCTGTTCTTTTGGTTCAAACTTTCAAAACATACAGCACTGATAATAAGGACAAATAGCAATGGCAATGGCATTTTTGAAAAATGAATATGGTTGAGCAGAGTGTCTAGAATGAAGTGGGCTCAATGATTCGTGCTGTTTACTTTGCTGGAAGCAAGCCTCTTCACGCTTGAATCGTAATCCGCTTGTAGCTTCGTGGCTTGCTTTCTTAGACGTTCAACTTCTTTGCCGATATCTACCATGTCAGCTAGTGGTAAGTAAGCTTCTAGACCGTCTGCAATCACTAAATGGACAGCTTGATTTGCCTCCCCTGCAAGGAAACCCAAATACACAACTTTCAGAATGCAGAAGATAAAGAATTAACCAAACATCAGATTTGAGTCCTTTTCCGGTAGCTACCTCAATCCTCAGCATCCGATTGACCCTTTTTTCAAGAAAATGATAATGCGGATGTACTCTGAGATTTTGGTCACAACCCAATATTCAATGTAAAGCTGTCTACAGTACAATAGAAAAGTCCAGGAAACAATTTCAACGCATTGCCTGAACAAGCCTAAGAGATTCCCAAGCATTTCTATAAGTCCACAGAGTCATTTCTGGTAGCTTCATTTTTTCTCAGCTTTGAATTATAAGAAAAAAAGGCTTGGGCATTATTTTATGTCAAATACCGCCTCAATCTACAGTAACGGGCACAGCCATAACGAAGATATCCTACTCAGAAAACGATGGGAGTCATACCTGGAGGTGAGGAAATTATGTGAAAACTGTCAGGGTCGAGTCTTGAAAGAGATATCAGTACAGCCTTCTCTTCCTATAAATGCATCCAAGAATTCATGAGGTCAGAAAATCAACCAAACCTCTATGTTTAATAACTCATGTTTGCAATAATAGGAGCTCACGTTGAGTAAAGTAGATCCTCCCTCCCTCCCCTTTAAAAAAATCCTAGTCAACTGTCAGGTTCTAAACAAATAGGGGAGAACTTCCCAATAATGAAAAGGACGTAGCCTTAGAGCATACCTCAATAAAAGTTTCATTTGCAGGACTAGCAACAATGTACGCAGAGATGCGCTTCGCTGGCTCGACAGAGTATTCAGCTCGTGCATTCCTTATACTACGCACCTGTTTCCCAATCCCCACGAATTAGATTCACAATTAAAAAATTCTAAAAGCATTACTTCAACCGATTCTCCTGAGGCCAAAAGTATCCATGTTATCATTTCTGCATTCCATCTTAAAGCCACAAACACTCCAAATGTAAATCAGATACACAAACTACAACAAAAGTTGAGTGCAACTGATGAACCATACCAGAGCCTGCAAATTTTCAAACTCTTGCAAAGCCTTCAAGTCCCTGGGACGGTCAGATTGTGGCCACGGAGATACAATTAGAGCAGCACCTTCATACGGCATGCCCTACACATCGACAAACCCGAACATGAAAGGTTCAATCGAAAGACATCTCATTGGCCTGCAGAATGATCGTGCAATACCACCACCACCACCGCATGCATGTCTACAGAAAGCTCCTGAATGATACTGAAGTTTGAAAAGTTTCTTTTAAAATACGAAGTAATAAGATGATGACCTGCCAAAGCTCTTCAGTGACAAACGGCATGAAAGGGTGAAGCAACTTTAAAACGGTTTCAAACACGTAACACAGAACGGCCTGAGCTCGTGACAAGGATATTGGATTCTCGTTCTTGTAGAGTCTAGTTTTACTGGCCTCAATGTACCTGAACACAAGCCAAGTTTATAGCAACCTTTAGCGAGGATACGGAAAGAGAGTCCTCTAAAGATATTTCAAATACAGGGGCTTTCTTTGATCTAGATGCACATGTGTCAACCTTCGAATCAAAATCAAAGAGACCTTACATTCACAAAACCTAACCACGTGAATGTAAATACTAAGAATCAGGACACCAGTACACGACCTTCCCGCAAACCCCAACCCGCATACACATAGAAAGAGATATTCTAAAAACCTAGTTAAACCTTGTCGATTGCAAGGGTATTTAACGCAGTTTCAATCGTAAACCCTACCAGTTGTAACATGGCAAGGCTTTCTAGAAAAATATTCGGGGTGGATTTCAAACTACTAGTGGAATATGGTTTATCAACAGTACAAAACAGTAGGCTTCTTACCAGTCAGCAAAATCACTCCAGAAGAAGTCGTACATAGCTCGTCCAGCTTCATTAAAGAAAAATCTTTCATAGTCGACAGTTACCGAATCCACTAATTCGTGCAGCTTTGACACCTGTGTAAAGAATACAGTAGCCGCATAAGTTTCTTGTGACATAAGGAATCGTTACGGAAAAAGATTGAATCCTGAAATAACGTTTTCTACTTCAAAGTAGCCAAATTGCCAAGATGGCCAACCTAGCTGGTACTTACCACCCAGCGCTCAGCCAAAGGGAGGCTAGCCAGTCCTTCTTCGGTGTCAAACTGCGAGACATTAGTATTATCAAAGTTAGTAACTAGATTTTGAATTTAATCAAATGGAAATCAAGCATAAATAATCATGAGCGATTTCCATAAGGCATAGAGCACACATGACATGTTCCCTTGTCAAAACTGCAATAAGTGTTAAAGGGCTCATACTTTAAAAGGAGATCATCTAATACAATTGCTCACTAGGAATGTCCCACACATCTACCTTGTGCTCTCGGATGTGCTCCCATGCAGAAGAATCGGATGAAGGAGGCAAATTGAGAAGAATGAACTTTCCAGCGTTCCACAACTTATTGGTGAAACCTTTGTTAGACGTCAACCTTTCCATTGAAAGATTTACGTCCTAAATAAGCACAGAACACAAGATTCAGGTTACGAAGAGATAACTTCCAAAACTGACCATACGTATGCAAGTATGCACTCTAATAGACACTTATAAAATGGGTGAAAAAGCAAGAGTTATTGATCGGGATCTTCACACCTATAGAACCCATACAACTAGCCGAAACTCTTACAGTGAAAATACTGAAATTGAAAACGGTCATTGCAGCAACCAGAAGTTCTACGCATTCATTAATACAATACCTGACCAGGGGTAGTGCCGGTAGCCAGCGTGAAGCGAAGAGCATCGGTACCGTATACGGCGATGGTGTCCAAGGGATCAATAACATTGCCCAACGATTTTGACATTTTTCGTCCCTGCAAGTCGAACAATAAGTTACCGCGTCAGGAAACTTGACGATCCATCAAATAAGAAAATAACTAAATTAAAAAAAAGCTCAATTTATAACTCGAAGTGACTAAAACATTCATAGAAAATAGAGAACGTAATACCAACCTGAGCATCACGGACTAGTCCATGCAAATAAACAGTTGAAAATGGAACCTTCCCAGTAAACTCAATACCCATCATGATCATTCTTGCTACCCAGAAGAAGAGGATATCATGCCTGTCTCCATGAACAAACATTATAATTAAATAATTGCGCATAAGATACCATAGTTCAATATTTCAATAATAGTTCATAAGATATCATAGTTCTACAACATACTGCATACAGTTTAAAACCAAACTAAATGCTTGCAGATAAACTATTGAAAAACATTACCCAGTCTCCAGCACGTTTGTAGGATAAAATCGTTGGAAATCATCTGCCGAAATATTAGGCCAACCCAGTGTACTAAATGGCCAAAGTCCACTGCAGCAGGACAATTTCAAGTCGGTCTCAGTATGAAATATCAATGGTGAAAAAAACAATCCAGAAGAAATGTCAAACAGACACATAAGTATGCTTAAGCTCTAGCACTTGGGACTCCTGTGCAGCCTGCGACCAACGTCATTGATTCCCACACGTATTGCAGAAGAGCATCCAGTCTGCGGACGAAGTAAGCCAAATTCGGGCGGCTTAAGGTGCATACCTGGAGAACCAAGTGTCAAGAACATCAGACTCTTGAATCAGTTTCACATCCTCCCCATGCTTAGCCCGAGCAGTCTTGTAAGCATCTTCTTCGCAACGGGCTACAATATAATCTGCCTCATCACTGCCTTCCACATACCAAACCGGAATTCGATGACCCCACCAGAGTTGCCGACTTACACACCAGTCCTTTATGTTGGAAAGCCAAAAGTTGTAAATCTACTGCCAACAACAAGCACGTGAGCGACATATTCTTTCCTAAAACCTTTTCAAGCTCTTTCAAACCCAAACAACTCTGTCCAAGTAAATTAAATGGTAAGGTTACTCTCACTAGATACTGCATCAATGACAGCATAGAGCAAAGTGATAGAGGGGGAAGGACCTTCTCAAATCTATCAGGAATAATACGAAGTTCTCCATCTTCCAGGGCCTTAAGCGCCTTGTCTGCTAGTGGTTGCATTATGACGAACCATTGCTTGCTTACCAAGGGCTCCACCACCTGCAAGTACCAGAAGATGATTCAAAACAAGTACCATGCCCACCCATGTCTTGTGATTGAGTGCTAACAGGACCGAATGAATACCGGCGGTTTCAATTATCCAAAATCTATTACTACACCCATGGTCAAGCTAAGAACAGGTGTCTGTATGTTCCCAAGCAAAACATAATGCAAGGAGTAGATACTCTAAAGTAGAGATTCAAGCATGAGCTGCTTCCAATTATAATCTATTTTAGTTTGATATTAAAACGCATGACAAGCTCTAGTTATAGATGATGAGAGTTTGTATGATGGCCAACCTCACCACCTCGTTGAGATCGAGGAACTCGCAGTGTGTAGGGGTCGGCTTTGATGGCAAGACCTGATTTCTCCAAGTCCTCCCAAAGCTTTGTTCTAGCAACAAATCTGTCCAGACCACTGAGCGATCATCCACAAAACACACGAATCAATCTCATGCTATTATACATTTATTAAAATAAGATGAAACGAAGGCGAGAGAAGAGCTATCTGATATTAGTTTGCCAAATACATGCTCATTTAAATGTTACAATGACTGCACGGACATAGAAAAATGTACCAGTAATCTCCTGCATTCTCATTCAGCGTGGCATCCTTGTTAAAGATGTTGATAAATGGAAGCCCCAGCTTCTTGCCAATTGCATAATCATTGGGATCATGCCCCGGGGTTATCTTCAAGGCTCCAGTTCCAAATTCTTTGTCCACATACTGTTTATAGTGAACAGAAAAGCATCAGTTGGTCCAAGAAGAGGAGAAAATAAATGTAATGATGCAATATAGACATTAAATTCCATCAACAGCCAACAACAGCCAAAAATTAAGAAAATAGATAATCTCAAAAACAGCATAAATGGCGCAGTCTACATATATACCTCATCTGCGATAATTGGGACCTCACGTCCTCCACTCAATGGCACAACTGCCATTTTCCCAATATACTTCTTGTAGCGCTCGTCCTGAAAGACATCCAAGGACACTTCTAATAATTTATTAACATTGAATATGGACAAGGCAAAGTCGCTTGCGTTTCGAAAAATGACAGTGGTACAGCAGACGACCATGAATTAGTGGCAAACCTGAGGATTCACTGCAACGGCAGTATCTCCCAACAAAGTCTCGGGTCTTGTTGTGGCCACTGGCAAATAATCCTCACTGCCCAAATTACAAACTGCTGGTTAGGTCGAAAGCCTGAACATTGTAAGCCTCGACCGTGACTTCCTACTAAGAGCTGGTAGATTTACATGATGTAAGAAACAGATAAAGAAACACTCAAATGAAATATGCTTGAAAAAATAAAAACGTTCAGGAGTCCCCTTGAAGCTAAAACACTCAAACTACAAATGGCCTGCAACAAAACTAGGCATAAATACACCAGAGCGTCTCATCCTAGTCCAACTTGTTGCAGTACTTAAACCTACATAAGTCTGGGTACCGCAAAAATAAGTTGAGTGTACCTCGAACCGCCCGCCACCGGATACTTGAAGTAGTAAAGCTTGCCAGGCTCCTCCGAATATTCGACTTCCTAAACCACCACGACCATCTATGAACCACAGAAGTTCTAAATATTTGAAGACACTACATCTGACTGCGAATATGTTGCAGAAGATTATATTGCAAGACAAATATTTGGTAGCACTTACGAGGTCTGATACAGCCGTTTGCAGATGCGGCGACCAATTCACCATGTAACTCCCTGCACGGACACGAAACTTCAAATCCAGAAAACTGAAACTTGGATGCGATTGGGACATTTTCCAAGCCTTCCAAAAACACATTCTAGCAAAGAAATACTCGCAGTCAGGGTATGATTACCGCGATAAATAAGGCCTTTCTCATGTAGACGAACAAAAGCTTCCAATACCGCACCTGCAAGTCAAGCGCACGGGCACAGGAATACCAATGAGTCAATGAACTCCAGATTCAAGGAATTCATGGCTCCCCCGATTATTTGAACATCATTACAGAACCGAGAGATCAAATGCGAAAGAGATGATGATGAGTATCTCACCACTAAGTTGATCGTCAAGAGTGAAATGCTCCCGTGTCCAATCACATGATGCTCCTAACCTACGCATCTGAGTAGTTATAGCTCCACCGTACTTCTCTTTCCACTCCCAGATCTTGTTGACAAATACTTCACGTCCGAGATCCGTTCGTTTGATTCCTTGCGCAGTCAGCATTTTCTCCACCACTAGCTGTTCACACCATATTACCAATCAAGCTCAAGAAAGGTTAAAGACACTGGGTGCGTCACTCTTATGCATTTTAAGACACTGAGAGATCATACTGAATGAAATTCTTAAGCAATTTCAAAGTAGGAAGTTGTGGACCACAATAAGTGGCACTAGGCAACCCCAATTCATGCTTTCATTCAGCTCGCTAGTTGAAGAAAGCGTACGAATGGATGAGCTGCTATTATTAGCAGGGATCACCTTTGATATGCGATCAGGTCTCTAATGATTTAGTGTTTCCTACCGTATTGCAACCCAGTAATAGCATTTAATACCCATTGAAAAATCATGTCAATCAACAACGGCGCAATTCCCAAAGTTAGTTCCAATAGTAACCCCAAAGAGTTATTGAAAAGAGATGACGTATTACCTGGGTTGCAATGCCAGCATGGTCAGTGCCAGGCACCCACAAGGTGGGTCGTCCTCTCATCCGCCAAAACCTGGCCATGATATCCTGAGCCATTCGATGGATCAGAGCTTGAAATGATTCGTTATAAGCAATGAACACGGTTTTCGGTAAAAATTAATTGTTTCAAGAAACTCTAGACTACATGATAAGAAGATTGATCATGTGAGGGCAAACCAAGCATTACACAATTCATAATGAAACCTCCCCATGATTCAATAGGAGGCATCCCTACAACCACCTGCTTGAAATTTGCTACTATCACTATTCAAAATATTACAGTTACAATCTTCCAAATCTTTTAATCAAGAGAACAGGGATGTGCTTGAAATGCTATCTCCCCATTGCATATAGACCTCCCACCCTGATTGATGTCCAGAAATGATTGAAAAGGCTGACTTACTCAAAATTCAGTTAAGAACCAAAAGCAGATTCAAAACACGAATTGCAAAGCCAAGGTAGGATCACAAAACATGTACCTCAAGGGTGACGAACATGGCATGACCCATGTGAAGAGCGCCCGTCACATTCGGGGGCGGCATTGGGATCACAAACGGCTCTCCTTCAGCAGCAGCATCCGGTTTAAAGTACCCTTGCCCCTCCCACCTGCCAATTTCAATTCAATTTGGCCTCAGATTCTGCTCTGCATGAGCAATTCCATTAAACAAAGCTAGTCAGTCACAGAAACAGCTTACCAATTGTATAGTCTCTCTTCACTTGAAAAGTCGAAATTCTTTCCAAGCTCCACGGGCGGCAGAGCGTCACTTGAAGCTGCAACCGCACGAGGTCCAATCAATCAACCAATTACAGAAAAATTCATGAAACTTGCACGAGAATTTTGAAAGTGCACATTCTTGTCAAATGTTTTCTGTACAGAAATGATCATCAAAGATATTGAAAAAAGGTGAGAACAAGTGTCTAACCACTATGGCTCTAATTAGCTTCAATCACCACGTCAGAATTTGTTTTTCAAACCAATTTTTGATAATTCAAAATTAGTCGCATTGAATTCACCGCATAATCCAAAGATTTTCGCAAAACCCTGCGAAACCCCACGCCAACCTTCCAATTAAGGTGAAATTGGTACCTGAAGCACGAAAACTGGCCCTCCGACTCCACACCCTCGGGAAAGCTCCAGCATGTCGGCCATAGCTCCTGCCATTGCTGTGGTTCCAGCAGGCCGCACGGTTGTCACGTCTTAATCGAGTAGCAGGAGAACCACGGAAGCGCGGGAGTAAGAGGAGGGCATTGTATTGCGGGGAAGAGACAGGAAGAGGCACTGTGCAATGCAGCGGGAGAGTACAACCCCTGCTGGTGGGCATGGTTCGCAGCAGCAGCAGGCCCGCCATCGCCAGAAGCTTGCAATCTTCGGGCGAGCAAATTCGCTGGAGTCGGCTCTTCCACTCCCCGAACAATCTCAGGTTCAAAGATTGTTCATCCAATACGAGCTTCTTCGTTCGCGCTCATCCAGGACCCGTTTCTCATCCACCAAAAGAATTCCCCACTAGACATTCATTCAGTCTAGACCTCCTTCAAATACCAAATTTTCTAATGCGCAGGAATTGGTTCCTCTTTTTAATCAAAGAAATCAAAATATTAAACTTGGATTAAAAAAAAATTTAAATCAAAATATCAAGAATGTACTTTTAATTTGATTTTAGTTCATAAACAATTTATGGTTGAATTTTAGAGACATATTGTAATTCATATAGTCTGTCTATAATGTTTGAAGTTGAAATGCTTGAACTCTTCCTAGATTCCTAATTTTTTCTTAAAATTATAGAATATCTTTGCCACAAAAATTGGGATAAAAATGTAACAAGTAGTAAGGGAGAATCACCTATTTTTGATATCCTAAAACTTCACAAAATGTATCTATTTCCAAACAAGATTAGAACAAATTTTCAACCAAAGTTTGGAATGTGTCAGTTTTTTCTTTTTTTCAAGGTTGGAACCAATACATGTCTCAAAGTGCCATAAAAAAATGTAAGAAGCTCTTAAAGGATAGATTGGTAATTGTGGAAATCATTCATTTTGATATCGTGGGAATCATTGGTATCGTAGAGGGACCCATAATCGATAAAACAAGCACATCTGGACATGATCTAGGTAAGTGCAAGGCAAAGCAAATATTTTTAGAGGTGCATTGACAAAAATGATGAAGATTGTAAAAATTTTGGTAATTTTATCTCTTGAATTGAAACTATTGTGAATTTTGAAAGGCAAAAGTTGGATTTGACCTATAACCAACATCTAGAGTCATCCAATTTCCATCATTCAAGAATACTTTTCCACTAATTACTTCCTACATTTATGTTCACTTATGTGTCATTAACTTATTGGTCCAAGCCTTGAAAAGTAGAAAGACACACATTCCAAGGAGAAAACAGAAATCCATTCCAATCTTGTTTGGAATAGGGTACCCTATTTATTGTTGATGGTGTGTGTGTCAAGAATGGGTCCCTCTACCATATAAGAAAAAATCCATAAACAATCATTAGAAGTCAAAGTACTATAGAAGATCTCCCCTTTTCACCCCTAATTCTAAAAATGAATAGTTGCGCTTTTGTCCTATACAAGAGAATTCTTTTTCATTCATCAAATACAAATGCCTATGTCAACATTTATAGATTAATGTCATTTTTACGTACAACACTACAATAAGGTACTTCTCTAAGTTATAGACTCAATGCTCCACACTAGTAATCTCAAAACCGTCTCAATTTTGCTCAATTGCTACTTAATTTTTTCATGCCCTTAGTGAAAATTTTAAGAGAATCTTCCAAAAATGAACATTTGGCTAAAAACCTTGAACCTGATCTGCTCCACACAGTGCATTTCAGGACAACGTAAACTTCTTTTCATCCAATATTCATCTATTTTCTTCAATTCATTCATCCTTCGTTCCTCTCTTTGGACACCAGTGATGTTGTTTTCGTCTTCGTTTCGCTTGTTGTAGAGCTGGTGTCGATCATTGCTTCAAATCTGCTTGTGCACGATGTTTCTCTAGCACTTTGGAATTTCTATACTAATTTTTCGCAGTAGTGCTGCCATCGCACAACCGACCAGAGCGGTGTTTCCGTGGTCTGCACTTCAGATCAACTTGTGAGATTTGTGCTTTGGTCTTGTGCTTTGGCAGCAGCCCTGTGAAAAAAAGAATCAGTTCTCCGCCAATTACCTCGGATGGAGTGCGCATTTCTGCGGACGGAAACCTAATTTTCAAGAGCATCAGAAGAGAACTCTACGTCGGGGATTCCTTTTGGTTGTGGACAGTACTTCAGCTGTGGTTCGAGTTACAGGATCTGGTTACGTTTTAGTGGTGGCCGATCGATTGTGGCTTCTTTACATTTGTGTTATCCCGTCCCTCAGTTCCGTCTTCTCTTTGGTGCTACAAGAGATACACGTTTAGTCGGAAATTATGCAGAAGATTGACCTAGCTGTAAAGTTGATTAAGCATGGAAGGTATGGAGATGAAACCCTGAACCCTAAACTGAACCCAACATTGGCATTTGTGGGGATGAAACTCATCAATCCGCTCTCGTCAGGTACGATAGCGAATTCCAGGACTCTCTTTGTGAATTTTCAGCTCAATTTCTATCACTTGAAGAAGTTGTTTCTCAGTTTGAGAATTAGGGTTTAGAATTCCATGATCCCCTGTCTCTGCCGACAATCGGAGAAAAGTCCTATTTTTGGGTAAAAGTAAAAGCGGAAATTCCTTTGCTTGCCACACAAGACAGTCATGGCATCGGTATTGCCGATTGCTTGTCACCCAAGACAATATGCAGGCATCGGTGTTATGTATATATTGCAGAACAAACCATCCAATTGCATCATCTCCCAGCTCTTGAGAGGCTGTTTTGTATTTTTCAAGTAGCGGATCAAGGGTGAGCTTTTCTGATTGTTGGGAACTAGATGATTGCTAGAAATTAGGTGACTCTGAATCTCCCTGAGTCTTCTCCGGGCCGATCTTCCCCGTAAAATTTATGGTTATTCCTTTTGGGGTAACGCATCAATTTTGAAATGTGTGAATTTTTCGTAGTCGGAGAGATTCAGAGAGATTCAGCATATTGATTGCCCCTTTCTAGTCAGACTGAATAGATCATGTGATCCGGTGACGGTCACCCTTGTCGGAGTTGAGTGTGTTGCATCATCCGTCAACTGCACTCACCATGACCACGCGGCGCCTCATGAAGGACCTACAAGAGGTGAAAGAGAGCCCTCTGTTCAACGTGGTTGGGGAACCGGAGGAGGGCAATCTCTTTGTCTGGCACGTCAACATCCGGAGCTTGGAAGGCGAGGAATTGGAAGAGCAGCAAGCGAACCCCCTCACAGGAGCAGTCTTCCATCTCATCCTGGAATTTCCTTCCTCCTTTCCTTCTGAAGGTCCCACCGTTCACCTCTGCACACCACTACCACACCCCAACGTTGCGCTTCAACCAGAATCTCGGGTATGATCTTTGATCACGATTTCTTTTTCTGTTTTCATACATGATTGTCGACGAGTATGATCTATATAGTTGTTCATGTTTCGTTAGTAGCTCTGCAGGTATCAGCCTTCAGTTGTATCCACGTGAACTGTTGGGTTGATCAATCCACTCTAATGTATTGCGTTTTGCTGCTTTTGACTTTTTTTCATTTATCTTCTTCTTGATTATGTTTGACAGTATTGACTTTGCTGTACATAGTGGTGGATGATGGAGATTGTGGCATATTTCAATAAGCAAGATGCGTTGTTGTTTTGTGTTTAGGCAAAGGGTTGGCCAGTGTCGCTGTGGAATTGTACGCCAGCTTACAAGGGTTGGAGCAGTGCGTACAGCGTACAGAGTGTCCTGCTTCAGCTCCAAGCCTTTCTGCTTCAGGAGGATCTCCTCTATGATGTGCGGAAGGTGTCGATGCAACAAACGGTTGAGCGAGCAAGGAACTTCGTCTGTGAAGGGTGTGGACATGCAGGCTCAAAACCCGTCCCTGCATTTCTGACTTCGGAGGAGATTGAGGTTACAGTACGCACCAGGCTAAAGAAGCTCATATCCAACCCCAATCGATCACTAATTAAATCACATTCCCAGCCTTCGAAGCCACAGGCTGGTCAAGCGGCTGCTGTGCCGGAAGAGGTGACAAGTGATTGGCAGACTGTGACTTCAAGGAAGAACTCTAGATCCCTGGCGAAGAAGAGAGCGAAGCAGAGGGTTTTTACCAGGACTGCAGATCTTCTTCCAGCACAACCGAGCATTGAAGTAGCCATGGGCCACTTTGGTTCACTTCCCCAAGAGGCGCTAACGACAATCATGTGCAAGATGTCTACCGAGGATCTGAGCTCTATCTCCAGGACATGCCGCGGGCTGAAGGCCACCAGCGAGGACGGCTACTTGTGGAAACTGCTGCTCCACCGCCACTTCCCCGCCACCTCCCTCCACGCTGCGTCTTTGGAGGATTGGAAGCACGTCTTCGTCCTCCAGCAGAACAACATCATCGAGAGTTTGTGTTGCTTCCACACAAAGTGCACTTTCGAGGAGGAAGTTCTTGGATTCCCGATCTCCTTTACCGTTAACCCCCGCACGCACGACGTCGACTACATCCAAGTCCATCTCGACATCCTCTCCCATGGAGCGTACGCGAGCGGCGTGCGTAACACCGCTGACAATCAAAGCTTCAAGCTCCTTCTCCCTCTCTACATCACGCAGGATCACTTCGAGCGCGCTTTGCCGATGATTCAATCTACCATTGTGAAGCTTTGCCGTCTGGGTCGTGGAGTCTCCAAGGCTTTTCGTCCGGAGATGGTCTTGGACGTGATGCCCAAGGTGCTGAACACCATGGTGGTTTTGCTATGCGACAAGGGAGTGGGTGCCAGCGAGCGTGCCATCGAGGGCTACTGCATGATGCACCGTCTGTTTCTCGCCCTTTGCCAGAGGTTCAATCTCTGGAGCAATGCCGAGCAGGAAGTCATCAGGTTCCGAAAGTTTCCGGAAGTTCGGACGAAAGAGCAGTGCCCAGATCTGGGGAGGCTCATGGCAAGACTCAGTGTGTGTTTCTCGGAAGCCACTGCGTGGAAGGAGATTGTGCGCCCCCTCACAAATGAAGTCTTCGACCGGACAGTCATTTGGATTTGCAAGCATGATCCGTCAGTTGCAGCACACTACGAGCAGGCAGGTAGATCGTCGGTCGTTGATGAGAAGCTGTTGCTTGCAGCGTGGGAAGGGAGTCGAGTTGCGTTGAGGTTGAACATGTTTCACGATGGTTTTCTGCACTTGCTGGCGCGTCCAAGTGGTTCCTCACTGAAGGAAGTCACTGCTGGCTACGACGCGTTGTATGGCATGCCCTCGGCGTTTTTGAAGAAACGGATGCAGGATTTCATTAAGAAGGTGATCACAACTGGGTACGACTGGCCGTTTTTCTTCCGAATCATGGGCATGCAGGTCCCGTCGAAGATGCATCTTACCCAGTGGTTGGGGCAATGCTGGAAAAACTCGCTTCGGAAAGGGTACCACAAACGGGGGACTCAGTTTGAGAACATTCAGAGGCGAGGAGTGTCGACGATCCTGCTCAAGGGGGAGTCATATAGTGCGCCAGTGAACATGAGAACAGTGAAGATGCTGGAATCATGGCGCTGGTCAGGTGATGGGTTTGGGTACCTGGATGCTTCGTGCTTGTTGTACGATGTTTACGGGGACTTTAAGGGGCTGGTCGACTATCGTTTTACCGAAGCCCAAGGTAGAGCGATTCGACACTCTGGAGATGTGATTGACAGCGAGAATCAACAAGGGAATCACACCATTGAGATAAACCTCTCGTCCCTTAGCTCGGACATCAAGGAGCTCTACTTCACCATGAGCGGGTTTGCCGGGGCGACGTTGAGTAATTTCCGACTTCCTTTCGTGCAACTGAAAGATGTTGCCACTGACGTGGAGCTCTGCGAGTACAGTCTGGAAGATAAGACCTTGTCCTCGCACACTTCTGTCATCATGTGCCGGATGTACCGGAGCGAGACTCTGGCGTCAAGGTGGGAGGTGGAAGCTCTGGGTCACCTGGGAGAAGGCGCTGCGGATGACTACAATCCTATCAAGAAAAGCATCAGGCAGCTCATCACTGGCCGAAGTAGACCTTCGGCGTAGAGGCCCTTGAATAGTTAAATCGATGCTGACGGTACGCTCAACCCTCTCTAATGACACTGATGAATGGACTTCAAAATGCACCCTCACATGTGTTCACAGCCCGAGATGTGGAAGATCTTTCTCAGACGTGTTCACAAGGTGACAGATTCTCAGGATATACAGGGAATGTCCAGGGTCTCATCAGAGAGGGTTGAGTGTAGTGGTGAGGATAGAGATCAGTGGAGGCTTACTAGAAGTCTGGGCGTGAGGCTAGGGAATGTGGAGAAGAACGTGGTTGTTCTTCGTGAGAAGACCACAGTTTTGCAATCGTGATTTTGGACAGAATGATTAACTTCGAGTTTATGATTGGACTTCTTGCGAACTCCTACCAATGTCCATCGTTCTATTGATGCCAGGTAATTACGCGCTGCAATTCATACGTGGTTCTCATCTGTGTTCATTAGTAGTTGTACCTTGAATGTGTACAATTCATGCTTCGTACTTGGTTGGCTACCTTCAGTGGATGAAGTCTACTGTTGCACGATTGAGTTTGGATTCGCCACATGCGGGATCGTTCCTGCATTATATTTCGATTGTCTAACTAAATCATGTTTTATGGCAGATTGTCAGGTGATGGAATGCAGGCTTTCTTATTCGTTTTAATTGCATTAGAAGGTGACTCTCTGGACACCTTCTAAGCAAATCATTTATATGAAGTAGGACCAGACGGCTCTATTTATTAGAATGGTTTGGTTCGTTTCTTGGATCTGTGGCACGCAACGACTATTCTGAAGAATTAGAAACTGCTGTGAATTTGCACATCAGCCGTGTACCAGTACTCTTCTTTGAAAGTAGGAGTGTGGTTTCGGAGTGATCGCAAGGTAAACTGAATTGAGTCAAACATTTCTCATGTGAAATGGATCTGCGATTGTGAAATACAACTGAAGGTAACTCACTGTACCTGAAAAGGTAAATATCATTCAATTGAGGGGAGAGCATTTTTACATTTGTATTTCGTAAGAGTAATACCCACATTATTCACTTGCCGCCCTATTTTTGTGCTGTTGGGGTCTTCTGCCCCTGATGGTGAAACCATTTACACTAATCCACACCGCCCACAAGAAGTCAACATAGATAAGTTCATCTACGAATAACCCACAAACACCTCCTTAATCGCTAGCCCATAATGGTAGCCATTACTTGCAGCGCTGTGACCAGGAGACTGAAAACCCCAACCGCATTGTCATATATCTCGTGTTGTGCTTCACAACCGTTAAATCTCTCAGACCCAAACCAATAACTCCCTGTCGATTCATCGCCAGGAAGTTGGTACAGATGCGGGTCTAGATTTTAGACTCTAGAGTCACTACTCACTACTGTCCTTCTCACGCTCTTAAAGATCCATAGATCTCCAAGATTTTACAGTCCTAACTTCATCTCGAAGATAGCGTCATGTCAGATATCAGTAACCGCTTGTCAAGTACATAATCTACCGCACAGAAAGAACCTTTTCAGATAGCACGGGTTCATCCTGGTGCAGGTGAGTAACTCTTCAGAGCGGTTATGGGCTACCCCAGTCGGAAATCAAGTACAGTACCTGGAAAGTCGCCAAAAAGGGGAGCCTTTCTGACCAAGATCCTCAAATCTGAAGCCTACCTGGGAACAACATCACGGAAAGCACACTTCTAACGATGCACACACGAGCCACCCCTTCTGCAACTCTACCTCCTCTTACTATCATCCACAAGCACGGGAGTGTACTTGGAGCCGATCTGCCGAACTCTGTGTTTCGGAATCGCACTCACGTGTTTGTGGAGCAAGATGTCACCATACACCTCTACATTTTCAGTAGACTGACTCCACTGAGAAGGCTCTTGACTGTCATGGGCTCTTTCGTTCTCCAATTTCATCCATGTATTGAAAGAAAGACTCGGTTGTCGACGTCCCTCCCCGGGCTCCTCCTTGCACTCAGTCTTGCAGCCTGGCTTGGAATCTGTTGAGCAAACAGGTCTGGACTTGAGTCGACTTCGTCCCAAGTCGAGGAAGCTTCTGGGTAAGCAAACTGACCCTCCACCAACTTTGACAGACTCCCTTTTCACATTGTATTCCTCGCTTGCCAGCAGGAGGGGAGCGTTGCCTGCAGCTGGAGCTGGAGCCCCTCTTACTCGCATTCCTTTGTGTTGCAGGCACCGTTTACGGCCTTTCACAGGAGGACTGCTGCAAGGTGTACCTTGGTCGGTTAACACACCACACCGCAACTCCAGAGAGGTCAGTCTTACTGGGCCGCGGACACTCACTGGGACCTGGGGTGGCGTGGTCATGGAGGAGCCCAAGCTTTTATTGCTTGTGGATGAAGCATCTAAAGGCTTTCGCAAGGCCACTTTAATACCAACAGCATTTGTACCACAGAAGATATACTTCTTGCCTGAGAATAAAGGGCTGCAGAAGGCGTCGTTCCTCGGCCAGACCATGAAAAGCTTGGCAAGAATATCACGAGAACGGCGGTTGCCATTGCTGCCTTTGTTCCAAGCGTAATCAAACACAGCCAGAAGCTCTGATTCCACTTGCTGCGCTACCACCTTGCTGTCTGTCTGTTAAAGATGTTCACAAAAATAAGGAATCATATTTGAAACAAACCTGCTAAAACAGGGTTTAGGGTACCACTTTTCAAAGTACAGGCCGTCTAATAAGTAACTAACAAAGGCATTTGGTGTTAGTCACCTCATAGTGTTACCTCGCTCAAAACTTAGTCGAGGACACACTATTCATGAACTTCCAATCAGTGACTACCAAGTGTTTAGTTGACGTTTAGTGTTTGTAGCACAATGGTACAATTTACACAGCAATGTAGATGACCCCTTGGTGATCATGAAAAGGAATGGTTGACACCCTTTCATAGTCAAGTCAATGAGCATTGTCTTCTCATATGAGAATGTTGAAGATCAATTATGGTTGTACTAAAAATAACTCATAGTTGACAATATTCTCAAACAATGGCATGCACTACTAGTCAACAATGATAGATTATTATTTTTTTTCCAAATTGGTGTTATTGACACTAAATATTGCTATCAGTGTAGCTCAAGAACACGTACTATATAATAAGATAGCAAAATAAAGGGATGACATGACACAATCAAGACTGGAATTAGAACATCGGTGGTAAAGTATATAATACCTGTGCCCATCGAAAGGCAATGGAACTACCAAGAGCAAAAACCTCCGAGAAGAGATGTGGCCCATTAGATGATGTCTTGCTTCCACTATCAATTGACTCAAGGCTGCTAGTACTCCCTCCAGATATTGAGTCATCGTCTCTTTGGTACAATTTTGTAGACATCGATCTATGAGCATTTTCACAAACCCAAACCTTGTTTGTCAAGTGCATGAATTGGCGATACATTTGCCATGTAAGGTATAGGGTACTATTTGCATCCTTGAGCAGTGTGGTGTTTGGGGATCACAAAAGAGCCATGAAGAGATCTTTGATTGCAAGAGTCAATTCTGTTAAGATCGTGATTTTATCAATGTATGAATTTCTCACCCATGTCAAAGTGGGAGGTTGTGGAACACAAAAAGTGACTGAGCACAACCCAATTTCCATTCAAAGATAAATATTTAATCAAGTCATGCTTTCAACCAAGTTGTTAATTCAGTTAATTTGTATTCATACACTTATAATATACACTTAGTTGACCTTAAATTAGGCACACATATCCTTCAGCCTAAACAAGAGAAACAAGGAGATCAAACCCCGAAGCATCCATGTGATGGAGAAACTCATACCTGGAACCTTCAAGATGGGAGCCCCCCTGCCCATATTTCTGGAGGCGGAGACGGATGTTGTCAGCCTGGCCAACGTAGACGGCCATGACGTCTTCCCTCTTCAAAGTGCGTGTGCGTTGGCGATGCGAAGTGGGAGACCATGATGGTATCGTCACTCCCAGCTCATACACTCCCGGCCCAAAGTGAGCATCTGGCAGGTTGTGCAGATGGTATCTGTCTATGCCATCTTTTCCAGCCATATGTTCGCTCCAATCTGTAGGACCGACCAGAATCTACATCACCAAAACAGCAGGATTTAAGAACCCAAAGACATTCAGAAAATTAGACAACGAGCTCGCCTTGATTGCGTAACATTCAAGGAGAACAGTAAGAATAGTAAAGACGATGCCCTCGCAGCCCCCAAAACTTCAAAACCCTCAACAAAACTGGGCACTATGTGAACCCTAAATGGATCTTCAAAATGAACCAAATCCGAAGTATAATTTTAGCGAGTGAGACATAACTAGGGCACGGGTGCAGTGCTATTCAACTGACCCCCAATGTATGTACTTTGGTGAGTACACATTCCCGGGGTTGGTGTACCTGATCACCACTCGTCTTCTAGGGCACTCCAACATCGACACAGAGGATTTATTCTCTTCTAAAAATCGTTGTTGCCTGATGTGAAGTAACCTAAAGAGAGACCAATTGCACTTGCTATCGACAGGATCAAGATTCAGCCAGGCTCGATAGACAAACGCTACCTTCCAATTGGAGAAGAGCTTGTCATGTTTCACGAATTCGCAATCCTCTCGTCTCAATCGTCCCTTGGCACTCGACCACCCACTTCGTTGCTGGACCAGCAAGTCCTCGGAGCTGCAACTCTTGAACACAAACCCCATCCTCCCCCTTCCTTTCACATCCTCAGAAGCCCCATCCACGCCACCCAAACCTTCCTTCAAACCTCCAAGAACAACAACAGCTCACATCTCTCGCAGAACATCAACAGCACCCTCCGACAATACACATCTCACATCTCTCGCAGTATCAAGACTCAGCAACAAGAGCGAAATCTCTTTCCTCTATTCACAACGCTCAATGCTAACACGCCCGAAGACTCCAATTGAGAAACATGAAACTCTACCAACATTGAATCAACGCCTTGTTTGGCTAGGCTGTTTCCTCTAAACCCTGGCAATTGCTCACTCGGTCCTCAAAGATTCGCACTCCGAGTGAAGCTCTCAGCTAGGAAATTGGTGAACACGTGCACCAGCAAATCCGTTGGGTGGTACTCGATGCAATTCAGAAACCCCGCACTCAGCAAATTGGGGGGTAGATCAATCCACTGGTCAAAGCTACAAGTTAAGGAAATTGGGTGCACGATCGACAAAGTGGAGATCATGGAACTGCATCATCGCGATTTTCACGAGCGTCGTCATCAATAACGACAGGAGGACTTAACACGCACAGCATCAGTAAGCCACAGGGGCTGTAAATGCTCCATCTCTGCTGAGGAAAATAGCAAACCTCCGCAAGGGACAGGTCGACAGGAGGAACGGGAACTTCATGGAACGCCGGAACGGTATCCAACGCTCCAGGCTCCAGCCCAAGTTCCCATGCAAGCGATTGCGGCGGGGCCAAGTTGCTTCTTGGCTATCATACCCGGGGGGAAGGGTCCACGGAGCGGTCCCGGGTATGAACATGGGTCCCCTAGGTACGGACAGGGTTTTCAATACGGGTAAGGGGTCAGGTAGGACCCCATTTGTGGACGATGTACAGATTGAAAATCAGATTTCTTCCTCATAAAAGCATGGATGAAAGTCATCCTAATTTTGAGAGATACTTTATGAAGTTGTTGTTCTATCCAAGGGTTAGATTTGGTGTTACTAGGTATATATTTTTCTAAAATCATAAATATGAAAGTCCAAAATTGCATTGATTCTAGTTCAAAATTGGAATTGCAAAAATGAGGTTATGGAATCAAAAAACTCAAAAATTCCATAAAATCACCATGTCAAGAGAAACTCATGTCATATCCATTCCAACAAAATTTACTTAAAAAATTATAATATTTTGCTTGTAATTGAATGTAGAATTTTTCCTTCCAAAATTTATGGAAAAATATTTGTGATAACATTGGTGAATCTAACTATATGGATAGAATCTCAATTCCAAAATATTCTTCCAAATAGTATTTTATGATTATTTTTCCAAAATTGCCAATTTTAGAGATGAGTCTGGATGCTTAAGGGTTAACCTTCTACTTATAAAAACTTATAAAAATGCATTTGCTATCTAGGAATTAATAACATGTTCCTTGAAATGTTTATGACTCTTTGAAAATTAGACACTCAAATTTTGAAAAAGAAATGAATAGAAGACATCAAAAGTTCATAATAATGTGTTTTTTTCATCAACAATTTTTTGTAGATTCTCAAGTTAGTTTTTTAATATTTGTACAATATAGATTCAAAAGACTTTGCTTTGCTAATATTCTATAATTTAAAGGTTATAAGTAGGTATATCCTCAAACAATAACATTTTGAATTCAAAAAATGATCTTTTGTTGAACAGAAAAGTAAATTTAAAATCTTAAAATATCACTCACGTTAGAACTTAACTTTAGAACTTAAAGGAAAAAAATTCTTCTGAAATTCACTTATATTCAACCTACAATTGATTTTAGAAAGAGTTTTTAATTTTTGGCTTCAAATTTAATTGAAAAATATTGGTTAACACAATGGTCAATTAAACTATATGGATAGGATCTATAAATCATATTTCATAATTATTTTTTTGAGAATCCTCATTAAATTATTAATCTAAATTGTATATTATAATATAACTTCTCAATTTTAGAAATTTGGACTATCCTAAATCCATAAGGGGTTAAAGGGATAGGTTATAGTCTTCCTACCTTAAGATATTTGAATAGTACTACTTCAAATAACAAAACCAAAAAAAGACATTTTTTAATCCCCATTCCCTTAGAAGTCAAATGACCAAAAAAAAAAGTTAGTTATAGTTGAATTCTAGGAAAATACAACTCAAATGATTTTGTGATTTTCTTAATGCATGTTATAGTAAAATTTTATAAATTTTCAAAGTTGAAAATATAGAGGAACCTATATTTAACACTAGGCTTACCTTGAATGGACACCTTTGAATGTTTCAACCTTAATTGGTTGCTTAAAAAAACTCCTCACCTCTTACTTGATGCTTTCAATCCCTCAATGCCCAAGCAACTCAAAAGTCACCACACATAATTAGTAAACCAATTATAACTTTTGCATAAAATGTTCAAATTCAATCAAACTTATTAGAGAAGTTGCACATAATAATCTAGTTTGTGTGATAAAATTTTCAATTCAAGATGCAAAAATTGTTTGGGAGCCAATCAAAGTTTAGAGGTTCAATTTGAGTTTACCAAACTGTAGTTGATGGTTGCAACTTTGAGGGCTTGTATCTCCTTCATCCAATGTTCGTTTTCATCAAAATTTATTGGTTTATATTTCTTTAGAATTTTAGTTACTTTAGTCAAATTTTCATGGCAATCCAAATTGTTTTGAATGTTTGGGAGCAATTCAAAGTCCAAAAACCAAACATTTTTGGAGAGGGTTGCTATTATATGAGCATAAAATTGTGAGCTTAAAAGACTATACACCTATGATATAAGTGTCTATATTATAGTAACCTTCTATGATAGTAGTGTATATATGCTATAAGTACCTATATTATAGGTGTTTATGTTATAAACACCTTCAATTATTGCATGATACTTACTTATATATTTGCCCAAGGCTCACATGCTCACACTTTCATGCTTACATACTAGCATCCTTGTATTTTTGGATTACAATGAACTTTGGCAACTTGTTTTCTCCTCATACAATGTCTATTTCTATTTAATTCTTTGTAAAAGTTGCACATTCTAGTCTAGTTTGTGTGGCTAAAAGTTCATATCAATCCAAGAAGTTATGAGTGATTGAGAAGCATTGTAGTAGGAGGTTCAGTCATAGATGTGTTTTTTACACCCTTTTTTGCTATTTTTTTGCTATTTGAAAAGTCAGCCTACTAACACAATGAGTCAATTGAATGAAAAGTTTTTTCACCAATGTGTTTGTATGTTGATTTAGAAGCACTTTTTAGTGTAAAGTTTTTTCATTTGGGTAAGTTAAAAAATCAAATTTCACCTCAAAATGTATTTTTAGGAAAATTTTAGTATCTATTTTCAACATGAAAACATTATAATCTTGCAATCTATGAGTCCAAATGACCCCAAATTTGATCCAAGTCATCTACATGCACATTGCAAGATTGTAAAGTTGAGATTTGTATACCTTAGTGACATGTACATTCATAAAGCTTGAAAAGCAAGGATATTTTTAAACCCAAAAAGACCTTGGGCCGCAAGGGGTTAAATGTTTGTAGTTTTGAGTTTAGGAAATGTTCATTCAAGGTTATTTTTTAGATACTAAAGAATAGAAAATGTCTCTTTTAGATCTTCTTACCTTACAAGCCACACTATCTCTATATACAATATGTTTGGTGCACATTTGAAGCTTTCAAATGTATTGTAAAAACACCTACTAGCACCCATGTTCCCCTTTTGTACCCTAGACTCACCTAATTGTATCCCTAGACTATGATTAATCTATCCTCCAAATGCTTAACTCTAATTTGCTGACATATTTGAACAATAGGTACTTCACTTTGATTTGGTGACTAATGATTTTTGCAAGTTTTACATTTGAATCCACCTATAGGATAGTTTCAATGGTCTAAGGCGCCAACACTTTGAAAAATCATAGAAATTACATGTGACATTTAATATTCGTCATTTTCACATGCTAATACTACTAATTACTATTTTTATAGAAAGGTGCCTTTAACAATGTTGAATTTCTTGTATTGAAGGTTTTGGATGCTTCAACCTTATTAATACATGACAAAAATGAAAGATAGAATCATGACATAAACAAAGTCTTGTAATTTTTTTTGTCCCCACATTATATGTATTTTCAATTGTACTAAATCCTTAATGCTTGAATCTTTTTGGATATTTTTACACATTTTTATAGTCTCCCTATAGGAATACATTACTTATGTCAATTTTATCAAATTGTTATAAAAAGATCATTTTTGAAGAGATCCTATAATTACTTAGGACGACTAAAAAAGGTATGAAGACAAAACATTGGCATCCAACATTTTATTCACCATTCAAAATATGAACAACAAAGTTTAGAAGTTACCATTTCAATCTTGGAGGTATGGAGAGTGATTATTCAAAGCATGTTTTTTAATCATTTATTAGTTATGGGTTACAAACTATCAATGTAAGACAAATTTTAGGATTGTTAAGCTATATCAAGTGGTATATGAATCATTACATTCTATATTGTGGGATATTTTCAAATATCACAATATGCACTAGTAATTCAATAATAATCCATTAATATACTTTGACAATGTATACTGATATATGATAATATATTATTATATAATAATAGTGTGTGCAATTGATATTTGCATGTTTTATTTTCAAAGTTCATTGAGCAAATTTTTAGCTCTTAGAATTAGTATCTTGATCTTCAAATAAGTTAGTGTTTGAAGCATATATATCCCTATATTCAAACATGTATAAGTAGATTGCATTTTCTTACTTTGAATTTCAATCAAATTAAATTTAAAAGAGTTTGAAACTCTGAATGTATACTTGCACATGAATGTGTCATTGAACAAGGCAGAATATATAAGGCTTCACTCATAACATTCAGTAGCATGCCATGCCTCTACAGTGATGGTGTGGCATATTCCACTCCCAACCAATTAGTTACTTGCGAACACTGCTGGATGTGGCATATTCTACACCATCACTGTAGAGCCAAGACAATGTCAACCTTGCTACTGAATGCTATGCTTCTAGATTTACCTCATTGGAAAAAAACTGCCTTGATATTTGTATGGTTACAAATGTAAAGACATTACTAAATAATGTACAACAATTATTTTTGATGCCTTGCAATATGCAAAAAATATGTTGCAACTTAGTACATTGTTGGCTGTGCACCAAAGCCTAATTGGGCTGTACTGTACTCTTAAGGTATGTTCCCACTTGTGCTTAGCGCTGTTTAGAGAAGGATTCAGCAGTGCTGGGATGATGAGATTCAGGCCTGGTGAGTATGCCAAGCCGACGTGGAAGGATAAGCGGTGGGCACTTGCAGGAGGTTCGGCTCGTAGTCTACGCAGAAAACTTATTTTATGCTGTATTCGTGGAAGGGGTTCGGTAGTGGCATACAGAAGCTTGTCCTGGACAACTAGCTTGCGGACACGTCGTGTATGTACATTCTTTCATTAATGAATCACGCGTTCGGTATTATGAGCCGCCTGAGGCTGCTCAGTGGGGCCCCGCACTAGCTTCATGAACACACTTGGGCATATGCAAGATTTACACTTCAGAACCACCCTTCACTAAGTCTGCCTTACCAATTTCTTACACATCGTGGTGGATCGTCTGCGACTGAGAGAAGGGGATTTTATACGTGAGACAGTTGAGGATTCGAAGTTCTGACCGAATCGAAGGTAACTATGAGACCTCCTGCATGTTATCATGTCAGCTTCTTCTATACCTGTGTTTGAGGATATTCTGTGAATGCTTTGTTTTCAACGGTATTTGTTGTGTAGATTCGGATTTACAACATGCGTTACTTCGCTTGATCGTAATTCGTGAATGTGATTTACTCATGAGCGCTAAAAATCAATGCACTGGAAACTGACCTCCTGTAGCTTCATGAACACAAGTGCTCTGGCGTCATCCTCTGAGTACGGTTGATTCACGTGCTCAGCGCCTGGAAGGCTTCATATGTGTCTAGTTTAACTTAAAACGTGTTTGCGCTTAACTTTGTTAATGCGCACGGAAAAAAAAATTTGCCTTTCGTTGTTTAGTCGCACTGTTCCTGTCGTCGCCGCTTTTTGTCAGTGGACACGATCAGGCTGACTACGTGGCATTCTTATGGACGGCAACACTTTACTGTCTGCGATCTTCTTTGTAGGACTTCAGACACTTCCGATGGTGAATCGAGGTGGTGCTCGACGTCAACCTGGCCATCGACGTCCTCCTGGCCAACGACCAGCTCCAGCACCGATTGTAACTGGTAAGTCAAGCGATTTTCTCCAAAGTTCCCAACTGGAACAAAGTACCTATGTGCTCCAGTTGAGAAGCTGAAACGCACGTTCTTACATGGGCAGTACCACAATGCTTACTTGTACGTTATTGCGGGATGCCTTTGCAAGTCTTGACGCTTCGACGTCCTCGTACTACCACGAGTTACACAATTTTCACGCCCTCATTATAGAAGTTTCACTACGTCATCATCATGGAAACCAGATTGCTATTCCAGACTCACCATGTGCAAATCTATGAACAAGACGTGAATATTCTGAACTGTGACGCCTTCCTTTCAGCAACTACCCTATCATGACCGCACAACGGTCTCTGAAACGGAGACTATACTTTTGCAACGTCCACATGCTTGAACTGAAGAAGTGGTTTATAACAAAGTTAACCATATTCAAATATAGAGTCTTCGTCTTCTCATGACGAAGTCCAGCAACTCTGGATTCTCATATTGGGAATTGGGAAGGAACTTCCGTTTTTTTAATTTTTATTCTTAACTACAGTTGCTTCATGACTTCGATCACTTCATTTCCTGATCAGCGCTTCCGAGTTCACAGATACACCCCTATGCGCATACTGACATCATCATACTATCGACTGCCTTCTTTCTAACTTGCGGGCATGCTTGTCATGCACACTCGGATCTGTCATTGCAAAGCCAGTGAGTCCGATGCCTCAAACCATGTCTGACAGCGCTAGGACTACACCGCCAAATACTCCACAGCATCCAACTGAAGCACGTGAAGACACAGCTTCAGGTCCTAGCGACAGTACACTACAAAGGCGAGAACGATGCCCAAATTGGAGTCGTGAGGAGATGCTCGTTCTCATCCAAGGGAAGAGAGACCAACATTTAGAGGAGCTGGAAAGCCCTGATGCGAGGTACCTCATGAGAACGGATGCGGAAAAGTGGGCAAGCATATCGGACGACTTGCACATGATAGGATACTCACCTGTGGAACTCAACGCCGCATCTTGCAAGACCAAATGGAATCAGCTATACAATCAGTTCAAAAGTATAGCCGATTTCTACAAACGGACTGGCGTTAATCACCCACAGTATTGGGAGCTATCTGCTTCGGAGAAACGAGGAGAGAAGTTGCCTCGACAATTTGATCGAGAGTACTACGAAGCCATTCAGGAATGGATCAGTGGCAGACCTTTGGTGCATCCACTGCACGGACGTGACGTTCGATCCCCGGAGGACACGAATTTCCATACTGCGCCTATTGAGCCTGCAAGTAATGCTGAAGGTGCTGAACTAGACCCCGTCGATGCCATGCCAACGCCGCCCAGTGCCCCACCGAGCTCACCGAACGGGAGTCCCGCACGAAGTCCAGCACAACCTGCAGACGTGGACGGGGCGGGTCCTTCGCAACCACGAAAACGTAGAGGAGCATTTCCAGGCTTACCTCGCGGTGTGGTGCCCCTGACTTTGAGTTCATCAAGAACCGCATCATCAGGTCGGCATCGTCGGACAGGAAATACAGCTGTCCGTCGGAAAAACTTAACTGGACACGTTGTCATAGCAGAAACAACAAAAGCTATAGGTGTGGTCATGGCATCTCAAATGCAGGGAATCGCGGATGCAAGTCTACTGGTGGAACGCTCAAAAATTGATGTGCAGACTCGACTTTTCTCAGAGCAAATGGCATACCAACGAATGAGGGACTTATAGCTCCATCAATCGGCAGCAGCCTCTCGAGAGAATGAGCGACTGTCAATTGAAAAACAAGGGCAAATGGTGCATTGTTTAGCACAACTGTCTAAGGTCCTAGCGAGAGGATTGGTGCCACAAGCTTTCCTCAGTGATGAGAGCCCACGCCCATCACTTCAGAATTCGCAGCCCTCTCGCAGCCGATCAACAGACCAAGCCGCGCTTGCCGCACCAGTCTTCCCAGACGTCGCCACTTCTTCAAATCCACCAGGAGGAGAAACGAACTCAACACCAGCATACGATGATATGCACTTCAACTAAGTGCGCCGGTAGCCCGATACGCATCATGTAAGTACTATGTACAGTACTGAGTCATATTCTAGGTTGTAGTTGACTCCGCTACTCACGCTCTTTCTGTCCGAAAGTCTGCACAGATTCGACAATTTTGGTCAGTGCTCCGATCGAATCGCATATGGCTAACGTTTCAATCAGTTAGCATGCCAGTCAGAACTGAAATCATGGCCCACACAATGAGGATCGGTCGCTCAAGAATGGACCGCATGCACTTCCAACCGTGTCGACGGGATCACGGAGTAGTTCAACAGGTTTCTACATGAATCTTTTTTTCCCATAAATGCTACCGGATATTCAACGTAGTAGTTCAGGATGTAAGTTCTGTTTATGTTGCATGTGTTCTCCTCATTAGCAAGGGTGACACCATAACACACAAAATTTCAAAAAAAAATTCAAAAAATTAAAGAATTGTACAGAAATTTCAGTTGTCGCTGACTTCAGACCAGTTTGTCCATATTTCATCGCTCCAGTTCTCCTTTCAATCATGTCGATGTCTGCAAACTGCCCAGTGAGCACAATATGATCGGCTTCACAAAAGTGCACACTTCTAGTTCGGCTGAGGCAAACGAGTGAAAAGGAACGTAACGAGAAGAAATTGAATCTATGGACTCGAAGGAAAGAAGAGAAGTCATGCTTACATTCACGGAATATGGCGTTCGTTCCTTCAACGTTCAATGTGCTCACCGAGCGCACGTCTCTTGAGCACAGCCGCGCCACTTGGAACTTCCGGAGCACGTCATATTGGGTCAATTATGGGTGCCCTTGCATTTGTTGCGTCTTCTGCAGCATAGCCCTCGCTACTGAGAATCTGCAGAAGGTCTTCAACATCTTCATGGGATTGACGAAGTAAAATGTTGTGCAAAATTACACAGCAAAGAACTACGTCAGGCAGGAAAGTGAGGTGTAAATCAGTTTTTGTTAGCAGCTCCCGAAAAGTCTGCTTCAAAATGCCAAAGGCATTTTCAACAACAACTCGTCCTTTCTTCAATTTCCTATTGAAAGTGACATCAGCTGGTGGTAGTCGCGAACCTTCTCGATGCGGTGTCATCAACCACGGCAACAGAGGATATGCAGAGTCTGCTATGAGGTATGGTGTAAATCCTTCAACTGCAGTGGATGGATTAAACAGATTTCCATGTGACCCTAGGTGGAAAAGCGTGGATCTTCGTAGAACTCGGCTGTCATTTGTTGAACCAGGCATGCCCACACACAAGTCTATGAACCTCTTTTCACTATCTACAACTGCTTGACAGTTGATAGAATAACCTCCTGACTTGAAATAATAGTAGTCAGCTGGACAGTATTGAGGCTTTGCAATGGAGATGTGCGTGCCATCTAAAGCACCTACTACCCTGGGCAACCTACATAGAGTAGCGAATTTCTGTTGGGTAGTTCTTAAATTTGCACCCTGAGGCCAAGCAATTTCTTGCTTCAAACAGTCATTGATGGAGTGTACGACTTCTCTTAAAATTCGGGACACTGTGCTCTTGCCAACGGCAAAGAGTTCGCTACAGAGTGTGAGATTTACACCATGCGCCAGCTTGAAAAGAGTGCAAGCAACTTTCACTAGGACTGGGATAGCTAGTCTGTACCTGGTGTTCTTCTTCTGGACGTGTGGCCTGATGATTTCCGCTAGTACAAAGACGGATGCTTTTGTCATGCGAAACATTGACACCCATCTCTTCTGATCATATTGTTCCATGAGGAACAACGAGAACCAGGTGGTTGAACGGGGCTTAACCCAAAACAACATTTCATCGTCATAGGCATTAAAAGCTGCACACAACCTGAAATTTTGAAGTGTGTTCCGCATAACAGTCAATGGTTGAGACAATGCTGTTTCTTCAGGTAACCGCAGGGCCTCGAGGATGTCAGCATCATCAGGTGGAACTCCGGCATCCACGGCACGGACGACGAACTCCTCTGAGCACAAGCCGATGAGAAGCAGCCACAGTGTGACCGTGAAGACAGTATTGATGTCAATCACCGGATCCATGGTAGTCCTGTGCTAGAAGTGCAACAAGCACGGCAAGATTCGAAATCAGAAGGCAGGCAGGTAGTGCAGTGGTAACCGATTCCAAGAGCGACTTCAAAGCTATCTATCAAGACTTGAAGCTCGAACTGCATGGCAGACACGAAGAACTTCAAATTAGCATTTAAATTGACAATACAAGCAGGAGAAAAGCAAGTGAATGTTTGTCCGACTTGCCGTGGCTATGCTTCTAGAAATGGAAGTGAGCGATGGTAAGAGCATGGACTCCTAGACAACAGTCAGATTCGGTGGAACCAAACGGAGAGGCTTCTGAGAAACATGTCGAACTCCTCGGTCACTAACATCTGTACGTCATTGCAACCTCCAGCAACAGCTACAAGACGTCCCCCAAAAACAAACCCTTCCCAAAGTTTCGATTGAACTCAACGATTTCAAAAAGCTTCATACTTGTGCACATAAACGTAACTGAGAAAGTTGGCTGAATTCATAGCACGGTACCAGTAGCGTTTGCAATTCGACAATGTCAATGAGCATGGCGAGCACGGTACCTAAGGCAGCACCAGATCGGCAAGCGAAATCAGCAGCGACGACTGCAAATTTCGTACTCATTCCGAAACGTACACACTCCACTGGTGAAAAGCGGGATCCCGAACAAAAAAACAACATCCACAACTGCGGTATTGCAAGCTTCAGCTTGACGATAGAAGAGAAAAAGGTACAAGGACCCCACCACTGTCCGCCCAACAAATGCCGTGCCGTCACAACGGCTCTTTCGACGTGCTGACAAAGACCTCGAAACTGCCGCCGTACTTCTACTTCTGAAACGTATTCGTATAGTGGCTACGTCTCTATACGATCGCCGAACCTCCAACGCACCACTCCCGAACCTCAGCAATTCTCTGACATCTGTGTATGGTGAAGCTGGCAATCCCTAAAATTATTACTCCTTTCTTCACTAAGCACAAGTGGGAACGGACCTTTATAAAAAAAACAAGTGCATGAGACATCCAGGTGGGTGTACAAATTTAAAATTTCTGTAGTAAAATTTCTAGATCATAAAACAAAATGGAAAAGTATTTTCGAATTTTTACATATTTTGAAGTATTAGATTTTAACCCTTCATTGCCTAAGGCCTAAATGTGTCTAAGAGCATCCTTGCTTTTCAAGCCTTATAAGTCTAAATGTCACTAAGGTATGAAAATCTCAACTATACAATCTTGTAGTGTACAGGTAGATGATGTGGATCAAATTTGGAGTCATTTGGCGGATAGATTGTAAGATTATAATGTTTCAATGTTGAAAAAAAATGTTGAAATTTTCCTAAAAACACATTTGGAGGTCAAATTTTATTTCTAAACCTACTCAAATGAAAAAAATTTAAACTAAAGAGTGCTTCAAAACCAACATTCAAATACATTGGTGAAAAAAAGTGTCATTCAATTGTATCATTGTCTTTACTTAATTACTATATTTTATTAAAAATTACTTTTTAAATCATTAAAATCTCATTTTAATATTTTTATTTATGAAAAATGGCTTTGAAATGTCAAATAAATAGCAAGTAGGGTTGCAAAAAACAAATCTATGATTCAACCTCCTACTCAAGTGCTTCTCAGTCATTTATATATAACTTCTTAGATTGATATGAAATTATAACTACACAAACTAGACTAGTGTGCAAAAAAATTCCATTTAAAAAATTGAAAATGGGCACTACGTGATAAAGAAATAAGAGGCTAGAGTTCACTACAATTCAAAAATGTCTAGATTTTGAACTTCAAATTGCTCCCAAATATTCAAGACAATTTGGATTGCCCACTATAAAAATTCTACCACAACGACTAGACTTCAACAAAAAAATAATCTAGCAAAATTTTATTGATAACTAACATTGCATGAAAAAGATACAAGTCTCCAAAGTTGCAGCCATCAAAATGGAGTTTGGCAAACTCAAATTGAACTTATGAACTTCAAATGGCTTTAAAAAAATTTATAAATCTTGGATTGATTTGAAAATTTTACTACACAAACTAGACTAGTGCGCTCAACTTTCTCAACAAGTTATATTATAAATTTAGACATTGGATGCAAAAGTTACAACACTTTGAATTGGAGTGATAGACCATGTGAGGACACTTTTTGTCCTTTTCAGGCTTTCAACAATGTGCAGGGATTAAATGACCCCTAAAGGCCAATCAAGTGTCCATTCAACATATGGTGGGTTTCTGCAATGTCATTTTGGTTAGATGTTTATCAAATTTGGACATAATTGTATTTGAGAAATATACCTCTTTTGTGGAAAATTAATTTTTCTTTGTTTTGGAGCATGGATAAGAAATTATAGTACTTGATACTTAAGCAACTCATGCAATTTGGAAATCTTTTGCATTAAAGCTCATCAACTTTTGAATTTTGGCATTTATATAACTATTAAAATATGGCATGAAATTGTTTAAAAAAATTTAGTCCTCAAATCACATCTTAAGAAGAATTGAACTTTGTAAGCTTTGTTGGGGTTCTTTCAAGAAAAAAAAATTCTCTTAACTTCAAGTCCTATTATATTGTAATTTGTGAAGTCAAAACTCTAGAAATTTTTTCCATATATTCCAAATATTTGTCTCTAACTTTTCACCATTTAGATTTCAAATAAAAAATATGCTTATTGCATACGTGAAATCATCAGAATATGACTAGTGTATTTGCCAATTTACTTAGTATCCTTGCATTGTAGGGGAATTTAGAGTAAGCTAAATTCATCTTTGCTTTTAAAAATTTTCTTGAGTGAACCTAACATCATATACTTACAAGTGGTCAAAATTCTCATTTTCATGTAGAAATTTTTTTCTCCTACAAGGCTTGAAGTGTGTTGACCTTATTTTGCAGAAATTTAAGAAAAAAATTTCTTGCTTTAAATGTTGTATATTAACCTTTTCATTCATGATATCAAATGAGCTAAAAAAATTTCTACACTCTAATAGAATACTTCAATTCACTTTTGTATGGTTGAAGTTTCAAACAAAAGTTTCAATTTTCATCTTTAAATAAGATACCAAAAAAACATATTTTTTGGCAATGTCTCCTTCACAACCCATTCCCCTCACCCACCCCAACCCAACCCAACCCCCCTTTCCTTTAACTAGGGGTTAAATTCATTAACCCCTAAAGGACCATTGTCCCCTCGGGAGACAATTTGGAGTTCGGGCAAGTTCCGTAGGCCCAATGTTTTTTTTTCCAGTCAAACTACATAGCATGCAGTGAATGGAGGATGTCCCTCCAGATTTAAACCACTGTCAGTATGCCACAACATTAGAGTCTGGCCTCATGAGACCCAAAAAAATACATTGCGTAGACCTCAATTTTTAATGAAACTTTTTGAAACTTTTCCATAAAATAGGAAAATTGATTAGCTTTATAGGAATGTAATTTTTATTTCAATTGGTAACCAGGAGCAAAAGTTATACCACAAAAAGTACAGATTTTAGTTCAACAGGCAGAATTTTTTTTTGTAAAATGTCAAAATTTGATTTTAAATTTTTTTTCTAAAATAATATATTCTTGCCTACATGTGAAGCTTTGATTCACTCTATTTGGACTTATAATGAGAAAGTTATGGACAATCTTGTTTTTCAGGCAATCTAAACAATTTCTTGAAAAAATAACTTGTAGGATTCATTTTTTAATGCAATTTTCACAATTTTTCAAAAGAAATTGTTGGAAAAGGTTATGTTTACTTGCTAAAACAATCTCACCATTGGGATTATTGTATTTCAATCCCATCTTAAAGTTATTAACCATTTAGATTTTCTTTCAATCTTGGACCTACATCTACTTAACAATTTTTTAAAGAATGAAAATCAAGTGTTTTTTGTGTGAAATTTTTTTCCTAGACTCTCAACTCAATTTATTAACACAAAAAACTATAAATTCAAAGTCTATAGTGCAATTTTTTTTACAAATGCTAGTCAAAGTCATCTGAAATTGCAAACCACAGTTCAAAAAAACTTGTATTTCCAACTTTGAATGCTCACATCTTCCAATTTGTATGGTCAAACTTCATGAAATTTTTACCACTTGATCTCAATCAAGTTAAGTACAAGATCCCATGGTCAGATTCTTAAAAAAAAAAAAAAAAATTTCTTGGGTGAATGCAACAGAAATGGCAGTTTTGAGAGGTTTTTGACAGAAAAAAGGCCTTGGTCCTTTAGGGGTTAAAATGATTAGTGAGAGACTGCTTGAAATAGGGGTATTAGATCATATCTAATGTTAGTCAACTCATTGAATTTGAAAACTTCATTCTAAAGTCATCCACTTATTTTATTGCCCTTCATTTCTATTCTCTTGGCACAAAAGTAATGGACAGTTGGGTCAGGCAAGTTCTACACTCTATAGTGTTATCTATACAATTTTTTCATCTTCCATTATATGCTGTGTAATGCTCAATAAATTGCATTTAAGGAAATTCATTCACACCACAGTAACCAATTAATAGTAAATATCAAGGTGGGTATCAGGGCAAATTTTTAACATTAGTAGAAGAAAACACAAATAAAAACCAGGTTATTTGTTAAATTTGCATTATACTTAAGTTCTTCCAATAGCTACAATATTTCTAATTTTTGATTTTCAACAAAATTGCTCTAAAGCAGTTCAATATAATTTAATAAATTCAATTACATAAGAATTTCAATGAAATTAATTTGTCTTTCCAAATACTTAAGATGGCAATATTTTCAACCATTGTTCTGCACTTAACCCTTGAACGACGGACTGGTGACCGTGAAAATCATGCATTTTGATTCCGTGTGACATCATCTACTTTGGAAAAGCCAAATATATTCATAGGAAGTCAAAGCCCTATAGAAGATTTCCCCTTTCCACCCCTAAAACCGAGGACCAATAGTTGCACTTCCATTCTACAAGGGAAGATTCTCTCTCATTATGAGGACGCAAAACGTCCTCTTCGACATTTAAGGGTTAAACCTATACATGTCTTGGTGGACAACTTAGTAGAAACTCCAGTCATATGCATTTCACACCGAACCACATAACTTAAAGCACTCTCCATCTACTTCCATAGTCACACAGACGCACACCACTAATGAAGCCTCCTTCACCAACAAGGATTCAGCCTTAATTCTTCTAACAACGCAATCCTGATATGTACACATGCACCTCAAATTGACTCCTCAATCTGTAAAATATACCCACAGGGCAGATGTTTCCCCCACCAATCGTGAGACCTTGTACATTTTCAACACCAAGAATTAATTTAATATGAGCGTGATTCAAATCAACATGGAAGCAGATGGTAAGCTAACTTTGCAATCCAGCAACATTAATCAACCACCCAGCTCCACACCCACCCTCACTTGTCGCAGCAATTACCAGTTATAATTAAGTCCACCATCGACTCTGACATACCAGCAATTACCCAGACATTCAACCGGAATCGATACAGGCGAAAACCCTCGCAGCTAGAGTCTCAATTAATATAAACTCTGCAATCCCTTGGTATATAAACTTCAAAACCCGTCTTCCCAACTTCACTACACCCGCACTCTCGATCACTTGCGTTCGTGCATCCCTTGTTCCTGGCTTCGATCCATTTCGCAAAGACCGATGAAGACTATGTGCGTGCAGGCGATCTCCATGGCGGTTCTGATGGTAGCAGCCATGCTTCTGGTGGCGCCGCCGGCTGAGGGCAGGGCGTTGCTGAACCTGGGCAAGCTGATCGACCATTTCCTCGACTGCCCACCGCCGCCTGCAGAGGAGGCGCCAGCTCCAGAGCCTGCTTACAGTGCGCCTTACTACAGTCCTCCGGATGTGGAGGCCCCGGCGCCGGATGCTCCGGAGTATCAGTCTCCGCCTGGGCCTCCGGATGCTTACAGCCCACCGGCTTCTCCCATTTCGGAGCCTGCTCCGGAGTATCAGTCTCCGCCTGGACCTCCGGATGCTTACAGCCCACCGGCTTCTCCCGTTTCGGAGCCTGCTCCGGAGTACCAGACTCCCCCTGCAGGAGGCTACTGATTGATCGAACAATGCACCATTCTCTCGCAAAGCAGGTATGCAGCGGACGTGGGTAATCATGGTTTTGCAGAATATGGTACTCGTGAGATCGAGTCTAGTCTTAGTAAGTTTAATTTGTGCTTGTATTTCGATACTTATGTTAGCAGTATATATTTATACGCATATTGATATATCTGGATCTTATACTTATATTTATTGAATTATGATCAGTCTTACTTGCTTGTATGTTCAACACGTACTGGCCAATCAGGACCTGGTGTCACAATCGAGCAATTTTGTGTGGAAGTTGGTGATTGAATTGGTTGAGTGACGTGCAGGAGGTTGAAATCGAAGGAGAATTCGACCAGCCCTTGGCTTGAAATGTCTGTGATCGAGAATTGGCCTGGGCCTGGAACGAGTGGCTATTTAGAATAGTGGACGAGTCCATGCGCGCGAGCTAGTAATTCATGGTGTACTGCGTGTCTGCGTTTAGAACTGGCTAATTGTCAAGTTCCAGGATGTTGAATTCATTGACGAGGAAAATATAAAACCTTGTTTATTACGTTGTTGCATCGATTCATCTTCTCACTTTCGATCACTCTGTTCTTGGCTTGTTTGATTCTAGAATGATAAATATTCTAGTTTACACTTTCCATTGAGTACAAGCCTCTGCTAATTACTTGAAGGGTTCAATTAAGTAGCACTGTTCTACGTACAAGCAACGTTTTGGAAGGTGGTTTACCAACGTATGTTTTGTCAGCAAAAATGCAAATTTGGAAAGCGCGCACTTCAATGAACATAACAACTTTCAGTAAACACATTCAAAAAAGTTGTTCGCGTTGCAACGTTGAATGTCAATTGTAGAATCATGTTTAATTTCTTGTGTTCAGCATTCAAAAGTTGCTGCAAACGTTGTTTTTTGGGGTGAATTTTAGTTTGGTAGTGCTTGTCAATACTTCGACACGTACTTAATTAAGTCAGTATAGAATCGAGGAATTTCGCCAACTTTCGGCACTCTGCAGGCGGAGGGAACAATTTGACTAAGATTGGAAACCGATTTTGGAAGACAGTAACTCACTGTCAATCTTGTGTGTCTTAGGACATTCAACTTACCGCTCTCTTTTTTGAAGCTTGGTTAGCTTTTGAGCTGGGATATTTACTTAATACCTTACGTCCTTACCTACCAACAACGACTATAATCTATTGGTCTAATGGTACGTTCACACCAAGATATGAGGGTAGGCTTTAGAAGACTCATAATGCAGTCAAACGAGGCTGACCGCAGTGAAGTTTGCTTCGGAAGTTGAAGCTTTGCTTCAGAGACAGAGTGTCGTGCCACGTCATTAGCTTCATGTAGTTTCACGGCTGAGGAGACGTACAGCGCGCTGGTTTTGCATCGGCACCCATGAATTTTCGTCCTCAATTTCCATCGGTGTGACGGAAACGATTGCAGGAGGGGACGACTCGATGTCATTGGTATGCGGAGCGTGCAAATTCAGCTCAGTTCACGGCGGCGCTGGACTAGGCAGATTCGTGTGCGGATGTAGCGTCTTCAAGAAGCATTTGGGCGACGTTGGCACATGTAATTCACGGCATTGGGTTTAGCGCTTCAGTGGAGCAATTGTCCCGCAATCATTGGCGGAGAAGAACTTCTGCGGCAAAGTTGACACAGCCGGGAGTGCAGTCCCCGTCAATTCTGTTGTGCAACACTGGCGTGCAGTTCTGCTCTGCTAAGAACGAGTTACAAGTGATTCAAAGCGACTCCCACACGCCACAGATTCGTCCTCTGAGAAACCCTAATCTTGTAAATGCGCTGTCCTTGCCGTCTGGATTCACATGCTCACGATAAGAAGGAGGCACTGTTTGTTTCCCAACGACATCAGTGCCGTCAATGTGTGCTCCAAGTCGTCTTCTGCAACCAAAGATGCACATCACTTCATTCTGTTTTTCTAGGTCGCAAAATGCAATTCACCGTTTCTGTAATTGACGAGGGAGTCCGAACGCAGCGCACTCTTAGAGCAACTGATAGCTTCACCTCGACGATGTGCACCTGCTCAGAGTCGCCCTCTACTTGTGCAATTCAAATACTGACTTGCAACACGGATGCCTGTTTCGGTGAGAAGAGCTATCAAGGAAGACCTAATCCTTCATGAGCACTGTTGTAAGCTTACACCTAATCACAATTGATGTGGTACAAGGACAACTCTCAGGCCTTCATTTTACAAGAAAGAAACTGAAAGAGCTAGAATAGCTCGCATAAAAATCTCCCACTTGGCAAACTAACGTAGACAAACTGTGAATTTGCACCTCGGTTGTGCGACTACAATTTTTGATGTGACCTCGTGAGGTGAAGGAAAAACACTGTTATCACTACACAGTTTCATATGGGCTAAATATTAAGAAGGTCTGCATGGTAGTCATTTCACTGGCAGAAAATGACTACAATTTTTTGCTAGGACATTGATTTTCACATCATCACCGTTGTATAATAGTCTTGCACTTTAACCTCTAAAGTTCTAACAATAAATTCACGTGGATCTTTTTCAAAACCAATTAGGATTACATGCATGAGTTAAATTTTGAACATTATTTTTGAGATTTTTACTAGAGTTGAATTGTACAATGTGCCTTGAAATTAAAAGAAAAAATACCACTCCATCTCGTGGACTCATCAGTTATGTTGCTTGATAAATTTGGAGTAGCTCAAGCAAGGCTTCCTATGCATTGACTATTGATGTTTTTGAATCAATCTAAAGGAGAAGTCAATTTAAGTGATGGTATAAGGTAGGCAACGGGTTTGTCTAACCCCCCACATTGTAAGTGACATCAAAGAGTTGACCTATTTAGTTAAACTTTTTGTTAATAGTTAAAACCAGTGAGGGTTGCTATCATGTGAGCTTAGAAGCATGACTCTATAAGCCTAAAAGACTATGTAAGGTATTAGAATCACCTATATATGATTACTTAAGCAATTATGGAATAGTTTATGAAGAATATAACGCTATGCAAATTTTTCTCATGTAGAAAGATAGGAAATATGGAGATTGCAAATTTTTCATAATTTTATTCCCAAAACTAAAAATACTATGATTCTTGAAAGCCAAAAAGTACTTTGAACCTATAGCAAATGTCTAGACTCACAAGAGGTTTTTCAGCTTGTATAGAAGACCACGAGTTCTCGAACTGTGGGAACTCACTGAAAGCTACCACAGAGGCGATCTGATGTGGCTAAGAGATTGTCAGATCAGATATTAATATTTTATTAATATTTTATTTTTAAAATTAAAATTTTTTTTTAAAAGAAATTTTAAATTTTATTTTAACAAAATATTTTATTATTATTATTTAATCTAATAGGTTCACAAACTGGGGAACAGGGTTGAAACAATCTCTCAAACCCCTGAAAAAACTTCTTATGCTTGCAATTCGGATCATAGCCAGGACTACTTTTCTACTTTATGCTTTCTACATACTTTATGACACTTTGGGACATGTTTCATGACTTTATTAGTTCCAACCTTGAAAATGGAAAACAAGATGTGTGGGACCTCAAGAATCACCTACAAAATCACATACTTTTTGAAGGAAATTACCCATCTAAAAGCTATGAATGATTTTGTTATTCTTCTAATCTTAGAGCTACTAAAAATTACCAATTATAAAGATCAAGAGCTTTAGATATTTTGATAAAGATGCTTCCAAACATGTTAAATTGCTATCTTTAATACTATTTGACAATGTGCTTGCAAGTTTGTACAATATTGTGGAGACAAAATTGAAATTTGTGTAGACAATGATTGTCAAGTCTACTATATTTCAATTGTCTTCTTGAATGGATGGTTTAAGAGCTACAATACGTTGTTTCCTAACTAAGTGGATAGGTGTCTACTATTTTAATTCAAAGTAAGAATTGGTGGTCCAACTACCTTCTTAGAAATGTTAAAAAATCTGAAATAATGATTGATTCAAGCATTCATTTTAGTTTTTAAAAGGTTTACATTTAGAAACCATCTCTATTACTTTCTACATATTGCAATGCTAGTTTTTGAACAAAGGCAGATTTATTTCCAAACTATACATGCGAGGATTTTCAAGGCCTATAATCACAAATAGAGCCCTATGCCAAATTTTGTTTGAAAATTCATAAGTAATTCATAAATGCTCCAAAAATTGTGAAACGACTTGTGTTAGATTCCTTATCTATTTTCTTTTGACTGAAAAATGAGCTAAAAATATTACCATCTAAAGAAGTATTCTCTTGGCTAAGCCAGAAATACAAGACTTGGTTGGTAGTTTCATGTCATCAAAGCAAATAGAAAACCGAATCAAATTAGGTGATGACACTAAGTCTTCAATTAAGGCATTGATTAAATATGAATTGATCAACACTTAGGGAGTAAGCCAAATAGACAAATACAATCACCAAAGTCTCGGGTTGACGTAAACTTTAATCATGAAATTTACAAGTTATTACACAAGGTTTCAACTAAGAGATTGAAAAAACACAAAGAACCTATCAAAGTGCAAGATTTGATACAAAATCTTAACATTCTAATATTCTAGTTGTGCACTGCAGCCTCGGTTCACATTCTACGAAGATATTCTCTAGGAATGATCGTTGCTCCTGATTGGATACTTGCTTGAAACTAGATTACATTTTCACCAACAAAGATTTATTCGAACACAAAGGTTTGTCAATCACTCATGCAAAACTCTTATTGAGGATGTAATTTAGTCGTATCACTGCTTTCTGAGGAAAACTTGCACTCAACGAGGACAAAAACAGAGTTTCCTTAAGAAGATGTTACAATTCTCTGTGCTAACAGCAATAGCACATTAATTCCATAAACCAGCTAATTCTACCAACATTAATTAACTTGTACCTACAATTAGATGTCTTCATGGTTAGAATTTGGCTACCTGATCATCTGTGTCACAATTGATTTTGGAAACCTTAAATTTGAAGCTTGCAATGCTACCTGTATACACTCAGAAAAGGCAGATGGGAATTCAGTCTAAATGATATTGTTGACACAGAATTCCAGAAGACTGGACTAGATTATGGTCATCTTGAATTCATAGGCTTAGTGCCTAACAACCTCCAGCAAGCACGTTTGTTCAAAAATTCGATGCTTCAGAACAATTCAGCTTCAAAAGCTCCATGCCCCAATTACAGACACAATGTTCTCTTGCAAACTACGAAAGATATTAGAGAAATTGTTTAAATCCATTCCTAGTTTTCGTTTTTACTTGTGCTTTCACTTCGGCCTCCTAGGAATAAATGAATTTGTTCATTCAACGGAGTACATACTACCATTGTAGACTAGATAGATGAACATCTAGAAACGTGATTTTTTTAATCAATTCAAATGTTGAAGGTATACTAAGAAACATACAAAATTCAAAAGTATCATCATCATCATCCTATTGTTAAATTCTTTAGGAAACAAAATGTGAGATGCATTTCAACAGACTAATTGATACCTTGCAAATCTACATGTGGATTCAATCATAAACCTCTCCAAAGGATCATCCAATCTGCTTTGTAACCTAGAGAAAGAGAAGATGAGACTCCAAACTCTAATCAATTGAATCAAATTCCACCGAGGTTTCATATTCATAGAGAATCCACTTATATAGTTTACTTGAGAGTACAAAGACCAGGCCATGTCAATCATCAACCTTAATTCTGCAATAAGAGGAGATCCGCAAACAAGACTCCGAAACTCTAAGACAACTAGTATTGGAACTCAAGGCTTAGAATCAAGCAAAAAGAAATAAAGGCGTCATTCTCAAACAATACATCAAAACTAGGTATGACAACAAATTTGTCTGACAAGAATTTAGGGCTCACAATACAAAAGAAGAAGAAAGGTAATCTCGTAGTCGAAGTTATACTATGGCAGACACCCCCTCATGTGTCTTCATCTAGTCATCGAGATGCACTTCCATTTTGAAATCAAGTGACCCAAAAAGAAGAGGAGGAAATCCTCATTTGCAACTTCACAAGCAACACAATTTCTACACACCTGAAGGTCATCTGCATTGATGGAATTGGAGTTGTCGGTGTTGGCAGACTGGAACCACAATCGCAGCAATTCCAATTGCTAATCGCTTCCAAGAGGTGGTGTCTCTAGGGTTTCGAGCTGACAAGCTCAATATCTGTTCCCTTTAGAGCATCCCCACCAGTGAGTTCCCTATCCCTAAAAGTTTAGGGAGAGGACCTCACATGCAGATAGAGATACAGGAATCTCACCGCACCAACCTTTACACACAACCTGTGTCTCTAAATTATACAGGATTTTTGTAAAACTTTGCTCCAATTTCCTATCCAGAGGTTCATTTAGGGAACTCGCGAGGAGCGGCAAGGTCTCATCCCCTTATGACGTCCCAAGCTTAGATAGGAATAGGGAAAGGGAACAGCCTGGTGGGGATGCTCTTACGTTCCCCCATCCAACATTTAGGAGAATGTCAGCGTTTCCAATGTTGGGAATGTTGGTGTACTGTGGAGGTCCCGTAAAAAAATACATTCCAAGCTTTGATTGGAAATCCTTCTAGTCTTGGTTGGAAATAGCCGCATCCTACAAGTTGGGTATAGATCCCTAATCAGAAATAGGTGGTTCTACCTTACCTATGATAAAAATATCTATATTATAATAATCTTCTACATTAATAGTACATATATGCTATAAATACCTATAATAAATAGGTGTTTATGGTATTTACACATTCAATGGTTGCATGGTATCTATTTATATATATACTCAAGGCTTACATGCTCACACTTTTATACTCACATATTAATAATGTTGCCTAAAACTTCAAGCATTGATTATGCAATTATAACATGGTATAAAAAATTTGAATTATACCATAAACTACACCTATAATGAAATTTTTAGAATTTTCAAGCATATGTTGATATGATTTTTTTACTCTCATTGAAGAAAGTCACGATATTTTTCACTCATATTTGGTAGCAAAATAAAATATACAAAACAAAGTATATTGAGGTCCATGGTTTACATTGTTATAGGTTCTAACCTTTAATATAGGAAGAACGGGGAGGCATTATCCCCTAGGTATTTTTTTCTATATGCAACTATTACCCCCCTAAACCTTTTGAAAAATAGAAAGTTTAGGGTGGGTTATAAGTATATATAGAAAAAAATACTAAGGGGATATAACATCTCCCTCTTTCTACTTTGTAAGAATTAAGATATTTGAACTTTCAAGGACTATTTTTGACCGTAATAAACAAGAATATTGTATTCTATACAAAGAGCTAAAAGAAATCATAAGTTAACACTTAGTGAGTATGTGAGCCTTGAGTATATATATAAATAGATATCATGCAACCATTGAAGGTGTTAATAACATAAATACTTATAATATAGGTATTTATAGCATATATATTATTAATATAGAAGGTTACTTTAGCAACCATCTTAAATATAGAGCCTTTTTTGTGCTCAAGTTGTGCTAATATAGATGATGATTTCTATGGTAGCTAGTAACTCTTTCAATAATGGGAGAAAGGCTTGGAAAGTATTGAATTTTGATAGTAAGACTTCTATGAAGTTCCAATTAAAGTTTTCATTATTTTTGTTGCTTGCCTTATGTAAGAAAACCAATGCTTCTCGTTTCTTTTGGATAAAGCCTCCAGAATCAATCAAATGCAGTAGAATTATGTAGAGAGGATAGTGTGAAGATCAAGTGTCAAGATGCATGATAACAAATTCAAGAAGTTTTAGAGAATGGATTTTGATGCATTTGAGAATTTGTTGAACATATTGAGTTCTTTCTTAAAGTGTAGATGTGAGAACCAAGTGAAACCACAAATGAAAATTAAAAAGATTGTAGCACGTGTGATTTATAGATTAGCACATGGTTACATTAGAGGAGATTGAGGCCAATACAAAACTATGAGTTTTTGAATTGTGGAAACTTTGGAAACATTGCCACATCAATAGTTTGACGTGGTTGAGACAATGCCACATCAGATATTAATTTAATTAATTATTTTGTTTTTTAAGATAAATTTAAAATAATTTATTTTTTAAATTCGATTTTCAGATTTGTGTTTTTTTGTCTTTGGCTTGATTTGATGTTGTTTTATGTTTATAAATTGGAATTGAGCCTAGATTTTCTCATACTTTTTGAAATTTTCAAAAAAAAATTTAATTTTTTTTTAAAATTCAAAAATCAGGTTGTTAGGGTTGGCTCACAATTTTTCAACAACATAAGGAATTGCTAAAGGAACAGTCTTGAAACAAGCCTTTATAGCCTTGAATCTCCCCTAATATAGTGTTGAATATATGGCACATTGTTTTAAAATTGAAGCTTGAACCATTAGAAAGTGTGTAGACATTCTGTATGGCATACTTACCAATAAAGACAAATTGTTTAGCCAATATAATAGCATTCCTAGTGAAGAAAACCTTCATAATTTCATGAGGGATTTTGAAGACTTAATAGGATTGTTCAATATATATGGGGCAATTGATGAGACTCACATTCCATTAGTTGAGATTCCAAGTAGATCACTCACTTTAATATCTAGTGATTTTTTCAATAGGAAACATTAAATGAAATTTGTCTCTTAAAAGAGTCGTTTCTAGCCAGTTCCCCTTGCTATTTCGTAGTAGTGGGGGAACAACTAATAGCAGTTAGCTAATATAAATACCAAAAATAAAAAATAAAAAATTTTGGACCACTGAAATTGAAAAAATAGATGGAAAAACAATTTGCAAAAGAAAAGAAAAAATTTGATGTGGTTGTCGCTTGACTACATTAGCTTTTTTATAGATACATGAGGTTTGGGTGGAAGGTCTTAGGTGTGTTCTTTATTTGCTTTGAGATTTTGCTGCTTATCCCATTTGCATCTATTTGTTGAAGAATTAGAAGGCATTTCAATGATTTGCAAAAGAAGAGATTTGATAGCTCCATGAATTTTGAAATAGTCATGATAGAGCAAACTTTTGGTACATTGAAGAATAAGTGGAGGATTTTCAAGAACTTAAATTCTAGAGTTGATAGATCTATTAGAATTACAATAGCATGTTGTTAGTTATACATTTGTTGTGAAATGTTGAACAAACCAAAACTTGATGTGGCTAATACTTGTCTGTAAAGAGATCCATATATTGGATTTGGTAATGTTATATTACTAGTAGCTTGGTAGGGAAATCATGCAAAACACCAAGGAAAAATACTTAGGCAACACTTGTTTAGACAAAGGATTATAGAAAACCCTAATGAAGAATGACTACAATGTCATTTCATATATACTTTGTTTTGAATTTGAATGCACTCATATACACACATGTAATCAAAGATGAATAAGTCTTTTATTCAATGAAATGGAGTTTGGTACAAATCCAAACAAATTTAAATTCAAATCAAACAAATTCTATATAAGATTGGCAATAAGACTCCAATGCCCCAAACCCTAAAAGTAAACAACATAAAACATAACTCAGCTACTTAGAACTTCCAAAAGAGTCTTTGGCCTTCAATATTGTAGCAAATAAAGTTGCCATTTGCAATTGTCCCTATAACACCATCTCCCTACCTTGTCTCTTACTATCTATCATCTTCTCAATGATTTGTATTTTCATTTTCTCCATGTCTAAAATTTCCTTGGTGAAATTCTTAATGGCATAGGCAATGGATTAATATCCTATAGCCAATTTCTTCTTTTTCTCTACACTCTGATTTACTTGTCCTTTGCATCCTAGTTAGTTCATTGTCTTTGTGCGTAGAAAATGTAAAGAGGTAGTATCTACAATTGAAAGAGGAGGAGGAGTGGTATGCAAAGTGTCCTCCTCCTCATCATTCAAAACTTAAGTCTCAAGAGTTTCAAATGAACACCATGATCAATACAATGAGGCACACCATTGACTTTTGTATCACCACCAAAAATGTTGTCAAAAATTTCATACCATAGGGGCCAACTCGAAAGTGGTGCTCTAGTGTCTTCTTGCTTCACCTTCTCTTCTTAGTAAGTTGCTCTCATCTTGTTACTCTTGTCACATGTTTGTTGGTAAGTCCTTTAAAGCTCCTCTAGGAATTGTACATTGAGTTGGCTCACAAAAGACTCCCAATTAGATTTCTTAAGGGTATGCGATTGTACACCCAATATTTTTCCTCACACAAGTCCGCAAGAAACCTCAAAGTACCCTTTGTCCATTCCTTCTTCATGAGGATTTGAAGTTCCACAAGAATTTCTCTCTTGAGCCCATGAAAACTATCACCCCCTCATCATGAAGCATGAGAGCTAATAAACCCCCTCTAGAACATCCATAATGTCACAGCCAAATCAAAACCCTAATTCACTTAAGGGAAAGAAGCTCTCGGCCAAGACACTTGATCCTTTTGGCGCAGAGCCGCAGATCCTGTGCAGGAGAGAGAGAGACGCTTGGGAGTTGCGTGGTGCTTTCCTTAGCTCTGACAGGTCTAACTTCAGTTGGCCTTCGCGATTCACTCTCCGGGCAAAAACTTGCGGTAAACAAACGGTGTGGGCTCAGGTCGCACGGTCCGTTATTAGCCCTGAGCCGTGAGGGCTGGGCTGCTGCGCCCTCATATTCGACGTCGCACGGCCTCCCTGAGTCTCATGTGCGCGGGCCTAATAATTGAATTGAATTTCGCAGCTTGCGACTCTGATTCACGCCTCTTGCTCGGTGTACTGCTCTGTTTCGAGTTCTGATTGAAGAGTGCATTCCAGCGCTTTGTAAATGTGACATTTCAGCTTCTTTAATATAATTGGTCTTCCGTGAAACCCACCCTCGATCTTTGAATTTTGTGAGGAAGTTTCATTTCGGCTTGTTTTGAGTGATTGGTTTTGGAGAATTCAATGTGATTCTTGAGACTGGGAGTGTTTTAGGGCTAAATTAGGGTTACGAGGCAGCGTAGCGTCGCTCATCGTGCCCCAGATCTTTCACGGTAACAGTTAAACCGTTAATCGTCTTTGACCTATTTCCAGTCCAGCCTTTATTTGGCGTGATGCAGATGTGATCGTTCTCATGCATCAATACAGCAAACATGCGTTCTTCGTTGCCGGAAGCTCTGTGCGAGCTCTCAATTCAGCAAGATCTGCCCCCTGCACCAAATGTTGGGGCACAATGTGCAGATTGGTTGCCGCGATTTGCAGGCTCAAGCTGGTTGGCCTATGCTGCTAACAGTGCGGTTGTGGTTGCCACTGCGGCTGCTCCATTGAATCCTGGAGAATCTTCTTCCGGACGCTTTTTCCAGCAGGTAAGATGATTATAATTAACGACAGAGATTCATAAATGTTGATCATGAAACCTTAGAAAATTGTTTGGTTGCTGTGGTGTGAGAGTTTCTAGTTGGATATATCTACGTTAGTCGGGAATGAATTCCAATGATTCATCTCAAGCGTGAGTAATTTAATAATACGGAGAAGTATAGCTAGCCCGTTCTCAAAGTCTAGTACATTATATTGGTTAAGATTAATATCTTCCTTAGATGTCCAGTGCGAACCTGCAGCTTCTTTTCTAAAGTCTTTTAAGTATGTCCTTTGAAATATGTTTCAGATCATCGTGGCCTTTGTGTGGTTCGCTATCAGCGCTGTGCAATATGACAGTATTGTGTAGTCTACCGTATCCTTGCTGTTTTCAAAGCTCTAGTTCTGTGAGGAAAAAGGAGTAATGACTATTTCTTAAGTGCCTTATGATACTCGATTCTTGATTTACCAGGGTATCCTTCTGTGTCCAGATTATTTGTATTTTTCTATAGCGAAGCTGTCTGAATTGGAACCCTTCTCACTGTATGGTCTATTTCTTTAGGTTCTTGAAACACGTTTGAGTAATGACGAAGACAATTGCGAAGGAAAGAACCTGGTAACAAGTGTAGGATGGGCACCCGTGGGTCCTTCTGTTGGTCAACTAGCAGCTGCGGCTGGCAAAAACATTCACTTGTATTCTCCCACAATATTGTCAAGGGCGTCGGCTGCAAGATCCTGCCCTTCTTTTTCAGGTGTGCACCTGATCTGCAGGAAATGCGCAGTCGGTCTAATATACACCTGTTGATGTCGAGCTATCTTTTCAGTTCAGGGTCCCGTTCAGGGTGGGGATGATCTTGCTGAATTTTGAGAATTTTTCCTGGAGTAATTTCTTGCCTTCCCTGCTGCTGTATTTGGTTTTAAAAACGCTGGTTTAATATCTGCAGAAATTCCTTTGGGGTGGGAGACGAAACAGGTCTTGCAACATTCATTTCAGGTTCTTACTTTTTCATGGACCGAGTCAGGAGATGGTTTATTATCTGCTGGGTCAGATATCACAATGTGGAAAAGGGGCGAAACAGGGTTTTCAGTCCTCTGGCAAGTCCGACCTACTGTGCCCCAAGTCCATGCGGCTTCGTCATGGTCTTCTGCTGGCTTGGTAGCCAGCGGAGATGATACACTTGTGACGCACCCTAGTTCAGCTCCTAAGGAAGAATGCACAGCAGATGAGGAAATTCCGAATTCAGCTAGTGGAAAAGCAACAGTTTGGTGGTGGCAAGTAGGGCAGGACGTCCAAGGGATTGAGCTACAGCACCCTTTCGAGGTTTCTATGGTCCAGTGGAGACCGTCAAATGGTTATGGTGAAGATCCATACACTTACCGGCCTGTCCTTCTTACATCTTCAAGAGATGGCTCTATTCGCCTATGGCTGGACATGGAAGGTCCGAGCTATTCAAGTTTCTGCTTTGGAGACAGTAATGATCTTAAGAAGAAACCCACTTTCTCCGTGGCTGCTGTGGTTGACGTGAACACGTGCTTGCAAGGAGTTCTGGGACACGACATCTTCGTGACCTGGGCTTCTGAAAGCAGGACTTGGGGTAGATCTGTGGAGAAGAGGCTCACAATGAGAAACAATCGTGTCAATAGACGGGATTTGGCACCTTGTGAGTGGTTGGTGGGAGTTGGACCTCGTGGCAAAGTTGCACTATGGTCTATTCACAGTCTGGATGATATACTACCTTCTCGTTCTCCACAAGTTACTCTTTGGCAACAAGGGGATGATGTGTTTGCTCCACCATCTACCCTTAATCCATTTCGAGAAGGGGCTGATAATGCTACGGACCGACTAATGATGAAAACTGTTGTTCAGAGACCCGAGGGCGCCTTAGCAGTTCCTCCTTCTTCTCTAGATCTTTTTGAAGCCCTTCCAAGTGGACATTTCCGATGGTCGCGTCTATGGCCGCCTATTTCTGCCATAGGAACTGGAGGTAGTCAAGTGGGGTCAGGAGCACAAACAGGAAGAAACAAAAGTATGTGGGGGGTATCATCAGAAGTTGTACATTTAGATGGTCATCGTGGTGCAGTCGTTCAACTGGCTCTCCATCCCAGCCCCACAGTTGCGCTTGCCGCTTCTGTTGATGACCAAGGAGTTATTCTGTTGTGGGATCTATCTGCGTGGTCTAGTCCTCAGGTTAAAGTTATGAGCTCACAAACTTTAGGTTGGAAATTGGCTGGTCAAATCTCAGGTCTCCAGAACTCCACTTGTTCGTCGTATCATCATATTGCATGGGCGCCTTCATCATTACCTGTAGGCAGAGGCATATTACTTGCCGGTGACACACTGAAAATCGATTGTTTTTTAGTTGGTAGGAGCGATTCGCAACGGAAGGGTGTAACTTCTGTTATCTCCGATCACATGTACACCCTACATTGTCCTGTTTTTAGCGATGGGGACTACCTTAATGCCTTCAGTGCAATTCCAATGCCATTGAATGCTTTTCAGCAGGTTGCTGAAGAGAGAAGCTTTCATATCGTAGGAATCGACAAAGGGGGTGGGGTTTTGGCTTCATGGGCAGTGCAGTTACAATTGACTGCGCTCTCAAGTAGTAGCCAAGACGATAAGACTGCAGCTGCAAATACCCAAGATGGTATGAAGCGGGAGACTGAAGGAAGTCTTTTTACAACTGACCAATCCCCGGAAAAGTTGGGATATATTCTTTATGCAGGTTCTCTTGCCTCTCAGGAGCGAATATACATTAAAGGTAGCTTTATAGGGTCTGTAAACTTTGATGGTGGACAGGTTGTGACGACCACTGCTGTAGTTTCAGGGTTTGTCAAAGGCTTTTTGTCAGCTCATCTGGAGTTGTACGAGAAGGCCCACCCGTATGACATCTTGACAGGGTGTGCAGACGGTTGCATTAGGTTGTATAAGGTTTTCTGCTCTCAGGGTAATGCGTCGTACTCTGATTTGTCTCAAACTGGGCCTTCCTTCGTCTGGCGATGCATAGGCGTTGTTCAAGCTCACAGAACTCCAGTAATTATTACTGCTACTACTAGTACTGGTGAGAAATTTGCCTCGGTCGGAGATGCGGAGCACAACAAATCAGTTAAGATTTGGGAGGTTGACAGCTGCAACGAGAATGGTGACTTTGAATTCGAGGGTCAAATTACTCTGCCACAAGTCATTGTTGCTCTGAGCTGGATTAATGCGGGTATGGGTTGTGTACTCCTGGCTGTTGCAACAAAATTTGATCTTTTCATTTATGTTCAAGACCGGAGATCTTCTCAGAAGGAGGTTTCAAAATCTACAGTCTGGGTTTGTTTGGCCTCCTTCTCGTTCAACACTGTGATTGATCATCTCTTATGGAGCTTTCAGGGTTCACCTATATTGTCATCACAGGGGCACATATGGGTTTTCAGCCCCTGGGTTTGTGCTAAGCAGGGATCAAGTTCCGAAAGTAGTGACGTTAATTCTTCATTTGGAGTTCCTCAGCCAGGTTCACGCAATTCATGTAGTCTTCTTCAAGCTGCAGAAGCGCTCGTTTCTCCATTAGCTGATTATCACCCAAGAGCACTCTTTTGGAGCTTGTTTAGAGGTAAGAGCTTCGTCAACATTACTGTTTTAATTTTGGTTGTCTACGCTTGGTGCTTCATTGCTTTGGCGTCATTGGTTAGCTGGGAAAGTTTGCTACTCAAGAATATTCTCAGATACTTTATCTCTACGTCTATATCTGCTGTCATTGTAATGTGACTGCTTTTAATTGACTGTTTTTAATTTACATTCGAAAGTCGCTGTCACCTGTTTAAAATAATTAAAAGATCATGATGAGAGATTGTGACCAATAACGGTTGAATGTTTTCAGGAGATAAGTCACAAGCTCGGGCGCGTATTCGTCATCTTGCTCACCACTTAGCAGCCTCTACTATCATACCTGATTCAAAACAAGATGGAACACTTGTTTCTGAGAGGATTAATGAGGATCATATCCGTATCCCGCCCATGGGGCTGGCCAGACTTCTACAAAAGGATGTCTCTGGCATGACACAACCCTCAGTAAATCCAGATTCTTCGTATGACTCAAGCTTTACGTTCATTAGCGGTACTCAGTCGAAACCTATAGACCGTAGTGATAAGTATTCGTTTCTGAACAGCACATCATGGTTGGACGAGTTTTCTGATGAACTTAGTGAGGTGAAGCCATTAAGAAGTATTCAATCCCAAGGTGCTGTAAAGACCGGTGGTTCAGAGCCTTTCTCCAAAACCGAGATGGACGCCATTTTGCATTTTATAGAAGATAGCAAAAGGGGTTTAGAACTTTCCAAAGAAGAACTTAAGCAGGTACTTGCACTTGTGGAATTGGTGGGGGAGATGGATGGTGTCCGACAAGCTGCTCAATGTGCAGGTCTTGACCTTTCTGGGCAAAGGTAAACTAACTACGCGAAGGTGAAATTTTTTTTTGTTCTTCGTAACAGGAAGGACTTAAAGTCTCGAACCACACGTCATTCTGATTTTAATCCATTTCTCCTGAGAGAATCTGCAACTTAATGAACTTGACAGTGATCAGTATGCTTTACTTTATTGTGGTTTAGATATTGGCTGGCGCATCGGTACAAAAGTCTTCTTGCGTCCCAGTTCGGTGTAAAAAAGGAAGGTGCGCAAGGCATACAAGTGTCTTCAGAGGCATTGGCGTGGGCTTTACAGTCTGATACAAAGGAAACTCTGCTGGACGTTTGCGCATCTGAGCAATCATTGTGGCCAGAATTGCGTGCGCTAGGTGTTGGCTTTTGGTTTACCGATGCTGTTCCCCTGAGGAAGAAGGTAAATGTGCCATGTTAACTTCATTCCTTTACTAGTCTATCCTCATCTTAGTTTTGGTCGATTATTTCAGATTATTGACTTCGTTTTCACTTCCAATGATCTTCAATTATGTGTATGGGTGCTGGGAATGGGAACGTACGGTTCCGAGGTTGTATTTGTCTTGCATTGTGATACGATGTAATTTTTATAAATGTGGGCAATTAGTACTGGATTGACTTGTCTATTTTATCTATTTAAGTCATAAATACGTGTAATTAAAGATCTGCTCAAATCCATGTTTTAGTCCGGGATTATATTATAGAGCTCCTTTCTTTCTTATGCTGGATGGATTGGGCAGATCTTGACGTACTTATTTGTCCCCCTCTGTGAGCTGATGAGGAAGAAGTCGTGGTAGTTTGGTGAACCTTTGCATGATGTATTTAATGACTGGTGTTTATATGTGCGGCAGATGTGATCCTTCTGCCTTCGTGTATTGGTTACCAAACTGACGTGAGCGTGATGACACAGATGCTGGAGTATGTCTTGGCAGTTATATATGAAACCTCAATACTTGGTGTTGATTGGATGTGATTGCAGATGGAGAAAGTAGCCCGGTTACAATTTATGGCGAGCAGAGATGCCAAAGACAGTGCCTTGCTGTATATAGCTTTGGAGCGACGCACTATGTTGGCAGGTCTTTTTAAAATAAGTAAAGATGAACGTGATAGACCCCTTGTTGACTTCATGACTCGAGATTTTCGAGTAAGTTATTGGCCCGATATGTCGATCAAGGATGCAAATGTTGTGTTCTATATATTTGTTCGTTGGACTTGTTCAATGTAATTTTACAGAGGATCTATCACCTTAACGCAGGATTATTTCTTTTTCCGTATGATGTTGGAATCCTCCAATTCACATTTGTGTTGAATTCAAGGAGGTCCTTCAATTCTATCTAGTGTAGTCTAGTTGAAGGATTTATCTGTACGTTATCTGTACGTTATCTCCTTAGCCTGCCCTTAACATAGTTGCAGTGTTTCATTTTGGCTGGTAGGAAGAGAAGAACCAGGCGGCTGCTCTCAAGAATGCATATGTTCTGATGGGGAAACATAGGCATGAGTTAGCCGCAGCATTTTTTCTGTTGGGCGGAGACGTTGATTCTGCGGTTTCTGTCTGCACAAAGAATCTGGAGGATCCGCAGCTTGGGTTGATTGTATGTCGTCTTGTAGAGGGCTCTGATGGTCCAATTGGACGTAAACTAATAAGCAAGCATGTTCTTCCAGGGGCTATAAGGGCTGGCGATTATTGGCTTGCTAGTCTTTGCCAGGTTTGTAAATCTGGGTCTCATACTTCGAGTAGAAACAAGTGGAATTTACTGCTTTTATTTAATCTCTGACAGTGGCCACCGTCATGATTTTTCTCGGTTTCGTTCACTGTTTTCGTACAGATTGTAGAAGTTTCTTGAGATATGATATAGATGTGATTTTGTCACCTTAACTGTTTATTTCTTAACAATACGGAATCTGCTTTTGTCATGCAGTGGTTATTGGGCAATGGAATCGAAACCATGCACGAGGTCATATCTGGCTGCCAACCTACTGCCCAAGGCATGCAGGAGAAGACAACTGAACTTAAAAGAACCAGTATTTCAATTCCCTTGGATCCTGCTGTTTCAGATTACTGCGCGGTGCTGGTATTAAAGCCTCGTTTGCTTCGTGAATCTCAAAGGGAAAAAGTAACTGCCATCTCGAAGCAAGCCACACTGCGAGCTTCTTTAGCACTGAGGAGAATTGGTCTTCCTGTAAGTTTTTGTACGCATTGTTGTGTGGCGTTGATAGAACGTCTCGCGAACCCATTATTATATCCCTGTCAATGCCTTTCTTTTGGACTGTTAAATCGTGACTTTGATTTTTGTAGGTCTGTTTGCTTTGGTTAGATGTTAAGGTCTCTTCCATTGGAAATCGTAGTCCGTAGTATCATTATTGACATTTTTGTGATGACTGAGGATTCATTTGATATTCAAATTGAGCCTAGAGTCTTGTACTATAGCAAGTGGAGAACTGTGACTATAGTCATATTGAATTGAACATCTCTTTAGATCGTACCTAAAGATCGCTAATCTGCGTGCGTGGTTCTTTTGTGTCTCTAGTTGGAAGTTAATATATCAAAATGATGAACAATATTGTGTGCTGTCTCAGTTACAAGCACTAGAGCTTATGACAGCTAGCTCTGGTGTGAAAGCTATTACTGAAAATGGTCATCACGAGGGTCCGCCAATCAGTGTGGACTTCAACTTGGACCGTATGGAACAAACAGCCCCTCAAGATGGAAGTAAGCGAGTGAATTGGCTTCTTCCCGAACTAGTTGCTGGTGTCCAAGAGCTTACGAAACAGAACCTTGCTCTTCAGTGCATCTCACAACTAGTGCAAGAGTATTCAGATTGGGCAGTTGCACAACAAAGTTCTGCACGTAGGCTTTCAGGCATCTATGAGAGCGGTGAATCTTCCAGCAGTACTCAGTTGGAATCTTCTACCGTAGAAGAACCAGAGAAAAAGATCGAAGAAGGAGTTGAGGCTTTGAAAAGCACTTTTTCTTTAGATAGTTCCGCTATCGTAGCGGGGGTATGTTTCTCAACCTCGAAAGCTGGATATTTCTTTGTGTTCCCAGTAACCCTTGATAATGTGCAAGGGGGAACTGTTTCTGCCTGTAATTCTCCAATCAAATTGTGTAGTTATTGCTATGTTCTTTTCAACTTTAAAGTTTCAGAAATTTTGAATCCTGGATGCGTATGTGGAGAAACTTTTTTCATTTTACTGTTCATACTTTCATTTGTCCATTTTCTGGTGACAGATTGTTACATGGGCATTAAATCATCACCGCTTGTACGTCTATTATCGCCTGCTACTTGCACAGCACGCAGGACTTAAATACTCAGAGCAGAGCTTCAGTTTAAGCTCTGGAGTAGGTTTGCCTTGGAGATCCGACAATTTGGGATCAATATGGAAAGAGCCCCCTTGGGCTCTCGCTCGGATGATTCTGGCTTGTGGTGGATCTGTTATCTCTTTGGCTAACAGCTCGTCGAAACCACCTACCTGGGAATCGATGATGCCAAGGGAGCAGATTGTGGAACTTGTACGTTATGGAGGAGAGCTTCAGAGACTTGCAAGTTTATTGAGTGGATATGCCGATCCTACTGAGAATCAACCAAAGGAGAATCTAGCGCATATGGGAAACGAAGACCTGAAGAAAAAGACCCAGAGAGCAATGATACTCCTTGCGTTTGTATGCTACGTGAGTTCTGCGTGGCTGGGAAAGAATGGGAAAGCTCTCATTGCCTTGGTTGGGCCGACAATCAGCGACCCAACCAAGGCCCCTGACTTACCCAAAAGCAATACTAGTGTGAAATGGTTTCAGGATCTTTGCTCTCAATCTGATGAAGAACAAAGCATTTTGACGAAATTTCCGGTTTCTGGGAACGCGGGTGCAGTTATCTTACCGGAGGAAGAAGTATGGCGAGTTACAGGTGTTGCTCTTTGGGTTCACATGGTCGCTTATGTCAAGAAGCAGTTGGCAGGAACGGGGAAGGAGACTAGTTACAGTGGTTTTGGCCGTGTTTCAGTCCAACAAACCCCACCCAAAAGCTCAACAAATCTGTCATCAACTAATGACGTCAGCCCTTCGCAGGTCCCCTCCACATCTTCATCGAGTCGGTTGGTGGCCACCTTCATGGGCCTTGGTCTTCAATCCACATCATCTGTTTCCTCCGCAGCATGGTCTGAAATAAAGAACAAGATGCGGGATGATACGCAAACGGCAATGAATAGTTCCTCAGCTCCAAGTGACCAAGATAGCATCAGAGTGGTTGAAAGTCCAAGGTCAAGCAGGAATTACGGAGATCTCTATTTATCTCTACTTAGCTCTTTAGGATGCATAGCAACCGGTCTTCAACAGCAATTAGCTGCGCACGTGCAATACTTGTTGGAAGTGAAAGGAAACAATGACCCCTTGGTGATTTGGCTTTGGGGAAAGCCTTCTGATGTGAAGGTAGAGGATTCATATTCTCCGAAAGTAGGAACTTCGTCAAACAAACCAGCAAGTACCGGCGATGGCAGGCAGCAATTGCCAGTTGTCTATCCAGAAATTCAGTTGGGTGGAGACGATGAATCTAGTAAGGAACTCTGGAAACTTCTAGTTGTGAGGGAAAGTGTTCGATCCACTCTGGCAATGGAAGGTGTTCTCGGGCCTACGTCTTCGACGATGAGCGTGAAAAAGGGTGACTGGAGAGAATCAAGGAGGAGGTTCGCTCTTTCAGCTACTGAGGTAGATGGACACGTTTCGACAGTCTCTCCTACCCAGATTGATGACAAAGCTCTCATTCCTGGCGCTACTCGAAACTCAGTAGTATCCGACGGGCGTTATATTCCAGAATTTCAGAAGCCGGAAGTTATGTTTTCCTTAAGTGGCGAGCTTATTGAGGTGAACTTTTCGTCTAATGTACTATTTCTGCGATATGCCATCGGATTTCAGTGAACATACTCTCTAAGCGATAATGTTTGTCAGAGGAAATCTCTGATAGATTCTGTTGTTTTTTGCATTAGTCATTAGAACTGCGAGTACATTGAGCATATTCTCAAAATTACCATTGTTTTTTGATTGATTACTATTGAGGGTTTCCGGAAAATATTGTTTTTCTTGAACATCATGTTAAGGGTGGTAATAGTCTGTCAATAGAACAAAGTGCTGGCTAGCTTGATTGTCCCTGACACTCTTGTGGGCTGTGGCAGGGATTTTGTATTAATTCTTGTAATCCAGACCAAGTTGTCCTCGCCACCAATCGCAAGGTATTTTATTTTCTTCATTGAGTCAATCGTTTTTTGTGGATATGGCTTGAAACTTGGGATTGATTTGTTCTAACTTTTACTAGCATGGCCAAAATACTCAAGTAACTTAGGAAGAGATTTATGTGCAGAACGTTACTAAATCAGGTTTAGCCTTTTTTTACAAGCCCCTCAGTCCACGTGCTCATCTTTTATATGGAGGTAGTATGGTTTTGGTTCTTACTTTGATTTGTTTGATTTGTCTGACAAGCAACATAATAAGTCCACTAATAATTCAGAATCTAAGTGAAGAACTTGATGAATTTGCACTTTTTTTCGAAAACATTTCATGAGGTGTCGTCTTGCTATATCTCGAGGGTTATTATGCAATGCTCTTAATTTTAGACTCATGATAGCTAGAGATTATCTTTATCAGTAACGTGAAGACAGGAATTACACAATTATGTTGCTTTCGAGTTCATGAAATTCGCAAATAAATGGTAAGACAGAATTAGCTTTTAAAGCAGAACTTTCTATCCGTTTCATTATGGCAGTACAAATTTCAAGGAATACGATCCTCTGTTGCTGCAGCGGTGTTTTTGTCTTGGCAAGGTTAAGCACCTTTTACCAGTAAGAACTGGAAGTTTGTGGGTTTTATTCTCCCATGCTCGCACTTAGTTGTCTTCTTTAACTTGCTATAACGTGTTCGTAGAGCTGAGCACAACTTGAAGAGGATTATACCGAGCATCCTCTTACTTGTCGTGGGCAAGCTTGTGCCACCGATTATGTAAGTTCCCTGCATTCGAATTAGTAGTTAATATTATTGCGATTTCAATTGCAGGGTCTCATGTATCTGGATCTGCACACACGTGGGCCGTTCACTGCGACCTCTGAATCGATGTTGGAGCAAGGCAACTGTCCAAGAAGTAGCTGGGCCGGAGCAGTGGCGACTCCAGGGTCTAGTCTCAAGAGCCAAAGAAGCTTTAGTCTGGGCGGTCCTGCAGCAGGTGCAGCTCTTAAATCAGGAAAGGAAGCTGTGAAGATGGGGGGGGTTGCATTTGGTATGCCTGGTTATGGAGGCATGGGTGCGTGGGGCGGTTGGGAAGACTGGGAAGATGTTGATAGTGTCGTTGACCCAATTGCTACTGTTGATAATGTGAGAACGAAGGCATTGGCAGCTCATCCATCCCAACCTATTTTCTTGGTCGGGTCGAATAATACCCATGTCTACCTTTGGGAGGTACGTTTTCCAGGAACATCCTCTGTATCATGGAGAGTGTATTCTATTTCTACTTGTTAAATATTACAGCACTTCAATTGAAGCACAGTACCCTGAATACGGTGTTTCAGATTCAATCCAGGTGATGTGAGGCAAATAAAAGTTAATAATTGATGCCCGTGATGGTTTGTTAATAGTATGGAAAGCCAAGTGCAACAGCAACCTATGGCGTGTTACCGGCAGCCAACATGCCACCTCCGTATGTTATTCCGTCTGTTGCAACAGTTCGATTTGACTCTGGGGGGCACCGATTCGTCACAGCAGCTATGGACGGTACTGTGTCCACGTGGCATCTTGAAGTTGGAGGGCGTAGTAATGTCCGGCCCACGGAGTCATGTCTCTTCTTCGGGACCCATGCCTCGTAAGAAATTCCTTGAAGTTCCGCGTTCCCGATAATGTTGTTAGTTGTGTAGGTTTGAATAAAGATGTCGGATGTGATTTGTCTTAGTACTGTCACTCTGACCAAACACTTTGTGTCAAATTTTGCATGTTTCTTATCTTGAATGTAGATGGTGGCATTTTGCTTCATTTTCGTGACCCTAACGGAATTAATATAAAGATTAGGTTCCCCGGTTAATCGAGATGGTAGTGTGGCATCTCAGGACAATTAATGGGTTCACTTTTGTTAAGAAAGTATGGTATTCAATACCGGAGTGTTCTTTGCTTGAAACCTTTCTCATTTTTCCTGCTCTACGTGCGTCATGGCAGGGATGCAACATTTATTGTTGGCAGCAGTTCACTTGTGGCTGCCACAGGAAGTACCAGCACTGGGAACAACTTGATAGCATGGGATACCTTAGCACCTCCGAGTTCAAACCGCCAATCTTATTCTTGTCATGAAGGTTCGTTACTGAATCATTAATACGTACCTTCATTTATGATGTATTTGACGTTCAATGTTCGTTGATGTCCTGATTCGTCTTGAAAGCTCGTCTATACTTCTAATAGTCTTTTTGTATAAGGATCTGAAGCATTGTGCGACTTTGCCACCTCATCGTCCTTTCGTTTGGCCATCGAACAAGCGTATATATTAGGTTTGTTAGAAGAGGATCTGTCAGAAAACGTTTAGAGTCTAAGTACTAATATAACCACTGATATTCATGAAGCCCATAGATGAAAGTTAATGAAGAAAAGACCCTGATCTTTTCTCATGACAAAAAAGTTCCTTTGCACCACATCCGCGCTCTCCAGTAAGCATTTAAACTATTTGATTCTGACGGAAGGATATGGTCGCTACAGGTGGTGCCCGCTGTATTGCCTCTTTGGATGTTGCGATTGGAGGGAGTTCAAGCTCGCCTTGGATAGTAAGTGGAGGAAAGGGTGGTGACATTGCCGTGCACGACTTTCGCTACATCTTATCTCAAAAGGGGAGACGACCTCAATCTCCTTCGGCGTCAAATTCTAAGAATGATGGAGATGAGACTGGAAAGCATGGGATGCTTTGGCATGTCCCCAAGGCTCATGCAGGTAACTCTTAAATTTAGGCGTACATGACGAATTAGGAGCTGATAGTTCAAATTTCAGCCTTAAAACAGAAATGATGTTTTGTACCAGGATTCAAATAGAATAATTATTGCGTGACACATGAATTTCTGTTCCATACTGATATGGGAAACTTATTAATATTGAAGACCGATTTTGACAATTACAGGAAGCGTCACAAAGGCTACCGCAGTCCCAGGTAGCCCGTTCTTTTTCACAGGAAGCAAAGATGGGGACATAAAGCTCTGGGACGTGAGCACGCAGTCAATGGTAGGGCACTGGCAAAAAGTTCATGAACGACACACATTTCTCCAAGTGAACTCACGGAGCTTAGGCTCCATAATCCAGGCAAGCTCTTCGATGCATCTAACCGTTAGTAACTTCGCCTGGGCAGGCAAAGCACTGATTCAAGTGTCAAGATGCTGCTGTGCAAGGGCCGATGCGCCACACATCATTTTATGAATAAATTTTTCGATCTCGGAATGGGCATAACAATGAATGTGACTTTATTTGCGAACGAGTTTTGAGGAATATTCCTGATGAGAAACAGATCAAATAAGTCGGGGCTTACGTTGGGAATCTAATCATGTGTTTCGTTTCCTGGTTGCAGCAAGCAGCAGTAACTGATATCCAACCCACCGTGGATGGATTCCTAGCCTGTGGCGGTGACGGTACCGTTAAATTATTCGGACACCTATGAGAGCACTATTATGCTGCGCTGTCATATGATTCTTTGGCAAAAAGTGCTATCCGCTCTCATTTTCCGAGGTTATGAGAAACAAGAGTCTTTTCATCATTTTTCGTAGGCTGATGATATTCTCTAGTCACTCGATACGTCAGGCTTCTACTGGTCCATTGTACCATTTTGTAAGGCTTGTTAGAGTTCTCATTAGAATGATATTCATGCTTGCTCTCGGTAGGTCGAGAGTTGGGGGAGATCAGGATCAACTAGGAGATTTTTATGTCAGTAGCTGACATTTGGAATAATATGAATTCATGTATATCACGTTATTAATTGATCAATAGCAAATTAATAAACATGCAGTCCTATTAATGTCGGTACTTGACGTTTTATCATTCGCAGATCGTCGGTTGATGTTCTCTTTGCCCTCCCGAGGTTGTCCCTTTCCACAATGAGATTCTCTCATTAGTTTTTCTCTCAATCTTCTGAGCATTTCATGGTTGGGCCTTGCAGATTCTTACTTCACGAACACCTTCCTGCTGATGTTTTATTATTACAACCTGAGCTGTGCCTCAAATTGGTTTCATCTGGAATAATCAGGAAAATGGGACGGAACCAGGCCATTGTGAGTGATGGTACTGTCTACGACTCCTTTTCAAAAATAACTTGACCAAATAGCGTCTGTGCGGTCAGCCCCATCTTGATGCAAATTGACTGTCCGTGTACTTCTCGTTGTCATGAGGTCTTCACTGGATTTGTGCAGTTGAAGATATGAAGAGTTTATTCCAGACAAGTTCCTGGGAGTCCTTTGGACTAAGCATTTTGAGAGACCCAGGGAAGCTCTGAATGACTCGATTTTGCCCTCTCAAAGTGTTCTGGACATCCTCAAGCTTGACCTTTGAAAGACAGGATCGGCCTTGTGGCAACATTTACTGACTCAGAAAAACTGAGTCTGTGTTTGGGACATTCGAATTGAGAAAGTCATAGCTCAGGGATGAAAGAAATTATATTAATGTGAACATTGAAGTTGTACTATGTGAGGCATTGCACACTTCTACACGAGTATTGAGCAAAATGCGAATCATGATTCAAAAGTGAATGCGTCTCATAGTTTGCAACCATGTGAACTCAATATTGATTATTTTTCTTAATGTTCTTAAACAAAACAAAAAAATTGGTTTTTTTCAATAATACAATTAGTTGCATACATTTGGCATATCTTAACCCCTTTCCTTTTGACCCTACAGTTGTGGTTAAAAGTAAGACTAGACAACTATTTTAGTAGATGGAGGATTATTGAAGATAGAGGAGCCTAAGTTGAGAAGTAATTGCACCAAATTGAAGAATGAGTGATAGATAGTGAGTGAGGATGATTAATTGTTTGTTTGTTTGTTTGTTTTGAAACATACAACCTTCGAGGGTCACAAGATGATTAATTGTTGGTGTTGTGAGAATTTAGAGTTTCTTAATAGTTGATAGTGAAATATATGTATATATGTATATATATATAAGCCTACAACACTGTGCATGAAAGATTTCATGAAAGATTCATTTTGAGGACCTTTGGATTTAAGGAGTGATATTTTTATGATTCATATAGAGCAATGAACACCATAAGGTATACATTCAATGTTTGAAAATAAATGCTATATACGAAAAGCATTCAACTATGGCATGTATACAACCTTTAATTCAATTTAGCTATGCTTCTCCTATAACTAACTAACATTTAAATAGAGGAAGTTGCAACCATCATATACAACAAAAAATGGAGAAAGACTAAGAAAGAGTACAATCTTGGCCATAATAAATAAAAATTAAAAATTAAAAAAAAAATACTATAAAAAAAATATGCCCTAATTTTATGTAGCAACCTTTTTCTATAAAAATACCTACATCATAAGAGGATTTTTAGCTGCTGTACAAGACTGCGAGTTCCCAGACGCTGGGAGCGCACTGGAAATGCTGGGAACGCGATGCTGATGTGGTCGAGCGACTGCCACATCAGAAAATAGTAATTTTTGATTAATTTTAATTAATTATTAAATACTTTTAAAATATTTTTTTGAAAAAAAAATATTTTTTAAATCATTTTTTTGCTCTTCAGTACATTCTGAAGGTTTTTTGGGGAAAAAAATTTAATTTTTTTTTTTCAAAATTCAAAAATTCAGACCAGCAGGGGGCTGGTCTGCAGCAGTGGGAACAATTTCGGGGAACACCCCTGAAACGGTCTTCTGGGGGCCCAAAAATCCTCTTATGAGTTATCTAGTAGCTTGGTCAAGAAAACAAAACATATCTCTCACACTCAACAAATCTGAACACTTAACAAAATCCTAGTACACAAGACATAGAGTTTAGGATTTAAAAGTCAAAATTAGGATTCAACTACTTTAAATTCCTATTTTTTTAATTTTTTGTATCCATTTTCTATCAAATGATTGAATAACCTCCATTTTCTAATTTGCTACCAATTCTTCTCAAGTTATGAGATATTTCTATTTTCACACTTCAAAAGTTATTTTTGGATTCTGTAGGCCTTCAAAAGGGTTAATACTTTGTATAAAATCCAACTTCACTAAAATTGTTCAAACTCATGGTGCCCTTTGTATGTTTGAAATTTATTCAAGAAGTTGTATAAGTGAAATTTAAAACTCTTGATTACATCAAAGGTGGATCTTTTGCTAACATCCAATATTCTATAAGGTGTAATATAAATTATTGTTGGTTAGAAATTTTAAATGCTTTTGATATAAATATCATGATTATCATGTCAAAAAACTATAAATAATTGTTGTTAGTAATTTATTATTGTTATTAATTTAATGTCAATTGAGTTTCTCCTTTTCACTTTGGTTTGATATTCAACAAATGATGCCACTACTCTATAATCGCAACCCTCTTACATTACATGTTAGATTATATTTAATGGTCTTCAATTAGAACTAGGGCAATTTTATTAATTTTATATTCATGAATTTTTTAAATAGCCTCTAGCAATCATACTCTACCTTTGGAGCTTTGTTTCTTATCATTTGTGACATGTATTCCAAAGTTACAAGTTTTTTCTAAAAGAATTTCAATGTTCAGTCGGCAACTAAAATTACATTCTAAAAGAACATTCATTTTTTTTAAAGATTGTGCAAATTGATGCCTACCAAAAAAAATTGAGACATTCTATTATAATTAATGAGATGAGAGTTACAAACATTTTATTTTAGAGGCAATGAAGGTAGTGAAACACCTTAAGTCTTTTTTTTAAATCAGTTTTGAAAATTTTTATTTAAAACAAAAACATAGGATATCATATAGTGTATTGCTAACTAAAACATTTTCATTGGGATTTATAGTTTTAAATTTCATATCAAATTTATTAGCGGTTTAGATTATTCTTCATTATTTAGCAATATCCATTTAATATTCTTTCTTAAAGATGAATGTGAAATCATTAAATTTTTTCCCATATATTCTCAATTCATTTTTTGACATTTTGGCTATTGCACACAAGTTATAGGACACACAATTTCTTTTGTAAATATTTTGAAAGACAAAACTCTATCTCTGGGAAGGACTATAAAAAACTTAGTTTTTGAACTTTAGGTACATTGAACTTTCAATCGATTTAGTTATTGATTTTAAAAATTTAGGAATGTATGCTTATAAATTTTTATGATAAAATTCTAGAATTAAAATTCTAGAAGGGAAAATGTAGGTAAAGAATTAAGCATTATATTAGGTAAGAGTGTTTGATAGTAACTTTAGGTCTCAAAACACCACAAAATATTAGGGGATAAGCAATTCCGATCACCATACACGGCAAATATATAGTCAAACTAGTCTAAGATAATAAATGAATTGCAATCCTTCATTCTTCATTGTTCATTTGAAATTATTAGTAATCTTAAGTGACTTTTTGGCTCTATCAAATTCCTTGTAGACTTTGGTTGAGTGATTTAGTTCCCATTGGTTTTATTAGAAGTGAATTCATTGGAACAAAGTTTCAAAAACAAATGCTTAACCTCTAAAGTCCTATAATTCCCGTGGGGAAAAATGGATTTCAAATACACTTCTATGGTTTAAATATTTTCCTCATTTTGTGAATCTTTTTGGGAAGATAGAAAAACATGATAACTTTTCAAAAATATAATTTTTCAATTGGTTCCCAAGAACAAAAGTTACAGTACAAGTATGCCAAATTCTTGTTTGGTGGATACAAAAAAAAACTCAAGAAAATTTAAAATAATTTTTCTTCATATATATAATGTTTCCATTTATATGAAAAGCTTTGATTCATTGGATTTGGAATTGTCATGCAAAAGTTATGGACAATCTTATTTTGGGGGCAATTAGAGTATATTCTTGAAAAAATAACTTGTAGGATTCATCTCTAAACTCAATTTTGAAAATTTTATAATTAAATTTCTTTTACAAGGTTTCTCTCTTTTGCTAGAACAATCTCATTGTTTAGATTTAGTGTATTTCAATTCCATCTTAGATTCTCAATGGTTTAGTTTTCCCTACAATCTTGAACCTATTTTTACTTAATATTCTTTTAATGAGTGAAGACAAAATGTGTTTTCAATGTTTTTTCTTGACTCTTAACTCAATTTTTCATCATATAAAATTGGTAGAGCAAAAGTTATAAGTTGAAAAGGTTCAAAGCCAAAAATGTAGTTGAACAAGGTACAAAAAGAAATTGATTTTTTCACTATAAAAGCAAATATCTTGCAATCTAAATGGTCAAATTTTTTTGAAATTTCTTCTACATTCTTACATTGGTCTTGTACAAGATCATATAGTTAGATATGTAAAAAAACATTCAAATTTCTTTTTAGAACACAAATGTTTGTTGCACTCTAATACATTTTCATCATGAATGTCAAATGAATATTTGGATGATATCTTTTGAGGATGAAAATGTGATGGATTTTGTGACAAAAGTCGTGCCAAGAGCCATGACACTACATGCTTAATATAAACCAACATTTCTACATTACACTTGCACTTACAATTATATATTTGCAAAAATACTCATCAAGGTCTAAGTTCTCATTGTGAAAATCACATGAAATAGTTAACTCAATAGTTGAATGATATTTTTCTTGAATGAAATTGTGACAAATTTTGTGACAAGAGTTGAAACTCTATGTACTTAATACTACAAACTTATTGCATGCAATATACATTGCAACCAAAGCAAGAGACAAAGGAAATGTGTGCATGGCAAATCACACATGAATGCTTAGATTTTTATCATGAACATCGAATGAAATACTTGGATGATATTTCTGTGCAATGAAAATGTAATAAGTTTTGTAAATGACATTGCATGATTGCATCTATACCTTAAGAGCATCCCCATGCCTACACGGCCAATGGTGCAAAGTGGGCATTTGGTTGGATCCAACCAAGTTTGTTGCCCCACAATATGCAAAATAAGGCTCAACAAATGGCTAGCCACGGTCAAATTTGTCAAGCAAATGGGGAAATGGAGTGTGCCCAACTTGACTCGGTATGTGTTTTCGTACGGCTTTTGAGGTGCAATTGATGCATGAGAGGGCTTTCTCATTATGACAACAAGCAAAGGGGCCTGGCCACCTCATCCCCTCGTCACATTTCTCCCCGAACACCGTGATGGTCCCCCTTCTCGCCCGATTTGGTGAGTTGCGTGGCGGGGCAATTTGCCTCTACACTAGCCGGCTACCGCTTTTTCAGACCCTAGCCAGGTCATTTCCCTAGCTCAAGCGTGGGGATGCTCTAAGAGTTAAGACTAGCTATTTATTTTGTTTGTTTAGTTTATTTGTTACATTGAGATCCCTCAGACCGTATGTCTTCAAATTGCGTTCTTGGTATTGTCGGAAATCCCTCAACAAAGAGGGGTAGGGGGCAGTAATCTTAGAACAAATTCAGGGTTTTTAGCCGGATGTTCATTTTTGGAAGATTTTTCAAAATTTATACAAAGGGTATGAAAAAATTAAGTAGAAAATGAGCGAAATTTAGCCAGTTTTGGGATCACTGGTCAAGGGTACACAGGCTCATAGTTTCATGAAATTGGAACCTACGATGTGAAAGTTATTAACTGATTTCAAAGTTTTTTAAACCCTATTTTAAACAAATAGAAAATTACATGTCCTTTGATTTGGCCTGTGGCAACGGCACAGGCGGGGCGCCCTGGTACTCTTTTGATGTAAGTTACATAATCGCAACAATAAAGTAAGTAAGGCTTTGGCCCTGTACCGATTAGTACAGAACTCTTGGCAGTCAATTAATAAAGGTCCCTGTTGAAAAGCTACCCCAATTCCCATCAATGCCGCAGTAAGCCAGTCGTACGGGATTCTCGGACTTGAAAAAAAGATAAAAGGATAAAAAGACTGACCCGCCATAGAACTGCACCTGTACCTCAACACTTTGTGCATTTCTTACGTGATATCAGGGTGATCACCTATTTCCGATCAGTTAACAAGGGCATCTGCAATGCATCCCCTGTAAAAAGGTCCTGTAACAAAAAGGCCCAGCAACAGCAAGTACAGGGGCTGAAAGTGAGGCTTACATTATGTCGAGCCCATTTTTGTCATAGAGGTCCCAATGTGCAGCCACTAAAGTAATTTTGGCTGCATGGTCAATTGGACAGGTGGCATGGTTGCTGAAATTCTGGGGCAGATTTTGTCAGCGCTTTACGATTCTCAAGGTATGTTGTGTAGCTATATTCTCTTTCAATCCTCTGGGCCTTGTAATGACCCACGAATCAACTTCCCAAGATGCTTGCAGGGTCAGGTAAAAAGGCAGAATTTGCCGATCCTGGCTTGTCCTTTATGGAGACCTTGGAACTACAGCCCCTCATAACGGTTGCATTGGAGCGTGCATTTAAATCCAAATTGCTTTTCAAACTGTATAGTATAGTAACATTGCCAGCCCTTTTACAGGAAGGATTGCAGATGCTCTTAAGCAATTCAGCCTATTTGCAGCGTGGTGTCAGTTCCGGAAAAAAAATGTCTGTGTAGAGAAATAGATTATGGATTTTTTTTTCTTAAAAAAGATTACAAATGGATAGCATAATTTTAAAACTATTTTTGTTACAAACAAAATTATCACTAATTTTTTTCATGAAGATTTTATCGGTCCTATTCTTGATGTGTAGACAAACCTATTTCCAATCATAAAATGGTTGCAAAATTGATTCAAGGCTTTCAATTTACACATTGTGATCATAGTGTATGCTTTCAATGCACATCTCCTAAGCATAGTTATTGCTTTTGCGGGTCTTGCAAAAGGGGAGTTGTCACCTACATTTGAATTGATTGGAAATCAAACAATCTAATTTGCAAGAATGGGATAGAGATTTTTAAAAAAAAGGGTGATCTCCTTTAGAAGCTTACAAACACATTTCTGACCTCTTAACTCTCAAATGTCAGGTACATCACCATGGCAAAAAGTGAGTTGTTGAATAGTGTTAGGCATCTCTATTGACGGCAAGAAAACCTCTTATAGAACCCTTCCTTGCATACTACCCTCATGAAAATTGTGACAACGGTAGCATAGGATCTATTATCACATGTGTTTATCTCCAATACATCTTTAAACAATCTCAAGTGCCTAATTTTATCATTGTAGTAAGTGTTGCAATTTGAATGTTTGAGTAGGACTCCATGATCATATATCCAAAAATACTTGATGAAAAAGATATATCTCTTTCATCCTCTAGGTCATTTTTTTGTTGTCATTCATTGGACACATGGTATCCATGTCAACATTCAAGGGTTAAGAAATTTAATATGGCTCCTTGTTAGGTTTGGTAGTGGTGGTGAAATTTGGTTGAATCTATAGTAGTACATTAAGTTGATTGTCCTAGCGGTTTTGCACCTATACACCTTTTTATCCCCGGGGAAAATATAGAAACTTTTTATTAGCAATGCATAATAAAATTTGCAAATTTTGAGTTCATATTTGCAATTAGAGGTCCCAATTTAGCTAAAAGAAGTGTTAACATTGTAATTAAGATGGTATAGAATAGGAAGTCTTTGTTTTGCTTCCACCCTTCCTTACGCCCTCCACAATTGGCTTGTTGCACTACTATAGACTCAACTCTATTAAAGTTTTTCCTCGTGCAAAAATGTACTTAAGACGGATTTGCAATTTTTCTTGATTTTTTCTCCCCAAAACAAAAATTATTATGAATTTTTAATGTCAAGATTCTATTAAATTTATTTTTGATGTATAGGTATGTGTAATTCTAAGTATAGTTTGGTGAAGAAATCTTGAGAAAATCAACAACTTATAATGCATCATAATGGATCAATTATCTCTACCTCCAAGGCTTAGATACAGAAGAACCTAGATGGAAAGAAGGTTGATTAGAAAGGGGTCCTACATCTTATAAGAAAAGATGAAGTGTACAATTGGTGTGAACTTCTTTAGTCATTGCATATACATAGACTTATTGAATTCATACATTTTTTAGAATGGATTAACAAAGTAGAGAATTTATTTTATATACATTTTAGCCCACATTTTTTTAAACCAAAACCAAAACCAATTATAATAGGTGGTTATAGCAAAAAAAAATATACCTTACCGCTATTCTTTTTAGGGAGGGTTGTTATTGTTTATTTGGATTCTAATATGTCTTTCTTAACTTCCTAAAGGATTTCAATCATAGTCTAAAAGAATTAAGGAATAAAAAATGACATTATATAGTAAGTGTAGAAACCATATACCATATCTAGCTATCAAAAGCAACACTTTATGGTGAATTTCTAATTTGGATAATGACCTCTAAATTACAACTAGTTTAGTCATCTTTTGTAGTGACCTTTGGATGATATATATTGATATACATAGGACCTAGGGAGATCACTATTAATTTGTAGAGAACTACTTGAATGAAAAGATAGGATTCAAATAATTTAAAAAGGAATTTTTTTTATATAATATGTGACTTCTATAAGGTTTGTGAAATCAACTTTATACTCTAATGTATGTAAACTAGGATATGTAAATTCATCATGTAGTAGGAATTTTCAATTATAAGTTAGCCTTGATAGATAGGGATTGTGCAAATTTTTTATAGTACGGTGAATATAGATGTAGACATAGAATATAGATGATATTAAAATGGACATAGTCAAGAAAATCTATAATGAAGGTTGGTTGGCTAAAATTGTGCCATAATATCTGTAGTGTGTATATATTGAAAAAATAAGTGTAAATGTAAGTCATTGACCACAAGTGGAAAAAGTTGTCATATTGCACAAATAGGGAAGTTTACTTTAGTAGGTTCAACAAATTGCAAATCATTTAGCATGAAGATAGAATATATAGTCTATATAACTTCAATTTTTAAAGCAATATGTGTTAAAACACATTCATGTTGAATGGGATGTTTAAAGAGTAATTTGAATAGGGATTTTGAAGTGTTTTAGGATAAATTTGTTATTAAACACCACTTAGTCAATGGCACTTGAATTGAATTGATTGTTCTTGGTTTCATGGTGAATACCCTATATGTGTGTATAGTAGAGGATAGGAAAAACTTGCAAAGGAGGCAAGGGGTGGAAAAAAATTGGACATTTCAATATTATACATAAGATAGCCCCACTTTAAAAAATACGTAAATGAATTTGGAAAAAAAATATAAAGGATTGGAAATACACCCCTTGTAGATTTTAATGTAAAATTATGGTCATCTTAAGTACACTATTATTAGGATAAATAATCCCAAATCAAATACCCTCTAATCTCAAGTATATACCTTAAATTACAAAAAGTAATCTTTCTAAGATATAGGGTTCACTTTGCAACTACAAGGGCCTTCAAAGCTATGACTAATATTGAAGCCATGATTACCAAATGATTGAATGAAGTCAAGATCAAATGAAGCTAAGACAAAATATCAGAAACATAAAAGTGACAATTGAATTTCAATTTTATAGCAAAACTAAAGTTGAAGTCCACATAGTGTCTTTCAATTGAAAGAGTGGCAAGTGAAATTTCCAAGAAACTCGACTTATAGTCCCAAATGGCTTGGGTTGTTGTTTAAAGGTCATGAATGTTATATATACCTACATAGGTGAAATTTTTGACTAGAATCAATAGTAAATATGCAAACAGGCATTTTTTCTAAGTTTACCACATAAATAAATAATTAAGTAGTCTCCAATATTGACTTTTCTTCCATTTTTTGCCTTCATAATATTTAATTTAAGTAAATATCTATAATTTAATCAATTTTAATTTTAATATAAATGTAAAATATTAAAATCTCTTGAAATTTTGTGCCCTTTGTAGATAAGCTTATTATTTGTAAATATGCAAGTAACTTCTAATGTAGGATTTGAAAGGGGTGTTTTTTCCAATTTGGAGTTATAGATTCTAGATAATCAATCCATTTAACAAACCTAAGTGTAATTCTAAATTTCTAAATAGAAAAGGTCTACCAATTTGATAGTTAGGGGAGTTAATTCCTAGAGGATCAAGTTTTGATGTTGGACAACATCAAACTTTTGGGGCTTTAGGCAACTCTTTATGAATGGAGATTTATTATTTATTACTTGAAATTTTCACACAATATGTGGACAAGGAATATCTTAAAGCCTCAACAATTTTCATAATTTTTGACTACATAGTTAGAAAGTTATTGCATGATATATTGTTTCTTTTTCAACTCATGTAATCCAAGGATTTGAAAAAATTACTTTCTTTAGAAAAAAAAATTGAAATTGGTTTTGAAGATTTATGTATACTTAGAAAGCTTTGAGTCATTCCATTTTGATCAATGAGTCAAATGTTATGAGGAGTTTTCATTTGTACGCAGTTATGGATACTATGTTCTAAAATAGACTTTGAAGAGTCTTTTATTTAACTCAATTATATGCGTTTTTGAAAAAAGAAACCCGCTAGCTATAGATCATTCATTTCAATATTACAACCTTTGGATTGACATTTTTCAATTTCAAAAATAAATTCTTAACAATTTAGTATTTTGAATAATTTCTATTTTTTCTACTTGCTATTTTTTTCTTATATGTTTTAAAACTCCAAATGATTTGAAAATTTTCAAGCATGTAGTGAACTTGACTTGAAGAATGAGTCCAAAGAAGCACCATGAACATGGAAAATTTTTCATACAAATGTGGGCTTGTAAAGTGCAATTGCCCACTTTTTTTAAGGACACAAAAAATGATTTTGATCAATTCAAACACTAATATCTTGCAATCCACATAGTACAATTTTCTGAATTTTTTCTACATCTTTTCAAACTAGTGCATTACAAGATCATATGGTTATATGTGTCAAAAAAAGTTTTAAGAAAAATTTGTTACTTGTACTAGAAATGACAATTTTGGAGTACTTTTGGTGAAATACAGTCAAGGAACTTAAGGGTTAAGGTTGAAATGGTCATAAGTAGTAATTCCCAAATTGTTAGTTCAATTGATTCGTGTCAAGTCCCTATAAGTCTTTCTTCTCCAATTTTGTAGTCACCCTCTATGACTATGAAATCAACACATTAAAGCCCCAACTTGATTTGGTTGTATATTTAGTTTTTTAAGCAAGTTAGAGGTGTGAGATGAGTGATGAAGAGATTATTATGTACATATACATTATATATTACTATGCATATATGAATGGTGAATTTATAATACAATGATGTATCACCATTGCAATCAATATGTACTTTTTTTGAAGCCTAATTAGTTTCTATACTTAGGTGGGGATAGTAGGAATTCAAATCGGAATGTGTTTGAATTCAAGTTGCATAATGAGAAGCTTGAGAGTGATTAGTATAAGTTCAAGTTGTATGTAAAAGGCAAAGGTGAGTGATTCAAAGTGTACATGTTATATTAACTTGGTGTTTGGTCATAACTTTTAAATGGGTCATAAATTAAAAATCAAATGAGTGATTGTGTGTTTTGAAGTTGTTGTTTTACCTATTTTAGAAATTGAACCTATTAGCAAGGTAATTGCAAGAAACACTTGTACTACTGTGTTGCATCATGTTTTGTGGTGACTAGTTTTTTAGCCATAACTTTTGTTTTTTAGCTCCAAATGATTCAAATTTTTTAATATGGGTACTCATAACTATTATACATCATTCAGAATTTTTGAGGATTTAAAAAAAATATTTTACTATTTTTAAATAGCCCCCGATTTTTTGTCACACATTCCAATTTAGGGTTTTTTAGTACTATTTAGAACCCAAAAAAATGAATTTTGAGCTGAAATTTTGAGAGGATGTTTTCTTAGTAGAATTATAGCTTATTTGAAAAGGAATTTCAAAAATAGTCATTTTCATGTGGTGTAGAAGTCTACAAAGAGACCTTTTTTCTGCTTGCTTTTTGAAACGTGTAAAACATTTTTTGGGTGATTTTCTTGGTCAAGCCTTATCACCAAAAAGTCTTCTCAAATGGCCAATTTTTATTTTTATTTTAAAGAATGTTTTTTATTTTTTATTAATTAAAACATTGAAGTATGTATTTTCTTCACCGGAATTCTATGTGTTCTATGTCCAAAATTCTAGTGAAGAAAAATACAACTTCAACATTTTAATTTGTAAAAAATAGAAAAAATAAATTTAATGAAATCTAAAAATTGGCCATTTGAGAAGACTTTTTGGTGATAAGGCTTGACCAAGAAAATCACCAAAAGAATGTTTTATATGTTTCAAAAAGCAAGTAGAAAGAAGGTCTCTTTGTGGACTTCTACACATCAAAAAAATGACTATTTTTAAAATTCCTTCAGAGATAAGCTATAAGTCTACTAATAGAATATCCACTCAAATATTCAGCTCAAAATTCAGTTTTTTGGGTTCTAAATAGTACTAAAAACCCCACAATGTCAAAGTGTGACAAATTAACAAAATTGAATTTTAAATATCAAATGATTTTTTAAAATTTGTAAAAATAAGGATAATAATGTGAGTCAAGATATCTAGGAAGAGTTTTTATTTATTTTGGGCACTTAGTTTTTTAATTCAAAAGTTAGAGCCATCTTAAAGCGGTCAATCCAAAAAAACGCAACAAATAGTATAGGTGTTTCGTGCATTCACCCAGCATTGATTTCTTACTTGAATGTCTCCTCTGGAACAAATTTATTATACTAAAAGGATAATTTATGAATTGGTTATTATTCTCCTTCAACAACCTCTAAGACAAATTGTATTCATCCTCACTAAAGTGCCTTTCAAGAGTTTAAGGAGAACTAGCCCCCCGCTTCACTCATCCCTTCCAAATCATTTGAGAGGGACAAGTAAAAAAAAGGCCCCCCCTATTTTGTGCTTAATTAATTTACCTTGAACACTCATCTAAACTAATTTAGGGCCTTTGATAGCAAATATGAATTCAAAATTTGCACATTTTATCATGCTTGGAAAATATGCCAAGCGAGGGGGTCATTTCACCCAAAACCTCCCAAACAAATAAAATAATTTCTAATGCTCTAAAGTATATCCAAGTATGGTGATTTTGCCTAGTATGACTTGCCCCTAGTTTATCTTTGGTAATAAAACACCAAATTTTCCTTAATTTTCAACACATGATTAAATTTGAAAATTTTGAATTCATATTTTGAATTAGAGACCCCCGAGTGTACATCAAAAAAGTTGGGCCAAACTATTTTGGTGCTATTTTGACACCAAAGGCTGCATTTTGACAATAAAGGTGCCATTTTCTCTTTACTCAATTGGTATGGGGGTTGGCACCAAATTTACTTGATTGCATTTCAATGCACCATCGTGGCACCATATTCACATGCCATGAAGTTCCTGATGTAATACACGAGTTGAAGAAATCCCAAAACAACCTTTCCAAAATAAGGGAGAAACACCCATTTCCATCCCTGTACCTATTCCTGGACCCTAGAGTACCACTAAATCTGTCCATAAGCATTCATTAAAGCGTCCGACAAATGTTTAATTCTAATTTGCTGACACAGTTGTAAGACACATGTATAGTTTTCATTCAATGACAGCTAATTTCAGCAGGTGTTCGGTTAAAGGTACACCTATAGGATGGTTCCAATGGTCTAGGGAGCCAACACTTTGAAAATTTATAGAAATTACATATTGATTCCGAAAAACTTAATTTTTTTTTTAATATTCATGATTTTCACTCGCTAATACTAGAAAAATACCATTTTCACAAAAAGATACCTCCAACTATCCTGAATTCCTTAAATGGACGGTTTTGGGTGTTTCCACTGTAGGGGGACATTTTCTCCCAATCACCGGCCCTAGGATGGGGCAATGCGGGTCGGGCCGGGTCCATCCTCCGTGGCCGGTGCTGATCCCGCGTCGTTGTACCGGTCTTGGTGGCGAAACGGCACGGCACTGCTGCCCGCCATTTCTAGGGAGGGAGGGAGCTCCGTCAATGGACGGAAACGACATGAAGACTCCTGGAGGTACAGTAGTAGGGCCTGGAGGGGTCAGTCGATCCAGCTTCCGTGGTCATCATTCCCTCCAGTTGCTGGTCCTCCGGAGAGCCAATGGGAACTCCTCTGCCAGACTTGACTGAGGGACGGCACACGGCAAGACCCCCTGAATAATAATTAAATAACCCAGTCCCCGGGCATGCCCAATCCCTTGGTGGCACCCCAATTAAAAATTTTGCAGGTTGGAAAAGTTGCGAAATTAGGACCCAGCTGGGCACCCAAGTAGTGCCTGCCATCAATTGGGCTGAACGACAAGCTCCATGTTACTATATTTAGGAACTCAGTTGGTAGGCTCACTCAGTGAGAAAGTGATATTAAGTGGGGCTGTCAGGCAGGGATTCAGCGAACTGGCCCTCAAGTTCAAAGGCGTCAATACCCCATCATAAGGTACAGGGAAGGGGATCTCATCTGTTGTCCTTGCGGGGAAGACATTGAATTCCCTTACCCGAAATAGGCGAGTGGCGCAGGGCACTGCCCATCCCCCGCGCGGGGACCGGTGGCCGCGTGCATGCACTAGTGAAACCCAGCTGACCAATGGGACGCGTGATTAGGAGCCGGATTAGTGAGTGGAGTTGGTTCCCGAGTTGGTTCGACGGGCTAGTAAGCTTTGCTCCCTATGCGGTTGAGCTTAGCTTGGTTCTCTGTGGAATTGTGGCTCCCGTTGCTCTGTGTGTTTCCATGGTCGGGAGGACTGGAGCAGCAGCTGCGAGTCTGTTTGTGGCTTTTATGAATGGTGTGGTCAGTGAGCTCTTGATTTGCTCGTCGCGATTTCGCTTTACATCTGCTCCCTTATAGGCTGCAGTAAATATATGGTGCAGCTATCTTTGTCTCGTTTCGCGTCTTCTTCCTGAAGGTGTGCGGCATGTGGCGCGGAAAGGAGTGGATATAGCCTCTCCGGCGAGCTCCAGATTCCCGTTTCTTCGGGTTGTTTTGATGAGGCTTATTTACTTTCTGAGATTCTCGTCTACGTGAAGTAGTGATAGCGGGTTCGAATCCGCTTCGCGGTTGTAGGAGCGAGCTTGTAGTAAGACGACTTTTTCTCACCTGCTTGTCGTTGGTTGATGATGGTGGAATTCCGTGGTGGTCTTGGTGGAGGATTGGATAGCGCCTACCCGGGAGGTTTATCAGTTGTGGAAGCAGAGTGGGGCAAGTGAACTAGCAGGGTCAATAATTTTTGTGAATTGAGGAGCGCCGGGGACTTAATTCGAAAATTGCCTGGACAAGAGACCGGAGTTCGAGGTTTCTTGAAGGAGTCAGGGAGCGTGAGCTTAGCTAGGTTGAGGTTTTGTATGTAGTGCTTGTGCGAGGAAATGGCAGTAGATACAATGATGAGTGTTGACGTACCCGCGATGTCTTCGAGACGATCCATGAGCATTGAAAAGCCGAGACGATCCATGACTGTTGATGCGCCGTTCAATCCTGTGAGACGATCGATGAATATTGAAGTGCCTTCTTCGAAACGAGTCTCGAGGTCAAGTCTCACGTTGAAGCGTGCGAATGAGCAGTGGTATTACATTTTCCTCACTGATAGGAACGGTCTGTCGTAGACCGTGTGTGGACTTCGATTCTCGCATTTTTCTTCAAATTTCTAAGGGGGCGGAGTACAGTTCCAACTGCTTTAACTTCGACTGCCGTAGAGTTCTCGATTTTCTTGATCCTAAACGTCTTCTCCGTCGTGTTTGCGGGCGTTCTTCTGTAGCCAAGAATCTCCGCAAGAATTCAGTGCTTTTTATCTCGAATGCGTGGGCAGATTGTAATAGTCTGTGGCGTTTCTTGTAACGGGAACTGCAAATCTTATCATGGCAGAGGGTCTTGTCAAACAGTTTATTTTACAATACTTTGGCAGCGAATGTTTTGTACACGTGTAGACTGAGTTTGAATTAAGTTATCTGACTGTCTTTCATTACCTGTGTCGGACCGTTGTTTCGCTATAATTATACTGATTTGTGCGGGCGTGTAGAACTAGTTAATATTGTAGAACTTTGTAATTCTTAATCGTGCTGCTTAATGTCTTGCGTTACACGACTCTCGCGGAATGCCTGGACGCGTAGAACGAGCGACATTGTAGTTTGTAAAGACGTAAAATTTTAATGCTGCTGCTTTTTTGGTGTTGCAGGCGTATGTCCGCGGATGCTCCCACTGACGTCGTTGTTGAAGTTGGCGGTCAGAGCTTCTCTTTGCACAAGGTATCATTTCAACTAAGTTAGTACTCCCTGCCTGCCGAATGATTCATTCGAAAATATCTGTGTCAGTTTGTACTTGCACGCACTTACTGCCATGTAAGCAATTATTTGTGATGGTTTAGACTTTTCTCGTCCGTCAAATTAGTTTGGTTACTTGAATCCTCTGTTGACGGGGTTTGAAAGTTCGGGTTAATTTTAAGGAACGCAATTATGTATGCGATTGCTTTTGTAAGCAATTGTGTGACCGGCTTTTCATCTGGTGCATTGTACAGTTTCCTCTAGTAGCAAGAAGCGGTAAAATCAGGAGGTTAGTTGCCTGCGAGAGAGCCGACGAGGACGGAATCCTGCATATACATTTGGCGGATTTACCTGGCGGATCTGAAGCTTTTGATCTGGCAGCCAAATTTTGTTACGGCATTAACTATGATATTACTACGTACAATGTGGCCCTACTCCGGTGCGCTGCTGAGTATTTGGAAATGAATGAACACTGGGGTGACAATAACCTTGTGGAGCGTACAGAGAAATTCCTTAATGAATTTGTGCTTCAGAATCTGGCGGAATCTATTGCTGTGCTGCATAATTGTGAAAGCCTTCTGCCTATTGCTGAAGACCTGAAACTAGTCAACAGGTGCATTAATGCTGCAGCTCAAAAAGCAGTCAGGTACGATGACATTCTGTTGAAAGTCATGCAAATTTAATGTTTCAACAGATCTTTTCACGAGCTTATCAAGGTTTTGAAAGCAAATACGATCAGTTTGACAACTGTGTTTGAAATTTAGTGTCATGAATGTCCCATTTTCTGTCGTGAAGGGATCAAGTTGGTGGCGGCCTGAATCGTACAGATTACGAACGATCTTTGCGCTTGGACAATGTTAAGCTCTCATTTAACGATGACCCGGTTGCGCCAGTCGTAGAATGGTGGGCAGAAGATCTCTCAGTCCTTCGCTTCGATTTTTTCCAAAGAGTGCTTGCTGCAATGAGAACCAAAGGCCTGCGTCCCGAGAGTATTGGTGGAGCAGTGATGCATTATGCTCATCGTGCCTTGAAAGGAATACACAAGAGGCAGATCATGAAATCACCAAAACCTCAGGTATTGGTAATTACTCCCCTGTACTTGAGCACTAATTCACACCGGGGTTAGCAGAGTTTACCATCAAGGTACTGAAACGGAGTTTACCACTTGGGCAGATGATAATGGTACAATCGGTGGTCAACTCCGTTTCATCATTTCCAATTTTCCATGGTACACTCTTCTAACACCCTTGTGAATTTTCTCGACTACAGTACAGGACCATATACTGAACATTGGAATACCTTACAGCAGCAATACAATGCATTTGATTGCGACTACACTCTTGTTTCAACTTCCAGTTAAATGTGTCCAAATTGTGCATAACGACTAAATCACCGCAAGGAATTTGCTGTCGCGTTAAGCTTTATAAAAGCAAGTTTTGAATCCCTTAATTATTATTCCAGTTATTTATTTGTTCCATGAAACTTTGTTGCAGGTTCTTTCTCCAGCAATGTCAATGGAGCATGAGCAACGAATTCTAGTGGAGGCAATTGTCAGTATTATGCCACCAGAGAGAACCGCCATTTCTTGCAGTTTTTTGTTTGGACTGTTGCGTGCGGCCGTCGTTTTGGAGACCACTTTAGCCTGTCGCCTCGATCTCGAGCGACGCATCGGGTTGCAGCTGGAGCAAGCTACTCTGGACGATCTGCTGATCCCGTCAGTAAGCCACAACGGAGACACGCTGTTCGACCTAGACGCAGTGCAAAGGATTTTGAATTGTTTTATGCAGCAAGATGACGCTGAAGACCTTGGCGTAAGTTTTGTGACATGGAATTCTTAGTTCAATTCACTAAATTCAGCAGTTTATTCCCGGTATTGTGATTCTTAGGGGTGGCAATTTAAGTTAGGGCTTGGAGGGACTAGTGTTTTAAATTTGCTCAAAATTCTGACGATCGGTAGCCTTCTCATTTCAGAACACACATCCCGGGTACGATGTCGAAGTCGCGGGATCTCCAACTCAAAATGCACTGATAAAAGTTGCAAAACTATTAGATACCTATCTAGCGGAGATTGCACCTGACGCAAATCTTACCATCAACAAGTTCATCGTGCTTGCCGAGATTCTGCCAGAGCATGCGAGGAGTGTTGACGACGGGCTATACAGAGCCGTCGATGTTTTCCTCAAGGTAATTTACAACTCGGATTGTTCCCACATGCCTTTCTGTTCAGCACCTCTTCAGTAGGAAGTCTTTTGTCATATTTTTCCTTCCATTGACCGCCGAGTTCCTGAGAGTAGACCTTATTGATGGAACCTATCAGTGTTTCAGCTTGAAGCTTCGTTGGGGAAGATGGCAGGAATTGCACTATGTTCATTGAATTGAACATGATTACTTAGTCCAATGCATCCGGGCACTAGTTGCTTCTCCCTGTGCATGCACTGATCGAAGTGTGGACACAATGCAGGCACATCCAGCGGTTAACGAGGCAGAACGCAGGACACTGTGCAAGCTTCTAGACTGTCAGAAGCTTTCCCAGGATGCCTGTACACATGCTGCCCAGAATGAGAGACTACCTGTGCAAGTTGTTGTCCAAGTTCTCTACTTCGAACAAATGCGTTTGCGAAACGCTATGTCCGCTATAAACAACAGAGATCCGGGTCAACGTCACCAATCATCTCAAAGGATGACTATTGGAAATTCAGTCGTCCAGTCATCAAGTGATACAAACTTTGAATCTGCGAAGAGGGAGAACCGAGACCTGAAGATTGAAATTGCTAGGATGCGCTTGCGACTTACGGAGCTAGAAAGAGATCAAACCAACATGAAAATGGACATTGTCAAGGGTGGCGGAGGGAAAACTTTCATCGACACCGTATCCAAGAAGTTCAGCAAATTAAACCCCTTCCTTCGACGTGAATCCAAAGACTTCAGGAATAATGGGTATACCGGGGCGAACGGCACTGGAAGTCCCCTGACCCCTGATGTACGCCCCACTGATGTACGCCCCCCTAAACCACGAAGGCGCCGGCATTCTGTCTCATAGGTGATAGGCCTCCGTCCGTGAATCTGTTGCAATTTGTATATATGTTATTTCTCAGAGACCATGAAGCTAGTTGCAATTCTCTCATTTTTCAGAACCCTTATCCTTCAATAGATAAACATGTTTTGAAAGCCCGGAGTTATTAGAAGGCTCTTCCGAAGTAAAGGGTTATGAGATTGCTCTGCAGTCGGTACCATAGGTTGGCACATTAGGACAGCTTGCGTTGAACGGCTATACTCCTTTAGTTTTTACCTGCCTGCATTAGGCAGAGCTGAGTGATAAACTGTATAATTGACTTATCCTGGCGACCTGGACTTAATGTCGCTCATGGCTTACTCTTACCAATTATCATGACGTCGACAAGGCTTCTCTTAAAGTCCAGAACAGATGCAACAGCACTATGAACATCACCAACCAACAGCAACAGGACATCTGAAGGCAGCAGCTGGTGCGCGGCAGTACAACTCTTGGAGGCCGACCTTCGAGCAGTCCCAGGTTTCCTTTGCTATTATTTATTTTCGTTGCTTGTATTTCAGCTATCGATTGTGTACCTGTTCTAAACAGGTTCAAATGTGGTGTGCATCTCCTCCTGAACGGGCCTCTCTCAAGGTGGTTTTACTTGTTTCGGCGTAAGTGCTATGAAGCCTGGGTATGTGCTACTAACGAAGCCTGGGTATGAGTAGTTAGTAGGTGCTCTCTAGGATTTTGAAGTAATGTAATTGAGTCTGATAGTCGATGTAACCCTGACGTACTCATTACGTAGGCGGTACTGAATTGTGCCAAGAAGGTGATGCGTGACCGTAATTTCTGGTACAAATAAGATCAGTAGACACAAAAAAAGTTTGTGCCCTAGAACACGGGAAGGAATGAGGGTTCATCACCGACTTCCTTTTTCCTGCTCGTCAGCTTGTGAGTGTTTCCTTGAAGTTGGTTATTTGAGTTCCATTTTTTTATAATCGAGCAAAGCTCTCAGTACATAATATTCACTCTGACTCGCTTAGGACTGCATGAATTTGTATTTGAAAATAGGAATTTTGCAAACCAACGTAGGACCTTCTCTTATGACGATCTTGAATTTGGTCTCTAGTTTTGCCGCGCATATTTGAGAGTCAAGTTGGCGAGTGAAAGGTCGAATCATATCTCTTCCTTCAGTTGCTTCTATATTTTATGTATTTCCCATGACTTTGTTTTAACGGAATACCTTTGGTCTGTGAGGCACCCCGGCTTCACTGGCTGGTTGCAAATTAAATACTAAGGGAATAGAAACAGGTGATCGAAACTACAAACAGAATTAAAATGAAGCTGAGTGAAACTGTGAAAGAGAGACCGAGGCACTCAGCAAAGTCATCGCCAGGTCGTACTTATTCAGAAATTAAGATTTCCAGACCCGTAGATGGAAGAATAACTTGCTCGTATAACTAGATATACTTCACAATCAATTACTGGTGCTAGCTATCCATGGCTACTGCGATCAATTATCAGTAGATGGAGGTGTCTCCAACCAACCTTGAATCTGTTTTTTCTTCTGACAATCTTTGAGAAGCGACCAGAATTGATCTGTGTCTGTTCCAGACATGGGTAGGGTGTGCATATTGCCTCGTCCTCAAACAGCACTCAGTACATTCCAAATCTCTTGCATTATTAGACACTGAATGATCCTCCAGCATGCTCTGGTTTGTAACTACACTCGAAATCAAGATGCACATCTGCACATTCCACTTTTGGAAAAGCTTCCAACTTAGTTTTGAAGGGTCGATCTCCAATGTTGTGTGCTTCTCATGACTCCATGTGTTCTGGTAGTTCTATGTCCACCTGGCCAGAAAAAATAATTGCAAGTTTCATGAATCAACATGATGCAAGTTGAATGCCAAATTAAACAGAATGTGCAACTGAATTCAATCAACTGCAACTTACCTCCACAAAATAAAGACCTCCAAATTGTGTCCAACCAACCACAGATTTGTGGGTGATGGTCACAGTATGCTGCATACATCATCACGAGCTGTAAGAACTCGGGAGGAGGAGCACACCGTCCAACCAAGATCCTGAAAATGATGGAAAATCATGAGACTTGCGAAATGATGTCCAGCAAGAGAGATCGTGCCAAGTGAAGTTCTGAACTGGGAAGTTGTGCATCTGACTTCCTTTCATCATACTAACAGTAATAGTTTAGTTCTTGGTATTATAAAAACACTTGTGGAAATGAAGTAGAGAAGATTAAATCTGACATCAACAATCATCAAACACATTAAGAAGAAAATTTACTCCTCGAAGTAGCCAAGCACCGACAAGGGTGTGCAGTACCAGCATTCTCAATCAATGTCTTGCTCCAGTTGGAAATGGTGTGCTGTACAGGGCGAGCGGTATGGCACCAGTTGGATCTATCCACCACACCGACCATTCGGCAAGTAAGGCAGTTGCTAATCCCACCGAATTTGTCAATATGTCAAGTTTGTGATCCTGAAGTAGACTGGAGTAAGATATGTGCTCAAATACTTTCGTACGAACGTCGTTAGAAAATGAAGGCTGTTGCATTAGAGAAAATATGGACTCTTGGGAGGGCCGCTAAGAACTGCCGGAGGGGACCCTTTCAATAACATTTATTTCCCCTTCAGAAATGTTTTCCTCTATTGTCATTCTTGTTAGTTTTGCAATTGTCAGTGCATTGAATTGCAAAGAACCATTAGTTAAATGGAGGAGCATGCGATAGTTACCCTTCACTGACTGATCAAGAATTAAAAAAAGCAAGAAACTCATACATACCTAAGATATTCACACAAGTTGACGCACCTCTGTCACACACCTCTGTCAAAGATTCCACCCTTTCTGTAACTCCGCAGCACTGTGTATATATAGACTGGTTTGTCAAAACCTGGCAGCACTCCGAAGAGTCCATATTTTCTCTAATGACAGCAACATCTGAATACTGAACTTTGTAGGGATCAATTTGTTTTTAAAATAAACAAAACAAATGAATACATAATAAATTAGTAATGCTGAATCAAATTATTGTGGTTTGTATGCACATTAGCACCATATTACATTTAAATACAACCTGCTAACATGTAAGAGAAATTAGTTGTGACTTGAGAAAACATTAGGAATTTGCATTATAAGAATTTCATGTTTTAAGTAATGGATTTTAGGTGACACCCAATGTAATAATGAGTGTTTTTACATCAACAATAATGTCTACTATAATATCAAGATGTTATGGCAAATGTAAAGATATTATGGTAGACGTTATTGTTGATATAAAAACAAACATTATTACATTGGGTGTGACTTAAAATTTGTTATCTAAAACATGAGTTTCTTATAGTGTTGCTAATAATTATATGCTGAGTTAAGTTTGTTGTTTGAATTGTAGCAAGACAACAATCACTCCCATTTGTTTATAAAAATAGAGGACTTTAGCAGCAAATTTAGAAGCTTAGAATTGCATTTATTAAAAGGTTATATTGTCAAAAGACACTATGACTTCTAACTATGGCATAGCTTTGTACAATTTCACTTTGAAAGGAGTAGCAATAGAGAAAAATACCTAGCTTACTGAAGATAACGGTAGACATTATTGTTACAAGCCATATTCGCTCCCAAGTATTTAAATTGTAGTTGTTACAGGCTTCAATCAACTCCTGAATTCTTGTAAGCATTATTGGGTAAGCATTACTTGCATCCCTATGAACATACGAGACAAAGATTACTATTGCCAAGAACACAATCAATGTTGTACTTCAAAATGATCATTGTCTTTTAATTCTAAAGCTAGCTCAAGGATGGCTAACTCAAGGATGGCTAATTCAAGGTGGGGTCAAGTAAATTAATTTGATAGATAGACAATTCATACTCAAAAATGGTGTGAATTGATTCCATGCACTATTGAAAGCAAATTAAAAGTTCTTCAACAAATTGATTAATAGATGCTCAATAATTAAGTTGACATGAAGACTCAACGGGCTCTAAGGTGAATCCTTTGGTGGTTTCAAGAGTATGGAGTTCTTCAAAGATTCTATGAAGTTGGGAAAAATCAAAGTCAACTATACTTAGCTAGAGTTGCCATGATCATTGCAAATACTAAGTTTATTCCAAATTTTCAATTGGCTACATTTGAGATTTTCTAATCGATTACTTGTACTTGTTGATGTATTGCATAGACAACTTGGTAAGCCAAAAAAGAACACCAGTCATCAAGTCTACTATCGAATCTAGTGCAGATGCTACAATAGATAAGGAACCATTTTTGATAGTGACAATCACCTATAATTACACATTGAACATGTTTTCATTTTTAGATAAAATTTTGAAAAGGTATCTGAAGATTTTGGACTCTCTTGTGCAATGATGGCTCAAAAAAATTTAGAAAAGATTGATGATGCCTAAAGTAGAAAAACACCAAGCATCTAAATACAAGTAGGCAAGCTATGTGAATGTGTAAGGTAACGTGTGTTTGGAAGGAGAATTACATGCATGAACAAAAACTAAGTTGGTTTTAAAATTTTGATGTAACTTTAAGATTAAGAAAATTATATTTGTGGAGCACAAAAAATTGATAGCAAAGCTTTCATGGCAACCACTATTCTTCCACACTCAAACTTGAGGTTCTTTTAGGTCTAAGAGACATAGAATCAAGTTCATGAAATTGTGCATGCATTTCAGTTTGCTTCATGTTGTATTTTCTATGCCTTGCAATAGTGTATGAGTATACCATAAAGGGAGATTGGTTAGTTAAAAGGGATGCCAAAAAACCATTAAGATTGGAATTGTCACCACATCAGTCGAATGCACCATTGTGATGGATTCCCTTTACAAGACTCGGACATTGATTTTGTCAGCACTTCTCTTTTTATGAGTTCTTTGAGTCTAATCTAGATAAGTGACTATGTCCTCAAAAGAAACATTACATTCTTGTGATGTCTCCTAGTTTGAGAATGAAAATTAACCATTGATAAAGCTTGAAATAAATAACAACCTCCTTGGAGATTGTCAATTCGAGTTGATGAAATGCCTAGGAAGGGGGGGGGGGGGGACACTCTCACTACATTTGGAGGACCCACGTGCGGCGGAGGGATATTTTTGGGGGGTTTATTTACCTCCTCGGTAACATTAAGAGGACCCCTATCATTACCTAATGCAAAAAAATTTCTTATATAATCATCCATATCATTACTTATAATATGTAGGTCAATGCAATTTTTTTTAGTCTATATTTTTTGTAAGTAAAAAAACTAAATAAAAAACTAATGAGAAAGTAAAAGTGACAAGGAAAAAGTTTATAGGAAAAAACATTCAATTTCGAAAGACCAATTAGCATGAATGAATTAAACACAAAACATTAGAATTGAAAGCCGTACTCAACAATTGAAAGCCATATGAAGAATGTGTTCAAAAACATAGAGCCAAAGTCAATGAAAGACTTACTAAATGTGCAAAGTACTGAAAATGTGCCTAAATGTCCAAATGCGGACAAGAAGAAATGTCTGCCAGCAAATGAAAAAACTACAACAACAACACCCTATTGCATTTTTGATACACACTTGTGCATTTGGAAAAAAACATTCAATCTACCATTTGCCATCCAACGGCTCTCCTAAAACTCTAAGTTTGTGAAATTGCACCTTCACCCACTGATTTGGAGTTTCATCTTGTAACTCTAACGTACAAGTACTATACTATAAGTCTGACATAGTACTATGCTATAATTTTGACATAGTATAAATAGACCCTACTAAATACAATTCCTTGGATTTAATTCTTTTGCCCCTAAATTACATGTACTTAAAAATTAATGAACCATATTTTTGGCTATCTACATTACTTATAATGGACTTGCTACTTTTCATGTCCCCTACTTTATATATAATTATTTTATAAATATTTATAAATATTATCCAAAATTAATTAAATCCACCCTATATTCCGCTGCATGTGGGTTGCTAAAATACAGGAAGTATCCCCCATGTAGGAATCACAATCATGAGGGGCATCAATTTTTTTTAAAAAGATATCGGACCATGCAAGCCATAGATTGAACATTGCCATTGTCAAATTTGGGGTCCATTGACGCACTCAAGCCTGGTAAGGTTTTCCTTTTGTAACATTGAGTGACCTCGCAGATTCAGAGTCCATCTTATGCTTTTACTTTCTCCGTATACGTCCTGAGTGCATTAAATTAAATTGCTTCTATTCAATATAGCTAGTGGTCGGAGGCTACTTGGCGCTAGTGAGGTTGGGGCATGTGCAAAGAGAGTTAGCAATTGAAGAATACTTGGTGAGCAAAAGGTATTTGTATACTTTTGATTTTCAATGTGTTTCATTTGCTTGATTTTGTTGAGAGAATTGGGAATTGGGGAGCACTTAGTGAGCTAAAGGTATTTGTCAACTTTTGATTTCTTATATATTTCATTCATTTGATTTTTGATTTCTAAGGGTTGAAATTTGGCATCGTCTTGCTTAGGGAGGCATGGATTGGGAAACTCATTAATGATAGCAAGCTGATTCAGGTACCTTTGTCTACATTTGTGAACTCCTATTTTTTGAATTAGTTGAGGAGGTTTCGGAGTAGCACAAGTCCTAAAGATGTTGGTAGCTTGATTATCAATGTTCTTCAATTCTTTATCTAAAATAAGTATATGTAAGTGAAGTATGAATTAGGGTTTGTTTGTATTGAGATTATTGATTTCTCATATATTTAATTTAAAGCATGAATTATGGTTTGGAGGTATGAAAATGGTTGATTTCTTTTTTTTGGTTTTGTACTCTTCCATGTTTAATTTCACTTTCATTGTGTAATGGGTTTAGACTTTCAAGCTTTCAAAAAAAATACTTTTGAAATAACCATGACATTTAGCCTTTTTCTCAATGCCAATACAAACAATAGGAGGGTATGGAAGTGAAGAATTTGAGTTGGTAGTTAGTGATTGATGGACTTTTGTTTAGTGGTCATGGAATAAATGCAAATGTGAACTTTCTAGTACTTGAGTAGAATTCTCTTTGATAAGGTACTTCTACATACACTAGAGGTTTTAGGATTATATGGCTTGGAGACTTTTTTAATGTATAAGTTCTACATTCAATAGAAAATGACACTAGCTTCCCTTTCAGAATTTCTATAAACTTGTACAACCAATGAAAAAATGTCACATGTACCCCATTTGAAATTTATGGAAAAACTTAATCATGAATGGCATAATGTCAAGTGTACTTGTAGAAATCATGTGTGTTTATATTGAAAATTGACATTTTATCAACTCTACACTCAAAATTGACAAGAACTACCATTTCCATAATTATCTGATTGTAAGATTTGTTCATTCTTCCCTTTCATTGAATAAACCAAACATTTTGGCAACAAAAATACAACTATGTCTTGGATAATCTATGGACATGGTTTCTTGCCTAATCTATAATTCCATACTCTTGACTTGTGATGAACTATATTTAACCCCTAAAAGCCCAAGGGGTTAGGACAAAACACAAATGTGCTATAAAATATAAGAATTACAAATTTTTTGAAGTTAGTATCAAAGAAGATAATGTAAAGCACAACAAGTAGAAAGTATCCATACAGTCAAAGTAAAATAAATGTTTTTAGATTATTTTTAAATGAATTTTGAAGATATAACTTCAAAAATTCACCAAAAATACAATTTCTATTTTTAGGATTTGAAATTTTTTTTGATTGGTCAAAATTGTGTTTTTAATTGATTTATAGAAAAATGCAAAATATTCAACCTCTAAAAGCCCAAGGGATTAAGACAAAATACAAATGTGTTATAAAATATAAGCTTTACAACTTTTTTGAAGTTAGCATCAAAGAAGATAATGTAAAGCACAAAAAGTAGAAAGTATCCATATTATCAAAATTAAAAAAATATTTATAGATTCTCTTCAAATGAATTTTGAAGATATAACTTCAAAAATTCACCAAAAATACAATTTCTATTTTTATGATTTGAAATTTTTTTTGATTGGTCAAAATTATGGTTTTTATTGACTTGTAAAAAATAAAAAGTATTTACTAATGAGAGCATCAGTAATTCCCCCAAATAGTAAGTTTTTCAACACTAAGCAATTTTAGACACTTTGTACTATTTCTCCCCTTTTTTTTGCTATAACTTTTGTTTGACCGTACTGATCTTAGTTTTGAATATCAATGTTGAAAGAAAACCCAATTTTTTCAAAACTGAAAAAAAAAAATTGAAAAAAGTTTTTTTTTTGCTCGAAAATTCTACCCGAAGTCAGGTAGTGACCAGAAAATGGTCGCTTGAGCGCTTAGGGGTTAAACAATGTGAATTTTTTACTTGATATCAAGATGTTCATGTCATTCTAATCATGTCTTATCTTGAAAAAATAGCAAAATAAAGATCAATTATTATTCAAAGTTCTTGAAAGTCCAATAGGTAGATTAAGAATTTTCAAGCAAGTGAGTAATCTCGGAGGTTGAAACCATGGGCATCGTGATGTAGCAAATAAAATTCTCAAGCTTCCTTTGTTTGCAAGTACCTTAATTTATGACATCAAAGACATTTATTTAGATATTGCTTAAATTTAATGAAAATAGTTGCCTATCTTGAGAATGATTAAGCAATTCCCATAATTCTTCCTCTAATAGGATGCAATGATACTTGAATTTCCATTTGTCCAAATGGCTTGATAGTATAAGAGTAATAGAATTTGAAACCTCTTTTCTTGTCATTATGACTTTCTCATTGCATTGTGTGTAGCGGGGGGAGGGAGTCACTATACTGAAAGGATGTTTATAGGTGACGTGTAAACAAACCCTAACTACCTATTTCTACTTTTCCTAATTACTTTCTAATGAACTATAATTTTAACCTACAATTCTGAGCTTTGTTTCATAATATCTTTGTTCAATCCCAAATAACATGTAATATATTGTCTAGAAATTAAGGGTTGAAAAATAAACTAAAATGGCATGTTTTTCAATTAAAATATTTATAGAAATCACATGAAGATGACTATTGCATCAATATTTAGCCAAAATAAACTTTCAATAGAAAGCTATCTATAGATTTTTTTTCATTTTTCAAATATTTTTTTCTTATATAATATAACAATGTGAAATTTATTTTCACCTTTACAATGTATATTTTTCTTAAATTTTTTGTAATTAACTATTATTAACACAAAAAATACCAATAATCAAAATATAAACTTTCAAAGTAGGAAAATCTACTCATAATTTTTTAGAGAAAAAAATACTAGGATATAAAATAGGGTGTCTAAAATTTGTTCACACATGATTAAATTAAAAAATAGGAGTGCAATAGTGCACCCCCTAAGAGTAGAGGCTTATGAATAGTATTTTCCTCCATTTCTTTGGATCCTAGCAACATATGAAATGGAACATTGTAGACTACCTTCTAATAAAAAAAATACCTTGATATGATACAACAACCTTGATCAACTTCTGAACCATTTTCTTTTTGACACCATTCAAATGGTTTGAAGTATATACATATAGAGAGTTCATATCCATTGCAAATACTTTTTGTCCCGTTATATGATGACGATTGGCAAATAGGCTTTGTAAAGCATGTTAGGAGGTAGTTGTACACTTAGTATAGCCCAAATGGTCATGTATAAGCCATTGGAGGGCTAAACTAGTGTTTGGAGGTTATTAGAGGTATAAATGGAGTTATTTTGGCTCTGCTTTGGCAACAGTGCTAGTTTGTGAGCCTTAAAGCATGAGCTTGAGAGTTGTGAGTGTAAGTCTTGTGAGCCTAGAGCATTAACCGAAAAAAACTTTGAATTTTTTTGGCCAAAACAGAGAAAAGTGAAGTCATTTCAAAAAAAAATCTATTTTAAGTAAAATTTCAGCCCTATGACCGTGGACCTATGACTGCCATGACTAATTCTATGAAGCTCCCAAAGCTATGAAAATGGCAATTACTACCAATTCTGAGTGCATAGTGAAATAATGAATTTAGAACCACAACTAATTTACAAAAGAAAAAGAAATTTAATTCCTTAGAGGTTCCAATCCCTTTATGTAATTTCCAAACAAAATCACAAGACCAAACAATATGGATTGATGCTTTTGTATTTATATTGTATTCTGATATCTATAGCCGTATCATATTGTATTTCAAATATATATATATATATATATATATATATATATATATATATATATATATATATATATATATATATATATATATTTTGTATATTTGTATATATGTACTATATTTCAATCAATGGCAAGGGAAGGGGATTCTTGTTTTTTTTCCAAAATTAATCAATGGTTGTCTTTTATCTATGCCAAGGGAGGGGTGGGGGAGGGAGAAGACAAGAGTTTGATACTTCTTTTAGGGTCATAGTCATGGTCACAGTGATGAAACTACTTGGATTAGATGCCAATTCTATTTGTCTTTGAATGAAGTTTTATTGAAAAAAACTTCAAGAAGTCAAACCTCTTGAAATTATTTATCAGTTTTTAAATAGGCACACACTTTATTGACCTCCCACCTTATTTCAAGGGCCCATGGTAAGGTAGGAATATCAATAGAAGCTGGCTCCCTTCTAATGGCAAATTAGGGTGTCCTAAAGCCAACAATAGTTGATTCTAAAAAAGATTTTCACAAGATTTGATTTGCCTACATTTGGTTAGCTCACACTTGATTAGAGACAAGTTCCAAAGGTAACCCTTCTAGGTGAACCTATAAAATAAGAATGGGATCCAAATGAAGAATCCACATTTGTTTTACATAAAATATTCATTCATGAGGGGTTTTCTTTTTGTTTTTTGATTCTTCACCATCCTTGTTATTGCACATATTGAGTTCAATTTCTCAAGGAATTTCCTATACCCTACAAATTGAAATGCTTATTTCAACCATTTATAGTATTTCTACCTTAATAGACTATATGGGAAATAAAGACTAAAGTAGGAGCACCCATAACTATCAATGTATCCATTGTTTCATATTAGAAGTCCCTTAAAGTGTCCTCCAAAATACCTTGAAACCATCCCTATGCTTAATTGGGATTGGTGGGCTTTAATTTTTTTAGATTTTGGTGTGGGAATAAAAGAAGATTTATTAGAGTGCATTTTAGAGTACCCTAGAGAAATCTACTCTACAAAATTTGTAGAAATTAAATGCTTTATCCAAAAATTCTATTAGTTTTTCCTTAAAATTCATGTTTTTCAATTGCTATTACTATAGAAATATTCTTTTTAGGAAAAAGAGACTCCATCTAAATATACCAAAATTGCTTAAATTGGAAATTGCAAGTGTTGTGATGTTATTGTACACCAATTTTTTTGGGATTGAAGCCTAAAGAAATGGAGTGTTTTGATTGAAAGGTAGATACGGTATAGTAAAGGGATATATTACAAACGCATGCCCCATCAACAATAAATAAGGTACCCTATTCCCAATTAAGTTTGGAATGGATTTTTGTTTTCATTTTAGAATGTGTGTCTTTGTGCTTTTTCAAGGTTTGGACCAATAAGTGAATGGTACAAAAGTGAGTACAAAAGTAGGAAGTAATTAGTGGGAAAGTTTTTCTTGAATAATCAAAATTGGATGACTTTAGATATTAGTAATAGGTCAAGCCCAACTTTTGCCTTTCAAAATTCATAGTAATTTCAATTCAACAAATAAAGTTACCCAATTTTTTGCAATCCCCATCATTTATGTCAATACACCTTAGAAAATATTTACTATGCCTTAAACTACCTTAGATCATGTCCAAATGTACTTATATTATTAGTTATGGGTGCCTCTAAGGTAGACCAACCTAATTTTGTCTACAACCCATTTTCGTCACCCTATATCTGGCCCTACACCACCATCCAAATTTGTCTAGAAATGAACCAATTCTATTTAGAAATATGACAAAATCAATGCATTTACATGTCATTTAGGGTAACATGGCAATAGTTGATTGATAAATACCTAGATGCTTATAGGGACATAAGAAGGTGGTTATGGATTGTTATGAGGGTGTTCATGACCCTAGTCTTGGGCACTTTTGTAATTTAGGGTTGCACACTTCAAAAATTCACAAAAATTACAATTTTGATCAAAAAATTATAATTCCATTTGGATTTGATTCGTGAAATATGTGCAGTTGTGCACACAAAAATATGTATCTTTCTTGAAATTAGCCCCAAAATAGTCAAATTACAAATTAGGGTGGTAATAAGTTGGTCTACCTTACCAAACTTTGGTCAATGCACTTTGTACTTGATCACATGAGTGTCGGAAACTGCTATTCAATATCAAGTGCTGCTGCTCGTGTACCTATGTTGCAAGTTTCTGGGCAAAACATCGGTACAAATGGGTACGGTTCCCAAATGCCGGTGCTCCCCGAACCCCCGTCATGACCCTCATGGCAGAGCACGGGCATTGTGGGCTGACTGAAATCAAAGGCCCTCCATCTCATGAGAGCCCATGATCTATATCATCACTCAGTCGTTGAAGTCCATCCTTCCATCCGTTGGTCTGTCTGTTGGTCCGTCCGTCCAACCGTCCGTGCTTCACACAACTGAGCAAATAATTGAGGGAATGTATGTAACGGTCCTGCCGCTGGTTTACTTACAGTACGTCTCACTACAACCTGGTCTGGCCAATTCCAGGCTGAATGATACATGTGGTGTGGTAACAAAGACACAAAGACAGATATATGTACTCCTAAGGGAGAGGCATCCAATGGTGCACCTGTACCCAATGCCGTCCATTTCTACGGCACATAATCATTTCAGGCTATAAATGTAGGTAGGCAGTACATGGCTTATTTCTTTTGACCTAAAACAATAAGCAGTCTACAGTCTCGCATCATTTCTGTTCTAGAATGAACTGACTTAGAAATGGACGGCATTGGGTGGAGGTGCGCCATTGGGTGCCTCTCCTGTAGTGGAAGATCCAGCATACAGACTGGGAAGTCAGTCCGTTTACTCCAGTGAATTGAGCGCCAAATCTATTGCACCCAATGCCTGCCATTCAAGGCAACTGAATTGAACACATGCAGAAAAAATCATTTGTTTGAGAAATGGAAAAAAAAAATAGACACAGAAAAATTGGCAATCATATGGGCCATCCAGAAGCTAGCTAATACGGAGTATAGAAGTGATCGATTTGTAACATACCACTTGAACAATCAGTCTCTGCACTCAATCATATATGTGGCAGAGATACGCAACAAAAGACAGCAAGAATGTCATGAAAATGACAGTGTCGTTTTTAGGCTGTGGGGTGCAGAACCATAAATTAAAAAGTCATCTAGGATGCGTGTACATTTCAGACTATGCGGACTAAACTGTAGAAGTGCCAAAGTGGTGAAATAGCACAATTTTACTTAAACCTCTTCCTAAACTAAGGCATATCTTCACCAATAGTTTGAGTCTTGCTTTGACTCAAATCCATCTCAGTCAATCAAAACATTCAAAGCAAGGTAAGAATGTAGAATCAGAAACAATTTGCTTGGCAATACGCACAAGTGTCTCTACTTGGGACATTGTGCTACAAAGGATTCCAATTCTCTCTCTCTATTCAAGAGAATGGATGAATTATTTAAAGTTCTTGAGATAGTTGATTTTTTATCTATTTTTTTTTATCACAAGTGGGAAATCTATTTAACCCCTAAACCCCTAACAGGGTTTTCACCAAAAAAAATACTCCAAAACTGCCATTTCTAATACAAAAGCAATTTTTTTTTAAAAACACATTTTTGACTCATGTAACCGTAGGATCTTGTAGTAAGGTGGTTTGTAAACATGTGGAAAAAATTTCAGAAATTTCCACCATGTAGATTGCAAGATATAAGCATTTGAATTGACAAAAACTGTTTTTTTTATCCTTGCAAAAATCCGGGCAGCTGCACTTCACAAGGTCACATTTGTGTGAAAAAAAGTTCAAAATGGTGGTTACTCTTTGAATTCATACTTCAATTCAAGTTGGCTACATTCTCAAAAAACTTCAAACCATTTGGAATTGTACAACATATAGGAAAAAATAAGTAAGTAGAAAGAAGTAAAAAATGAGCCAAAATACTAAATTGTGAACATTTTATTCATGGAATTGAAAATTTTCAATCCCAAAGGTTAAAATGTTGTAATAAACAATCTACACCTTTTGTTTTTATTTTTTTCCAAAAATAAGAAAAATTGAATTAAATGAAGAATTTCAAACTTTTTTTGTGCTGTGGAGATTCTGTAACTGGCCGCAAACTACCCCAAACTCAAAATCTTCATAACTTTTGACTCATTGATCGGAATGGATTGATTCAAAGCTTCCCATGTCTGTATAAACCTAAAGAATCAATTTAAAATTTCACTTTTCAAAAAAAAGTTTTTTTGAAAAAGTTTTTTCAGCTGCCCGGTCTGCCCGCCGAGCAAACAAAGTGACATATCATGCCATAACTTTTTATCCACAAAGTCAAAAGTTATGAAAATTGTCGGGCCTTAAAGCTACTCCTCGGACACACATTGTATCAAAATTTCAAAGAAAAAAAATAAAAACTCCATCTGTAGTGAGCTGCCCAAAAAATCTATAATCTCAAAAAACGTTGTTTAGGGGTTTAGGGGTTAAGAAAAGGTAATACTACAATAACAATTGAAATTATAATCTTATGAAGAAGGATGAATTTGTTGAGCTTTTTTGAAGTGTGTTTAGCACAAAGAAGTCACTAGTAAGGTAGAACTGCCTATAACCAACCAACATCCCATTGCCAACCCTGTAGATTGATATATTTCCAACCAAAGCTAGTCAAAATGTTTTTTTTTCCTTTTCAAAGTTGGGACTAAAAGTTCATGACATATATCCCAAAGTAAGCTTAGTGCCCCTCAAAGTTGGAAGCACTAATTAGAAAAGTAGTTTTTGAATGATCGGGATTAGAACAATCTAAAGGTTGGCAATGGGTTCCGTGCACTTTTTGCCTTTCAAAATTCATGGTAAAATAGTAAATTCAATTCATACAATAAAATTATCAAATTTTTTGCAATCTCTATCATTTTTATCATTGCACCTCTAAAAATATTTGCCTTGATTTGCACTACACTAGATCATGTTTAGAATATTTTAAATGTTGGTTACAAGTGGTCCTACTTTAACCCTAAAAGGTTTACACATCCAAAAAGTGAATGTGCTTTGGTCAACCTTGATTCTAACTTTCAATATAACCATTTTTTGTATTTGACTTAAACTAAGAAAATGAAGCTTGGCAAGTTTTCTTTCTACTACAGCTTGAAATTTTGAAAAAATTCAAAAATTGAAAGGGTTATTGCAATTGCAAACTCAATGTATTAAAATCCAAAAAACAAAAATGTTGTGTTTTTCAGTCATATTTTTTCCTTAAAAATGGATTTTCAATTTAAATTACAAAACTAAATCTTTTCATTTGAATCTACATTTATGGAAAAAAAATTTAGATTATTCTAATACCTATTATAATTGATATAAAATTTTTTAAGCCTTTAACTCTAAGAAATCAAAGTAATTTGCAGTTTTCATCAAAAAAATTTGAAAAAAATAGAGTAAGTAGAAAGCACAATTTTCCACTGATAAAAAATATCAAATTTTTATTCATCTATTAAATAAAATATTAAATTTGGTTTGATAGCCAAATTTGACTTCAAGGTCTTTGTTGTGGTTATTTGGGTTCTTAAAAATATAATAATCAATTTGAAAAAATTGTATACTAATCTTCATTTCTACTTGTACCTCTTGAAAAAATTTCAAAAAATTTGGATTGTTTATGTTATTTTTACTTATTTGTTTTTAATTTTTGCAACAAAAATAATAACTATTATAATTTTTTATAAAATCAATTGAAATTTCTCATAGTGATATACAATTCATAATTTCAAGTAATAATAATATAAAATAGATATTTGAACACAATCAAATATGCTAAATTGAGCTAAGACATGATGTTTGACCAAATGGCAATGGATCTTGTTCTTTAAAGGTTAAGACTAACCTCATTGTTTGCACCTAAGATGGTAGTGAATTGAATGTAATAAAATTGGCTTCCCTATAATGAAAGAATTCAAATCTAAACAAAGATGAAAAAAATCCTCTCCGTAGATGAATTCCAAGACAAATTCAAAACTTCTTCATCTAGACTACTTGATGAGATCCAAGTGTCATGTGGATGGTTGTCCATCTTCCTAAATCTGGGACAATTGACTCCTCAAGATGCTAAGGTAGTAAAGTACATGTATCCATAGTCAATTACTTAAACAATTTTCAAGTAGATTGTGATCACTATGAGGCAAGTGAAATTTTTTCCAAATAGAAAGATAGGAAATACAAGGACTGCAAATTTTTCAGAATTTTATTCCTAAAATTGAAATTACTATGATTTTTGGAAACCAAAAAGTTGTCTAGACTAATAGCCAATGTCAAGTGACTCTTCCAACTCCAATCATAGACTATATACTTTCCTATTCACTACTTCCTACTTTTTTCTCCACTAATTTGGGACTTGTGTCATGATCTTATTGGGCCCAACCTTAAAATGGAGGAAAAAATACCTTCTAAACTTTGGTTTGAAAATATGTTCTAGCCTTGGTTGGAAAGAGTTGCATTCTATATGTCAAATATGGGTCCCTAGTCGGGAATGGGTGGTCCTACTTTACATGCATCTTGCCTCCTCTTCCTTGCCATGGCTATTGTCAAATCTCTTCCACCATAGCCATGCATTCTTTAGAGCCCCAATAGGGGCCTATTACATGAATTTCAATCAAATATTACTATGAACCATGCACAATTTTTTATGTTTAACTTAGAACTAGTATTTCTTTACTTTTTTTGCATTTTGCATTTTGCATTTCTAACTTTGTAGATTGATTAATTTTGTTACAATGAGTTGGTTGCCAAAAGTGTGAAAAAGAGAGGAAATCTATTCTTGTATTTTTGAATTTAGAGAGTTGAAAAAGAAAATTGGATGAGCAATTGGCTACAGTCACTTACAAAGAAGGTGGAGTGGGAATTTAAGAGAAGAACAATGATCTTCAATCTCACAAAAAAAGTTATTTTTAAAGACTCTTTGTATCGTTTTTTTGGAATCCTTACCTATAGAAAAAAACAAGGGCCTTCAATGTGTTAGAAAGTACTCATGCCTTGTTTTCTACTATGGCACTACCCCCACTACACTAAAAATGATATTTAGTGTTGGATGGCATTTACTGTTTTTACCCCTCTACATGATGGAACACTAAATCTCAACCTTACCAAAATTAGTGTGATATTAGACTTGATTGCACTGCCTTTGCCTTCCCTTCCCTTTTCCCTTAGCTTCCTAGCTTCCTTTGCCTTTGTTTTGCTTAGTCCCCGCGTCCTTCCTTCCTTTCCGCTTGCTCTTCGTATTCCTACTTGCGTTCCACTTGCTCTCCGCATTGCTCCTTCACTTCCACGATTTCGCAAGTGACGGGATTTTTTTTGGAGGGGGGGGTATACTCACTGGGAGCCGTGTTTGAATCTCCCGCCCGGTCGTTTCCTGCCTTGTTGCTTGATTCTGCTCCGCCTTGCTATCCTGACTCTGCCTGCCCGGCCTAGCAGGTTTGATCACCTCCGAATTGTAATCTGTTGACGTTTTTTTTGGGCCTGTTTTTCTGATTTGTTTTCTTGGGTGAATGCAAGAAACACTTGTACTATTTTCCGTCACAAGCTAAGTGCTGATTTGTTTTTTGGGCATAACTTTTGCATTTTTGCTTGAAATGACTCAAGATTTCTAGAGAAGGTACTCATGTCTATTATACACCTTATATAATTTTTTCATAATTTTCAAAATTAGTTTAATACTAAAATAGTACTAGTGATTAAATGTCACAAATGAGAATTTGGAGGTTTTTAGTACTAAGGAGTACCTTTTTTTAATGATTTTAAGATGAAATTAGGATGAGATGGTCTTCTAGTAGATTTACATCTCTCCACATGAGGAATTTTGAAAAAAGTTATTTTTATGTGGTGTGGAAGTCTACAAAGTGAGCTTCTTTCCGCTTGAATTTTGAAACATATAAAATATTATTTTGGTGTTTTCTTTGTTGAATGACCATCTCCACAGAATTGTTGCAAATGGCCACTTTTTATTTTTTTATTTTACTTATTTTTACTATTTTTACCAAATTAAAACTTGAAGGTATGTATTTTCTTGAGGTTTGGTGCTTTTTAAATTCTCCTACTTAGAGAATTTTTCTATCAATTTCTTTTGGTGAAAACCTTCATCTTAAAGGTCTATACATTGTTCATATTTTTCAAAAAAATTTCAAATTAGTTTTCCAATTTTAAAGTACTCTAGAAAAAGTCATGAGTACTGTAGTAAAACGCAACAAATAGTACAAGTGTTTCTTGCATTCACCCTCTTCATCTTAGGAAATCCAGTAGCATGGCTGCCTTCCCTCCTATAGATTCTCCTCGTTGCCTGCAATAAGTTTCCACCATTGTTGTCTGCAAACGCATCATCACTTGGATGGTTCAAGACAAAATTGCCAATGGCATTCGTGGGCTCTACATTCGCACAATGAATGCATTTCTAGAGCATTTCCGTGCTCAAAGGAGTGCCAATCTTATCCGGGCTTCTCGTTGGTGGGCTCAGCGTGAACAATTCTGCAATGAAGCAAAAGCAGATGTACCATCTCCGCCAATTTCTTGCAATAGGAGCCAAAGGGAAGGATGAAAACAACTCCATACAAAGGCCGGTCCAGGTCGTGGTGCTAAGCGATCTGAATGGGTACTTTGGATCTATCCTAAACTTCTCGATGCATTTGACTGATTTATAAAGGTTGGAGTGAAATTCTCATCGAAATTGCTCATTGAGTTAGCTATAACCATCTTATTAGATCCTACCTCTCTATATACCAGCCCAATCTTGTGATCCCAAGGACAATGTCCTGCTCACGCCAAAGTTCACCCCGAGTTGGATTCAATAGTTTATGCATGTGCACAACATTGTCTTGTTGTCACAACGTGGACGCTTAACTTGTAGTCCCAAGAAGGAATTAGAAATCGAAATGGCAACAACTTACCATCTGGATGTGTTGCAAAGAGGGTTCCAAACCGGTATTTTTGATGAGAATCTCATGGAAAACATTGATGAAACTCATTTTGTTGTAAATTTAGACAATGGTCGAACATTAGAATTTAGGGGACACAAATGTTAAGTATGCCGAAGTGGTTTCCGGTGGGGACTCTATGACCATGGTCATTAGAATCTCCGGAGGACGTCGATCAATAATTGAAGCCCCCATGCTGATTTTTACCAATTCCAGCAGTAGTTATCCTATTCGGGGCCTAGAAGACAATATTCCAGGGGTATGTTACAGATCCCGACCTAAAAGCTAGATGGACCAAGCTCTTTTTGCTAAACTCTTTACTGAACCTCGAGTATTCCAAGCCGATATTCATAGCTGCACAAAAGTCATTTGGGTTGACAATTGTGTCGGCCATAATATGACCCCAAGGTTAGAGGTTGTTTTAGAAGAAAAACAAGTCAATCTTAGGTATTTACCACCATGTTCTACACATTTGTGTCAACCAGTAGACACATTTATCATTTCAAAAGTAAAGGACATCTAAGAGATGGGAAGCAAAGAGATGAATTCATTGCAACCAATGCTTGGCAAAATACCCCTCGAGCTGATGGGCAATAGTCAAGAAAACTTACAAATCCAGGAAAAAGATTTTTCTTACAATTGGATGCAGATAGTGTTGAAGATGTGAATAGAGAGGAAGATTGTGATAATATGTCATATGCTAGGAAAGCTATGATTAGATCAGGTTTGACTTTGGGTGTTGATGGCACTTGGAGTATCAATCAACTCTTTCCACATCTACAGGAAATTATAGCTAAGTATCAACCATACTTCCAAGGCCAACAAGTTCCAGCCCAAGTATGAAATCTGGATTTTTTAATATCTATATATTCATTTCTTTTTCCTTATTTGATTTTCAAAGACTTCCTTTATTATAAATATTTTCAACATTTTCTACTCCTTCTATCATTTTCCTTCTCTTCAATCTTTTCCTTTGCAAATTCATTTTTTTAATATGTTCTAAAACTAAATGCAAACCTCTTCAAATTTCAGATTTACTATGGAGTACTTTTAGTGTTAGGAATGAGATTTAGTATTACTTACTTTAGTAAGGTTAATGATATTTGGTGTCATGGTTTGTAAATAGTGTTGCTAACACTAAATATCATTTTTAGTATACTCCAAAAAGGTGAAAATGGATGGATATTTGCAATTTTGTTGTCCCCAAAGCTCTCCAAAAACATCCATCGAACACAACACCATTACAAGGTTATGACACTTGCTCTAGCTAGAAGTTGTAAGAACAATGGATATATTGGAGAAATCAAATAATGACCAAATTATTGCTAATTGCTCTATTCTAGATGATCAAGGTTGATTTAAAGTTATAAAAAACATCATTAAGGTCATTGAAATCCTTTGCAATATGCTTGAACTTGAATGAAGGAATGTAGTGTTGAATTGTGCACATGATTAGAAATTCCACTATAAGAAGCTTGTGTCTTAGGAGGACATATTATAGGTGACATCCAATGGAACAACCCATGTTTTATGTCAACAATAATGTTGCTACAATATCTTTGGTGTTCACCATAACCTCTTGATATTATGGTAGATGCTATTGTTGACATAAAAATATGAGTTTTTACATTAGATGTTATTTAAGATTTGTAACCTAAAATATGAATTTTCTATAGCGTTTTGAAGAATTCTTTGCAAGAACAAGTTGAAGAGCAGTCAAAATGTTAAGTTACTCTACATCATTAATAGTAGGTGATTGTTGTAAACTATAGATACTAGAACACATACACATGCTCAAAAGCAAATCCACACTACAACACAAATGAACAACCATTCAAATAATAAACATCTCAAATGATTCCAAATGCTTGTATTTCGTCTCAATTAGACTAGTTTTGCACACAAACTAAAGTACACAAGAAAGAACCTCAAATTATATGAATTGACAACACTACTGTCATCTACAAACAACCCTCAAGGTATACCATCTCCTAAAATTCTATGAAAACCTTCACACACAAGACTTGAAGAAAATGAAGAAACAAAGGAGTGGCCTTAGGTTACAACCATTCCAAAAGAGCGGGGTCGCCATTTTGTGAGCCTTAGAACGTGAGCATGTGAACCTATGATCCTCTAATTTTGGTAAAATTTTTAGTGATTTTTAGGATGTAAACCTATTATTGTCTTTTAGGAATTTAGGATTTTTATAGCTAGTAACCCCCTTATGGAATTTGAAATTTGTGACTTTCAAAATTCTTTTTTTCAAGATTTTTTTTTTCAATTCCTTTTCCATTTTTTCATTTCTTTTGCAACTTTTTCACCCTCAAAAACCCCTTTTGATATCAAGAAGATCCAAGGAGGTAGATAGGCTTAGAGCTCTCAAAACTTGGTTTTTTTTCTAATTTTTTTTTGTAATTGTGTCACGAGTTCACATTTTTTGTGACTTTGTTACTCCTTACACTCTTCTCTCGGTACTAAAAGATCAATTTTTTTGGAAGGAGGATGCAGTCGTGAACTTTTTTTTATTTTTTATTTTTTGTGACTTGTCACCCCATAAAACCCTTCTTGGTACTGAAAGCCCCCTTGTTGGGTTTGGGATCCTAAACCTCAAAAATAAAATTTCAAGATTTTCAAAAAACAATTTGGAATGTATTGAAAGGCCCTTTGGAGATACAAGGGTTTGAAAATTTAAAATTTGTTAACCACACTTCTAGATTTTTGAAGTTGAAATGTAGTGGTCACTAAAAACATCCACCTCCTCCTCCTCCTCCAATATACACTACTTGTACATTGTTAATGCAATGAGAAAGCAAAATGTACCTCCAATTAGAGAACAATTTTAGATCTTAAGCATTTTGAAGACCTTCCCCTTGGTCTAAACTTCCAAATATGTGAAGATGGATCATTGCAAGAAACACTTCACGTTTTTTTTTCAAAAACGTAGTTTTTTGGTGTAGGATTGGTAGTCTTGTGCGTCTGAAATGTGCCTCTCAATGTCATCCATTGATTTTAGGTGCCTATAAATCTGGGCCATCGATTTAGTACTATGTAATACTATGCAGTACTACAGAGTGTTACAAAGTACTACTTGGGCCACTGGGAGCTAAAAATAGCATAAAAGGGGTCTATGGACCTTTTCGTTTTTAGTAATTAAAAAAAAACTCGAAAAATTATTTTTAAGAAATCTATTTTTCTAAACAAAATTGTATTCACATTGCAACAAAAAATTCCTCTAGGAAATTTTTTTCCCTCTTCATAGCCTTTGTACCTAGGAAGGTCACTTTGCCCCCATCTGTGCAAAAGACATGTTGATAATTTCATAAAAACTCATTGTCACCCCTTGTAATGTTAGTAGACCTCCAACTTGTTCAATTTGTGGCTTCAAATTTGGATTTTTGAGTCAAAAATAGGACTAAAAACCTCCAAAATGGCAAAGGCAGATACCCAATTGGGGGCAGTTTAAAAATAGTAAACTAACTTTAACAATTCTAAAAAAAATTACTCAACATCTAAAACTTTTGTGTGCACCTTCATTCCAAATTTCAAACCCAAAAGAGAAAAGATGCAAAAGTTATGAGCAAAAAACTACCTGTTGAAGGTCAAGGCGACAAAAAAAAGGACAAGTGTTTCTTGCAATCACCCAGATGCATAATAAAATTAATTGCACTTCAAGCAAAAGTTGAAAATTATGACTCATTGATCATATCTATGCATTGTTTGCAACTACCATTGCATCAATTAGCGTATATTAATGAAACATGAGACCTAAATTTAAAATTCTTTCTATAATCATTTGTAGCTTGAATACAAGTGATTTTCTCAAAGATTATGAATTATAATATAAATTTTGGTGATTTCGATGATTTTCACATTGTTTATTTATTGAAGCCATATTTAAATCGTTTTTTTTAAATTCAAGAAATGAATTTTGAAATGAATCACACTTGTATATTTTGAGAGAATATTGTATTAACTCCTAAAGTTCTTTGACTATGTTTATTCCAAAATTGCTCAAAAATTGCCATTTTTAGTACCAATATCAATTTTTTTCTTAAAAATAGTTTTTGAGATTTGTAACTATAGGATCTTGTAGTAAACTAGTTTTGTAAACATGTGCAAACATTTTAGAGTTTTTCACCATGTAGATTGCAAGATATTTGCATTTGAATGCTCAAAAATCTTTTTTTTCACCTTGTGAAAAACAAGGCATCTACACTTCAAAAGGCAAAAATCATATGAAAAATGGTCCAAAACGTTTGAGCCTCTTTTGATTCATTCTTGAGGCCAAGTATTGTACTTGCCTAAAAATTTTCAAATTGTTTAGAATTATACAACATATAGGAAAAAAATAGTAAGTAAAAAAAATAGCAAATGATTCAAAATACAAAATTTTCAAGAATTTGTTTATGAAATTGAAAAATTCCAATCCCAATGGTTGCAATGTAATAAACAATCTACATCCTATGATTTTATTTTTTTGAAAAATATTGAAAATTAAGTAAAATAAAGAACTTCAAAGTTTATTTTCGAATAAAGAATCTATAATTGCCTGCAAACAAAAAACCCTCATAACTTTTGACTCATTGATCAAAATGAATGATTCAAAACTTTCTATGTACACATAAGTGAAGAAAACTAATTTCAAAATTTTCATTATGAAGAAAAAGATTTTTTCCAATTAGTCCAAATTGTCCAGTTACGAAAGAAGAACATATTAGGCCATAACTTTTGGATCGTATTTCCAAATGTCTTGATTTTTAGTACACATTGAAGATATTCCTTGTCCCCACTTTCTATTAAAATTTGGGCCTAAAATATGAAAATCTCCTCACATGTACCTACCCAAAATTGCTATATTGCCAAATTTTGCATGTTGGTCCTTTAGGGGATAAACCGTGTACATCCTATTTGATTTGGAAGATGTTGGAATACTATTTCTTTATTATAGAGTGTCCATTTTACATATGAATTGGAGAATTAGAAGTATTACACATCTATATTGTTGATCCTATTTCTTAGCAAATAGTATTAGAAAAGCTCTTAGGTAAGCTTATTGTACACAATGACTTACATGGGATGTAAGAGTTTCAAAACATTTGCCCTCTTTTTCTAGAAGTCACTTAACTCCTAAAGGCCTTTGTTTGGAAATTGAACCAGTGAACAAGTAAAAATTTGGATAGATTCCTACAAAATCAATTTTAGTTAGATGTTCACAAAATTTGATATAAAGTGTAAACAAGTAAACCCTCAATGGGAATGAAATTTATTTTTCTAATCAAATATCCAAATCAAAAGTTATAATAAGCTTTATTTTTTTGGCAAATCAATTTAGGCATCTTTGAGGCATCTTTAGAAAAACCTTCATAAACTTTTAAAATTTGACATGTACGTAACTAATAAAATATAATATACATTTGTTTCAAAACAATACATTTTAGTACTCTAAAGACCAGAGTAAAGTTTTTTAGCTACGTTGAAGCAATCTTAAGAAAAACTTCTAACTTAATACCCTATTATCCTATAGATTATGAAGTCAAAGTTCTTAAAATTCTACCCACATATTCAAAGCAATCGTCTCTAGTTTTTCTTTGCTTAGAATTTCAATTAAATAATTTCCTCATTGCACAAGAAATAATAAAAAAATGACAAGTATAACACCATTTCACTTAACCTTTGTATTGCAAGGTAATTTAGAATCAACTTGACATCATATTTGCTTCTTAAGTTTTCCATGAATGAACCTAACATTACATACTTGTGAATGGCCAAAATCTACATTTTGGTTACAACAAAAATTTTATTCCAAGAAGGCTTGAACCTCATTTCAAGAGAATGGAATAAAAAATTCTTCTCATTTAAGTTAAAACAATATAATCTTTCAATCCACAGTTAAATGGTCTGAAATTTTTACCACAATGCATAACTTGTTAATTCACTTTTGTTCGGTTGGAATTCAAAACAAGAAATTTAATTATTGATTTTGGACAATGCATCAAAATTAACAGTTTTGGACTTTCCTAATCCATCAGGTAGCTTGCAATATATCACTCACAAACTTAAACAATGTCTAAGAAATTCAGAAAGGTGCATGATCTCCAGCATAGACCATGTCTGAGTTACTAGTTGCTAGTAATTTATTGGCTTTGAACAGAAGAGGAGTCTCTACACTGCATCTTAGGATACGTGCAAAGTGTGACATCACTGTCCAAAATACAACAAGATGTTGATTACACAAGATGTAAGCAATCAAAACATGAGAGCCAATGAGAACTTAGCATCAATTTTAGGTCACCTAGAGATATAAATACTTTGAAAATTCATAGCTTTTTCATACAATGTTCAAATAATGCATGCTAAAGTGAGGTGGAATCCCTCTGTCACTTGTCAATAATGTTCTATCAAAACAATTTATGTTTGATAATAGAAACTGTACTAAGTTACAGTTGGGGACAATTATGGGTGCACTTACCTTAAAGCGAATGTGAGGAAGTTTGAGTAGATTGCTACACAAAAAGTGAGTCAGTGCTACAGTGCCTCTCGTAGAGAAGTTGCTCGTCACTTGTAACTCTCATCTCCGTCGGAAACTCGTACAATACTCTGAATCTTCTTCTACTGACCTCAGCAAATGCCACGACGTCCAACCACCATACTTGATAAATCCCTGTGCATGAAACGGAGCGATTGAACTGGAGCAGTACAAGTCCTTCCAATGCTTTTAGACTCGAATAGAGGGAGAAAGGAGAACCGACGATATTCTGTCACAGGGTTTGGTCATAGACCCTGCATGAGTATCTCGCTTTGTCTAAGCAGAGGTCCCTGTGTAACATCACCAAGATGTTGATAGAATAAATTTCAAAGCTTTAAAGAATGCGGCCAAAACTGATATCCAAGAGACCAGCACCAGACAGCGACAACAGGCAGACAAATGTGCTCAACAAGGAAAGTTGAGAAACTCACTTAACACCTGGAATTGATTCAGAAGTTCTCGGACTTTCCAAAGAAAACGTGATTCATAGATCGATAAATCGGAGCAAGCCACCGTCAGAGCCGTTGAGGCGACGTCTCAAACATAACCAAGCTGCCAAATCGTAAACGTCATCATAAGCAAAAGGTCACAGTTCTAGATCATAAAAGTGATTCTCAACAATATGAATGAAAATCTTACATGAACGTGACCCAACATGACCAGAAATACAGTCATCAAACAGATCTACTCTTTTTAAAGAGCTGCGACCATATCGAGCTTCTCATTGACAGACACTGCTTGAAATCAGTCTTGGGTCTTAAATGTTGGAGAATCCAACATCTAAGCAATTATAGCACGTCTCCTCTGAATCGAAGTATCTGGTCCCATGCATACACAAGATCGAGGTTATGAAGAAGAGAGGCACTCGAATATTCTTCTAAATCCAAACAAGAGCTAAAGATGATAAACTGCAGTGTAAGGACAGTGAACATACCGTTTTACGAGAGAAGATGGGTTGTATGGGAACAAATTTCGTCGGCACAACCGTTCAATTGAGGCCTTCAACTGAGACAAGCAATTAATTGATTCCTTCGCCAAACCCAGAGAACTGGGTTTACGTGAAAGCTCCATCGTCCCAGGCTTGATGAAGAGTCCAGTGCAGAGCATGAGGTATCGCAAGAACAAAGTACCGGTAGTCTCCGAGATCAAAAAGTCCAGTAAAACCGTGTGATCATAAGACAGCGTTTGTAGGAAAGCATGAAAGAGTTCCGCTGGACTAAGAGCAGGGGCGATGGTCAACTTCGTATCCTCTAGGGCAAGTAACGATGATCTCAACTTCGTGAGCAATAATAAAGTTTCAATCATCAAATCATCCTCATCCAAATACAATCCCACAAACGCCATGGAAAAGTCTTCAAGCCCGTCGGCAGTGACGGCATCACTCTGTAATCTTAGCCAGTCTTGAATAGCCGCGCTTGCCTCTTGCTTCAGATCTTTCTCTAACAGATCTCCACACTGACATGAGGTTTGTATGTCGCCAGTATCTACTGACTTCCCCCAAATTCTGCTACAAGTATTCGAGCAGTGCAACCCATGGTGATGAATTTCAGTGCTGGCTAGAGGAGCACGGTCCTCAAGTTCTTTTCGGTCCTCAGGGTTATTTCTATTGAAAGAAAATCGATGAAAAGTACACTGCCTAACAGCTTGGTTAGGATCGCCCTGATTGACTGTAAGGGACCATATCCGAAATAGTAGGAAGACAGCTCGGCACTGCAAGTGTTTTCCAGAACGAGGAAGGGATTCGCTGACCTGAGTATGTACAAGCGATGTAAGGAAGGAGGAACGCATGACGCTGTTATCTTTTGAACAGGTACCATTTTCCAGAAGGGAGAAGCCTATAAGATCAGCGCCCTCTTCGCGCAAGGCTTGTAAACATTGAAGAGCAAGATTGGGCTTGACTTCAAACCACTTGGAGAGTCCGATCATTATTCGCTGCACAATAATCAAACATTGCAAAATGATTCAGGATCAAGTTCACGACATCATGGAAAATGTACCCTACTAAACTCAGAAAAGTCACTAAAGAGGAGCAAGCAATACCAGAAATTTATGTCGCAAGAACGAAGAGGGACAACGCACAGAAGGAGTATGCTGATGTGGTGACAAGGCAATCTCAGAAAGCAGTGGTACACAACCTCCAATCTTCTCAACTAATAATAACTGTAGTTCTGTGTTTGTGGAGGTTACACCGTCGGTCTCCAGATCACAGCATGCTATAACTGTGCATAAAAGTTGTAGGAGAGCACTCCATGCGAGACCTCTTTCTGAACACAAGGAATGGCCCTGACTGCCCGTCTCAGGACACGTCATCTTGACTATTTTGCAAATCTTTTCTGCCAAAAGGCTAAGAAATACTTCAGTGTGCTCATCCACAGTTACGTTCTCGTTGACGCAGGATTTTAAAATGCATCGTACAATCTCTAGACCACGAACAACAGGGGCCCAGCTCTTATTTGAATCATTTACTTTACGGTCTACTGGTTGGATTACAGAACTCGGAACACCATTTTCTTTATTGCCATCTATTTCAACTATCGTCCCTTTACCACGATCCCGACTGAGTATATTCCAGATGTGATTAAGGAGGGAGCACCAAGACGACATCTGCACACAAAAATTCGGTGTGAGACTGGCTGTCACGTACAACCAAAAGGTGTGGACTGTGGAAGTACACTACTGCGAGAATTCAGATTCTGCTCACAACTTGAAGAATAGAGGAGAACAGGCTCCGAGCAGAAAAGAAAGATGCAAAATCACTCTATTCCCGATATAGCAAAACACGTACCTGAGCCTTTAAGATAAAATAATCTGATAACGCAATCAGAATCTTCTTCACAGAGTGCCCCACAAAGTCGTTCTCGGCTTCTATAAGACGAACCTGCAGTACCACCACAAGATAAGCATACCTCACAGCAAATCATCTCACGTAGAAGATACTATTTACATCACTTCAAGCATTTTTAACATATGAAGTGTGCTTTCATCGGGAGATCACTATAGAGCTGTGGAGAGATCACTTTGCGCACAAGAATCAAGTCTGAAAAGATCAAATTCTTAGTACTACGAATGAAATCCTCAAACAATTTCGAAGTGAGGTTGTAGACAATAGACAACCCTATTTCCATTCAAAGATCACTGGCCTACGACATTTAGCCAAACCATCCTTACAGCACTTGCTAGACATTTAGCCAAGTCATACTTACACCACTTGCTAAGGAAAGCCAACTAAGAGCATGACTAGATGAGTTGCTGTTGGTACTAGGGTTTAAGACATATAAGAGACGGGATCAGGTCCCTACGGGTTTTCTACCCTCTATCTTTCTATCAAAACCTAGTCTAGTACAGTTCCCGAAGATGGGCCGAGATACGCGTGTTCTATTTTAAAGGTCTTCCATCACCTAACCTAAAATTCATAGATTCAAGAGCTCACCAGATTGGCAACATTCTGAAGGATATCATCCAATGAAACTGACTTGATCACACCTACATGTTCGTCACCAGCATAATCCTGAAATCTGCTTCGCTTCTTCTCTTCCCACCCCCAAGTACAGTGGTCAAATCAGTCATGACAGAGGGCGGTGCAATCGAGAATGTAAAAAAACAATCGCGTCAATCACGTTCAACTAGTACTAAAATATCAAACCATTGATCAGATTTCGAAAGCCAATGGGCCATTTAAGCTATCAGGGGTACTCCCTAGCCTTCCAAGATGGTCTAACTCCTGAAAAGATAAAAGTAAAGAGAGGTAGCTTACAGAAACTCCTACACCCACGCCAGTTCGCTCCATTTCATTCGCGATAGCCAAGAGCGTAAAAATCTGGCGCCATTTAAACAATATCACATTCACACCATTTAAACACAACACTCGTTGTAGCTCAAAGAGTAACACCGACACACGTTTCTAACCCATATAAGAACAAGATTCATGGTTTAAAGGTGACCAATTCGATCGATCATACTGTGAAAATCATAGAATTCAGAGAGGATCACTAGAATCAGAGAAGAACATTGCCAATTTAGGTTCATAGATAAAAAAAAATGATAGAACCGGACAGATTGTAGTGACCAATTCGGGAGTCTTCATACTTCAAAGGTTCAGTTTGACCTCTAAAAACCATAGCTACAACAAAAAAAAACTTGCAGAGACAGATAACAAGAAAAACAGGAGTGTCGAACCTCGTTCAACTGTACAAGCTGCTCTTCCCATCCATCTGATAAGTTCACCAAACGTTCCATATCCATTCAAACGAAAAGCTGGAGAAGACGACATAAGAAAGGAGTCGCGGCTCTTCACTTCGAAAAAAAGCAGATAAAGATCTGGACTCTAAAAATTTGTGGTTACGTACTCAGAAACCCTGAACCCGCTGGACGATTGGTTCTGAGAACTACCCTCAAGCCAAAACCATAAAAAAAAGAAACCTAAAAAAATCTAAAACCCTAAACCCTAGTAAAACCCTTGAAACCTTGATCGATTGAAATCGAGCTGGTTTATTCGGCATACGAACGATGTTCATAATTCTTATCTTAAATAAAAATAACCTCCGATAAGAACGATGTTCATAACCGATTGTTGACTTTTCAACGCTAACGTGGCTCTATGGCATAGCTTTCTCATCACCATCACAAGTTGAAACTTATAACTTTTTTTCCTTTTAAGTTGCTTTCTATACCTTTGGATCATGATGATCAAAGGTTGTAATTGAAAGTGAACAACCAGTTAAGTCCAACAACCTTCTTGCCGCTAGCGTGGCTTTGAAGGTTATCTAATACATAATTTTTATCTTAGTCGAGAGAAAATAACCTCTAATAGGGATGATATTTAGTCATAATTCTTATCTTATTTGAGAGAAAATAACCCTTATGGCAACCACTCCATTGCAGATAAGGTACTATGCTTGTAAAGTGACCTTTTAACCCTTAAAGAGTATACCTATAACCACTGATTTTAGAAGTTGTTGCTCATCACTTTATTTGTTGTTATTTTGGAAATGGATATGTATGAAAAGTTTTATATTTATGTTTTAGAGATGAAAAAATGCCTCTTCTACGTCACAAAAATTTTAGATTTTTTTAAGGAAAATTGATTTTTGTGAGAATTTTTGAAGAAAAAGTGAAGAAAAATCACATCAAATAGAACATTATTTCAAGAAATCTAAAAATTCACCCTGTGTGTATATATTACAGTGATAAACATTATGGTGTAAACTCAATTTTTGTATCATTCTATAATTAAAATGTAATAGACATTGAGAATACTTTCAAAGTTCAAACCACAATAAAATATTCAATATTATAAATTTTTCAAAAATTCCAATTGGAATAGAAACTACAATAGATGACCTTCATTTCATTAGTTGGTCTCAAACTCAAAAAATATAATTTTTGTGAAGAAATTTCAGATTTAAAGCAAGGAGTAACCCAAAATACACTTAAATTGTGTATTTTGCCATTTGTTTTCTTTACTTACTTCTCAACTACATAAAAACAAACACTAGTTCTAGACTAAAAATTCAATTTGATACTCTTTGTAAGTAAACATAAAAAGGTTAATAAAAAAATGTGGATGAAGAAGCTACCTCTAATCTCTTCTAATGACCTTGGACTGTCATCCAAATACCACAAAAGAGTCTTGGCAAAAGTACAAGGTTAAAGGGCTAATTGGCCTTTTAGTGGTTTTGAGATGTCCCAAAGTATTTTCCCTTATCTTTCACTTGAAGACAAATTGATGCATACATAACATTTAGTAGCATTAGTTGGCACTGCCTTTGGAGGATGTGGAATATTCGCCCCCCCAATAGTGTTTCATCAATAACTACTAAAGTAGAGGATGAAGAAGCTGCTAGGGTGTGGAATATGCCACACCCTTCACTGTCGAAGGAAGGCAGTGCCACAACATGCTACTGAATGTTATGTAAGTGGTCTCATATTTTATATAGCATTTATTATAATTTAATTATGAGTTTCCAAAGAAATTTACCATAGGGACTTGTTCTTGACTTGTAGCCTTTACAAAACCATGAGAGGATTTCTAGGCCCCTAGAAGACCGTTTCAGGATTGTTCCTTGAAACTGTTCCCATTGTTGTAGACCAGCCCCCTGCTAGTTTGAATTTTGAAAAAAAATTTAAGAAAAAATTTCCAAAAAACTTCAGAATGTATTAAAAAAAATGATTTAATTTTTTTTAAAAAATATTCTAAAAATATTTAATAATTAATTAATTAGTATTTTTTGATGTGGCAATTGCTCGACCACATCAGTATAGCGTTTCCAACATTCCCACAACGTTCTCAATATTTGGGAACTCACACTCTTCTAAACTGGCTAGAAATCTTCTTATGCCACATACACATGGTTTGAAAAAAGATATGGCTTTACCAAAAATAAGCATTGTAGCGTGCAAAAAATAATAGAGAAGACTTCTAATTAAATGTGACCTTCATCTAAATTTAAATGGAAGCTTAAGTCAATTATTATTAAGATTTTTTAGCATATGTAAGAAGTTAGTTGATTTGCCAATTCTTATTTTGAAAAAATCTAATGGACACCTATCCACTTAGTTAGAAATGGAACCATTGTGGCTCTTACACCAACCATTGAAGAAGTATTAACCAAACCTTATTATGCTCCATAATATAATCAATAATCCATCCCCCAACCATCACACATCCATTTCAAAGCCTCCTAAAAGATGGTTTGAAGAAGAGGTTCTATTTAAGAGCACACTACTATAAACCATAAGGTAAACCACCCTATTACAAGCAAAATTACTAATTTGTCCTCATGTCATTGCAAATTGTTGAGGCTCTTAATTCTTTTTACATAAAGTTAAATTTGAGAAACAATAAGAAGTAAGAACTATTGAAACTAAAATTTCTAGACAAATTAAGCATGAATTTGTTAATAATTTTTGACATGTATTGCTAAATTGGCCCAAAAGAATTTTTGGACTATCCCAAAATTGACAAAAGTGCATTTATAATGTTCATTTGACTCACCTAAAGCAATCACAATTAATATTTCTTAACATGGCCAAAACATGAAGGCCTAAAAAGTCACTTCATATAATGGATTTATACTTCAGAGGTGAAAGGTTCCTATTCATGTAGTCCCTAATCATTCCATTACTGACACCTAAGACATTTATTGTCAGCTTGTAGCTAACTCATTTATTAAGAAAACATTGTCATAGGTTGTTGCAAGACTTTGATGGATCATATACTTGGTATTTAGAATGGATCTTTCATTTGAAATGGGATAGTTTATCTTAGTCGGCACTCAATCTACTATAGAACTTGCAAATTTTATTTCAATATTTGAAACTTGTTACTTGCACAAAATAGTTCTTCCAAGGTAACCTTTGTGGATTTCCTAAGAAACTCAAACTCCAAATCGACACCTATTAAACTATTAAAGTAAATCTTTCTAGCCTTTAAGTGACTACTTGTGAGTTACCACATTGGCTCACCAATTAATTTTAGAATACTTGATGCAAAGCAAAGGAGATTGTGGATTACCAATTCATTGTAAATTTATAATTTGAATAAATAAATTATTGTTCTGTACAAAACAGCAATAAGATGGAGTTTAAAGGCGCCGATGATAGGATTGTAGCGTAGGTATCTGAGAATTGGGACATGGTAGAAGTAGATTCCAAAGTACTTATTTAGCCTCACTTTATTTTATTTCTATTAGTATCAAAATCATTGATTAATTAGAAGTTAGGTGTAAGACAATATGGGAGATTTGAAGGCAAGGGGGGGCCGTTTTAGGATTGTTTCTGTGCTTGTTATGTGGAGTTGTGGGACAATAAACCAACCCATAAGGGTTTAATTTTCAAAAAATTTAAAAGAAATAATATTTAAAAAATAACCAATATAAAAAATAAAAATAAAAAACTATTTTCTAACATAGTATAGTAGTCTCTCAACTATATAGCACATTCCTACAGCCTAAGAACTCAAAAAGCTTGTAGTCTTCTAATGCCCTCAAATCTCCTCTAATAATTAGACCTTCTAGTCTACTAAAATACAAAGTTTGAATTCAAATTCCTATAGATAATATTTAAAGGATTTTAAAAACATCTCACATTTACAAAATAGATTTTAAAAAAACCAAAAAGCCAAGAAGATAGAGTAGGATGGTCAAGAAGGCTAACTTTGGATAAGAACTACTACTACCATTACAATGAAAATAAGTCTTCTAGAGGGTTGCCTTGAGAGGGTTTCCTAGTTGTAAATAGTAATGATTGTTTCAAATATTTTTTAATATATTAACTTTCTTCTTGCATTACAAAGAATTTGACTTTGTGAAATGCCATTTGGCTTTCAACTGTGGTACAAAAATAGGGGAAATTAAAAATTAAAAATTAAATTAAAAATTAAAAATAATAAAATAATAAAAATTCTTAGAATCACCAATATGACATGGCACAACTTGTACCACATCAATAATTGAATTTTTTTTAAAGTTTTTGAATTTTTGGATTCTTGAATAATTTTTTGGCTATAATTGCACTATTGCATGCAATCTTGCAACCTTGTGTAGGCCTATTTTTTTGTAATACGTACTTTGATTTTGCATCCTTTGATAGTTTTGTTTCATTTTCTAAGTTATTCTCAACAGTTTTGTAGTGTGAAAGATACTCAATTTCGAAGTTTTTGTAGAATTAAAAAATTAAGAAATTATTTTTCCTTTTATTTGGTTACTGATGAAGTTCAAGCGCTCTCTCTGGCCTCCATGTGCGCGGGCCTACGTTACCATTGCTGCCCTCACCAAACTTCCAGACACTTTTCGCCGTTTCCAGACCTCTGTAGACATCATCGCACCTTATATTTTCGCAGGAGGACGATTTCCATCGACGTTAGGGTTTAGGTTAAGCTATGGAGGGGTTGAAGAAGTTGGAGTATCTATCGCTGGTGTCCAAGGTGTGCACAGAGTTGGAGGCCCACATCGGGTGCAGCGACAAAATTTTGGCGGAGTTTATCATCGACTTGGCGCAGAAATTGGATACGCAGCAGGAGTTCGGGAGGGTTTTGAAAGCCAACGATGCGGAGATGCCGGAGTATTTCGTCAAGACCTTGTTCACGATCATTCGCGCCATCTTGCCGCCAGTGAGCCGGGACAAGTTGAGCAAGGGTTTAGGAGGGGACAATAAGGACTTGAAGCGGAGTGCCTTTCCGGGGTTGGCTGTGCCGGACAGCAAGCAGCGCGTGCGGGAATTGGAGGACGAGCTCGAGGCCGATGGCGTCGGGGTTAGGGTTTCTGAGCGCGGGGGCAGAGATAGGGGTAAGGATAGGGATAGGGATAGGGATGTAGACGGGCGACGAGAGGTTAGGGTTTCCGATCGCGGGGGCAGGGATGGAGACGGGCGACGAGGGAATGGCAGGTATGAAAGTGGTCGAGGGAGAGGTAGGGACGATGATATCGAGGATGGAGATCGGGGAGTTGTTAGGGCGTCGATGGTGGACGAGCCGGAGCTGTATGGGATTTACCGAGGCAGAGTCTCCCGGATTATGGACTATGGTTGCTTTGTGCAGTTGTTAGGGGTTAGGGATCGGAAAGAGGGTTTGGTTCACGTGCATAATATTGCATCGCGGCGTGTTGTGAATGCGAAGGATGCTGTGGAGCGGGACCAAGAAGTGTGGGTGAAAGTGCTTTCTGTTAGTGAAAAGAAAATTAGTCTTAGTATGCGAGATGTGGATCAAAAGACTGGAGAGGATCTGCTTCCTATGAAACGGATCACTGCTGAAGAAGAGAATTTTCGTGCGAATCCGTCTAGCTCTAGCCTGGCTCCTGAAATGCGGAAGGGACTTTCGGGGATTACGATTGTCGAAGAAGATGAGAACACGTCGAACAGGAGGCCAATGAAGAGGATGAGTTCTCCTGAGCGGTGGGAGGCCAAGCAGCTGATTGCGTCAGGTGTATTGGGGGTCAAGGATTATCCGATGTACGATGACGATGGGGGAGGAATGTTGTATCATGATGAAGGGGCGGAGGAGGAGCTCGAGATTGAGCTGAATGAAGATGAACCGGCTTTTCTTCGCGGTCAAACAAGGTATTCGGTTGATGTGTCGCCGGTGAAGATTGTGAAGAACCCTGATGGGTCGTTGCAAAGAGCTGCCATGACGCAGTCGGCGCTTGCGAAAGAGCGAAGAGAGTTGAGAGAGCAGCAACAACGGACGATGCTGGATTCTATACCGAAGGATTTGAATAGGCCCTGGGAGGATCCCATGCCCGAGACTGGTGAGCGACATCTCGCCCAGGAGCTGAGGGGGGTGGGTCTGTCGGCCTACGATATGCCGGAGTGGAAGAAGGACGCCTTTGGGAAGGCTCCAACGTTCGGGCAGCGGTCCAAGCTTTCGATTCAGGAACAGAGACAGAGTTTGCCTATATATAAACTCAAGAATGAACTCATCAAGGCTGTGAATGATAATCAAGTGTTGGTGGTGATCGGAGAGACAGGTTCGGGGAAAACAACGCAGATGACGCAGTACCTCGCAGAAGCTGGGTATACTACCAGGGGGAAGATAGGCTGCACGCAACCCAGGCGAGTCGCTGCCATGTCTGTGGCAAAGAGAGTAGCGGAAGAGTTTGGATGCCGACTTGGGGAGGAGGTAGGGTATGCGATCCGGTTTGAGGATTGTACTGGACCTGAGACGGTGATCAAGTATATGACAGACGGTTTTCTTCTGCGGGAGATTCTGATCGACGAGATGTGTGCTCCGTATTCGGTCGTTATGCTTGATGAAGCGCATGAGCGTACCATCCACACAGATGTCTTGTTTGGGCTTTTGAAAGGGCTTGTGAAACGGAGGCCTGACCTGAGGCTCATCGTCACCTCTGCAACGCTGGACGCGGAGAAGTTTTCGAGATACTTTTTCGACTGCCCTATTTTTACCATTCCTGGAAGAACTTATCCTGTGGAAATACTGTACACGAAGATGCCAGAGACTGATTACTTGGATGCTGCTCTGATTACTGTCATGCAGATTCACCTTACTGAGCCTGAAGGGGATGTCCTTATCTTCTTGACAGGGCAAGAAGAGATTGACACGGCATGCCAAATTCTGTTTGAGCGGATGAAGGGTCTGGGGCCCAATGTTCCGGAACTTATTATTCTTCCCGTTTACAGTGCTTTGCCGAGTGAAATGCAAACAAGGATTTTCGAGGCCCCACCACCAGGTACAAGAAAGGTTGTCGTTGCAACGAACATTGCTGAGGCTTCTCTCACCATTGATGGAATCTACTATGTCGTGGATCCTGGATTTGCGAAGCAGAATGTTTACAACCCGAAGCTAGGTTTAGACTCCTTGGTGATCACTCCCATATCACAGGCCTCTGCAAGGCAACGAGCTGGACGTGCTGGAAGGACAGGACCTGGCAAGTGTTACCGATTGTACACCGAAAGCGCGTATCGGAATGAGATGCTGCCTACAACAGTACCAGAAATTCAAAGGGTTAATCTGGGTTTGACGACCCTGACAATGAAAGCAATGGGAATCAATGATCTCCTATCATTCGATTTCATGGATCCCCCTCCGCCTCAAGCACTTATCTCTGCGATGGAACAGCTGTACAGTCTTGGAGCTCTGGATGAGGAGGGACTTCTGACGAAACTCGGAAGGAAGATGGCAGAATTTCCTCTGGAGCCGCCTCTTTCTAAGATGCTTCTTGCCAGTGTAGATTTGGGTTGCAGTGACGAGATTCTGACCATAATTTCCATGTTGCAAGCTCAGAATATTTTTTACAGACCACGAGAGAAACAAGCGCAGGCTGATCAGAAGAGAGCGAAGTTTTTCCAAGTAGAGGGTGATCATTTGACACTGTTGGCAGTGTATGAAGCTTGGAAGGCGAAGAACTTTTCAGGCCCTTGGTGTTTCGAGAACTTTGTGCAGTCTCGGTCATTGAGGAGGGCACAAGATGTGCGGAAGCAGCTTCTTACAATCATGGACAGGTACAAGTTGGACGTGGTGAGTGCGGGCAGGAACTTTACAAGGATAAGAAAAGCAATAGCAGCGGGCTTTTTCTTCCATGCTGCACGGAAGGACCCCCAGGAAGGCTACCGGACTCTGGTAGAGAACCAACCAGTTTATATTCACCCAAGTAGTGCTTTATTTCAGAGGCAACCTGACTGGGTTATCTACCATGAATTGGTCATGACCACGAAGGAGTACATGCGGGAAGTGACTTTGATGGACCCGAAGTGGTTGGTTGAATTGGCTCCACGGTTCTTCAAGGTTGCTGATCCCACAAAAATGAGCAAAAGGAAACGGCAAGAGCGGATCGAACCTCTTTATGATCGTTACCATGAGCCAAATTCATGGCGTCTGAGTAAGAGACGAGCTTAAGTATCGTAGGGCAATCTCGGAGCAAGGATAGTCCCTTTCTGAGCTTTCAGCATTACCAGGTGATATTAAATTTTTATGATCTGGTGCGTCACTGCATATTGTATGGATATCATAGGTGACTGCAGCAGTTATTTCCACTTGTTTACCTTAGTAGACTCCAATGTTAGTCTCACTAGTCTGTCAAGAGGAGCCTTGCTCACATGTATTCTAAGCTGTTCTCAACAGGGTCGTTGTTCACTGTGAAGGTCCAGGCTAGCACTTTAGAAAGTTCCTGTTTTGGCACAAATAGTTTCAGCAGAAACTATTTGTCAGTTCTATAGGAAGCTGTAAATGGCTTGTAGTTCACATAGGCTCTCAATCATAGGTAGATCTTTAAGACCATGAAACTGATGCTCGAGAAAATTACTGAAGCTTTAATCTTGACGGTTTTCGTCAATGTGCAGTGCTGAACACTGGACGCCCCGTTGTATGGATACTAGTTCTCGTTGGATATCGGGATAAATTTTCAGGGACGGATTAGTGTTCTTTGGTTTCAGGGGTTTAGTTTGAGAATCACGATGTGCAGTCTAACTAAGTGCTCAAGAATATAAGATCAATATTCCACTGCTGGTTGTTATGAATGACCGAATTAAATGATTTGCTTCAGGCGAGATTGGCGTTCAATTGAGCCAGCCATTGTAATGCTGCTGATTGAGTCTGAATGTTCAAATGAGCTGCTTCCACAGAATTTTCATGTGTATTGTACTATACCTATCTCCTTTTACATTTTTTCATTCAGACTCAATCAGCAGCATTACAATCCACTCAAAAGATGTGACTCTGCAAATAATGTTTCACATTAGAATCATATCCCTTCTTTACTCTAGAGTACAACCCCGCTTGAGTTTTAAGACCAACGTGTTTACAGGCCCCAATCTACAAAATACTTGTCTTTCAAGAAGGTCAAAATCTTCACCAATATTTATTATGGGACCTCCAGAGGACGTTGACGTCCGACATTCGGAATGTGGGCAGCGTTCCCTTGGATGTTGACAGAGAACTTGAGAAGAACATGTGGAGATTAGTCGTCGTTTAGGGTTCGGAGTAGCGTTGCTATGGCATCCGAGTCAATGCACGCATTCAGAGTGAGCCCCTGCAGAGTTTGATTGTGTCGCAGCGTGAGGGCGAGATTATCCACAACTTTTTTCTTTTTTTTGAAACAAATGAAACGCAATTTCATTGCCGATTATCCACAACTTGGTTGCTCATGTCGACAAACCCCAACTGAAGTTTGTGTGTGTGAGCTAGCTCGCGTGGGTTCACATTGTTGCCACATATGGGGTGAGGTGCCTTGGGCATGTGATCTCAAGTGGGGTTTCGGTTGAGGTGCTCCTCCCTCATGCAACTTTTTTTTGCTTCATTGGTGAAGTTAGCGGAGTTTACCCATGTGGCTCAAATCAATGACGCTAACGTGAGAGTTTGGAGTCGTGAGCCTGTGAGCTGCGAGTGTGGAGCTATCAAACCAAAATTTTTATTGTTTTCTTTTTCATTTTTTTTTGCAAAAGTTTTGAAAATTTTACTATTTATGATAAATTTGTTACCTATGACCGTGTCACCTATAACTGTGGTTATGTGAAATGTTAATTTTTGAGGTCTGTATTTGTATTCATTGGAGTTAGATGCCTTCAAAGTTTTGGTTTTAGGATATAGCATTCAATTTATCCATTACCCTAGAATGGATAACGCTTTTAGTAAAGTAGACCCTTGTCATACTACATATATGAACATGATATAGTTTTTAGGTGAAGCTTTATCCCATTTTTTTTGTACTTCAATGTCTCTTTAATTAAACTAATTATATCTTTCCTTTTTAATTTTTATGTATATCTTCTTGCCTTAGTTTTCCTTTTGTTCCCCATTTTTTTCATTGTCTTTGCTTTCTTTTTTATCTTCACTTTCCCATTAATTTCTCAAAATTAATACACTAATTTCGTCACTTTCTTCACTTCCTCATTCATTTCTTTGTAGGACTTTATTCATTTTTTTTAGTTTACATTTTTTTCGTTTCAACAATATTCATATGCATATCAACATGGAACAATACATTAGTTGTACACCAAAAATTATTTGTAAGAAATATAAGTACATGAAGTGACCTTTGTAGTTTTAGCTAATAAAACTTTGTTTAGAACCTCAAGAATAAGGACTCTTCAAGAACATCAATTCCAATGCATGCAAAGATTGAAGTTGAATCTTTGGAATCTACATGAGTTTCAAAATCTTAGTTGAGAAAAATCTTCTTTAAGTGATGGGAATTTCTTTGAATCCTAATTTGATGATATGGTGTAAAGAATTTGAATGACAATTGAAATTGGATTATTAAAGCTCTAAACTAAACAAAAAAATATGGTTGTAGAAGCCATTGCTCTAATGATTTTAGGTAGTTTAAAGTTTGTTGTTGTTTTGTATTTATAATGAACATAGGGTACACAAAAATAGCACAAAAAAAAAATTCAAATGAGATATAAATTACATGAAATAAGAAGAATTTAGAAATTCAAATAAATATAGCCCTATAAAATTTACAAAATTTACTTATATAGCCCCTATATAATTTGTATGGTACCATTGAACACTCTATGTATTGCATCCCCCAAGACCAATCCAAAGGAGTTTAATTCAAATTCAAGACAACAATTACAACCATTGTCCTAAACCATTTGTTATCAAACTAAGCCAACTAAGCATTTTTTAGAAGATCCAATGTTTGGCACCCTATTTTTTTTCCTAGTAAACAAGAAAATGTAGGCTTTTTCCAATACCCTATTTTATATATAACTATCTATGAGATAAATTATCAATGCTATAGTAGATCTACTAAAAGTATAAAATTTTCCTTCAATGAATTAAATTGACCTTATTTTTTATCTCATGACAATTTCTACTACACTGAGATTCCTCCTTTCAGTAGTTACTATTAATTTTTAAAGTAGAAGTTCTCTAGACCTTGCAAACCTTGGCTATAGGACTAAATTCTAAATAATAAATAATCAACTTATCACAATTAGGTAAGAGAACAATTAAATGGCACTTTTGGGGTACTTTCAATAGAAGTCTACTTGCCAAGTATGGATATATGGGATGCTTCTTAGAGTCATTTTTAAAATTTACTTGAATAGTAAGGTCCAATAATCTTATGAACTTTCAAATTCTTACAATTTTGATTGAGATAAAGGGAATTGTGGAATGTCCATATACAATTGTACACTAAAAAATGAACATAACTTTAACCCCTAAAGGTTTTTGACTATGTTTTCAATAAAAACTACTCCAAAACTATCATTTTTAGAACAACTACCAAATTTTTTTTTTAAAACTTTTGGAATAATGTTACCATAGGATCTTTTAGTGCACTAGTTTGAGAGCATGTAGAAAAAATTTGAGAAAATTTCTCCAAGTAGATTTCAAGATATTAGTGTTTGAAGTTACAAAAATCTTTTTTTTACCACTGCGGAAATCCGGGCAGCTGCAGTTCAAAGGGTCACATTTGTATGAAAAAATGACCGAAATGGTTGTAATTCTTTGGATTCATTCTTCAAGTCAAGTTGGCTACATGCTTGGAAATTTTCAAATCATTTGGAATTGTACAACATGTCCCCAAAAAATAATAAGTAGAAAGAAACAAAAAATGATTCAAAATACTAAATTATTAACAATTAATATATATTAAATTAAAAAATGCCAATCCCAATGGTTCTAATTTTGTAATAAACAATCTACATCCAATGTTTTAATTTTTTTTCAAAGATATTAAAGATTGAATTAAATAAAGAACTTCAAAGTTTATTTTAGACTAGCCATTCTCTAACTTCTTATGAACTACCTACAAACTAAAATTCTTCATAACTTTTATCTCATTAATCCAAATGGCATGAATCAAAGCTTCCCATGCCTACATAAATCTAAAAAACCAATTTCAAATTTTTATTTTTAAAAAAAGTGATTTTTGAAGAAGTTTTTTAAGTTGCCCAGGATGCCCGCCAAATAGAGAAAAATCACATATCATGCAATAACTTTTTGATCGTATAGTCAAAAGTTATGAAAATTGTTGAGCCTCAAAGCTACTCCTTGGGTGCATGTTTAGGAAAAATTTCAAAGAAAAAAAATAAAAACTCCATCCGTAATAAGCTGCCCAAAATTGCTATGTTGTCAAAAAAACTCAGTTTGATCCTTTAGGGGTTTAGTTGTAAATCCTTCTAATATCACACTAAAGTTTATTGCATCAACATTACAAATGTACACACAATGTATTTGAAATCATACAAAGAGTTTGATATTTTGTATACACAATCTATAATCTAATTTTGCCACCATTTGCTAAAATTACAACTTGTATTTAATGTACACATTAGAAATGAGCCTCCACTTGAATTGCTTGTATAGATTCTTGCTTGTTTTTTCACCCAATTGCAAAAAATCTTTGGCTATTTTTCAAGGTTAGTCTTTGAAATGATAGATACTATGTATAATAAATCCATACTATTGTATGATTTTAAGTTATTCATCTTCCACTTGTCATGAACTTGGAAGTCCATTTCATTGCAATTTGAGTCTAGTTTGTAGTCTCAAAATTGTTTCTTACTATGCTAGCTTCCTAAAATTGTTGAACTTCCTTGTGACAACTGATTGAAAGAAGTTTGTACGTTCAGTGTGCTTATGATTTATTGGGTAGGACATTACATTCGTCCAACTAAGTACAATCAACATGGAAGGAACACAACAAAGAAATACACCCTAGAGGCTGATTTTGAGAGCACAGTTGGTTACTAGTGCTTCCACTTCGGTGGAAACCGACTGAAGGGAATTTGTAAACTTGTTGGCTTCTGTGTGGGAATATTGAGTTCCATTGAAAATTAGCTGTAGGAGATGTGTACATAAACAGGGGGATGGTGTTTGGGTGTCTGGGGTTTAACCTAATGTTCACACTTGCACTTATAGAGTTACACTTACGGACAGTTACAGAGAGTTTACAGAGAGTTTTAGGGTTTCGGATTTCGGGGTTTGGGGCGCTTTGGGTTTAGGGTTTGCGTGCTCAGTCTTAGGATTTGCGTGCTTTGTATAGAATTGGCGAACAATAAGTCGGTCCACAGAGTTTGCCTTTACTGATTCAAAAATACTCTAGCGTGTAGGCCCATCTACATTCCTGCAGTAGTGCTATTACACAAACCGCACTACTCACAGGCACGTCCGTCACCAAGTAGTGAATGCTTAACGTGTTAGGGAACCCAGCGTATTGACAAAAATGCAGTTGAATACCAAATTCAGACGACGCGGAAAAGATTGCCAAAGTCTCAGATATCCAAGGAAGGTTTGGAAGCTGCATTAGCTCTCAAGCCCGGCAGGGCGAAAGCTTTAGGCGGCCACTGCGAATGTTTTGAGAAACAAGCCTACAGATTTTTCATCACCGACGATGGCAGTTTCAAAACTGAAACCTAGAAATTCTAAGTTGTGTTCGCTCAGATCAGCGGGTTAACTATCATATGGGATTCGAAGCAGTGCTTCTCTCCCCGTATCAAGTCTGTTGAGCTTGACGAAATTTTCTTGTCATCATCACGAACACGAACTACATAAGCACACTCCGACAAACCTATTAAGCTCAGTCCGTGACCAGTTTCTCAATCACCGATTTTCAGTAGCAGAACTGGCTTAGACTGGTATGTAGATCATCAGAGCTTCAAAGAATCAAAAACAGAGAGAACGACGGTAGTGGAAATGTGGGGTTAATGATTGATTGTTAATCCAGACATGAAGGTCTGCCTAACTGCCCATTCTCCCCTGCACTCTTGCATATCCACCATTCAACTAACTGTGTGTAGATACAGGCCACAGTGTTGTACACACGGGAATGCTATTTTAGAAAACAAATTTGAAACAAGATGCGACATGGAAGGATCAGTGTTTCTGGCTTGGCTCTTTCGAGCTAAATAGCATGAATGGAATCAGCTTCGATCATTCGGGGAAAGTATCATCATCTCCGCCATGTTGACTGAATGCTAACGAAACAGAGGAAGAGCGCACTATCTTAACAAAGCAGGAAGAACACATACAATTCAAAACCCAGACTCAACCAAGACTACATTATGACACAAAAGAGACTCACAAAAGCTTACAGGCAGGCTCGAAATATATACTCCAGGAAGTAACGACGCCGGAGCACTAGCTTGGAAGGGAAGGAGACGGCGGCAAAACCCTAACCCTAAATATCAAATCTACCTTAGGCATAGATATCGGTTCATCGGTTTTATACATTCTTGACCTGAAAAATTTGGGCCTGACCGTGACACTAATTGACCAAAAAGGCACACTAATTTCAGTTAGTGCAGGTTGGTAAATTACTGTATTTGAACAAAATTTTGCAAAAATGAAGTTTCTAGGTCACACTAAATTCCCCCCTTTGCTTATAAGAAAAAGACATGTATTGAATTTTAATTTCTGAAGATAAAAGCATGTATTCTATAAATTGTAAATTTCTTAGATTTTTGAAGAATGATATACATTATAGTCTAGAATATTATGGTGCAAATTAAAATGTTGTAGCTTTTTTAATTTAGAAATGTACTTATGGATACGTAACTCTAAACAACAATAAATGATTCTTTTAAAGGATATTTTTCAAAAATTTTAAGCATTAGATGAAATTTAGCTCTAAAGAAGATTGTGAGTTTGTAGACTATAAAGAACGAGGGAACTACACAATGGTAGTAATGTGATGTGGTCAAATTTTAGCTAGGTCATTTCATTTTAGGACTTTTTTTGCATTTTAGGTACTTTTTAAAAAAATTAGTAATTACTAGCTTGAGAGCAACCAAATGTTCTTTTATTGTTTTGGAAACAACACAGGGAGCATGCCTGAAACAGCCTTCGACTATTCAAATCCCCTCTAATGTATAATAAAAACTAGACTTAGAAACCTTTGTATTGATTTCAATCAAAGCAAAAAAATACATTTTGAATTCAAATTCAAGTTTGAGGGCCAAATAATTAAAAGTGCCAAAATTGATACTCTAGTTTTTTTAAATATTGCAAAAAATGAGAATATAACTACTATGATTGTTAATGAATCATTAAATGAGATGTGAGGGCAAGGTCAAGGCCATTCCTTTTTTTATTCTCTATGTTGTGCAGGAATTGTAAATTAGACATTGCTACCTAAATTTTTGAATTTTTGAAAATAATTAATCAATTAATTATAACAAAATTTTCAAAAAATATTAAAAAAAGAAGATTGATTTGAAAATATATTTAAAAATATATACATTATAAAGACATTAAATAATTAAACAATCGACACTATTTGATATGACATGGTCTTAACTTTGTCAATGTACTAATGTAGCAAGTTTCTATAGTCGAAAAAGAGTCCAAAAACTCAAGTGACTTTAGGAAACTTGCGGACTTCTTTAGTTCCTAAATTTCTTTTGAAGTGGATGAAAATTTGTATTTTTTAAAATTTACTATCATTATTTTAAATATGTCAAACCAATGGTGAAATACTTCTAGTAGAGTGTTTAATTGGCTTATCTTGTTTCACACAAACAATATTAAACTTCAATATCTTCCATGTAGGTACTCAATGGAAAGTCAATATCTATTTTGAAAAAAAATTGTAATTGCTTTACTCATTAGTACAAGTGTTTGAGAAAATACTATGAAAGATCTATGACACAACTAAAAATGATACCTAAAGATTACATTATATTTTCATTGTTTCCATTCATATTCTATATTATTTTAAGGTCAAACTACAATTACAATACACAAAGAACTCATCTTAGAGTATGGTACCAAGACTATGCACTAGGAGAGGTTTTATGCATTCAACTTAGGCACACTTTATACTTGGGGCTAGATTGAAGGCCGGCTAGAATTTTGCAAATTTGAACCAATTGGATCACTCAATTTTTCCAAATCTAGCCCAAAGGCTTTATACTTGGGACCAACCAGAACTACAACTCATCGTATGTGTTGCCTTGGGTGGCATAGTTTTGGCCACTATAAGAAAATGGTATCTCTAGTGATCTCCAAAAAATCGCAAAAATATGTCAACATTGATATCACCTAAAATGCATTATAATGGACAAGCAAAAAACATCTTATATTTTCAAAAAACATGCCAGATCTCGACATATTTTTGAAAAACAAGTTTGTGACATGGTGCTTCAAAGTCTTGAGAGGGTGCCATGTGGCTGTCCACATAAGCAAAAATTTGGCAAGTAGTGCCACATATGAATTTTTTTCATCCATCTACATGATTGGACCTCAAAACTGTGCTAACATGGACCCCAATTATACTGACATGGCAAGCTTTGTTAGTACACTTTTGGATCACTTAAAAATTTTAATGGTGTTTTCTAAGATGTCAAATTAGACATTTTTTGAGACGTCAAATTAAACATCAGTTAGTACATATTGTATCTACAAGGTCAAGTAAAAAATAAAAATAAATAAAAAAAGTTATTATTATTATTATTATTACTAAATTAATAAAAAATTAAAGAAAACTTACCATTTACCTTCTTGAAATTTTTTGATGGTAAAATGAAAAAATTACATCATTTAAAGTTAATGAAAATGAAGGAGGGAAAGAGTATATTTATATCCTTTCTCAACCCTAGGTGAGACAAAAGATATGGGATTTGAAAAAATGGCAACTTGACAATTGAACATGTTGACATCATTTCAGACATGTCATATCATTTCTGACATATTGATGTCACTTTAGACATGGAGATGTTTTCTTAGACATCTCAACTTTGTTCTTGCATATCCTATATGGATTGTCTCTCTTCCTACCACTAAACTAGTATAAAGACTATTTGTTTTCATCCATATTATACATCCAAATCATCCATCCATTTCCTTTTTTTTGCAAAACATGCCATGTGGTTGCCCTTTCTCTAAATTTTTCACTTATGGTCATTTTTTTACTACAGGTAATAAAATTTTTTACTATTTTTTTCAAAATTAGAATGAATTCTTTACTGATATGTCAATCTATGTTTTTTTGGATGTCACAAAAAATATGAACTTGTTTTTTCAAACATCCTTAAAAACATGATTGTCTATTGTGACATCTACTTGTTTTTCAATTCAACCGCACATGTTTTTTGTGACATCACCAAAAAAATTCACTTTTGTAGATGTTTTTTACAAAACGTGTGAAGTCTCAAAACATCACATGTTTTTTGAAAACATCTCCAAAAATGCAATTTTCTTATAGTAGGTGCCAATGAATCCTTTTGCCTCCAAAGGAGGAATCAAGACAAGTTTTTGGATGGCCAGAACTCCCATCTAGGGCTTGATTGTGCTCCTCTATTGGATTATATAAATCTCTACCATTAATTTTTTAGAAAATCAATTTTATTTTTCTTAAAATCTCCTTCATTGTACTTGAAGTCAATTGTCCTTCCATCTCTATGCCAAAATAGCTTAATTTTTGTTTTCACATTCAATAATGTTTTATGGCTTAGATTTTGTTATGTGCACACACTTGGTTGACTATGTATACAATGGCTTTGCTTGAAAGAAGAATTATTAATTCATCTAGATAACTTAATAAGTTAAATAATTTAAATAATAATAATTTATGTTTAGCAATTTGAAATGAATTAAACTACCTTCTTACTCAAAGTTACTATAGTAGATACTTTGTTCATAATTTTCTATTTTATTGCTGACTATTTGAAAGGGATTTCTTGCACTCCAAAGAATGTAGCATTTGGATATCTTATTATTGCCTTTTTGAGGAAGTTAAACTTCAAATAATTTCTAGTACATTTGGAGAGGAATTAAATTGAATTTGGCATTTAATCCAAGTTGCCTTTCATATTTTTCAGGAATTATTGGCACATCAATTTTGTTTTAGAAGAATCCTTTATCTTCTTTTTAAGCATTTGAAAGCAAAGGAATTTGAATGTATTGTTGCTTGCATTTGTGTCAATATAGAATTTAAAACAAACTTCAAAGCAAGGCACAATAACAACGATACTAAAACATTTTGCCTTCAAGTAGTCACCATGTTGCACAAGTAGGAGAATAGGGAGTGTGTCTCAATATATATTGACTAAACAAATGACCAAATTACCAAATATCAAAAACTATATAACAAAATATGAGGTCCACTTTCATTTCAATATGATTTTGAAAAAATAAAGAAGTATTAAACTTTAAAAAGAAAAAGAGAAGTGGTTCTAAAAAACATAAGAAAATTCCCTTTTTCAATTTTTAAGTAGATAAAACAAGAATAAAAAAATATCATAGGAATTTTTTATAAAAACATTGAAATAAATAATTAAAAAAACAAATTAAATATTTTATTTTATTTTATTTAAATAGAAAATAAAGAAAGAAAAAGATAATTATGTGTGTTTCTAAGGGTTTTAAAAAAAATTGAACATTGAGAAAATCCAAGAGCACATGAATTGAAAATTGGGCCTTAAAATCCAATCCAAAGACTTTATATTAACTTGGGTTGGATGGAAAAATTGGGACCAGATTATGAAGGCAAATCCACCCATACCTTCCATCCAAGCTTACAGAAGTGCAACAATGTCCATCTAACCTAATGTTGGCTCTACCTACACTACTTTTCAGAAAAAGAGCTTGAAATTGGGCCCACCTACAAATTGCATAATTGGGAGTTATGCACTAGGAGAGGATGCAACAACACGAGTTCTACTTGTAATTGTTTGTATAAAATAAAATCCAGAAAAATGTAATTCTCAGCTGCATTAGGCAACACTTGATGATGAAGGGTTTGACTCAAGTCAACACTAATGTGCAAGAAGCAATATATTGCTCTCGAAATCTTGTGTGAAAACATCTATGGATTCTTGGAGCTTCTAGGCCATAGCAGAATGCGAACATGATGCCAAAGAAAATGAGAACCCAATCTCCAGGAAATAGCATCATACCACTCATCTCAGTTCATCTAAGTTATATCAGATTTGCAAATTTTGCATCCAACAGTTGTAAAACAACACATGACAGTAGCGCAGGAAAGAAACTGAATGGAAAGTTTCCTTCATTACATCATTCATAAGTACCTTCTAATCCCCACATCCTGCACTGCATTTCAGTTATATCCTAATCTCTCATTAAGATGAGCTAACCGTTTCCCTGCCTTTGTAAACCTTAAACTTTTTGCAGACTTCGACCGTACTCCTGATCCTTTCCTTACAGATTTCTTTGGAAGCTTCTTACCACGCTTAAAAACCGCAAGGACCTCAATACTGGAAAAGCCCACACAAATACAATAAGAAGGGAACTTAGAAACAGTTATCAAAAAGTTAGAGCTCAACTTGAAAGAGTATCATGTGCATGAATAGATAATAGGGCGGTAACTATGGGCGAAGTGTGGAATAAGAAAGTTTCACCTGTTTGTACCCGGGAAGAAATTAAAAGCATGAGCAGTATCAAGGTGCCACGCGTCCTCTTTAATGAGAGCATCATGATCCTGTAATGATTCCCAGTGGGTGACAATGGAGTTAGAGCTTTCCATCCCTCAACTCTCAAGGTTAGAATTACCAGACTCTTGAATACAGTGACTTCTTCTAGTGCGACTTTGCGGTACTTGCATCAGAACTCAAATTTAACGGATTCTAAACTAAGGCATTCAATCTAGACTAAGTCCTTAAATCTAGAGCAGCCACAAGCCTTAATTTTTTGACTATTATGGTCTGCCAAGAACGCTTCTAGGAGGAATTCTAGTGTTCATTGCTTCCGAACACTTTTCAATCCATAATCGAGAGTGGACTCAGTGGAGTGGCTCCATTGACGGCCCAATGACCTATATTATTTCTAGACAATGATTTGGTCTAAAATTTCTTCCAAGTGTTGAATTTCAGGAGGTTTAACGTAAGCCTTGATGATGGTAGTCTTATTGTAAGGGAGTAATTCTACTACGGTACATTGGTCCGTACTAAAATTGATGACCTTTCAGCACATTGCAAGAAATTACAATTATGACTCATTCAAAGGGCTACCAGGAATTCTAGTATACTAGAGCAGCTGGTTAGAGATGCATGTCACTACTTCATAAGATGCTTCTAATATGGGAACACATGGATAAAAATTAATGTGTTACTCATACCAGCTTAAACGCTTGCCATCCACAGCTGACATAAAGGAGCGTGCCAGGCCACACGCCGTCATCCTCTTCCCAATCTGATGAGCCTTCCTTGAGGACACCATTTTGTTTAGCTCGTACTATCCAAGGACGCTTTTCAGTTCTGCACGAAAGGCCAAATTAGCTCGGATCCAGGGAGTACTGATTGTGGGGTCAGAAACTGTGCACTATTGCTAAGCAACATTGTCAACGACACCCGTTTCAATCCGAGCTCATGCAATTGAAGACCGATATAGATTAGAGAACAAGCACAACCAAATCTCAGAATGAGATCTCAAAATTGGTTTCATGGTACTAACAAGAGATACTCCGTTTCCACCACACCTACAATACAAATCAGAAAATAGAGACGGACGCTAACTAGCTGAGTCATAAACTTATTTGACTTAAATTGCATGATTTGAGTTGTTGTGCTGTTGCATAAAACAGCCAATCTAACAAGATTCCATGCGAGAACGGATTCTTATAGAAAACAAGACACAAACACTAATTTCAAGAGAATTAATAGTCAAGACTTAAAACTTACTTATCAGTAGTTTTAGAAGAAGGCGCTTTTTTCTTGCCAAGGCCCCGGAATGCAGCAAGTCGCAAGGCCTCGAGTACAGGTTCATCGAGACCTTTTCTAGGGGGATCCACGACTACAACATCTGACCCCTGTAACCAGTTGATTGGTGACTGCAATCAAGTAAAACTAAATATTAGAATCTTGTATTTAAGTGTAGGAAATTTCAAGACGAACAATCGCAACTTAGTAATCGATATCCTTCTACATGAGCCACTAGCATCTCCTTCGAGGCTAAAATTATTTCTAACAAGGACAGGAATACACGCTCAAACCTGATCTAGAGGCAAAATTTTAGGCAGTGGAGGGAATACGTAGAAGGCAAAATTAGGTACGATATACATTTACTTAAAAGTTACATATGCTCTATTTACGGTTCATTCAAGAATCGAATTTCCACAGTCCCCTACACACTTCTTACTGATGTGACAAACCCCCCAAAAGATTCAAATGCTCAGTGTGACCCAGTAAACCAAGAAGTTCAACACCTAAATAGCTCTTATGAAACAAGACTTTGAAAAGTATATCTACTTACCACAGAGACATCAGCACAATGCCAACTGATTTCAGAATTGACAGAAGCAGGAAGCCGGGCCAGGGATTTTTCGAATACAGCTCTAGCTTCTTTGTTAACCTCTACACATTTCACTATCCTGCAAATTTGTGACAACCCCAAACGACATTAGATCTAGACAGGATACCAAAGATTTAGACCTACCACATATATCTCAACTTGATACACACTGCATACTTTTGCCAAAGATTGATTGATTCGAATGAAAGAGCAAGGTTAGGTCGTTCGAAGAACAGCTACCTGCATTTTCGAACAGCAGCCAAGCTGAGACCAATGGCGCCAACGCCTGCATAAAGCTCCACGACTTTACTTCCTATTTTAACCACTTTCTGCAGTCTCCTTAGCAACGCTTCAAATGCCTGCCCAAGAGCGTGGCCAACAATTTAGTCCTCTCACAAATAACATCCCTATCCTGATGGTAACATCAAAATGAGCATATTGTTAGAAAGCAGAAAAAGAATCTCAATACAACGTACAAGGTTCCCGATGCAGTGCTTAAATTATTCTACCATAAGCAAACAAACCACAAGAAAAGAAATGCGTAAAACTAGGTAAGAAAAATGAGAACCTGAGTGTTAGCTTGCCCAAAGCTGGCTGGTGTAAATGCAATATCAACACCCCCAACACGCTCCCAAAGCTCGGACTCTCCCACTAAATGCCTCCACCGTCCCCCAAAGATTACCTGAACAGAATACATCAACAGCCATAAGGATAAATGCGATATTTGGCAGAACACAAATCCCTAGTTACTAAGTGACAAAGTCTACGCAGAGAATGATAATTCGGCCCGTTTCAATATACTACTCAAAATACTCCTCCACGACATTGAACATCTTGAAGTACGTTAATTAAACCCTTTAAACACCTTGAGAGTGCAACTGTGAGACTTAGGGGAAAAAAAAAGAACTAAGTTACGACTAGTTACAACACTCAAAACAAAACGAGTGTCCAATTATGGAGATATAGTACATTAGAGCGTGAGGTCTGAAAGTTAGCCCACACTGAGTGTAGAATAGGAGTGACGGTCTTCGGGTTACCCCTCCTCCATAGCATCTGCAATCATAAGAATGACAATTAGCTTCCGAAGATGATGAAACGACCAGGGAAGCATTTGAACAGACCCAAGAGGAAGTCGATTCATAAATTGTTTGAGCATAAGAAGCTAAGCAGCTGAATCACCTCGGCCATCCTGCGTAGTTTGTCATCAACGACAGAATCTTCGTCTCTTGCATTCCAGACCAGAGATATTTGCACTTTACCTGGCAACAAAAAACACTGTACTAGATCAGGCATTCAACAGCAATTATTAGTCCTTATAACAAACACCGAAAAGGAGTCGGAACGTAAGCTGCGCAGAAATATCATATAGCATTATTAAGTTATGAACCGATGAGGGATGAGGGATGAATGAGGGATATCCTAAATGAGGGATAAACAAGCCCTTTAGGAACTAGCTGGCACAACCAGACCTATAAACATGAATACTGTATGTATAATGAGACGCTACAGATTTTGGATATGCACACTGCACCCGCCTACTGTATTGATTCCAAGTCAAGCTATATTGGAAGTAATGAGATGATTACAAAATCTGCTCCTTTACCCAGAATTGCATCTATTGAAGCATATGCAACATATGGCGTCCATTGACAATTTGACTAAGTAACTACCTTTCGCATATCGCGATGCTGAAGGTACGGAGGTATTGAATGTTGTAACCACCATCTGCGCAAGTTGCGATTCACAAATGATCAATAACAGTAGAAAAAAGGATAGGTTGTTCATATATTCTCAACCTACATTCAAAGTCAAATACTTTCAAAAAGTCATGAGCGAGGCGCACAAACGTGCAAGCGTGCGAACTAGATTAAAATTAAGTCTCTCCGTCAACTTCGATCATTAAAAAACCACAATGAGCTCAGCATACAAAGTGTAGTTGAAAGGCTATGTAAGAACTTGCCTGAACATAGCGGAGTTCGCCGGTGTGCCTATCCTCATTATACGGTTGAACACCAAGATCCCGAATTGCTGCAGCACACCAGATAAATACGGCTTGAGTACAAGGATTTCAATTGAGAGGGAAGCATCTCAAAACACAAGTAATGTACTTTCTACAGAGTAAGGCCTCGCTGCACTCTGTAAAATACTGAGCAACCTAGAAAGAAGTCGTAATGAAATGTCATAGTATCCATTCACAAAAAATTTACCAAGAGAAACATATTTCAAGATTTACATGCCCAAGCATGAAGTTGATTTAATCTAAAAATTATTTTCGATACGAAGATTTCAAGCAAGGCATACAAAAACTGAGATTGAGACTTGAGAGTTACCTTGTTTAACAAGCTTCACGGCGTCGTTAATGCTGGGATGATGAGCTGAAATACCATACCCAACCGGTGACAAATACGCGTTGAAAGTGTTAAATAAAATTTAGATGATAATACAGTTGAAATCCACAGGAGGTCCAGTAACAAAATATCATTCCTAACTGGATGAATAGTATCTTAACACTCACAAGAACAATTGCACTCTTAAGTTTCATCACAACTACTGCACACAAATATGATTTCTCTTGCATGATAGTGTTAAAAGGAGTTTTAAACAACAAAAGAAAGCACTCTATGGAATTGGAACGTACTACGACAGAGTGGAATGTCAACAAGAGAGTGAGTTCCCTCTTCAAAGAGTCCTATCTGAGGGTCTTCCGAAGTGCCACGCACAGCCAATTTTGCTCGACACCTCCACTCAACCTGCATGCCCCTTAATGTGAGATAGCCCCGTCCACAAATTTCTCAAATATGCAGATTTCACTTCTTCAAAGAAACTCAACAAGTAGAACTTGGCATGCAAACAGAAAGAGCAATAACAAGAAAAACAGTATTTCGCTATACAATTATTTAATTCATAATAAAGTGAGCAAGTCAACATACCAAAGCGAATAGTAATTTCCAACTAAAGGCACACTGTCTAAAAAAACACAAGATGCCCAAATACACAAGTTCCTACCCCTAGAAGGGGAGGATAGATTACCAGAGGCCCGGGCGCAAGGGAAAAGCTTGGCAAACCACGGCCCACAAAAAATGCTTTCGCCTCATTCATTATGGGCGGCTGATCTAAACCTACATCTATTACACAACCAGAGCACCTGCACTCCATCACCAAAAGGAACAGTGAACTAGTGCCATCAAAGTTTTCGACATAAAAATGTTCGGTAACTGTTTCCATTTAAGTATCGCCTTTTCGACCATCACACTCTCGTATGAACGATACAAGTGACAGGAAAATCACTCACTGAAGAAAATATCGTAGTAAACCTTGTAGTAAACACAGTACAACACGCGAATAAAGAGTGTAGATAGATTCATTAGACGCGCACTTGAAATGTACCAATTACAAGAATATGTGACACCAGTCGACATAACCAAAAGACTGTAAATACCTGGAGAAGTGTTTACAATTTAAATCTGTGTCTGGATTTCTTAAAAAATCGTCCCTCTCTTCAGATACAAATTGGTTGTCTTCAACTTCCTCAAAGCGTTCACCTTCGTCATCGCTTCCTACTTCTTCATCGTCGCTGTAAATCCCATCGGCATCCTCGGCATCAAACAAATATTCTCGCTGTTGGCTTGGACTACGTTGATTGCTACCTGGCCGCCTGTAATATTGACTTCTAGTCGCTATCTCTTCACCTGCCACAAGTTTTTCAAGAAAAGGAAGCTCCCTCACTTCATTGTCTATGACGATGGAGGTGCTGCCTTCAGGTGGTGCCTGGGTTCTCTGACCGGGGTACCAGCCACGATGAAGCTTTGGCTTTGTATCCTTTTTTCGGTAATCCTCAGTAGGAGGATACCTCCTGGGATTCTTTGAAAGAGAAGATCCATCTTCCATGTGCACGGCTGTGCACCTTAGACAAGACTTCCCTGCAAATACACACTGATAAGCATCAGCGTATCGAGACTTGTAATCCCATTATAGTTCATAACAAAACAGCGCAAAAACTTAGAATGCATAGAAAGGAGAATTTAGGTGACTTGTCGACATCAGCGTTGACTGTTTTGGGCTCATGACAAGAGGCGGATATCTTGAAATAAAGGGGTTTCCAAAATCGTCTCTAACTGCAACTAGGCCTCAGGCGAGGTTAGGAGATGCATTCAAACGAATTAAAACACAAGAATGCCAACAAAATTCCACATACAAAGGTTGAGAGAAAAGAGTAATAACGACACCATAAACTCTAAACCATAAGCCCTAAACCCTAAATCCCCTCCGTGATGTGCTTGAAAATCACCCGCAAGAATCTTTAAGGAAGAACAAAAAATAGACGTAATTATGCAATGGCATGCGCAGTCGCAATAGATTCCACTCGCATGAACGGAAGAGAATTGTAATAAGCAAGCTCACCAGCATTTTGACCCGGCAACTCGTACAATCCCACCCGTGTTCTCAATCCCAACCCATTGCACGAAGTCGAGCTCCCCAAATTTGTAGCCATGGTCGACGTTAAGCAACCGGCAGTTGCCTTCGGGCACAAACCCGACGAGGACATGGCGTCTCTCAGCTACATCAACATCAGGACACGGAGCTAATTCCAAATTGTGCAACTTCCAAGAGAGATGCGTCAAGCCACTGCGAACTGTAGATGCGAGCTCTAAGCCTGGCGGTGGAGCGGAATTCTCCTCCGCAACCTTGAGAACGTCTGATCCCGAGTAAAGAATTGCTTGCAAACTTAGAGCAAGCGCCACCTCACAGCTGACGCCATGGCTGAGCCTGTGGTTGAAGTGGAGGAGAGAGACAGAGATAGATGATTCTCAATTTCTCATCTAGCTTATGATATTAGTCGGTACAGTGGTCGCCGTTGTTTAAGCGTTAAGTAAATTCGCAGGATTCTAAGTTAAGTTAAATCCTCCATTTGAAGTGGGACCAGCCATAACATTCAGTAGCAATGAGCTGCCCTGCCTTCTTTCCAACAGAATGATGTAGTATATTTCACATTTCATTCAAAGAAGGAAATGTTGTGGAATATACCACTCCCATCTTTAGCTAAAAAGATACGCGTCAATAAGTGTCAAAATTCTAACAATGATGCTAGTCTGTGAGCATGAACATGTGAGCATGTGAGCTTCTAATTTGTATATACGTAGATATATTACCACCTTTGAAGGTGTTTATAGTAAAAATACCTATAATATAGGTACCTAAAGTATAAATTCACTCTTATCATAAAAGATTTCTACAATATAAGCACCTATACTATAGGTGCATCATCTTTGAGGCTCATAAGCTCAAACTTCTACGCTCACATACTAGCAACCGTGGAATTCTAACAACAAGCAACTAAATCACTATCATCATTTATATACTTAACTTTAAGATATTGTTAATACTAAAGGTTGATATCATTTAAACAAATGACTTTGAATAGTCAGTAGGTGATTCGCTACCTTAATGCATCAAAGGAAATCTTACAAAAACAAATATATTAGAAATTGTCAGTGAGTAACATATGGCTTGATTTAAATTTCAGGCTTTAAATTTCTTAAGCATGGAATTGGTTCTCTCTAGGAGAGCGTGCAAGCAACAGAGAGGCTAGAGGTCTTTATCTGATACATAAATATGGATTGGATGAAGTACTCTAAAGAGAGCAAAGGCAACCTCATATGAGGCTATAGAATGTTATGGCAAGGTAAAATTTGGGTTCTTTGGGATAAAAGTGAAAAAAAAGTCTCCTATTTTGGGCATCTCTAGGGTGTGTTCTATATATATACACAATTTTATTTTTTTATTTTTTTATTTTTTGTCCGGCACCATTGTTGTCAATGACCAAAGTTTCATATTTCAATCAAGTAAAAAACTCTCTCCTTGAAGGGAAGACTAGCAATGCAATAGTAAATGGCATGAACTAAAAAATAGAGTCAATTTATTTCATTGAAGGTAAAATTTATACTTTTGGTAGATCTACGATAGCATTTATAATATGTACTTAGGTTGATTATTAAAAAAAATAGGGTATAGGAAAAAACCTTCATTTTTTAATATAGTAGAAATAAAATAGGGTGCCAAAGGTTGGACCCCCCCGAAAGTGCTCTGTAGATTCAATTTCTTATTGAGGGTTTAAAGGGGGTGGTTGGAAAAGTTTTCCTAATTTTGAATTAAAATTAAGCACCTAAAGGTGAGAAATTGAGAATCCAAGATTCTAAGTTGTATTCCAGTCTAGTGTGACAAGAATATGTGGCAAGAACATGTCAACAACTTGGCACTTACAATCTACAACGGTAGGGCTCTTGGGGTTTGGGAATTAGATTTAGGGTGTTGTCCTTTGCATGGTGGCAAGTGTTGTGGTCTCTCCAACCACCTTCAATTGTAAAACGTATTAAAAAAATAGGTGTGAAAAATTAGTCCCTCCAAGACTTTCCAAAAAAAAATAGGATATTGAAAAATACACATAGGGTAGCTTTTTCTACTTATAGGGAGGAAAAAAAATTGGAAGGAGATAAATACACCCCCATTAAATACCCCATCATCGCACGTGGTTATAAAAATATATAGGCTGTGACCCCCCAAGACTCTCTCATAAAAATACCATTGATGGATTAACTATAGAAGGGGATTGAATTTATGCTACAATAGAAAAGAAGCTACCATGTTTGTATCATGATGTATGAGAAATGTACATTTCAAATTTTTAAATGTACACTATTAGTATATATCCATCAAAAAGTAGCACATGTAAAGTATTTTAGTTCAACACTCTTCAGACTACTAAACTATGACAAATTTGTCAATGCTATGTTCTTGAAGCATTTTCAATGCTTTATCTATACTTCAAATTTGGTGCACCAAAGCTTCTCTAGTGAGCTCTCCAAATGTAAATTAAGTGGGAGGAATTCTCATCTTCCACTATTACCTTCTTAACTAGTCCTCCATATATACAAAACATGAAATTAATAGTATTCCAAAGAATATGAAGTATAGACCTAGTAAGTCTCAAGTAGTGTATGGTGAGGTACAACCTACCCAATACAACTTTTAGTTGTATTCTTAGGCTTCTTCACTAAATAATGATAGGTAAATGTAAGTTATTATTTTTATAGCACTTCTTTTGATAACATCATCTTAAAAAAAACATCCATCGAATGGATTGAAAGAATCTAAAGAGTCAAGGTATACTTGTTATGCACTATACCCAAACATACTTCAATAGCCATATGCATATTGTCCAAGCACACCTCTTGTCAAGGACATATATTAGTAAGAGGATGATCCTAGAAGAACTTTCTAGAATAGAAATAATATTTTTTAGATAAGAAGTAAAAGTTTTTATATTATAAAAAATTCTGAATTAAAAATATAACTTTCTAGTTTAAGAAATAAGGTAGTAATAGACTATAAAGAAATAAAGTAGTAATAGAATATAAAGAAATAAGGTAGTAATAGAATATAAAGATTATTGCAAGATAAAAAGGTATTTTAAGTATAGTCGTAGCAATGTTGTCCTATGAATAATGACTTGAAATATGTGTTTTTTAGGAAAAGTTTGTTAAAAACACATGTATTTTTAGTAAAATTTGACTGAAAACACCCCTTTCAAGTCATTACTTATTAGACTATACATTAGATGAAATCTGAGGGCATTACAGGGCCGTTTCAGGTCTGTTCCCAAAATGGCTCCCAATGTCGTTGTCCGGTGTCAGGCCGATTTCTATCAAAAAAATTAAAATTAAAATTAAAAATTAAAAAAAATTTTGGGTCCTGAAATATGAAAGTGAGTCCAAAAAAGAATTTTGAATTTTTTTTTTATTACATGGCAGTGTCCTGACCACGTAGGATTCGAGTTTACAAGGCAAAAACTACGTTCCCGCAGTCTGGGAACCCGTAGTCTCCTAATGCCCTCAAATTTCATCTAATTAATACTAAGACTATACTTAAAACACCCCTTTCTCTTGTAGTAGATGTTGAAACTAACAAGATCCCTAAATTTCCCAACACATGTCTTGAGTTCTAATTTCTTGCTTTATATATTCAAGCTTCTTGCTCTCTTCAATGGTTTGAAATTTGTCTTTAATTTTACCATTGGTAAATGTCTTTTGAGTTCATTTAGATAGTTTTCAAGAATGATTTTCCAACATTTTCTATATTTTTCAACTCCCTCAATCAAATACCAAGTCTCTTCCTTAAAAAATCCTCTCTTTCATCTCTGTTTAAAACTATCCTGAAACAATTTGCAAGAATTACAAGTAGATTGAGTTTAGACTCCAAGCCAATAGGTTTAGGGTGATTTGGAGGAGGATTTTTGAACATAGTGAATTCATCATCAAAATCACTTTCATAAGAATGCTTCTTGGTAGGAAGTGATTTTGATTCCAAACTTGAGACCAACTTAGAAGATTTTAGTAAAGTATTTAAATGTAGACTTGAAAGTAGAGTTTTAGGAGTGGCAATGCCTAATACTGAGACTACTCCAAGAGGTTGAGGTTGAGACTAGAAGTACTATCTGGACTTTGGAATTGCAAATGCCATGCTTAATACACTTTGCTTTTATCCTTGACTAGCCAAGATATGACATCTTCTATAATTCTATCCAAGGCCAAGATTCCAAATAGAGACCTTCTCATTTGTATTAGCCACCTACTGATTACTACAATCTTAGCAACCCTTTAGCATCACAACAATGCTCTTGGGGAGAGGATCAAAAGACATGTCAACAAGAGGTTGATATGGGTCTATCAAAGGCAAGTTATACAAATTTAGTCCCAATAAAGTTTAAAAAATCACAAAAAATCATTTCTTCTGTAAATGTCTCAATTCTACTTGTAAAGGACTTTTGTCAAACTTTTCAATCTTTGAAAAAATATTTGAGTTGACAAATAGCTTCTCCAAGGTCATTTGACAGCAAATATGCAAGTTTCATAATAGGCATGTTTGCTTTAGTTACTATGAAAACTTTGCACAAAGGATGAAGTTACAAACTTATTCTACTCCCAATGCGCTTAAATTCCCTTGCTATTGAGGTAGAGTAGCCTATCATTGGGTGATTGCAAAAAATACTTCACGCTTTTGGCTCAAAATGCTGTTTATGGACATAGTACTGGCAATACTACGCGATCCTAATAGTACAACGCGTCTAACTCGCACCTACAAATCTCAACTGTCAATTTTGCACGCTTGTAGATCCGGGCCGTCAATGTAGTATTATGCAATACTATGTAGTACTATAGACTACTACAAGTATTTCATAGGCCACAGAGAGCAAAAAATAGCAAAAAAAGGGTCTATCACTACGAGAAAACGGGGTCCAAGATGACAAAAGTTTGACAGGTAATTGTCCTGAATGACCAGAGCTACATGCCTGTGACCAATTCTTGTCAATTTGTCAAGTTGACATTGATTTTTTGTCAAGTCCTTGTCAAATACATTTTTAATGCATGGTCATGTTAGTCCCTTTCACCTTTGGAGTATGGGAGCCACTTGTGACTGAAATTTTAGAGGGTGCATTCTTCCCTACAATGACGAAACCTACAATTCGTTGATTCAGTACATGATACAACAACAAACTTCCTGGTGATTTTTAGGATCCTGGATCTTCTAGTATTTGAAAGATAAACAAGCCCATGTGCTTGAAAGTAGGTAAGGAAACATGTCGAGTACATTGCTGGCAGCATTACTTCTGCAGACATCACTTCAAGGATTTTGATAAAGTCATTGAAACACTGACAGAACTAAAGCAGACTGGAAATTCCGACTAAGGAAATGCAAATTACATTCCCCGTCGAGTAAAACACGTACTGTTCGTTTCTCCAGCTCATGCACTTGAAGCACATACTGTACAATCCACGTAGACAATGCAATTTTTATTCATAGTTCTCCTTTTCAGAGTCCAAAAAAAAATTCTGCTTATGCCAAATAGAAAAAGAACGCTCAAGATATCCTTCACTCTACTTTTGCACACACTTATTCATGAACACCAAAGTTCTTGAATTGTTGACCCCACTTCCACTTATCTACTTTTGACCTCATGAGTTTCAATAAAGGAATCCCACTTCCCTGTTCCAAGGCCACAACTTCAATCACTGCTTCACGTCATCATCTTTTCCGTCTCAGAAACTTGTTGGGCTCGCGATGATCATGTCTTCAATCTCAACATACCTAGCAATTGACTGTGCGATTTTGCTTCGTGGAGCAGGAAATGTCACCTACACAGAAAATAGTGCACTTCTTTCTACTGGCCTCAATCCTACATCGTCCATTGAATATGCTTTCAAACACTACAACACATGACAAGAGAAAGAATGAACTCCTACACTACTGACATGGAATGAAGGATTATAAATCAATAAAGACCATCGTGCTTCATGAACTTCTCTCCAAAGTCGTCCTCTATCCTTAGTCCTCACACGTTGTAGGCAGAATGGAACTCCACACTCTATCATTTCGACTATGTAATGAAAAGTACCTTCACTTTCTCCTTAATGTGGACCTCGCTTCTGGCATCTGAGCCACGGCATAGCGTTCCATCTTTGCCGACTGTCTTCGACTTCTCACATACACAGCGGACGCCCCTTCGAAACGATCATCTGCACCTTCATTGTCCTGCACTGTTGACCTACTAATTCATGCTCTCTTCTTTAGAATGTGGAATTTCATTCTGGCATTTCAGGGCATCAGAAGCTGCCTTTCCCGTTCCAAGCTCAGAATTCGATTACTCCGTCTACAGGTTCAGTCACCTCCATCCACGCCCTCCGCCCTCACAAAATACCACAAACCTCTGAAGTATATTGTGCAGCACAAAATAAATTCTGAATACCCTACCGAGGTTGTGAAATAAAAAGCCGACGTTATGATGCTCTATGTGGTGCACTCAGGCTGCCCTATGATTCCATGTATGACTCCACTGTAATCAGATTATCATGCAGTTCCTTAAGTAAAAATGGACTACTGTTCGAACGAGTCTCATGTATACCAGGACTACTCTTTCATCAATTAATTCAGGAAGTAGTGACTCTGAAATTCACAGCAAACCTACCTCCCACGCCTGACTGCACTCTCGGGTTCCTTGAACTTCAGCCATTGACTTCGCCAAGGAACACTGCTATTCATAACGATCACATTTCAACGACAAACTATAAACACCTGAGTAGTCAAGCTATGGCTTCGGCCTCTACTGGCCTGCTGTTCTCCCTACAGTCTGAACCCTACATATATGATCACCAGACATTACACTAAGACATGACAGTAACTATTGACAATTCTCTGTTCAGTACTTTCCTTCATTCCACAATTTCATTTTCATTGCATACATGAATGAAGGACAGTTAGTTCCACTTTGATAATTACTAGACTAACACTAAAAAATCCCAAAATTCTACATCCTCTTTCTACCTTCTCATTCTTTTCTTCACTTCAAGGATGTCGGTCACCACTACGGCAAACTCTCTCAGATCCATTACTCACCACCTCTAGTACAGAGGCTTCGGATTTCCTAAATTCGACAATATAGTCTTGGAATCCTAGACATCAGAATCACTGTCGACAGAGCGGCTCATATACCATCTCATCATACGATATATGACTGATTTCAGCTCATCGAACCATAACAACAATACAGAACTCGACATAAGAGGAGCAAAATGGACTTCCCTACTTCCCCTTTTCAATACAGTCAGCACTCACCTTTCCTGGTTTCAAATCACTCATCCCCTCCAAATATGCAACCCCTTCCTCCCATTCCCACATCACTGTCCTGATTGGGATCGAAAAAAGTGCATACCTCCTAGACCTAACCACATTCCATTCACCTTGAATTCTTCCACTGGCACATTGTGTTTGTACATGGCTGCTACAGGTGTTGCCACCACTATATTGACACTGAAGGCATCAGTGGGGGTGAAACTTTCTCATCTCCCTGCATAGAGTATTATGAAACGTCAGAGTTACTTCACACCACCACATTGTCACCTCGATACTCTCCACATTGCATCATCACTTGTACGCCGACCGTGCCAAATTATTTCTTAGACCTCCAAAACAAAGTCAATTCCTCGCTACTTGTGGGCGCTTCATTCCCACCCTTGGAATTAAGCGATCACAACCAGGCTCTAACGATCCTACTACCTACGGGTGTCTAAGCGTCAATCCATTGTGCCTTCCAAGCAATGGATCTTTTTTACTATCTTACCTAGGGTTTGTTTCGTTTCCTTGTCCTACTTTTATGCTTTGTTCTCGTTTATTCTACTTCTACGTGTTTGGGTTTGTTTAGCCCACTTTACTTATGGTATTTCCTACCCCGCCTCTACATCTTCGTACTATTATCCTATTCTATGTATTTGTCTTGGTTTTAATCTATTCTACGTATTTGTGTTCTTTTGCCCTACTCTACGTATCCGTCTTGGTTTTAGTCTACGTATTTTAATTGAGTACCCCTCTACTCTACGTATTGGTATTGTTCTATTTCTACTTACGTATTTTAATTGAGTACCCCTCTACTCTACGTATTGGTATTGTTCTACCTCTACTTTATGTATTTTAATTGAATACCCCTCTACTCTACGTATTGGTATTGTTCTACTTCTACTTTACGTATTTTAATTGAGTATCCCTCTACTCTACGTATTGGTATTGTTCTACTTCTACTTTACGTATTTTAATTGAGTACCCCTCTACTCTACGTATTTGTCTTCACTTCATTCCACTCTATGTATTGGTATTCCTTCTTCTTCTTTCTATTCTAGTTGTGGTTATCTTCCTATTTGTGTTTGCTAATTGCCAGACTTTAATCCCACTTGGGATGTTAACCTTTTCCTACTAATTAACCCCTACTTGCATTTAACAAATTAAATCAAAGGAAGGTCTAGAGGCCCACCTCTGTTTCGTGGATCCGGTCCTCTTCACTCCACGCCATGTCCATCATTGCCATGTCTTGGCCCCGGCTCTTTTAATTATCCCTCTCCGGGTGCTTCTTACAATTAAGTCTTTTTTGCAATGGCTCCTAGCTCCACTAATTTCTATTCTATCCCCTTAACTACCTAATTTCTATATTTTCCCCTAACTACCTAATTTCTATATTTTCCCCTAAACTACCTAATTTCTATATTTTCCCCTAAACTACCCAATTTCCATATTTCCCAACTGCTGCAGCCCCCCCTTGCTGCGGCCCTCCCACTGCTGCGGCCCAATATACCCGGCCCCCCCAATACCCACGCGGGGCGGCTCTGCGGGGCTACTCCGACGGGGTTGGCTCTCGGGGATGGCTCCGGTGGCTGGCCTGAACTGGGGCTGGCTTCGAAATGGGGTTGGCTCTGGACTTGGGCTAGACCCTGATTTTTGACTCCTAATGCAATACCAAGATGTATGCTAAGTGGTTGGGTGGGCACTAGTTGCTCCTAATCTAGGTGAGGACTTGCTTACTAAGTTGTTGGAAGCTAAACGTTGGGTTAATTTCCAAGGTGTTGGAAACTAAACGTTGTTGCTATTGTGAAGGGACTTGCATTTGACACCCCGCTAAGACTTAGGGGGTTCAAAGCTTCGCCGTGAGGATGTATTTTTGACACTTGACTAAGACTTCTAATTGCCTAGAGACTTGGGAGGGCCATAGCTCCGCCGTCCCTCATGGGACTAATCTATTCCCGTGGACAAGAGAAGGGGGAGAAGAGAGGGACTTCCTATGCATCAAAGCTAAGTATTTAGAGGAGGGTCAAGGCTCCGCCGTCCCTCATGGGACTAGCCTAGCCTTATACACAAGAGGAAGGGGGGAGGAGGTAGGCACAAATTGCAAGCATACTCTCTAAGTCACCTCCCAAGTCAACCCTCGATTCCTCACTAGTCTCTCCCACAACAACTTTCACTTGTTTCACAATACAAAAGGTGGACCACCATCAATTAACAAAAGTTCCAACAAGACTTGGGGGGTCTCAAGTCCCCAAGTAAAAACCACAAGAGCCAAGGGTGCAACAACCCCAAAACTATCAAAGGCTCCTTTGGCATCAAAAGCCAAAGGAAATTCGGCATAACCCAGGCCCAATAGTGCTCCTCCCTTAAATGGGTAGGAGTTGAGAGAGAGAGAGAATGAGAGGAGAATGCCGCCCCTTTTATACCCAAAAGGGAGCAACCCCCCCCCTTAATCTACTAAGAATAACTAGATGAGGGAATTTAAGAGGTCCGTACATGTTTACCCATCCCAAATCTAATTATCCACCTAAAATCTACACAATTTGAATTGAGAAATTCAAATCTTACCTAACCTTACAAGAACTTGCAAACCGTCTAATTTACCTTCCCCAAAATCTACAAGTTCTCACATGGGAGAAGTTCCCATGTGTTCCCACCTACTTAATTTGAAATTACTTACACCAAAGCACATGAGCCACCTCCACTAACTTTTTGAGGTGGTACTTGCTCCCACATGTGCCCGGAGTTCCCCATACGTTCCCTACGCGTTCCCCACGGCTAATGGGGCCCAAACTCCCCAAAAATGCATTGGGGGGCCTAAAACCCCCATTTCTTCTCCATATGCTGTCCCCAAAAGGCTAACTTTTGGAGTTTAGCTCCAAATGGCAAATGGATTGCACCATTGGCTCCAGAAGGCCATAATTAGCTTACAGGGAATCCTTGACCCCTTAAACTATGTCCAAATTCTCGAGGAATCTTAGTGTAAGCTAGGATCAAAGTTGGGATAAATTCCCAACTTTTGGAGTTTAGCAATTTTGAACCCCAAACCTTCACCAATCTTCCAAGTAGATGGAAGGGGGTAATAATAGACCCAAGATAGGCTCCGTTCCGATGTCGTATGGCCCCGGTACGTCGGTCAACTACAGCTTCCGCCATTTAATTTGTCAGTTGGGGAGGAATGTCGCCGGTTCAGGATCTTCTGACTATCGTTTTGTCTTGAAACTTGGGGAAGCGCTCCGTTGGTGTGAGACCGCCTCGCCGGATTTTTAGTGGGATTTTATTGCACTTTGGGATATTCTTTCGAATTCCCACCCAAAGTCCACCGCGGTTGACCGTCTGGGAAAATATCCAAACAATGTCGGAAAATTCCCAAACTTTAGAGGGGACCACCCATGGGATCCCCCCACTTAGATGCAAATCTGCATCCCTACTGCGTGCTCCAAGAATCGCCCGGTACCTGCATTTCAAGGTTAGTATTTTGTCCGTATTCTCTTCGATGCTATGGGGAGTGGGGGATTCCCCCTAGATCCCCCTATGAGGACTTCCTAGCCTAGGCAGGGCCTTTTTAGGCTTCTTACCCTAATCCTGCATGTCTCCATCAATTTGGCGTCTATTTAGCTAAGACCAGGCCCGTTTTGGATGTAAACTATCCTAAATCCCACCTAATGACCAAATAGCACATTGGTATGTGTAATGCCAATATTGGTTTAATGCCCTTTTGTGGGTGTTATGAGCCTAAATATGCCTTAGTTTATGTATAAATTCGAAAAAAGAACCCGTGAGTCCCCGGTGACGAATCGGGGACTCACACTACTTCACAGCATTCATGATGACTTGACAAAATCTGCCACACACAGACCAAGTCATGCGGCGAAACTCAACGGGTTCTTCGTCCTACAATTACACTGTAGGTCACATACCTTGCCGTAGTATAACCTCCTATATTTCAAGTCCACTAGCAAATTCAACAGAATTGGGGGAATCCACAGTCTATTAATTCTGGTCAGTTTCGGTTCTTCTAGCCCCATATTCCTGTACTCCTCTCTAAACATAATCTGCCACCAAAATAAAAAGCAACAACGCTGCACAAACTCCGAAATTGTGCTTTGTCATTGACCTCAAGATAGACTGCAGGCCACATTCTCCATGCTCCTCCTACAACACCCCCCCACACTTTTAGTTCCTCTCCCTATTATAAACAAGAGAGAAGATTTACAAGCTCCCTTCCATGTTCATTGCCAAATTCATGCTCCTCATAAACTCTAGATTCAAACTTCTTCTTCATAAGATCCACGCATTCACATGGACCTCTACTCCGTTTCTAACATAGCACTAGTAGAAAACGCAGGAATTTTGACAGAATTCTGTTGATTTAGTCGCATTGTTTCGGTCACTGTTTTGTTGATTTCAACAGAAATCTGTTAGAATTAACAGATTTCTGTTGAAATCAACAAAACAGTGACCGAAACAATGCGACCAAATCAACAGAATTCTGTCAAAATTCCTGCGTTTTCTACTAGTGCAGCAAATTCAAGAGGCATACAGAGAACATGTGCGTCTAATTTCAGAAAAAGGTATCGCCCAACCTGAAAGGAAAAATTAGTTCATAACATCTCTGAAAACCACAAACGTTGCACAAATCCTCCCGGAATCTTTATTGATTACTCCCCCTTTTTTCCTAAAAATGTCGGGTGCCATTTCATACTGTCATCATGCTATGCACTTCATACATTCACTTCTCCCGTCCTACAAGCCACGATATTTGCAGTTTTCTGTAGAAATGCTTGCCAACATTTTCATCTCCACTCCCAGAACTTCAGTCTCTACGAGTACCCTGCACATCAATGAACCACATCAAATGCTTTCCTCCATCGTATTCCCCACGTTCCCTTACTCGTAAAAAAATTCATCTACCGGTCCTATTCTAGATTCTGCAAAATCACTTTCCTTGGACTTCTACACGATGCCTTCTACAACGTCACGTTTTCCTTTCCTTCATCCGCATATAACACAGTACAAACTACCAGTAATTGACCTTGCCCTACTCCGTTTACAAAAATAGGATTATGAATGCTGAATGCCGTGGACTTCCCTGGACTTCTAACGTCTCCATATTTTCTTCTGTCCTCATCAATTCAGCTGAAATTAAAAGAAGCAACTACACGTACCTCCCCTTCAAGCTTCAGTTACTAAAAAACTAAGGTAGGGACATTGTAGTCGATCATCAACAATGTTATATACTTCAAATGACCCTACAAAAATGACCAACGTCGCTCAAATCTTGCCTCATTGTCGTTGTTGCCATCCGAACTGGTAGACAACATGGAACTGGACGAAGACGTCGATTGACTTCCGCCACCGTCTTCTGATATTTCCGGATCATGGTCAACATGATCATCCAAACGCACTCTACCACGAACTCTTCTTGATTGATCATTTACATCTGCTTCTCTCATTCGACCACGACCTCCAGGTTCACCTCCTAAGTTATTCCTGTACATCATCTCTTCTTCTTGCCGTTCATCCACGTCGTTAGAAGACTCTTCCTCCTCTTCATTAGCAGGTCTCCCTCTCTGGATTCCCCTCCCACATCTGGCAGCTCCGTTTAGTCGTTGGCTGGGACGTTGAGCGTTTCCTCTTCCTGCACCGTGACCTAAGTTCCTCCTTTCTCTTCGAACGGGTTCTAAAACCACGTTATGGCCTGTTGCTGGTGCAGGAACTGGCCCCTCACCAACTTCCCTCTCAGGTCTCAATCCATCAAAATCTGCATCATCTCCCATTTGAAACAATTCTGCTTCTGATTCCTCCCCATCATTGGGCACCACTCGCCTTCCCTTGACCTCCTTCCTTAGAACTACACGCCATCCAGGAGCCTCAGTAGCCTCGCAGTAATAGACTTGCTCACAGTGGACCGGGAATGCAAAACTGTCGTGACATATGTTGCCATACCTCCTTCTATAATTTGCTAAAGTGAAGCCCCATTTATCTTTTTTTATTGTTGCATTTTGACCAGTATAGTTGGCTTTGACAAAATCACAGACTAAAACTACTAGACAATGTCTCCTGTAATTCAATTCCAAAATCTCCTCAATGTGCCCCACGTATTCTACATCTGCACTGATCTGATTGGGATCGCGAATCCCGTTTCTGCATACTTGCTTAAAGGTTGCTGCCACTCTACTATCTGTGGTTCTAAGAGCCCCCTCTGAGGTAATAACTCGGAGATGATTTCCATACGCATACATTCCTCTGTAAGCTGCCGCTATAGGCAACGGTCCTCTTGCAGTGTCCACAACCTTTGAACTCACGTCCACTCCTTCCTGCCGCTCCCTCCTCACTTCTTCTAGAACCCAATCGGCGAAGCTTGGTAAATCTCTTAATTCTTCTGGATAAGCGAATCGACTTCAACGGCCTCTACGATGTTGTCGACGATGCTTAGATCTTGCTATCTGTCTTTCATTCATATTGTCCGCATACCTCCTGCATTACATTATTTTTTGAATAAGGTTAGGTCCACATCTGTCCGATAGACTTCCGTCTATCTTTAAAAGCAGAACAGAATCTCAGTCACTCATCACGGTCACATCATGAAACATTTGCCGCAGTCATGCACTGGAGCATGGAAGAACACAGCAGGACTCGAAGCATTTCTTTGTACCACACAGGACCACTTTCTCATCAAACCCAGTATTATATTTCAGAATCCATATCACTTAGAACGCAAGTACAAATGCAATCTTCCCTATTAACCCCAGTTTTGCTTATTTGAAAAAGTACCTTCCTTTGACTTGTGTGTTCACTATTACATCCATAAATAACATGTGACCATTACGAATTAAATATGCACATACACATAGGAGTACCTACTTCTGCAGCAGCAAAATGCCGACACACCACACTTAAAGAATTGACGTACAATGAATGTCGCATATCACCTACATTCCGTTCAAATTTATATTACAATGAACCAGGACTACATCACAGTGACTACCTGACAGAAAACTATACTCCATGGACACTGCAATTCACAGTGCAAGAACTTCATGTCTGCTCGATATTGTGATAAGAAACATCTTCGATTACAATAACATTTCAATACGAGTATGACTACTGAAATTCAACATAAAACACGTAGGTTCACAATAAACAAGTTGTTTACCTCCTGTAAGGCTCCATGTGCAACGTATTGTCCAATACGAAACCGTGTATGAGCTTTTGAAACTCTAGAGTCATGACATGGTCACGCTTCACCCCTTCCAGAATTTCATCGTACATGGTCGGCTCCTCCTCATCGTCCCATGCACGTTTTTTTGTCGCATTGTATTCAGAAAGGTACTCATTCAAGAATCCTATAGATTCTTCTCTTATGTATCTGTAAACCATGCTTCCCTCTGGCTTGGCTTTGTTTTTCACGAAGCCTTTGAGAACTTTCATGAAATGCTCGAACGGGTACATTGAGCAGGTATACACTGGACCGCAAATAAACAGTTCTTCTACCAAATGTATAAGAATGTGCAACATGATAACAAATATGGATGGAGGAAATTCTTTTTCCAAGGTGAACATTGTTTCAGCTACGTCGTCAAGCATTTGTTGCTTCTGCTGTTTGTCCACTACTTTAGCAAATAATTTCCTAAACAATCTACTCACTCGCATAATAGCTCCCACTACTTTCTCATTAGAAATGTTCCTCAGACAAAGCAGGAGTACCTGTTGCAACAGAATGTGGAAATCGTGCATCTTCATTCCCCTCAGTTTGCCTTCCTGAATCCTACTGCTCAAGGCACCCACGTAGTTAGTTGAAAACTTCAGGTTCTTCATTGTACTAAGAAAGGTTTGACGGTCTTCGCGGCTTAGGACGTAAAGAGCGTCTGGCATGAAGAAAGTTCGTCCATCTGCATTCGCTATTAAGTGCAGATGGGGACGTATGCCACAAGCGCGCAAGTCCTCCCGTGATTTTGGACCGTCTGTCTCTCCTAGTAAAATACGCAACAATATGTCGCATATGTTCTTCTCACAATGCATCGGGTCCAATGTGTGACGGATTGGAAGATCCTGCACAAATAAAAGACATTAGCTTCTACACCTGAAATTCATGAACTCATACACCAATATTTATTGCTTTCCTACTTCTACCTCAAATCACAACTTATTGAAGAGAGGAAAACGGCATGGAAACATCCATTCATTTCCAGTACATAACTTCTTCAATAACTAAATATGCATATTAGTGAAGAGGCCCTAATTCAGTAACCGACGATACACATATGCCACACCACTTGCATTTCGACATGAAAGAATTATACTGCAAGTGATTGTCGAGAGACAAAATAAATGCCTGGCTGAATTAGCAAAAACCGCTAATGACACACCCTTGCATTTTTTCTTTTAATTGCTGGACGCCGTCTTCTAATTGAGGAAGAAATAAATGAATTGAAGTGTGAACATGCCATGATTGACTTCTTACATGCGGTTTCATGTTCTTCTGACTTATGAAGGATTTAAACACTTTTCCTCTTGCGTTGAATTTCCTAGGACGACGAATTCGTCAAAAATCCATGACAACAAAACTGTCCAACATATCTTCTCTCAGGGAAGTTCAAAAGCATGTCGTAGAAAAACACCATAGAAGGGAAGAAAACGATGTCACCTGCCAATACGGTAACTTAAAAAGAATACTGATTCTTTTGACGCCACTTTTCTTGACTGGATCATCTTTCGAATTCGGACGGCCACCACACTGCAAATACAACTCCCTCCATCCACCACGTTGAACAACAGTGAGACCATCTTGACGTTGTCGGGTAGAGAGAAGCGCGCTTAGAGAACACACAGGGTGTCTGGTTGCACGTTGATGAGTGAAGTTGGGTAAGTCTTCAAAACTCGAATCTTCGTTTGAATCTTCATTTGTTCTTTCGTTGGCCTATCCTGTGGTTGGCTCTATAGGGCCAAGGGTGAAGGTGTGTAATAAGAAACAAGGCTTCGGACGTGTAAAACGGGACGGCCAATACGAGTGACCGTCCGGATGATGGGCCTCTAAACTTCAAACCCACGATGACCAGGAAGCGCCTTTCATCAATGGGAACAACATAAAAGATCGACCATGTGGGCCATTAACCCCACTTCGTCGCCACAAACACAAAATGGAGTGCTTATTGGATAACCACGGCTCGCAACGGTTTTACAATGCAGAAATTGAATTTTCAACTAACCTCCAAAATTGGCTGGGAATAACAGAAATGAAAACGAGCCACAAGCCACAACACAAGGCTAAATCCTCGACATGTACGGCCTTCGAATCTTCAAGTCTTCAAAAGAACCCAAAGAACCCCAAAGAACCCCAAAGAACCCCAAAGAACCCAAAGAACCCCAAAGAATCCCAAAGAATCCCAAAGAATCCCAAAGAATCCCAAAGAACACTAGAAAACTTCTCCTCTTACTAGCTGCAACCTTCTTTCTAGTGTTATAGATGGCTTAAGTCTCCAAATACTTAGTGTAATAGCATTTTCGAAAGATAACTTTACAAAGAAAACACCCTCCAAATCTCAACTATATCTAAACTACTGTCCAAAAGTTATTAGAGTGCAAAGTAGCGGTTCCTCAAATCCCTTAGCAACCAACTACTGCCTCTATATTTTTCTATAACTTTTGAACTACAAATCCAAATTGCAAGTGTGATAGCAATTTAGAATCCTCAAACTAATATTCACAGTCTCAGAAAGTTTCATGAGAAACTAAGACTCTGTCCAAAAGTTATTAAGGAACAAAGTCTCGGGTTTCTAAACTATAAAGGCTACACTCCTTCCTATCTTCTACACTCTATAATTTCTTTAATAAGAGTTCAAATGAAGTGAATGAATTCATTATGAATAGGAAATTCTACAAACCAACTCCACAAGAATTTTCAAAAACATATGAGAAACACACCCAAAGTTGTGGTCGTTTCAAGTCATGGCCTTTCTCCTTCCAAACTCCAATTTTCCTCTAGACCTTCAACTTCTCATAACTTTCTCCTCCAAACTCCAAATCAGATGAGTGATGACTTTTTGAAAAGTTAATACAATGATATACAATCCCTCCAAATCTCAAGACAAGATGAAAAATATTCCAAAAGTTATGGCTCAAAGAAGCCTCTGCTCTTCTCAATGGAAGGCCTTAGGTCCTCTCAACTTCAAAACTCTATAACTTTTGATTCACAAGTCCAAATTCAACTTGCAAGCACAATTTGGAAAGGTCTAATCACAAGGAATCAGATGACAAAGTTTCAATTCCAAAGATTCAATGCTCAATGAGCTACATCAACCCGAAAATCGGCCAAAACTCTCTAAAAACATACACACACACTTTCCTCTCTCCACACACCAACTAAGCATCTTTTCCCTAATTTCCTCCCCATCATAAGTGAGGGGGTGAGGCACATCAGCCTATACCCCTACCAAGACCCCACCTAAGATTCCAATCACTTCCCCATTCACACTCTCCTTTATCACCAAACCCCAAGCTAATTTTTCTATCACAAAAACTTCATTCTACATTTATAATTACACATTGCGATTAAAATAAAATACTCAAAATATAAAATTAAGAACTAACATTCAATAAATGTTTACTAGAGGTAAAAAATTAGAGTTCCAATCGAAGCTTCACTCCATCTGCAGAAATTTGAGGATGCGTTTGATTGTCGCGGCGACATAATCAGCACGTTCCGCCTTTGTCAAAGGATTCATCGGTCCTTCTAACCATCGTTCGTGACCGCGACTCCCTTCGATGGGCCTCACTATACCAAAGTATTGTTCGTCGTTTAAACCTTCAAAACATCCTTCAAACGTCACTTTACGACTTCCGGGCTCAACACACCCAACTTGCAATAAGATCACCAAAGCTTGAGCATCTCACTGAAGGTTCTCGTACCACCGTTGCTCCACACGAGGTTGTTTCGGCGGTCGAGAAGGCCCAGTTTCATCTTGTGGATGCTCACGCGACAATACAATATCTCGCAGCAAAAGAGGTTGATCCGGCAGTTGTGACAACGAAAGTTCAAATTTAGCCTCCGGTTGAGGCTCTTCATCTTGAGACTTAGAAAAAACCCTCCAGTTCGACATTCTAGTTTTAATGTGAAAACTAAACTCACCAACGAAATTCAATGAAACTTTAAGGCAAAATCGTGTTCTTATATGGATGTTGTACATCTCAATAGAACAACGTTACCTTAAAGTTATTCAAAGAATTAACGTCACCTTGAAGCTACCCAATAAAACATATTATAATATGTTTGTACACTATGTAGGAATTTACAACATGACAACGTGCAGGTGCCAGTTCATGATTCTGTCTGCCACCGAATGCTGCACGGGCGTTCCTCCACCCGTGGTCGTGTCGCAACCACCGGCGACTTTCTAAAAAAACAATCTTATCTACAGCACTTGAAAACTCTGCAGAAGTGCATTCTCCACAAATTGGACAATCAGCATATCCTTTCCCGGCTTGTCCTGAAATTAAAGTGTAAGCAGGGAAGTCGTTGATAGTCTACATTAAAATTGCACGCAACTTAAACTTTCGCCGAGTACCAAGTGGATTTGACATATCCACTGCTGGAACACTCTTCCATAGCTTCTGCAACTCCTCTACCAAAGGCTGCAGGAATACATCAATACTATTTTCTGTTGGAGAGTTCGGTCCGGGAATTATCATAGTCAGGGAAACAAAAAAACGTTTCATCACTAGGTAAGGGGATAAATTATAAAGTACCATCATCACAGGCCAAACCGAATGTTTTGTAGACTGCAGACTATGAGGGTTTACTCCATCGAGTGCCAAGCCTAACCGAATATTCCTCACTTCTCTGCTAAAGTCTGGATAACGCTCGTCTATGAAATGCCATTGCTCGCCGTCCACCACTGACCTCATTTTCCCATCCTCTAAATTATTGGTGGAGTGCCATCTCAAATGCTTAGCTAGAGACGGACATCGAAACATTCTTCTCAACCTCTTGATTATGGAGAAGTACCCGAGGACTCGTAAGGGAACAGTTTGAGAACCATCTATGTATCTAGACTTTCCGCAATGTAGGCATTGATCTAATTCTGCATTCTCTTGCCAATACGTCTTCCCACAATCACAACAGTGGATGCTTTCATACGACAGACCTAGCTTCATCAAGAGACTCTTCATCTCATATGAGTTCTTGGGACAGTTATTGTTAGGAGGAAGTACATCATGCTTGAGAAATGTAAGTATCTCATCAAGACAATGATGAGAGACGGAGAAAAGAGTGCACAAAGACATTAGAATTATGATGAATTGTAACCTGCTTGTAGTGGACCCATCAAACAAAGGCTCTGCTGATTGCCTCAGCAATTCTTCCAAAATGTTGTTGTCTTCTGATTCGTCTTCTTCGGGTGCTGTGTCTTCGAAATCTAGGACAACAACATCTTCGTCTGAAAACTGTTGATGAATTCGTCCACACGAGCGAAGTAATCACGTGCCATGTCTTCAAGATGCACCTCCATGTTAGCAGCGGCAAGGGCAACATTCTCGAAATCTTCAGCGTCCACGTATTCGTCTGCATCGCTCATGTCTTCTTCTCCAAGAAGTAGGTCCTGGGCAGGTTGTGCATGTTGCCGTTCATTCCCCTACCAAGAAATAGGAGAAGTGCATGAGAGGAGGACGTTGGCATTGACATTATTCACTTCAGTATTTCTCTGAAAACATCACTAGTCCTTGACATTAAGCGTCAGAATCCTGTATTAGGAGGCGACAACTGTGATTTAGGAATTTTTTAATCAGTAGCAATGAAGCAAGAACCGTATTAGTAGTTCAATTCAGTTGACGTTACATAACAGAAGTACCTAATGACAAAAAATGAATAAGAGAAGTGCAAGAAGTTGAAACATTCTCTGTGGATTTACCAGAAGAGGCTCTGGCAAGTTCCGATCTCTGCCGTATTTCTTGTGATGACTCTGCACAACTTGAGAGGCTTGGATCTTGAATCTGTAGCATCTTTCGCATCCATACAGATATCTGGCGATGCCTTGGCGAGCTACCACTACCCGCTCGATGTGGTAAGCCTGTCCAAGCTGGTCTTCTCTCATTCTTCAGCAAACCTACGGATTGAAGAAGTTATTTCCTTTTCAGAAGCGTGGTGTGATGTGCAGTCGCTCTATATTTTTCCCCAATTTTCTGTGAAAATGACAATGTCGGACTATTGTTTTCCATGATTTGCAAGGTAGTGTGTACTGAACTACCTCACCAAGAAATCAACTGTCTAGAGGCAGCCCTCATGTAAAATTGCATAGTAGGACCTAGATGTGTTAGGTGAGGCAACGAGTCCCTGGGAAAATCAGTTGTACAGAGAACTTGGGGTGAAGGACAACCAAGACATAGTAATCCTAAAAAATTACGAGATTCAACCACTTGAAGAACGAGATGTGAACCCCTAGAACGATGACAACCATCACAGCTCCTGTCCAGTCTTTTGGAAAGTAAAACGACTGAGCTCTATCGAAGCGAACATACAAGGATAGGTAGAATTTGAATCACAAGCAGTGGTCAACTTTCAGAAGTTCAGACCAGACAAGTAGGTCGAAGTCGAAGAGAGATGAGCTTTTTCCGTGATGTTCGACGTCCTCTTTCACCGTCTGTGATTGAATCCAGATAAGTCTGCTTCTTCACAAGTCAAGTTATGAAAACCCTGTCAATGAAGAAGCAATGAATACGAACTCAGAAGACAGAGGGTTCTCAAGAATCTACAGCTGTAACACCACTATTCCAAAGGAAACACAGGCGCTAGACACTTCTGTGTGTCCCAGGTCTTTCGAATATTATTTTATGAAGTTACATTCAATCGTTCATCTTCTGTGTTACTAGATCACAACAGAAAGACTTGTGGGGAATGAGTAATACCTATGTTGACCTCTCCTTACTCAGTGCCTACCGCACTTCAATTCTCGAAGTAATATGAGGCCTGTGATGAGTTCAGGAACCCATTCATGAGTGGATGGAATGATTTTACAGATTCTGCTGCAATAGTGGGATGTACTGCAGCACTGACCTAGCTGAAGAGAGCAATATGTGGGGTTGCTCCTGCACAGACCTCCAACGTTAGTGTGTGGATAAAGTTTTGCATGCATCATTTCTCTTGAGGAATTCGAAATGCAGTGGTAATTGAGTCTGGAATGACAATTACCTAAAAAACCTCGCAGTGGCATTCTGAACTTCACTGTAAAAGTGGTAGGGTAGTATTATGCACTTGTGCATATTACTAGGTCAAACTCCCTATATTGCAAAGTGATTCATGCATGAACTTGTGCAATTAGTTAGAGTTGTTTGGTATTCATGACAGAGGGTTAGGTTGCTCTTGGTTTATTTTTGTATTGCACAGACTGAACACGGAAGTCCAATACTGAGGAAGATGGACAATTACCTGTGAGATGTCGGCCTTCGATTTGAAACGTAGTGTGTTCCTTATTGAGGTCATATTCCTCCCTCTACGCATAAGGGTTCCTGTATTTTTTGCACAGAACAATCTTGGACTCAAATCTTCCAAGCAAGGCACTCGCAAATACCCTTCACAGTGAACCAAAGTTTCTCAATTGGTCGAAGCTAAGGAGCCCATCTCAGGTAGGAAGGGAAGTATACATCGTCTAATCTTTGGAGTTGTACTTGAATTTCATGTAATAGGACGTAAGGAGTATCAGAGTTGAAAACACGAAGGATTCAATGAAACAGTGTTGTCCAACTTAGCCACTTCCGTATCACGACGTCATAACAATGTAAAAGGGCAAAACAAGTGTATTAAAGGATTTCTTATTAACCTCTCTCTGTGCGCTGTAATGTGCATCTGACCGAAAGTGTGCCCACTCGCAAATTTCGAAGAGAGGATTGAGATACCTAAGTGTAGACCGCTCTCTCCATTTCATGAAACGCAGTGTACCGTTCTTGGACTCACAGAGTTGCTTCCCAATGCAGTCATTGACTAGCATTATCGGAGGTCGTAGGCACAATAAACCCTAGAGTGTAGTGTTCATGACATTACCCTAAAACGGAAACCTCAGAGAATCTTTAACAATTCAGTGTGTATTGTAGAGGAATTACAGTTGCGGGAAGCACTTACAAAGAGTCTGGTTTCTTCGGAAGAATTTGTCGTAAGATAGTCTGCAGGAGCAAATAATGCAATTTGGAAGCTGCCGTGAAGAGTTGTATTCGTCTTCTGTGCATATTGACAGGAAGATGTTGTAAGTCGTGACCCTAAAATGTTCACGCACAGAACTAAAAGAAAGAAATATTCAGAAGAAAATGAGTAGGGCATTCACTACTCAAGGAAGGCGCTCGCAATGATTGATGCATTAGGTCTTGGAAACCTAGGCGGCCAATGACACATTCACAGCTGTCCACTTCACAGAGTTCTTAATGTCGATGACATTGACATGTAAGTGCATGGCGTGCAATAAAGACTAAGCTTTTTGTTTACACATGTGTGAAGAACATGCGTTACAAACCGCTAGTAGGAGAAGAAAAATAAGAAACCAGGGGATACATCTGTTGTTCCAAAAGTCTTGAACGTGAAACTCACTTGAAAGGTGTAGGCACTTTCTTCAAGTCTGTAGTAGAGTTGAACGCATGTTCAAGTTGTCGGAATTTCAGTGACCTTAGCAAGCACTGCGACCGAATTTCCTATCAAAGTGTTGCGGACGGAAGTACTAGACACTGGATCAGTGGAGCGCGGCAGGGGACTTTACAACTCAAATGGCAGAGTGGCGCTGGTGGATCACAAAATTGAACTGAAAGCGTGGGAGTCCAAAACGACTATTCAAAAAGGATTCAATGGACTGTCTTCAGAACTCTTGGCTTGATGCAGTATAGGATGGCAATTTTGGAGTACGAACTAAAGCGCTACCTCGCAATCGTGGAAAAAGAGCGGGCACAGCTTGCAGAAGCGGTGCTTGTCAGAAGGAAGAAGTAAGTTTTTCAAGGAGTAGGGAAACTCAAAATTACTGTTGTTGCTAAGTCTTCGAAGAGTACGGTGAGTCAGTCATGTGAGAAATGTAGAGTAGTCGTGCTTCATTAATGCAAGGTCTGCATCGGCGTCATTAGTGGGTACATGTTTTCACCAGTGAGTGATTCAGCAAGCTTTTTACATTCTCTTTTCGAGGGAAGCCACTTGCCTAGGTAGGATTTGGAATATGTAATTGTAATTTCGTTTTTTTAGAAATCTCCGCAACTTGAATTGATGAAGTTTAAAATAGGGAGAGAATGGAAGTGGCTGCCATAGCGTTAGATTTTCTAGGGATACGTGCCTTGACGTGATTAATTTGGGGCAATGCCGCCTTCTATATTTGGTTTCCGGGAGTCATAAGAATTAAAGTAGTTGTCGTCTCTGCTCACTGCCATCCGCAAGTACGCGGCTCAAAACGCGTCGTCGTTGGTGGGTTGGCGATATAGGAAGGCCCATCAGGAGACTAGTGATCCTGGGAAGCAAAAGTTGATCACAGGACGCGCACGAGCCAAGGAAAGTGATGGAATTCAAAGTACTGTCCACTTGAGCGACAGTGGCATTGGAGGTTGCTGTGACGAGCAGGAGTGCTGCATTTCTGATAAGTTTGCTGATGAGGGAAGGAGTTCTGGTCGTACGAAAGTTGAAGAGAAGATAAACTCTAACTTCTTCGTGGGGAAGGGACCTCACTTGGAGGAATTGCTGGTAAAGTACTCGTAATATGTGCAAGCCAAGTCTGTATGCATCAAAGGTTTAACTGTAAAGAGTGATGATTAGTTATTCATGGCCAAAGTGGCCTGTGGACATGAAATGATAAGGTTGTTTTACTTTAGGGAACTATGGGACGAAGCTGAAGTGAAGGGACAGTGGATGATAGTGATGTTCATGCCAACCGCATGCACGTTAGTGGACACAGAATGAAGTCTTCTTTAAAACAATGCGGGAAATTTTGATTCGTTATAGGAAATCATAATCGCTGTTGTAATGCAAGAGTGAGGAGCATGGTGACTTATTTGTTTTTGTGTGAGACATTTACAGTGACCCACTGACCCCTGGTATAGAACCATGGGAACTGAGGGTGGTTGGCATGTGGAACATGCAATTCCTATTCAGCGGTAGGTGCATTCATTTTTAACATCTCCTGAAGTATGTTGAGTTCAAATTCTCCTGCTGAATTGTCGCGCTTGACCTAGGAAGCTATTTAGGTCAACTCTCGAAAGGTAGGACATTGAGAAAGGTGAACATTTGATGCCTCTTCCACTGGTCAAGTAATCGATCTCATGGAAATATAGGCTGTCGTCTCTACATGTGAGTGGGGCCGTCTACCTCATTTTCCTGAAAATAAGGTAGGGAATAGACAATGATATATACGATGGCATGTATTAGTGAGGACCTCTTCGGAGTTGTCTTCGTGATTTTCTGAAGTATTCCGATTTCCTTAGTCACCGTGGTGCCGTGATGGCGTAACTGAAGTTCTCTTGTCATGCGATGAGGTAGTGTACTTGCAGATGTTGATTTCAGTTGTAAATTGTTGCAGGGAATTGCAGGTGTAAGAGAAGTGCGGGCCGATCATTCTAACCTGTAGACGTTTTCGGAGTTAGGAGAACAACTTTTGTGCCGGAGGTTGAGAACACAGTCGGTGTGGACACGGAGTTTCTCTAGAGCGGTATGACATCAGGCATTTTCGTTGTCTTTAATTTTTACTAAGGTAATAGAACTGGACTGAAATTTATTTTTTGGCATCCTCCCGTGTGCTTTTCGAAGATTTTTTTTTGGCTTGGAGTCCGACTGAAAAGGAGGAGACAACCTTGCAATGCAGGGTGTTTAATGTTTTGTTATAGTGTCCTTGTAAATGAATACTCAGAAGACGGTATTTCGAGATTCCAGAAATCAAGTGATAGAAGATGTAGGGCTTTTGATGCTTATACCATAGCTCCAGGCATTTTCTGAGCTCACGTCTGAGGTCACTATACATATATGATGGATAGGAGCATCATCGACAAGATCTGCCATATCTGAGTCCATGCAATTCTGGATGATTGGGTTAATGTTATGTAAACAGCGGTGAAGAAGGGCAATTTGGTTCTGTAGGGGGGACTTAGGCAGTTAGGGAACTGAAATAAGTGTATGTTTGCAGAAACGTAGTGTGACGGTATTCAAGGATGCCTAGTTCAGTAGGATAGATACTAGAATTCTGGAGAGTGAAGGGAAGACCTAAATCCGTTATTGTATTTCTATGGTTATTGTATCTTAAGTGGTTACGTGAGGTTTTGGTTTTTCAAACTCGGAGGGGGAACCTTTTTTTATTGGAGCACCTTGGCTCAAGGCGACAGAAGAATGTCGCCATGTATAGGGTGCATGACAAGGAATATTAAATGGTTTGTTCATGAGGTTGGCAGTCTTGAATGGTCTAGAAGTAATAGTGACATTGGAACGTTCGTATTGTGTAATTTTGGAACTATAGTCGGCTCCGAAATAAAGGAACATTCTGCTGTTGATAGTAACAATCAAACGTCCTGCACATGACAGATGCAAGACATGGAGAGTGCGATGGTTGCAGAGGAGGTGAATGACAATTATGAATTGCGTTCATGGTTGGAAAGGCATCATAGATTCTTTAGTAGTTTTTTTGATGTGGATGGGCCTTTATTTGTTTGGTTACGTGCATTCATGGAGGAAGGTATAGAGGTGAGCATGTTTTGGCATTACTTCAGTGTGAAGTTTGGTACTTATGTCCGGATTACTGAATCAGGGCTCCGGAAATCGTAGAAGTTCGAGGAAGCGTGTGGAGTCTTTTGTTTCTTGGAAGAAGACAACAGCTATGGAAGAACGAGGACACAATTTCAGAGCTTCGCAGCAAGAGAGTGGAGGTAGAGGAAAGGAGAGGCAGAAGTCAACGCCATCTACAACCGTGGCTGGGCGGTCGCCACCTGTTTCTATGGGTGGAAAACCTTTTCCAAGGAAGGAGAATTTGAGCGGACCGAGTGGAATCGCAGGTAGAGAGGGCTGGCAGTTCATGGCGTCATCGAAATCTTTGAATTCAGGTGCGGGCACAAGTGCAGGAGAGTGGCAAGGTAAGAAGTAGAAGCAAATGACATAATTCCGTGAGTCTGATGGTTGAGAAGTATCCTTTTTTTTTCCAATTCGATAGTGTTGCACACGATACTTCGTGCACTGATAGGTGGAATGTAAAGAGGCTTCTGCCTGAACTGAAATGAAGAACTGTGAAGGTGAGTAAGAAGAAATTGGATAGGGAAATGCGAATTCTTGCGGTGGTTGTCAGTGTTGTGAGTCAGTGAATGCAATAGTTATGCATTTCCAGGATTTCAATAGAATGTGATGTCTCTCGCATTTTGTTCATAGTCTTTGTAATTGTTAGAGTAGTTGTTGTGTGTTTGATGACCTCTGACATGACCTTTTCCCGAATTTCTGTTTTTTAAATCTTTGTACAATTATAGAAATGTATTGGGAACTGTAGGTCGGCCCTTGAACAAAGCATCCGTGGGAGGCCGTTTTCCAGCACGTGGTGGACAAGGAGTTTCCACACTGCAAGAGTCGAATACAAAGAGCCTCCCCTCTGTTTCACTCCGGAGTGTGCCTCCAGAGATTTTCAATCGTACTAGAGAATGTAGATTTGCGGTTCTGAAGGGCGTGAGGATGAGGGAGGCATGTGACAATGCAGGAGTTGAAGTCTTGGAGGGCGAGAGAAGAGTGCAACAAGAACGAGCAGGCATGCGCTCGGAAGTCGTCTCAGAGAACGAGCATGATAATGGTGGCGAAGGTACAGGACGTCCACGAACGCAACATGACGAAGATGTAAGAGCTCTTTAATTTCCGAAGAGAAAGTGTAAGATGTGGTATTCAATGCCTTCTAAGGAGTTCTATTGTTGTATCGTGTTTGCAGGAGTGGCTCTGGACGATGTTCATTGTCTATCCGTGTAGATGTGATGGTCACAGTGGGGGGCGTACGTGGTAGAGAGTACAGTGGGCCTTTGGTTTCATGAATTGATGACGTAGAATTTTCTAGCAGGCGGTGTTTGAAGACGATACAGAGTGTGCCGAAGATGACATACAGTCATCTCAACCTCGACAAGAAGCCGAGATGCATGCAGTGGGATTCTATACTAGGGACCGCAATGAGAACGGCGTCAGCGAGGAAGAAAATGACCAATATGAACCTGAAATGCGTGAAGAGGCAGATGTTGATGACGACGAGGACGTTGAGAACTTGCAGTACCCGACTGAAGCAATGAGGAAGAAAGAGAGGAGGCAAGAAAGAGCTTGGCTTGAGAAGGAAGGCGAGAAGCAGAAAAAGGAAGGCCTGCCACGGAATTTTCTACTTGTAGATGAATACACGAAAATGCCATATGGCATTGGAGTGGGGGACTGGAGGAAGGAGCTGATGTTGTTGTCCAAGGATCTAGATCCTGCAATTGGTAACATCAACAGGCAACCAGATGGCGCAGTTGCAGAGATTGCAGAGTGGATTTAACACACGTGGGAGTACAACTCACCTGTGAAGTTCGAATATGTAAAAGAAGTTATAGCGCGTGGAGTTACCCTGAGGTGTGTGGATCTTTGGAAGAGAATCCGTAATGGGGAATCAAAGCCAAATGGAATGTTTGACCGAACTTGGCATACTCTAGAGAGGCAGTTGGAGAATCCCGCATCCATCATGAAATCCGACAATTGTCGAAGAGCAAACGCTAGCAGGGTGAACTTTGGGAGGACGGGGCCATCCGGGGAGGTTGGAGTGCGCAAAAGGCTACAAAGGATTTTACAGAGATCACCAGATCCTGATGAAATCAGGATCGAGATGGCCCTTGACAAAGGTTACGGTGGGCGGACTCGACAGAAGCAAGAGGATTTGAATGTCATACTTGGAAGCGGAGGTGTCCGTAAATTAATAAAGGATGTGCCACAGATCTCAGCGCCGCTGAGAAAATCAGAGGAAGAAGATAGTGGTGAGGAACATGACGAAGACAGTCTCAAAAACAAAAGTGACCACGTCCTCGTCAAAGACCATGCAGTTGAAGAAAGTGGGGACAAGGGCGGGGGATGTACCTTATCTCTCTTATTAGTTCAAGAAATATCGCAGCATCCATTCGTGGCCATGATGATGCGGCGCCTAGAAGCACTGGAGAATAGTGGGCGGAATGGAGTGTTAGGAGATCTTGCTGCATCAAGTGATGTAGTGGGAAGCGCTAGTGACGAGTACCGAGGAAGTGGAAAGGCAACAATTTGGCAAGAATCAGAGGTATATATCTGTACTTAACATTCGAATCCATAGTATAAGAATTGATGGCGACTGAAGTAGTGGAATAGTGAAAGTCGTTAAACATGTACTCTTCAATGTTCATGTGTAATGTTGGCGCTCTGAACGATGAGGAAGAGAATAGGTTCGATTTTAACTCCTGCAGCTTTGCAGGATGACGTAGAAGCATTAGAAGACGAAGGCTAACAAGGCAATTGTACATCACGTAAGCAAAGCAAGAGGGGAAAACAAAGGTGAAAATCTGTACATAATGCTGTGGAAAGAACTCTCCTGGCTTGAGGAAGATGGTGGCCGACACTTCCTGATGTTGTAGGAAAAGGGAGAAGCTGTTGACGACTATAAGTGAGCCCCATCACGGCTGGGATCGTAAGGCAAGGATATATACGTAACAGTACAGGAGGTTGGACAGTGCAGGTGCATAAGGAGGAAACCAGTTTTCATTTCAAGTGGATCTGAATGTGGAAGGAGGCATTGCAGTGACATTGACGTCGTTCATGGTAGATGCCTTGGAAGATATCAGTGGTGTATTGGTTTGGCTTATGGGATGCGCAATACACATCCTGAATTCTATACGGGGCAAGATGCTAGATATCTGTAGGCAGTGGCACATTTGAGTGAGTACTGTTTGGTATATAGTAATCCACGAACAGTAGGGGCACTCGAACTCCTGTTTTCCAATTGTGTTTTGTTTTTTTATGTGAATGGGAATTCACTACGTGGAATGTTGAATAAAAATTTTGTTTGACGAGAGGTGGCATGTTCTGAAGACGGCCCCAATTGGACATGGAAATCCCACTTCAGATTGTAAGTCTTTACTCTGTTTTTGTACTATATTAAATTTCGGACGGAATTAGCCATTTGCCTTCAAGTTACAGAAGGTCCATTCCTTGCATCTCATAATGAAAGGGGACCACCGTCATTTCCAAGAAACGAGCACCAGAATAATTAGTGACGAGGATATGGGAAGGCAGGCTACAAATAAGGCCTGGCGAGCACTGGAATTGGCTTGAAGGCAACATATTATGACAGGAAATTTGTCAAAACTAACATAAAATTAACGGAATTCCGTCAAATGGGTGGCCGAACTGAGAAGTCCCCACTGACAGCAGAATTGATAGGTGTATGTTAACTTTTTGTCAATTAGAACAGGGATATCCTTGTAGTGTATGGACCTTTTTATTTTTAATAATAAAAAACAAATAAATAAATAATTTTAAAAAGAATCCATTTTTCTAAATAAAATTGTGCTCATATTGCAATAAAAAATTCCTCTAAATTTTTTTTCCCTCTTTGTAGTATTTATGCAAAGGAAGGTCACTTTGACCCCATGTGGACAATAGACATTTTACTATATTTATAAAAACTCATTGTCAATCCTTGAAATGTTAGTAGAACTCCAACTTGTCTAATTTGTCGCTTCAAATTCGGATTTTTGAGTCAAAAATAGGACTAAAACCTCCAAAATGGCCAAGGTAGATAGCTAATTGGGGGAAATTTAAAAATAGTAAAATAATTTTTTTTAAATTGAAAAAATTACACAACATATAAAACTCTTGTGTGCACCTTCATTCCAAATTTCAAGTTGATAGGGAAAAATATGAAAAATTTATGAGCAAAAAACTACCCGTTAGAGGTCAAGGGGACAAGAAATAGGACAAGTGTTTCTTGCAATCACCCCACTATCCTCTACCTATTCATGCCCTCTGATTTTTGGCCCCATCTCTATTGTAAAACTCATCCAAATCTATAAACCGTTTCGACAAAATCAAAGCCTTAATGCCAACAAGGATGTTGTGTGGGTTTTTTTATTGGTGGATACTTTAGTGCTAATAGGTACATGGAATGAAGGTTGTAGATTGTTTGTAGGATGTTTGTGTCTCCAATTATGAACAATTTTGAAATTTTAGGACAAACCACTTCAAAAATTCACATAAATTAGAATTATAATCAGATTTGATTTGTGATACATATACACACCTCTGAAAAATATATGTGCACATCTGGGTGGTAATAGGCTTGTCTACCTTATTTCCTTTGATGAATTCGTGTGCTTTGTCGAGCAACCTCAAAACCTACATTGATCATCTGAATCTTATCCCCAAAGCATTGAAAGTCATGGAATGGGGCTTATGAACATTATGCCCCACTGACACTATAAGAAACCCCTGTCTTTGGTGACAAGCCCTAATTTTTTATGAAGGATTTTAGGTGATGCCAATGTTGACAACCCAAAATTTTTATGTCAACAAAAATGTCCAATGTAACATCAATATTGACAGTCCAATGTTTTTAGGTAAACATTGATGTTACATTAGACATTTTTGTTGATATAAATTTTTGGGTTGTCAACATTGACATCATCTAAAATCCGTTATAAAAAATTAGAACTTGTCACCCAAAACATGGGTTTCTTATAGTGTGATTCTTTGTTACCCCAAAATTTATAGACATCATGGTGGGATAGCCAGGGTGACCTGACCCCCTTGCTCAACCCCTTGGAAAAATGTTGAATTTTTTTATTATCCATGCATGATAAAATTTGCAAATTTTGAATTCATATTTGCATTCAAAATCCCCAAATTAGGGTGGAGGGGTGAATGAGGAAAATTAATCAAGCATTAAATAGGGGACTTTTTTTACTTGCACCCTTGGAATCACTTGGAGGGGCCAAGTGGAGGGCCAATTCACCCTAACCAAGAGTGCTCTACTTCCTAACCTCAGGGTAGCTAGTATGTGAGCATAGAAAGTGTGAGCCTATGAGCCTAGAATTCTATACACCTATTGTATAGGTGTCTATATTATAGAACCTCAATGGCTATAGTGTATTTATGTTATAAACACCTTCAATGAGTGTTGGATATTTACTTATACTTAGGCTCAAGGCTCGTAGGCTCACACTTCTATGCTTACATACTAGTGTCATTATAAGGAAAAATTAGTATTTTTCTTTTCAGGAAATTTTAAGATTTGATGAGAATCCTTGCTTATTGGAAGTGAGCCAACATCATATTTCTTGCAAGGTTGTATCTTAGACCATGAGATACAAATACGTTGCCGTTAGGTGTTAGGTTGTAACATACTAGTGATTGGTGTAGGGTCCTTATCAAACTTCTCACCACAAAGTTTACTTCTATGGATGCTTGCCTCAAAGAATAGGCACTTGTGCATTGGCAAGATATCATTGTAATGTCACTTTGATCTTATCTTTTCCAAGTATTCTTTTTCTCCAATTGCCATTCTTGAGGGTTTGGAGTAGTTTGCTAAGTTGTGATCACTCAAGGTTTATTCCAATTGGAGAGTGAAATTTGGCAATAATTAATGTAAAAGAGTTCAACAAACTATCTCCATTGTTGTTGCAACATTGCAAAGGTTTCTAGGCTCAATTATGTCTTGCTTTGATGCTCTTTTGTGTTATTGATTTGTATATTGATGAAATCATGATCCTTGTCTATACTTACAATTTTTTTATTGTCGTCAATTTGTAATGCTCTAGCATTGCATCTTCTTTGAGTAGTCTCTATTTGTGGTCTTCTCTTAGGGTGGAATACATTTTGGCAAAGATTTCAAAATAAAAGTAGTAAAAATTTCAAAGAATATTTTTTGAAGTAAAATGATAGTAAAAGTATTGAGTCAATGTTAAAGTGGACAAAGTGTCCATAGCCTAATGGCTTAATGGTTCTCCCACAACCAACTTTCTAGTTTTGATAAGATTCATGTTTAGAAATTCAATATCTTTTACTTTGATCATTGGTCTAAATCTTATAAAAATATCTTTTGTACACACACTCATTGAGATTCCAACTCATATAAAAAATAAACAAACTATATTTTTTTAATAGAATAGATGTGATTCAATTGCTTGTATTGTATGAAGAACTCAAAAAGATTTATGGATCTTCTTTAGTATGTAGTTCAAATTCATGAAGTACAAGACTTACAAGGCATTAAGGTAGTAGGTCCAAAAAGCATCCCTTACTACATGAATCAAAATTGGACATTTAGTTATAATTTTTCAAAGTAAAAGTTGTTAGGTTACTATATTAGGTAATAGGTGGTAAAGTTATCATATGGCATAGTTATGATTGTGAATGAGTAATGACATATTTTGAAATTGATCTTCTCATATTTAAATGGCAAGCAACACGCTCTCAAAAAATGGAACATTCATCATGAATTTTTTACAAATTGAAAAATGAACATTTGTGTCTCTTTATTTATTTATAAGTTTTTTGAATGCCAGATCACTCTTTCTCTTTTAATCCATCTTAGGTTAGAATGAATTGACACCCTCATTCCCCTATACTTTAATTCCCTAGGAAAAATATTAGAATTTTCTAATTTTTTTTCTATGATAAAATTTAAAAATTTTGAATTCATATTTGCAACGAGAGGGTCAAAATTAAGTAGAAGAGATGAAGAAATACAAAAACTAACAAGGCACAAAATAGAAGGCAATTTTTTACACTTACCTTTAGTTGGTGGGATGAAGGTCAATTCACCTTGGCATTCATTTTAGAGCTGAATTTTATCTTCTACAACTTTCTATTTCCTTTGCACACCATGTAAAAAGAAGTGATGAGTTTTCCATATTGTGTGCACTAAATGTAAAGACAAGTAATGAACTTTTGTATATCAATTTTTGAATTTAGCATCAATCATATTAGTTCCTTTGATAGGGGCACTATGAAGAGCCTAGTCACTTTAAGGTGTTTTCACCTAAACACCCTTCTCCATATTTGGACTAGTGTGCCTTGTACCTATTAGTGATCTCAGAACAGATTCAAGGTTTTTAGCCAAATGTTCATTTTGAGAAGATTTTTTAAAATTTATACAAAGGGCATGACAAAATTAAGTAGAAAATGAGTGAAATTTAGCCAGTTTTGGGATCACTGGTGTCTATGTCTCTCAATAATAATATTGTAATATGATAAAAGAATAAAAGTTACTTTCTAATTTTTTTTAATTCACAATAACTTTGAAATTCAATGTAGTTTTTGCTATGAGTCCAAACACTACAACATGAAGTCTATGCACCCCTCTTCATCAAGCAAGCTTTTTGACAAAAATGTAAGTGGGAGATACATAGATTAGGAGATCTCTTCATATCAAATTAAACAATATAAATGAACATCCTAACTTAATTTTTAGACTAATATGTCTTGTGTCATTGCTATAACCAAAATCAAAGTTCCAATAATTCTCTAATTTTTTATTTATAAAAACTTCAAAATTAAATATCTTCTATACTATATGTCCAAATGCCATATAATAAAGCCCATGCACCCCTCCTTGTAAAGAACTTTCTTACTACATTAAACATGTGACCAAGGAGTATACAATCTAAAAGATTTCACCATAACAAACAAACAAACAATTGCTAATTTAAGGTATTACACTATAAGAGAATGGGGTCTTTTAAATAGTGTCCTAGACATCATGTCTTTTAAGTAATGTCTTTTAATGTGTTTTTTAAGTAAAATTTTACTAAAAAGATTGTTTATTCAGTAAAATTTTACTTAAAAGACACATTAAAAGACATTACTTAAAAGACATGATGTCTAGGACACTACTTAAAAGACCCCATTTTCTTGTAGTGTTATGATATATAGACTAGTATGCCCCATGTTGTTGCAACAAAATAAATAAATGTAAAAATTAAAATAGTTATCTATTTTTTCAATTCATAAAAGAAATTCAAAGTTCAATATCTTTTCTATTCTATGTAGGAATGCCATGAAACAAAGTTTATACACCCCTAGTTTATTGTGGAGTAAGGGCTTGCATTCTTGATACAAATACAGAGCTTTAAAATTCAACAATTTTTTCATTGTAGGTCTGAACACCACAAAAGAAAGTCATTGCACCCCACTTAGATGAAGGCAGTTTAGAGGACTATACAATCCATGAATCTAAGACACCCCATCGTAACAAACAAAACAAAACAAACAACCTCATTTATGATAGAATGGTGGGTTTTGTATTGTTGCCATGGTCAAAATAAAAGTAAAAGAAATTTTCTAATTATTATTTTAAAAATAATATTTCAAAAACCCATAACATTCTTACAACAAGTCCAAATGCCCATGAAACAAAGTCCAAACACCCCTCCTAATAGTGCACTTCTCCATAGTACAAAGACACGAGGGGGGGGGGGATACTCTCACTACATTTGGGGGCCCCAAGTAAGGCAAAGGGGTATTTTGGGGGGCCTATTTACCTCCTAGGCAACATTAAAAGGGCCCTAGATGATTGCAAGAAACACTTGTCCTATTTTGTGTCACACGTTGCATGCTGATCTATTTTTTGGCCATAACTTTTGTGTTTTAGCTCCGATTGACTCAAGATTTGTAGGGAAGGTACTCATAATTATCATAAATCTTCCATAATTTTTTCAAAATTTTCAAAAATATATTACTATCCAAAAATAGACCCCAATTGGATGTCACACTTGGGAATTTAGGGTTTTTTAGTATTGGGGAATACCTTTTTTTAATGATTTTAATATGAAATTTAGATGAAATGGTCTTCTAGTAGAATTCTATCTCTTCAAGGAAGGATTCTTAAAAATAGTTAATTTTATGTGGTGTGGAGGTCTACAAAGTGAGCTCCCTTCTGCTTGTATTTAGAAACATATAAAATATTATTTGGGTGGTTTTTTAGGTGAATGACCATCTCCATAAAGTTGTTGCAAATGGACACTTTTTATTTTTTGAAAATATCTATTTTTACTATTTTTACCTAATTAAAATATGAAGGTATATATTTTCTGAAAGTTTGGCACTTTTCAAGTTCTCCTACTTAGAGAATTTTTCTATCCATTTCCTTCGGTGAAAACCTTCATCTTATTCATATTTTCCAAATTTTATTAAAATTAATTTTCTAATTTTAAAGTACTCCCGAAAAAATCAGCCAAAAGCAACAAATAGGACAGGTGTTTCTTGCAATCACCCCCTATCATCACCTAATGCAAAAAAAATTCCTACATAATCATCTCTATCATTACTTATAATATGTAGGTCAATGCAATTTTTTTAGCCTATATTTTTTGTAAGTAAAAAAACTAAATAAAAAACTAATGAGAAAGTAAAAGTGACGAGGAAAAAGTTCATAGAAAAAAAGATTCAATTTCTAAACACCAATTAATATGAATGAATCAATCACAAAACATTATAATTAAAAGCTATACTCAACAATTAGAAGCCATATAAAGAATGTGTTCAAAAACATAGAGCTAAAGTCAATGAAAGTACTAAATGTGCAAAGTACTAAAAATGTGCCTCAATGTCAAAATGCCATGCAAAATGCAGACAAGAAGAAATGCTTGCCAATAAATGAAAAAACTACAACAGCAACACTTTGCTGCATTTTAGATACACACTTACACATTTGAAAATAACACATTCAATCTACCATTTGCCATCCAACGGCCACTCTAAAACTCTAAGTCTGTGAAATCACACCTTCATCTACTAATTTGGAATTTCATCTTGTAACTTTGACATACAAGTACTATACTATAAGTCTAACATAATACTATACTATAATTTTGATATAGTATAAACAATCCCTACTAAATACAATTCCTTGGATCTAATTCTTTTGACCCTAAATTACATGTACCTAAAAATTAATGGACCATATTTTTTGGCTACCTACATTATTTATAATGGACTTGCCATTTTTCATATCGCCTATTTTATATGTAATTCTTTTATAAATACTTATAAATATTATCCAAAATGAATTAAATCCACCCTATATTCTGTCACACGTGGATTGCTAAAATGCGAGAAGTGTCCCCCCGTATACAAAGAACCTGATCGGGGATACATAGTCACAAAGAAAACAATTACTCCTAGAGTGCTCCGGCGTCTAGTTTTTAAATGATGTACAGATTGAAATCTAGATTTCTTCCTCATTATAGATTGGATGAAAGTCATCCTTATTTTTAAAGATACTTTATGAAGTTGTGGTCCTATCTAAGGGTTGGATTTGGTGTCATTACACCACGTATTTTTCTAAAATTATAAATGTGGAAGTATGTCAAGTTGTTGACCTAGGTTGACTCTAGTTCGAACTTAGAATTGCTAAAATGAGGTCATAGAATCAAATAACACAAAAATCCAAAAAAATCACCATATCAAGATAACTTCCATTCAAATCCTTTCCAATAGAATTTACTCAAAAAATGACAATCTTTTGCTTTTAATTGAATTTTGAAGGAATTTTGAATTTTCTCTTTCAAAATTTATAGAAAAATAATTTACTCAAAAAATGACAATCTTTTGCTTGAAATTGAATTTTGAAAGAATTTTGAATTTTCTCTTTCAAAAATTATAGAATTTTTTTGGTCATAGCATTGGCAAATCTAACTGTATGGATAGAATCCAAAACTCAAACTCTACAATTTTTATTTGCATCACAATTCCAAAATATACTTCCAAGTAGCTCTTTATAATGTTTTTCTTGAAATCATCAAATCTACAGATGAATCCAGACGCTTAGGGGTTAAGGTGGGTACACCTAAAAAAGCCACTTTTTGGAACTGCGCCTAGTAACTGTTACTGGTTTGATCAAATTTTAATTTAGTCTTCTTGGCAAGTAAAAGCACATTCCAATGCACCAAAAAACACAGCATTTGGATACAATATGCAAAAGTTATTAAGGTTCAAAGTCTATTTCTTAAAGCACTCCAGCCAAATAGGTACATAATGGAATTCAGAAATGCACAACAACTATAGATGGCACTTTTAGGTGAGGTGCAATTTTAGGTGTACCCACCTTAAACAAACAAAACAAAACAAATATAAATGTGGAGTCTCGGCATTCCAGATGCGATTTGAATTTGAATTTCAAGCCGTGGATACCGGCCTCGAGTAACCGAAGAGGAGTAGCTGTCAGAATCCCTACGAGCAGTTGATATCCGGCGGGGCAAGGTTCAAAAAATGCAGGGACGGTCCTCAGTTGGACTCGGTCGCGGCCCATAGCCGGTGACCGAAAGGCAAACCCTGGACTGGAGCGACCGGGAACGGCGTCATGAAACCGGACCACACGGGGCCACCAATCAGGAATCGTCTCTCTCGCTCCATAAGGCTGGCAGGGAAACTCTTGGAGCTGCCATAGCCGCAGTGCTGCACCGTTCTCACTTCTTGGAGGCGTCTTCGTACACGCCTACCTCGAAGCTCTTTCAAGCGCTCGCTTTCATCTTCGGCGTCTCTTTGCGCTGCGTCTAGTGGTTGTTTCTTTACTGCATTTGCTTCCTTATCCTTCTCGATCTCGACTTTCAAGCCTTCGGGCTACGTGTGTGGGTCCAGCCAGCGACAATGAGAGAGTGCATCTCGATCCATATCGGCCAGGCCGGTATCCAGGTTGGAAACGCGTGCTGGGAACTGTACTGCCTCGAGCATGGCATTCAGGTGTGTGGTCTATCTTGGATATAATCGTCATTTCTGAGCTGACTTATGCTCTGGGACCGCATTGTGTCAATGCATCCACATTGCGCCTTCTGCGGTGCTTGGAGTATCACGGAGGACAATGTAGGTTCTAAGGAATACTTTAGGTCGACTTTTGATTTGGTCTTTGTGTTCTTCGCTCTGGTGTGCAGCCTGATGGCCAGATGCCGAGTGACAAATCGGTAGGAGGAGACGATGCTTTCAATACGTTCTTCTCGGAGACTGGAGCTGGAAAGCACGTTCCCCGCGCCGTGTTCCTCGATCTGGAGCCGACTGTGGTCGATGAGGTGCGGACTGGCACGTACCGTCAGCTGTTCCACCCTGAGCAGCTGATCAGCGGCAAGGAGGATGCCGCCAACAACTTCGCCCGCGGTCACTATACCATCGGGAAGGAGATCGTGGACTTGTGCCTGGACCGCATCCGCAAGCTCGCGGACAACTGCACGGGTCTGCAGGGCTTCCTCGTCTTCAACGCAGTGGGAGGAGGCACCGGGTCCGGTCTGGGCAGTCTGCTGCTGGAGCGTCTTTCCGTGGACTATGGCAAGAAGTCTAAGCTGGGTTTCACCGTGTACCCGTCCCCGCAGGTGTCTACCTCTGTGGTGGAGCCTTACAACAGCGTGTTGTCTACTCACTCTTTGCTGGAGCACACCGATGTGGCCGTGTTGCTGGACAACGAGGCCATCTACGACATCTGCCGTCGTTCTTTGGACATCGAGCGTCCTACGTACACGAACCTGAACAGGCTGGTGTCTCAGGTGATTTCTTCTTTGACCGCTTCTCTGCGCTTCGACGGTGCGCTGAACGTGGATGTGACTGAGTTCCAGACGAACTTGGTGCCTTACCCGAGGATCCACTTCATGCTTTCTTCTTACGCTCCCGTGATCTCTGCGGAGAAGGCCTACCACGAGCAGCTGTCCGTGGCCGAGATCACGAACTCCGCGTTCGAGCCTTCATCTATGATGGCGAAGTGCGACCCCCGCCACGGCAAGTACATGGCTTGCTGCCTGATGTACAGAGGAGACGTTGTCCCGAAGGATGTGAACGCCGCGGTGGCGACGATCAAGACGAAGAGGACTATCCAGTTCGTGGATTGGTGCCCTACGGGTTTCAAGTGCGGCATCAACTACCAGCCGCCGACGGTTGTCCCTGGCGGCGACCTTGCGAAGGTGCAGCGTGCTGTGTGCATGATCTCGAACAGCACGAGCGTAGCGGAGGTCTTCTCGCGCATTGACCACAAGTTCGATCTGATGTACGCGAAGCGCGCTTTCGTGCACTGGTACGTGGGTGAGGGCATGGAGGAGGGCGAGTTCTCCGAGGCCCGTGAGGATCTTGCGGCTCTGGAGAAGGACTATGAAGAAGTGGGTGCGGAGTCCGCAGAGGAGGGCGATGAAGGCGATGACGGCGAGTACTGAATGTGTGGGACTTCTGTAGTGGCTGGTGTTCATCTGTGATGTTTCCCAGTTGTGCGTGCAGAGCTGGTTTTTGTAAATGACCCTACCGTAATATGATGTCTTTTCACCTTACCCTTTGTGCACGTCTGTCGTGTAGCGGCCTGGCTGTGTCGTTTATGTTTCACTCCTGCCTTTCGATAGTTTTCGAGGGCTTTGATGACACCGTGTGTAAGCTAGTCCCCCAATTGGGATGTCGACCTTGGTTCCGAAGAGAGTGCAGGGCGAAGTCTTGGCTGCTGTGCTGTCTTTTTAGCACGCGATTTGAGTTTCGTCTGCGATCTTCGCGCTGCATTTGTTTTTTCTGGATTAGAGTTTCAGCATTCCCTTGGGTGTGCGGAAATTGTGACACAGGAACACGCCCCTCGCGAACATTCCCTCTGCATCTAACTGCCAGCCTGGATTAAGCCTCTACTGAATGGAAAGAGTGCGCCGTCGTTACATTCTTCAGCAGTGCACATGGCCATTAATTTAGTGTTGGCTTTGATGAGTAGACGTTGCTTTTAGAACTTACGTGGTACCAGTGCAACTGTGAACATTCATAAGCATTTCCTACCTTTCACCTTTTGAGGAGGTGTGAATTGGGGAGAAGATGTTTGAAGCATGTGGTTGCCGGATTCTGTACATTAAATTTGCTGCCTCTCGGAACATTTATTCTTATCAAATAACTTGGAACTGGAGAAATTGGACAATGTTTAGTAGACATTCTAATAATCATCCTTAGCCCCCAAGCATGGAAGTTAGGAACATCGTTTCATCGTACCGCAGCTAGAACAGTTCAGAAATGAACTTAAGTACAGACGACAGAAAATACCATGTCGTTTGGTAGTTATGGGTGCAAGTGTACGTTATTTGTATTAGAGAAATGCTCGAAGCCACTTTTGGGCTTCGAGATATTTGCTCCCAAATTGCAGGAAAGCCAACATTGTGAAAAGCTGTATCAATGCATTTGAATTTGTTGTGCAATTTAAAAGTAGACTTATTAGAGATCAGAGAAAAAGAAAGTACAATAACATCACTTATGGATTGAAAGATAAGAGTGTTTGATCATGAGGGTTTTCAAATTGCAAAAAGTGATTTGAAGTCTTTCAATCCTCTTCACATGTCAAATCTAAAAAAATGGGCACCAAAGAAGTGAATTTAAGAGGTTGAAGATACATAATCCTTATCAATTCATGGCTTCCTAAAATCTACTCCACAATTCTTTGTAGATGAAATTCTAATGTGAATTTTCCCCCAAGGTCTAATGTATTTGAGACTCACTTCCAAGAGTCCTTAACACTATAGAAAGTCAAGATTGCAATGGACATTCTTGCAAACAAATCTTGAATAGAAAAATCATAATCAATCATTTTCAAAATCAAATGGTTGATGCTAAAATTGGACTTTAAAAAGAACTTACCAAAAGTATAAACTACTAAAAATAGCAATTTGGTTTGGTTTTAATTGACTTCAAAGTATTTTCATCACCAAAATTTGGTGCCTCGGGCATTAAGGGGTTGAGAATCATGCCCCAAATTCTTTGAAAATATGTTCTCAAAAACAATAGATATGATAGTTTTCTTCATCTTGTATTCTTAGATTTTTTGTAGAATGGTTTTGGTTACTACAATGAATTAACTTACCCGTGCTTTGGGACTATGAATGGTCCGTTGTATTTCTCTCAATTTTGTCCAAGGATGATCTGTTGCATGTCTTCAAAATATCAAGTGTCTTCTAAAGATAATTCTACCTCTCATTTATTTTCAGAATTCAATACTTGGATTTTGAATTGAATAATAAAATTGTGATTTTAAGTGCTAAATCTACTAAAGAATTATCAAGTGCCATCCTTTGTACAAATCTTTGAAGTTTAGAACAAAATCTATGAAATGTTTACAAAATACAATATCTTTGATTCAAGGGTACAAAATAATATGAAGACATTGAAAGTGTTTGTAGGACTATTGTCATAACATTATGGAATTTTGAACTACTATTATGATTTTAGTATTGAACTTTTTTAACTTTAAAAGAAAAATACTACCACTAAGTACATGCTTTTATTCATAAGATTGGTAGATGTTGAAGGTTTTAATACTTTGTAATAGCAACATTCTCTTGCAATTTTTTCTAGAAGGAATACTCATTTGAAATAATTACCCTTCAAAATCATAAAATGCATTGGAATATTTGTAAAATAATCTCAATATTAACCCCTAAAGTCCCAAGGCCTATCGGTTCCTATGATAAAAAAAACTACCAATTCTGTTGCACTTATCCAATAAAACAAAAAAATAATTTTTTCAAGAATCTAACCTTAAGATCTTGTAATTAACTTGTTGAAGATCATATGGTAAAAATTTGATGAAGTTTTACCTTGTAGATTGAAAGATATGACCATTCAAAGTTAGGAAGGTTTTTTTTCTTGAACTACAGTTTGCAATTTTGGATGACTTTCACTACCATTTGTAGAAATTTTTTGCTTTGTAGATTTTTAGTTAAAACAATTTTGTGTTAAATAATTGAGTTGAGAGTCTAGGAAAAAAATTTCACAAGAAAAACACTTGATTTTCATTCTTTAAAAAATTGTTAAGTAGAAGTAGGTCCAAAATTAAAAGAAAAACTAAATGGTTAATAGTTCTAAGTTAAGATTGAAACACAATAATCCCAATAGTGATAATGTTGTAGCAAATAAACATAACTTTGTCCAACAATTTTTATTGAAAAATTATGAAAATTACATTAAAAAATGAATCCTATAAGTTATTTTTTCAAGATGATGTTTAGATTGCCTAAAAACCAAGATTGTCCATAACTTTATCATTATTAGTCCAAATAGAATGAATCATAGCTTCAATTGTAGACAAAAATATACAATTTTATAAAAAAATTCAAAAAAATTTAATTTTTTTTTTTGCAAATTTTTGGTGTTGCCTACTAAGTTCAATTTTGGGCTTCTTGTAGTATAACTTTTGCTTCCAAGCACCAATTGAAAAAAAAAATTTACACAAAGATAATCAATTTTTCTATCTTATGAGAAAGTCTTAAAGAGAATCACCAAAAATTGAGGCCGTAGGAACGTGCCTAAAATCCATTTTGTGCCCTGAGGGGACAATGGGACTTTAGAGGTTAAAATAAAAATTAATAAATCCTACATCTTAATCCTTCTTTACATTTTGTATTCACACCTCCAAAGTTCTATGAAAAGTCTACATCATTAGAGGAGATTTTGAAAAATATGGAGCCATTTCATGCTTGTCCCTTTGTTGTTTTCAAAGCAATGAGGGAGTGGCTTACTGCTGTCAATGTCATAAAGTGTAAAAAAAGGCCTTTCTTGGTATATCCCTGCTAAAGACAGTATTCTCTTCATTTCAATACTATATAATGAAGCAAGTGAATCCATATCAAAGCATTACAAGGGAGTAAGTTTTTCATCATATCCAATTTTTTTCTTTTTTGTAAAGAACCAAGACTCCTACATGTCTATAAAGAGTATAATTTTGTAGGAAAGTATATAATTCACTAGAGTACTAAATTTGTCATATAGATTTTAGTCTCAAACAAACATCAATGGAAGGTCGTAGTTTTGCTTAAAAAATCTTCAAAATACTCCAAGAGGTTGTGGGCCTTACCTGTATCCATTTCAAAAACCACAACAATCCAATGTTATCTTAGTGAGGTACATCAAGTGTCTTCAATCCACATAAGTGTCTTATAGCCTTCATGCATAATAGACAAAGTTTTAGGAAAACAAAACTCAAAATAAGATTCAATCCATCAAAAAATGGCAAAAACCTGGTCATTAAAACTCTATGAAAAAGTCATTATGTTTCAAAGAGACTTACACCACCAAAATAAATTCTTAGCAGTCTTAAAATAGTGACTCAATGAAACATCAAATTTAACCCATTAACCCCTAAAGGACTAACACAGTTTTGACAATGGAGGTTTTCAATCAATTCTACCACTTTGATATTTTTTTGCATATAGATGTAATTAAATTTTTTAATTTTAACCATAAAAAAGTAAAGATTAGTATATCTAATATGTATGGAATTAATCGTAGAAAATTTTAACCATTAGATCTTTAGATTATAACAATTTTAATGATCAACTTTATAGGCAAAAAATGCAGTTTTGGGAAGAAAAAATTTTATGAAAAAATGAATAAAGATTTTTTAAACCCCTAGAAATTTTTTTTATGGAGTCTAAAGCAAATGTAGTATTTTTATATTAAAAAAAATTGAAAAATAAAAAACTCCCTCAAATTTGTACACATTTTCAAATATGAAGATTAGAAAGTCAAATCTAAGCAAATTGGATCCTACAAAATTCTTAAAAATTTATATATGGATAAATTTTTGAAATTCAACAACTAATGTTATTATCATATTGTTTGGAACATCTCAAAAAACTTTGGAATCATTTTAATTATTTTGTATTGTTAATTACACTAGATTGAACCTTTTATTTTTAAAATTGTTAAAAACAAAAACTTGAATTTTTTTTTCAATTTTTTTTGTTTGTGTGGATTATAGAATATAAATATGTGATAAAATGGTGTTTTTTTCCATCTCTACTACTCTTTACATAAAAAAACATTATTTTTGCTCCTTTTCCTACTAGACTACATTCTCGACTACATTTCCTAAATGAATTTTTAACTACTTCTCACATTCAAAATCAGAAAATCAGAAAATGCAAAAAGTATGTAAACTTCTTTTTCTACAAGACCTTAGTTTACAAAATATTGATATTTGTTTCAGCCTTTCGAGAAATTGCCATTGAAAACTTTCAAGAAGACACATTGTGTCTTCATAGTCCTTCAGGGGTTAACCCCTCACTGCCTAAGCCCCAACCATGTCAAAAAGCAATCCTACTTTTTAAGTGTTATAAGTCTAAATGTGAGTAATGTATGAAAATTTGAATTATATAGTCTTGTAGTGTGCATGTTAAAGATATTGTAGATCAAATTTGGAGTCATTTGACCGTATAGATTGAAAGATTATAGTGTTTTAGTGTTTTAAAAATATACTGAAGTTTTCTTAAAATCACATTTAAAGGTGAAATTTGATTTCTAAACCTACTCAAGTGAAAAAACTTTAGACTACAAAATAATTCAAAAATAAAATAAAAATACTTTGGTGAAAAAAAATATCATTAAATTCACTCATTGTATTTGCAAAATTGTTTTGAAATGTCAAAAAACAGTGAAAAAAGTAGCAAAAAATCACATTTGTAGCTGAACCTCTCTTTACTAAAATGTTTCTTAGTCACTCCTTAGTTCTTGGACTGATATAAAATTTGAACCATGAAAAGTAGACTAGTATAGTAGTATGCTCAACTTTTCCAACAAAAATTGTTGTAAGCGGATCATGTAAAAATAAGTTATAAGTCGCCAAAGTTCACTACACTCCAAAAATGGAAGGATTTTGAACTTCAAATTGCTCCCAAACATTCAAAACAACTTGGATTGATATGAAAATTTTACCATAGTAATTAGACTTCAAGGCAAACAAAATCCAACAAATTTCATTGAAATCAAGCATTGAATGAAAAAGATACAAGCCCCCAAAGTTGTAGCACTAAAATGCAGTTTGGTGAACTCAAATTGAACCTCCAAGCTGAGATTGGCTGCCAAAAATTCAATACGACTTGGATTGATCTGAAAATATTACCATAGAAACTAGACTTCTATGCAAACCTTTACCAATAAGTTTTATTGATATTAGACATTAGATGCAAAAGTTACAGCACTTTGAAGTTGGCTACTAGACTGTATGAGGACACTTTTGGGCCCCTTGGATGGTGAGGGGTTAAGGACAAGTCGACCACTTTTTGGTTGATATTGACACTTTTTCATTGGTAGCCAAAGTTTTAGAATGAATTTGGATATGGATCAAAGGGGACGGGTGTAGAAAATTGGAAATTGAATGTATTGGGGCAAGAATTGTAGCAATCTATGCTAACATGTGGTTTAGGGGTTGAAAAAACTAACAAAATATGGGCTGCAAATACAAAAATCTTCTAACAAAAGAACCTTCAATTGCCAAAAAAGTTACTCAAAAGGCCCAAATGTTCACTCATGCCAATTTCATTGATATGGTTAGATCCTTGGAATGCATCAAGATTTGGTATGTATTTCCATGTTTAACTTAGGACTAGAAAATGTTTTGTCTGCCCTCCAAATCAACCATGGTCCTTAATGGGTTAAGACAGTGTATAGAATATCCAACTTCAATCAAATGAATACTTGAGTGGTAAAAAAATGTACAGCAAGTAAAAGAGAGTTGGCTTGAAGCCAATCTTTCATAGAGGTAGAAGGCTCTTAAATAGAATAGGTTCTAAAATGGTGCCTTACCTTTAATGTACAATATTTGTACATGTTGCTTTTCCATAGCCTTCAGTAGTGTATTGACAATGTACATTTTAGCTAGAGCACTGTTTTAGAGCCCTATGCCCTTTTAACTTCAAAATTTGATAACTAATTCCACAAAGTTTCAAAATATATGAAACGACTTAGGTTAGATGTCAATTTCACTTGTCTTTCAAGAAAAATATACTGAAAAAATTTCACCTCCCCAAAATTCAGTTTCAGCCCTTAAATGGGCGATTATTGAGCCTTCTACCTCAAGTAGAAGGGATTTGAGGGCTCTGGGAGCCTATGAGTTCCCACAGCCCGAAATTGTGAAAACAACCGCGGGAATGCAATTTTGAAGGAATCCGATGTGGTTGAGACCGCGCCACTTCATCTACTTTTTTTTTCCGAAATAAATAAATAAATTTTGGACTTTTTTTCATATTTCAAGACCCCCCCAATTTTATTTATTTTTTTGTGGAAAATGCTGACCTGACAGTGGCCAGCCATTCCCAGACCAGTTTCAGGAACAGTCCCAAAACGGCCCTCCAAAGCCCTCAAATCCCTTCTAATGATATCTTCTTTTTTGAAAAAAAATGCAGTGTCAAAATTGACTGCAAGTTTAGTCCAGTGTGTCGTCAAAAAGTAGGATTAAGTTGGCCTTCTATACGAGCACGGGATTTAAGCCTTGAATGCACATTGCTTCAATTGGTGGTTGAGTTCAATGTAAGGTAGAGGTACTCATGCACTTTAGTAATTTTCAGGCAAATTGTGAGTAGTATGAGGCAAGTGAAATTTTTGTCAAGTAGGAAGATAGGAAATATTGGGATTGAAATTTTTTTAGAATTTTGTTCCCAAAATTGAAATTATTATGATTTTTGGAAGCAAAAAAGTTGATCAAACTAATAACCAATGTCTGGACTCTACCAATTCCAATTGTATAGTAAGTACTTTCCTACTCACTACTTACTACTTTCTTGCTTACTACTTTGGGACATGTGTCATGATCTTATTGGGCCCAACCTTAAAATGGAGGGGAATATACATTCCAAATTTTTAGTTGGAAATATGTTCTAGCCTTGGTTGAAAATAGTTGCACTTTACAAGTTGGATATGGATCCTTAGTTGGGAATAGGTACCTCTAGCATAATTTGCAACATACCACAACTATCTTTTTCTAGTGGTAAACAAATAATGATTGTATTAACTGGGCTATTCCATTTGGTGTCCAATTCATGTTTCATGTCAATGTTGCAATAGAATATATAATTGAATTGGAGTTCATCTTGCAAGAGATTTAACTTTAAATTTGTAGTGCAACTTTAATGAACTCATTGTTTAACCCCTAAACGACCAAAATGCCATTTTTAGCAACATAACTATTTTCGGCAAGTACGTGTGACTAGAGATTTCTATGTTTTGTGACCAAAATTTAATGGAAGGTGTGGACAAGGAATATCTTTAAAGCCCAATAATTTTTGTGACTTTTGATTGCATAATTAATAAAGTTAACACATCATATGTTGTTTATTTCTCAACTTAGGCAATTCGGGCAAATAAAAAAAATTCATTTTTTTAAAACAAAAATTTGAAATTGATTTTATAAATTTATGTATATGTAGAAAGCTTTGAATCATTCTGTTTGGACTAATGAGTTAAAAGTTATGAAGAGTTTGCGGGTAGTTATGGATTCTCTACTCTAAAATAAACTTTCAAGTCCTTTATATTACTTAGTTTTCAATATTTTTGGAAAAAATAAAAACATTAGATGTAGATTTTTAATTACAACATTTGAACCATTGGGATTGGCAAGTCTCAATTTCACAAATAAATTCTTAACAATTTAGTATTTTGAATCATTCTCTATTTCTTTTCACTTACTATTTTTTTTTCTATTTGTTGTATGATTCCAAATGATTTGAAAATTTTCAAGCGTATAGGCTACTTAACTTGGAGAATGAATCCAAAGAAGCACTGTCATTTTGGACTTTTTTCATGCAAATGAGAGCCTATAAAGTGCGGCTACCGGATATTTTGTAGGGCCAAAAAAAGAATTTTGGTCAATTCAAATGTTTATATCTTGTAATCCACACGGTAGAAATTTCTGAATTTTTTCCCTCATCTTCTCAAACTAGCATACTACAAGATCCTACAGTTACATGTGTCTGAAAACAATATTTTCCAAATATTTAATACTTTTATTAGAAATGATAGTTTTGGAGGATTTTTGGTGAAAACATAGTCAAAGAATTTTAGGGTTAACATGTGATAACACAAAATCATTGGGATATAATGTTTGTATGAAAATTCAATCTTTAAAGATTTTGGATACAAAATCATCATAATTATATGTACAAATAAAAAATATATTTTATAAAGATATATTTAGTACATGATTGACGGTTCTTATATCTATATATTTGTACTTGGATACAAAGTCTAGAGGGAAAAAAAAAAAAAAAAAATTGAAATTGAAAAAAAGGTAAAAAAAAAATTTTAAATTTAAAAGAAATTAAAAATTTGACATGGTCGTAGTCGGACCAATGGCTATGGCACAATTTTCCTCATTGTGTGGGAACACACAATCTTCTTTGAAGCCAAATCTCTTTTAATGTCTTTTGGTTCTAGTGTAGTAAATTCTTAGAAATTGACATACTTGTCTTTAGTTCAATAGTGAGGCTTTCATCTTCAAAAAATTGGCAAGTTGAAAGAATCTTTATATTTGTCGGCTTGTGATTCATTTGTAATATCAAAGATAAAAGATGACCATTCATCATAATTGTCGCGGTCCGAAAATGTCTAAAATATAGAGTTAGGATGTAATTTTGTTAGAATAGGTCAATTCTTCAAAGTTTTGGAGTTTACACATAGAAAAAGAGCAGATTTAGAGTATTTTATCGTTTTAGGAGTTTATGGAAGTAGAAATTTCATAATAATGTTCTGGAAGCAATCCGGAAAGAATCCAAAAGCAATTTGGATGGGTTTTGGATGGAAGGCACCTATGGGCCTAGAGTGCCAACCTACGGAAATTAGCATAACGGTCCGGAAACGGCCAGATTTTCCGTTTGTAGCCGGGAACGTCTCGTATCGATGAGTACTTATACCCCCTTGCCCCTCTCCATTTCTCATTTCTGTTTTCAGTTGTTCTCTTCATGGTTTTGTTTTTGGAGCGCACTTAGAGTTGAGTGAAAGAGTGGTGAGTTAGCTATTGGGTCAAGATTTAGTTTGTGGTCAGTGCCGAATGCACCGAAAGTGGTAGAGTCTGCGGCAGTGGAGCCTTCCGAGAATGTGTGGAAGGCGATTGTTACCGCTCGGATGATTGTTCCGGTCATCCCGCCTGATTTGCAACATCGGAAGGAGCTGGAGGAGGATTTAGTAGTGTTAGGATGTGAGGGATTGATCCGCCACCCTTGGGCATTAAAGAGTGACGAGATGATTTAGAAACTCCTTATAGGAGCTCCGAATCAGTATGAATTGACAGTGAGAGATAGGCCAATAACCTGGACCTTAGATCATTGGGCGGCAGTTTACGGATTTCAGATAATCGGATTAGGGTTAGCCTCCCGGAAAGAGGAATTCTCTCAAGGGAAGTTCCGGAATCCGTTACACCCAAAGGAGGGTTACGCAATCTCAAATTGCAAAAGCAACTGGCATAGGAAGATGTTGGAGTTTCTGATTCCCATTGTCTATCCAAAAGCCTACCCGAGTCACCAATACGATGGCAAACACCATTCTCGTGTATTTTGAGAATAGGGTTGTAAATTGGGCAACCGTAATCAGCCAGCTAGTTTCTAAACTAGCGAGCCATGTCCCGAAGGCCAAGTACACCCCCCTTAGTGCGTACCTATTCCATCTATACAACCAACAGGAGATTTTGAACAATCAAGTGTTGATGGTGTACAAAATCGCAATCCAAATCCTAAAGTATGACCTCGCTTCTGAGATTGGGCCGAATCACCAAGAACCAGAATCGGAACCGATGGAGGACGATGACCATGAGCCGGAAGAGGTCGTTCTAGAATATAAGACGGAGCGATGGAAGATTACAACTTCGAACGCAAGGAGAGTACTAGTCAAAGGACCGTTAGAAGAGCAAGAAGAGGAAGAACTAGATCACTTTGATCTTGCAACCCGGCACTTTCTACTCGCTTTTGAAGAGAAACAGGCATTCCAAAATCTAATCGTGGTGGCCTATGGCAAGCTAGGAGGGGTCCAGCCAAATGATTTACTGGCGACCTTGGACAAGTTGCCAAATCCAGAAGTACTTTGACAAAAGGAGGAACAAATCTGGAAGATGAACGAGGAGTTCTGGATCCAAGAGGATAGGTTCTGGAAAGGAGAGTAAGAACATTGGAAGGTAGAGGTGGAATGGAATGAGTTCCAGCAACGCATTCACTGGATGGAGAGTGAGTTGATGGTCGCGAGGAAGAAGGTAGCCGAAGCCACCACGATGATCTGGAACCTAAAGGACCTCGTAGAGCAGCTGGCTGAGGCAGTGGTAAGATTGAAATTCTTCTCGTCATAATTTATTCAGGAGGGGACCGAAACCAGAACAAAACTGCTCACCATCTTGGTGTAATATCAGGCCAAGATGGAGGCAACTTTGAAGGACATGAGGGGTGTAGTGGCAAGTCTCAATCTGGAATGCACAGTAGGACTTCCCAATCTCATGCATGTCCCAATGTTTGTCGATCTAAGTCCGGCGCAGCAAGCAAGGTTGTCGACGGACGGGAGACTTCTGAGGACACCGTAGATGCGGAGGAGGCTATCCGACCCTATGCCGGAGCGTACCGGATCCGGAACCCCAATAGTGCAGCTTGTTCTAGAAACCCAGACCCTAGTTTTGACCCAGGTGGAACTTGAGAAACGGATCAAAGCGATGCAGAATCTAGCCCGACAGCATCCGGAATGCTTCGCTCACATGACCGAAGCCGCGCCAACATCCCACAACACTCCAATGGTGGTAAACGTGGCGGACAATTTGGATAAGGAAAAAAAGGCCGTGGAGGAGGTTTACGACGAGGAAGAAGAAGAAGAAGAGTTTGAGGAGGAGATCAAAGAGTCGGAGGAAGAAAAGGCCGAGACAACAAAAACTAGCGAGACAGAAAGCAGAGGCACGCCCGTTCAGCCTCAGCTGGTTCCAAAACAAGCGACCCGGTCAGCAACAAAGACAACTCCATCCACCAAGCCTACAACCCATATGCTCTGAGGATAAAACAGAGGCATATAAAACCATTACTTGGAAGGAAAGAATCCAAATCCGGAAAGAGACAAATCCATAATGGAATCTGGAAAAGAGGTACGATCCCAAAAATTGGATAGTTTTTGGGGAAAAGGTCAAGAAACTGGAAAATGTAACTTACAATAATGTCTGAAATCTCTTCGGACGATATTTCGTGTCATTTTACCACATGCTTGTACATAAAGGTACTTTCGGCTAGACTACGCGTACGACAATTTCTATAGAACACACTCAGTCATTCTAAAGTTACAAGTTAGTTACCAATTAGTATTGCATGACTACTATGGAGTCATTTTTGAATCATTCTTTAAACAATGACTTTTATGGTATGAACTAAATGGATGGCTTTGATGATTGGATGGATTAGGGTGCAATCAAATAGATGCATCAGATTGCTTCCTTTAGAAGTGTAGGCGCTTTATTCCCACCCTTGGAATAAAGTGTACACAACTAGGTTCTACTACTTTGTTAACGATTCCTAGTGGGTGTCTAACCTACATGTAATCCAATTACGCCTTCCAAGCAATGGATCTTTCTAAATTCCTACTCCTAATTGGTCCGCTTGTGATTGTTGAATTGAAATAGCCTTATACTAATAGTTGGCTGGTTTTTACTACCACAATCTTGATTAAGCATTGTTGAGTGATGATCAAAGATCAAGCAAATTGGCCTAGATTTGTAGAGCTTTTTTTTTCTCTTTTCAACTTGTTAAAGAATCTATGTTTAACCTAATTACCTATTGGATAATGGTGGATGAAGTTTGGATATGAACCTTTAAAACTTTATCTGTTAATTGCAAGTGTTCTGACTATCGAAATTGAATGAGTACTTTTTGGTTATTTTCTATTTTTTAAATATCTATGGAAGCTTAAAGTTTCACTTGATTTGGTCAAACTTAGTTGACTTTCATCCAAATAGCAAAACTTTTAGCTAAGATTTTATTCTACTCTAACTTCTTCGTTGTTTGATCAAATTCAAAGTAGATTTGGGTTTTTTCCATTCTAAGATATCTTCTATAAGCATCTATCTTTAACTTATTCTTAAGTTGCCTTTCACTCTAATTAATGTATTGCTTAACTAATCTATTACTACTTTGGCTAAATACCGGAATATGTAAATTGAGGTTTATCTCAAAAAGGAATGATTTTATCCTTTCAAAAGTTAAAAACCTCAAACTTTGATTTTGTAGTAAATGTGAATTTTTATGGTAAATTTTGACCATTGACCGATTAATCAAAATTTTACCTAATTAAATTTTTTTTACCTAACCGATCAAATTCTTTTGGGTTTATTTTTTATCTTCCCTTTTTTAATCAAGTCAAATTCTACTTTTTAATCCTTGAATGAATAAATCATAAATAAATTTTGACCGTTATTTAGTTCACCAAAATTTACCTATTAATTGCTTCTTCCTTGGAAGTACTTTTGGCTTTTAATTTTCTACTTCTACTTCTAATCAAAAGTCTAAATTCTAACTTTGGTTTAATTTTGGAAATGACGTTGATTTTAATTAACTTCTAAAATTCTTGCCCGATTTTTGGATTTTGTTCTATTTTGGAAAACTACTTATGCTAATTGACTACTTCTAACTCTAATTGATAAATCACTAATTGCTACACGTGTTAGATTTAATTTGAAGTTAACGAATACTAGCTAAATTTTACTTTAAATGAAATTGTAAAAGAAATGGAAATAAAAAGGGATTTTCATAGACTTACCTCCATCATGACTACTTCGAGGTCTTCGTGTGTTCCCATAACTTCCCCACGTTGTGCTAACTCCACTTTCATGTCAATATTCTTGAATTTGAAGATGGTATTTGGTTTTAAAATCCTTGAATGATGTATTGTCCTCTAGGGCTCCATCCCTTCTTTTACCTTTTTTTTGTGATTTTCTTTATCTTTTGAACTCCTTCTTTTTCTTTTAAATGGCCTCCAAAGTCAACCTATAAAATATCCTAATATAATCTAATTTTTGAAATTAATCACTAAATGGTTATCAAAGTCAAACTACACTACAACTAAGGTTTTCCAACTTTTCACTAATTTGGCAAACCTCTAAACTTTTCCAAAATCAAACTATTCCTTTATTTGTTTTTTTCTATTTGTCTCTAATCTAAAACATCCGTGGTTAGGGAAGTCAACTTATTCTTTGGTTGGTTTCCGAACCACCCAAGCTTCCTTCTTCTTCTCTCCCAAATACTAATGCTTAAACCCTCACTCAAACTCCTTCACTTGAACTTGTGCACTTGAATTTAGACCTTGCATTTGCGATTTTGGAGAGTTTGTTTGTGTTGGATCTTCCACAAGATGAGGCTACCTCAAAAGGACATGTGTATACTTTTTAGCTTAAAGCTCTAGTATGCTCGAGCACCCTACTTCTGTGTTGACTTTGAGTAACCTTGATTGTACCTCCTAGTCTGATTGGTGATTGTGTTTGAGGCTGGGGTGTTGGTATTCAACTCTGGTTGACTAGATCAAACCTGCCTGTGGTTCAATACCCCTATTCCTCAGCCCTCTCTGGACTCTGGACTTCCTAAACAAATTTGAGAATTTTTTGTATTTTAGCTCATAGGGAGTTTTTTCTAAGTTTTTTCCTCACTTAACATCCTCTGGCTAACTTCCAAGTTGGGATTTTAATCTCAAATTCTTTTCCCACACTCAAATCTCAAATTCTAAGCTACAGATTTTTTTCTAAGAATCACACCAAATAGTAATATTTTTCCAAAAAAAACAAAATCGGGACCCCTTGGGGTATCTTCCCGTTTGGTTTACCACAATCAGCCAACGTGAGATGTCTAATTGGGACCATGCATGGCCAGGCGGTACTAATGGAGTTGGCTTAATCAGATAATATTGTATTGGAATTAAGGTTATCAACCGACCGAAGTTGGTGCTGGTGGACGAGCTAGGGTTGGTCAAGGTGGCCAATGGGTTGCTTGGCCAGTCCAACTGGCCAGTACTGGTTGCCGCTCTGAGCTGCTGGTCCATTTTTTTGGAACTTGGAAACAAAACCCAACCTAACTGTTGCTAGCTATGGGTTGAAAACAACTTTTTAGAATCTCCTTGGGGGACCCTTTTATACAAAACAAAAACGGATGATTAATTTGAGCAAGTTCAAAGCTTTGCCGTTTAGGGGGTTTAGGCCCAAAATTTGAAAGTAAATTGATGAAATTTTTGGCTAAGACTAAAGATTCTAGAATTTTGGCGATAGCTTTGCCATACTAAAGGGATTAGCCTCAAATTCTAGGATAATTTTGCCAGAGTTTTGCTTATTTAAGGACTAAAAGGAATTTTGGATCCTATCCAAACTTCCAAGATGCAAATAAGGACCTCAATCAAATGTTTAAACTTAGGGGGATCCTCGATAAGCCAATCCAGGCTATGAATCCCTTATCAAAAGACTTAAATAAAATAATCTTGGTGTCAAGACTTCAAAACAAAACACAAGTATAATGGTTAAGCGCTCCAAAGGTACCCCAATGTCCTTTGCAAGGGCTTACAACAAGAAAGTTAAAGAATTTAATGGTATTCAAGGTGTATCAAAGAAAAGCAAGAGTTTTTTTATAGTATCAGAAACTTAGCAATGTAATCATGTGGAATATAAAATGTGAAATTAATAATGAAAGGATGTTTGAAAAAAAGTATAAGAGGTGTGAAATGAGGGGAGGGGGAGGCCTTTTATACTTTTCCAAGGCCTCCTCCCCCCTCATGTTACATTCTAAACTACTTAGGAAAAAAACAAAATAACGTTTAAAAATCTACTCTATTGTTTAACTATTGTGACTACTCTAACTTTTGGAGAAATGGTCCAATTGCCAAATGGACAGCGCCATTAGTTTTAGAAGACCCCAATTAGCCAAAGGAAACCTCTACCCCTTATTTTTGAAGCCTAATTGCACTCAAAAGCTAACAATTACAATCCAATGAAAAGGGCAGAAAATATGTCTTTTGGAATTGATTTTTCCCAAAAGTTTTGACTAGCCAGGGTTGTCAAAAAGATCTAAGAATGTAAGAAAAGAGTCTAAGTTTACTCAAATTAGACACCGTATGCCCTGTAGGCCAGTCAACTCGTAAGGAATTTAATAAAACCATAAAAAGTTGTTGACATTGCCAATTCTGGTACTTGACAATGTCAGAATGTTTTGAAATTTGGCAAGGCGCTTATTTATGCTAAAACACACTATCCTAATTTTTAGTGGAATTTTACCATTACCATGGAATTTTATACAAATTTCCTATTGCCGGTGAAAGCGGTTGACTTCCCATGAAGTCATCTTCGCAATTCAGAAAATTACGAGACTTTTAGGAGAACTTTTAAGAAGCCTTCTAAAGCCAAGTGAAAAGTTTTGGGAAAAATTCACACTTTCTAAATGAAGTAGGAATTGGACTTGTAATGGAATTAATTCCTCCGGGGAGGAATCATTCTTGTACTAGGGAATCTTTACGATCCGACTCGCCAATGTGTTCCAAGCATGTCTTCAGGCTAGAAATTCCTATCCTTGCTCCCTGATCGCAAGTTGTCTTTGTTTGCAACATTCCCTCTCGTATGTGTATTTGTGCATCCAATTCCTTCTAATTTCACAATAGGAATGTATCCATGGAATCTCTTTGCATAGAATCCCATTGTTCTATCAAACTCTCTCCATTGTGATTGAAACCCCAGCAAGTCAGGTTTGTTTGTGAGAGAATTCCGACAAAAGCTTATACTTAGTGCTTTTGCACTACTTCGTTTTTGGAATGCCAATAGCTTCAAAATCCTTTTAGACCACTAAACCACAATCTAACACTAACATAAACCTTAAAATGTAGACCTAAGGAGTTCTTAGAACACTCTTGGATATTCCAACTAATTTCCTGTGGATATAGGAAATTCCCACAATCTAACTACGAACACTCTTTTCAGTTGTTTTTGAACCATAATAACCCTAAAAAATTAGCAATAAGTGAAAAAGGAAAAATCTGAGGCTTGGGTGACAACCATGGGACTCACAAGAAGCGGCTTAGATGAACAAATCAAATTCTTTTTTTCAAAAGTGGTTGAAATGGATGGATCAAATTGACAAATGAAAATTCATCTTCACAACAAAATGATGGTTTGAGATTGCATTGTTGAACAATGGAACGGCTCAAATTTTAAAGTAGCCGCCACATTTTAGGGCAACCGCCATCTAGTTTAGGGTTTTAGGCTTCTATTTCTATAGAAACTAATTGCAGTCATTGTTCAATCATACAATAGTCATTTTTTAGTCACAAAACAGTCATTCAACAATTATAGAGTATATTGTGACATGGCAACAAAAGATTTCAATTGTATTGTTACAAATGAATGGTGGAGATCTTGTCTCTCTCCTTTGTAGTTAGGATTTAGGCTAGCTGCCACCATCTTAGGTCATCTTCTTTTTCTACTTCTTCCTTCTTGATCATGAACATCTTCTTCATTTTTTTCCTCTTGTTCTTGCTCTTATTTTCTTAAGTAAGGGTTTATGAGGTGTTGTAGAGGTGTAGTAGAAGTGTAGCTTTGTTGTTGTGGAGGTATTATAGAGGTGTTGTTTTGTAGTTTTAGGGTTGTATATGTGTGTTTTTGTAGAGGTGTTGTACAAATTGTTGTTTTGTAGTTGTGTTGTTATATTGTTTGGTTCTTCAATCTTGTTTTGTTTTGTTGTATTGTTGTTGTATACTTGTATTGGTATGATTTAGGGTTGTATTTCAACTTTGTAAGAAAGATGTTTTGTAGTTTTAGGGTTTTTTGTTCACTTGTTCTATTATTTTGCTAAATTGTAGTTTTGGTGGTGGTGGTTTCAATTGATAGTTTCAATAGTTTTAGTCTAGAGTTTTCAATGGAAACAATTGGTAGTTTTGGTGGTTTTAGTCTAGTGTTTTTAGTGTTTTCACTGATTTAAGTGGTTTCAGTCTAGTGGTTTGGTTTCAGTCATTGTTATAGAGGTTGGGATAGAGTCAAAGGTACAAAAATGACTAGAAAATGTCCTATTCAATCATTTACCATTTTAAGTAAAGTACAAAGTCCATTAAATGAGGACTAAGGAATGACTCTTGCACTTGCCCTTAATTGCCACATAAATAAACAAATGACTTAGTCAAAATTGCAAAAATACATAAATGACTCCTAAATGACAACAGAATGACTCCCAAATGACAACAAAATGACTCCAGAATGACTGAACCTTAATATGTCATGTAACTTGCTAATCATTGGCTAGTCACTTGCAAGCCGGCCAATCCCTCTGAAATTGTTGACGTGGCATCCATGTTGATGTGGAAAGCTCCTTAGTTGGTCCAAGTCCTGAACCACGTCAACCAAATATGATGGATGAACTTCTTTTTCAAAAGATGGATGAGGAACTAACCTCTTTGTTCTAAATAACTCAAATCTCTGAAATTACTCGTCTACAATGACCCTAGTCCTAGAATCATAGTCGCATTGTCACAGTCATTGCTATTATTTTGTATCCTAAATAACTCAAATACAGTCATTTTCGCTAGTCATTTAGTGCATGTTTATTTACTAGTGGTTTTCACCTAATTTTACTATTCACTAGTTGTATTTAGCCATTTAGCCTTGTGCCAAAGATAACAGTGCCACTAAATTTGATAAGTACAAGTTTATAATCACCTATACTACTCTCGTTATAGCCATACATTCCAATGGATCTTAGTCATTAGATCACATTTTCAATTCTTACTAGTATGCATCTTCTACAATGTTGCCACTTTTTCTTTTTCATCAAAATTTATGTATAGCAAAAATTCACTACACTAAAAAGGATATTTAGTGTTAGCAATATTATTTATGAACCATGACACTAAATATCATTAACCCTACTAAAGTAAGTAACATTAAATCTGATTTCTAACACTAAAAGTACTCTATGGTAAATTTGAAATATGAAAAGGTTTACATTTAGTGTTAGAAGACTGCATGTTCTCAAACATTGGGAACACTTCGAGAATGCTGGGAATGCTATGCTGATGTGGTCGAGCAACTACCACGTCAGAAACTATTACTTAATTAATTATTAAATATTTTAAAATATTTTTTTGAAAATTATTTTCTTGATTTATAATACATTCTGAAGTTTTTTGGAAAAATTTATTTTATTTTATTTTTCGAAATTCAAAAATTCAGAGTAGTAGGGGGCCGGTCTGCAGCAACGGGAATAGTTTTAGGGAACAACCCTGAAAAGTCTTCCAAGGGCCCAGAAAGGCAAAAATCCTCTTTATGTTTAACACTACACTAATTCCTCCAAAGTTGAGATTTAGTGTTGTGTGGAGTAGGGTGGTAATTACATTAAATGTAATCCAACACTAAATATCCTTTTTAGTGTAATGTTCATTTGTTTAGGGAAACTATTTTCTCCCTTCAATGAACAAAAGTAGCCACTTCATCAAAAGTTCATTGAAAATTATTACCAGTACTTAGAAAAAGCTAAATCACTAAAAAAAAAAAAACTGGTCAGTTCACCCCGACCCTCAAAAGAGCCAGGCAGCCTCGCTCTTGGTGCCTCTAAAACCCCACCATTGGTCTGTGGGAAAAAACTTACGTGGCCTTTGCTCCTGCCGTCGATGTATTTTTCAGAATAAAAACGTCGTTGATGAATCCTCGCCGTTGATGCGGGATAAATATTAAGAACCCCTGCAGTGCCATTGATCTTGCGCGCCGAAACTTGAAGGACGATCTACGCTGTCCGCTGCTTAGGGTTTAGGTCTCGGATTTCATGTTCCCTCGATCCGGAGCGCGTTCGACGGAAGGTGCAACTCCGTGCTGCCCGTAACCACCATTGGAACAAACGGAGCGGATCATCATAAAGCATTGTAGCAGATTGTAGTAGTATCGCAAGCTTGGACGTAATGTACTATACATTCGCTCATCGCCATGCACTTCTGCAGGACGTGTGGAATACAATCGGAATGATATAGCCATTGGTCATGCCTGGGTATTTAATCCACAGAATTCATCAAATTTTCAGTTGCTCCTGGAATTCTCCAAATTGTTTGTAAAGTCTAGGGTTTGCTAGTGTGTGTTTAATCTTAGCCTCGCAGTTGTAAGAGAAATACTAGAATCGAAATGCTCACGCTGTTGTTGTTTGGAGAGTGCAGGAATGCAATTGGAGGTAGTCGTTTGTTGGAGGAATACAGTTGAGACACATTTTCTGAGGTCAGTCGTCAGGTTACGTTCTTGCAGTCAGTAGTTTATAGTCGTTTCAACCTCCCAAATGAACATGTTTTCCAACCTGTACGGGGGTTCCATCAGAAAGATATTGACTGTTTATAGAGACTGATTGAAGATGGTGAAATTGGTTCCACTTGTGCTCTTCGTAAATTTAACAAGTTACTATTGTGAAGGCAAATCTACACATTGATTGCCATGCTTGTCAAGATTGGGTGAGTAAGCTTAGTGGTGCGCAGTATGCTTGTTCAGTATCACAATGTCATTGGAATTTTATGATAGTTACATAATTATTGTTTTTCAAATCTCATGTTACATGAAAGAGGTAGAAGGGGACAAAGATTTTAGAAGAGATTACGGTTTAGGGTTCCTACACTTGCACCAAGCTTTGAACACATCCAAAGTTTGATTTTTCTTCGACATTTCTGATTTTCTTTTTTCAGATGTTTTCACAGGTCTAGTGTACACCTTCCAGAATTTGTATAAAAATTTACAACCAAAGGGAAACCGACACATGCACCATTATTAAATCTGTATTTCATTACTATTATTTTTAACATGGTTCGTCATATCACTATCACTGCCTCAAAAGAGGCAGAAACTGCCTGCTACAAACTAAAACAAATTTAATGGCGAATCATGTCACGACGGAGCACTCTTTCCAATCGGTAAGTTAGTGGCCTATTCGATGCTGGCAGCCAGCTGCAAAGGAAATGTTCGCGAGGGGCGAGCTCCTGCGTCACAATTTCCGCACACCCAAGGCAATGCTGAAAACTCTAATCCAGCAAATTCTAATGCAGCGCGAAGATCACAGACGAACCTCAAATCGCGTGCTAAAAAGACAGCACAGCAGCCAAGACTTCGCCCTGTACGCTGTCTTCGAAACCAAGGTCGACATGCGAACTGGGGGACTAACTTACAAATGGTGTCATCAAAGCCCTCGAAAACTATCAAAGATGAGCAGGAGTGAAACAGAAGCGACACAGCCAGGCCGCTAGGTGAAAACACATCATATTACGGTAGGGTCATTTACAAAACCAGCTCTGCACGCACAACTGGGAAACATCACAGATGAACACCAGCCACTACAGAAGTCCCACACATTCAGTACTCGCCGTCATCGCCTTCATCGCCGCCATCCTCCGGGGATTCGGCACCCACTTCTTCGTAGTCCTTCTCGAGAGCCGCAAGATCCTCACGGGCCTCGGAGAACTCGCCCTCCTCCATGCCCTCACCCACGTACCAGTGCACGAAAGCGCGCTTCGCGTACATCAGATCGAACTTGTGGTCAATGCGCGAGAAGACCTCCGCTACGCTCGTGCTGTTCGAGATCATGCACACAGCACGCTGCACCTTCGCAAGGTCGCCGCCAGGGACAACCGTCGGCGGCTGGTAGTTGATGCCGCACTTGAAACCCGTAGGGCACCAATCCACGAACTGGATAGTCCTCTTCGTCTTGATCGTCGCCACCGCGGCGTTCACATCCTTCGGGACAACGTCTCCTCTGTACATCAGGCAGCAAGCCATGTACTTGCCGTGGCGGGGGTCGCACTTCGCCATCATAGATGAAGGCTCGAACGCGGAGTTCGTGATCTCGGCCACGGACAGCTGCTCGTGGTAGGCCTTCTCCGCAGAGATCACGGGAGCGTAAGAAGAAAGCATGAAGTGGATCCTCGGGTAAGGCACCAAGTTCGTCTGGAACTCAGTCACATCCACGTTCAGCGCACCGTCGAAGCGCAGAGAAGCGGTCAAAGAAGAAATCACCTGAGACACCAGCCTGTTCAGGTTCGTGTACGTAGGACGCTCGATGTCCAAAGAACGACGGCAGATGTCGTAGATGGCCTCGTTGTCCAGCAACACGGCCACATCGGTGTGCTCCAGCAAAGAGTGAGTAGACAACACGCTGTTGTAAGGCTCCACCACAGAGGTAGACACCTGCGGGGACGGGTACACGGTGAAACCCAGCTTAGACTTCTTGCCATAGTCCACGGAAAGACGCTCCAGCAGCAGACTGCCCAGACCGGACCCGGTGCCTCCTCCCACTGCGTTGAAGACGAGGAAGCCCTGCAGACCCGTGCAGTTGTCCGCGAGCTTGCGGATGCGGTCCAGGCACAAGTCCACGATCTCCTTCCCGATGGTATAGTGACCGCGGGCGAAGTTGTTGGCGGCATCCTCCTTGCCGCTGATCAGCTGCTCAGGGTGGAACAGCTGACGGTACGTGCCAGTCCGCACCTCATCGATCACAGTCGGCTCCAGATCGAGGAACACGGCGCGAGGAACATGCTTTCCGGCTCCGGTCTCCGAGAAGAACGTGTTGAATGCATCGTCTCCTCCCCCGACCGTCTTGTCACTCGGCATCTGGCCATCGGGCTGCACAACAGAACCATGGAGACAGATTAAAACTCAACCTTAACACATTCTGTGATCCCTTAGAACCTACATTGCCCTCTCACGACACCGAGAGCTTCGCAATGCGCAGTATGATCACGCCAAAAGAAAACGACGGAGCAGAGCTGTAGTCAGCCAGAAAACGACGAATACATCCCAGAATGACACTACCCACCTGAATGCCGTGCTCGAGGCAGTACAGCTCCCAGCACGCGTTTCCAACCTGGATACCGGCCTGGCCGATATGGATCGAGATGCACTCTCTCATTGTCGCTGGCTGGACTCACACACGTAGCCCCGAAGGCTTGAAAGTCGAGATCGAGAAGGATATGGAAGCAAATGCGACAGGGCAGCAATCAGTACACGCGGGGCGAAGAGATGCTGAAGATGAAAGCGAGCGCTTGTAAAAGCTTCGAGGTAGGCGTGTACGAAGACGCCTCCAAGAAGTGGAAGTGGTGCAGCACTGCGGCTATGGCAAGTCGGGGAGTTGCCCTGCCAGCCTTATGGAGCGAGAGAGACGACTCCTGATTGGAGGCCCCGTGTGGTCCGGTTCCCTGACGCCGTTCCCGGTCGCTCCAGTCCAGGGTTTGCTTTTTGGTCACCGGCTGTGGGCCGCGACTGAGTCCAATCCGGATATCAATCGTTCGTAGGAGCTTATTCTATTCGACTAATTGTTGAGTCTCTGGATTGCAACTCACTGGTTGTCTTTCAGATGGTTTCCTTTGGAGATGCGTTTTGAATTTGAATTCCACGCCGTTTCCTGTTCTTGCCTGGTTGTCTTCGACTGATGCAGGTCTTAGAGCATCCCCATGCCTGCATTTTAAAGTAACAATTTAAACATTTTGGACCATTGATCTTCCTTCTAAGAGGAAGATCAGTGGTCCATAATGTTTAAAGTGTTACCTTGAAGTGCAGGCATGGGGATACTCTTAGTAACAGGGTGTTTTTTTTCATTTCTTGTGAAGTGGCAAAGTGGCAATATTTCATTTCATTGTGGAGCTCCAAATCTCAAAATTCATTCATATATTGGATAGAAGATATCGTATTAGCACATAATACATATCTATCATTTTATTTTCATCCATTGTTTGGCGATTTCATCCAAATTTTTACTATTTTTTTCCTATAGGCTTGGTATAAGGCCAAAAATTTTGGTGCAATTTTGCACCAAATTGCCTAGAAAAAAAACCCTGCTTAGTAAGGTAGAATTACCAATAACCAACTACCCCTACGCTATTTTCAATCTTTTGGGGGTTTTGTCGTTTGTAGGACGGAACTATAATCATTGATTTATAATCATTGATTCAAAGCCTTGTTGCTCATCACTCAGTTTGTTGTCATTTTAGAAATAGATATGTATGAAAAAATTTATATTTATTTTTTAGAGATGAAAGCATATGTCTTTCTCTACTTCACAAAAAAATTTAGATTTTTCTGAGAAAAAATGATTCATGAGAATTTCTGAAGAAAAAGTGAAGGAAAAATCACATCAAAGAGAAAGTTATTTCAAAAAATCTGAAAATTTCACCATGTGTACATTATAGTGATAAACATTTTGGTGCAAACTCAATTTCCGTGTCATTCTATAATTAGAATACATTGAACATTAAAAATACATCCAAAGTTCGAATTGCCATCAAATACTTAGTATTGTGAATTTTTCGAAAATTCCAGTTGGAATAGAAACTAGAATAGATGACTTTTATTTTATTAGTTGAACTCAAACTCAAAATATATGATTTTTTGGAAGAAATTTCAGATTTAGAGCAAGGAGTAGCAGCTTCTTGAAATACACTAAAATAGCAAATATTGTCATGTGCTTTTTTACTTACTTCTCAACGATATGAAAACAAACACTAATTAAACCAAGAATTCAATCAGATATTCTTTGTCACTCAATATGAAAGGTCAACAAAAAAATGGATGAAAAAATTGCTTCTAATCTCCTCTAAGGGCCTTAGATTGTCATCTAAACACCACATAATGGCACTAGCGGTAGTCCTAGATTAAAGTTGGGACTATTTAGTGTATGACACATATCCAAGAAAAGTGAGTTGAAAAGTAGTTCTACACTAATTGGAATTGGAAGATTGTAGACATTGGAAATGGGTGTAAAGTAATTTTTGGCTACCAAAATTCATAGTATTTTTAATTTTGTGAGTAAAATTCTAATAAATGCTTTGTCATCATATTTTTTATTTTTCTTTATTAAGAAAATTTCAACCAACTTTTCATTCCTCACCATTTGGTCCAAATTAGTGAATTTGATTAATTACTAGTGCTTCTACCTTAACCAATTAAAATTAGAAAGGGGACTCATTCACTAATAGAAAGTAATGCAATCCATACATCTACTAACTAGACCGGTATCCAATCCATAATCCCAATTAATGACATAGGTAATAAATATTAATAATCCCACTCTACACAACCATGCATGTAGAACTATGCTACTAATGGCATTAGATGGTTTTGGATTGGCATCCCTCTAAAACTATTGGATGGCCATTCTTGGCTTAAAGGCAATTATATCTTTGCACCTCATGCATGAGCATAATTGTTACAAGTATCTATTTATATCTTTAATTGACTTTAAACCAATTCAAGGATGCAAATGAATATTATTGCACTCACTTTTTTATTTTCCCTCATGCAAGTTGTAATCTAAGTTTACCATGTACCAAATAAAGTTTGGATTTTTGAAGAATTCAATTGATGAATAGTGTTGCACTTTGCATTATTGCACTCCCTTTTATTTTCCCTTCATACAAGTTGTAATTCAAGTTTATTATGTGCCAAATAAAGTTTGGATTTGAATTGTATTGCACTCATTTTTATCTCTCCTCATGTAAGTTGTAATCCAAGTTTATCATGTGCCAAATAAAACTTGGATTTGGGGTGAATGCAAGAAACACTTGTACTATTTTCCGTCACAAGCTAAGTGCTGATCTGTTTTTTGGCCATAACTTTTGCATTTTTGCTCAAAATGACTCAAGATTTCTGGAGAAGGTACTCATGTCTATCATACACCTTACATAATTTTTTCATAATTTTCAAAAATATTTTAATACTAAAATAGTACTAGTGATTAAATGTCACAAATGAGAATTTGGAGGGTTTTAGTACTAAGGAGTACCTTCTTTTTAATGATTTTGAGATGAAATTTGGATGAGATGGTCTTCTAGTAGATTTACATCTCTTCACGTGAGGGATTTTGAAAAAAGTTATTTTTGTGTGGTGTAGAAGTCTACAAAGTGAGCTTCTTTCTGCTTGAATTTTGAAACATATAAAATATTATTTTGGTGTTTTCTTTTGTGAATGACCATCTCCATAGAATTGTTGCAAATGGCCACTTTTTATTTTTTGAATTTACTTATTTTTACTATTTTTACCAAATTAAAACATGAAAGTATGTATTTTCTTGAGGTTTGGCACTTTTTAAATTCTCCTACTTAGAGAATTTTTCTATCAATTTCCTTCGGTGAAAACCTTCATCTTAGAGGTCTATACATTGTTCATATTTTTCAAGTTTTTTTCAAATTAATTTTCTAATTTTAAAGTACTCCATAAAAAGTCATGAGTATTGTAGTAAAACGCAACAAATAGTACAGGTGTTTCTTGCATTCACCCTTTGCAAGAATTTAACTGATGGATGAATTTTAATAATAGGTGTCTTTGCCTTCTTTACATTAGGTACTTGTAATAATTTCTTGCAAGATCCCTTGAAAATAACTGTTATAAATTGATTTGTATAAACTAAGTGGTTGAATTAAAAACAACACTTCACGTGAACAATGTCATTGCTCTACTAAAAAATGTTATAGAAACCCACCATAGATTGTGCTCTAATGACATAATTGTGGCATCAAAGTGTGAAGGTGAGACAATCTGAATAGCAACATGTTGAAATTCAATTTTTTTATTTGTAAGTTGGTTGTTACAAAATCTATAGTCATAAGCTTAAGTATCCAAAAAAAAATCATACTACTAGTGGCCTAGTTACACTTTATCCTTGAAAGATCTAAATGTACAATGACATTTTTAGATATGAATTTTTCTTTTGAGTTATAAAGGTTAATTTACACTTGGCCCAACACTTGGTAAGATAGGTGATTCATTAAATGGACAATTTCTAATTGTTTTTATGTTTCATTCCAATGTTTTAGAAATTTGAATTCTTCAACTATTTCTTGATAAAATTATCATGAAAGATTAGTAAAATTGGCATTTGATCTAAGTCATTTCATATTTGTTTTAGACCTCTTTGGAATTAGTTATGAACTTTGAAGTTGAAATTGCACATAGCACTAAAAGCATCATTCCATAGAATGTTCATTTTAATACATTGATGTGAATGCAATTATTATTGCCTTTGTATTAGTGTGAATGCTTTTAGATTTTGGTTGTTCTATGGAATTCCATCTTATTATTGTTGAGAATAGAAGAAAAAATAATACTACTAAAAGATATAAACCAAATAATACAAGAAGAAAGTCCCTATATTCAATAGAGGTATGTCCATATATACTATGGAGAGAGAATATAAATAATTCTCCTCCTCTACTATTGACCCAAGGGATTCTTATCTTATCCCTAATTGTCTTTATAATTAGAATTAACTATATTGAACTATAATGAGCTACAATGGAGAGCTCATTGAGATAATACATTCTTAACATTCCTCTGTGCTTGACATAACATTTAATTATATAAAACTCTATACAATGCCAATTATAATCATGTTCGTAATCTCGTGAGGTATACAATTTCTCCCTCATTAAAACTTTGTATGGAAAAACCTTGATTATAAACAAAGACAAAATCACAAATGAAGGAAAAAAGGTACAACACCTATAACAATCCAGTCTTATCGAAAAATCCAATGGAAAAAATCTATAGAAGAATAGCTAAGGTTTCTACATAAAAACCTTTTGAATGTTTTGTTCTAAAGTATTGAGTTGCAACATTCCAATGCCATGAATAAGTCAACAATGAGTATATAATGGAAAAGTCTTGGTGAAAAGATCTTCAAGATTATTTGCTAATATAAATTTCTTGATTTCAAGTGCTTGCTCTTTTATTAAGTTATTAGTATAATTGAAATAATTTGGATCAATATGTTTAGTTTGATAACCTTTCACAAAACATGTTTGCATTTGTGCAATACAAGCACTATTGTCTCCATATGAAATAGTTGGAGAATCATCATATAGTAATCTACAATTTGTTCAAATGAATTTATCAATTGATCTCAATTAAATGCATTAACTAGATGCTTCATGCAAAGCAATGATTTCTATATGATTAGATGATGTTGCAATAATTGTTTACTTCACAAATTTCCAAGATTTTACAACTTCATGCCGTAAGAAAACATAATATATTTGAGACATGGATGTTATAAGGTCAAACTTGTAACCAACATCAACATATCTAACTAATTTAGGATATTTTGATCGAGTATAATGTAATCCCAAATCTTCAGTTCCTTTCTAATAACAAAAAAGGTATTTAATGTCAATCCAATGGTATAGTGTAGATCAAACATCGTATCTTGCAAGAATTTAGATTGCAAATGCAATATCAAACCTTCTAGATGTAGACAAATATAAGAATGCTTTGACTGCAACGAGGTATGGGTATTATTCACTCAATGATTCTTCTTCTTCCTTGCAAGGACGATACGGATCATCACCTTATTGCTACAACCAACCATAAGTGTAGATAGTAGATAAGTATCTAACATATTGAATCTTTTCAAGATTTGGTTGATATAGCCCATTTGTAAAAGAAAAATACTACCATCCTTGAAGTGAAAAACTTGTAGGCCTATACAAAAAGTAGTTTTGCAAACTAATTTCATCTCAAACTTACAAAAAAGTAATTATGTAGATGCAATACAAGCAAATTTGGTGCCTACAAAGTTTAAATCATGAACATATACTACAATGAATACAAATTCATATTTGTCTTGTTTGATAAAAAGACATGGAAGCAATGACTCATTTATAAAATGATGTTCAATGAGATAGCTCTGTAGAACTTTCATATAAATATTAGTATCAAAGAAGCGATATAGACAAGTAGTGACTACATCTACAAGATCCATCTCAAAGACAATATGTACTGCCATTCCAATAAGATATTAAAAAGTAATAAAATTCATTACTAGTGAATATGTAGAATCATAATCAATTCCAAACTTGTGAATAAAACCTTAAGCAACCAAATGAGCTTTGTAATAAATAATCTAACTTTTTTCATTGCGTTTATTTACAAATATCAACTAGAATTCAAGAGGTAGAGAAAAGAGATTATATTTGATGGGACCAAAAATTTGCCTTTTATGCAAAAAAAAAACATATTGTTCTTCAATAGCAGTTTTATGCTTAAATCCTTTAGGGCCTAAGGAGCCCCAAGCAACCTCTTGAATTCTTCTAGAATCAAATTTGCATATTAAAATTTTATAATTTAATTTAAATTATTATTTTTCTACAAACAAGCATTCATATCTTCTATCTAATGTGATTTTTAATTTATTTTTGGAAAAAAAAATGAAATATATATGATTTTTAAAGTTTATGTCTTTGAAAAATCATAGTAATTATAAAAAAGCTCACTTTATCATGATTTTTTTTGAAAATAGAGTTCATTATATTGAACATTATGGTGAAGTTGGCATGCTTTCTTTAGTTATACGCAAATAAATTCAATAGAGAAACATGTTCCACAGTGCATTTTGAAACTCTAAAATTTTCAACTTCAAATTGCTATAGACAAATCATCATTGCTCCAAATTTGATGGCCAATGGCTCATTGGAAGCGGAATACTTGTGCCCTCACATCTTGTTCATACCTCAAGAGCAACTAAGGCCAAGAAAGTGTTCCAATTCCCAAAATTCAATTTAAAAGAACCAAAATTGGCATGCTAGGCCCTAAAGGATTAACCAATCGAAGCGATGCATTGCTTCTTCAATAGTACTTGATTTAGGATCATCTTGCTCAGAAAAAAGATTTTCTTCAATCATACCAATAAATAATTCATCTATTTTAATTGTTCCTCTATTCCAAATATTGCTTGTACCACAATACATCACAAATAATTCAATATTCAACTTGGAATTTTGTTTTTTATCATTAATAGTCCTCTTTCACGAATTGCAATATTGTTAGGCATTGATGGATATAGTAATCCCACAATAGTGAAAGTATTTGTTGTAGATATGAAAAGAGTAATATTATCAGACATTGTCTTGCACTTCTGTAGTTGTTTATCAAGTCCACAAGTCCGTTTTTCCATTGGTTGAAAAGTTGAAGTTGAAAAGGTTCTTAGTATTGAAACTTGAGCAAGAATATTTTGAGCTTCATTAAAAGGAGTCTTGGTAATTCTTGGTGCATTGTTGAAGCCATCACATGTTTGATTTGCAATCTTTTATAAATGAAAAATTTTAGCAAGCTCAATTTCCATCAAAGATGTTCAAAAATCAGGATTCAATATGAATATTTCAATTGTTTTAAATATAATATCCTTAGAATGCTCTTCAGTATGTCTTCTTCTTTTTAAAAATGGAAATATGTCTTTTCAAAGCAATAATTGGTGAAATGAGTACGAAATAGTGTACCAGCAAAGTGGTTGATATAACGACTTTAGTTATATTTGGAGAATCAATTCCAATATAGATGCCTTCTTATCAATGAGCTCCAATAGTACAATGTTGAGGTTTTGAGATAAGAACCTATATGCTCCAACCAAACATTTGCAAATGAAATATGTTGGGAACACATCTTCAAAGAAGTTCTTGTCAAAAAGCAATTTCTAAAGATGAAGGATGGAGTCAAAGTAGATTTGCAATATATAAAATTGTATGTCCCTTCAAAAATATTAGCAAATTTGCGTGAAGAACTAATAATTTTGTAATAAATTGATTATGTTTGATAAAGGACTTTGTCAATCCATTTTGAGCATATTCATATGGAACTGAATATGTCAAGTCAATTTCCATTGCAATACAATAATCTTCAAAAGATTTGGATGTAAATTCTTGAGCATTATCTATCTACAATGTTTTAATTAGATAATGAGAGAAATGAGCCTTAAAATAGATTAAGGTTGAAAGTAGATGGACAAAAGCTAAATTCCTTATTGATAACAATAAGACATGTGATTTTTTGCTTCATGCATCAACTAATACCAAAAAATATTGGAATGGTCTTGATATAGGATTTATTGAACTACAAATATCACCATGTAACCTTTAAATCATTGGTGGTAATTTATGATGAAGCTTCTATGATGATGGTTTGGTAATTGATTTACCTTGTACGCATGCTTCACAAAATGCCATTGAATTAATCTCTACAAGTTGCAAATTATGACCATCAACACATGTCTGAAATAATTTTTCTAAATGAAGTAGAGCTTGGATGGCCCAACTTTCCATGCCAAAGAGAAATTTTATTATCTATACAAGATAATGCAAAACTTAATATACTAGGTGGTCGGATTGCAATTTGATACAAGCCATTAGCCGCACCAAAGGCTATTTCTATTACATTATTATTTTTCACAAGAATCAAAGATTTTTGCATATCTAAAATTTGGGCCGAGAGATGAAAACCATTGGTGTGTACATCTAGATAGTTGATCAAGCTCTAAGGCGCAAAGAGAGAGAACATTACACGCATGCATGTAATGGTGGTGCCCTTAGGTAGTATCACTTTTGGTGATCCTTTTTGGAAACAAAACGCATTTGATCCGGCAATAGTTATTAAATTCTTAGTTTACTAAGGTGAAAGAGAATTTTCATCAAAAAAACATTTATTCCAGAGGATTGTATGGATAGTTGTAGTGTTAAAGAGTGCATCATAGATTCACTTGTAGAAATATCATCACCAACATATGTTTCTAGGTCTTCAATTCCAAATGGATCTACAGACACATCCATACTTCTAAATTGTGTGCTTCCCAAGTTTGAACTTGAAGTTTTTTATTCTCTTAGAACATTTTTAAAAAGTATTCCGACGTTCAACAAATATTTGGCATATAGCCCACTTTATTATACTTGTGGCAAGAATGCATCTTTGATAGACGCTTACCATGGTTGTTAGTAAGGGAAGTGTTATTCTTCCCTTTTGAATATTCATTGTCTCAGCTATATCTACCTAAGTGTTTATAACTATTTTCTTATGTTTCTGTACTTTAGACCTATCATTGGACAATTTAATAACATGAAATTTTGGAACTATAATTCCATTTGAATAGGACTCTGCATTATATAAAGAACTCATTTTATTTTTTAGCAAGGAGCAACAGAGACATGAAGTCTGATTGATTCACAAACTTTATGTTTTTGTATTGTTCTATGAGTACAGAAGATATGGGTAGAAATGTTAAGAGGGTTTTCTCAATCATTTCCTCCTTAATTATGACTTGACCAAACAACTTTAGTTGTAATATAGTACAAAACAACCCATTATTGAAAGCATAAGTGTTGAAAATTTCAACACTTGTAGGTGGGTTCAATCATGTAGGGCTCTAGGTAAGAGTATCATTTTCTAATGGTCAAATCTAGACTTGAGCTTGTACCAAAGTTCGTTTGGATTTTTAATTTTAAATATTGATGTTGTAGAGAAGAAACTAGTTGACAGCAAAGCAAAAATAGTGTTTTTCATGAGGTAGAAGTGAAAGTAGAATCATTTACAATAGGGGGGTTTCCAAAATCAATGCATGCTAATAATTGCTCTGCAAATATGTGTACTTTGACAGTTTTTGCCCATATTTTAGTAATTGCTTCCATCGGCTACTAATTGTGGAAAAAGAAGAGGTTGTAGTCTTATTGGCTTGATGTTAGTGGAAGCCACCAAAATTGTTGAAGGGGGTGAAGAAGTTATGATAAAGATGGAGATAAAATAGAATTGAAGGTAAAGAAAAAAAATAAAAATAAAAATTAATGACATGAAATAAATAAATAAAATATAGGATTGGAAAAGAAAAGATCAACAAAGGATAGATGATAGATAGAAATACTACACTCCAACCTTACAATCTAAACCTCTAGATTTAGAAGAAATCAAAAGATTGTCAAAAATGTTAATAAGAATTGGTGGAGGAAGATGAATATGATAATAGGGAGGGAAAGGATTTACTATTAGAGTATTTTTATAGGAAAAAGAGGAGCATTGGATGAATCAATCTCGCCTTAGAAAAAGGCAAATTGAGAAGATGGCGTAGAAAATATGAGCTAGACGGGAGGTTGTAATGTTTTACAAAAAAAACAAAAAAACACTTAAGATATAAGGTACAATGATCGTGTTGATAACATGTTGAGAATAGAAAAAGAAACAATACTACTAGAAGATATAAAGCAAAGAATGCAAGAAGAAAGTTCCCATATTCAATAGAGGTATGTCCCTATATACTATGGAGAAAGAATTTAAATAGTTCTCCTCCTCTACTATTGGTCTAAGGGATTCTTATCTTATCCCTAGTTGTCTTTACAACTATAGTTAATTATATTGAACTATAGTAAGCTACAATAGAGAGCACATTAAGATAATAGATTCTTAACAATTACAAAGTAAAGCAAAAAAGGAATAAATTATCCCTTGGACTTGCATTTATAATAGAATTTTTTTATTAATGTTATACCATATATGACATTTTTTACCATTGGTATTTCAACCTTACCCCAATACTTAGAAGAAGAAGGTTATGCCTTTTTAGAATGTTTAGGAGGGGTTTAAGGTTGATTGAAAGAAAATTTTGGCTTAAAATGATTGCAATGTCTAGGAAGCTATTACACATGCTAGTAAATTCAATAAAGACCTTCTAAGTGAATTATTAGTAGAAGAGTTAATAATATAATGTAAGTCACCAATTTGTAAAGCATTTGAAGTATTTTGTAATTCAAGAGGTGCTTAACAAAATTTGAAAGTTTTGGCAATAATAGGGTAGAACCTCTAAAGTCAACTCAAAGTAACTTGATAGCTTGGGGCTAAAAAATTCCATGTGGATTTAAATACTATGCCATTTGAATTTAATTTTAATATAATATAAAAAATAATTTAATGAAAAAATTACCAAAAAAGTTAATATTGATGACTAATAGAATTATTTAGTCATAACTATGATCAAAAATTGGAATAACTATAGCATATAATACATTGTTTCCTAACCTTGACAACATAAAGACAATGAAACTTGATTTTTTGGATTGCTTTCAATTAATTAATGCAATGCATTGTAGGCATCTTGAATATATTTTTGATTGTCTTCTATATTGTAATTCTACAAGTATCTTCAAGGATTCATAGTTGTTTTTGTGTAATTTAAAGTCTCTTGAAAATGCAATAAAATTAATATGTTTTTATTAATACGGTATAATATAAAAAAATCATGTCTCATTCATCATGCTCCAAATACTATAAGAAACTCACATTTCTGGTGTTATTTTAAAAAAACATGTTTTTGGAGACATCACTCACAAGGTCACTCATTGAATAGTCAATGACTATGGAAGTGGAAGTTTTTTGTGATGTTGCAAAAACGTATGTAGCTAAGTTGAAATTTTACTAGATGCCATTGAAGATGGACATGTTCTTCATGATGTTAGAAAAAACATGTAGATGTTTTTTTGGACATAAAAAAACATAGATTGCCATGTCAACAAGTTGACCCATTTTGACTATAGGTAAATTAATAAAAATTACTACAATTAGTGATAATATGTTGACCATATGTAAAAAATTTAGAGAAAAGGGAGCCACATGGCATACTTAGCAAAAAAAGGAAAATGAATGGATGTCCACCATGTATAAGAGGTTTTCTTACCATGTTGGGAGACTGCGAGTTCCCGGACTGTGAGAACTCGCTAAAAATTGTCCCAACCAAGGTTTTTTTTTCATTTTTGGAGAATAGCCATAGTGGTGATATAAAATGTTATAGGATGCTCCAAATTGCAACATTCATACATTTCTTGGATGTATAGTATAGTTTTCATCCAAAATTAGGCAAATTCATCTGCTATTTTTCTTTATTTCAAAGTTGTAGCGATTTCATCCAAATTTTCCAACATTTTTTGAGGTGTTTTTTAGCCAGATTATTTTTTCTGGTGCAAACTGGCACCTAAAAGCCAAAAAAAAGCCCTAGTCCTAGTAGCTGATCTGATGTGGCACAGAGACTGCCACATTAGATAATAATATTTTATTAAATTAAAAAAATTAATATTTTTAAATTTTGACCAATAGTGGCTGGTTCACAGAATGGGGAACAAGGCTGAAACAATCTCTCAATACCCCCAAAACCTCTTATAGATGAAAAGAACTAGTCTTTATACAAGTAGGTTGGTATGAGGTGAAGTAATATGTATGGGATATAAAAAACAAGAATTGGTTGCAAAGTAGAGTGTTTTAAAAAATGTCACATGTCTAGAATAACATATAGATGTGTGAAACAACACCAACATAAACAATGGTCAAGTTCCTATATTATGATTATTCCATATATTTTGTTTCACCATGGACAGAGAATAGATATAAATATGACCATTGTTCTTTTCATTCTCACAAACTTTAAGTGAAGTAATTCCTTCAATTTGCCATCAAAAATTCTCTTAATGGTATATGGTATACTTTATAGATTGAAACCCTTTAATATACTTTATAGATTGAAATCCCTCTTTCTCATGGGTACTTCAATAGTAATTACTTTAGAAACAATATAAGTCCTATTATAGGATACATTTTGAATGTGGGAGCTAATAATTTAAAAATTATTCAAGTTACTATACCATCACTTTTTTAAAGCATATTGTAAAATAATTACTATACAATGCATATTAATGATCCATTGGCATAATTTGTAAATTTACATAAGGGATAGTCTAAAAGGGAGGGAAAGAACTTGCATGAAGAACTTCCATCTTCTATCTATAAATAGGTAAATTCATGAACAATGTTTCACTTTGGATTGTTATCTATTTCTTTACTCTAATCTAGATTTGTAGTGGGAGGTTAGCAAGGATGCATTGCATAAGTCAAGCTGGGCTAATACAAATACTACTTGTGGAGATTTTGATTTTCATGTTTTTCTCCTATTATACATTTATAATGGATTTGTAGGAATTGTTCAATATTTGATGTCTATATATGTCCTAATTGTATAGGTTGTATTCAACAATACTTAAATTATATATTGCACTTATAAATTTAAATTTTTTAGAATTACAATTATAGAAAAATATTAAAGTGCTTCACATTTCAATTTTAACTACTATATATAGGGGATAAGAAATGGGAGAAAAATAGACTTTAAAAAAGAAAATTGGGTATATTTATAGTGAAATAATAACTAAATAGACTCCAAAATAAAAAGTTTTGGTGTACATATATATGGATTATAAGGTATAGCAAACTATCCAAGCTCTCTCTCTCTCTCTCTCTCTCTCTCTCTCTTTCATTCAATTGAAAAGATGTTTTTAATCCATTAGTACTTGAATGAATCCTTTCTTAAATTTTTGAAATTTTTTGCTCATATCTTTATAAGTATAATATTATTTACCTTGATATCATCAAATTCATCATATAGTTTTGTTTTTTGAATAAAGGAAGTTAAGCATTGATTTGGATGAATGAGAAGTTAAAAGAAAAACTTGAGACTTTTCTATTCATTGTTCCAAAATTAGGATATCAAAGCTCTAAGGGATTAAATGTAATTCTACCATCTCATCTTATATGCAACCATGTAGAATCAATAAATTTGGATAGGAAAGATAATAAATTGAATTGAACCTTCACTAAATTTTTATACAAGATACTAGACTTGTTGTTCTAAGTGGACTTTGCAAGGTGGATTTTGTGTTGTGCTAGGCCTAATTGTAATACACTTCCCCTATTTTTTACCACACTTACGGCTATATTCTTCACTTCTCCTAGATAAGTTAGAACCACCTATTTGTAACCAAAGTCCCATACCAAACCTATAGGCTGTAGCTATTTCCAATCAAGGTTGGAATAGAATTCCAACCAAAGCTTGGACTGTGTTTTTTTTCTCCTTTTCAAGGTTGGGACTAATAACGTCATGATACATGTTCCAAAGTGTTGTAAAATATGTGGGAAATATTGAATAGGAAAGTAGTATTGATTATGATCCAAATTGGAAGACTTCAAACATTGGCTATAGGTTCTAAACACTTTCTAGCTCCAAAAATTTATAGTGATTTCAATCTTAGGTGTATAATTTAAAAAAAATTTAAATGCCCATATTTCTTATGTCTCTATGAGAGAAAAATTTGCATTGCTTCATATTGCTCATGATTTGTTCCCAAAACCCTTAAGTGATGAGATATAGGTGACTTTATTTTAGGGGGCCGCTTTATACCAAGAGGCTGGGCCAATTTGATCTGTCAAAAGCCAAGAATCCTAGTTTGTGATTCGTTGAAAGGCTCAAATCAGCCCACTAGAAGAAATCCCAGTTTATTTCAACAAAACACGTCAAGTAGATTGTGTTGAGACTGCGTTGCTGAAAACGCGGAAAAAACACAAAAAAACACGTTTTCTATGTTTTTCTGTGTTTTTTCTGCGTTTTCAACAACGCAGTCTCAACACAATCTACCTGACGTGTTTTGTTGAAATAAACAAGGATTTCTGCGTTTTTCTTCTAGTGGCCCCAACCCGTTTGCACCAAAGAGGTTGGGCCAATTTGTTATATTAGATTTTTTTTCCTCAAATAGATGATGTGACATGGCTTGAGCATGGCCCCAACTTGTTGAATTGGGTACATAAAAAATGGGAGGCCAATTTGAGGCCTATTCTAGGCCTTGAGGCCAATGTCAGATTAGTTGAGGCTAGCCTCTAACCTAAGAATGGGCTAAAATTTTGAACAATTTGCTTGGTGACAAATTTGCCCGGCTTCTAGGTGTAAAGCGACCTTTAACCCTCAATCGCTCCAACATCCAATTTTTGGATGATGAATAGATTGAGAGTTGTTTTTCTTATTGGTTATTGCTTGGATGAAAGTCATCCTAATTTTTAGAGATTCTTTATGAAGTTGTCCTATCTAAGGGTTGGATTTGGTGCTATTAGAGTTCATAATTTTCTAAAATTATAAATGTGAAAGTATATCAAGTGTTTGACTTGCGTTGACTTGAATTCAAAACCAAATTTGCAAAAATGAGGTCATAGATTTCAAGAACACACAAATTCAAAAAAATGCCATGTGAAGAGAACCTCATTTCAAATCCACTCCAACAAGTTTAACTTGAAAAATGACAATATATTTGTGCTTGTAATTGAATTTTGAAGGGGTTTTGAAATTTTCCTTTCAAAATTTATAGAAAAATATTTGTGAAAGCATTGGTGAATCTAACCGTACGGATGGAATCTAAAACTCAAAATCTACAACTTTTGTTTGTATCACAATCAAAAACATTCTTCCAAATAGTACTTTATAATGATTTTTTTTCAAATTGTCAATTTTGGAAATGATTCCAGACACTTAGGGCATGAAGTAAGGGAGAGGCACCCAATGGCATCCCTGTACCCAATGCCGTTCGTTTCTAAGTCAGTCATTCATTCCAAAACAGAAATGTAGCGGGACTGTAGACTGCTTAGTGTTTTAGGTCAAAAGAAATAAGCCATGTACTGCCTACCTACATTTATAGCCTGAAATGTAGAAATAGATGGCATTGGGTACAGGGGTGCCATTGGGTGCCTCTCCCTTAGTGCAAGTATGAATTTGAAGTTTCCAAATTTTTTCATGTGTGGCAAATATAACCCCCATTGATGGCCTTATTAAATCCAATCCTGTACGAACTCTGTTAAGTTAGCATTGGATTGGATGTGAGCAGAGCCCATAAGAACATGGCAAACTTACACTGACAGCGTAAAGAGTGTTATAGTAATGAACGTTTCACCAAAGACCGTCAGAACCGACATCAACATCCGCACTGGCAGACGACCCCGCCAGCAGCCAGCCACTTTGGATGACAATTAACATGGATGATAATCATCGATCATCCACTCAACCCAGGCAGGCAGTGACACAGCAAGCAGGACCGATACAGTGCTGTACAGACCTTTTCATCTCCGCATCTTCTTTGGGTTATTCGTAAGGTACCTTACCAGCACCAATAATTTCCACTACCAAGTACCAACATGAGATTGACACCTACATTTGGACACCAAAAATGAGACTGAAACTACCTTAACACCATGATGAACATAATGAGGACAATCATGAGCCTAGTGCCAGTTTTTGATCGACACACCCACAATCTGAACTTATTCATATGGTCAGTGTCCAAAGAATGCATGCTAATTAAAGTGTTTCAAAATTCTCTGTGGATCACTTGCCATTAAGAAAGATCCCAAAAAAACCCACTTCTGTATCTGTTTTATAATAGTGAGTATATGCTCAGTCGGTTGCCGGTAGTGTCGACAATGAGTGCACTTCCTTAACTTCGATGTGAAGCAGATATCCCTGTCTTAGTTTCTAGCAACTGTCACAGCCTCGGGGCGTCGATCAGTTCGAGGAGTCGGTTGCGCTGCAGCCAATTCTTGACACGGATTCCAGCGTTCTCAAGTTTGATTAGCGGTTGCGGAGGAGCTAGTGCCGAAGCAAGCGCTAGGTACTGTTAGCTGACCTTCAGCTCCCGGACCGCGCGCCAGGCTCAGAGCTCGCATCTACAGTGCGAGTGGAATTCGGAAAGGGGAAGATCGAGTAGTGTTCTGTACTCGATCATCTCTCTGGGAAGTGGCACAAAATTTGGAATGAGCTCTAGCTGTGCCCGGATGTTGATGTGGCTAAGAGACGTCGATCATGTATGTCCTCGTTTGCGCACTTTGTGCCCGAATTGAAGGTAGACAGGTTTTCCGGGCGCTTAACCTCGACCGTGGCTACAAATTGGGAAGCTCGACTTCGTGCAATAGGTTTGGGATTGTACGGGTTGCAAGCTCACCAGCATTTCGACATTTCGACCCAATTCCTACACGTACCCTGAAATCTTGCTAAAAGAGTGCATACAGTATAACTCAGAACACAGGGAGCTCATATCGGGTTCTCGGTGTTAAATTGCCAGTTAATCCCCCGTGAGTTCCACATTTCTAACTGCACTTTAAAAGTTAACACCTGTAAAAAACTTTTCTATTTACAGGAATTTCACGCAGGTACGCATACACAGAATAATATATGGGACTCACCGGGAACCCGATGTGAGCTCCCTGTCGAAGAATGCACATCCACCGATCGAACTCTGTTTCAATTTGTTTTTTACTAAACGCTTTTTGCAAATGAAGAGATTTCATTGCAGAAAAAGGATTACCCTCGTTCAAAGGAGGCAGCCCTCACAAGCTAAGCCGCTAAGGGGACGGACCAAAATAGACATAATTACATAGGCTGCACCAATCAAACTCTGAATAAACCCTCATATTTTTGTCATCAAGAATCCATTGGATTTTTGCTCTGTGCCAGCAATGCTTTGCCCTGTGCAAAATTAGAGATTCCTCTACCAGAAGGAAGCCCCCACATGATGCATAAAGCTTTGAATAGAAGTTAATATATATGCGTATCCTCTGTAAACTTACAGTGATCCCTCAATTTCAACCAGAGGGGCTTGCTTCTTCAGTTTGGCTTTGAAACTCAGAGATTAACTTACATATGCTCATCGTCTCGGCTCAAGCCATGCAGCAGCACAAAGAGCTCGTCTATCTTTCACTCCAACGACATCGACCACAGTTCTCCATTCACCACCATAGGAGTCATTATCTTGCACCTGAGAGATTCCACGTTACGGGTGGTGACTCATTTGGTTGTCTGTGTGACAAGAACAAAAGGACTCAATTTACTAATTAGGTATTCGTAGAAATTTCGAAGAAATTGGCATTTTCCAGGGACTCATTTGCAGGAACCTCAAATCTTTACTGGTCCTAGTTTTCAGAGCGCTTGATTGTCACAATTATGACAAATTTGACCATATATTTCCTTGAGCATGATTGAAGCACAAGGATGCAGCACAAGCTCGTTCTGGAGAATATATACTCAAGTGGCTGTACTTGAGACTCTACTTTCATGTTGGCTAGTTTACCAAGATTAGCACTATTAGGGAGCACCTTGGAATCAACAAGTGAAAACAGGGCAATCCCATTTAGAGGCGCCATGTAGTTGCTTGAATTAACGACCATGAAAAGATCAAAATGGGTTGAGATTTGGCTGCGTTTTCTTTTTCTTTTCTTTCCATATTCCGTGTTTGGGTTGTGCTGGAAGATAGAGGATGTAGAGATTGCTCGCGATGATCTTGACAGAGACGAGTTGTGCAACTTGCGAATTGAATCAACATATCCCAGTCTATTGTGCTACAGTGCTGAACCTCGATCTCGTTAGGGATTTCTCAAGTTTTATTTGCTGCGAATACTGGTTAATTTGCAGTAAATTGCTTTAGCAATATTAGCTGCAAAGTTTATGCTATTTGTACATGAGACGATGTTATCTGATTTGATGAGAGCGACTAGCTTTCGTGAAAGAGGGGTTTGATGAAATTTTGAATGGATTAAATTCCCTATTTAGAATCAGTAGCCCCATTTAATAGCCTATTCTGTGAACAGACCAACCCTGAAATAACTGTGGACTGATGCCATGGTTTGGAATCTAAGCATACTCCGACCTCTTTTATGCGACTGCCGGGGGTCCCATGAAAAGGATTAGGATATAATTTAAATGTGTAATTAGAGTGCTACGGTCAATGATAGTGTGTAGGATCTTCTTGAATGTTCTTCTTGAGAAGGTTATATTGAAGAAATGTGGTGTCGAGTGGGATTAGACATTAGAATCCTACTGGGCGCATGCTGCCTTGAGTTCTTAGCGGACCGTCACAAGATATCTTACTACACAAGGCTCACAATGGATTGACATTCAGTACTCCATGCAAGTGTAAGCACTTTGTATTCTAAACCTAACATATCCCTTAAACGCCGGGCCTATAGCCACTGGTTTCAGGACTCACTGTCCGTCACCCAGTTTGTTGCCATTTTCTAACCAGATTTGTATGAAATTTTTTATTTTATTTTTCAGAGATGAAAATACATGTCCTCTATACTTCACAGAAATTTCAGATTTTTTTGAGTAAAATTGTATTTTATGGAATTTTTTGAAGAAAAAATGAAGAAAAAATCATATAAAATAGAAAATAATCTCAAAAAATCTGAAAATTTCACCATGTGTGAAAAATACAGTGGAAATCATCATGGTGTAAACTAATTTGCCGTGTACATCTATAATTAGAATGCAATGGACATTAAAAATACAACCAAAGTTCAAACTGCAATAAAATATTCAATTTTACGAATTTTTTCAAAATTTCAATTGGAAAAGAAACTAGAGTAGAGTACCTCCATTTCATTAGTTGGGCTCAAATTCAGAAAATGTCGTTTTCAAGGAGAAATTTCAGATTTACTCAATTTCTCAAAATACACTAAAATGACAAATTTTGCCATCCGTTTTCCTTCATTATTTCTCAATTACATGAAAAAAAATATCAAATACACTAAGAATTCACTTGGACATTCTTTGTAACTCAACATGAAAGGTCACTAGAAAAAAAATGGATGAAAAAAGTACTGTTTAGCCCTTCTAGTAGCTTGGAGAAGTCATTCGTAAGCCACATAATGGCGCCACCGGCGCTTAGGGGATATAAGTCAGTTATGTCTTAAGCAGGGCTTTTTGGGGGGGCTTTTTGGTGCTACTTTGCACCAGAAAAAAACAATTTGGCTAAAAAACACCCCCAAAAATGTCAAAAAACTTGGATGAAATTGCTAGACAACTTTGAAATAAAGTAAAATATTAGATGAATTTGCCTAATTTTGGATGAAAATCATACCATACATCCAAGAAATGGATGGATGTTGCAATTTGGAGCATCCCTGTAACATTTTATGTTGCCATTGTGGCTATTCTCCAAAAAAATGAAAAAAAAGACTTGATATTAAGTTTCTTGAATGTGACGACTACAGGATGAAGGTAGGTACCTTTTGCGCTTGGAATATACTACCTGAAGCACAAATCTTGACCATTAGAGCATGTTTTATTATTTCTTGGAAGTCAAGGTAAGGTTAATTTGTTTGCCCAAGAATATGCTCTATGGGTACATTCTCATTGGCTATGCATCTCTTGCAAGGGCATAACTAAAATCTGTCATTTTAACCCCTAAGCTCCCAAGGCATTTTTTTCATCAAAACCCATTCAAAACTACCATTTCTATTGCAAATTGCACAAAACTTTAGAAATTGTTTGATTTGCATATCTGACCATAGGATCTTGTACTAGACTAGTATCAAAATGTGAGGAAGAAATTTCAAAGACTTTGACAAGATGGATTGCAAGATACTTGTGTTTAAAGTGAAGAAATCTCGATTTTTTGCACCTTGTCTAAATAGATTTTTAAAGCTTTGAAGTTTCATAAGTTAAATTTTTTGCACAACACATTTTTTATTTTTTATTTTTAATGTTGAAGAATTGAATTGAGAGTATTTAGGGAAAAAAAATTCCAAAAAAACCCACTTAATTTTCACTCTTGAAAAAACTATTAAGTAGAAGTAGGTTCAAGATTGAAGGAAAAAATAAATCGTTGATAGCTTGAAGATGGAATTGAAAATCACTAATCCTAATGCTAAAGATTGTTTTAGAAAGCTAATAAAACACTAGTAGAAAATGTAGGAATTTTGATAGAGTTCTATTGATTGGTTACATTGTCCCAATTACTATTTTGTTGATTTCAATAGAAATCTGTTAATTTTAATAGATTTCTATTGAAATCAACAAAATAGTAATTGGGACAACGTGACCAAATCAACAGAGTTCTATCAAAATTCTTGTTTTTTCTACTATTGAAATTCAATTTAATTTTTTTGGAAAAATTGTGAAAATTGTATAAAAAAATGAACCCTACAACTTATTTTTTTAAGAAGATGCTTAAATAGCCTGAAAAGCAAGATTGTCCATAACTTTCTCATTACTAATCTAAATAGAATGAATCAAATCTTTCTATATAGACAAAAACACTTTTTATGGGAAATAAATCTAAAAAAAAATTATCTTGACTTTTTGTCATTTTTTTGGTGTTGCCCAATAAACTCCATTTTGGGCTTTAGGTGGCATAACTTTTGCATCTGAGCACCAATTGAAATAAAAATTATATATATTCACTAAATAGCTAATATGATTTCCTATCTTCACAAAAAGTTTCAAAAAATCACAATGAAAATTGAGATTGTAGGAACCTACCCAGAATCCATTTTGTCCTTTGAAGGGATATAGGAGCTTAGGGATTAAAATGAGTATAAGTTTTTTGGTGATGCTTGGCAACTAGCAAAGATTTTTGAAAGGGGCTCGATTGCACATTCAATCAATTCTACATGCTTGATATTATGAAAACAATTGAAGGTTAGTTGGATATCCCCTAAATTGCCACTTTTTGCTATTGTTTATTCTTATTAGACTAGTCAAGTTTTTAGATTTTCTTGTTGGGTAGTAAATGGAGGTCCCAATGCACCAAAAAATGTAACATTTCTATTCCCTACGCAAAAGTTACGAAGGGTCAAAGTTATTTTAGTAGACAATCAAATATGGGTTTGTCAATATACATACAAATTAAAGTTAATTGTAAAGCAAACCCTCTTCCAACCATTTTCCAACATGTTCAATAAAATGCAGATGTTCTTGGACATATATATTGTTTTCAAAGAAAATAGAAAGACCAAACTTTTCCTTTTGGAAGGGCTATAGAAGCCTATATTTTGAAGTTTAGGCACATTGAACTTTCAATTGCAATTACTACCCGTTGGTATATATTGCTTTCCTAGGGAATCATCCTTCCTCCCAAAGGTACGGTCCATTTTGCCAAGTTCCTTCAACATATTAACTAAGGGATCCTATGGTCAAATTTTGTAAAGAAAAAAAACTAAATTCCACAAAAATGTCTTGAACATGGTTAAGATTCTATAAAGCAAGACACTCGACTATAGAGGGTAGATAGAATCAAGTTTTTTACACTTAGTGAGGATCTCCTTTTGTTAGTATTTTTAATGTTAGCTCTATATTGATGTCCCAATTTAAGCAATTAGCAACATTGATAAGGAAGAATTCATAGTCTAAGAGAGAGTACAACTATTGGGGATAAATGAAAATTTAAGTAGCACTATAAGAAATTTAAGTTTTAGGTGACAAATTTTAGGTGACATCTAATGTAGTAACTTATGTTTTTATATTAACAATAATGTCTGCCATAATTTCAAGATGTTATAGTATACATTATTGTTGACATAAAAACACATGTTGGTACATTGAATGTTATACACCTAATGTCCGCTGTAACATCTTGATGTTATGGCAGACATTATTGTTGATGTAAAAATGCGAATTGCTTCATTGAATGTCACCTAAATCTTAGATTTCTTATACTAGTAAAGATTCGTATAATCTCAAATTTTGGATTAATTTTTAAAACTTAAAAAAAAATAGGAAATCAAATAAATTGATATTGGGATTATAATTCATTTTTAGCAAGATATTCAAAGCATAAATACAAAAGAAAAAAAACTTAAAATTTTGCTTACATGTGCAATTATAATCATTCCACTAATGTAACAGGGTCATTGCAAGAAAGACCGACCAATTTATGTAGCGTTTTCCATAGTATTGCTGAAATTTTCGGGAGTATTGTATAATTAGAAAATAATTTTTTTTAAATGTAAAAAATATGTTTTAGGTATATACCTCTAAGAAGAAGGTACCCTAGGAAGGAAATGTGTAGGAAAATTCTCTAAGTAGGAGAACTAGAAAAGTGCAAATTTTCATGAAAATAGCTACTTTGACATTTTAATTTGTAAAAAATAGGAAAAATAATTTTTAAAAAAACTAAAAATTGGAAATTGGGGAGAACTTTATGATGAAGAGATTTCACCAAAAGAATGATCTCAAAACCATCTCAAATGTTCAAAAGTATGCACGCAAGGGAGGCCTGTTTGCGCATATGTAGAGGAAAGAGAATAATGATTTTTAAGATTTCCTTTTGTAGAAACATGCATACCTAGTATGGGAATAGGCCACAGAAATTTCAGCTTTAGATCATTAATTTTGGATGCTCCCCAGTACTAAAAACCCCTAAACCGCAAAGTGTGACAAATTAGCTTAATTGAAATTTAATTATAAAATGATTTTTGAAAATTTCTGAAAAATAAGGAATTTGATTGTTGTCATGTCAGAAATATTTAGTCAAAATTTCAAGTTAATATGGTTTATACTTTAAAAGTTATAATCAATAACAGCTCCGTCATTCAAAGTGTGACGCAAAATAGTACCGGTCTTTCTTGCAATCACCCAACAAGCCTGGACAATGTAGTTGACTGTAATACAGGTGGGATCCTTCAAAGATTGAGAACAATGTACTATGAAGTTGAGAGCAACGTATGATGAGGTCAAGAATATAGTTTGTTTGAAGCAAGATAAGTTGTTGAGTGTGGCTATAATAATGTGGAAGGTAGAGAAGAAGGATTTAATTACATAGGTTGATCAATAAAGGAAGTGCAAGTTAGATTTGAACACATAAATGTTTACTTGGGTAGTGTAGTTTATAGTATTTGAGGCATTGTTAGTTGCTATGGTGTCACAATTGGCCTTGTCTATAAATCACACAACAGAGTGTTTGGCGGTCCACATTACTAAGTGCCCTAGAGTGTGGTTACCAATTATGCTCTCAGTTGTTGTTATATTGACCATCATTTTTGCCATGTGGAAACGGTTTGAAGAGATACAACTATACAATTTGGAATAATAAAATGGAACTTGAGAAGATAAAGTTTAAGGTACATTTTATTAAGGTTATTGTTTCATTGAATTCTTAAAAAATATTTCATTTCAGGAAAATTTTAACTACTTCTATTTGATTCTATTCACATTGTGAGTGAAAAAGTAAAGTGAGTAATAGAATAGGGTCCAAACTTTGCTCAAAGGACATTGGTCCCTAGGTTTTGAGTAGGGTTCCATGGTACTTGTTCTACACCTCTGGTTGTCCATTTAGTTATATTGCCATTAGTATTTTGAATTCCTAGCTATTTTCAATGATTCTTGATAGAATTCAATTAATTTTAGCTAGATTTTAACAATAGAAGAAAAACATGTCTGCCACAACCAACTTCAATGCAATTACATGTTCTATGCAATTACCCTACAATTATAGTCTTCTATATTTACACCAAATTCAACATTTACATTGTTGTAGTGAAAAAGTAATCGCAAAGTAATTGCAAAATGAAGTTTAAGCTTATAGGAATGTAAAAGAAGACGAATTATGAGGTATTCTACATCCAATATTCATGATAGTTGTAGACTAGTATTTGTGTGACTATTGTGAAATTATGCAACTATTAATCTACTATGTGACTATGCAACTATTGTTATATGACTATTGTGCAACCGTGGAACTATTGTACTATACAACTACTGTGTGATTATGCAACTAGTTTTCAACTACCATGCAACTAGAATTCATTTAGTAAGCAACTACAATATAATTAAAAAATAACTAGTATAAAATTAAGGATCAATTAGGATTAAGTCTTATGTTAATTATTTCTTATCAATTGTAAAGAGTACCATTAGATTAAACATATAAAAATCTTAAGTTGTAACATTCTTATATAATGAATTTTGATAATAAAAATCTTATATTTCTATATTTTCTATATTTTTGCAACTTGTAGATATCTACAATTTTTTAGATTTACATAACTTGTAGATTTATAAAATTTGTAGATTTCTATAATCTATAGAAATCTGTAAATTATATAAATCTAAAAAATTGTAAAATTCTTAAAATAGTAAAATTTATCAATATCAATATTTGAATTGCTAATATATATAAAAAGATGTAGATTAAAAATTTTAAAATCTACAAATTATTGAGATTATAATTTCAAAATCTACAAATAAACCAATTGCAAGCTAGTAGCAAGCCAATTGCAAACAAGTCACCACAAGGAAATTTTACATTAGGAACCATGTCAAAATGGTTTATCAATGAAGTTCTATAGAGGCTATTGGATGAGAAACAACCTTGCCACCTTTTACAATGACTTTGCAATTGATGTGACTTGTTCACTGCAATTGTAGTGTGCAGATTGTCACCTACTTGCAAACGTCCAATGCAACTACAAAATTGTTTGCAAAGTGTAGTTGCAAAATCCCTTGTTTTTTTCTAATGTAATTAGTGGTGATGCATGGTGAGTAGACCTCATGAAAATGTACAATTAACCTCTTGAAATGAACATGCATGCAAAGTTCATCTATGGATTACATTGGTTTTAATTTAGCTGCATTGCATTTTATTGGAAAAGTGCTTTGTTTAGTTTTGTTGAAATGAACAAAGTAGCTTGTTTGATTGGTTTTAAGTGAGTTGAAGAAATGAGTGCAATGTCATTTAAAATAGAAGCTCTTCATTATGTTGATCTAGTCTTGAAAATTCTTCTAAGCTATTTCACACTATAAGAAACTCATGTTTTAGGTGACGGATTATGGCGGACATCATTGGTGACATAAAAATATGTGTTGCTACATTAGATGTCACCTAAAATCCGTCACCTAAAACATGAGTTTCTTATAGTGTCACCTTGGCTTCAAACACTTGCGCTATTAATGCCAACTAGTAGGGAATACATATTAATATTGGCAACTTTGAAAGTTTAGCATTTGAATTGCTTTTTGCTTTACTCAAATATTTCTCTCATTGAGTAAATGTGAAATATATTATAATTAGATCCAAATAATGGTAGAGCCATGCAAGGGTCTCACCTTAAATTCTTGCACCAAATTGAAGAGATATAATACTCTAACCCACCTAACTCTTAAAGGAAAGGATAGATCCTATGATTGTGGAAAGAACCTCACAAAATTCATTGCTTTATATGCTTCATTTTTTCATGCATTTGAATTAAATTTACTTTATTGTATTCTATCCGTTTTCCATATATTTACAAAAGAAATTTTACATAGCTTAGTGCCGTTTTTCCTCCCTCCAACAAGGTGAATGCAAGAAAGACCAATATTATTTTGTGTCACACTTAGAACAATAAAGTTGTCATCCACTATAACTTTAGAAGCATGAATCCAATTAACTTGGAATTTTTATTAGAGATGTCTAACTTGATAATGATCAACTTACTTATTTTTCAAAAAAATTCAAAAATCATTTTATATTTAAATTTAAATTTAACTCATTTGTCACACTTTGGAGTTTTGGAGTTTTTAGTACTAGGGAGTACCCAAAATTAATGATCTAGAGCTAAAATTTGTGGTCTATTTTCACAGGAGGAGGACATGCACCCACCAAAGGAAAATTTTAAAAACATGATTTTTATCTTCTACATGTGTATTAACAGAGCTCCCTTGCGCGCGTATTTGTGAACATTCAAGATAGCTTTTAGATCGTTTTTTGGCAAAATTCATCGTGAAGTTCTCCTAAATTGCCATTTTTAGTCTTTCTGAAGACTCTTTTTCCTTTTTTTTACAAATTAAAACATCAAAGTACCTATTTTCATGAAATTTTGCACTTTTGTACCTAGTTCTCCTACTAAGAAAATTTTTCTATGCTTTTTCCTTCCAAGGGTACCATCTTCTTTAAGATGTATACATTAAATATATTTTCTTACAATTTTTAATAATTATTTTACTAAATATACGATATTCCCCAAAAAATCATGAGTACTATAGAAAACGCTACAAAAACTAGTTGGTCTTTCTTGCAATGACCCAACATCACACTTCATTATAGGCGTCATTATAATTATTAGTTGTTATGATTTCTCTTTTAGGTTTGAAATCATGAGGTATTTCATTTGCTTCTGATTCCATTTGAGATTGTTATAATTATAGTTCTTGAATGAAATCACTCTTCAAGGATGACTCCAAAATATCCCTCAACTTAGTTGAAGGTGCTCTTCTAATTCTTGCTTTCTTGACATTGAAACAGTAAAAAAGAAGGAACAAGAAAATTGAAGGCCTTTATTGATCATCAATGTGCAACATTTTTTCAACAACCAAACTTAATTGACAATATATATTTCATTGTAATTTCAATTGAGAGAGGGCCCATTTTCAAAGTGATAATTTGAATTTAGAATGTTTTGAGGTTTGTTGAAGATGTATGGTTTGTTATTTGAGCTTGTTTAGGATTTAGTTTGCTATGTAAGTTAGATAAAGAATGATGAGTGTTTTTTTGCCATGATTAGCCTTGTTTGTAGATAACAGTCTTTTCTTAATACACTAAATTTACATTTGCACGAGCTACTCATAAATTAGTGATAAATAGGCATAAAACAATCAAACATCATGGACTACAAAAGATGGGTCCTCGGATGGGTCAAGTTCACTATAAAGTTGGTGTTGGAGGCCACCTATAGCTAGCAATAAAGTTGCCCTACAACTAATGAGTTTGCACCAGCTCTTATAGTTGAGTGCGATTAGATTTTTAGCATAGAAATTGCATGCTCATTCAATTTGTCAACGCAATTGTGAGTGATTGTAGTCCTCCGATGATGGGATCATTGTCTAGAAGTGGAAGACTTGTTGTTGGGACAAACTTCTGGAGTACCCCTTCTTTGGTGTCATATTCACTACAAGAGAAAGGGGTGTTTTAAGTAGTGTCCTAGACATCACGTCTTTTAAGTACTGTCTTTTAAGTAAGGTTTTAAATAAAATTTTACTTAAAACCTTACTTAAAAGACAGTACTTAAAAGACGTGATGTTTAGGACACTACTTAAAACACCCCTTTCTCTTGTAGTGATTATAGTAGAGATGCATCAATTAATCCCTGCAATGAGCATGAGTTGTGGAGTTGGCCCTAGGTTGTGTGCGCAATTTGTGCAAGTTCCTTTCTTTCTTTAACAATTTGTGCACAATGTTGGTGTCAAGGGAAAACAACGTGGGAAGAAGACATTGATGTTGTTGATTTGTCAAATGATGATGAGCTAATCAAGAAGAGGTGTACAAGTAGCATGGATATTGACATTTTCTACTTCAATTAGGTACATGGTATTAGATGAGATTTGGGGCCTTTGGAAGATTGCAAGTTCCCAAATTGCAAAAACACTAAAACTGCCATGAGAAAGCGTTTCACTATCATCGAAACACAAAAACTATGGAATCCGACGTGGTCAAGACCATGCCATGTGCAATAGAAGAATGTTTAGTTTAATTTGTTTTATTGAGTTAAATTTAATAGGGAGTTAGAGAAGGTTTTTTGTAAGATTTGCAAACAAGAAAGAAGTTAATATGCTTATGCTAATTAGGGTTCAATGAACATCAAAGTTTTAAGCTTAAAAGACCATGCAAAAAAAATAGAACATAGTAAACTATCACAGGTAGAACATTGTGGTCAAAAAATTTGCAATGGAATATTGTAGCTACAAATTATAGTTGTAATGAAGCTGTCATGTTCCTTTTTAGAGTTGCCTACTTTGTAGGCAAGGAATGTGTACATTTCTATAAATGTCCAAATTTGTGCAATCTTTTTCTATCTTGTAATACACCAATGACTTCAATATTGTTTCATGATAAGAAAGCATGTGCAAACATGATTTTAAGTATTTCTTCACTTGTAGGACATTTTGTTGCCTTTATTACATTTTTAGAGGCAAGTTTTTCAATAACTTGTTTCAGGGGTTTATTATTGATAGTAGATGGAAAGAAATATTCAAAGATCATTTTTTATCATTTCATAGGTGCTAACAAAGCATGGGGGTTAGACATGTCAAAATGCCATGGATTTGGATGCAACAAACCAGCTACAATGGTAAAAAAGTATGTTGAAATAGTTAGCCAATTGAAGAAAAAGGAAACAACAAAAATATATACTCCATGATGTTTTACACTATAATATAATTCTATGGAAAAATTTTCATGTTTTTTAGCATTTATTACAATATCATCAATTTTTTGCATTTAATGAAAAAATTGAAATCAATGCTTTATAAAATATTAGAAGAAACTTTATTATATAAATTTTTTTAATTTGAATTATTTGAATAAAAGAATAAAACATAATACTTAAACTAAGTGCTATTGCAAATTTCAAGTTTTCTTGAAAACTGATACGATTGAATATTATAATTAAGTATGATAGACATTGTTTGTACATTATTGTCAAATTGGTATTATCTTTATAATATATTGATTCTAATATATTTATATTCTCATGGATACAAGAAATGAGTTTATGCATTTGTATTTGTATCCATTTACATTCAATTTTTTTCAAATCGAGTAGTTTCTCCATTGCATGTAATAAATGAGACATTTATAACCTATACAACATTTAGATTCTTAAGAGTTGAAAATACTTCTGAACAAATACAATTTAATAAAGCAATCAAATCCAAAATTCAAAAAAGTGTTAAAAATACAAAACTAATTTAAATCTAAAAAAAATATTTAACCCCTAAAGCCCTGAGCTGCGTTTTTTTGGCAACATAGCAAATTTGAGCAGCTCACTACAAATGGAGTTTATTTTTTTCCTTGAAATTTTTACACAAGATGTGCCCAAGGAGTAGCTTTAAGGCCCATCAATTTTCATGACTTTTGACTTTGTGGTTAAAAAGTTATGGCATGACATGTAAATTTTCTTTGCTCAGTGGGCAACCTATGTAGCTGAAAAAACTTCTTCCATATTTTTTCTTTTAGAAAATGAATTTTCAAATTGATTCTTTAGGTTTATATAGACATGGGAAGCTTTGAATCATTCCATTTGGATTAAGAAGATGAAAGTTATGAGAAATTTTAGATTCCGGGTGGGTATGGAGTCTTTGAAAACCATACCTATTGATTTTTCAATTTAATGCGTGTGTGTCAAAATTAGGGATGAGTAATAGCTTGGAGTGGTTGCAATTAGTTAGAAGTCTAAAGTGGGTACACCTAAAATTGCACCTCACCTAAAAGTACCATCTATAGTTGCTGTACATTTTTGAATTCCATTATGTACCTATTTGGTTGGAGCGCTTTTAGAAACAAACTTTGAACCTTAATAACTTTTGCATATTGTATCCAAATGCTGCGTTTTTTGGTGCATTGGAACGTGCTTTCACTTGACATGAAAATTTGATCAGACCAGTAATAGTTACTAGGTACAGTACCAAAAAGTGACACTTTTAGGTGTACCCACCTTAATAGTTTGTAAAATTTAGCAAGTTTAGAGGCTTTAATTTGAGTAGCTACATACGTATGTGGAAATTTCTTAGGTGATGGTGAAGGTGTGAGATTGATAAATTGTGTTGTAGAGGTATCTAATTATAATTTGTATGGTCAAATTGTTGAGGATTTGAGATCATAGATTGAAGTATGTTTGAGTAATTGTAAATCAAATTGCTGAGGTATTGGTGGTGAGGTATGTTTGGTCAGTGATAAAGCTATTTGACAGAATTTGATAGTGAATTACATACTGGATCAAATATTCAATCTGACAATGACAATTATTAGTCTGAATTCACACAGTTGGAAGTCAAGTAGGCTATGTAAATTGTCTAAAACTTTGTGTACTTAGTAGTCAAAGGTCTAGTAGTCATGGTATATTGAGAGTCATTGATATAGTGGAAACACCCAAAACCGTCTAAATAAGGAATTCAGCATAGTTGGAAGCAACGTTTTTTTAAATGATATTTTTCTAGTATTAGTGAGTGAAAATCATGAATATTAAAAAAAAATTAGATTTTTCGGATACAGTATGTAATTTCTACAAATTTTCAAAGTGTTGGCTCCCTAGACCTGTGGAACCGTCCTGTAGGTGCTTCCAAAACTAAACCCTGCGAAAATCAGCACTCAGCCACCCAAATTTTCCTATGTGTCCTTCAGTTATGTCAGCAAATTACAATCATACATGTGGCAAACACATTAAGGGAAGTCTACTAACGCATTTGGGTGAATCTACAATCCACTGCAAGGAAATGGTGTGGGAATGGGTGTTTTGCCCTTAGATCTGATCTAATATTAAGGCTAAACTTGGTGGTTGTAAACCAAATATCAAATTGATTGGTTGTAGGAGTTTTATAGTGGAAGATAGAACAAAACTTGAATGGTGAAGTTAATGTTACAAAATTGCTATCTGGGATTAGTGTAAGGCAAATGCAAGACGTTAAATCCTCCATTTGAACTGGGCCCCCCGGGTAATTTCAGGGTTTACAAGGGATAAAAGGAAAAGAGCCTCCTATTTTTGGGCTGTGTCATGGCATGTTCAAAATGGCCCACTAGCTAATTTGGGGCCCCTGATTGCAAATATGAATTCAGAATTTGCAAAAAAAATTATTTCCAAAAAATAAAAAAATTCCTGCGTTTTCCCCAGGGTAAATCTGTCCCTGCGGGACCCAGTTCGAATGCAGGATTTAGTGTCCTGCAAGGCAAATTGCTTGAGTTATTGAATAAATTTTTTAACGTGGGTATTGTTGTTTAGTTGAATTGAGAAATGCAGTGCAGTACTTGAGAAAATACATTGGGAGTAATTGCTTATGTGTACGAAGCCTAGTTGTTTGTTGATTTGTCTAAATTTGCATGCAGGTATGTCCATAATGAAATTCAAACAAGTCAAGTGGTTGGGTTGGGTGGACAATTATTTAAGACAAGTAAATTGAGTGTATGAATGGAAGTTAGTTGATTGGTATGAAATTTTCGTAAAGAAGTTGTTGTGACAAAGTGGAATCAGGTAAACTGCAATCTAAGAGCAAGCAACTCAAGCGCTCAATGCTTAAGCAAATTGGTAGGAATGTTCTTCTACCATTTATACTCTACATACTAAGACTAATTGCCATTGGAACTGGTTGTGATTTAACATGCTACATTAGTTAACAATTAAGTTACTTAAATAGAATATTGGACAAATTGTCATAGTAAAACAACGTAAGAATAATTAAGAAATTATTAATATACATAACTATATTCATATATATAATTATATTCATATAAATATATACACAAGTGCTAAATTATACATTTGACAAATAGACCAACCAAGAAGAATTGCCAAGAAGGTTTGCCCACTTTAGATAGATCCTAGGTAGGACTAGAACAACAACATGGTGTCAAATAGCATTTGTAAGACGGTAATAGATGACACTTTGTGAAAATGAGAATAAAGAGTGAATTGGTTAATAAACATGTTTGAAACCCAAATCTACTTTAAAAGTGATGTTAGTTACCGGCTATACAATATGCAAATTGACTTTTTTCCAAATGATCCCTATATAAGTATACTTGGGGTTGTAGTTTGGATGAAAATAAGGCCTCTCAATTTTAAGAAGATGTCTTTATTTGACTATTATAATCTTGTCAATGGTATAGTCAAAGAATGCATTCCTTTCCATGTACCTTGAGGTATGTGTCTACTACAAATTGGTATGGTTAGTTAGTGAGGATTTATTTTTGAGTGATAGTTTAAATGGAATGAGTATAAAAAGGTTTGGATTTCAATGAACATGGGTCTCGACATGAATTGGGCGCTCAAGGATTAAAAAAGAGAAAAACATGACATACATACATACATGTGTATATATGTATATGTATATACATATACATATACACACATATACACATATATGTATGTATGTATTAAATTGACTTGATATTCAATGGTATATTTTCATCATTCAAATATACATCAATTAAATTTTTTTAATATAACCATATGCTAATGGTATAGTGATTCAATAGGAAAGAATTACATGCAAAAATATTAGATGCATGATTTGCATGGTTGGATGCATTTGGAAGCTTACAAATTGCCATTGATTATTCATTGTATATGTGTAGTATATAAGTTTCTTTATTGATGTGTAGGAATTTTTACATATGAAAGTTCAATGAGTGGGGTTCAAATTACGTTTGGAATTTTTTCTTAAAAATTGGCTCATATAAATAAAAAATTGACTTTTAAGTGTTCTAGTACATACAAGGCAAAAAAAAGTAATTTTGGAAGATATATTTTGTATATAAAAAATGAATATTTAAAATAATTGAATGAGAAGAGAGATGTTGTGTATGAACATTTCAGGGAAACATTATTAATAGGACATCTAAAGAGTTTAAAGTGACTTGATAAAGGCTCATTATACATGTATAGGAAACCTTAAAAATAGAAGGTGGTTTTTGGGTTACATTGTGTATAATATGTTCAAAGTTAAGTAGAAGTTCATTTATAGGAATTCAGGAGAAAAATAGTTTAAGTATTCAATAATAATGATATACATACCATTATGATAAAACTCGTGTTTATAATGATCAAATTCAAAACAATATTTATATTTTCACATAAACATGCCAAAAATTAATATGGTTCATTTTTATTTGCAAAAATAACATTTATTATAATTCCAATAGTATTTTGAATATTATTTGTATTAAATACAATTATAAATAAGATGTAGTAGATTACTTTGTACCTCTCCTATAATCTATAAACATGGATATTTTGAAGATTATACAATTGAAATTTGAAATTTTTTCCAATTTTTTCAAAAGCATTTCACAATTAAATTCTCATGAACCTCTCTATAATCACTCTATATATATACCATAATAGTGTTGAAAACCAACAAATGAGTCACCATTTTTTTCAATCATTATTCACTTGTACAAATTTCTAGGATTGATGTCAAAAATCCACCTAAAATTTTACTTACATTAGAATTTTGGTCCAATGATTTTAGCCTTTGTTTTTAAGTCAATTTCAAAATAAAACTACAATAATTAATGAATGCCTTGAAGAAAGAATAGTAAAATAGGACCTCATCATTTTGGTGTCAATGTGTCACTTGTTAGATGTGAATAGAGGGACAAATTATCAATGATGTAATCATAGTATTGTTCTAATTTATTAGTAGAAATAATATAGCTTAGATTACAATCTTCAAAATTGCAATAGTATATATATCAAACTAGAATTTTCAAATCAATACAATAAAATATTCTTAGAAATTTGTATTTGCATCTGAGGATTTTCTTTCTTGCTTTAAGGTAACTTTATTTGAAAATTCACTTCAATTCAACAATAATTTGCATGAAATTTATTTTTTATTTGAATTACCATATTTATATTTACAACAACCTTGAATTGTATATATCATTAAAAAACTATAAATTTCTTAAAGACTTGTAAAAATATTCCTATAGCATTCAAAATTAGTCTCTTTTTATTTAAATAGAGATTTATCCTTTAATAAAAAATTTGGTATAGTGTCCATGATTGTCCCTCATGTTTTTTATCAAACTCTTAAGAAACTTAAAGGCTTGAAGATGATGAAATTTTATATCAAAACTTTATCTCCACTTGTAAATTATAACTTATATTGAAGACAAAAATTTAAATACCAAGTTTCACATGAAATATGGCTAATGTAATTGGGTACTTGATTTTTTGTTCTAAAATTGTAATGAAGAAAAAGTACTATTATGTTAAAAATATGATTTTGTTGACAAGTAAAGGTTTTTTTCAATTAAAATTTACCATGTACATATATAGAATTAGAAATAAAAGATGATTTCCAATGTAGCTAAAGAATGGTCTTTCTTTTGCTTGGAAGTTTTTATACACTTGTCATATTGAATTTCATTGAATTACAAAATATTCATAAAGAGACTTAAAAGACATTTTTACTTTAATTTGTAAGGTCATTTTTTTTAAGTATAGTTTTTAAACAAGTTGCATCTTTATAAGCATTTTACTAATTGACCCATCCAATTGTTTGATGAAAAAAAGTCTTCTGCATAAGTCCACAAGCCTTTTGGAAAGCGATTTTGCAATTCAAAAGCAATTGGAAGTGGATCCATCATTGTAATTTTTGATCTATCAATAACTTCAAAATCCTTATTTGATAATTTTGGTGATTGAATATTTTTTATTGCAACATCATCAATCAAAACTCTATTTACAAGATTACTTGTTCCATAATTAAAACCAAGACTTTTACTCAATCTTGAGCAAGAGGCATGAGGTGGTCTCATTGTCATTGTAGAAGTTTGTGTGGCACTACAACAAGTCATGGAATCTTGTTCTATACCTTCTAGACTTGAAGGGCTAGAAGCAAATATACCAAGCTTTTCTTTTGCCATCATACTTTTTGAAGGACTAAATAAAGCTTTTGGAAGTGATAATCTTTGAATAGGTTGTTGATTATCAAAAGTTTCTTTGGTATCAAATTTGGAATTTTTAACATTATTTTGTATTGTTTTCTCTTGTATATTTTTCATTTCTTCTTGATCCTTGGAAATGTCAACAGAATTTAAAGAATGAAATAAGCTCGTTTTAGAACTCTTTAAAAAAGTAAGCAAAATCTCCATAATTAATTGTTGTTGCACCACATCACGATTAATTTCACTACCATAACAAGTTGCTAGCAATGTTCCAATTAAAATTGGAGTCAATTTGGAATCACTAAAGAAAACAAAAGGAAGATTGCACATCTGAGCATCATACAAGATTATAGCATTACAATACAAACTTATATGCAAAAATTTATATTTTTAAAATTCAATGAATAAGTTTTTCAATGAATTTGTTTTAAAATATACTATTAAGTGGAATTAGCATAGATTCCATTTAATAGTATATACTTTAAAATAAAATTTGATACTATTTTTTCAAATATTAATCGAATATCATATATTTATACCTTTTGGAGTATTGTGGGAATTTTTCCCCGTCGCAACAAGGCTTGATTTTTGGGATGCAATAAAGAAGCATAACCTAAGAACATCATTGTTTCTAGCAACAATGCCGCAATCTAAATTGAAAAGGCAATATCTTTATTGAGGTATCAAACTAGGTTTTATTTTTATAAAATTTAATTAAAGTTTTGAAATGTAATAAGTATTATGAAATTTTTGAATAATATTTTACAAGTTTTGCATATCATATGAGGTATTTTTATACCATAAGCAAATAAAATGCAAATTGAACTATAAATGCAAATTGAATTTGAGATTAAAAAATTTCAGCAAATTAATTCAATTTAAGGTATATAATTATATTATGAATATCCATGCAATAATTTCTATATGGTTTGTATTAGAAACTTTGCACTAAACATTGCTTCATGATAGTGGATTCTTGACACTAGTTTTAAAAATTGCATTCATTACAATGAGTCAAATTTTGAAGATTTGATACAATTTTGGAACATAATAAGGATTACATTTTTATATTTGCACTAAGTTGTTTTTTAAGTTTATAGATCAATTTTTCACTTCAATATCAAATACCTTTGGCAAGTTTTAAGAGTTACTTTTAAGATTTTACATTCCCAATTTCTTTTCTAAAAGTGTTAATTATACAAACTATAAAGAAGATACTCTCACAAATTTATTGATGAAGGTCAATCATGAATTTGTGAAGGAAAAATAAGGTAGATTTTCTACTCCAAACAAAAATGGATATTTAGATGCAAACTTGAAAATAGAGCATTTCATACACTTGATGTGTGATTGGGCTTAAGTATTCAATTGTGTGCTTTTGCCTTAAAATTGCTATATACAAAACATCTTATTAAATGAAGCATCAAAAATCTACCTCGTCAATGCTACTCTTCCAATTAGTTGTACAGTATGTTAATAAAAAACTCACAAGTTGATAGAATTCAAGGCATATATCTGGCAATGCCTATAAAGCAATTGTAAATAATCATTAGTAAAGGCTTTTAAATCAACCACATCATTCTTATTGAATGTTTTGAAGCTAATAAATTTAAAATATATAGCAATGGAAAGACAAAAAAATATTTTTGAATAATTTTAAAGATATAAAATTAGCACTAAACTATTTACACATTAAAAGTAAGATTTTAGATGGTATTTAGATGAAGAAAAAAATGTATTTTTAAATTAAATTAATAGATATACCAATTTGTTTTGAACAAGAGAAAGATCAAGCCTTGCAACATTATTGAGAACTTGTAACAACATTATTGCGACTTCATTAAAATTTGGTGGTAATGCATTTATTTTCTGAGTGACATGTGAAAACTAATTAAACTAATATTGAGATTGAAAAAATATTCATGTTCTTTTTCTCAAATATTTTGAAAATTATTATATTTGTATTTTAAAATATAATACATATCAATATAGATAATTTTAAAATAATAATTTAATATTTCAAGATTATATGTATTGTAGTATTTCTATTTGTGCTTCCAACTATATCTTTTAATTCTATCTTTTTAGTTGAGATTAAATTAATTTAGCTACATCAAAGAAAATTTAGCATTAGGATATTACCTCCTTTGGGGAAGATGAGCTAATTGGAATAATCATCCCAATTAAAAGAGAAAGAAGTCCAACTAATCTAGTCTCTGAAATAGCACCAATTAAAAATGTAGTTGAGTCAGAAAGTGAAGAGTTTTTTTGACTTATCACAATTTGTGGAATTCTTCTACTAAATTCATATACATTCTCCTTTGATTTGTTAATCATATCTCTACTATGGTTGGTGTCTATGGGCATAGATGTAAAAACACTTTCCTTTGTAAATTCTTCTTTTCCAATTTTATATTTTTTTTGCTTCAAACAAGATTTGTATACAAAAATATTGATAGGCTCTTCATGAGTTGCAGTGAGAGATTTTCTTTTTGACCCTGTTAAAACTTCTATCAACTTTAGACTAAAGATAATGGAGTTTGGAATAGGAACTTGGTTGCCTTGTTGCCAATGAAATATACTAAAGAGATTTTGTAGTTGATGTATAAGTCCATAAGCAACAAGTAAATCAACTAGATCATCTTGCATACTTAATTGATTTTTATCAATGCACGAATGTTCCATAATAGATATGGTACAATTTAATAATCCTTCTAAGATTTCTTGTAATACATTTAATTCTTTATTTCTCTTTATTTGATCTTCATCATTGGATTCACAAATTTCTTGATTAGAAGAAAAAGAATCTAATTCTTGATTAAAATTTCCAAAAGAATTAAATATTTCCAAACTTGACAAAAGCATAGGAACCAAAGGAGGAAGCAAATTACGAATTATAAAATAACTTCGATTTGCTGGAAGACATAAGAGTTTTTTTTGAATTTGCAACAAACCCAAGGTGGTATTTGAGTCTTGACGCAATGGAATTGTTGTAGCTACATAGTCAACAAGGCCTAGTTGGCGAGCAACATGTAGCTCAGATTGTTTTTTTCCTTCCAAACACTAAGAATTGCTTTATATATTAGTTGAATACTGAAAATAAAGAAGGTATTTGTACAAATATATAATTATAGAAAGTAGTTACTACAAATGCTAAAAAGATAATGTTTTAGTTCTTGTACTAGAATGTTTGCATGCTATGGTACAAAACTTTTTTGTCACAATTAATGCATGAATGTGCACCAAAATATAAAACTTTGATCATTTACATAAGTGTGAAAAATTGAACATAGGACATTTTTTTGATGAATTTTGGTACTTTAATTACATGCCTTATTAAAAAAATTGTCTACTACAAGTTTGATTTCTATAGAGCAAGTTCAATTTTCAAAGATTTGAATTTCAATGCACACCCATGCATTAAGGCAAAGAAATGGTTATGTATTATAGTATGTAAATATCCACTAACTATCAAAATAATGTTTAAAAGTATATATTTTTTCAAATCATCTTTACTATAAACTATGGGAAAAAAAAGATTGATCATGAAAATTGATTTTGTATTTTAGTCAAAGAATTAACAATATACATTGGCAATTTCTAAAACAACCAAAGTAGTTGTTGTTGTGTTTTTTGAATATTGTACATGACGAAGTTTGTCCATCCACTTTTCTATTTTCCCCTTGGCCAAACCTACATAAGTTATGTCAAATAATATAAAAAGAATAAAAAATACAATATGGTAAATTTCTATGAACTATAGTGAGTTCGAAAATGACTAATAAATTTAGTGCTATTTAATTCTAAATGCAATTTACTCTATTCTTTATGAATTTTTTACCTAAAACTAATTATAAGATGTTTAATAATGTAATTTAAAGAACTTGAAACAATTGTGAAACAAATTTGAAAAAATAGACATCAATTAAAAATAATGCATACATTCTTACAAAGATTTTTTTTAATTATCTTTGTACCTGTGGCAGTAGCCGAACCAATTCCAATACCTTCTATTCCTAAAGGAGGCTCAGAAAACTCATATCTTTTATTTTCTAACTTCAATCTTACATTTCTAATTTTCTTTTGCATAGCTTGTTTTTGAAAGAGTGTAATGCCTTTAGATTGCAAAGGTAAATGATCAACATTTTCAAAATGCTCTTTATTCTTGTAAAGAGATTTTTGGTTACCAAAACTATTCATCTTCCAAAAATTATTATATTTACTTGTTTTGTGGTATTTGTCTTCTAATTCTCCTTCACTAATCAATGATACATGACCCTTGATTTTATGAAGATAAGCTATATGCCGTTCAAAACCTTGCTTCAATCTTTTTGCAAGTCTATCTTCAACATGACAGATGTCATATTCATAAACATTAGATTTTGTAGTTACTTTTTGAATATAATCTATCTTTCTTTTATTTGTTTTTCTATCATTCAATTTGAAATCTATTTTTTCTTGATTTTGATTTTGTAACTTGTCAATACAATTATCATGGCATATTTTTGGAGAATCAATGGGTGTTTTTTTTTGCATTTTTTGATAGTTCACTCCAATTTGCACTTTGGGGAGAAAATTTTGTGATGTGAAACTTTCTTTTCTAATAAAATTCAAAGGATTGGTACTTTGAGGTTTTTCAAAACCTTGGCACCTCGATGAACCTCGTCGTGGTGTTGCAAGTGCATTCAACCAACTTGTTTTTTGCTTCAAATTATCACTATTGCATTTGGAAGTCAAAGTCCAAGTTCCATATCTATCTTTGCTATTAGATTTTTCTTTTTCTTTGATTTTGAGGTTTGTAGAAGAGCGGATATTGCTTGACTTTGTAGGTCTCATTAGTCGACCTGTAAAGGTGCTATGCAAAATCTTCTTATTTGATGTGCACTTTTGTGGTTCATTTTCTACAAATCCCACCATCTTCCTTCTTTCTTCATCAACTCGGTAGCCAATTACAGATGCAGCTCGATTTTGAATACCAATGAAAAATTCATTTTCTTCATTCCTTTTTTTAAATGTCTCTAAATGTTTTTTTCCTATAAGTCATAAAATTTTTAAGACTATATTGTTTAAAAAGAGTTTAGTTTTTGTAACCATCCTAATAAATTACTATATTTTGGTTAGGAGTTCATTGAAGAAAAATTACACTATGTACACATCTATCTACTCACCTATTCATGTCAATTTTCAAGTAATGATACAAATTCATTTATGTTATTTTGTAAATCATACCATTTGACACCAATGTTTGACAATTTGTTTTAGGTTCATTGGCAATTGATGCTTGAACTTCGTTTGCAATCATTCCAACTTTGCAATCCTTATTTTTGTTTTCAAATTGAAAACCTAGATGAAGAGGTCGTTTAAAGACCTAGTAAATCAAGTTTTAAGTAATACAATAATAATTCAAAGTTAAAAAAACAAACTTACATTTAAATGCACAATTTAGATTGTAATCCAAAATGTGGCAATTTTAGATATTTAACTACTATTAATCATGATTTGTTTAAATTTGTGAATATATATAATTATGTTATATACTAAAATTAATTAATTTTTACTGAAATATTTGAGAAATAATTAAAAATTATAATATAAATAAATTTATTTAAATTTACCTCCCAAGGTAAAGATTGGAAGGATTTTTTATTTCTCCCTTCAACTCCATCAACTTCAAAAATCAAATTTGTAGTATCTAAACTACCAATAAACTCTATAGTAGGTTCTTTAGTACTTTCAATCTTTTCTATATCAATAAAAATCTCACTCTTCTTTTTATTGACTTGAATTTGAGGTTGCTTGTTATTAATTTCAATCTCACTTTTTGTCATACATTCATCAATATTCAAAGTTTCCTCATTAGTTTCCAAATCATGAATTTTTTCAAAATTATAAATGACAAGTTTGTTTTCATAGATTCCTTCATTGAATTCGCTCTTTTCAACAATAGTAGGCTTAAAATCATCTTTATTCTCTTCACTTGTTGAGTTGCGAATCTTTTCTTCTAAAATCAAATATACAAGTTGTTTTTCTTGTTTTTGAATTTTATAATCTTCACTAATGACTTTAGACAAGAGATTTTTTTCAATAGTTTCAAGTTCAATAATCTTCACTTGTCATAGATTTTCAAAATTTTCTTCATTATAATCTTGGAAAATTTTGTCTAATTTCTTAGCTCTTAGAACCTCCAATTTATTTTCAATATCTAATATGTTGGTCTCTCCATTTGATTTCATTACACTAGGATAAATATTGGCTTTATCAACACCAATATTTGATTTTAATTTTTTAAAATCTTGGCATGCTTCTTCTAAAAATAGAATTGCTTCATTCATCTTTTCTGAAGCACTTTGGAGATCACAAAGAAAGTATAGGTCATCAATTGCTCGACTAAGGTTTTCAAATAGAAAGCACCATAATCTTTCTTGAAACCATTCTTTACAATCTCCTGCATTGAATAATACAGGCATTTAGGCAAGTCATATGAAAAATAAAGTAAATATGCTTTTGTATGACTACATCATAGTAAAATTGTAATTTGTTTTTAGTTTCTAGTACTTTTTAAGAAAAAATCTTCAATATTTAAAAGATATTTATCATTTCAATGAATGGAACTTTCAACTAAACATAACATATTTATTAATTATCAAGGCACAACTTTGAAGGATAAAAAATTGCAAGAAATTAATTCTTTTCTTTTCTCTATTCAAAGTTCTATGAATTTACTTTCACTTGTATTAGACTTTAGAATGAATCCATTACCCTTATTCTTTGAAGCTCCTTCAATTGCCTTTTTATTTATTTTTTCTTGCATTCCTTTACCATCTCTAAGAAAAGTTTGTCTTTTATATTCAAAATTTGGGATTGAACTTTTGTGAGGAGTTTTTCGCAAAGTAGATGTAGCAAAATCATATTCATTTCCACACAATAGATTTTGAAATGCCTTATGTTTTGATTTCAATTCTTTATCAAATTCTATTTTAGTATTCACCAATGATGATGTAGAGTTACTAGTAGCCTCCCATGTTGTACCATCTAAAGGTTTTGAAATAGAATAGTCTTTATAAGGATTATTGATAATATTATTAATAGTTGCTACATTTTTATTGAATTGCATACTAGAAATTGGATTTGTTGAAAATCCACTTTGTGGTTCAATTCCAATTTGTAAATCATTTTCCTTTTTTTTAGTTATGTTATTAATATTATCATTCTTGTTTGAAGTTAGTGCCACCCACTTAATTTGATTGTTTAAGAAATTTTCTACACTAGATGTTGGTTTTGAAGTAGGAGCCCTTGATTTTGATTGATAAATCAAATTTTTTTCTAAAATCAAATTCAATTTTGATTTGGGACCTATTAATTCAAGTTGATTGTTTAAATGTTTTCCTTCAATTGCTCCCAATGTATTTAGTTTTGAATTGTTCCTAGGACTACTTTTAGAATTACTTTTAGGACTACTTCTTGGACATACATTAGTAGAACATGCTAACAAAACAAGTCCAGTCAATCCTTGTGCATCATCTTCTAATTGTATTTCTTCTTTGCTTTGTTGAAAGGTATTTATAGATTTATGTATAAAATAAGGTGAGAAACTATAGAGATCTAATAGTCCTACAATTTGTGTTCCTTTATGTGATGTTATTTCCACTAATTGATGACCATTTCCTTTAGTTTTGTTATTTTGGTCATTAATTTCAAAACAATATGTTTCAAAATTATGTTTTGAAGGAAGTGAAAGCCTACAACAATCCAATAATTCCACTTCTATTTGTGTTCCTACTTCTATTGGATCTCCATCTTCCAAATAGTCAATTTCATTGTTTACATGACTATTCGACTGAAGTTTTGAAATATTCGCAATTGTTGCTGCAGAAATTAAAGTTTTTCGCCTTCTTTCAACATCCTTTGTATTTATTGTTTCATTATTGCTAGGTGATGAATATGATACCATATTTGAATGATTCTTTTGTATATTGGTGTTTGGTGTACATGTATCATTGTTAGCACTTAATTTGTAAAGATATACATTTTTTAAATTAATTTTTAAATTGGTTTAATTATATTCATTTTTAAGGCCAAATTGATCCCATTTTCAAATATTATATATATATATATATTCATCATGTAATCTTTCATTGTAATTCATTCTTTAAACATCTACATCAATTTCTATGAATCTTGTTCTATTGAAAAAAATGAATTCTACAATTGCAAGATTTATTTCAATGATTTTTTTTGTACTACACATATTATTCAAAATGGGACTTATCACTAGAATAAAACTGCATTAGAAATCACCAAAACGCGTGGGCTGAAATTTGTTGAGTTCCACGTTTCTAGCACAAAAATCTGTGTTGGAATACATTCCAACACAGATTTTTGTGCTAGAAACGTGGAACTCAACAAATTTCAGCCCACGCATTTTGGTGATTTCTAATGTAGTTTTATTCTAGTGTATAGATTGAATTTTTTATTTGAAAAATTATGTTATTTTATAATATAATATTTCATATATTTTTATTCAAGGTTTTAAAAAAGTATCAATGTTGAAGATTTGATGTATTTAAAATTGCACCAATCCATTTTTTTACATTGAATATATTTTTTATTTTATTTTAGAATTATCAAACAAGTATAAAAAAGTTATTGTGCGTAAATTATGATTGTAAAATATAAATATTCTTAAAACTAAAAGTCCCTATAATTTTATTGTTGGCTAGATAACTTTTATAATTTCTTAGAAACATGCTTCAAAACCTTAAATAAAAATCAATATTCATTATTATCACAATCTTTAGCTTATATTTTGTAAGAGGTGCAAAGAGTTGCTTTAAGAGAATATTTATGAATTGCGTTTTGAAAAACATGCATTTGTTCCATCATATATGTTGAACCTCTAATCTCTTAAAGACTAAACCAAAAAATAAAATATCTATATTAAACAATTTTATTATAGTTTATTATTATTATTATTCAAATTTTAAATTACATAAAAAAAATTCATGATATAATTGAAAAGTGTTCAAAATAGATTATTTATAATTTTGAAATAATATAAAAGATGTCCAAATATATTTTCATAAATAATGAAACTATACTACAAAGGACATCCAATTTTTATAATATAATACAAGTCTATTTAGAGCCAACATTATAAATACATAAGAAAAATATGAAATTCCTAAATCCTAAATTTAAGTTAAATAAATTTGTGGATTAAAAGAGTTTGATAGAATTTCATTATGATAGATTGTGTATACATAAAAGTATATTACAAATAGAAGCATAGTCTAAAATAAGACCAATTTATAATTGGCAATTTTTATTCATATTTGTTCTTAAGAAGAGTTTTCAATAAAGCTAGAGTTCTTAAGATTTTTTCTCCATTCACTGTAGAAAGATGTAAAATAGAGAAGTGGAAATTAAGTACATTAAATAGATAGAGAAATATTTCCATTCTCTTAATTGAAACAAATAAAAAGCTATGAACTAAATGTCTTAGATAGTTACATTAAGTATGACACCCTTCAAGTAAGACATGTAAGTGTTCGGAGGCTACTAGATATATTATAAGAATGAGCTCTTCTTTATAATTCATTTGTATTATGGTCATTGTGCTTCTATAAGATTTTCCTATTATATTATCTAAAAATTCTTGAAACAATCCAGATTTATAAAAATCGTGGTTTTGTAGTTTCTTTTGCAATCTTCTTTGGCTCTTAAGTAGATAAAATAAAATCTTAATTTAAAATTGAGGATTGCTATCACGTAAGTCTAAGAGTGTGAGCCCATGAGCTTAGACGACTATATACCTATAGTATAGGTGTGGCCTATACTAAAGACATCTATATTATTGTGCTTATATCATAATCACCATCAATGGTTGTTGTATATCTATTTATATACATGCTCAAGGCTCACATGCTCAAAGCTCACATACTCACATATTAGCATTGTTGAATTAAAATTACAAGTTATTGATAGATTTTTAAAATATTTTAATAAAATGATTCATTTTTGTAGAACTTCAAAATAAAAATGTAAAAATAAAAATTTATAGAATTATATATTGGAATGATTAGAAAATCTCTTATAAAGTATATGCTAACTAAGTAAGAATATTAAATTCTATAATCACAAAAATAAGTCATACATCTACTAGGAAAAAACTAGATTCTTTCACAAACTTATGAATATAATATATTATTGAATGCAATCAAAGTTAGAAGGAAACTTAAACATTTATGTACAAAATTTATAACACCAAAACTAAAACAATTAAGAACAAAAAGCTTTAAAATATGCAATTAGTACAAATATGAGGTCAAAATGAGCATAGTTAAAGAGTGGTCCTTGTAGTCCAAAATTTCTTTGAAAAGTGCCCAATATAGAAATCTTTCCATTTTATCAAATGCGACAATCCAATAATCTACTACAATCAGTAATCTTCAACTTCTACATTGATCAAATAAGAGTTGTTCAAAAAAGTGTAAAGTTGGCACTAACCATTCAAGTTCATGCTTTTTTTTGGCCTTTCATGCCAACTTTACTTACAATATAATACCATTTCCAAACTTGCCACCATATTTGACAATCCTCAACAATTGTTTTTCTGATATTTTAAATAACATATTTCCCTAGATCAAAAATTGTACATCCTTGTGCTATAAAGGCATTCATTTGATAGACAGAATTTACATTCCTATATAAATTTTAGAAAAGAGAGTGACAACTTTTCATTACAGATTAGACTAAAGTTCTCTACCAAAATAACCGAAGGCCAAAGGATTATATTCTAAGGAAGAAAACCTTACAAAATTGGTCCTTAACTTCCATAAAATTTCCATATAGTTGACCAACTAAGTTAGAAACCATTATCCAAATAAGATTAAGTGTTGGTATTATTTATAAGATATTATTCAATCATGCAAAATTATATTCAAAGGTTTGTACAAATGAGGAAGAATATACAAGTCTTAAATTTCAAATCACGATAGTTATAATTCTTCAAATGTACATTGATCAAATTCTAATATCAAAGTGAACTTGAAGTAAAGTTCTTGTACCTCAACCAAAAAATATTGACTCAAGTTTTGTTCATGTTGACACAAGTGTAAATTCAAGGTTCAACTTCAAGCTTGGAAAAACCAAAGTCTAGAGTAGAGCATCACAAAATAAAGTGAGGAATCTAGCATGAACACTTGAGTGTTTTTTCAATCTCTTCACTAACCCTACAATGAAGTATACATTGCCAACATGGTGAATGTGAAAGGTCATTTAGTTTCAAACATCACAACTTTGTTCTCTTCTTATTCTTGCACCCTTAAGCTTAATCTCCAAGTGATGTTTCTACACTATGTATTCAAATGCAATAGTATTGTTGCAAAAAGCCAATTTGTGATTTATTTGAAATGAAATTGTAGTAAATACAATTAAGTTTTGGAAACACATGAATTTTTGAAAATATAAAAATTAAAAACATAAGAAACACAATATTACCAAAATTTAAGCCTAAATGAAATATCTCTTAACCCCTTATGTTTGTTGACTATGTTTTCATGAAAATTGAATTACCATTTCTAATACAAGGACCACATTGTATTAATTTTTTTTGAACAAATATAACTATAAACTCTTTTAGTATGATAATTTGAAAAATTGTGGAAAAAATTTCAAAATTTTTCGCCATGTAGATTGCAAGATAGATTTAGTATTTGGCAAAAATCCTATTTTTTGGCCTTACAAAAAATAGGGCACTTGCACTTCATAAGGTCACATATGTATAAAGAAATGTTTGTGTTGATGGTTCTTTGGTTAATTCTTCAAGTCAAGTTGGCTACATATTTGAAAATTCTTAAATCATTTAGAACTCTACAATATATATGAAAAAAATTTAGTAGATAGAAAGCAATAGAAAATTATTCAAAATACTAAATTATTAAGAATTGAAAACAGCCAATCCAAATGGTTGTAATTTTGTATGTAGTAATAAAAAATTTACATCCTATTATTTTATTTTTTTGAATTAAATAAAACATTGAGTTGAATAAAGGAGTTCAAAGTTTATTTTAGAGTAGAAAATCTATAATTGACTACAAACTAAAAATCTTTGTAACTTTAGTCTTATTAATCAATATAGAATGATTTAAAGCTTTCCATTTATATATACATAACCAATTTCAAATTGTTGTTTATAAAAAAATGATGTTTTTATTTGCTTGGATTGTGCAACAAAAGAAAAAAACTACATATCATACAATAACTTTTTAATCAAAAGTTAATAAAATTGTTGGGTCTTGAAGAAAATGCCATCTATATATGTTTTATGAAAAATTCAAAGAAAAAAATAGAAATTCTATTTGTAATGAATCACCTAAAAATCTAAAATTGCTATGTTGCAAAAAATGCATCTTGGTCTTTGAGGATTAGATGCATGTATAGATATAGGTTAATGAAAAATGTAAAAAGTATAGATGTTCTCATGTCTACATTATTTTAAAATTTTAAAATAAAAAATAAAATGAATTTTTTTCATTTTTTAGCCTTGAAGGGATTCATGTAAACCAACTACATTTTGAAAAAAATATTATATGATCCCAATGTGCAAGATGGAGATGAAAGAATGAAAATCAAATTGTCGACTACAAATTTTTTTCCTAAACTTTCAATTTATTAGTTCAAAAAATATCTTCATTTTAAAATTTGTAATGCAAAACTCCTTAATGGTAGAAGACTCAAAGCACTACAAGGGAAAACTGTGTCCTATTTGACAAAAAATTTGACAAAATTCTGTCAATTCTACTGTAGATTAGGAGACCCTGATTTGGACACTTAATTGATAGAATTCTATCAATTCGGCTGTCAATTCGGACAAAGATACATATCAGCAAGTCTTTTTTTCACTCCTTTGGCCATTGTGGATTTTTTCTAATATGTCACTTAATCAAAAAAAATATTATTTTATTATCCAAAGATTTAATAAAATAATTGAAATAATGACCAAAAAAAACTTGGATGAAAATTTATTGGATGAATGATAAATGTTTAGATGAATATTTTTGAATTAATAATTAAAAATAATAATCTATAGAAATTATTAAATTTTCTCTTTTTATTATTTTCAAAAGTATATGAACTATTTGTAATTGTGAAGTGAATGGGGAAGGGAAGCTCTATATATACACATATGGAGGTAGGAGCACGGCCAATTTATATGGGATATGTGCATTTTTGAAGTTAAGAAAGCTCATAGTCAAGTTGGAAACCCGTGATTTGGTATTAAAACTAAGATTTCAGACCTCAATTATGCATAGAAGAATGTCTGTTTACAAAAAACTTTGAACTAAGACTAGTTAGAATATAAAATAGAGTTTCAAGTCCAAAAATCCATTTGACATTTAAAGCTATCAATCAAAAGAAAATTTGGAAAAAAGTAAAAAGAACAATTTCAAACACCTCTTTGAAATTCTATAACTTTTGATTGACAACTTAAAATGTAAAACGGATTTTTTTGAATGAAACTTCAATTAATAATATAACTAGATTTAGTTCAAAGTTTTTTACAAAAACACATTCTACTATGTCTAAATGAGGTCTGAAGTCCTACTTTTAATACAATTCCTATTTCTAACTTAGTGCTAACTTAGTGCCAAATTATGGGGTAAAAATCACTTTGAAAATTCATTTAAGAAAATTGTAGAAAAGATTTTGAGAAGCTATAAATTGATTGAGATTATATATGTTGTACTTTTGAAAGATTATAATGTTTGAATATAATCTTTGACATGTTTGGACTAAATTTGTATGATTACAATTTTTAAAAATTGATAAAATTGATAAAATTCTTGACTTTTTGTTCAGGTCAGAGAAAATTCCAAAAAGCTCAAAAAAGACTATAGGCATTTAGTCAACAATCATGTAGGCTTTCTATATCTCAATTTTTTTAGTGAATTTGTCTATCTATGTGTGTCTTTTTCTATATAATATGGCGGTATTCCATATGCCATTTTTCTAATTGCATGGTCTAAATTGAAAATTGACATTTATGATAGGTATAGAATTTCAGACATCTAGGAATCATATAGATTTCAAAAATCTACGGTAGATTTAAATTTCACATTGTGCGGTCTAAATTATAAAAAGTGTCATAGTAATGGAATGTTGCCATTTTAATAAAATTCGCCATTTAACCTCTTAAGTTCTTTGATGTTTAGACTTTAGAGACCTAAAACAAATTCAAAATATTTGTCCCTAAAATAAAGCAGCACTTTCAAGTTTTATTTATTTTTACAATTCAATTATAGGATTCTTTAATTAACTTGTTTAAATACATTTTATCCAAAATTTAAAATATTTCCACCAATTGCAAGTTCAAATGTGCCTAAACTTCAAAATATAGGGTTTTCTAGACTTTCTAAGTGGTGAAGTTTTATCTTTTAATTTTTGTAGGAAGAAACACATTAGTCCTCATGTAGTTTTCTAATTGTATCTACTAGCATTGTCTCCCTTTGACTTGCATAGTCATTATATATATCATATAAAAGAATAAAAAAATAATGACTTTCTAAAATCACCTTTTGGAGTCCATAATAGTATGGGTGGAAAATAATTGTGTTTTGGAAAACTCCTTGCAAATTTATTCAATTTCTGCACTTAATTTTCAAATTCCTCAATATAGGTGTCAATGTTCCCAATTTGTGGACCGGGAACGCAATGGTGGGGAACAAAGGGAACGTGAAAATGAGAAGACTGCTCGGACGACGAAGCTGAACAAATTAGGGCTCGTAAGATTGCAGAAATCCTTTTGGCTATGGCAACGATGGCAGCACCCCACGTGCTGCGAAGCTCCCACGCCTGCGTCCTCGCGTCGTCTCTGTCCCGTCCCGGAACCAATGTATCGCCCACTTGCTCAGCTTCCTGTAGAACGAATTCTTGTCAAATTCGACGTAGAATTCCGCAGATAGCAAGCTCGCTACTGCAGGCTCCCGCTATTGGAGCTTCGAGGTTTTGCGATTCAGGGTTTGCAGTGATTTCTCAATGTAATTCTTCTTTTATATGGAATCCGTTATCTAGACGGAGGTCGTTGGCATTGCAAGCGAAGAAGGTGGCAGAAATTGAGGTTAGTGCGGATAAGGTAGGTGCATCGGCTGGTGCAGAAGAGGAGGAGGAGGAGGAGGTGGAAATCTCATGGGTGCAAGAGAAGGCTGAGGATCTCATTTTTGCTACTGGCAAAGCAATTGATAGAGTTCCTGGACCAAGAGTGGGAGAGACTCGCATGCCCTGGCTCGTTGCGTTGCCGTTGGCCTACCTCGGAATCACGTTCGTTATTTCTGTCTATAGGACGTACAAGAAATATACTTCTCCCAGAGGGCAACGAAAACGTCAGGTAGGAATCCGCTCGGACGATTCGCTGTAAAGTTTTGTCATTTTTGTTAATGGTTCCGACTTCGTTGCTTTGTTACAGAAGAACAGGATTGTGAGCGCTTTGTGCTATCTTCCTTTAATGGTGAAAGTTCATGCATTTTTTCTCATAAGCTTCTTTTAGAATCTATAGATTATGTCAATATGATGTCAGCAATTCAAAGATTTTGCTGAGTGACAAGATGTATTTTACATAGCGATTGCCTCGGAATCGAATTGCAAATTTTTTTAGTTATTCTTTATCTTGAATGACAAGATGAATCTATAACAAAACCTCATAGATTTATGTGCAGTCAATATTTATCGACTTTTTGAAAGTTCCCTTGATTAGACTCATATGTTCCTCGATTTTTATCGATTGTTGGATTGGTAAGCAAAATGAATTATGAATAGCTTTTGTCACTCGTTTATACATCAGAGGCCCAATAATCGTCTAATGCGTTCGCTTCTAAAGTATGTCATCTCTCCGGTTTGGTTCTGTTTCTGATGAAAATATGTGGTGGCAGATAGGAAAGAACGCGTACTTGTGCGAAGCTTTGGAAGAGTATTTTCCGTCGAAAAGGAATGAACTGGATTCCAGTAGACTTCAAAAGCTCGCAAGCACGGTACACTTTGATGCACCTTTTCCATCCCATGTTTTTGGTTTTATACTTTAGCTCCGTTGTATCTCAAATTTCAGCACAATACCTATGAACATGAAATGTCTGAATATGAATCATATCATTCTATGGTATCAAGGCAATGCGAGGTGGCCGTCTGGGGAGAGAAAATCTGATTATTAGACATCCAGCTCTCTGTCTCTTTAGTGCATACACTTTGCTGTACACAATTATTATATATATGCAGTGCACTTTTGTAGATGTCTCATAAAATTTCATGGGGTGATGGATTGATCATTACACTTCGGGATTATAGATTTCAGGGAAGCAAGTCTCTGTGAGGGGAGCAGGCTTTTCGCTTTCTCTTACTTTGATCAATAATAAATATATCTAAATTTGAGGGGCTCACACTGTTTGGAGGTGTGCAGTGCAATTTTTCTAATGCTGAGGTTCTGCGCAAATATATACGTTATGTACTGAACGAGCGGCCGTTCACTCCTGAGACAGTTGCTGACCTGCTCCATTTGAGAAAGATTTCTGGTTTAAGTGAATCTGAGGTTGCCGAAGTACTGAATGATGTTGCCAAACGCGTCGTGAAGGCTAAAGGTACTTTACCTCCATGCATTTGTGCTTCGTGTGGCCAGTGCGCATGGAAGGAGGAAGTTTTGCAACCTTGTGGTTTTGTGGCATAGGATTGCTTCTCTTTCTCTTTCCATCTGTGAACTAAAAATGGTCCCACATGCACCTATTTTTATCATTCACTTTACGTGCTTGAGTCTTAGTCATGAGAACAGGTCATTTTAGATCGTGCATCAATCATGTGAATGTGGGTATGTCAGGCCCAGTCGTTATGAATACTGAAGGCTTCACAGAGAAGGGTATTAAGCGCAAGGCCGCAGTCCAGGGCCTCTTCTCCAAGCTCCTCTATCTCTCTGAAGTAAGTTCACTACAAATTGCCGCAATAATATAAGCTTGTTGGAATAGACTTCTACATTTTTACTTTATTTCCCAAGCTCTAAGCATGTGTAGAACCTAGTAAGAACAATCATGCCAGTGTATCATGTATTCTCTTTGGTTTTTCCTGTTACACATCTTACACAGTTAACGTTTCTTAAATTATGTTGAATGTGTAACGTTTATATGCATTTCATTTTAATGATGCTTTCATGTCATATCAGCTAGTCATTTAAGACTAGAGAAAGTGGTTTTCGTTTAGCGTGGTTTTCAATTGTAGAACATTTCTGACCCGCTATTGGCTTGTTCCAGTTGGAGGAGTTTGTTACAAGTGATAACAGGAGTGCCTTGACCATTAAAACAACATTTGGCGTCACTGAGTATGTCTAATATTCCAACCTTTCCAGTTTCAAAGTCTTTGGTATCTTCTCCATGCATATGTGGAACATGCAAATTCTTTTGTAGAATTAGTAACTGATTTCCGTATGGGTCATGTCTTAGTTGTATCCTGTAAAATTCTCCGAGTATGATCCATTGTTTCCAGTCACATAATAGTATACGACTGTGTCTCAAGCTCTTACTAAATGAATAGCAACAAAAATAGCATGCGTAGGTTTACAAGAACCTGAATTTGATTACAAAAGCAATGTATTGATATTATTGAATTCTTCTGCTGCAGCGACGATGCAAACCTAATTCGGATTGATACACTGTCCGAGCAATCAGACGTAGAGTCTCTGGAGCGAATGGTTGGATCTGCAGAGTCTGACGATGAGGAGGTCAGCTCTCCTGCTACCGAAGATGATGATGAGAAATAGAAGAAAACCATAATGACGCAGATGCCCAACCTCGATAATTGCTCCAAGCTGGGTTCATTTTGTTAGCATAGTTTTGTCCAGTTTCAGTCCGAATCTGCGTAGCATTCATCAACAGGAAAGAGAGACAGTAGAAACGGAGAAGTACTTCTCTTTTAGGTAGCATTTAGAGCAGGAAAGAGAGAGAGAGTCGTCATGGGGAATTCTCACGGGGAATAGTGACTTGGGCCTCCTCTTGAGTCGAAGGATTCACGGAAACTTCATTTATAAAGAGGTCTTTCTCTTAGTAGTGCCCTTTTAGTATTGTGTTGCTTTCTAGGGCGAAAGATTACACCCAGCGTAGAAATCCACGGCAAAATTGAAAATCACTTTGGTTTCACCTTGGTTTCAGAGGCAAAGGGTTTGGTTTCACCCTGTTTACAGCCTTGTAAGTGCAACCAGTTAATGATTCTGGTGGCTCTAAGGCAACGGTGAGGAGGCGTTGCATAAACGCAAGGTACGCCTACAGAGAAAGTTTGATTTCGCTCTTATGCATTTGACAACATGTGTAAAATAGAGAATGGGACATGCACCAGCATTCTACGTTTACGTGATTCAAGTGTCAATCTGAGAGCTATCAAAGTGATTAATGTCAAGGGCTTCCTTCAAAATTCTTGAACTTGAGATCCAAGCAGTCACTGCTGGTGCAATCATAGTCAGATTCTTTTACTTTAGTATAACAATTGCACTTCGTCTATTGTTACTTTGGAAAATCCCAGATTGCATTACATTCTTTAGTGGTTGTGTGAACTCACCAGGGTTTTTTTTTCTGGCGATTTATCGCCAGCTTCCCGCTCTGGTTCACCAGTGCTCGTTGCTCCCTCGCAATATTGGCCTCTGGTGGGAGGCCACAGAGGGCTTTACTGTAGATGAACAGTACCAAAAAAAACACCCTGGAACTCACCCATCTTCACTATTGATTGATGACAACCAGCCCTTTTTGTTGGCACCATGCGGCCAGAAAGCACTATTTGAAAAAGTAGGGCGAAAAAGCCTTAAAGAGAAAGAGTTGCCAAAGAGTAGCCTAGGGTTTCTAAGGCACTGCCAAAAGTTGCAATCCTATCCACCGTGATTGCCAAGAGTTTCCACTACATAGCACTCAAAATTCAAAGCTTGCACTAGTTTCCCCTAGTTGTGCCTTCTTTGTTGCTTTCATTATTGTGTATTCATCACCAAGTCTTTGCCAACAAAAATTCCATTCATTGCCAAAAGAATTAGAGCATTGAATTTGCAATTGCCCAAATCTATAGGACTTCTACCACCCCGCTTCTTTCATTTCCACTCGTCTTTGTTTTGTATACTTCTTTCCCACTCCTGCTAAGTTCATCGTCATAACATAGTTTTTTTGGTGAATGTAGATGGTGCATTTGATGCCACTACACAAGCTTGTTGCATTTTCATGTTGCTTTGTTGTAATGGATTTGTCAAGCATTTGTGTCCACTCTATAGTATTTTTACTTTGCCGTGATTGTCATCTTTGGTAAGTGAGAGACCTCCTATGGTGTTGGAATAAAGCTAGGTATATATGTTGACAATTCCATTGTGCTATCCTTTTCTCCTCAATTGCATGCAATGAGCTCTCGATTGTAGATCATTTACTTGACGCTTTGTTTGGTTTGTAAATTGTGGTTTTGGTTTTGGATTTTCTTAAAAGCACCATGGTTTGATAGGGTTCACCAACGGTCTATATCAATGTTGTTATCATTTTGGAAGAGAAGGAAGCTACAAAACATCGTCGTCAACTCGAAAGGGAAGGTTGTTTGTTTGAAAGATTCTAAAGCACATCAAAGTACTCAAGAAGCTTCATTGATTAGCAAATTTTTCATGAGTTCTCGAAATGCATTGAATTTGTAGCCCCTTGTTTTGGATAGCTCTAGTTCAAATCCAACATCACTAACTATGCAATCTGCAACAAATGGTGTTTCCTTGCATGTTGTTTCTCTAGACATAGTATGCTTGCCTTCTTCCCAAGTGCAACATGGAAGTAGTAGTAGACAATTGAAGTTTGCAAAGGGTGCATTTCATGTTCATAGTCAACTTTGAGCCGACCTTGTAGAAACCTTTGTTGAAAATTTCATCCTTTGGGCATTTTAAAAATCCCCCTGAGTACCAAAGTTTGTTCCCAACTTTTAGCAATTAGTACCAAATAGAGAATTTACAAAATTAACCATAGCCAAGAAGATTCATTAAAAATAATTCAACCCTTGCCATGTAGGCTGTAGAGAGAATTACAATCGTAGCCAATCTAGTTTTTTGTAGTAAACAAAAAAAAAGGGTGATGGCAACTAGCAAATTTTACTATTTATCAAACATCAAACATTGATTTGATCCATGACCCTCAAATAAGTTGCTAACACTTATGAGGGAGGAGGTTGAGAAACTACTCATTTAATAGCTAGCCCACCTTTTTTAATGTATTTTCTTAGATGGGAATATTTTTATCTCATTTTTCAGTCAAAGAAAAATAGATGAGGAATCTTACACAAGTCATCTTATAATTTTCAAAGCATTTATGAATTACTTATGAATTTTCAAACACAATCTAGCATAGGGCCCTATTTGTGATTAGTAGGCCTTGAGAAACTACACATACTTGGTTTGGAAAAGAATATGGCTTTGTTCAAAAACTAACATTACAACATGTAAAAAGTAATCAAGATGGTTTCAAAATGCGAACCTTTCTAAATCTAAAATGAATGCTTGAATCAATCATTATTTCAGATTTTATACCATTTGTAAGAAGGTAGTTGGATTACCAATTCTTATTTTGAATAAAATGAGTAGGCACCTATCCACTTAGTTAGGAATGAACCCATAAGTTTGGATCTTAAACCATCCATTGAAGAAGTAAAAAACAAGTCTTATCATGCTCTGATGTAATCAAGAGTCCATTTTCACACACTTTGGTATCCATTTCATAGCCTCCTACTGAACAGTCCAAAAAGCCCGCACACTTCGGATTCGGTGGTCTGACATTCAATTCGTCAAATTCAAGATTGTTGTTGCTCAAGGTATACAAATACACAGCTGCAGCTGCTGCAGCTTTCCCTTGTAAACATGGTTTGGTTATTGCGTACCCACAATTCAAGTCTGTCCTTGTGCAATTGATTCTCCTTCGACATGGATTCCGAACTTCCGAGGTTTGTGCTTCCGGCCGGTTAATTGATGAATCATGAGGATTTTTGGTTTAATTTCTTGGTAGTGATCGTGCATTTCTCGCAACCTAACTGACAACATTCAAGCCGTACTTTGGGAATTAGAATGGCTTTTTGTACTTTATATACAGAATAATCCAATTGCGCTCTCTCTAGAGTGAACCCAATTGTCTTTCATTCCGGACTCACGGAGCTCACGAAGTGTGTCATTTCTCATTGAAAATGAACTGTTGTTAGTAGCAAAGTCAAGGCCACATTTTATTGTTTGTGACTCAGTATTTCCCCTCATCCCCCAGTTTGTCGCTATTTCAGGGAATGAAATGCAACAATCTTTGTAGTTGTGCTTTCCAATTGTGTCATAATTTTCAAGTAATGCCTGGAATAATGTGCTTGTCAAAAGTTTTAACCCCTAAATGCACAAGGCACCAAAATCTAGTGTTTGCAAAACTTTGAAATTAAATAAAAACTAACCAAGTTGCTATTTTAAGTAGTGTACATTTTTGCAAACTTCTTTTTGAAGTTTAGCTTAACCCCTAAATGTCACACAGGATGTTTTTGGGATGTTGAGGATTTAGATATCGTATTGATCAGATGTTATAATCTCAATATCCCCATGGTGAATTTTTTAAAAAGTTACACAATCACGGTCATCAACCAATTGATTTCAAAATCCAACAGTAAAGTCTTGAGTAATTAAGGGAATTTCAAATTATTCCATTTTTCCTATCATGCTCCTCACTTTTTATTATTCTTCCTGTGACGTTTAGAGGTTAAGCTTCAAAAATCTGATCTTGAAAATGGTTGATTATGATTTTTCTATTCAAGATTTTGTCCAAGGGTGTCCATTGCAATCTTGACCTTCCATAGTGTTGATGGCTCTTGGAAATGAGCCTCAAGTACACTAGATCTTGGAGAAAAAATTGCATTAGAAATTCATTTAAGAAAATTGTATAGTAGATTTTGAGAAGTCATCATTTGATTGGGATTATGCATGTTAGGCCCTCCAACCTCACAATTTTTTGGTGACCAACTTTTTTAATTTGACATGTAAAAAGTGAATCCAAAGACTTCAAGTCACTTTTGTAGTTTTAACACCCTCATGATCAAACATTATAATCTTTCAATCCAAAAATGATATTGTTAAACTTTCTTTTCCTAAGTGATCTCTAACATGTTTAGTTTGAATTTGTGTAGTTACATCTCAAGAAAAATTGATAAAGCTTATCAAAATGTTGGCTTTTTGTTCAAACTAGAGCAAATTTTTCAAAGCTCAGAAAACGCTTTGGGCATTTAGGGGTTAATTATCTACGTCAAGGTGTATTTCAGCACACTTTCCTGATTCAGATTGCTGCTTGAGGAAGTAAAATTTTGGGTCATTGTGTCAAAAAGAATCAATTGTTCATTTGCGAATTCCACTTTGAACAGGAAAGAAAGTACAGCAATCACGTGAAGACAGACAGTGAATTTTTCTTCCGACTTTTTTCGGAAAGCGAGTCAGAGAATTCTTGATTCAGATTACTTTTTGAAATGCTGATTGTAAGCTGATTTTCGTAACACTACTAACAGTAGTTAGAAGCCTGTTACATTTGGTTGGCTGGCTCAGTGTTTAGAGCATGCAGTTTCAAGTAATTTAAATGCAGGCATTTCTTCCGTAAATTAGCTGAGGAAGTCCTGGCAACTTCTCTTGGTTTGATCATGAAGATTCAATCACAGAGGCGGCCGAATGTAACAGGCTTCTAAGGTCATGTCGCAGAAATCTTGGAATAAGTTAGATTGACGTAAGAATTTGTGCACCAATTAGTTGTAGTAATCTTCATGTACTAGAGAATAGGCAGCTCTCTACACGTTCTACACGTTCTACCATACAAGCCCGGTGAGCCCGGTAGGGCAAGACTTGTAGCCTCATGCATGGTAGATTCATGTACTAGAGAATAGGCAGTTCCTTACGTGTTCTATCATGCAAGCAAGGTGAGCCTAGTAGAGCGAGACCTCTAGCCTTGCATGTGGTAGAATGTGCAAGGAGCTACTTGCTTTCAAGTGTTAAAAGTAAGCCTAACCACCTCTATAAACCACTCCCTAGAAATTGCCCATTCATTTCTTGAGAAAGTTTTGCAGCGCTATCAGCTGTAATGCTTGATTACATGGGTTTGTCCATGTAAATGAACATTACAGATTCTTCACCCAACTTTGTTTATTCATCCCAAGTGTTTCATGCAACTTCGATTTTCCTGCTCGTGATTTACGTCAGGCAATGTCCCTCATTGTCAAACATTTTGCAATATTAAGCATATCCTCGTTGGGCTTTTCCCTCCTTGCTGCCCCTTTATATCACAAAATGCCCTCCTCCTTGGGCATGTAAAATCAACTAAACAATTTGCAGAATCGGCAAACTGGGCAGAGTCGGCCTCTCACCACCTTGTCACAGATTCTGCACCCTAACTTAAACGAGGAAACGAACGAATAAGCCTGGCATGCTTTTAACATAAACGAAAGTACAATGACCACAAGCAGTGCATGGATTTCAGCAGTAAGGAAATGCTTTTTTAGGCAGTGAAATTCATTTCAGTCACTTCCAGTTGTGTGCACGTTCGTTTGAAATTAGGATCACATTTCTGCACGGGATTAAGGTAACTCTTCGAGGATGATTATTTTCTTGAATATTGATATTTCTCTTGTACTATTATTGTAGCTTGAAAAAAATTGGATGCATTGTAATCTAGTGTGTGAGGAACTGAGGATTCCAGCCTCCAGCACTGAAGCAAAGATCCTGGGAGACCAGAATGTGACCTAATTAACCAAAAGCGACAGAATCTGAACATGAGAGCCTAAAATTCATTTTGAGCATTTTGAAAATCGATATAATGTACTGTACAGAAAACTCATTCCACGTAGCATTGGAATACTCAAACAAAGGTCAAGAAAATTCTACAACAACCAAGTCAGATTGACAAAAGAAACATTAAATTCTTACTGAAATGCTTATTTGGACTCTTTTTTAGGTGGGCATATCTTAACTTTTCAAATTTGGGCTTGAGCTATGATGTGATTAGGTTCGCCATTTGCTGTGCCACACAAGGGCTGTCAACGGGCAACTGCGAGAAAACAGAGGCAATAATTAATATATTGTCAACAATTGCCTAGCTTCAAATCGGCTGAGCACCTACTTAAGAGTGAGATGGCTTGTGCAAGTGTTCATTCCATGTAAGCAGTTACTGATCGATTATTTAAACAAATCTTTAGAATGAATCTAAGATTCTCTTTTAGTTCGTGACGTGTAGTCAAAAGTCAGAGATGACTCACAAAATGGCCAGCGCTTAAAATCCAGTAGAAAGAGAGTTTTTTGTACTTCTTCACGAACCCTCTGGTTGAAGTTGAGTTGCAGTAGAGCGGTGTTCGAGCTTGCTTATTGTATGTTTTTAATCCACTCCATCTGTGCCATGCAATGTGCTCTATTTTTTAATGAGGTCAAAATTAAATATGCCATCAGATATAATATACACTCTCCTGCGGTGGTTCTCATTAATGTGCTGCTCTGCGTGTATCAAAAGGTAAACCACATAATGTCTACAGGTGGGACAACTTACTTCAACTTTTGAACCCAAGCTTCAGCACCAGGCGTTGCACAGATTAAATCTAGCTGCAAACACCAATGGTGTCAGAAACACGATCGTGAAATTCTTCCTTGGAAAGGACGATATCCCACAGAAAATTTGAGCATTTAAAGCATATCCAGTGTGTTTTGAAAAGCGTTTGTCTAAAACTATACCGAAGTTTCAGAGAAAAAATAGGAGGATGCAAAACCTGAAAGTGGTTTTAGAATCTAGGGCTAGTCCATGTCAAGAAATTCAAGATTACTGGAAACTGATCTAGTTTGATTTCTATCTTGAGTATATCACTTCCATAAGAGTATCCTTTCACAGTAACAAATTTTTTCTACAGTCATCTGAAAACTGCTGTATATCGGAAAGAAAGATAATCTCACCTGACCATTGTACACAGCCACTTTAATCCCAAGGCGCAACAGTTCATCTACCTGCATCAGAATAGACCTCCGTTGAGGAAAATTTGAACTCTTTCCTAGAAACACATAGCGAGACCCAGAACGCAAAAACGCATGAATAAAATGAGAGGGTTATTGCACTTCGGGCTGTGGATTCTCACATGATGAATTGTGTCTTTCATGAAGTCACCAGTAAGTGCTGAAAAAACTTTCTCTGATGATGTCTGCCATCTAGTTCACAAACACAAGCAATTAAGATGCGACTCATTAGTGGTAATTTCAACAAAACTTGATCTAAATTCATACAATAGAGTCAGTCCTGCTCAGTATCTTCACACAAGGTCACATGTTGGAAAGAAGTTTTTGAAGGCTTTCCTCAGGATGGACAGGAAGAAGTTGAGCCAAGAGAAATTAAGAGCGAGAGAGAGTCTGTGATGGGCTTTGTTTCCACAGAGACAGAGAGCTGAACACTTCACAACTTTAAAGTCTTACAGAAACAAGCTTTAAAGGAGTCGTTTTGCTCTCACCGCTTCTCACATACATTAGCAATAGAGACTTGAATGAAGGAACATAAGTAGTAAGCTCAGAGCCAAAGAATATTGAGCTTTACCGCACACTCGCTGGAATAATCTGAAGCTTTTCCCGTATAACTGTGTTCATGAGTTGAGGAAGAGGTATATTGAGAGTTGCATTTACTTCCTCCACTTTCACATGATCGAAATCTCTAAAGTAATCCCGAAAGACTCTCGATCTTTTCGTTGACGTCGACATGGCCGTTAAGGAGCTGCTTGCTGCAGCTTCATCATCCTCCAAAATGTTGTAAAAATCCTGGCAGTCCAGGAATTCAAGACACATTACGAAATTGCTTGATGAACGAGGGAGCAAAAATATGAAAAATAAATTAAATACTCCGTAAAACTTAGCAATTTTAAGTGAGAATTAATACCGGTTCAGACCTTTGAGCTTGGACTCAGACTTTCAGTAAACCCTGACTCAAAGAGTTCGCAGACTTGATAAAACCAAATCTTGTTTCTGAAACGCGGTTATGGTCTCACATTCTAGGAAGTAGAGAAGAAAGAAAGAACGTAGCCCTCACCACTTGGTTACTGAGTTCCGAGACAAGATTCGAGACGTCTGACCATGAGATAGTTGCTTCCTCGAATTGGCTATTCCTTACGTAGTCAGCTGTCTTATCAACATTTCTGAACCATAAAGAATCCTTCTTGTCATGAACGTGTAGGCGGCATAATCTTGGTTCCGTCCAAGATTATAGATTTTGGAAAATTATAAATTGATCCATCTAGGCTGGTGATCAATCAGTGTAGTACAGAATACACTACCGGGAATCCATTACCTGTTAGTAGCCAACTACTCTCAAAAGGGGAAAAACTTACTGGTTGACCATTACCGCGCTACTTGCGTCCAGACGAGAATTCGTATGCAAAAAGTTCGCCCAGGAATACTGCAATGTTCAACCCATCAGCAATTCCTCTCCTTACTGCATTGTCCCTCTCCTTAGTGCACGAAGAATTCAATGGCAAGGAGGTTGAAGAATTTAGAGGAGTCAAAACGGTACATCCTTATGAGTAAAATAAGGTATCTCTAAATGCGCAATTTATTTTAAGGTTCTTCTTAAGGATGAAGAGTACTCTGTTCTAGAATTTTTGGATGCACAAACTACCCACACACTACTTTTCTATCAGCGATTCAAAAAACGATGTGATAACCTTATGGAGGAAGAAGGATTACCATGGAGTCAAGAGGAGAAATCCAAGCATCCCCAAGAGCAACGCCTGCGTAAGAGAGGAAATGTCAGATTTGTACTCGTGTCAAAAACCCGATTTATCTGCAAAGATGATCCACCACTCGATAACATTTGCATGTACAGTATGTTTCCACAATGGGTTCCAAATATATTATTCCATGGGATTCTCACGTGAGATTCTTGGTGAGATTGAAAGTTACCTCCAAAATTAAGGTCCAAACTGCCAGCTGCAATGGCCTTATGAATCACGACTCCAAACTCGCTCGCGTATTTTCCACCATAGGACTCGGAGAAGATGAAAAAAGGGCGTTTGCTAAAATCAGGACGCAACCTTATGATTTCTTTGAGGCATTGAAGGAGGTCAGCCGCAATTTGAGTGTTGTTGGTTGCCAACAACGAAGGCTCATCCACATAGCTGAAACCTGGAGACGTACTTTTTCACTACTTAATATTCTTTGTACATGTCATTGGAAAATTGTAAGTACGATCATATTCCATAGTGAATTGAGAGAGGAACAAACGCTTTTGCTTCTTCAAATAACTGATCATAAAATAAAGTATGGGGTCTAGCATTCGAAATGCACCTGTGCCCACTGGGTTTTCCTGTACACAATAGGAATATTGAACGTACAAGCTGTCAGTCACAATTGCAATGTCAAAAGACAGGCTCACTGGCACGACAGGCACGCAACAAGCTGAGCATTGTGAAATCTAGTTTTAAAATCTCACCATAAACAGAAGATCGGCTATCTCCACCCATGTGTATTTGCGAGGTTGGAGCTGGTCATTCAGAGGACCAATTTCTCTGAAATCACCGACACCCACACTAGATCCTCCCTGCGAATCCAATTCTTGTTTTCAAAACCCTTCGATTGAAACTAGATGGAATGACCCACACCGGTGTCGTGAATTGTTAAGCAACGTTAAGAGAACTTTAGAACATCCTCTGCAACAGAACTTCGTGTTATTTAATTTCTCCAATTGAAAATTTATCAATGCGTGAGTGCCCTATTGCAAGTCTAGTGTACACGACCTTTTATCTTCACAGGAAGTGATTTAGAGCTCCGTTTGAAAGAAATTTAGCTAACACAAAGATTCCAAACTTGCTATTCTCGGTACTGTACACAGACGTGACTTACTGGACCCCCTTGTAGCCACATTATAATAGGAATGTTGGAGGCTTGACTCGTGCTGCGGTACCACCACCAAAACATATGTGCTCCTGACACAAAATTTCCCATCTGAAATCAAATCACGGGGAAGCCATGTAACCATCCATCACATGCAGGAACTAGTTTCCACAAGTTCAAGAAACTACTTCTTAATCCCTTTTGAAGCAAAGAAGAAGCCCGATCTTACCAGGCCTCACGTCAACGTATCCCCACTGCTCGCTTCCGTCTGCAGTGCCCGAATTTCGAGCAGATGCCACTGCCAGCCATGGCAGCAGTAGGCACATCACGGCTAGCGAGTACCTTGGCATCTTCAAACACACCACCTTCACGCTTGAGTTCACAAGTAGGATAAGTTACATTGAACACGCGTACGTACAGCTAGATCACAGAACGAGTAGGCTAGGATCTCGTAATCCCTGACAAAAAGTGTAAATGAGAAATCTCCATGACACCCCTCCCCCTAGCTCGCTCGGAACCGATTTCCCAGCCGATTTCGGCATGTTGCAGCATCGGATTGCCCGCCAAGGCGAGGACTCGTCGTCTTCTTTTAGTTTGGCAGCCTGCATGGAATGCCATGGAACCCTGAAAGAATCGAATTGCAGGTAAGAGCTACGCTAGAATTGAAGGGAATGGAGAGACGAAGTTGGTGGCAACTGCAGAGTGCAGCGAAATGATTGTGTGGAGTGTCGGAATGCACGACGGAAGATGGACAGAGATTGATGGACAGAGGACTGATGGAGACGCAAGACGTGCAGGGATGTCAGGGAACTGCGGCACTCATGTCAGATGGACTTTCGATCTAGAAGGCGCTAAGTTTCGAAGTCACTGGAGGTCTGTAAGTTATCTTAGAGGTGTTTCACACTGTGGCCGTCCAAGTTGAGAGGCTGTCGATTCCACCAATTAGATTTGAGAAATCATGATTTTCACTAATCAGATTTGAGAAAATCATGGCCTCTCGACTTGGACGGCCATAGTGTGAAACACCCCTTACAAAGAATTGACGAAGACAAAAGGCTGGATTTACACTAGGGTCCAAGTCCAAGAAACTCTAAAATTGAGCAATCTTATTGGTTAAGAGCTGAAAATTGGACCCGAAGCGTTTAATTGGACTCAAAGGGTTTAGTCCAAAATTTGTTGAAATGACATAGTGCCTGCGTAGAGCAGATTTGGAGAGAAAGTTTTGAACCCAAACTTGGTCTCAATGAATTGTAAGGAGAGTACCATTTGTGATAGAACCAATTTCTTATCTAAATGCTTCATCATTTTTGCACTTGGCTATATAAAATTGCACTTACTCACCATATGAGCAAAATTTATCTCATCATCAATAGGAAGTGGTGGGCATAGTTGTTGACTTTTTTTTTTGTACAATAAGAAATTGTAGAACAAAACATCAATCCTTCTCTATGCAATGGTTGTATTTGTGGTCAAAATAAATTCCATTCATAGTGTAAAATATGGAATATTTCATTCAAATTCACAACCGGGTTGTTGCAAGAAACACTTAACATTTTTGTCTCAAAATGGCCTAAGTACTATAGTATTATGACTTTTGGAATAAAATTTTTTTAATGAAATAAAATATGGATAGTTTGTAAAGCATTCTAAATAGTATGTGGGTAAAATTTCTAACCTAGATAAATTTATGTCTAAAAGTCATGCTCTCTCAAACATTGATGAAAAATGCAAGAAAGTAGATGATTTGGAATTCGATTATTAGAAGATAGTAAAAAAATTCAAATATATAAACTAAAAAGTAAACATTTTTCTAACTTGAAGGTGCTTCTTCTTGCCCATTTTCATCTTCAAGAAAAATATTTTGTGTTCTCTACAAATGTACCATAGTAGTGCACTTTGAGCACATGTGGAAGGTGGATACTTTACTATTTCTTTTTAAATCTCTTTAATAGCTTGTGTAACTAAAGTAGAAGTCTTTGTATTCCAATTTTTACCTTCAAATTTGCAATTTTGGGTTGAAAATAGCACTATAAACCCTCAAGATGGCCAAGGTAGACATCCAATTAGGAGTAATATAAAAATAGTAAAATAATTTTTATAAATTTAAAAAAACTACACAATATCTACAACTACTATATATACCTTCATTTCAATTTCATAGAATATGGACATACTATGCAAAAGTTATGAGCAAAAAACCACATGTCCAAGGCCTAGGGGACATCCAAATAAGTCAAGTGTTTATTGCAACAACCCAACTTCATAACATTGCTAATACATTTCAATATGAATTGAATATTATAGACCAATTTTACAATTTCTTTTTGCAAGTACAAATTGCTTTAAAGTTTCATATATTCTTGGAGACCAATCTTAAGTCTACTACTACAATGGTTTCGTACTAAATATACTACTATTCTAAGTCCTAATAGCCTAATGCTATACTTTAATATTCACCTACATCATTTTGCAATTGTTCATTGTCCAACTCTTCTATCTACATCACAAAGTATACCACTAGATGAAGTTTCACTTACATTGAAAAACTAACTTTGTTCTTTGTTATCTCTCCATGAACTAGTACTACATTGTTTTTCCTGCACAAATAAACTTTTTCTTCTTGTAGGTATATCTTTCCATAAGAATATTGTTGTCTCTTTCTCTAACCATCCATCACTCTCACCAGATAGCTTCTATTATGCTTCCATATAATTTGTATACAAGTTTTTGCTTGATCTTTTATTCCCCTTTTCCAACTCTTGCCCTCAAAATTAATTAGTACTATAAATCCATTATCTTTGTTGCCTACTTGTGCTAATAGGAAAAACAATTTTGAATAAAACTAAAAATTGGCCATTTGAGAAGACTTCTTAGTGATGAGGTTTGACTAAGAAAATGAGTCTAAAACTATTTCTAATGTTTTGAAGTGTGCTGGCAAGGGAGGCTTGTTTGCACTAATGTAGAGGTCATAAAATAATGTTTTTTTAGATGCCATTTAGTACAAACATGTCTACCTACTATTAAAACATACCATAGAATTTTAAACCAAAAATAAAAAATTTAAACCAATCAAAAGTATTAAAAAAACCCTAATCTTGAAAGTGTGACAAATTATCAAAAATAAATTTTAAATATAAAATAATTTTTCTTAAATTTTGAAAAATATAGAATATGATTGCAATCAAAAACTCTAAAAGTATTTTTTTTGGTTTGGGCAATGGATTCATCAATCAAAAGTTATAGCATTGGACAAGAACAAATTTTGCAAAGCGCTACAAAAGTGGTTGGTGTTTCTTGCAATGACCTTCTACAGGTTTTCTAAACATACTGAAATTTTGGAAAAAAAATAATTTATTTTTTTAATTCAAAAAATCAAACCAGCTATGGCTAGTTCACTACTAGTTTACTATATTCCAAAGAGAATACTTTTGGAGAACAACCCTGTGAAACAATCTCTTAAAGGGCTAAGAACTCTTCTAATGTATAAATCTAGTCAAACTAAAGCTAAAAACACCCAAAATCAACCCTATATCCATTCTTGACAAGTAGACTTTCATTAAAAGTGTCTCCAAAAAGTGCCATTAAATTGTTTACTATGATTTGTTCACAATTGGTTTTCTAAATCTTAGTATTAGAACCAAACAATGTAACCGAGTGTTAGGGGCCTAGGGAGTTCCACTTTGAAAATTAATTATAACCATATGTTTTATCAAAAGATTCTATATTTTCTAAAATTCATGATTTTCAATTGCTAATACAACAGAAATGTGTTTTTTTTTAAACAATGTCTCTAATTATGTTGAATTGCTTATTTTGACATTTTTGGGTGTTTTCACCATAGTTTTGAGGGAATTGCCTCTTGTGGATTTACTCTACATCCCTTTGGAATGATCAAACAAGAATGGCCAAAAAATAATCTCACAATTATGAAATGGAATTTATTGTGTATCTATACAATATGCAATTACACTTGCAAAGAAATTGAAGGTGATAACCCTATACACAAATAGCTATTAAAAAGGTGTGTATTTAAGGAATGGATAAGCGAGCCTTTAGAATGGCAGTCAAAGGGCAAGCTAGAACATGGTTAACTCCTTCACCTTCTGACATATCTAAATCTATAGGTTGCAAACCATTAGGAAGAGACCAATCAAAAGATTGCATAAAAGTTGCAACCATAATATGAATCAATGTTGAAGCTAACTTGATGCCTGGACATTGTCTCCGCCCAACTCCAAATGGTAAAAATTCAAAATTCTTGCCTTCAACTTGCATATGAGCATGGGGCATTCCATCTAAAAATCTCTCAGGTTTGAAAGTCATAGGATCTTTCCAAGTATTAGGATCTTGAGCAATTGCAGCAACATTTACAAAAACTAGTGTTTTTCTTGGTATGTTATATCCCAAAACCGTACAAGGTTCTTCATTAAAATGAGGAAGCAACATTGGAAGTACTGGATGAAGACGAAAGGTTTCTTTGATGATGGCTTGTAAATACTTGAGCTTAGGAATATCTGCATCTTCAACTCTTCGAGACTTGCCTACAATAGTGTCAAGTTCCGCTTGCACCTTTTTCATGACAGTGGGATTGCGAATGCATTCTGCAATTGCCCACTCTATTGTATCGGTCGTTGTGTTTACACCTCCTATGAAAGCATTCTGTTTTTCAAAAGAGAATAAAAATTTAAAGGTGCATTTTAAAAATTTATTCACAAAATGAAGATTTGGTACCAACAATATTTAAAGACTTTAAAATCTTTTGTCACTTTAAATAGAACAAATGATTTAATGTGTCAATTTCATCATAATTTTTAGCACATAGATATAAATTACAGATCATCAACTTTAAAATGAAAATACCTTCAAGTGATCTTCTATGACTATCTTTCATTTGTTAACTTCATAAATTCTATAGAAAAGTTTTTGAATTACAAATAATAAAACATATAAATTCTTAATAGAATCTATTTAGTAAAAAGGAATTGAATTCTTACCCATAATGTACTATTGATGTTGTCCTTGGTAACTTCAAATTGCAATGTCTCATCCTCCATTTGGTCTAAAAGGACATCTACCATATCTTTGATAAAAATAGAACCACTCTTCTGTTGCACAATATGCTCAGAAATGATTGGGGACATAAAAGTATCCATTCTCATTCTCAACTCTTGCATTTGTCTTTCAAGCCCAAAGATGTCCATCCACTTAAAAATAAGCATGAAGTCTCCTGGATTAATGGAATGACCGTACTTCATGATGTCCCTCAAAATCTTCTCAAAATTACTCACTTGCTGAAGTTCTTGTTCATGATGTATCATCCTTGGAGACATTGCTATGAAATGCTTTTTTAGAATCACACGCGACATGATGTTAGTTATTGCCACTTCAATGTAGTTCCTCAATGATACCACTTTGACACCATCTTGGGGAATCACATGCATGACATGGGCAATTTCTTCCATTCGCACTTTTGTTGTTAGTTGAAGTTGTCTATTGGTGCTAAGTTGCACATGTAGTACCTTCTTCAAGTGCAACCTCACAGATGAATCTGACACCATGGCTATATCTGATATCAAATACAAACACAATTATTTTAAGAAATACTTTCAAACTACAAAAAGTAATTGAATTGAAAAAGACTACACTAAAATGGCCTTCAACTTAAGTTCAAAAATGTAAGACTTTCAAATGCCCAAAGCTCTAAAAACTAAAATTTCTACTTTAGATTGGAGATGTTAGTGATACAACTTGTCACACAACTATAACAACACTAAGGTATGGACATCTATTATCAACACAACCTTGAATGCAACACCTACATTTGGGTCAAAAATAATTAAAGAAGACTCAATATTGATTACTCAAGATGTATACTATGAAAACATGAAAGTCTATGGAAGCTTCATTCTTGGTTTTTTGGCACATTTAGAAAATGACCTTATCTTTAAAATTCATAACTTATAAATATAATATCCATGTAATTCCTACTAAAGTGTATTCAAATTTTCTTATAGTTACCAATGAGATTTAATAAAAATAATTTATGTTGAGAAATATGAACTAGATTCAATTGTCATTAGTGTTGATTGTAGGTACGAATACCTTATTTTTCATGAATTCTATTCCCTATGTCCCACTAAAACCCTCCAAAAATCTTCCCCATGAGAGAATAATTGTATTTGTAGTTATAGTGCCACCAACTCATGCATTTAAGAACAAGTAACTCATCCCTTAAATCTATGCAAAATCTTTAGTTTACTATAAAATAATGTTGTTAAGCTACCAACTCTATTAATTTTATATGATTGAAAGGGTGGTGGCAATAATGGGATTCTACAAACATATTCACCAACTAAAATATTCACAAAAAGGAAACCTAGCCTACTTTTTGATCAACTTTTTGTAGTGCCAAAGTGGTCACTAAATGCATTGTCAATACTACTATCAAAAGAAACAATTAGTACAAGGTGCCTCATATAAGTAAAGCCAAGCTTGCAAGGTTAGAGGAATGCTCCTAGGTTGTTTCATTTGCCTTTACAAGATTGCTCATACAATGGACACTTAGTCAACTATCAAAATCAAGAAATAGAGCTTTTTAGCTGGACAAAAAATTTGCCTAATTTGGAGGGTCTTAATGGGACAGTGGGAGACAAAATGTAGTGATCTAAAATGACATTTCTTTAATTCTTTAAGGAATGTGGTTGATTTTTGGGGTGGGCACAATTTCTATATACAATTCTTGAAAAGTCCCATTTTGCAATCACTTCCGCAATCACTCTATCAATATAATTCTAAAATTCTAAATCAAATTTTATGAATTGGTTTTATAGGACAAATCCTTGAACCAAAAAAAAGATGAAAGTGATTCAATAGTTCACATTCTTGTAATTAATCTTCAAAGATTGATATGTTGCAAACAATTTTTGGCATTGGTGCTAAATACAATTTGATACTAGTGGGCATAAATTTCACTGAATGCTCCAAAAATCAATCCTAAACCTTCTACCTAGTTCTTTTATACATATTAGTAGTCATTTTTTACATTCGTTATATATTTTTTTGCAATATTTCACATTTGAACAAGGTCTGGCAATTCAAGTTTGGACAAGCATAGCTAATGCATTTTTGCACATTTCCTTGAAATTGGCTTTGTTAACAGCATACAAAGACACTCTACTTACGTTGTTCTTTGAATTTTTTGAAATGAGATGTTCTATGAACAATAATAAAGAAAAAGTCCAAAAATCAACCAAAAATTGGTCGACTAGTCCTTAAAGGGTTAAAGTCAACCAAACTCAATTTGTACAATTGTCACTCACTCTTAATTTTGATTGGTAAACTCTGAAATTTTTAGATTTTGTTGTAAGAATTAAGGTAGATGTACTAGAGTGTGGTATAGAGTGCCCTAGTGAGTTCCACTTTGAAAATTCACAGAAATTAAATGACTTGTCCAAAAATTCTATTTTTTTTTTTGAAAATTCCTGATTTTCAGTTGCTAATACTGTAAAAATATTTTTTCTACAAAAATATCCCTTCAACTGTACTGAATTGCTTATTTTGACGGTTATGGATGTTCCTACCTTAGTTAATTTCCAAGAGGAGGAAGAGGAGGCGAATCTGTACCTCCAGGAACAATCACATCTGCAAAAGAAGTTGGCATTCGGTTGGAGAAATTGGAGCCTTGAGTCTTGAGAATCTCCTCCGCTGCCGCTGCGGAGGTCGCCACCACAGCCAGCTTGGGTCCCAACCATATGGACATGAGTGGCCCATAAGTCTTGGCTAGATTGGTAAAATCCCGTTGCGGGAATTTGCCCACCAAGTGCAAGGAACCGATGAAGGGAAGACCCCGTGGACCTGGAGGCAAGTTCTTGTATTTGCTGCTTGCAGTGCGCCACTTGGCCGCAAGCAGAAGAACCATGCCAAGCACCACCGCACTCACAACCTGCACAGACAGCACGATCGCCACATTCATGTGGTTGCACACAGTAACTAACTTAATTAAGTTGAGCAAATATTTGGAGATTCCATGGAAATCTGATCCACACATGTAGTGTCAACCTAGTTTGAGCAAATTTTTTTGAAGAACTCACTGCCGTATACGTAGAACCTCTCTTAGAGCAAGGTGTTGGGACTAACTAAGAGAGGTTTTTGCATGTCCGTGAGATACATTGAATGACCATTTACAGATGTCAACTTCCAACACTGACTATTTTTCAGAAAATGTTTTTTCAAATTGTCCCTACTTACAAACTCCAATATTGCAAGTTTGCACTAAGAGGGGGTGCACTACAAGAGGTTCTACCTGTGACTTGAGACTAAACTGATCAGTATAGTTCACTTGCAATAGTCTGTCTGTGGAGCATAGTTACTACTTTGAGAATTTGAAATTTTGAGACTAAACTGATCAGTATCCACACATTCACTCATATGGTTGCGCGTAGCTAGTGTAGATCTAATTTGAGCAGAGTTTTGCGACTTCACTGATAACTACATTATCTGTATGCAATCTGTGGAGCATAGTGAAATCGATGAGCTTTTGAGTAAGCATTTGAGACTAATTAAACTAGAACCCACTAACGCATTCATATGGTGGCACACAATCTCTAGATCGATGGAGCAAATATATTTTTGACGCTAAACTAATCTCAATACTCGAAAGGGAGATTGATCAAGATTGCACGAGATTGTTTGGAAAGCATGCAGAGAAGATAATTGAGAAGAGAAGTGAAGCGAAGCGTACACTCCAAGCTCCAGAAGGCATCATCGTGGTCACCATGGCGGAGAACACTGGAATGCACTGTAGTTGAAAAGCAAGTGACCGAGCAAGTGATCGAATCGGAGTTGAAGTAAGTTCAGTCACTCCGAATGATTCACAGACACAGTCTAACTTCAGATGATCTTACGAGTGCAAATGGCTGGCTAGCTACCAGTCCACTGATTGTCGCTCCAACAATCAATGCGAATCGACAATATGCAAATTCATGGTAAGGCCTGTTGGAGTGGCTCCCATTATATAGCGAGACTGAAGGTGCACGAACTTTCGTAGAATATCAATTGATAAGCATTAGATAACTGATAAGCCATGTTAGCTGTGAATTGGTTATGCGAAGACATAACTTTTGCATTTCCTCTCCAAATGATTCAAAATTCGTAGGCAAGGTACCTATACCTATTATACACATGGTCCAATTTTTGGGATTTAAGAAAAAAAGTTTTACTATATAATAATAGCCCTGACTACTATGTCACACTTGCCATTTTTAATTATTTTTAACAAAGTAACATCCAAAGAAACAAATTTGGAACTGAAATTTGGCTCAAATAGTCTTGTAGTACACTTTTAAAAACTTTTGGGTGGATTTTTTGGTGAATCACTATCTCCGTAAAGTTTTTGCAAGTGACCAATTTTTTAATTATTTATTTAAACTTTTCCCTATTTTTTATTAATTAAAACCTTGAAATATCTATTTTCTTGAGATTTTGCACTTTTCTAGTTCTCCTATCTAAAGATTTTTCTTACAAATTTACTTTGGTGGTTAACTTCACTTTAGAGGTATATACATTGTCCATATATATATATATATACATATAATATTTAAAAATTATTTTTCTAATTTTAAAGTACTTTAGAAAAATTCATGAATATTGTGACAAAATGCTACAAATAGTACATTCAAGTGTTTCTTGCAATCACCCTTCTATAAACCATCGGAAGCATGAATGTAATGGCTTTTTGGACATGTTTGTTCAATTCAAAGGCATGCTTCGAGTCATGAGTGTTATGCCTAGTGTGAGTAGGACTAGTGCTTTCTACATACTTACTTTAAAATTATGTATTTAATTCAATTTTAATTAAAAATTTTGGGAAAATCAATTACTAATAGCTTTGCCACTTCTTCTTGTGCCACAAATTTCTCGAAATGATCAACTCTAATGATTACCTAGGAGAGGCTTCTTTTTCATTAGCTACTCCATTTAAGAACCTCCTATTTTACTTCAAGTCTAGAAACAAGTTGGAGACATGTATCAAATTTCACTACTCTGTACAAGGTCTTTTGAAATTAGATTATGAGTTACTTTCTTTTTTGTTTATGTTTTTTTTGGTGTTTTATCATTTTTTATGAATTTCCAAAGTCATGATATTAACTGTTATTAATAATAGTGTTCCAAATTTCAACATTCATCCACATATTGGATAGAAATGATCACATTTATTACACACCACATATCTATAATTTTGTTTTCATTTACATTCTACAATCTAGCAATTTCATCCAAGATTTTTTTTTAATTTGAAGTTTATTGAGGATTTCATCCAAGAATTTACTATATATGTTCCAAACGCCTGTTCCCATTACTTTTGTCCAATTTGACGTCATATTGCCAACAGAAGACACGTTGTGAGCAGGGCTTTTTTTTTCATATTTGAAGAATATCTAAGTCATTCCTTGGTGCAGTATGTCCCATAGAAAGTATGATTCACTTGAATTCATGAGTTTGCAATTTTGCATCATTCTGTTCTGTACCACAGGTGCCCCAACTTACGCAACCATGTCAAGCAACAAAAGGTGGGAGCACTCATTACTGTCCATTTAACAAGAAATCCAATATTAATATTTGGAGGCACCTTTTTTTAGAAAAAAAATGTTTTTTACAGTACGGGCAATGAAAATTCATGAATTTTCTATGAATAAAAAAAGAATATTTGAATACGGCATTTAATTTCAAGGAAGTTTTAAAGTCAAACTTCCTTGGACACCCTAAAGTAAGGTAGCCGACTTGAAAAGTGCCCCTTTAAGGCCTGCTCAGAGTTTTTGAGGGGTCTGAGATTACAAAAATAAATTTTGATAATTTTTCAAGAGAAGAGCAGTTGTAGTCGAATCGGATGCCATTAGATTTGTAATTTTCATAGCAGGTGAGAATTAGTAATGAATTTTTAAAGAAACTTGGCATAACCGCCTACTTGCAATTGTAGGCTGCGCAGAGAGTGTACATACAGAATTAAAAAAGAGATAAGGCCTATATCGAAAAGCAGTAGTATGACATGTGGGAAGCGCTTGTCAAGGTTTCAAAATGCTCCCCCTGCTAAAACTAAAACAAACCCTAAACGATGTGCTAACAAGTCACGTATAAATTAGAAAACAACAAGGTGAGGAAATCCACGCCCCATTAGTTTGTTTGTTTGTTTTTTATTTTTTATACATGTTGCAAATATCTGAAAACTAATCTCCTGAGCTTCTTATTCTATCCGTCAGTGATCTATTAACCCTAGACCGCCCAAGGTTCAACCAGGCTTAAAAGCTGCTTGCCTTTGCAAGTCTGAAGAGTCAAAATTAGAGTAAGTTATGAAGATCTTAACCGTACAATATTGTAGTGTGCATGTTGTAGATGGTGTGGAATAAATTTGGGGTCGTTTGACCATATAGATTGAAAGATTATAATGTTTTAGTGTTAAAAAAAGGTGCTGAAATTTTCTTAAAAACACATTTGGAGGTGAAATTTGATTTCTAAATCTACTCAAATGACAAAACTTTAAGCTCTAAAGTGATTCAAAACTAAAAGATAAAAAATTTGGTGAGAAAAAACATCACACAAATGAATCACTGTGTCTGCAAAATGGATTTGAAATGTTAAAAAACAGTGAAAAAAGTAGCAAAAAATCACATCTATGATTGAAACTCCTTCTACTAAAATGCTTCTCAGTCACTCAAATCCTCTTTGATTGACATGAAATTTTGAGCACAAGAACTAGACAAGTATGTGCAACTTCTCCAACAAGAATGTTTGAAAAAGAATCATGTATGGAGAAGTTATGAGTCGCCAAAGTTCACTGAATTGCAAAAATGTCTGGATTTTAAACTTCGAATTGCTCCCAAGCATTCAAAACAACTTGGATTTCCATGAAAATATTACCACAATAACTAAACCTTAAGGGGAACAAAACCCAACAAATTTTACTGAAAACGAACATTTTATGAAAAAGATACAAGCCCTCAAAGTTGCAGTCATTACAGTGTAGTGTGATGAACCCAAATTGAACCTGTGAACTTTGAATGACTCTCACAAACTCAATATGTCTTGGATTGATCTGAAATTTTTACCATAACAACTAGACTAGCATGCACAACTTTCCCAACAATTTTTATTGAATCCAGACATTGGATGCAAACGTTATAGCGCTTCAAAGTTGATTGCCAGTATGTGTGAGGACACATTTCGTCTACTTGGGCGGTCTAGGGTTAAGGTAGGTACACCCAAAAGCGCCAGTTTCTTATACTGTGCCTAGTTCCTGTTATTATGTTGTTCAGATTTTTTTTACAGTCTTGTTGGTGAGTGAAAGCATGTTCCAACGCACCAAAGAACAGTGGATTTGGATACCGTATGCAAAAGTTATTAACAGTCAAAGTGTGTTTCTGAAAGCGCCATCTACAGTCTGGGTACATGACTGATTTTGAAAATCTATGCACGCTGTACAGAGCGCTTTAAGGTCAGGTGCCATTTTGGGTGTACCTACCTTAGTGGACCCCTATGATGTTCAAATCCGCTCTGTTGTCATCAAATAACTATTCACACTACATTATAGATCCATTTAACAACTGAACAATATCGATTTAGCTACATTTTATAGGGGCGGTTCTAAGAAGCAGGTCTCTTTTCAAGCCAGCTACCATATACTCTACTAGAGCTGCGAAAGTTTTAATACGAAAAATATATAAAAATATATAAAAATCAACACCTACCAACTACAAATAAGCACAAGGAACAATTTCATTGTACTTTTTGGAATAGTTTAATACTTAAAGGATCAAACCACAATTAAGTATAAGGAACAATTTCATGGTACTTTTCGAGACACTTTAACACCTAAAGGCCGACCAAAGTGCCTTTTGGAGCAACATAAAAAGTTTGGGCAAGTACATGTGACTAGAGATTTTCATGTTTTTGGACCAAACTTTAATACAAGATGTGGATGAAGAATATTTTTAAAGCCCAACAACTTTCGTGACTTTTGACTACATGGTTAAAAAATTATTGCATGATATGTTGTTTATTTCTCAACTTGGACAATTTAGGCAAATCAGGAAAAATATATTTTTTTGGAATCAAAAATTTGAAATTGATTTTATATATATATGAAAAGCTTCGAATCATTCCATTTAGATCAATGAATCAAAAGTTAAAAAGAGTTTTAGATTGCGGGTAGTTATGGATTCTCTACTCTAAAATAAACTTTGAAGTCCTTTATTTTATTCAATTTTTAATATTTTTGGAAAAATAAATAAAAACATTGGGTGTATATTGTTTATTATAGCATTTGAACCATTGGGATTGACAAGTTTCAATTTCACAAATAACTTCTTAACAATTTAGTATTTTGAATCATTCTCTACTTCTTTTTATTTACTATTTTTTTCCTATATGTTGTACAATTCCAAATGATTTGAAATTTTTGAAGGATGTAGCCAAATTGCCTTGAAGAATGAATCCAAAGAAGCACTACCATTTTGTATTTTTTTCATCTAAATGTGAGCTTGTAAAGTGTAGCTGCCCAATTTGTTGCGTAGATAAAAATAAAATTTTGGTCAATTCAAATGCTCATATCTTATAATACACACTATAGAAATTTTTGAAATTTTTTCCTTGTCTTTTCAAACCAGCATACTACAAGATCCTATAGTTACATGTGTCTAAAATCAACATTTTTCAAATACTTTGTATATGTGTTAGAAATGGCAGTTTTGGAGGGTTTTTTTGGTGAAAACATAGTTAAGGAACTTTAGAGGTTCAAGGGAGTGTATAGTGAGGCAATGACGTAAGGTAGAAGCACCTAAATGGAACACTTACCCTAGATCTCTTGATCTTGAAGATGCATAGAGAAAAAAAATGATGTGCATATGTTAAGAAAACTTCTTGGAAGAGTGACAACTTTGTGGAACCTCACTTATCTACTTTAGAACCGCACATGTCTTCTTTGAGGTCACTTGCACTTGGATTTAGATTCTTTTCTAGATGTTCATGAATGACTAGTTTTCTATTTCAATGCTCCCACTTTACAAAATTCATAAACTAAGAGTCATAAGTATATTACATAGGAGTGGAGGTAGACTCTCACTAAGTGCACTCAATAATTTTTTATTTGTAAGCATCTCTATCTCTATCTCTATCTATATAAGTGAACAAAAGGAGACACTACAACAAAAAACATCATTTTTCATTATAAAAATCCAAACCTCTCTATCTTCTCATTCATTGGAGGCTAAAAATGATCCAATGTCAGAAGTCAAATCAACCTTTGCCAACTTTTGTCATTTCTAACTTTTTTCACTCACACATTTTGTTACTATTTCAAGGAATAGAAAGCAATAGGGTTTGCAATAGTTTGTAAGGTATGTACATACACAATCAACTATGCCCAAACTGCACCTCGTTACAGTTAGATAACCTAAAAGTATAAGCAAAACACTCTTGACATTGATTCAACAATGCCTAACTTGTCCCATGTATTGCATGCTTGTGAATTCTCATTGTTGGAAGCAAAACTAGGGATAAAACTCAAATTAAAGAAACTATATTATTATGGCCCAAAAAGAAGTTTGAACCCATTCAAGCAAAACCACACTAATTTTCTATCAAAAATTATAATTTTTGTGAATTTCTAAAGTGATCTACATTCAAATTACAAAAGCGCTTTTAGAGTGTAGTCATGAATATCCTATGAAATATCAATACTCCATAAGCTCCAAAATGCTTTATTATTGTCACCATGACTACAAAAATTGATGGTTAGGCTTCCACAATTTGAATGGAAGTGTGCAAGTGATGTTATATTATAGTGAGTAAATTATATAGCAAATGAGCAACAAAAGGTGGCTCCAATGCCCTACACATTATATATTTACACATTACATATTCACCCTTTAGGTACAAAAGTTACTATAAGTTTATAAGAATATAATGTATTACTTGGGATCAAAATCGATCTCACCCCGTGCACACTATATGTCATTTGTAAGTGAATAGGCAAACAAAAGGAGTGCAATATATACAATTGTACATCTACATTGCACAAAATGTGAAACTGATATTTTGGGGGAAAAAATGTAAAAGAACCTTAGATAAGGACGAGAAAATGCCAATTATCATAATTGTTTGGTCTTTGAAGCACATTTACTACATGAAAAGTTGAAATAATGAAGGATTAAATGCATGCATAGATTTTAAATATTCTTTACATTTATAACCTTAAACTTTAGACTAAAATTGGTACTTGCAAAGAAAATTCTAGCTTTTTGAAGCAAGGTAGAACTAATCATTCCCAACTAGTACCCCACAGCCAACTTGTAGATTGACATATTTCCAACCAAGGCTAGAATGTTTTTTTTTCTCCTTTTCAAAGTTGGGACTAAAAGTTCATGACACATGTCCCGAAGAAGTGTACAAGAAAGTAAGAAGTAGTGAGTGGGAAAGTAGTTTGATTTTTTTGATGAATTTTCAATGTGTTGATTGATTGTAGATGTATCTAATATTGTTCCTATATTTTTAATTCTCAGAGAGTGTACAATGTATAGTTACATCCAATAATCTTACAAATTGTCCACAGTGTCATTCATAGAATTTTGAATAATTTAAAATACAATTGACATTTTTTGTCTTGCATAATTAACATTCAATTCCTTTACAATCCCAATAAAGTATTCTAAACCAATTTTAGTATCAGAAAAGCAAATTTTCATTTTATGTGAAATTATGAATTGTTTTATTGAGTATTCATGATTTTACATGATAAATTTTGATTGAAAAAATTGGAAATGACTTATTTAAATTTGATTGCATACATATATAGGAAAAATTCATACACATATCTTTTCTTCAACAAGCATCTTTAAGAAAATTTCAAAAAACTTGAAAAGGTGGGGAGGGCATTCCATTGTATTATTCCTTTGGGGCAACCGACTTTGTCTCAATAATTTATTTTTTAATTTATTTTTGAAATTTTCTCAAGCACTAGTCACTTTCTCTTAACTTCTATAAACCTAAGGCCTTTTGGGGTCAAAAATTTCTCAAAATTTTCATTTCTAATGCAAAAAGTAAATAAAATTTTGAATATTTCTTTTGCATATCTAGCCATAAGATCTTGCACTAGTCTACTATAAAAATGCATGGTGTAATTTTGAGAAACTTTGATTAAGTAGATTGCAAGATACTTGCATTCAAAGTGAAGAAATCTTGTTTTTTGGCATCATAGCAAACTTGTTCAAGAGATTTTGAATCTTCTAAATTTCTAAATTTTGTACTATAGATTTTGAATTTCATTTTTATTATCATGAAAAATTAAATTGAGAATATAAAAAAATTTAAAGTTAAGAAATTCATTTTTTTTTAATTTATTAAGTAGAAGATGGTACATGATAGACGAAAAAAACAAATAATCAATAGCTCTAAGTTGGAATTAAAATATTTTAGTTTCAATGGTGAGATTGTTCTAACAATAAAAATAACCCTATGGAATTTTTTATTTTGAAAAATTAGAAAAATGAAAAATTGAGCTCAAGGACAAATAATATGTACTATTTATTTTAAAAATATGCTCTAATTTGCTTCAAAATAAGGTACTTACGTATCTCAAATATTCCAATTGCAATAAATCATAGTTTTCTATGTAGACAAAAACAAAATTTGTAAGAAATAAATTTTTAAGAGAAATTATTTTAAATTTTAGTGGATCTGTTTTTCTACTCACTAAGCTCAATTCAAGGTTTTGTAGTATTACCTTTTCTTCTAGGCACCAATTGATATAATATTTGAATTCCTAGAAAGCTCATAAGTTTCTCAATATTTTGTGAAAATTTCAATAGTCTTATAAAAATTTGAGCTCATAGATATTTCCATAAATTCATTTTGTTCTCCAAGGGACAATTGGGCTTTAGGGCATTCTTACTATAGATGCTTTTTATCCCTATATGGATGTATTTCATTTGGATTTCAAGGAGATCCCCCCTCCAAGGCTCTACTATCATGCCCCTATATCCTTGAGGTGCGCAAAGTGCATTAGTAAGCAAGGGCAAATCTTAGGGGTGACTTCTCAAGCCTTGTAATAGACTAAAATGGGGGTAATGAAAGACTTTTACTCAAACAAGGTGCAATAGCACCCTAGATGTAAAAATTTTAGATATATGTCATACATTCTTGGAAAGGTCTTGAATAGGTGCTTCTAATTGTCTAAAGCATGCATGATTTGGACTTGTGATTTGAAAGTTATGGGTCCAAAGTTGATTGTGTTCTAGTGGTGCCGGGACACTTGAGGGCTAGGTGTGAAGGGTTCTTAATGAATCCCACAAGGAAGCATGTAGTATATCATTAGAAAGTTGCAAATACAAGGAATCTAGAATGCCAAGAATTATGAGGTTTAAAGACATGAGTAAAGAATTATGACAAAAAAAAAGAGCCATGGTGAATGCGTGATGCCTCCCGTAGTGAACCCGAATCTTTGGAGGGCATACCTTTGTGAGAACTTGTCCAAATGGGATGAATGAAAAGCCTACAACATCTACTTATTGTGTAGATGTCTGAAATGGACTTGCATATGGATTTAGAGCTTTGAGTGGAAAGTTTTGTTGTTTGGAAGTTCAAGAGTCCAAATGGTGAGGTAACTTAGTTGGCGTTTTGGGTTGAAAACAGGTGATCTTCCAAAACTCAAGGGTGTTTGGGGTAATCTTTTATTATATAAGTGGGGGGCTACCGAAGATCACAGAGAATACTATAGAAAGGTTGGTCTTCCTCCTCTCTCCCTCTTCTCTCTCTCTCTTAGAGCCTTGGTGAGTCCTAGTGATTCAAGGTTGGTAATGCAAATTCACCACCACTCTAAGGTACCATAAGACAATAGTGTAGGTGTCCCATTAGAGAAAATTTTGGGCCAATATAGGGTTGGTCTAGAGTGACATGAAAAACTATTTCAAGAAGATTGCAAAGCCCAAAGAATATGTCAAAATTTTGTAGTTACATGAGGTGAATTTTGCAAACTTGTCAAACTACAATAAACAAGGGCAAGACAAGGTAGTTGTACATAATGCCAAGCAATGGAATATATGACTTTCAATTAGCATGCTAGACCAATGTTGTGACTTTCATGCCACATAATTATTTTTGTGTCACATTCAATTTGATGTCATTTAGTCATTTGTGTATTAATGAGGGTGGAAAGAAAAGCTCTTTATACAAATAGGTTGGTGGTAGGTAAGAACAACCCATGTGAAATATGTGAATTAAGACTAAAAGGAACTTCACCGCACATGGTCAAGTGAAAATGCAAGAATTGTGCTAAAAGTCAAAATTCAAACTTCATTTGTGTATGGTAGAATTTTTTTTCAAAAAACTTCAAACTAAAAAAAGTTGAAAAATCAACTTGAGTTTCATCTCCGAAAATCTGTTTGAGATTTTGACACTCTACTTAAAAGTTATAGACAAATTTCATAGAGGATGTTTGAAAATGTCAAAAAATGTTCCTTTGGCCCTGTAGAATGCTTAATTACTCTAAATTTTTGATTTTTTGAAGTAAAATTTGAGGAATGTTTGGGTTAATTTTGTGTGTTTGGATGGTTTTATGGTATGTTTTGTGTATGTTTTCCAATTTGGAGTGTTTTATTTGGTGTAAATGTTTGGATGAATAATGGAATGTTGTGGAATGACAAGAGTTAATTTACTAAGTCAGAAGTTCAAGTGCCTAGTTGGGAGTAGTTATGGGTTTTTCTGATAGGTTATGTATGAAAGTATGGGCAGCTTTGCCAAATGGGTTGTGTTTCATGTCAAGTTGGATTAAATTGGGGTTAGCTAGACTTAGTGTTTCCAAATGGGTAGTTAACAAAGGAAGTTGCCAAATGGGTGGAGTTGTAACCGCTTGGGTGCTTTCCTATTTGGTCTAGTTTGATTGTCATTTTTCTTCACCCACTTGGAGAAAGCTCAGTGAGAGTCCTAGCCCAAGTTGGCTATGTAATTTCTTTTTGTTGTTATTTTGTTTGTGTGCGAGTAGGAATGAATTTGTGGAAGTTTGAAGGAGCATGATGTTATGTTTGTGCCTAAATGATGGAGATTCAGTGAGATGGCATGGTGATATAGTGATTGAGTGTAGAATGCTAAATTGGAGAAATTGTGAAATTTAAGTGATGGATAATGAGTGAGTTAAATGCAAAACTTATTTGTAATGGTGATGTGTCACCAATTAAAAAATTAATAAAAAAATAAGAAGAGAAATTACACACCAATTTGTATAAATGTATGTACCTGATGTGGTGAAATTAAGTTATGAAATATAAGAGTGCAAAATTTGTAAGCCTCATTGAATTTAGTGTGTCGTTGTAGTAATGTTTTTGGTGATAGAGTTTCAAATTGGATTAATCTATTAGCATAGATTTCCTACTTGACCATCTCCCTTGGAACGAACTTATTATACTAATAGGGTAATTTTCGAATAGGTCATTATCCTTCTTCAATAGGCCCCCTCTTTGAAAAGTGTCAGTCAAGAAAACTTGAAATTTGCAAAAGCACTTAGCTTAAGTATTATGTTTTATTCTTTTATTCAAATATTTAAAATTAAAAAATTCTATATAATAAAGTTTCTCCTAATATTTTATTGAACATTGATTTAAATTTTTTCATATGCAAAAATTTGATGATATTGTAATAAATGCTAAAAAACATGAAAATTTTCCATAGAATTATATTATAGTGTAAAACATCATGGAGTATATATTTTTGTTGTTTCCTTTTTCTTCAATTGGCTAACTATTTCAACATACTTTTTTTTACCATTGTAGCTGGTTTGTTGCATCCAAATCCATGGCATTTTGACATGTCTAATCCCCATGCTTTGTCAGCACCTATGAAATGATAAAAAAATGATCTTTGAATATTTCTTTCCATCTACTATCAATAATAAAACCCTAAGAAACAAGTGATTGAAAAACTTGCCTCTAAAAATGTAATAAAGGCAACAAAATGTCCTACAATTGAAGAAATACTTAAAATCATGTTTGCACATGCTTTCTTATCATGAAACAATGTTGAAGTCATTGGTGTATTACAAGATAGAAAAAGATTGCACAAATTTGGACATTTATAGAAATGTACACATTCCTTGCCTACATAGTAGGCAACTCTAAAAAAAACACGACAACTCCATTACAACTATAATTTGTAGCTACAATATTCCATTGCAAATTATTTTGACTACAATGTTCTACCTATGATAGTTTTCTATGTCTCCTATTTTTTTTGCATGGTCTTTTAAGTTTAAAACTTTGATGTTCATTGAAACCTAATTAGCATAAGTATATTAACTTCTTTCTTCTTTGCAAATCTTACAGAAAACCTTTTCTAACTCCCTATTAAATTTAACGTAATAAAACAAATCAAACTAAACATTCTTCCATTGTACATGGCATGGTCTTGACCTTGTTAGATTCCACAGTTTTTGTATTTCAATGATAGTGAAACACTTTCTCGTGGCAGTTTCAATGTTCCCATAGTTTGGGAACTTGTAATCTTCCAAAGGCTCCAAATCTCATCTAATGCCATGTACCTAATCAAAGTAGAAAATGTCAATATCCATGCTATTTGTACACCTCTTCTTGATTAGCTCATCATCATTTGACAAATCAACAACATCAATGTCCTCATCCCACGTTGTTTTCCCTTGACACCAACATTGTGCACAAAGTGTTAAAGGAAGAAAGGAACTTGCACAAATTGCGCACACAACCTAGGGTCAACTACACAACTCATACTCATTGTAGGGATTAATTAATGCATCTCTACTACAATATGACAACAAAGAAGGGGTACCCCAGAAGTTTGTTCCAACAACAAGTCTTCCACCTCTAGATAATGATCCCATTGGAGGAGGACTACAATCACTCACAATTGCGATGACAAATTGAATGAGCATGCAATTTTTATGCTAAAAACTCAATTGCATTCAACACTAAAAGCTGGTGCAAACTCATTAGTTGTAAGGTAACTTCACTGCTAGCTATAGGTGGCCTCCATGACCAGCCTTATAGCCAACCTGACCCATCCAAGGACCCATCTTTTGTAGTCCATGATGTTTGACTGGTTTACGCCTATTTATCACTAATTTGTGAGCAGCTCGTGCAAATGTAAACTTAGTGTATTAAGAAAAGACTATTATCTACACAATCATGGCAAGAAATACTCATCATTCTTTATCTAACTTACATAGCAAACTAAATCCTAAACAAGCTCAAATAACAAACCATACATCTTCAACAAACCTCAAAACATTCTAAGTTCAAATTATCACTTTGAGAATGGGCCCTCTCTCAATTGAAATTACAAATATATATTGCCATTTAAGTTTGGTTGTTGAAAAGATGTTGCACATTGATGATCAATAAAAGCCTTCAATCTTCTTGTTGCTTCTTTTTTACTGTTTCAATGTCAAGAAAGTAAGCATTGGAAGAGCACCTTCAATTGAGTTGAGGGATATTTTGGAGTCATCGTTGAAGAGTGATTTCATTCAAAAACTGTAATTATAACAATCTGAGATGGAATCAGAAGCAAATGAAATACCTCATAACACTACTAGAAAATGGTGACCGAATCAACAAAAAGCTAACAATTATTTGTTGCTTTGGGTACTGCATTGACCGTGCCAACAATTTTTCCATTTTTTGTGTTCAATGTGTTAAGATGGCTAACACTTCCTTGTTGATTTTGGTACTACATGCTCCACTTAACAGAACTTATTCTGATTCTTCAGATTTGGAGAATAATGAAAGTTCATTTGACACATCTTTCCCAAAAACATGTTGTTCAATGGATTCTCAACATTAAATATTAAATGTTCTGTACTCCTTGCTAATTTTTTGGTCCACTTCAAAACATCTCTTGCCTAAATTCTAAAGCACAACATTGATCAATATACCAACAATATAAAGAAATAGTCATTTATTCAGTTTCTGCTATACTTTACAAAAACAGGAGGGCACCACAAATGAACTTTTAGGAAATACAAATCAGTCTACTAGAGTCCACTCCTGGTGCAGTCATGAGGACAGGCATCTCCACAGTATGTGCATGACGGTCTTCCATGAAATTAGCATTGCCTCCACATAATCCACTGAAACTGAATGACCTAGATCCTTACGCATCAGAAAGGAAAATCAATGCTTATCCCTCCTCTCTACAAGCACTGCACTACCTTGCCTGTAACACATGCCAAACACAGGATTCAAACAATATGCTCCTGTTTGAATCAAAAAAAAAAACACTGCCCTTCGAACCTAAGGGACTTCCAGAAAACAAAAATAGTTCTTACCCTCTGTTCTTCCTGTAGATTTCCCAAAATGAACTGCAGCTTTACATAGCAATGAAGGTTTCAAATGAATAACTTCAACACCTTTCCATTTCAATTTGTGGAAATTCAATGACAACCTCAACTCCACGTCTGCAAATTGGAAGATGATGAACACTGCCCTCCAGAGAAGTACTCTGTTCCATTTTCATTTTTCTTTAAACATGAACAACACTCTGTCATTAAAACCCATTGCACTCTCACTAACTCCCTTTCACTGCTGTTTTCTGCAATTCTCTGTGAGTAATACAGGTACACTGATGGTTCCACGATAATAAAGAATCAGTAACTTCTTCTACTCATATTGCTTTGCACTTATTTCCCAAAGAAGGGAGCATGTGGAGTCATTACAGGCTCTTACAAAATAGGTACTCCTACCTTCAATAATTTAATACCAGAACACTTCACCTTTCTTTACAAATCATCTCCCTCCCATTCTCCTCTGTTGTGTCCTCAGCGCTCCAATTCGCAAATCCAACTGCCATCCTCCTTTGCACTATGAACACATAAACAACCATTCAGAAAACGGTTTATAGACTATCTTATTACACCTCTGTACCACAATTCGTTCTTCATTACAAGTCATTCTCCTCTCTTCTTCTACTGGAAATTCATCCTGTCATGACACCCATCCATGTATGAAAAATTGAGGTATAAGGCGCTTAAAAGGAGGGGATCATTCTAAAATGGTGCCCTACATTACATGCACAGTACGTGTACATCTGTCTCTTTCATAGACTTCCGCAATGTACTGACAATGTTAATTTCAGAGGACTAGTGCACCATTTCAGAGACTTATGCCTTCTCTACTTCAAATTCTGAGAACTAATTCCACAGAGCTCATAAAAATATGAAACAACTTCAATGACATGTCAATTCCACCTGCCTTTCAAGGAAATTTTATTGATAAGTATTTGTAGAATTTCTACCTCCCTGATATTCTGTTTCAGCCATTACATGACCCATGGTCCATTACAGGACCCCTTACTTTATACTACCATTTCCAATTTCCTTTCACTCCTACCAACATGTAAGGAACGAGGATTGAAAAAAACCAAGGCTCCAAAACCGCTTAGGCCCCAAAACCGTCCACCTTTGAAGATGTTCATCATTTTCACATTCAGCTTTATAATCTTAACAAGAATTTAAAAGCTGTTTACATTTTTGGGTGGGTTCGGTTATGGAGCAATTTCCCATACTGACTTCTGAAATTCATCACTACTATCGCTAAGCTCCATAAAATATGAGAGGCCTCGGGTTAAAGGACTACTCTACTTCTCTTTCAAGAGATATTCATGGAAAATTATTTGAAGAAGTTTTACCTCCTGAAAATTAAGTTCCAGCCCTTATACGGTTCGACGGGTTCGTTGAAGGACCTCCTTCTGTAATTCATTGAAATTCCTTACTTTCGTCTTATCTTCCTTTCTTCCTACTCTTGATTTCAATTTCTCCTAACCCCCTTCCCTTCTCAGTAGTCCTACTTATTGCATAGCATCCCCTTCACTACCATGAACAGATTACAGTGGAAACACCCAAAACCGTCCATTTAAGGAATTCAGCATAGTTGGAGGGAGATTTTCCTAAAATTGATATTTTTCTAGTATTAGCGAGTGAAAATTATGAATATTAAAAAAAAGAAATAAATTTTCTGGGCATTGTATGTAATTTCTATGTTTTTTTGAAGTGATGGGTGCCTAGACCACTGAAAGTGTCCAGTAGGTGCACCCAAAACTGAACCCTGCGAAAATCTGCCCTGAGCCAACCAGATTTTTTTAAATGCCCTTCACCTGTGTCAACAAATTATTTTCGCACATGTGTCAAACACATTAACTACACTCTAGGGACATATTTGAGTGACTCTACACTCCACTGCAAGGTACAGCGACGGGAATGGGTGTTTCTCCCTTCAAGAGCACAGGTCAATCTACATATTCCATAGGAAACTCTCTTGTTCCCTCAAATTACTCTAGTAGGAAAAACAAGCACTCTGCCTGCATGGTTGAGAAGGTTAACTTCCAAACCTGAAAAATTGCGGAGCTCCACATCCCTTGTAACAATAGTAAGCCATAACGAACGTGGAGAATTCCTGCTGCCTTCGTTGTCTTCAATACAATCTGCTTCCATGCAACAAACATTTCAAATCTGAATGCACATCCAGTCACTCCCTTCTCCCATTTCATTACTATTCCAGTAGACTTAAATCCCTGTGGTATACGACAAGCATTGACCTCATTCATGGAACTAAGCTGCTGTTACCACTACTTCTGTTAGACTTCACTCTCTAGACTTCCATATACCACTTGCTCCATCATCAGATGCCTTCAATACAAATAGTTCATTCATGTATATTCCCCTTCAGTGCCGACCATAATATGTCTAGTGTATTTTAGTTAATTTCCAGTATAAAACATGCTTCCCTCAACTTCTATAACATTTCCCAAAAGTATCTATTAAATAATTTTGTGATTTCCTCCTAATCTTCTCTGCTCAATCATGCCCTTCATCAAAGCCTGACCTATACTTTGAAAATTCCTTAAATTACAATCAATTAAAACAGAAACATCTAATTAACCTTACGTTCAAACTTCTTTACCTGCGCATTCTGAACATCACTTACACTGACTACTAACATGACCAAGTCCTCCATGTCTGCATCCTTTTTTACTATTCCTCTTCTGATGACTCTCCCAGATCTCGATCGAATGTCATGGGATCATCTTCAAACATTTCATTCCGCAAGTCCTCCACTTCAATGTCTCTGCCTTCTTGTATGTCATTCTCATAATTCTCTGTGACATTTGCTGACGCTCGAAATCCTTCAAAATCTGAATCTCGCCCCATTGCAAACATCTGTGGCTCCTCCTCCTCCTCTGAATTTCCAATTTCAATCCTCCGTCCTCTCACTTCGGTTCGGAGCACCACTTTCCAACCTGCCTCATCTTCATCATCAGAAAAGAAAACCTGCTGACAATGAATAGGGAAGGCAAATGATTCGTACCCGAATGGCACAAGTGTCCTGAAATTTGCCATCGTGAAGCCCCACTCATCTTTTTTCACAATAGCATTTCTGCCTCTGTAGTTTGCTTTCACAAATTCGCATACCAGCAACACTACGCAATGTCTCCCGTAGTCCAGTTCCACTATTTCTTGAATTTGACCTATGTATTCTAGGTCCTCGTTCAATACATTTTGGTCTCGCCTTCCTGATCGACATGGTTGTCGAAAAATTGCAGCTACACCTGAGTCACAAGTACTTGTACTCCTCTGCTCCGCACTCTTCACTCGAAAGTGGTAACCATATGCATACATACTCTTAAACTTCTTTGCTTGCAAAGAAGGTAACTTTGATGAGTCCTCTACATCCTGTTCAATGACAAGTCCTTCTTCAATTCCCTTTGCTACTTTTGCTTCCAGCCATTTCGGAAATGCGGGAATTTCCTCCATCCCTGCTGGAAACGGTGCCCCTCTTCGGCCACCTCTATGAGGATGTGCCCTCCTGAATGCTGTTCGATCAATGGTCCTCTGTTGACAAAGTGCCTCATATCTCCTACAAGCCATACCCCAATCCATCCCTAATTATTTCTCCAGAAAAACATAGCACACAACATAATTAAGAAATCTTGGACAACAGAATTCAATCATTTCCCTCCCTCCAAAATTCTTTCACGACAACCACACTCATGAACTCCTCCTCCTATTGAAAACATCTGTGACCTCCCCCTCGAAATTCAAGTCTCCATCCCATAGGGCAGCTCTTCTCCTACCAACAGCCTTTATTCATTCATGCCCCCATTCCTGCACCATATCCTCAAAATCACAAAGTGAAGACCAAGAGCATCAAACTCTTCCCAGTTACTCATTTTGCCTTTGGTCAGCTTACTTTTCTAGTCAACATAATCACTTTGAACACAGTTAATAGACACGTACCACATGCTCTCAGCAAACGTGGCTTAATTCCTTTCATATGGAGGTAAGGAACATCAATTCACTCTATACTGGGACTATGCACCTTCTATATGACCTTCACATCTCAGATCTCATTCAACATATTTGTTTAACACCGAAAACAATATTCAAATTTCTGCTTGTTATTTCCATGTATGTGCACCTCTCCCTCTGTGTTATTCAAATTCAGAAAATGGGGACTACACACCTCTAATGTTCTTCAACTTTTTTTTTCCAAACAGCATTGACTGACTGCATAGTAATGTAACTTCACACTACTGTGATTCTATATCAATTCTGTCTAAAGAGGGATATGACCAATGCAAAGCTTCTGCTTCACTTCTTCTGTTACTAACTTCATTTCCTTTCATTTTCAGGACCGCAGAAAATTCCATTTTTTCATAAAAAACCCATTGTGTACTAACTTTTCCCACTTGCTCACATCAGTGTTCCTCAATAATGAAGATAATTCAAGTTCCATTTTCCGGAATCTTCTGGTGCACTATAATTACAGTAGCCCACATGACATCAAGAGTTACCAGAAGTCACACATTATGCCCCCATACATATCTCCTCCATGAAGGTCCTCACACATTCGCCTTCTTCCTATAAATTCTCGCTTTGACTTGACCATTGAGAAAGTGACTTCCAAACATGGTTTTCATTTTTCATGACAACTCATTCTCACTTACCTGATCTCATCGAGAAATTGACAACAACTTCTTCAGTGAAAACCTATTCTTGATGTGCATACTCAATAATTACAGGCGTACACTGTAATTTTAATCTTCTTCTCCAATTTTAAAATTAAGACAATCAGAAGAAAAAATGGATTACCAAACAAGAGAATTAAAACAACACTCTGCCTATTCATTATTCCTCTCCACTTCCACCTAAAAAGTTCTCATTTCCAGTAAGGTACTGTGACATTAGGCAGCCTCACAATTTACAAACTTCAGTATCCATAAAACTTACGAAAATATGTGTTACCACTATTATTTCCTCCTTCTGCCTTTCTGAAACAGTTCAGGAGTCCTTGATCAAAAAGGAGCATGTCCAGAATCACTGCAATGATTATTTTTCAGAAAAACAATTCCACATATAAACCTTTACTTCTTTTTGGATGTCAGTAAAACTTCGAAGAAGCTGGTTATGTTATTACGTAATCCCTCCCTCTACCACATTACTTTTCCACATTGTCATCATCCCTTTCAATGAACATCTTATCACATCCAAATTCAGAAACTTCTTTAGTATCCTCACCAGTTACACAGAACATGGTTGCACCCCAAAACAGAAGTCAGCAATACTGTGCCTACATTTTTTATTAAATAATTATGGATTTACTGATTCTCCTCATGGAAAGTGAAAGCCCTGTCCTATTCACCTGAAAACAAAACCTTCATGTAGAACATGTGAAAACTATGAAGGGATTAGACCTGAACGGCAAACCATACTCAACAGCTACACAGAAGTGATTATGAAAATAATCATCAACTGCTACAGGTCCTTTTAGGTAGGCTGCACTACTGGGTGCATCCAACTCAATTAACATTACCCATGTGCTACAGTGGACTGACCCACTGTAATGCCATCCTCTTATTATGGAATGGTCACTTACAGTAGTAACTCCTACAATCCCCACATGTAAGAATACAAAAATCAATTTTCAGTCAGAATATACCGTCCACTTCATCAGTTCCCATTTCAAGGACACCTTCATTTCAAGAACACATTGGTTTACTTTCAAATTCCCAGAAAGTGGACAAACTAACTTATTTCATCAAAACCAAATTCACAGTGCTCCTGACATTAGCTGCATAAACTTGGTAAAACTACCTCATCAGATACATCAAATTAAACATTTCAAGAACTACAATTCATTCATATGATTTAGTGACACTTCATTTTCATTCACTTATAAATTCATCCAAATATTTTGGTTCCCCTTTTCAACAAGAACAATCAAGAAACTCACCTCCGGTATGGCTCTATATGGGCTGCATTGTCCAGCACGAATTCATGCATAGCTGCCCTCAATTCCTCTGATAACAACTTCGACTTCCCTTTTCCCTCCAAGATTTCATCCACCATCGTCGGTTCCTCCTGGTCATCCCAAACTCTCCGTGACATTAAATTGTACTGAGACATATACTCGGTGATGAATCCCAATGCCTCCTCTGTTTGATAACCTTGGGCAATGCTGCCTTCCGGTTTAGCCAAATTTCTGACATATCCTTTCAAATTCTTGAAATATCGTTCATATGGATACATCCATCTGGTATGAACCAGACCACATATGAAAAGTTCTTCGACTAAATGATGAGGCGTGTGGGACATTATGTCAAAAAAAGAAGGAGGCATCTCCTTCTCCAAAAGGCACATCGTCTCAGCTGAATCTGACTTCAACTGTTCTTCTTCATCCTGGTTTACGATTTTTGCACATATCTTTTAAAATACTCGACTCAATCGTATTATCGCCCCTGCCAAGAGTTTATTTGATATCTTTCTGTAGCACAAGGGCAAAATCTGTTGAAGTAGCACATGAAAGTCATGTGACTTCAGACCACTGAGTTTCCCCTTCGCAATCTTGGTATACAATGCTGATACATAATGTGTAGGTGTCCTCAGTTTCTGCAAAACTCGTAACACTTTAGCTTTATCCTCCGAAGTCAAAACATATGTGGCATGCGGCATGTGCAATTGGTCACGATTGGCGCCACGAAGTTGTACATGTAAATGTGGTCTTATACCACGTGCTTGCATGTCTGCTCTCACAGCCGGGGTATCTTTCTCGCCAAATGTAGTTTTCAATATATTTTCTGATAAGTTTTTCTCGCAATGCATGACATCCAAAACATGTCGTACTTGGTGATACTGCCATTGAAAACCACAATTTCATTAAAATCAATGAAACAACAGAAAACATAAAATTTCCGGATGTCAGAATAATTAACAAGTGCTAGAACTGTCCTTAATTACGTCCTCAGGGCAAGGGCACATTGCACTTGCACTTCATCATTACAAGAAAGTCCTAGCATTTGACTTCTGTTACACTTGTATGACATAAAACTTTCCAAAAGAATTTCCCATCTTCCTGTAGTCACAAAAAGAGTGACCTGCATATAAACATGTACATCTCTATCACATCAGAACTTCGAATATCAGTGTGAAAATCAAATCCCTCTAACAATTGCTATGCCAACATCAAAGTGAATTTAACATACTCCACGTCATCACCTTCAGTAATACTCTAGAGAGCATGACTTCTATATATTTTTCCTTATATAAACACCAACAACAAACTTGTAACACATGGAAATGAAGTTCTCTTTTTCTGCACAGGACCTAAACAACTATCACTCTAAATTTCAGTGCATCCTAATTTGAGGTCTGTTCCAATATACTTATTTAAACTCCTACCCCCTCTTCTTGAAAGAGTTTCTTTACCTCAAAATATTCATGTCCACCTCTTATGAACTTTCCATGTGCATAAAAACAACACAGACAACTCGAAAAATTACACTCCATTTCACATATTCAAGGAAACCCTTAAACAAGTGAACAGATTCAATTCCAAGTTGTTTATTTATATGCTTTCTGTTGTACTTCACCCAACAAACTAATGGAGATCGCAGAACAAATCCCCTTCAACGATATCTATTCATACAACTACTTTTCTAATCGTTCAGGAATTACTGGATAATGTCTCCGTACTCTGTGCTTAGTCTACCTAATATTCACAGACTGCCAATGCTACACTAATTATTTTACAAGCTTTGGACATAATTTCCTTTCCTTCACTGGAATCCATTTCTTCATAGCTCAGTAGCTTCTGCATTACAGATTCTATGAGATTTAGGTAAGCACTACTGTAAAATGACATTAATTGGTGGGGAATTGTTTTCCACTTATATCATTTGATGCCTTAAAATGATTGTGTTGGACCAAAAACATCTTCTACAAATTCAGAGGTCTACCAATTCTTGACATTCATTTAGGAAACGTTTCTTAGGACAACTGCATTTCTGCCCACACAACTCTAAAAAATTTTCTTTTCAATTGTAGAACCTTAGACCATAATGGGACGTAACTAAATTTCTTGGTTTTAAATATGTCCACCATTGGCATGAGAGGACATTTTCTCATGCCATTCCTTCGTACAGAATATGAACAAGGATGGTGAAGTCCACTGATCAGGGACCTTCACATGCATTCCCTACTAGGTTCAAAGACTGCAGCCCCAACATTCTGTTTGAATTCCATCATCATTATTCAAATACTGTTCAAAGTTTTTGGACTAGGGCATATGTCTTCACTTTTAGTCTGCATTGTCAATATATCTTGAAATTTATATTTCATTGTTTCATTTCTAGTAGGAACTCCCATTCCTTTAACGCATTGACCAATACTCAATCCTTTTATTTGAGAAACAGAAAATATATATTTCCCTACTTCTGTTTCGTGCTCATGTCGACATGTAAGCAATGTACATATCATCTTCTTCAAAGACAGATTCAGAAATAAATGTTGGAAGAAGTTACTTAAACTCTTGAGCACATGACGATAATGCTTTCAAAGTTCCACTTTCTCTAGATTTACACTTTCCAGAACTTTTCAACTGTTAAAAAACAAAACAAAAATTTGTCATTCCAATTTGATTTGAATTATCTAATTCTTCTTATGACTGAGATACAACTTCTACCGTTTCGACATTACTTAAAAACACTCTTCCTCTCCGAAGAAATTCTTAAGAAGGAAAGGAGTAAGTCAATTTCAGACTTATTAATGGAGAATTGCATTCTACTCTTTCCCAATTGAAATCGACCTATTTACACTGTTATTCGCAAATGCTGTTTCCATTCAGTAAAGTCTTATATGCGCATTATGGTTCACTATAAGAATTTCAAATATTCCTAATTCCCATATTTCAATGACCTTGCTGAAATTACTTAGCATTCCGATTTGGTAATTACTTGTATTGCCTCCGCAATTAGAGTATCAAATTGAATTTAGGCAGAGATAACTATTATTACTTCTTAATGCAAGACACAAATACTCTTTTATTCTCTTCCGAACAGGTCTTCATCAATGTCGGAAACGCTTCAAATGTCAACGTCCAACACTGTTCATAGACATTTTTTAACTCCAGACAGATTAATTTTTATATTAACGTTTCACTCTCTTCACTTCCTACATAGAGTTGTCGCTCTCTCTAACAACTGGAATTTGAAAATCAAGATTTACCTCCGTTTTCTGTTAATATAACCATCGGCCTCTAAGATGTTATAACAAAATTAACTTCATAAGTCATTAGTCTTCCATTAAAACATTATTCACATCATAAATTGCACTGGAAAATTGAGCAGGCCAAAAACAATGCACCCCTCATCCAAACTAAAGCTCACTTCTGAATTTCTTCATCTTCTACCCACAAACATACATGGACTCAGTTTTACTACAGAAACTAGCACCCACTTACCTTCCAATACGGAAGAAGGAAGAAGATACTGCATCGCTTGATGCCGTGCAACCTCACCGGATCATCATCTGAGTTCTCCACTCCACCATCTCGTAAAAAGGTTGATCTCTGGGTACCCCAACGAAACACTTCTTCCCCAGTCGGTCTCAAAGGGGGTAGTTGCAACTCCTGCTCATTGTTGAATGGAGCCCTTGCTCGACGAAATCTGTGATTTGCATCCAAGTACCTCCTGCCTCCTAAGTAGATCATTTTCTTCAAAAGATGTGCATACTCACTACAAGTCTCAGGTCCACATAGAGGACAACCTTTGTATCCATGGACTTGTTGTCCTGAAAGGAGCCCATATGCTGGGAAATCGTTTACGGTCCACATTAATAAAGCTCTTAACGTGAATTTCCTTTGACCCTCAGGTTTTGACATGTTCACTGCGGGAATTCCATCCCAGAGCTTCAACAAATCTCGAACAACAGGAGCTAAAAAAACATCTATGTTTTCTGCAGTTGGAGATTTAGGCCCTGGAATCAATACAGCTAGCGATATAAAAAAAAATTTAGTTAACAACCACGGTGGCAAGTTGTAAATAGTAATTAATAAAACCCACGTTGAGTGCTTCACTGCGTTGTTTTTAAATGGAACAACACCATCTCCTACTAATCCAAGTCGTAAATTTGTTAGCACCTCAGCAAAGTCAGGATAGCGCTCATCAACTGCCTTCCATTGGTCACTGTCGGCCACAGAGTACATTTTCTGGCTGCGAGATTTGTTGGAATGGTACCAAGTCATGTGCTTAGCAATTTCTGGACACCTAAACATCAGGGTTGTTCTGCCGAACATTGCGACATCGTGACATTGCGACGTCACGAAACGTCCAGTAGACCCTCCGCGACGTCCATAAAAGTCAAATTTACCTTTGACTTTTTAAAAATTACCACGTGGAAAATAATGCCACCTGGATGCCCGCGTGGCAAAAATTAGGGCGCATGCGGGTAGGGCGACCGCGGGTAGGGGCGACCGCGGGTAGGGCGACTGCGGATAGGGCGAACGCGGGTCGGGGCGACTGCAGCTAGGGCGACTACGGGTAGCGGTTTAGCGTGGAGGCGACCGCGCTAGGGGCGACTGCAGGATTAGGCGACCGCGGCTCACCCGAAGTCGCCCCATGCGCAGCCGCGGTCGCCCTTCAAGGACCCGTGGTCGCCCCCCCACATCCGCGGTCGCCCCATCCGCACCCGAGGTCGCCCTACTCGGACCCGCGGTCGCCCCCTTCCAATACGCGGTCGCCCTAAGCCGCAGTCGCCTCTAGCCGCAGTCGCCCTGGCGCCACTCGTGGTCGCCTCTGATTCGCACGCGCCCTGGATTTTACCCGTACTCGCGCCTATAAAGCCGTGCTCGCACAAGGCATTGGTACCTTAATTCTCCATCGAGGCTCTTCGTCTTGCATCCTTCATTGGCTGCATGCATTAACTTCGGGTTGAATAATTACTTCTTTCTTCATCCATCCACGTTTCCTTATTGGTGTTTTGAACACCAACTTATCTCATGGCTACAAAGCAGACCCCGGAGGTGCCCCCCGTTGTTCCACGCAATACACGAATCACTTATGCTGCGAGGAAGTCTATACTAGACAAAAATCGGAAGCGCAGAGGCAATACTCATCGCAAGCGATTACACGTGCTGAACAATCCTGATCACCCCGCATTTAAAGGCTGGAGCGAGGAGGAGGAGCCTTGGTCAATTCAAATGTGCGAAGACTACATTGAATGGTGTCACATTGGGAAATTGTTTCCGGCATGGCGCCATCATCACAATCGGCACACAAACAAGGCGAACTTGAAATATTGTGAAAATCCAGCTTTTGTTCAAAGGTGCATCGAAATTTGGCAAGTCCTCTACAACACTCCTTTTGTAGAAAGGAATGAAGTCACGCTTTCCATTGCTCGAGGAGCGTATGCTGAGGTGGTTCTAAAAAAAGAAGTGGATTGGTCCACCATCAAGGAAAGTATGTATGTTTCACCTCCAGAAATTGGATCAATACCAAGAGGAGTCTTGAAGTTTCCGAAGGGTGGACTTGGACCAATTCGAAAAGATCCTTTCGATAAGAGTGTCATCGAAGTTATCACATCGGAATCTGAAGAAGATAGCGATTCCGATGGCACACATGCTCCAAGGCCAATACGGATTGCTCCACAAATTGCCCCTGTACCAGTAATTCAAGATCCAGCTGTCAGAGGAGCTTCATCATCACGAGGACGGAAACCTAGACGCCCCTCTAAGGTTCCACGCTCGCCGAATCAAATCGGACTTGGATCGACCTCAGCAACAGTTCGCAGTCCATCATTACCACTGCAAAATGCGACCGATGTCTTCGACTTCGAACCAAATGATGAAACGCTTGTGGATGCGAGCGTTCCTGTTCTTTTAGCTCAAGGGGATTCAACCACGGCTCTCAATAAGGCTCTTGACCTCTTGAAGACCAAAGACACGACAATTGCTTCACTCCAATCTGATGTGAAGAAATTGCAATCAAATTTGGACCAGAAGAATGCTCTCATTTTAGAACAAGCCAAAGAACTTCAACGCCTTCGACAAAAACAACATGAGACGATTACTTTGTCAGATATGGACGAAGGTTTCATTGAACATGATCCTCATCATTTGGAGAGGGTCGTGGAAGACCTCACTAGCGGTCTCATTGAGTGTACTCCTCCTGGCAAGCGTGTCAAACGTTCTTCAGTATTGCCAGCTACGATTTTGCCTACCGTCACAGAAGATGCTATCATGGGGGCAGATGGTGTTCACGAGACTCAAGATTCACTTTCATTTCCATCACTTCCACTCCCAGTACCGGTACTATCTCCGAAGAAACTAGGCCTTCGAGAGGAAAACAAGATGCTTCATGCACGATTGAATGAGTTGGCAGCAACATACTATCACTGGAAGGTTGCGTGCATTCTCTCCGTGGACAGATCACAGCAAGTTGCAAAGGAGTTGGACAAAATTTCAAAGAACTTCGTCGCAAATGCCCCTAAACGTGAGAATGGACTCACATCGTGGGCATTTATGGAGGACATGTTTCCTGAGAATATGCCTATGTTGAACACCCCTGGAAATGAAGGAATCAATTGGACACAGCTTGGTTGGGACCACAAAAACCAGATGTCGTGCCACGTAGATGAGAAACAACGACAACTTTTGTGGCCAAAGCCAGCAACTTTTGTTTTGGACCATACAAAATGTCCTATATGTCAAGAATCCTTCGGCCCTGAAGGAGGATGGGCACTTGGATCATGCGTGCACGTATACCATCCTCAATGTCTAATTACACAATGCCTCATACGGAGACGTTGTGTTATTTGTTCAGCCCCATTCCATGATTGTTTATACGCCTTGTTCAACTTGATGACATATATGCCGCCTTCTTGGGAACACATAGGTGACACAACTCCGGAGACCAGATTATGGGGCCGAGACCTGATTTGGAGTTGGCGACAAGGCCAACATGATCAAGAAAAGGGCACAGATAGTTCTCAATTGAATTGGGAAACTGACCCAGAAGAGATCGTGCAAGTTGCATCCAAGCTCATGGGAAACGGTCCACAGAACGAGGGACGAAGGGCATTTTTTTTCCAATGCCTTGGTGGATTTTTCGATAAACAATCACAAAGCTTCATGTGGGGACGTCATCCGGAATGTCACCGTTGGGATTTTGAAGGAAAAAGAGTGTGCGACCAGACTGCAAATGCCTCTGAAGAAGATCTTACTAGTATGGCATTGCTGGACTCTACATATGGGCCCTACTACACGAGTCAAACTGTTGACTATTTGTTGGAGAAACACTCTCCACAGACCATGAGGACCCTCCAAGCCTTGAAGGATTCCAACGTCTTAGAATCCATTCTAAATGCGAATGGACCAGCTTCACGCACTCGCGCCAAGCGCAAACTTGTGGTTGGAGAATCATCCAACCACGAGCGTGGTGAATCAAGCAATGCACATGAAGACCCAAATGTTTAGGGTTTAAGATGCTAACTATGGTTCTATAGCTAGCCTCGTAATCATCTAGGTCACTTGTGACTTTTCGTCATACTATATATATAAAAGAAGGCTCTTAGAGTCTTCTTATACGATAATACGATGGAACTTCATCACTATTTGCATTGTGAAGTATTAGCCTATGTGTTATTGTTATAGTTTTATTTGATGGATTCTAGTAGGTTTTCTTCATTAATTGTTATTTCATAACAATTTTGTGTTTATCTCTTTTTAATATATACTTTTTTTTCGGCTTTACCTTACTGTATAGAAATTCTATTGTTTGCACTTGTCTAAATAGTGAATGGCTTCATTTCTATAAATACGAATTGAATCTTTGTATTAAGGAAATTGATTTGTTTTTTATTCTTGTTTTATAACAAAGTACTCTTTCATGTTGGATCATGGAAAGAAGTAGCCTACGTCGGTTTTATTTTTGAATGAAAGAAAGGTACTTCGATCATTAAATCCCATACAAGAAGACCGCATTTTTTTATTCTAATAATTTATATGATAAATATCAAAAAATGAACAATGAGAGAAGTTGAAGGTTCAAATTTTTTTTTACATACATACTTTTATGGAATAATATAGACAAAATATGTCTCATGAATTTTGTTTTTCCATAATTCATTGTTCATTGACATATTAGAGGAAAATTTATTTTCCTAATTTTATGTTCTTTGAAAACCATAGGCAAATGTATTTGTAAACCTAGGATTGTACAAATATAGATTCATTTTTCAATAAATCACGTATTATTTGAATTCTCTACAAAGTCTAGAATCCATGTTATAATTAGAAATCATATAATTTGAAACCAAATCAACACACTTCGGACATCCATTAGGTATAATAAATAAATTTTTGAAGGAAATTTCTAAACCAAAAAAAGGGTTGAATTGAAGTTCAATTAAATGTCCAAGAATTGATTTGACATTTGGATCTTTATTTCAAAATTTATGGATAAAAAGGAGAAATAATGTTGAAGTTTTTGGTAATTTTTTGGCCTTTGAAGCCTTCTATGATTTTTGCACATTACTTTTGATCAGAAGCTTGAAATCTCAATTCTCAAACGGATCTTTGGAAAAAATAAGTGAACTTTGTCACACAATTTTTTTTAGAAAGTTCTCTTTTTATCAATGACTGTTAATTTACTATGCCAAAAAGATTATCAAAGTTTGCTAAAAAATATCATAATTTTTTTATTATTACCACAACTGGAAATTGGAAATGTACCTAATCTATTTTTCTTAAAACTCCACTTTCATTCCACCATAAAAACATGAAGTATTTCTTCTAGCAAATGAATGTAATTAGTATTTTGTATTCTCCATTTATAGGCATTGCATCTCGGAAAACTTTATTTCGAACTTTCGATGGCCATATCTTTCAATCTGTCCGGTCAAACTTCCTAAACATTTCACCACATGATCTTAGGCAAGCAAAGTACAAGATCCTACGGTTGGATATTATGGAAAAAAAAGTCTTCTTTTGGATGAATGCAACAGAAATGGCACCACAAAGTAATTTTTCGAAAAATTTGACATTCTTCCTTTAGAAGTTAATCATTATTGGTTCTTTTTTATAGATAAACATTTGTCATTACAATGTCCTAACTCCTAAACAACAGAAAATAATTGATTTTATATTGATTTGGGTAGGGTTTTCAATTGGTGGAACAATTATTCAAGTGGTTATGTCCTAAACTATCATAATACTATTTCACATCTTCAATAAAATATCCTCACGACTTGCACATTTTTTCCGAAAATTGCTTTTTACATTAATTACCAAAAAATTACATCCTAAAATTAGACACATTTGTCCAAAACGCAAAATCAAAGCACAACCCTATAATACTTCACTTCAACGTGTGGTATTACAAAAATCTTCTTCTTTGGGTTCTGGACCTATCTCTTCAAGGTCTTTACGAGTAACACCTCGAGCTGTAGTACGCACTTTCCACTTCATCCAAGCGTGCTCAAATTTAATTTGTGAATCCAATTGTCCCACCTCTTTCACTGATTCCACAAATTTCTTCTCATGTAGCTTTACAAGCTTCTGCAATACTGATACTTCTTCTTCTGTGGTACCGTATTGAGGAGCCATAGCGAGAAAATCTAGCTCTGAGGCACATTGTAGAGCAGCAACGTAGTTGGTCTTTTCTTCCTCATCTATTTGCCGATTGAGGACTCTTACGTCATTGTGCACCTGCCAACGTTCGCGTTCAAGAATTCTCAATTTTTGTTGAAGTATGGCATACACGTCCATTGGGTGTCCACGCTTCTCTTGTTTCTTCTTGTAATAAAGATCTCTACTTTTTTTCATAGAAGCTAGGCGCTCGTCATTTTCAAAGATGGCCCTATGTATGGCCTTCATCTCTTCCTTCAACATAGGGATGGTGTGTGCAGTTGTGCCAACACTAAGTTCCAATGCTCTTATTTGGCGCAATTCTAACACATGTCTTTTCACCAAATCCAAGGCCTCAATTGCTGAATCTAATTGAGCTTGGATAATGTCCACACTCTCTTCTCCATCACCTACTCTCCCATCTTGGAGGCCTTCAACAATTTTTTGGCCTACTTCCATATGCTCATGACCCTCCCTGACTTGTTTTGGGATGTTTGATGGAGTCCCTCGGTCCTCCACCTTTCTTTTGCCTTTCTTGGCAAGTTCCAACTCCAAGGCCTTTTTTTGGTCGCCCATGCCAACATCCTCATCGTCGCTCTGGAAATTATACCCATCGTATTCATGGGTGTGTTCATCCGAGCTAGAATTAGGCGACCATACTACGTCTTCATCCAAAACAGCTAACTTCCCAGGCTTCACTCGTGCCAATGACTTCTTCACATCAATTGTTTCACCTTCTGCCACAATAGATGCTTCTTCCACATGGTCTCCAACTAGAAGCTCCTTCAATGTTGACTAGTCCACTTTTTTCTTCAATATGTTTTCAGCATACACCATTTGGACCAGGAAGAAACAGAAATTGTCGTTTCTATATGGCTTGGTCTCCCCATACAACCTCATCCATACTTCCAAGCATCTAAGTGTGAAGCCTTCATCTTTGCAATATGCAAGATTGGCCTTGTTTTGCCCCAAATGAATCTTGTGGCGCCAATGTGGAAACAACTTGTTGATGTGGCACCAATCAACATATTTGTTGACTGTTTTGTAAGTCCAAGGCTCAGGTTCAGTCCTCCAACCCAAAAAAGCCTTGATTTTTGGATGTTGAAGGAGAGGCACTCGCTTCTTGTGACATTTCCCCTTCCTTTTACGGTCCTTGTCTCGAGCTGCCCTCTTCTGTGGTGAAGTCAATGGTTTGCCTGTACTAGGCTGGGCTGCTCCAGTCTCATCCTCCATAACTATTGCTACCTGAGTACTATGCTACTCTATGGTTAACTTAACTAATTGTTCTACGACTAAAATGTTCTTTTCTAAAAACCTAAATCCCTAGAATAAGCAAACTACACATTTACAAACCTATATGCATTTACAAAATGTTTTTTTTATAAAAAAAAAGGCACATACTCATACATAACAGTATGCCAAGCATGTGTAGAGCTTGAGCGCAAAAATGGCAAATCCCGACGTGAAGTATGGAATCCCTTGCTCACGGGCACGCAATCAGCCACATCTAAGTGGGTGAAGGTCAATGCGCAAAGCAAGGGAGGTGGACTACGGGTCGGGGCGACTGCTTAAGTACCCGCAGTCGCCTAGGGCACGTGCGCAAGGGCGACTGCGCATTCAAGGCGACCGCGAGTCCAGGAAGGTGCGCGTTCGTGGGGTGCGACCGCGGGTGCGCGACCACGGGTGCGTGTTTGCGGGATGGGCGACCGCGCCTTCGGGTTTGGGGCTTCTAGTTCTTTTGTTGTTTTAACACCTTCATTATCAAATATTATAGTCTTTCACTCTATAAGTGATATATTTTTTTTCCTATGCAACCTTTGATGATAATGTTTGTCATTTCTAATCAAGAGTGAAATAATAAAAACTTATGAAAATGTTTACATTCCGTTTTAATGAAAGCAAATTCGAAGGAGCTCAAAATAGGCCCTGGCCATTTACTGGTTAATGATTAGTTCAGTGACTTCTACGAAGTTAGCATCCCCTAAAGTCGTGAAGTCCCAAATTTGTAAGAATTTTGTATGGTTGAAATCGAAAAATCCTTTGTGTTGTAACTTTCTATAATCTTTGAAGATAATAGTTCACCAAAAAAAAGATATCTATTTTCAATAATTTATTTCTGAGGAACCTCTCATGTATCTAGAAATGGTTTCGCAAGTAGTTAAAAAATAGTAGTCTTCTTCTATATTTACGAAAAAAACAAATTTGATACTGTATTAAAAGGTTTTAAAACTATTCAAATTACATATGATAAGGGAAATAAATTGTAAATAGGCAAAGGTAGAAAATTATTGTACATGCCAAAATGGCAAAAAAGTGTTGATGGAATAACATAATTGACCATCCCTATGGTTTAAATGATTTCTAAACAACATAGTTCAGTACTATCTATCATTTTCTTCCTTCTTTGAAAATATTGCAAACAAAACAAAATAAAGGAATTCAATCTATAATAGTATATAAGATAAAGAAGTTAAATATACCATGAATAAATGAATTCACATCCATTCTTCCAAAATGTAATAAACAAATTATTGTAAAGCATGATGACAAACTCCATTTCCTCATCCAAATATCCAATATGTCAGTAAGCCAATCTAAAATCATTAAAGAAAATAAAAAAATATAGTGCCTTTCAATATTTTCTTGGTTTCTCCCATTACAAATTTATAACTTCATTTTGACATTCAAACTTAACCAATTAGCTATTCATAAAAGGTAACAAAACCGAATATTTGGAATTAAATTTCGTTTCCATTCAAAATTTCTAAATTGAAATCTTGTACTTTATTCAAGATCTATAGCAAAACTATCAAACATGGAATGGCACAAGAAACTTCTCCACACGTAAAGCCATTAACTCCTTAATGACAAGGCGCCAAGGCCTATTTTGAGCTTCTTGGAATTTGTTGTAAATTGAAAAAATTGTCTACATTTTGACAAGTTCGACAACTTTCTTTTAATTAAAATTGTTCAAATTCTAATTCAAGTATTCAACATGTTAGATCTTTCAAAGAATTTTATGTTGTAGACCATTTATCGTAAGTTCAAGAAAGACTAGGGTGGCCCGTGCCGTTGCCACGGTCTAAAAGAAAAGAAAAAAATATTTTTATAAATGTATAAAAACTTCAAAATTCAATAACTTTCATTTCGTAGGTTGGAACACCGTGAATCAAAGCCCGTGCACCCCTCCTCGCCGAGGGCTTTCCGACGGTACCAAACAGGCACCCGGGGGACTCACGGTCCGGGAGATCTCAACGTAACATATAGAAACTTCAAAATTCAATAACTTTCATGCCGTAGGTCAGAACACCATGAATCAAAGCCCGTGCACCCCTCCTCGCCGAGGGCTTTCCAATGGTACCAAACACGCACCCGGGGGACTCACGGTCCGGGAGATCTCAACGTAACAAACATCCAAACAAACAAACAGCCTATCTTCATAGGAGGGTTGACCGGTTTTGGTACACTTTGGCCATAGTACTCTTGATTTTCCGGGAGTACTTTCAAAATACAAAAACAATTTTTAAAAAATATTAAAAATATAGAGAATGTATATTTCTTCTAGAAGAAGATATCCGATGAAGGAAAAGTGTAGAAAAGGTTTCTAAGTAGGTGAAGTGGTGAACTAGAAAAATACAAATGGCTCATGGAAATAGGCACTTTTATTTTTCAATTTGTAAAAAATAGGGAAATTGGCCAAATTGGATCTTAACATTTTTATAAAAACTATATATGTGTAAATTTTCAAATTTTATAAATCTTTTATTATCATTCCATAAATAGAAACATCTTCCCAGAAAATTGGAATCATTCTAATTATTTGGTATTTTCTATCATACATTCACACTATAATTCTAGAACTCTAGGTTTAGGGTAATATTTTTCAGATTTATAATAAATAAAATTTGAAAATAAAATTAAAGTTTTCTTTGTGTATTAAGAATGAAGACTTAAATTAGTTTTGCCCTATCGGGAATTTGTCATTGAAAATTTCGAGTAAGTACATTATGTCCCCCTTTGCCCTTCAAGGATTAAGTATTGAATATTAGTTTCTTTTAAGCTTTCTTCATAAATTCATATTTCATAATGATCGGAAATTTTTAATAGAAAATTCAAATTCTGAATACATGCACTAGTCAATCATGTCAATTCATCTCTAATTCATCTCTAATCTAAAAAATCACCTAAAAATCTTTGCACGTAAGGATTGAGGAGCAAAGAAATGGAGGATACAATTATCAAGGACTTTTTAGTTTCACTATACGGATAAAGGCTCATCATATTTTATTTAATTACTACCAACTTGAACTCTTGAAGTGAATGAAGTCTCAAATGTTTGGGTCCTTTGTTGCTTGAAGTCCCATATCTCTTAAGTCTATTTTAAATCTTTAAGGATGTAAATTACTAGAGGAAAAAAATCCCTTATACTATAGAGTACTATGGACAAAAAAAACCTATAACATTTTGGGAATTGTAATTTTACTCAATATTGTCTATTATTGGGAAAAAAAATTGCACACTAAAGGGCCAACAAACATGTCAATGTCATTGACTTCAAGCAATCAAGTGACTATTTAAAAATATGACAAAATATTTTTAAAAAAAATAAAAATAAAAAATGACAAAATAATGAAAATCCTTTAACACAATTTAACAAGTAATTTGAACACGTTCACTTTCAACGACACTAGTATGAGAGCTTGCAACAAAGAGCTTGTGAGCTAAGAGCCATGACTCCATGAGGCATGAGCATGAAATTTGTGAGCATATTAAGGGTGAATGCACGAAACACTTGTACTATTTGTTGCGTTTTTTTGGGTTGACCGCTTTAAGATGGCTCTAACTTTTGAATAAAAAACTAAGTGTCCAAAATAAAAAAACACTTCCTCGATATCTTGACTCAAATTATTATTCTTATTTCTTACAAATTAAAAAAAAACATTTGATATTTAAAATTCAATTTTGTTAATTTGTCACACTTTGACATTGTGGGGTTTTTAGTACTATTTAGAACCCAGAAAACCGAATTTTGAGTTGAATATTTGAGTGGATATTCTATTAGTAGACTTGTACCTTATCTCCAAAGGAATTATAAAAATAGTCATTTTTTGGATGTATAGAAGTCCACAAAGAGACCTTCTTTCTACTTGCTTTTTGAAACATATTAAACATTTTTTTGGTGATTTTCTTGGTCAAGCCTTATCACCAAAAAGTCTTCTCAAATGGCCAATTTTTAGATTTCATTAAATTTGTTTTTTCTATTTTTTACAAATTAAAATGTTGAAGTTGTATTTTTCTTCACTAGGATTTTGGACATAGAACACATAGAATTCCGGTGAAGAAAATACATACTTCAATGTTCTAATTAATAAAAAATAAAAAACATTTTTGAAAATAAAAATAAAAATTGGCCATTTGAGAAGATTTTTTGGTGATAAGGCTTGACCAAGAAAATCACCAAAAAAATGTTTAATATGTTTCAAAAAGCAAGTAGAAAGAAGGTCTCTTTGTGGACTTCTATACATCCAAAAAATGACTATTTTTATAATTCCTTTGGAGGTAAGCTATAATTCTACTAAAAAAACATTCTCTCAAAATTTCAGCTCAAAATTCTTTTTTTGGGGTTCTAAATAGTACTAAAAACCCCTAAATTGGAATATGTGACAAAAAATTGGGGGCTATTTAAAAATAGTAAAATATTTTTTTTAAATCTTCAAAAATTCTAAATGATGTATAATAGTTATGAGTAACCATTTTTAAAAATTTGAATCATTTGGAGCTAAAAAACATAAGTTATGGCTAAAAAACTAGTCACCACAAAACATGATGCAACACAGCAGTACAAGTGTTTCATGCAATCACCCATAAAGCCTGCGTAATATATTATTTCCCCATACTCCCCAAAAAGGTGATCTTATGGACTTGATACAAACATGTCATATGACATTTCAACTCACAGTGAAGACAAATTTGACTCCAAGATAAATTATATTTTAACTTTTAAAATACAATGCATGGAAGGCAATGGTATGTACACTTTGTTTTGCCAAAGAAAAATTTATATATTCGTGTATAGTAATACAAAATGATAGGCTCACATTGTTGCCAACAATTTCTTCTAATAGCTCAACAATTTGCCTTCAACTAATGCATTCATCACTACAGGGGGGAATCGCGCAATACAAATGTTGGAGGCTTCATATACCATGGAGGCCCCAGGACCAAATTCACCACCTCTGTACATGTTGGTCTCTCCTTCAGATCTTCATTTTTGAGTTGGCCCACCTTCATAGCAAAATACCTACATGCATCCATCGTTGTGAATGTCTCTTTGTCAAAAGGATACATATCCCCAATCTTCATAGCTTCCACCAGCTTTCCAATAGAATACGAGTCTGACTGCTTTGTATATTTATGCCTCGATTGCATAATTGGTATGCTTGTATCCGAATTAGGTGGTCCAAATGTATAAAACAACTCTGGAGCCACCCACCATCGTCCCTCTTGTTGCTTCCGTGTCTCTTCCTTGGTAGGATATCCATAATGCGATGGGGCTTTTTCGTTTACACGGCTTGTAATTCCGAAATCACAAATCCCAATGTTGATTATTTCATTTGAATAATCAGGATAGTGCAACAATACATTTCTCGGAGATAAATCGTTGTGTAGCACTGATGATTGGTGCATGAGGTGAGTCACATACACCAAGGTCCATGCCAACTTTGCCTTATGCCTTCAAAAAAGGCTAACTTCCTTTTGTTTCTCTTCAGGAAGTTCTCTGATTCGATGCACTTCGTGTCATTCAGTAGTTCGTGACACCAGCTTATCCACATTCAGTAAGTCACCCAAATGACCTCCATTCCACCACAATGTATACGCTTCCATGGTAATTGAGTTTAAGGCAAAAAACTTAATTAAGCCTGCATGATTTAAAGGGCATGCCAAGGCCTCTACGGACCGCTCCACCCGTTGATCACGCAAGTCCTTCGTTTTTGGCATTTTCCCCGCAAGAGCAATATTTGGTGGAATGGTATCTAGACCTGTTATTCGAACCTTTCGCACCTTTCCGTGGCCACCTTCACGAGAAAAACCACCGAGGGCCTCAACCTTTGCCGTGGGTGGAATCCATATAATACTCACTCCACCATCTCTTGCAAATGTAGCCTTCACAGCGTCATTTTTCCACTTGAAACCCCTCGATCCAAACTTTGACAATCTCTTGGACGCAGTATGCCACCACTCCATCTTCGCACGGAATTCCTTTGCCTCTTCATCTTCCACTCGTCCTGTGGTTGGTGCACGGAACTCTATCATCAATTTCTTGGTATTAAAAGTTACTGCCTGAATAGTATCAGTCATCCAATCACAAAATCTGGAATTGTAGGTTAAGTCCACGTCTTTGAAGTCCTCTGATTCATAACACTTGCTTAAGATTCGGGCCTCCAAATCCCCCGTCAGCTTCTCCGTGCCTGTTCCAGCATCCCTCAAATAGTTTGCCTCCAAAAATTGTACACTTTTGCCAGCGTACCATTGAAGGCACACCTCGTATGCATACTTCGTATAACTTGAAGGAGGATATGTTGGATCCTTATCATGAGCAGACCTGGACTTCTTTTTCTTCAATCGAGCTTCATTCCCTGTTGTTTCGCTTGTAAATATAGGCTCTAGAAAGTGTTGTGGATCATCCAAATCCCAAAGGGATTTTCGCCTCAAGGTACTGGTACCCTCTGTGGGATTAGGCATTTCTGAGAATATTGGATGAGTATCCAAAACACCTTTGTGCCTCACGTCGCCATCTTCTATTGGGTTGGACATTGCGTGTAATCGAAAGCTTCACCGTAGCTTTGAGGAATTTTATAGATCAAAATGACAAAAAAATCCCCCCAAAATCGAATAAAGGACCCCGGCCCACGGGCATGCATTCAGCCACTCCAAGGCGGGTGAAAGACAATGCGCAAGGCCGAGGCAAGATGGCGAATGCGGTCCCAGAGACTACTTAAGTACCCGAAGTCGCCCCAGGCGCGTGCGGATCCAGACGCGACCGCGGGTAGGCGACCTCGGGTGCGTAGGGCGACCGCGGGTAGGGCGACCGCGACTGGGGGCGACCGCGACTGGAGGGCGACCGCGGCTGGGGGTGACCGCGGCTGGGGGTGACCGCGGCTGGGGGTGACCGCGGCTGGGGGGCAACAGCGGCTGGGGGGCGACCGCGGATGGGGGGCGACCGCGGATGGGGGGCGACCGCGGATGGGGGGCGACCGCGGTTGGGGGGCGACCCCGGTTGGGGGGCGACCACGGTTGGGGGGCGACCGCGTTTGAGGAGCTCCCTTACTCTGAAGAAAGAGCTTCCTCCACGCAAGGCCGGGAAGGAGGTGTTTATATCGCAAGGCAGTATCAAGGGAGTTGAGAATGAGAATGTGGTGGAAGTTTTGCTCGAGAAGGCAATTGTGCTGTGCACTGCCAAGTGTCGAGATAATCCCGTGTCGTCGGAGCTGCAAGTGAAAAGTGCTCATCATGTTTTCAATCGAGTTTATGATGTCTACAACAAAAAACTTCTGAAGATGGATAAAATCGAGAAATGTCTCGTTGAAACTCGAACTTCAACCCTGCTGATAGAGCATTGCGGGACACTGGATGAAACCTATTTAGTAAATAGAATATTCTCTTAAGGGGCGACCGAGCCTGGAATGGTAGTGTGTTCTGACGCAACTTGTGGCACTGGCGATCGCCCTTGAGGCGCGGTCGCCCCTTACCCGCGGTCGCCTTACTTTCAGGGTTTGCAAATTTTGTTAAGCTTCTTCATGCAGAGGGCTTGCCCCTTTGGTTCAAAATAAATAAATAAATTGTGAAGCGTGGTCGCTCTAAAGGCGGTCGCTTTACATGACAACTAAAAATTTGTCATTAGGGAATAGTTTAATGTATTGTATCCTAGTTTTTTAGTAAATGGAAAATCTCATTGTACTAAAATCTAACATTTAATAGAACAAAGCATTTGAGCCAAATGGAGTGAAGAATTAGAAGAGGTTATACCTTTGCCAAACTAATGCAAATCTTTGAATGCAATGCAATGAACATTCTCCAACTATGAATTTTAAACCTCTAAGTGATTTGAATTTTGTTTTATCCATAATTGCTCTTTTGAATACAAGTAGTAGATTTTGAGGAAAAAAATGAATTGAGGCACATATAGTTGTAGTATCCTATATTATGCTAGTTTGAAAAGTGGTGGAGGAAATTTCAAATTTTTCTACCATGAGAATTACCTTGCTATTAACATTTGAATTGGTTGAAATTCTTTTGAGGGCCGTGACATGTAAGAAAATCTGGAAGTTGCCCTTCATACAATCACATTTATATAAAACAATTGCCGTAAATGGTGGTGCTTATTTATACCAATGTTTAGAGGCAATTGATAATATACTTGAGAACTTTTTAACCATTTGGAAGTGTATAACATTTTGGGAAAACATAGCAAGTAGATAGGAATATTGAATGATTTCAAAGACTAAGTTGTTAGTAGTTCAATTCTAGAATTGAAAATGCTAATTTCAATGGTTCAAATTTCAAAGAATTATCCTACACATTATATTTTAATTATTGTAATAAATTTTGAATATTGAATTAAATGAAGAACTTTACAAACCATTGTACAATTTTTTATTTTTTATTTTTTGAACAAATGGGAGATCTATTGCATCCCAAATCCCTCTTAAAACTCGTGACGGATGCTACTATATGAGCCTAAGAATGTGAGTCCCTAAGACTAGAAGACGATTCACTTATAATATACGTGTCTGGATCATAGAAAAGAGATTTCTAGTACACTTATGTTATACACACTTATATTATAGGGTATATGTTATAAACACGTTGAAATATTCTATAGTTGTGGCATACCTATTTATACTCTCTTGATCCATAATTCCATAAGTGATAATATTATATTTTCTTTACCTTGATAATCTCTGCATTTACCTAGTTAGAACTTGTACGCTTATAATTTTAAGGAATTGTTAAAGTGTATAAGAACTTGTCCTATCTCAAAAAACTAAAGAGGATTGATATTAATTTGTAAAGGATAAAGGCAAGGATTAGAATAGAAGAAAACTCAAAATAATCCTTGATATTTTAATAAGATTATAACATATTGTTGGACAATAATACCATATACAATACCTACATTTTAGAATATTTAGATCCTAAAATTTTTCCACTTTGAATTTAGATTTTGTAATACCTTATTTTTGAAATGAATTTGCAAAAAATAAAATTAAATATGTATTTGAAAAAATGGAAGAACTATTGCATTAAGATGAATCCAATATACAAAGCGGCCAAGCTTGAAAAGGGCCGAAAGGCTAGATAGAAAAGGAAATTGAGCACTAAAATCCCCCCCCTTCATGTTCCAAATGATGATATCATCAATCCTGTGACCAATAACTAAGGAATCTTTCAATATTTGATCTACGATTTCACCCTAAAGAAAATAATGTTTTGTTCTCTCTAAATAGTTATTTAAGTAGAGGTTGATTTAAAGTTGACCCCTAACCTCAACTACTAATAGCTTAAAAATTTAATTTTTTTCCGAGAATTCCAAAGGTGAGGTTATATCACTTAACATCTTTTGAATGAGTATTCCAAATAAGGCATCACAGAATTTAATGCATATGAGTTTATGCACAACAAGAACCAAATTTTTTATAAAATAAAACAAATTATTGGATTGAATGAGGTTCCCAATGCAAACCTCTTTTGAAAAAGAGGGAAATTGTTTTTTTTATGAAATGAGGTTTGCAATGTAAACCACGCCAAAAAAAGAGGGAATTGTGTTTTTGAAATAAATGAGGTTTCCAATGGGAACCACATCCAAAAAAATGTGTTTTTGAGTGCAATGAAGTTCTCAGTGGGAACCCTTTAAAAAAAGGGGGTTCAAGATAAATATGTTTTTGAATTAAATAAGGTTCCTAATGAAAACCCTTACTAAATAATTAAGATATTAGTTTTATAATTAAATGAGGTTTCTGATGTGAACCTCTTAAAAGAAAATGCACTTTTGAATTTAATGAAGTTATGATGGGAAACTTTCTAAAAAAATAAAAAAATATGTCTTAGAATTAAATGAGGTTCCCAATAGAAACCTCCCACAAAAACAAGGCTAATGTGCTTTTGGATTCAGGGTCTTTCACACCATAATCATCATATTCTAAAACCCAAAAAAGAAATTCATGTTTTATTATGCTCTTGGATGTTGATTGGGGGTCGTAAGGAAAACAAAGAAATGATGTGATTTTGTATTTACAATGGCTCTCAAATGTCACCTTCAACTTAAATAAAAAAACAATAAAGAATAGACATGCTTCTATATTTTTTTATGTAAGCAATATGGATCCAAAAAAGAAGGTTGAATAATACTTAGTAGTCCACTTGGTAGTTATTTTTATATAGAATACTTTTGCAACAATTTCTTTAGTTAGATATTTTTCCCACCAAATTAGATGGTGTACAACTTTGGACATCATTATTAATCTATATAAAATGAATCTCAGCTTCCTATGCTCAAAAATTACACACCAAATATTGGTGGAAATGTATACCATTGCATTTTAACTTATATAGGCATTCAATTACATTATTGAGCATTTAGCTTTGACATACTTCAGGTCATTACTGCACTATTGTAGTTGAATTCATGATTTTTTTTTATTGATACTGAGATTTTTCTTTTCATTCCTACAATGCATTTTTCTTTCAAGCCTTTCATTGATTGTGTTATTTTTATATTTATTTTCTCATGGAATTTTCTCCAAATGAGCATTCTTTAGTTAATATGATTTCCCTTTTTATTTTTATAAACTTTTATTTTTTGAAAAAATGGGCATTTCCTTGTTCTTTTACACACCATTTCTTCCCATGAATCCTTTTTTTAGTTCACATCGGCTTCCTTTTCATTTCTACAACTATTTTTCAGAGGGCGAAATCCAAAATTCAGATTTCCTTGGTGAACAACCTGTGGTCGCCCAAGTCAGAAGGCGGGAAATTCAGAAATAAATGACCTCGTAAAAGGACCCGCGGTCGCCCTACCCGCGGTCGCCACTGTTGTGAAGGACCCGCGGTCGCCTTTCCCGTGGTCGCCCTTCGCGCACTCGCCCAGGCGCGGTCGCCCAGACCGCAAAACAGGTCCTTCAAAGGACCCGCGGTCACCCTCGTGCGGTCGCCCTTCCCGCACTCGCCCCACCCGCAATCGCCCTCGCACGGAACGCACGCGCCCCAGACGACATCGGGTTTATAAGTGGTCGCCCCATCCGCATTCGCCCACTTGCAATTCCAGCGCTGCACACTGCTCTGTCACCCGCTTCTCGTGGTTGACTGCGTGTCCAGTACTTGGTTTTTTTTACTGTGATTGTGTGGTTCATGCATCTATTGGGGCAGCTATTGTCGCATTTTGGTATTTCTTAATACCTCCATCTACTTCAATCCAATGGACGCCACCCGGAGGAACCGTAAAGCCAAAGGCAAGATGCAAAAAAGACAACGACACGTCCTTGTGGACTCTAATGTCGTGGCTCATGGAGGTTGGGAGAGGATCGAAGGTTTTTGGACCGCGACCACTTGTAGGGCATTTGTACAATGGTGCCACATCAATAAGCTTTTCCCCTATCATCGACACAAAATCCACTTGAAGTCAAACATGGCAAATCTTCATGCTTGCACTCACGATGGATTTGTACAAAGATGTATCAAAGTATATCGATACTTGTACAAGACACGAAGTGTGCCTCGGAATGAAATTCCCTTGTTTCTGTGTGAGATGGTGTACGCTGAAGTTATTCTTCGACGAAGGGTGGATTGGAGCACCATTAAGGGAGCAAAGCTTGTCCAAAAACCGTCAACCAAGGACATTCCTAGGGCGGGTCCCTCCCAAAACCCACGTGAAGGTTTAGGGAAAAAGATTTTCATCAAGAATGAAGTTCCGAACAATGAGTTCGTGTGGTCAGATCACGAAAGTAGTGAAGATGAGTTGATGGATGTTGGACTGCCACAAGTGGGTGAGATATTGGCTAATTTGGAGCCTTTGGAGGAGGGGGAAGTGGAGGCGGGCCCCACGTTGACATTGCCTTCATTGGAAGGGATGCCAAGAATTGAAGGATCTGTTGAAGCTGCAAGTGTGGAGGCCAACGAAGATATTCCATTGAACGACTTTTATAAAGTTCAATTGAAGAGTGTGCTTGAAGAGTTGGATAGAGCAAATGAAGAGAAAAGGACTTTGGAGGAAGGGGCAGTGACTGATACTTCTGATGATGTTCCAACCCTTCAAGCCCTCATAGAATCGGGACGAATTCAGTTGTCCAAGCAACATGAGCAAATCTTGAACTTGGAAGCATTCTATCTGAACTTCTCCGTTTCAGGGGGTGAAGGTTCTAGTTCTTCAACTAACAAATTTGTAGAAGAACGATTGGCTAAACTCAAGGAAGATTGTCACATCGAAGCTGACTGCTTGGAAAATGAAAAAAGATCTCTTGAAGGTGCACAATCAAAATTACGTGACCTTCAGAAAATGAAGGACAAAGCCCCTCTTGATCGTATTGTTGATATACAAGATTCTGAAGATCATGAGAGGCAACATGAGACATTGAAGTTGGAAGCAGAGGACCTAAAGAAGAAGTTAGCCCATGCTCTCGCATTGGAAAGTGATGTGGCCGGGGAAGTGGAGAAGAAGAAGATGAATTTGCTCAATGCACTGAATTTGAAGAAAGAGTACATGAAAAATAAATGGTGGGATTTTCCTCTTCAATCCAATTTGGATAGTGCCTACAAGGAGGCGAAGAAAGACTTGGAAGCTAAGAAAAGGCTAAAGACAGATGAACAAAGCAAGTAGAATGTTGTATGATCTTTTGGGGGGCTAGCAATGCTAGCATTTTTTGGAGGACTTATGACTTTTGTAAACATCTATATATAAAAAGGCTACTATTATTTTTTAGTATTATTTTGCAAACTTGGGGTGTTTCATTTCTATCATTGATGTGTATGGATGCAAAAGAATTCATATTCCTTTGTTTGCATGTTGATGGGTTTTTTTTAAACATCCAAAATGCTCATTCAATCTTTCAAAAAGCATCTCCATAAAATGCTCAATATGTAATATGTAGACATTTCAAATTTTTATGAAGAAAGTGTCCATATCTAAATTTCATAAAATAGATGTTTCTTTCAATTAATACATTTTTGTACATGCAACTTTCATATTCCTTTTTAGTTTTTAGGAATAGGATAATATTTCATATGCTTCATCAATTTTCTTTAAATTATAAGCATACAAATTTAAACTGTGCATATTAGAGGTTATGAAGGTAAAGAAAATAGAATATTATCACTTATGGATGACAGATTATAATGTTTGATCACGACTTCACGAGTGTGTTAAATTTACAAAACACATGCACAGTCTTACAATCCTCTTTTCATATGTTCAATTTAAAAAATTTGGTCACCGAAAAAATGAGATACAAACATTGGAGATGCATACATTGGAGATGCATAACCCCAATAAGTTTTGGGCTTTGAAATAAGTGCTCTACAAATTTTCAAAATAAATTTAAAATGTGAATTTCTTAATTTGATTTTGTTACTAAAATGCTAGCATGAGAAGATAGAAATGCAAGTATGTAAGCCTTGATTATAGATATAAGTAGGTATCCCACAACTATTGAATATTTCAATGTGTTTATAACATATGCACCAATAATATAAGTGTGTATAGTATAATCAAACTAGAAATCTCTAATTATAAAAAGTTTCTATGATTTAAACACCTATACTATAGGTGAATAGTCTTGGGGATTCACATTTTTAGACTCATATAGTAGCATCTGTCATGATCGTTAAGAGGTATTTTGATTAAGGGTTGTTAGGGATTTCCTAGTTTTCTAATCAACAAATGCACAATAAATTCTGTAAAGTTCTTCATTTAATTCAATATTCGAAATCTATAACAAAAATTGAAATATTAGATGCAGGATAATAATTACCATTGGAATTGGCATTTTCAATTCTATATAATTCAACTCTTAACAACTTACTATTTGAAATCATTCTATATTCCTATGTACTGACATATATTTTCCAAAAATGTTATACACTTGTAGTTTGCCTAAAAAAAATTTCAAGCATCTTATGAATTGCCTTTGAACATTGGTAATTTGGTATAGAAAAGAAACACCATTACGACAATTATTTTATACAAATGTGATTGTATGAAGTGCAACTTCCTAGGTTTTCATACATCACAAGGCCCTCAAAAGAATTACAATCAATTCAAATGTTAATATCTTGGCAATTTTCATAGTAGAAAATTGGTTAACTTTCCTCCACATCTTCTCAAACTAGTGTAATATAGGATCTTACAATTATATGTGCCTAAATTCATATTTTTTCCTAAAATCTATTACTTGAATTAAAAATAGCAATTGTCAAAACTACCTGATTCAAATCACCTAAAGGCTTAAAATTCATTTTTGGAGTGTGTCCATTGAATTGCATTCAAATATTTGTATTAGTTTCACTATAGTATAACTTATTTTTATTGTTCACCCCTTCTGGCTCAAATGTTTTTGGTCTAAATGTTCATTTCTAATACAATGGTGTTTGCCATTTACTAAAAGATATATGTATAACTTCAATTTTTAATTTTTAATTTTGCAACATTGAAGTAGCATTCTGCTCAAGTGTCTATTAACTACAAATTTTTTATGCAATAGTAATATTGCATTCCTTTAATCCCTACAAGACTAAAACGGTTTTGACAATGGAGGATTTCAATCAATTCTATCCTTCCATATTTTTGGGCACATAGGTGTTATCATTTTTTAAAATTTTAACTGTACAAAAGTAAAAATTATTATATCTAGCATGTATGGAATTAATTGTAGAACATTTCAATGGTTAGATCTTTACATTATAGCAATTCTTGATGATCAACATCATGGGCCACAAACGTAGTTTTGGGAGAAACAAATTTATAAAAAGATGAATATAGATTTTTTAACCCCTTAGAAAAATTTATTTGGAGTCTAAAGATAATTTAGTATTACCATATTGAAATTTGCTTCACCCTTAATTATTCCTAAAGATCTTTTGTTGAACATTTTTTAGATCTTAAATTATATGTTCTTGGAGTATTATATTCAATAAAACCGAAATCCTTAATTATCCCTAAACTTCCATTGTCCCTCTACTTTGGAATGTTATTTATCTAGAAATATAATTGATATTTCAATTACAACTTTAGAATGGAAGTTATATAGCAAAAAAAAAACCATTTACCTAAACCCTTAAATCATGAGAAGCCTACACAAAGGCTTCAAATAAGGATTAAACACAAAATACTATGACATGAGATTGGATTCATTTTTATGGAAACCTCCTACTCATTTGACTTGGAGTAAAGTTCTTCTCAAATTGTACACAACATTGTTATCATTTGGTCAATGCAAGCATCTTTACAATAAATACTTGTCCTTAAGATGCATTCAACATAATCCATTATTGCAACTAAATCCACATAAATTTTGGAGGCTAAGATATCCTCTTTAGGATACTATCTAATTGCTTAGATCAATGTCATTAAGGTCCATGTTAGAGCTAAAAAGGTAACTTAAATTTCTAATATTTTATTTGTAAATGTCCTTCTATTTCCACATTCTTGGATAAGTGCCATATTTTTTCAATTTTGTCTTCCCATTTTTCTTCAACTAATCTAAGTCTAATATTGAAATCTCAAAAATATTACATTCCCTTCTTTTTTTAAAGTACTAGGGGGGGGGGGTATCCATTGAATTTTAATAGAAACTCTATCTCCATAATGTTTTGGTAGTAGTTCAAGTATACATTTTGGGATAAGTATCATTTTTTAAAATTCTATCTTCCCATTTTTTTTTCAACTGATCGAAGTCTAATTTTGAGATCTCAAAAATATTACATTTCCTTTTTTTTTAAAGTACTAGGGGGGGGATCCATTGAATTTTAATAGAAACTCTATCTCCATAATGTTTTGGTAGAAGTTCAAGTTTACATTTTTGAATAAGTGTCATTTTTTAAAATTTTGTCTTCCCATTTTTTTCCCCAATAATCTAAGTCTAATATTGAGATCTCAAAAATATTACATTTCCTTTTTTTTTAAAGTACTAGGGGGGGGGGGGGTCCATTGAATTTTAATAGAAACTCTATCTCCATAATGTTTTGTAGAAGTTCAAGTATACATTTTTGAATAACTGTCATTTTTTAAAATTTTGTCTTCCCATTTTTTTTCCCACTAATCTAAGTCTAATACTGAGATCCCAAAAATATTACATTCCCTTTGTTTCATATTGAGATTTGCTTCACCCTTACAAGAAATTGCCATTGAAAACTTTGAAGATGACACATTGTATCTTCTTAGTCCTTTAGGGATTAAGCATTTGAAATATCATGAAATTGAGGGTTGTCCTCCTCCATAATTGAGCTCTCATAGAACTCAACATTCCTAAGTAAAAGTATGATATTTTTTATTGAGGTTTGAAGGTTCATGATTTCTTGGAGAAAGAGCCAATAGGGCTTGGTGGTGAAGGGGTTGGAAATACCTTTAAAAGCTTCTATGTGCATGAAATGGTAAATCACTTTGGAGTAACTATTGCTACATAGTAATTTAGATGCTGCTTTTAATGAGAATGAAGTGGGATATAATGTGGAACTAGGAGGAATCTCCGAATCTCTCAAATAATACCTGTTACAACTAGGTTAATAACTGTCCACCTTGCTCAGGCCAGCTGGTCCTGTAAGGCGACCGCGTGTATAGCAACCGCGCTTTCCAAAAATTGAAAACCTGCAAAGGTGCGACTGCGGGTCAGGGGCGACCTCGGGTGCCAGAACTACCGCCCGCCACCTCCATGCGCGGTCGCCCGTCCGGGGAGTGCGACCGCGCTTGGGGCGACCGCGGGTCAGGGGCGACCTCGGGTGCCAGAACTGCCGCCCGACACCTCCAAGCGCGGTCGCCCGTCCATGCGCGGTCGCCCGACCGGGGAGTGCGACCGCGCTTGGGGCAACCGCGGGTCAAGGGCGACCTCCGGTGCCAGAACCTAAACCGCCACCTCCATGCGTGGTCGCCCGTCCATGCGCGGTCGCCCGTCCGGGGAGTGCGACCGCGCTTGGGGCGATCGCGGGTCATTTTTTGCAGTTCCTCACCCTGTCCCGCGGTCGCCCTTCCACGCGCGGTCGCCCCACTACCCGCGGTCGTCCTTGCAGGCGCCGTCGCCCCCATTACCCGCGGTCGCCCTGCACCCGCGGTCGCCCTGTACCCGCAGTCGCCCCTGTGGCGACAGAGTATAAAGCTGCAGCTGAAACACTGAGGGATTACCTTGCTTCAGTGATTAGACTCTAGCCTTGAACCTTCGAAAGAGGCTTCTTGCGGATGTTTTGGTTCATTGGAGGGCAAGAGCCTTGCTTTGAGGGGGTTTAAAAACCCTCTCACAGTAGGTAGCATTGTCATAACTTTTTCCTCGTTACTAGATTCTTGGATCGATTTTTTGGGGGTGAAACTCATTGTGGATTCACACCATGGTTGTCCCATGTGGTGGTCAAGGTCGGCCCGATACGCATAGGGCTACAAAAGATTGGGACCCTTGGCTTATACCATGCGTTCCAAATGATCATTCACCCTATCCTCGGAAATGCTTGTTTTGCGGGTGGAGCAAAGTCTTTGTGCGGAAAAGGGCATTTAGTCACTTTGGATATGGTGGCTCGGCAACAGCAGAACGTTGTCCAAAAATCCCTAGAAGTGCACGTGAAAAGTTTATGACTTGCGGCGGAAACGTTCCAAAAGCCATGAGCTTTGAAGAATTGTTTGAAACACCATTTGTGGGCAATGAGGCCATTGGTGCGGCACAATCCCTCATTCAAGAGGTAGAGGGTGGTGAGGTGGGTGGTTCTTCAAATCCAACGGGTCCAACCGGCCCGACAAACCCTACCCCCGATTCAGTGGATTCTACTCCAAGTACGGTTGACAGAACAGGAAGCCGCCCTGTGGTTTCTCGTCAAAGAAGTATGGATGAAGCATTACAAATAGGCTTGAGACAAAAGTTGGATGCGACGTGGGCTTCATTTTTTTATGAAGCCAATATTGCATTCAACGTCACGCGACACCCTGCATTTATAAATGCAGTGAAGGAAACTGCAGCAGCTGGAATTTTATATCGTCCACCAACATTCAACGCGTTGCGTACCAGGATGATTGATGTGAAGAAAGAAGTTGTCCAAAAAATGATCAATGACCGGACAAAGAACTCTATTGCGCAATATGGAGCAACTATTTGTTCAGATGGGTGGTCAGATACCAATAGGCGGCCGTTGATGAATGTGATGCTCGTTTGTCCAGCAGGGGATGTGTTTTTGCGATCAGAGGACAGTACGGGAGCGAAGAAGGACATTGCCTACACGACAGCTTTAATGTCGAAGTACATAGATAAGGCCGGTCCTTCAAATATTGTGCAATTGTGTACAGACAATGCTTCAGTAATGATTGGAACTATGTCATGTTTGTTACTGAAATATCCCCACATGTACAAACAAGGGTGTGCGGCTCACATCTTGGATTTGCTTTTGGAAGATTGGGGAAAGTCTCAAACGATGAAGGATTTGGTAAGTGAGTGTAGGACAATGGTGAAGCATATCAGGAAATACCATTTCACTATGGCTTTGTTTCGGAAACATTCTCCAAACAAAATGCTTAGGCTGCCTACTTTGACACGGTTTGCCACCAATTTCCTTATGGTAGACCGCCTACTCGATTGCAAACAAGCTTTGCAAACCGTGGTTGCAGATGACGCTTACATGACCTTCGAGTTCAGTTTGCAGAATCGGACTAATGGAGGTACCATTAGGCGCAAAGCAATGGATGTTCGGCTAAACATTCATTCTGAAAGGTTTTGGTCAAAATGCAAGAATTTCGTGTTTATGATAGAGCCAGTACTCGTTGCTCTACGACACTTTGATGGCAAAAAACCAGCAATGCCAAAAGCTTGGTTGATAATGTTCGAGTTGAAGAAACACGTGTATGCTCTCAGGGATCCTCCATTTCTTTTAGACCCTGTGGTTGCAACGCGTTACGAGAAGAAATTTGAAGCTCGTTGGAAGTTAATGCGAACGGACCTCCACTATGCAGGAGCACTCTTGAATCCGTTTTTGGCAGGAGTAGAAGAAATTCAAAACGATGGGGCGGTGTGGCAAGACATATTTTTGATCTTTCCATTTAAAGTCAGTATGGAGCGGAAAGTCGAAAATTTAGCAACCGGATTTGTTCAGGGAACGGGTAAGATCCAGAAGTAGTACCAGATAATGTTGTAGAGACCGGTGGCAGAATAATTCCGGTTTATTACGACGGAATATCGGAACGGAAAAATTCCGGACCCTACAGAACGGATTCTATCCGGATTCAGTCCCAGAACGGAACGGATGATTTCCGGACTTGGACCGATCGGATGGGAATGGGAACGGATGATCAGGAACGGAAGACCGGATCCATTTCTGGAAAGTATATAAGGCCTGACATTTTCAGTTGGCCCATTTGCTCTCAGGCGCTTCGTTGTGTGTTTTTCAACCCTCAGCGTTTTCCGCCTTTTCTGTGAGTTGGTTTTCCGCGCGTGTTTGGTGGCGCAATTTTCTGTGACGCGGCTGTCAGTATTAGCAGCGGGTGTTTTGTCAGAGCGGGCAGTTGTCAGCGGCGCGGGTTTCAGACTGTGCGCTGAGGCGCTGGTGTGTGGAGAGGAGTGTGTGTGTGTATGTGCAGGTGGTTATTACAGGCAGATTACTTTTGTATTTGTGAGTGTGTGTGAGGAACGGGACGTGCGGCTAGGAGAGGAGTGAGGTAGTTTTCCGGATAGTTGCCATGCCGCAGCTACGCCGGAAGAGAACCGAGTCCACTACACCCCCACCCTCAGGGATAAAGCTGAAGAAAGTAGTTCCGCTCATCCCTTCCACAGAGCCGGAGAAAAGCAACTTGATGGCGGACTTAACCGCAATGGGGTGTCTAGGGTTAGCAGAGATACCCTGGGGTTTCAAGGAGGAGCGGATGGTGAAGGAGCTGAAGGGCAAGGTGTCGAATCAGTTCGACAACATGGCGCGGGGAATGCCGCACAAATGGACGGAGGCGCACTGGAGGGCCGTATACGGGTTCAAACACCAGGGGCACGGACCGGCCGGGAGGAAGGTAGACTTCCTCCAAAACAAGTTTAGTGGCACCCCTCACCCGAAGGACGGATACCAGATCATGGACTGCAACGAAGACAGGCATAGGCGCCTGTTGAAGTTTCTGCTTCCGGTCCTTCATCCGGAGAAACCAACCCGGATCACGATCGGCCTGGCCAACACCATTTTCAGTGCGCTGATCGGAGACCGGAAAGTAGACTGGGGCCGGATCATACAGGACCTGATCACCCGGTTACTGAAGAACCTCGGAGGGAGTAGGGCAACTCCGATCTCCCCCTACCTCTTCCACCTCTACCACCATCTACAGCTCCTTTCGGATACGGAAGAGAAGACGTGGCACACCCAGAAGATAGTCTTGACGTACGGGGAGACGTCAACGGATGATGAGGAGAGCTCCGAGTCCGAGACAGAGTGGGAGGACTCGGATAAGGGAGAGGAACCGGAAGTTCCGCTCGTGAAGCGGTAGAAGACCACACCGCCGAACACGAGGGGATCTCCTCCGGTCCGACACAATCCGGGAACGGAAGGCAGAGCGGGACCATCCGAACCGGGTCAGGCCGAACCAGCAGCAGAGGAAACGGATCCCAGTGATCCGTTCGTGCAACTGACGGAAATCCTGTGCAACATCCGAGCGGATTGGGAGGTCAAACGGATCGTCCTGGAGAACATCGCGGGGATGGTCAATGGCAAACCGGATCATACTCTTCCGACCGTGGTAGGGAATTGCATCGCCTCGCCTGCGGATCTCGCCAAGTTGGAGGAGGAAAACCGGAAACTTCAGGAGGAAGTTGACGGTTTGAAGGCGGAGCTCCTTGTTCTCAGGGACAACGAGGCCGCTACCAAGGAGATGGCGGCAGAGATCGTCAAATTGGCGGAGCACGTGAAGGCAACATTCGGGGAACCCGGATCGGCTGTCATCCGGGCTCAACTGTTTGACGAAGAAGTGCACAAGGAGAAGAAACTATCCGGAAGCCGGATAGTCCGGATTCTGTCCGACTTCTCCGAAAAGGTGGAGACGACTTTGGTGAAGGTTCGGGAGGCAGCCGAACGGATGGAAGACTGTAGCCGGAGACTGACGGAAATTCCGGTCAGACTCTCCGATCTGTCTCTACCGGATATTTCCGAAGGGTTGCCTCAGAGACCAGGGAAGGACAGGACGCCGCAATCCAAGAAGTCAGGGCGAGCGTCAACGGGCAACTGGGAGGCGGCAATTCAGTTGTCGGAGTCTCCTGCGAGTCCGGTTACTGGAGCTCCGGTTGCAACAGACGGAGAACGGAATCGGAACCTCACCGAGGTCTTCGAGCAGATCAGTAGGGCGGAAAGCCCGACTATAGGATCTAGGGTAGCAGAGCCGGATACGTAGGTATTAGGACTTTCCTGTTTTTGTAGTTTTTAACTTAGGAACGGATCAGGAGGAAATCCGGTCCGGTTTAGGAACTTGGAGCGGGTTGGAATCCGCTCCGGTTCAGAAGTAGGTAGGAACGGATCTGCCGAGCGTTAATCGCGGCGGACTTGTATGGCGCTTTTTGCTTTTTGCCCATTATTTAAGTCAGTCCCCTCGCGGTGGATTGGGAGTCTTTTCCTTTGCATTATCTTTGTGTATTCTATTCCCTCTTGTTTTGCGCGTGTATCTCCCGGGTTTGGCAGGGCGGCGTGACGCGGAGTTAGGAAGGCGCAAGTGGTTTTGCAGGCGACGTTCTCCCTTTGGTGTTTATTTTCCGTGTCTGAGTATATGAGAACGGGTAGAGAAGAGTTGGGAGTGTAATTCTAGTGCCTTAGCGCTTCTAGGACTTAAGATTCCGAGTGAGAAAGCCGTTGTTAGGCTAGACGAGAGGGAGGGATTCCTTAATCGTGCTAGAGCTCCTGGGTGGGAAACCCAGTTGAGTGTCCGATCTCCTGTGAGGTCTCACCGTCTTTGTGGCAAACGGAAGAGTTCCAGTTGACGTTGGAACGGACGGATACACTTGTAGCCACCTGGCTCCCCAGGAACGGAAAGTAGTGTCAAAGTCGTTGTAGTATGAGAAGATCGTACGGGGGATCTCTGTGTGACCTACAGTCCGGATCTTTGTCTGGATTGTTGTGAGGGATCAAACCGGATCTGAAGTATTTTTAGAATTAACAGGTAGAAAGTGGGTCTTCAGCCACTATAAGTCACGGAAGGAGCGGTGGGCCTACCGCTCACAAAATCAAGCGGCGACCCCTCTGATGGTAAAACAGAGGCAAAACTAAACCGGATTGAGGAACGGATGTGGACGGATCATCCGGAACGGATTGATCCAGAGAGGAAACAAGGAGCGGAACTCGTTAGGGAACGGATCCGTTGCAGTCTGACGGAACGGATAAAATCCGGGAAACCGGAAAAGTGAAGGAACGGATCCATTCCGGACTAGAGTGCTAGAATTTCAGTTTTGAACGGGATAACGGGTTGTCATCTCGGGTTGTTTGTGTATTTCCGGTTCTAGATCTAGAACCGGATTATAGAGTTTTGGGAGCTGTCCTATCTTAATCGCTTAACTAAGCCAGATACTTCACAGAATCTCGCGGGTTCGATCTTTAGAGTCACTTAGTTATACTCTAGAGTGATTTTTGTGAGTATAATAGGGAATTTACTTACCCTGTGTTGCGACAGGTGGCCAAAGCAGCTTTGAATCGAGTCATACGAAAACTAGCTCCATCATTAGGAGTTTCAGTGGTCGTGGCAATGCAAGAGCTTGTCAAATTTGAGGAGAAGACAGGGCCATTTGATCCCCGAGAAGAGGTTCTCGACATCACAGAGACCAATTTAGAACCTCATCAATGGTGGAATCATGTAGGCGGCGATGCTCTTCTGAAGATTGCAAAGAGAATTCTAGGGTTGCCTTGTTCAGCATCTTCATGTGAACGAAACTGGAGCATGTATTCATTCATGCACAGTAAAACGCGAAATCGTTTGACCACAAAGAAGGCTCAAGATTTGGTGTACATTTATGCTAACTGCCACTTGGAACGTCAAAAGCGTGGGTACAATGCTGCTCAATTTTATGAAAGGGTCCTCGTGGATGGAGACATTGATGAAGAGAGGGACGAGCCTATGCCTTCAGGATCGGAGGACGAGGGTTATTTTGATTTTATCGAAGATTATTTAGTCCGAAGAGAAGAAGAAGATCTCTTGCGCGATCACAATGAATGGGCAGATATGGTCCCACCTCCACCAAGTCCACCGCCATATCGATATGGAAACACATTTGCAAGTGGCAATGATGCGGAAGGTGTTGCTAAGGAAGAACTTTTTCGTTCTCCAGAGTGGAACCCTGATGATGCGTGGGTCGGAAATTGGGGCACAGTTTCACCACGAACTGCGGCAAGAACACCTTCTGACAACAACGAACAAGCAGATAATCAAATGCCTGCCTCAGATGTTCAAGAAACATCTCCAGTACCAACATCTCCAGTACCAACACGTATTCCTTCAAGCAGAGCAATGAATATTGGAAACATTGCACCAATCAATGCGGGAATTGAAGCAGAAGAAGAGGTGGATCACATTGAAGAGGTTGTAGAAGAAGTAACTCCTATTTCGGTAGCAATGAATTCACCGACCATACAAACAACGGAGGCAGCTGAGTATGATTCAGATGCGCCACTGAATACCATCCTCAACCGTAGTCGGAACGTTTCCTTGACTCGAGGTGGACATACAGGGCAGACTACAGTTAGAAGGTCAGTCACAACTCCTTCTATAAGGGGCCGTGTGCCCAGAGGGGAAGATACAAGCCAAGGTAGAGTCAGAAGATCGGCCCCTAGTTCATCGACAAGGACGCCTTTAGATGGAGGTCCACTATCCAGCATCAATGAAGAAGTCCCCGAGTCCGCTCCACAAGCCACCCAACCAACTCCAGTGTCTGAGCCAAGAGAAATATCGTTGGAAGAACGACTATGCAACAGCAACAATAGAGACAGAAGTAAAAAAAGGCGCATTAGAAGAGTAGATGAAAGGACACACAAACATCCGAAGCGCGCAAATCAAATTGTGGAACCTTGTAGGCTTGGGGCAGGGTGCTCCACGCAAGCGGTCCAGCAATCAAGCCAATCAATAGCGGTTCAAGCAGGTCCTGAATCTGTAGTTGATGGAATTATTGATGCAACGCGTCCCACAAAACGACTAGTCCAGATTGCGATTCCTGGTGGTCAAGACATAGTTGTGCGGAATTTGACCTCGGAGGTGGAAAGAGAAATACGACCAGAACCAATAACAAGAGAAGAGGACGAGAATGACAGCTCAAGCCACGATAGCGACACAGACGCTGGTTACGCATCGCGCGAAGATACGGACCCTGATGCTGACGAAGTGCAGAACGATTCAGATTTTTGTTTGTAACTAGATATTAGTCCAATTGTTTGGAAGGTAAATTAGTCCCACTGTATCTTCCAAAAATGTTTTTTTGAAAAGATTTCTAGCGGAAGTTTATAGCCTAGTAGTTTAGTACCTTACATATTGATATGTTGTAGCACCTTACTAGGCATTTTCATCGTATTTCGACATATTAACTTTGGGGTTATTTTATTATTTTCTAGCCTTTGGTTTAGTTGGTTAACCTCACAGATTTTTAACTAAGTATATTTCTACCCAAATTGCTCCAAAATTGCGTTTTGTAATACAAGTGCAATGTTTTTGAAATTTTTGTTGTCACATATGAAATGGTGAGATATTCTTGTGGGATGGTTTCAGAAGATGTGGAGAAAATCTTCACCATGTACATTGCAAGATATTAACATTTGTACTAGCAAAACCCCTTTTTTCCGGCAATTGGCCAATTGCCCTTGACAAGGTGACATTAGTATAAAAAACACTCAAAATTGATGGTTATTCTTTAAACTCATATTAGAATCAAAGTGGTATGTATGCTCTACATTCTACAAATTTGTAATCATTTGGAATTGTTCAACATATGGGAGAAAAAACATTAAGTTAGAAACCAACAAAAAAATAGAAAATGCTTGAAAATACTAAGTTGTCAACAAATTATTTATAAAAATGACAAATGCCAATTACTTTAGTTAAAGTATTGTAAGAAACAATCTTCATCCAATGTTTCACTTTTTTTTCAAAAATATAAAAAATTGAATGGAATAAAGAATTTCAAACTTTTTTGGTAGAGTAGAGATTCTATAAGTACCCATTGACTACCCCAAACTAAAATTCCTCATAACTTTTGACTCATGTATTGAAATGGAATGATTCAAAGGTTTACACATAGATAAAAATCTAATAAAGATATTTCAAATTTTTATTTCTTAATGTCACAATTTCTAAAGAAGTTTTTTTTTGGTGCCCGGGCTACGCACAATTTTAAAGGAAACAACACATCATGTCCTAACTTTTTGATCGTGTAGTCAAAAGGGATTATATTGTTGGTCGTTTTCCCCTAAGTTGCGGGCACATGTTGTGTCAAAATTTCAAAGAAAAGAAAATTAAATTCAATAGGTAGTGAGATCCCTAGAAATGCAATTCGGGGCTTTACGGGTTAATGATTGTGTCAATTCAATTCAATACACCACAAACACAAAGGTCCTTTAGAGGCACACCCTCACACCCCTACAAGAAAAAAATTCAAAATGTATAATATATTGTTGTTATTTAAAATGAAAACTACAATGAAGTATAGACCTGTAGTAATAATCAAGGATTGTAGTTTAAAAGGTCACAATGCTATAAATAAACTTTGAAAATGGTAGTTATATTTTAAAACCATTCTATAAGGCAAGCTCGGTATACGCTTCAAACAAAATTAAAGTCTATTGGAATTGTACATTATATAGGAAAAAGATTGTAGAGTACATTTTGAGAAGTGATAAATTGACCGGGGTTATGCTTGTAAAGCCCTTTCATCCCGTTTTTTTTAATCATAAACTTTTTAGATTAGACTTGTAAACGGAGGGTTGAATGACTTCAAATCTCTTTGGCAATTTGGACACTATAGTGATTAAACATTATAATCTTTCAATCCATAAGTGATATATGTTTTGTTCTCCTAAATGATCTCTGACATGTCTAGTTTGAATTAGAATGGTTACATTTAAAATTTTCTTTCTTAAAGCTCATCATGAAGTAATTTTTTTCTTCACTTTAGAAATTAGAACAAATTCCTAGAAACTCCCCTAAAGGCTTTGAGCATTTAGGGGTAAAAAACACCCGCGATCGCCATCAAAGACAGAGGCGTGGTCGCCCTGCACCCGAGGTCGCCCCTAACCAGAAGTCGCCCTTCTCTTGTACCCGAGGTCGCCCTATACCCGAAGTCGCCCTTCCATTGCACCCGCGGTCGCAAAAGAGACGCAGTCGCGCTGGATTTTTAACCCGCGGTCGCGCCTGAGCCCGGTACCCGCGGTCGCCTCTGCACCCGCTGTCGCCCTGAAAATCGGATGCGCGGTCGCCCTTACCAGAGACGCGGTTGCCCCACCCATAGTCGCCCTGCCTCGCTTTCCACGTCAGCGTGGACAGCCTGCCACATAGGCAAAAACTTCTTACTTCGCGGTAAAAAAATTTACCCTTGCGCGACGGGACGGGACGGGGTAGCGACAGGTTGTCTTATACGACACGCGACATCGGACGTCTAACACGACGCCGAAACCCAAAAATATGTCTAATAGAACAACCCTGCTAAACATCCTCAAGAGGTGCTTAATGACATCGAAATAACGTACCACTCACAAGGGAACTGTGTTTGAACCTGGAATATATCGTGGTTGGTAAGTTGGTTGCACGTCGGACAACTTGAAAGGTTCTCGTTCTCTCCTTCATATAATATGTGACCATCGGGGCAGCAATGAACCTGTCTGTGCTTCAAGCCCCACTTCATTAGAATAGTCTTGACCTCATACGCTGTCCTGGGAAAGCAGTTCGACGTAGGCAGGAGATCTCCAGATACCCAAGTCAGCAAGGCATCTACAAAAGTGTTCGGTACAGAATACAAGCTGCAGAGGGAGAATATTATGATAGCAGCCTGCAAGCGATTCAGTTCACTGCCTTCAAAAACTTTTTCTGTAGACTCTCGCAAAAGATTTTCCATATTCACCTCGTTCCCTTCGTCTACCTCATCCATTGGCTCTGCATCACGAAAAGCCTCTTCACCTTCACTCAGAATATCACCGTGAATTTCGTCTATGCGAGCAAACACATCCCTTGCCATGCTTTCAACGTCCATAGTATTTCTCTCCGGCCATGTGAAATTACCCTCCCCGTCCGGAGGATTCGCGGGTCGATAAGGTTCTTCCTCTCTGTCTCCATTTCGAACTGGGCCCCTGACATTTCTGCCATCCACTGTCTGCAGTGCAGAAGGTTTCAGTAAGTAATTAGTTTACGCGTCTGGGAATGGTGACTTCTGAAAGGAAAACACAATTCATTCATATTTTCATTCTATGAAAGCAGAACTTCATAATATCGATGACCTCATCATGGCCTTACAATTTTTTTAATCTGTAGCCATGTAGGACTGAACAGCACTTCACATCAACCTCACCTGTATTGTATTTCAACTGTATAGAAGTACGTGAAGCTAGAAATGGAAAGGTTTTCGAAACTAACCATGACTGGGTACATGAGATATGGATCTCGTCCATATCGCATGTGGTGTCTTGCAATAGTCTCCACTTTCTTGATGCAACCGCCTTTGCATTCATTGCAAGCACATGGGTACTCGGACAAGCCCAATCTATTCGCTATAGAGCGTTCAATGTGATAAGCTGAACATAATCTTTCACGCATCCTGAAAGGCAATTTTGTCAGCTGTGAGTTCCTTCTATCTTGCGGTTTACCTAAGGTACTAAGCAAAGTCTTCTTTTATTCCAAACGCTACAATGACATATATGATTCCTCATGCTATGTTTATTTCAGGAAATCAAGACAGTGGAATGTGAATTTAGAAGCATTGATTCAATTTCCCACAGCAAGTTCTTGCGGTAGCTCAAAATTGTATTGCCCTTCAATTTTTAGACGTCTGGAATCATGCCTACCAAAACTATTGAAGTCGACTTTGATAGTGGTCCTGCATGGCTCATTGCGGCATTCACTTTTCAATTACAAGTCATACATGGGAATCCCGTACTTCATTACTGTCAATATGTTTTTTTCGAAAGATCATTGGACATGGGAAGGAAAGTCCCTCGACACTGGAAAAAGGCATCCTAAACAATGAAGCGGAATATCCTCAAGAGATTACGAAGTAGGGGAACCTTTTGCATCTATAGCAACACTGGAACAAGTAGAACCAGTTGTTTGTTATCGACATTGACAGTGACGAGGTCGACTAACCAATGGACATGACGACCGCTTACAAATTAGCCGGAGCGAATTACTTAACATGAACAGACTATTCCATTTTTGTTTCTTGAGGTGACGAACACTCTTGTGCAGTACTGTATCAGCTGATGCACTTATTAATACTTAATCTAGTACGATGGGCAACTTCAGTGTATCATTTCTGACCTATTCAGAAGTCCGTTTTCAACTGAGCAGCCTTCTTATTGATGACCACATCATGTGCAGGAAAGAGTTCAGGAACACATACCTTGTCTCTTGTAATAACACTTGATGCTTGAAGAAACAAATCTTCTATAGAAGAGCACTCTTTATTTTGAAACATGAGGACATGAACACAATGGAAACCATGCGGTTCAATGTCAGAGAGCTTAAAAAGTCAAAGAGAATGTGAGCATACATGTTTCTCAGAGTTTATTTATTGCAAATCAATGAAAGCAGGAATGCAAAACACTTTTTTATACTTGTGGAACGATGTCAATGTGGACAGTGGGACCTTCGCAGACAAAGTTCAGGTTGAAACTACTATCTTCGAGAAGTAGTGCTATCCTTCATCTTCTCTACGGACATTTCCCTAGCTAGCAAAGTTTTCTTTCCCACATACAGTCACACAGTTTGCACAAATTTTTAATTTGGAGCAGTAATGCTCCCTTTGTAGAGTATGTGAGTCCCTCTAGAGATTTCCATATTGTCAATGGAAAAAGCAAAGGACTCCTACCTAAAATGAGTCATAATTGTCTCCTGATTTTGGGAATGCCTCATCAATGATAAGATATTTAACAGAACATGAAGAATTATTTTTCACAAATAGAAGGCAAGACTTGTGATGACGTACCTTGTATGAAAACAGTGAAAACGAAGTGAACGATTTTCGCTTGAACTTTTCACTTGCAGTTCCTAAGCAAGGTCTGTGAATAAGAGACAATCAATGAAACTGTCATCACGCTTATGAATGCCATAGTATGGTAACGTGAAGGTTAAAGCACCTCCAAAATTGATACACATGCAAAATTGTCTGAAATCAAACAATTCTTGTTCTTCCGCATATATTGAGAGATCAAATATCGTTACAGTGGAGGAAGTTTTTGTCCTCCTGAACCAGAAGGGTCAGAGGATAATTTCCTCGCTAAACTCTTCTACCAGAAGACGAGCCTCTATTTCTAAAGATTCTGTTTTTTCTACCAATATGGATGAATCAACCAGCATCTCCAACAGCTGGTTCTTCAGCAACTCTTTTTTACTGCGGCTAATATGAGGCCCTTCCAAGTACTTCCTCACAACGTGCTTTGCTTGCGGAGGACTGGACTGCACACGTAGGCATGCATTTCTAGACAGTCCCTTAGCTTCACGATTTGCATGCTCTGTGTCACTTGGCATGTTGGCATTCTCCATTTTCTCTACTTCTAGAAGGGAAATCTTTCTTTTCTTGCGTACTGAGAACAAGCTCTCCTGAATTGTCATCAGTCAAAATGTACAGCATATGAATTCTATGTTACAATGAATAGGACCTCAGTGCATGCACTGATACTCTGATAGGAGTGGTACCTTCATCAAAAATGTGATAAATCATCGTTGCTATATATCTGAAAACTTGCAATTAGGTTCTTCGTTGATAAAACACGAAGCTATCATCCTTTCTATCTGTTTTCCTAGAGTGTATGCATTCTTCTTCTTATTTGCATGATTTTGAATGACTACTCTTTGCATTACACACCAATTAGTTCATTATTTCACATATTCTTTTTGTGAACACAAAAAAATAAATTAAATACTCACGGTTGACATGAGGTCCGCGGCTGTCCTTCACTCCTTCAGTCCTCAGTGATTTCGAACGACTCCGCTATAGAGCACATGTACCTACATGAGACACAAAAAAAGAGGGATTGAAGTCATGCGAATATAACCTCCCCTTTCGTGTAGACAGACGGCACTACGATTTCCGTTACGCTCACTTCTTCAGCTTCGACGACTGCCTTCTCTTGTTCCGCACAGCATACTACGCATGTCAACCGCAGGGAAGATTGAAGTATAGAAGTGTTACAGGAAGTGCAACATCCATCGTTCAATCAGACTACTGAGACGACGAAGTGGACAAGAATGCATTGGAAAAAAAATTAGTCCGTGCTTGCAATGACTGCTGAGAAGTTCAGCGCACCCTCCTGAATTTCAGTTGCTTCAATATATAATACATTGAAGGCAGTTCTTCATCGAGGCCAAAGAAAAGGAATGCCTTGAGCACTGCAGCATTAAGATTGCAGCATATGCAGTTCGATGACATTGCAGTTCTTTAGCACTTGACTGTTCATTACTAAAAGGGACAACTGCTGGTATATGACGATTTCCACTAAATATTGACAGACTTCCACAGTGCTATGGATTCATTAATAACTCATCACAGTGAAGGAACACCGAATTTTGTTGGCCATATCGACTTTTCATTAGGGAGACACTGGGCTTATGGAATGCGAGTATGAAAAAGGAAATTACTGCAGTGAAGAACAATACGTACTTTGAACTTGTTCGATTTGAGCTGTAATCACCGACATTAAGCTCTCCACTTGAATACTTTTCAATTACCGAAGACTCCTAAATGCCAAATACTAGTATTATATTCTGAAAACAACGAAGCATAGGTTGATTTACATATGTACCTTGCCTTTGCAGAGTAGGGAATCCCAATTTGTGGCAGAGCTTGGGAGTCTTTGCAATTCTTATTTGCCAGCAACCTGCACTTGATGTTCGTTCATCCTGGATTCACAGAAATGAAATGAATAAGAAACAACAGATTTACGTTCAAAGTATTCACTTGTTCGCAGAAGATGGTGAACTCCTTAAAAGTAGCAGAATTTCACACTCCAACTCCGTCAGTGAGTATATGCTTTGAGGTGAATCTACAGCCAACCCTCTACCACTCTGTGCAAGAAGACATGCTTCAATGTTAGCTATCCTTCTTTTGAGCCTAATTTCTTAGTTTCTCGCATGCCTCGAAAGAAATTTCTTCATACTGTCTGATAGAAGTTCTAGGAAATAGAATAGTACGTAGACATGGTTCGAAGACGAGAACCGACGTCATTATGGATCTTTGAACAAATTGGCAGTAGAGCTTTCTGAAGAAGCTCTTCTGTCGTCCCTAACTACATGAACGACAAGTTTTCCAGCGTGGGAAAAAAATTCAAGAGCACTAAAACGTGGTGAATACACAAGTCAGTTAATAGACAGAAGTTCACAATCGTTGTATGAAATCACATTTAGAGCAGTAGTTGCTTAACGCCCTCGAAAATAAGACTCCAACACACAGATCGCAATCACTGGAAGATGGTGTACGCCACTGTTCTAATGAGTGGTCATCTTTACTTTGCTAGTTGGGTTCAACCTGTCAGCTTCTATTGAAATCCCAGTATCATTGAAGATCAGAAGCCATCAAATCATCATGAATAAGAAAATCTGTTTCCATTATGCAGCTTTTTGAAGTGGACCGTAATTGGAACTTGATGTTCTGAATAAGGTTCGCAACCTAAGTGCATTAATGAAAAACCGACCACTGTGTGCACATTTTCTTAACGGCATGCACTTACAGACACATACAAGTGAAGGTCGAAGAAGTTCATGAACTCAGTCTTACCGCATGGAGTGACTGACGTATCTCCTCTTTGCAGACTTGCACACGCATTAGCAGCTAAGGGTTTGAAGGTGAAATGCCGATTCCGACGGAGTATGAAGATTTGCATCTGCGGACGACTGTACCAAACCCTGTGCCCTGTATGGAGACGCTGCACCACAGAAAGTCATTGTAGGTTCATTCTAACTACACGACAGAGATGAGGACGATCGGTGGTGTGTTTGAAATGAATCCCTAGACATTATAGGCTTGCTAGTTTCGTATGCAATTTTTGGAAAGTCATTACCTGTAGAGATTTTCTTGCGCCCACTACAGCATTCATTGCTCTGTAGTCGTGCAGTGGTTAGCTGCCTTTCGAAGCCGCCTTTCGAAGCCGGAGAAGGCTAGTGGGCCACACATTCAATTAAAGCGGTCACTAGAACTTCTAAACCGGTAGTCACCAAGAATAGTGAGGTGTGGCCCGCATGGAACTGTACCTTTGTTTTCTGTAGCAATCCATAGTGGACGCATGTCTCGAATTAGGGGAGCTGTTTATAGGAACAGGTATTTTTATCACGCGACGGAGCGCGGTGAGGAATTACATTGACGTGAAGAATGCGAGATGCGTACCTGGAATCCTTGATTCCAGATGTGTCGCGCGATTGAGCCAGAAGTATGCAAAGCACGGTAGAAGCCCATGCCTTTCAGTTTGAAGGAGAGCCGCTTCTCCTTCTCGACTTCTGTGCCTTATAGTAAAACCTAATTTAGAAATAGTGGATGAAAAGCGTTTTACTGTGAGGTTCTGTTCCACCAGCACCTTCATTTCCGCTTTATCTCGTGACACTGGAAATGCTGCTGCAGGTACAGATTTCTCCTACAGTCTAACCTAGATGCGTGGAGGTCCCTCATTGCAGAGCGTTGCTTGCGCATTACTCGGTATATGTCAAGAGAATTCGAAGTTAACGCAACTGGCTAATATCTGGGCGTCTTCGTTTATTGCTCTTCATTTTTTTTTACCGCTACAACCGAACATGCTGTATGGCAAATGATATTTGTAAGTTTGTGTGAATCTCTACTTGCGACTGACTACGCCTGCTTCCCTGAATGTAGATATGCACAGCTAAAAGAACGTGATCTGGAAGGCGCCGATTTCTTTTCTAAAAACGGTAGACAAACAACTCCGTCTCTGCCGCCCTGCAATGACTCGGAGGAGGAAGTTGCTGAGTTACGAGGACGAGGTGCTGAAGACTTCACGTACAGCAGCCTACAAGGCAGTAATGAAGACACAAAAATAGTGGACTCGGGGGAAGTACCCTTAGCCTTGAAGGTTGTAGTTCTCTCCAGCGATTCCGAAACCGAGTTCTGCAAATGTGAGGAGGGATTGCTAGAGCGTGACAAACATCATCCGCTTATGACTTCTAGTGGCAGCAATACCGCCGAAACGGACTCCGAATTCCATCCAGCGGACGTTGACAGTGGTAGTGAAAACAGAAGCACTGGAAGTTCATCGGAATCACTTGAAACAGAAGAAGATATAAAACAATTGGCAGACATCTACCCAAATCACAAATGCACAAAGGTATCTCTGAAGAAGAGAAACCTGAGGAGCAGAACTCCTTTACAGGAACTACATACAATGAGCGCCCTAGAGCAAGTAAGTACTCTCACGTTGTATTCATGTACTGCACCAATACCTGTAAGTATAGAATGCTTAAAATGTGAAACGTTTACTGGAAAGCCCTACTGCTTAGTGCATACTAGATCTGTCGGTTACTGTGGCAATTGTTAGCAATTTCAGTGGGAAAACTGGTGTAGCGAACCCTACACCCTTCAGGACATGAACAAATTCAACGAATCTTATCTACTGAATATAAAGCACCTGAAGAATAAGTGGGAAATGAACCCGAAACCTTTTTGTGTGGGGCTTGAGTACTATGGAATAGAAATTCATTTTCCACACATTTCAACATTTTTAAAAACAGTGTCGCCTGTGGATGTAGTACGCGTTGATAGCCTACTGAGTTCCTTCGTCTAAGTGAAGTTGAGCAGTGTATTCCTTTATGTCTAAATTAATCCATGCGTATTGTAGCTGTTGTGTTTTGATTTCTAAATGCAGGTATTTTTTTTAATTTTTGAACTCTCGAACTGAAGAGTTACCAGAACTACATAACAATGTGGCCACAAGCAACTTTCCTAGGATTGTACGGGAGTACACCAAATTTTTCCTATACTCAAAATGAGTGTGATGTGATAGTGCATTCGCAAAGACATGTTCCTTACATTTATATTGTGAATTGAGTCACACATGCCTTGTATTTTTATATTCTGAGTTTCATGTGAACAGTCGCAGAGAGTGATGATTCCGATGACCGAAAACAAGGCAGTTCTCCGACAAGGTCTGCGGAATGATGGAAAGCAAATAAAGAAAACACAAAGGAAAACTAGAGGAACTTCTAAAGGTGAAGGAGCGGAGAAGATGACTGAGGTGGAAGTCATAGGAGATTTGCGAAGTGCAAAAAGTGCATGCAAAAAGGCAGCCCCCAAAAAGGTCGACGGTCAGAAGGGGAAGAGGAAAACAAATTCAATCTCACCGGCAGTTGTCGATGTTGTCTTGGGGAATGTTCAGAACTCTGTGCCCGAAGTTAACGAACTTCGCCGGAAGCGAGATGAAGACACAATGAAGTGCGGTTGAATTCCCAGGACTATAGAGAATGTTTCGCAAGAACCCACGCTGTCATTGACAAAGCCAGGTGCTATGCAGAACAACTCCATGAATAAGGGATTCCCGGGAGCACGGTCCTCTCAGATGTCAGAGTTACTTGCATACGACTCTGGCCTTCCGCATTCACGTGGTGAAGAACAAGAACTCAGTGGTTTACTATGTTGCTTTTCTTTATCCTCCAATTTTAAAATGAAGTAGAGGAAAGAAATTTCAAAATTGAATAAGTGGAATTGATTTTATCTTATGTTTTAATAGCATTCTTGCGAGTAGACCATGTCAATTTCGGTAAGTGTTCTACAGTTCACGTACAGATATGTATTACGTATTTGACAATGCATTCAACATGTGGAATGTGTTGTTGGCTTGTAGACGATGCGGTTACGATGAGCTTCGACACAATGAACGCTATCTCCCTGGCCGTGCTTAGCCTTGGAGAAGTTTTAATTTTTGAAATTTTACCTAATTCTCTTGCATTTAGAATATGAGAATGTCATTCAAGTATGTTTGGCATAATGCAGATTCTCACGAGCAAGGGCAGCAGTCACTGGGAAAAGTGTTACAAGGAAGTAGTAACTCCGAAGAAGATCCTGCCTTACACCATCTTCCGAAACCATCAAGCCAATTGAACTTGAAGGAAGGTCCGTCCACTCAATCTAAGGCATACCACAATGCAGTTTCCCAGAGCGCGTTTCATTGTGACGCGGAGAAAGAGAAAGAGTTGGAAGAGTTCAATAACGTGGAGCTGCCTTCCAAAGATCTGAAGTTGTACAGTCGTGGACCATCACCAGTCATGCAAACTTTTGTCAATGTGAGCCACAATTCCCCGCAAGTTCTGTTTTAATTGAAGATGTGCTCAGTATTCCATGCTATCTATGTAACACCAATATTGTACCCTCTGCATGCGTTGGAAAGTATCCTTACTGTACTTTGAAGAGACAAAGGTTTTATTTAGGAAATGCCCACATTCAGAAAGTGAAAGGAAATGTCATTTTCTCATTTACATGTTTTTCTCTGAATGAATATGTTCTAGAGAAGTACAAGTTGGCTTTGAGTGCATTAGCACCTATGAGCGGCCACTGGAGTTTGTTTAACACAGTGAAGTCCACGAAGTCATTTGATGGTCGACTGTGCAGAAGAGTTTGTGTAGAACTGTCCGGGCTTTTAAGAAGAATCTTCAACGTCGTCCCATTTCAGGCTCCTCCAATTGGACAAGTGGATTCGCTTACCGCATTGTCTAATCCACTTTTTTTTGAATGCATTAACGCTTGAGTGGTGATAGTAAATTCTTAATGAATACAAAGTATTCATTGTGGTATTTTTTTATATTTTCCAATTGACATTCCTGAATGTCATATTTTACTTCGTGAGCAAGCGATCGAGCAAATCCATTGTGTCAACTGTAGTGTAATTCGGTCAGACGTTACAGTTTCTGAGGCCACTTCCTTGCGCTAGCCATTTCTATATTCTAGAAATGAAGGATTCATAGTCATGAAGGAGGTATAATAACAACCGAAACATTATTAAACCTTTGAAGTGGTGGCAGCAATCAAAGAGAGCAGACAAAGTACGCGAGAGCTCACATACCCGAAGCTGGCGATCAGACCGTGAACGGTCTTACGACTCGATGTTCAAGTGTCCTGATGATTTTGAAAGGAGCCGAAGAGGAGAAGTGAATTGGAGCCAAAGGACTGGGAGTCGATCTCCAAATCCAGGATACCGAAGCAGAGGACGAGAGCGAAGCAGGGAAAAGATATACAACGAAGAGAAGGGGAAAAGAAAGTTTCATGTTGAGAATGGTCGAGGTATCACTTGTCTCCAATCAGTTGTTGTTGGAGTCTAGTGCATTTTATTTTTTTTTGGTTGTTTACATGCCTTAAATTGTCCACGTTACCGCAGAAAGTGAAAATGAACTGTACATTTCAATTCAAATGTAGTGACTCCTGCTATATCGTCAGTCGTGAAGTCATTAGTTTCAGTACGAACAGTGGAAGGAATGAGGAGGCGGAAAATAAATTTTGCTGAAGTTCTTATGGGCTGCTCACTTGTTCTTCTGTTGTTAGGTGACCGACATGAGAGGGAAATTTCAAGGGATTCACTTCGTAGCCGTAGTAGGGAGTTGCTATCAGATGACGGCCGATACAAGTGGAGGAGGTCCAATTCACCCTACCGAAGTGGATGTGAACTTCGCAGAAGTGGTCGTTATTCCAGATCCCCATCACGTAGTTCATCCTTGCCACAGCAATCAAGCAAGGGAGTCGACAGACATGAAGGTGAACTGGAAGTTCGAAATAAAGAGAGTCTCCCATTATCATCTCCAGCTCTTGATAGGAGAACTAGGCGTTACAAGTAGTTAGTTCGTAAAGCGGCTAGGTATGCAGGGCAAATGGAAGGGAAGAAGGCCTTCTATCTCACACTTGATCCGGAAGGAAAACCTTACGGTCCTGGAAAAGCAGCATGGTTAGCCCACATAAACAAACTAGCAAAAGGGCTCGATCCATCTTGCACACACATCAGGAAGCAAACTCATGAAGATGTTTGCATCTTTAAGGACCGTCTCAACGAACACTTTGAGTATTCTGGAGATTTGAATGAAGACCATTTACGAGGCCTTATGGGTAAGGCAGTGACACGGAAGAGGACGGAACTCATATCTCTCATAAAGAGGGGCAAAGATCAGCTGTCTTATGTGGACGAGGAAGTGTGGAAGCGGCTCGAGAAAATCGCTCACAGTAAGCAAAGGGAGAGCAGAACGGAGCACGCTCGTTACGCAAATTCTTGTCGTCTGACGTTTGGAAGAACAGGTTCCATTGGTATACAAGGAGTGCGTGAACGACTACGGGAGAGGTATGGTAGATCACCAGACCCCGACGAAGTTGACGAAGAAATGAATCGAGATAAAGGTTTCGGAAAAAATAAGGAGGCAACAATGTCAGACTTAAAGAAACTGAAGGGAAGATGTCGAGAGGAGGTTCTACAACAAGGACTTCTGGAACTTGGAGCAGCCGATGATGAGGTGGAAGGTTACAGCAGTGAAGAATGCCGTAACGGAAGGAGGAAACCAGAATTGCCACATGCCTTTCAGGTAGCCATAGGCACTGTGTGGAACATTGTTGAATTTGATTTTCGAATTCGTTTTCTACTGCAAATGAAGAACTTGTTCATGTAATGCATGCTTCTTTTACAGAGGAATGAGGTTCCGGTTCAAAAGCGTGGCATGAGTAGAGCACGGTCCGAAGAATGTAAGCACATGGAGGCTGGAAGTGAAGATGCTCATAATGGAAATAAAATGACAAAAGTGGAGTACATACAACTTCTTGAAACAAAAATCCGCAGTCTCCGAGGGGATATTGGTAGTTCATCTTCGCGTGGGCGGGAATTCCACACACAGGTGGCTTCCAATGGTCGTCGATATAGTCATGGAGAGTCGATAAGATGTGACACCAGTGGAACAGTCCATTACGTATTGAATTGCAACAGCGTTCCCCGTAGCATTTTCTGACATTGGTCATATGAGGATGGGTTTTCTATAATCTTCTGCAGGGAAGGCGGCAATGCACGATTTTCTAGAAGTGCGCTGTATGTGCTAGCACCTTTGCAATAGTTTGCATGCATTGTGTACGTTATATCCATAATAGCACATAACGTCTCCTTCATTCAATTCTGGAAGTCGCTTATCGAAATTGTCGATAGGCAGTACGATTTGGAATTGGAAGAGAGGTTGTTTTCAAAGAATTTGACGTGTCGTCTTTAATTGATAGGCAAGTCCAATTCTTTCAGTGCAACGCGTGTCGTGCATGTGGCGGAGGAAAAATCAGAAATGGACAGACGTATTTCCAGAATGGCAGGTGCTGGTAAATTTTTTTTAAACTATTCCTTCATTTCGTGCATGCAGGCAGTTATTGGCAGAGGACAGTGAAGACCGCTGACGTTCCAGGACAGAGATTTGTGGGAAGGAGTTCGTGGAAAATGCGTTGAAGTATAAGACGGTTTTTATAGAAGGAAGAAGATGCATAGTGGTCTACTTTTGTAGGAATCTCTTGCGGGGATGAGTTCGTTTGACAGAAAAGAGCTTGAGAAGTTCTGTGACGTGTTGAGAAGGCCACCGTAATATTGCTTTATGACAGTATAAGTAGTTATGATTGTCCAATGATGAGTGCAGTGCTGTCTACCTCTGTAAGCACTCTTGTCAGCTTAATTACATAGTAGGGACTTTAGGCTTCATGTAAAATGTCATACAGTCGCCTGCTCTAAATATGGACAAGGATGTTGTTCGCAAAGTTGTCATTGTTGTACAGAGAAGAAGTCCACAGACCGTTGTCTTGCTATGAGTTGTTATTCTAGTAAGGAAAATATTTCCCAGACATCGGTTGTAATAAGTACAGGAATTTCTGTCATTGCATACGAATGTGTCCATGAAAATAGCAGGGAAACTGAATTACGACGAATAGCATCATCATAATTCTCAGTTCACTTCTGCGTTTCACATTCTTCATATGTCATGAATTGTGAAGTAGTTTTCACGGAATGACTTTGGAGCATCATGGTGTCAGTACTGGAGATGCAGCTGTGACAGGTGGAGGACGTGAACGTCAGGAGTTGAATTGAAGGAAGTGGAATACTTTATGGAAGTTGTCGAGACAAGCGTTTTCAATTGGTCAGTGTAGTTTCTGTTTGCATATTTATAAAGCGTAGTACAGTATGTTGTAAGCAGTGTTGGTACACCTTTGTAATTTATCTTGTAATGCTTTAACGTACTGTGCAAGTTCTTGAAGTGCAGCACGAAAACTGAAAACCGTGAAGAAGACAGGTAGAGAGGAGTGAAAGAAGACGTCATTCTTATTCACGGTCCGTGATGAATTGGTGTTGCAGTGAATGGCTGAAGTCATTGCATGGAAGAAAGAAAATTGTCTTCAATGTTTGTGTAGGTGGGAGGTACGTGTGCAGTTGGAAATTTTCATGTCGTCCTCCATCTGCGAGACAGTGCACGGCTGAGTGTAAGATGTACGAGTTCAGTGGGTACTCCTGCGCGATGTCATTTTGAAGAGGTGAATGTTGATTCGTAGATGAAGACAGGTTTGTGCGACATTTCACCTTTGAAACACAGTGTATGTCGAATGACATCAGCATGTGTACCGTAACTTTGATTGAGGTGGTAGTTTAATGTGGAATTATTCCCCATGTATAGAGTAAGGTTTCATGGTTTCTGTAATTGTTTGGTTTTTAATTTTTTTTTGAAGTTCGATGGGATCATGCATTAGTTTGTGACAAGTCATGAAGATTTTGTGCACTGAGGGAAGGCTATGAATCAATTGTGCCTTCGATGAGGAAAAGTACTAGTGTAAGCTTAGAAAGAACTGTCTTCTAAGGGTGTTCATGCATAAGTCATTTAGGTTGATGACAATAGAGGAGAAGGTAAAGTGCAGTGAGTATGATTTCAGGTTTTTGGTACTTCTGTATTTTATTCAACTAACAAGAGCAGGTGGGCAGAGAGGAACAGGGCTCTATGCTTTGGAGAGAGATATTGAAGAGAACTAGAGTAGGAAGACTACAGACCTATTCCGATATGTTGTGGTAGTTTGAAGGAGAAGGCTGTGCTAGGCGTTCACTGAAAAGTATCGTGAGAATTGAGGTCTTCCGTGAAAGAGTGAATGAAGAGGGACATATGTTACAGCATTACAGTAGAACGAGTGGGTCACTGTTGTCCGTGGAGCATGGTAGTGGACTGCAGTAGCTCGCTGCCTTCATTATTTATGGACTTTATGACAGAAGTTCTACTTGTTTCTTACAGGATATTTGTAAACGTTGGAGGGTAATCTGCCGTAGTGAGAAAGGTCAAGAGTGGTACTGGAAGCAGGTGGGAAGTTGCGTTTTCTGAAAATGGTAGGGAATCGTCTTCGTGGTTGGCAAATAGAATTGTGTATGTGTGGACTTCTACACGTAATTTCTGGGAAGACAGGTTATATTAAGTGAGGTATGTACATGGTAGTGAATCATTTTTGTTTCATATGTCTAATTTGCATTGAATTGTTTGAAGTACTGGTCGTCCATAAATACACATAGTGCCGTTACTTTCCTGTTGTGTAGTAAAGAGGATATTGCATTCTGTGGACTTGTCATTGACGTGAGAGTGCAGAGTTCATGATTTTATTTGAGCTTCAGCGGCAGTCACAGAGGCTGCTGTTGGAAAACGATGTCCGGTGTTTGAATATCAGAGGAAGGGCCGCTCTATTAAGGATTGCTATGTTTCAGAGAATTTTAACTGTAATGGGACGTTAATGAACAGTTTAAGAACAGTCAGTGTAGAAGAGAAATAATATAAAGGACGAGGAAGAAGGGAATTGAATGTCATGTACCCGTCTTCGTATGAGCACAGAATATGAAGAAGTTTGACTGCTTTCGTTTCCTAGCTTGTGGAGGTAAGTTTTCACATAGGCTAATCAGTGTCGTCATTGCCGTTGTTTACTTCTCAACATCTGTTAGGGAAGAATGTGGATGCAAATGAATGCAGCATGTGGTATAGAAGAGACAGACTTCTGTATAATAGTTTTTGATGTTCACATGACGGGGATGTTATATAGCAGATTTAATTTGTACGTGACTACGTGTTAAGTTTTTTAAAATTCTCTTAGTGATATTTGTCTGTAATGAGTTTGGATAACTAAAACCGGCAGTTGCAGGTGCTTTGGGTAGATACGTCTTCAGTGTCATGGTATCTCATATTGGGAATTACGTGGCGGAAGAAGTATTTTGGAGAAAAGAATGTCGTGCAGTTTTTTGAAATGTAAAGTGCACTCATTCTTTTGCGTTCTAGGTTGGGTATGAGTTGAAGAATTCAAGTGGAATTCAATAGAAGTAAAAAGAAATAAACTCAAATTACGGATGTGAATGAAGATTGTAATGTTATTTATAGCGCATTGCATGACATCGAGGGTACAGGATGAAGTACCGGGTGCAACTGAAAAATTATATTGTTTTGAATTTCAAGAAATTAGTAGGCAAGGCAAGGCCGCAGTTTGTGGTCACAGAGGGTAATGCCAATTGGAATATCACAAAGTCATTCTGGCATTGTATTGAAATGAGCACTGGAATTCATTTCTGTCGGTGTATGCAGGTATTACTGAAGATATTGGTGAAGCCGACAAAGTTTCTCCGGCAGAGAGTGAGGCAGAAGTAGACGTCCTCAAGTGCACATGTCTGCAGTTGCAGTTATGTTGGTTACGTTCATCATACTGACGCAGCTGTTCATGTTTTCATGGGTACAGGAAGCGGTATGTAACTGATGACATATTTCGAAGTGGAATCCAGTGCCACTTTTGAGTTGAACTTGGTGGTGCAGGGCACCATTGCAGCACATTTCTCTCTTCTGTTCCCAGTGTGAATGTTGACATGGCGTAACGAAGTGGGCGAAGGTGAGTCACTGAGTCATGAGATGTAGGTGAGGTTGGCACACATAAAGAAATCTAGCAGAGTAGAAGTTCAGTGACAAATATGTTTCAGGGAGTTCTCAATGCTGGAGTAATGGTAGTCGTGTGCTTATAAGTGATGTATGGGTGTTGGGGATATGTTTTTTAGTTTGAGGTAGTAATATTACTTGAAGAAAATGTTGAGTTGTTTTTCCCTTTGAACGGGAATTAAGAAGGAAGACTGCTGTGGAAGTCAAAGTTTGAGCCACATGAGTCCATGTGCTTTAAGAGTGGATGACGAATGAGGTGAGTGTGAGCATTGGAGTTGTTGTGATAAGAGCTTGTTAGCAGATAATCCTTCACGTTGTAGTTGTGTCTGTTTTGACTTTCCACTGGGACAGGAGTAGTGCGAAGTGACGGTGGCAGTGAACAATGTCCGTGTGAACGACAAGTGGTTGAAAGTCGAGAAGCGGTGTAAACGAATGCGGGAATTCGCATGTTTAATGAATTTCATGAATTCGAAGCTTCTTTTCTATGCCCTTTTTTTCATGCTTGAAAGGTGTACAGCAGTTTCTGTAAGAATATTAGAGGTCGACGTGCTTGGGCAAATCCTCGGTTCATAATGATTGGAAATACAAGAAATAGTTTCGTGAATGAGAAAGTTATGGGAGGAATCAAGTGAACGATACTTGCGAAGTTCCTAATGTGACTGCTGCAGCTATAGTCGAAGCAATACCGATTTCAGTGTTTGGAATGGTAGTATGAATATTTACAGGGTATGCCAGTGACGGGTACTCACTCAATAAATTAAGGAGGTCGAAGGACCTTATGTACTTAAGTTCTATTGAGGAATTCAATGTTCTTTGCTGTTGATTTTATTTTGCAATGACAGAAAGAGGACTCATTGTTTTCTAAAATGCAATCAGTGTGAAGTTTAGTGGTTTTGACAGTAGTCTTCCGCATTGGGTGCAGGACAACATAATGTGGAGGATGAAGTAGAAGAAGTGGTTTATAAAATGTTATGTGAAACTGTTTCCAGAGGTTAGTGGTTCGAGGAGGTCCTGAAAGACTGGGTGAGGTTGCAGACCGTAGCAATGTCTTTGGAAGTGCGGGAGAGTCTGAATGTCTTAATCGTCGAGGGCTGTCTGTTTTTTTGACATGCTTATATAGTTTGCGAAATTGTGTTACTAATTGAGAGCAGAAGGAGTTGTGGTTTTATTAAGAAACGTGCATGCTATGACAGTGAGAGTCAAGGTAATGTTTTATTAGCAGTGGAGAAGGAACAATGTTTTGTATAGTAGAGTCAGTGAAGAGTGCTGTTATCGACGTTACCCATCTGTTCTCTGCCTGTACAAGTCGGGGAAGTCAGAATTTTGTAATGGAGCGCCGAAGATAAAGAATCGATCAAATTAGGTAGGGAGTGCGGAAGGATGTATATTGCTGTCTTTTTTTCTCTTCATTTTTCCCAGTTTGCGCAAGTACTGAGGCAGTGCACATGTGCTTTTTAGTGGAGGCAATGAGGCATATGTCATTTTTGAAGTGACTAAGCAGAAACGCAAGAAGAGGATTGCCTTTAGAAAGAGTTAGTGAACAGTGCAGTAGTGAGTGTCAAATCCAGGAGAGCAAGGAATATTTTTCTGAGATTGCCACAAATTTCAAAGAGGAAGTTGTCCTTGAGGAAGGGCCACTGTGATTTGCATGTAATTTCTCTGAGGAGTTAGCTCATGGACGTAATCAGTGCATTTAAGGAAGTGTAGGAATCCTAGTAGTAAAAATAATTGCTTCCGATATTCATTGATAGGGACTACCTGATGGCTGAGCCCTGTAGTGCAGGAGTTGAAGTTACAGTGTTGAATTCTATTGTCGTGACCGTCTGTGCAGTAGGCTTTTGACGTAGTGTTTCTAAACCTGCTTTTGTTGTCTTCTTAAACCGCAATTCATAATGATTGTGGGAGGACAGGAACATCAAATCTCAAATGGAACATGAAAACCGAATTGCTAAATTGTGTAGCAAAAACTCTCTCAGGGAAGGTGGTATGATCTACACATGACTGTGTAGAGTACTGGAAGTGAAGTGCTGAGGACATGAACTGCATTTGCTGCTCATGTTGTGGACAGTGTTCTACAAGATTCTGTTAAATACCATTATGAGCTTGTCATAAATGTACGTACTTTTGAATGTGAATGGTGCTCATGTATGTATTAGAAGCATCGGTATAGGTTGACAGTTGAGAATAAAATTTAACAGAGAAGGTACACTTAAAGTACGATGTCATTCGAATGGTAGGATGACCTTGTTCTTTATGTATGCAGTTATGGAAGAAGTGCAAGCATGCATTAGTAGCAGACATTATTGCAATGTCGTGAGACTCAGTGGCCAGAGGAGGTTTCGGTCATGCAAGTAGTGTGGAAGTGGTTCCATGGCAATGCTGTTCTTAGAGTTGAATTGGGAATGTTAGGTACTCTTCCTAGTTTTTCCCAAAGAGTAGGTGCTTATGCTTTTTCGTTTTTTCATTATGAGGAGGGGCACAGTTTGTGTCCATTGCAAGTCCTGTGACTTAGAATGATTAGTTTGCTATTCTTATTGTATTGTCAGAAACGAGGAGGAGGAGTTCAGGACTTGTACAAGGCTAGAAGCTTCTAATCAATGGTAAGTGTTTCCACACAGTGGAGGTAGTGCAAAATTTTTATTTCATGATTGTGTTGAATGATTCAGGTATGAAGAATAATGTGGGAACTATGATGTAGTGCATTTGAATTTCACAGAATTCAATGTATGAAGAGTTCGAGTTCACTTCCAGAAATGACGCTGAAGTTGTGCTCACGTGTTTGCTATTTTACTAGTCGTGAAATGAATGAGGCAAGTAGCTTTTGAATTAGCAAATGTGGACTAATACGGAATTAACGATGTTCACAGGTTGGCAGGGGTACCTTCTTCATGTTGCATGCATACAAATGTAGAGTGGGAAACTAGACTGAGGAGTGGAGGAAAAGAACTGTTTTACAAAGTTCCGAGTACTTATGATAGAGCTCTGGTGTCTAGAATTAGGTATGTGGTAAGCTATGAGCTTTGATTAATGAGACTCTGATATTGACTTCAACGAAGCATGTCTATCATTCTATGTATTTCCTTATGTGCAGTTTCTGTGCATGAACCTGAATACGTAATGAAGAGTACTCATTTGTACAAGCTTTTATTTGCAGCAGGTGGACGAATGATTGCAATGTGATGTGCCACTTAGATTTGTTTACAGAAATTGTCATCAATGAATGAATTCAATAAATTATCATGTGTAAGAAGAATTAGGAGTGTCGAATTTGCGTAGTCACCATTCGTGATCACAGAGGAAGTGCCGAATTTGCTGTCGTGACAAACGGAGCCACAGTTGGCTCTGAAAATCATTCAATTCGAAGTCGGAAATTACAATCAACACATATATGTTCACAGTGGTACCTTCATTGTACTCTTCTTTGTTACAAATCAACATTCCTACTCAACAGTTTTTTGTTGAAATCCGTCCAAGTCAACTTGACCAATTCAACAAACGTTTGTTAATCTCGAACTACCAAAATCAACATTTTTTTGCTACATTTTTGTTGATTCGGTCACAATTTTTCTAGTAGTGTAATTACAAACCTAGGAGAGAAATCATAACAACTAATAATTATAATGATGCCTATAATGAAGTGTGATGTTGGGTCATTGCAAGAAAGACCAACTGGTTTTTATAGCGTTTTCTATAATACTCATGATTATTTGGGGAATACCGTATATTTAGTAAAATATTTTTTAAGAATTGTAAAAAAATATATTTAATGTATACACCTTAAAGAAGATGGTATCCTTGGAAGGAAAAGCATAGAAAAATTCTATTAGTAGGAAACTAGCAAAATGCAAAATATCTAGAAAATAGGTACTTTGATGTTTTAATTTGTAAAAAATAAGAAAAAGAGTCTTCAAAAAAACTAAAAATGGCAATTTGGGAGAACTTCATGATGAATTTCTCCAAAAGAATAATCTAAAATCTATGTTGAATATTCACAAATATGCACACAAGGGAGCTCTATTAGTACACATGTAGAAGATAAAAATCATGTTTTTTAAAATTTCCTTTGGTAGGTGCATGTCCTCCTCTTGTAAAAATAGACCACAAATTTTAGCTATTGAAATTTAAATATAAAATGATTTTTTATTTTTTTTGAAAAATAAGTAATTTGATCATTATCAAGTTAGACATCTCTAATAAAAATTTCAAGTTAATTGGATTGATGCTTTTAAAGTTATAGTGGATGACAACTTTGTTGTTCTAGGTGTGACACAAAATAATACCACTCTTTCTTGCAATCACCTCGTTGGAGGGAGGAAAAATGGCACTAAGTTATGTAAAATTTCCTCTTTAAATATATGGAAAAATGGATAGAATAAAATAAATTAAGTTCTATTCAAACGCATGGAAAAATGAAGCATATAAAGCAATGAATTTGTGAGGTTTTTTCTACAATCATAGGATCTATCCTTTCTTTTAAGAGTTAGGTGGGTTAGAATATTATATTTCTTCAATTTGGTGCAAGAATTCAAGGTGAGACCTTTGCATGGCTCTACCATTATTTGGATCTAATTATAAGATATTTCACATTTATTCAATGAGAGAAATATTTGAGTAAAGCAAAAAGAAAAAAGCAATTCAAATGCTAGACTTTCAAAGTTGTCAATATTAATATGTATTCCCTACTAACTAACATCAATAGCACAAGTGTTTGAAGCCAAGGTGACACTATGAGAAACTCATGTTTTAGGTGACGGATTTTAGTTGACATTCAATGTAGCAACACGTGTTTTTATGTCACCAATGATGTCCGCCATAATATCTTGATGTTATGGTGGACATCATTGATGACATAAAAACACGTGTTGCTACATTGAATGTCACTTAAAAATCCGTCACCTAAAACATAAGTTTCTTATAGTTTGAAACAACTTACAAGAATTTTCAAGACTACATCAACAAAATGAAGAGCTTCTATTTTAAATGACATTGCACTCATTTCTTCAACTCACTTAAAACCAATTGAACAAGCTACTTTGTTCATTTCAACAAAACTAAAGAAAACATTTTTTCAATAAAATGCCAATGTGCCTAAAAAAATCCAATGTAATCTATAGATGAGCTTTGCATGCACATTCATTTCAAGAGGTTAACTGTACATTTTCATGAGGTCTTCTCACCATGCATCACCACTAATTATACTAGAAAAAAGGGGATTTTGCAACTACACTTTGCAACCAATTTTGTAGTTGCATTGAACATTTGCAAGTGGATGACAATCTACAGACTACAATTGCAGTGAACAAGTCACATCAATTGCAAAGTCGTTGTAAAAGGTGGCAAGGTTGTTTTTCATCCAATAGCCTCTATAGAACCTCATTGATAAACCCTTTTGACATGGTTGCTAATGTAAAGTTTTCTTATGGTGATTTGTTTGCAATTGGCTTGCTACTAGCTTGCAATTGGTTTATTTGTAGATTTTGAAATTATAATCTTAATAATTTGTAAATTTGTAAATTTTAAATCTACATCTTCTTTTTATATTAGCAATTCAAATATTGATATTGATAAATTTTACTACTTTAAGAATTTTACAATTTATTAGATTTATAGAATTTATAGATTTTTATAGATTATAGAAATCTATGAATTTTATAAATCTACAAGTTATGTAAATCTAAAAAATTGTAGATACCTACAAGTTGCAAAAATATAAAAATATAGAAACATAAGATTTTCATTATCAAAATTCATTATATAAGAATGCTACAACTTAAGATTTTTATATGTTTAATCTAATGATATTCTTTACAATTGATAAGAAATAATTAACATAAGACTTAATCCTAGTTGTTTTTTAGTTTTATACTAGTTATTTTTTAATTATATTGTAGTTGCTTACTAAATGAATTCTCATTGCATGGTAGTTGAAAACTAGTTGCATAGTCACACAGTAGTTCTATAGTACAGTAGTTCCATGGTTGCACAATAGTCATATAACAATAGTTTCATAATCACATAATAGATTAGTAGTTGCATAATTTCACAATAGTCGCACAAATACTAGTCTACAACTATGATGAATATTGGATGTAGAATACCTCATAATTTGTCTTCTTTTATATTCCTATAAGCTTAAACTTCATTTTGCAATTACTTTGCGATTACTTTTTCACTACAACAATGTAAACATTGAATTTGGTGTAAATATAGAAGACTATAATTGTAGGGTAGTTGCATAGAACATGTAGTTGCATTGAAGTTGGTTGTGGCGGACACATTTTTTTTCTAGTGCTAGAATCTATTGAATTTCATCAAGAATCATTAAGAATAGCTACGAAGTTCAAAATACTAATGGCAATATATCTAGATGGACTGATGGACAACCAAAGGTGTAGAACAAGTACCATGGAATCCTATTCAAAACCTAGGGACCCATATCCTCTGAGCAAAAGTTTGGACCCTCTTCTATTACTCACTTTACTTTTTCACTTGCAATGTGAATAGAATCAAAAGAAGTAGTTAAAATTTTCCTTAAATGAAATATTCTTTAAGAATTCAATGAAACAATAATCTTAATAAAATGTACCTTAAACTTTGTCTTCTCAAGTTTCATTTTGTTCTTCCAAACTTGTATAGTTGTATCTCTTCAAACCATTTTTACATGGCAAAAATGATGGTCAATATGATGACAATTGAGGGCATAATTAGTAACCACACTCTAAGGCACTTAGTAATGTGAACCACCAAACACCTTATTGTGTGATCTATAGAAAAGGCCAATTGTGACACCATAGCAACTAACAATGCCTCAAATGCTATAAACTACACCATCCAAGTAAACATTTATGTGCTTGAATCTAACTTGCACTTCCTTTGTTAGCGATCGACCTCTCTGCGATTAAATCCTTCTTCTCTACCTTCCACATTATTATAGCCATGCTCAACAACTTATCTTGCTTCAAACAAACTATATTCTTGACCTCATCATACATTGCTCTCAACTTTATAGTATAGTGTTTGCAACCTCTAAGGGATCCCACATGTATTGAAGTCAACTGCATTGTCTAGGCTTGTTACATTAGTGGAATGATTATAATTGCACATGTAAGCAAAATTTGATTCTATAAGAATCAAATGGTAAGAAAAATATTTCAAGTTTTTTTTGTATTTAGGCTTTGAATATCTTGTTAAAATTGAATTATAACCCTAATATCAATTTATTTGATTTCCTATCTTTGAAAAAAGTTTTTAAAAATTAATTCAGAATTTGAGATTATATGAATTTTTACTATAAGAAATCTAAGTTTTAGGTGACATTCAATGCAACAATTCATATTTCTGCGTCAACAATAATGTCTGCCATAACATCAAGATGTTACAGCGGACATTAGGTGCATGACATTCAATGTACCAACATGTGTTTTTATGTCAACAATAATGTATACTATAACATCTTGAAATTATGGCGGACATTATTGTTAATATAAAAACATAAGTTATTACATTAAATTTCACCTAAAATTTAAATTTCTTATAGTGCTACTTGAATTTTCATTTATCCCCAATAGTTGTGCTCTCTCTTAGACTACTCCTCTCCCTTGTCAATGTTATATAAGTGGGGGGCTGGTGAAGATCACAAAAAATACTATAGAAAGGTTGGTCTTCCTCCTCTCTCCCTCTTCTCTCTCTCTCTTAGAGCCTTGGTGAGTCCTAGTGATTCAAGGCAACTGGTAATGCAAATTCACCACCACTTTAAGGTACCATAAGACAATAGTGTAGGTGTCCCATTAGAGAAAATTTTGGGCCAATATACGGCTGGTCTAGAGTGACATGAAAAACTATTTCAAGAAGATTGCAAAGCCCAAAGAATATGTCAAAATTTTGTAGTTACATGAGGTGAATTTTGCAAACTTGTCAAACTAAAATAAACAAGGGCAAGACAAGGTAGTTGTACATAATGCCAAGCAATGGAATATATGACTTTCAATTAGCATGCTAGACCAATGTTGTGACTTTCATGCCACATAATTATTTTTGTCACATTCAATTTGATGTCATTTAGTCATTTGTGTATTAATGAGGGTGGAAAGAAAAGCTCTTTATACAAATAGGTTGGTGGTAGGTAAGAACAACCCATGTGAAATATGTGAATTAAGACTAAAAGGAACTCCACTGCACATGGTCAAGTGAAAATGCAAGAATTGTGCTAAAAGTCAAAATTCAAACTTCATTTGTGTATGGTAGAATTTTTTTTCAAAAAACTTCAAACTAAAAAAAGTTGAAAAATCAACTTGAGTTTCATCTCCGAAAATCTGTTTGAGATTTTGACACTCTACTTAAAAGTTATAGACAAATTTCATAGAGGATGTTTGAAAATGTCAAAAAAATGTTCCTTTGGCCCTCTCTTTGAAAAGTGTCCATTATTCTTAGATGGGGCTTTGAAATATCAAATGAAGTTTTGGTGATAAAACTTATCTTAGTTCTCCAAATTTTTCTAGTTCAAATTTTATTGAAATAAGATATTATACTATGTCTAAATGAGGTTTAGAATTTGACTTCAAACGCAATTCCTATATTTTCACTTACATCTCAAATTCTTTAGAATTTGAATCTATATTTCACCATTATTGAAACAACATGACAAATACAAACTAGTCACACAAGGTTGCCTCAACAATATCACAAGTCATGTTGAGTCAATGTTGTAAATCAAAGATATTGTTTCAATAATTCATATATAGTAGTATAAGATTATTAAATCAACAAGTATTTACAAGTATTGTTTCAACATTTTTATTATGGTGGTATAGAATATATATTGAATCAACAATTATTTATATTTTGGTTTTTGAAAATCATCTTCTACTAAGGTTGCTCAAGACTTACGTACCAAAAAAGTGATCACTTCATTGTGTGCCTATAAGTGCTTGTTCTATTTTAATTTATTAATAGTTTCAAATTCAAAAATTTCAATGTTAATTCAAAAATGTTGTCAAGGTTTAATTATTCATATCTAAATTGCTCTCAAATTTTGTGCCAAAGTTCTCTTTGGAGGTTTAATGGGGGAATGACAAGACTTTGCAGTTTGTACCTTTCATCCCATGTTGATGTTCTACATCAAAGTAACATTGGGATTTTTGAAAAGTTGGTGGATATCTTGTGCCAATTGGTCAACCCTCTATCAGCCAAGTATTGCAAGTACTTGATGATAGAATAATAATGATAAAAAGAAATTTGATACCTAAAATTTTCAATACCTAGAAATGCAAAAGGAGTCTATTTCCTCTTTTAAGCTAATTATGTTGGGTTTGAAAGTTGGGCTATGATGCAAGTCCTTTTTTTAGTTTATTAGGTTTATATGATGCTAGTGTTGTATAGACAATAACCGTTTTTGTTTAATAGAACATCAAAGTATATTTGAGTTCTTATTATATAGAAGGTATCTTACAAGAAATGGAAATTCTTAGTGATAAGAAGGTATGAAATTTTGTTTTGGCCTTTTTAATGATTTTGAAGTTTTATTTTATTGCATTAAATTCCATATTGTTTTAAATTTTCTTTTATAAAAAATTGATTCTGTTCAATTTTTTCTTCAGATGAACATTTAAAATACTAGCTTTTATAAAAAAAAAGCTTGATTGAAATTCAATGGTTCAATTTCAATACAATAAAAGTACATACTTCAGGAGATCACTTAGAATACCCCCCCCAAGGAGATCACTCTTTGTAATTTTAAGTATACACGTGCGTGAACAAGGTATTTAATATGGGGCTATTTACATTCATTATAGTAAATAAGATGATTGTATTTTTATATATAAAGATATCAAGGGCATATTTTTAATATCCTATGATTTTTAATAAACTCATTCATATGATTTTTATAGTTGGGATATCTTATATACAAAATTTACATGTCTAATTTTTTTATATCAATATACAATACAAACTATAAAACTACTATCTTATGTCCATGTACACTTTTATATATATATATACTACTTGTGTTGTAGTACAATTTCAAATGACAAAAAAAAGTGTGAAATGAAACATTAGTTTTAAATATTTCTAAATTCTATACCATGTATTCTAAACAACCTAATATGGTGAGTAACAAACAACATTATAAAAGCATTAAACATAATTATAATGCTAAAACTAAGAAAAACATCAATACCATCAATATAATATCAATAACATGAGAAATTGACACTCTAAAAACAGTGTAGATTAACACCTGAATATGACCTCTATTGTAATGTAGAAATCATATATTTTATTTATATATATGCATTTGCAATGGTTTGAGTTTAGAATCAAAAATTTAAAAAAGTGTTTATAAAACACTAATAAAAAGAAGATGATTCTAAACATTTGCAAACACATGTACAAGTAGTTGAGGCAAATCTAGAGTTTATAGTGTCAAAGCATGGGAAAGATTCTATGCAAGTGTTGTAGATCAACAAATTTTGTAGATCAATAGTTACTGTAGATAAGTAGCTCCTCCAAAAATAGCAATCACCTTGCAACCTCAAACTCTAAAAACAACAAAAGAAAGTAGAAAAAATCATAGCTTGAAACCCTATCCACCTTAGACAAGAACATTTCAAAGGTGTGAGACAACAATTGCAACGTTTTCAACAATCCTAGCCGTACAAGAGTAGAGGTAAGTTACCCCAAACTCTAGAACTATTTCTCAATGGATATTTTGTGTGAACACAAATTGGCCCCATAGTATAACATTAGATGAGATTTCGGGCCTCCAGAAGACTACGAGTTTCCAGTCTGTAAGAAAACATTTCAATGGCAATGGAACACAAAAATAGCGTAGTTTGACGTGGCCAAGACCGTGCCATGTCATTGATTTTTTTTCCGAAATTTTTTTTGGGACTTTTTTTCATATTCCAGGACCCCCTATTCCTTTTTTTTTTGGGAGGGGGGGAATTGCTAGCTACCGTGTTGGAGAACGCTTCCAGAACAGACCCAAAACGGCCCTCTTGTCTCTCAAGGCATCAAATCTCATCTAGTACTTCATTGAAAATTAAAGTTCAACTTTTCTATTTTGAAACAATAGATTCTTACATCAATTAACTTACGTGTTGTCACATTGTTGGTATACTTATGAAAAGATTCATATATACAGGCTAACATTATTTGACAGCTACAACAAATGTGAAGGAAAAAATCTTTAGATTTACTAGATTGTATAAGTTTTATCACTCACTTAAAATAATTAGTATACATCTATATTCATTGTACTACAAAAAATTTGTATGAACCCTATTAGTAAAGGCTAATTTATTAAGAAAAAATCCTAGCAAATGATGTTTTTAAATAGCCAAAGTAATATATAATAGGCTATGTGGCATTTCAAGGACCCTATAGTAGCCCTATATATTATATAAAATTTATCACCTTTGAATTAAATGAACCCTATCTTTTAACTCACCTAGTTTTTTTTAAATCACAAGTTATCTCCCCGGGAGTAACCTTGACACACCACGTGTTAAGATTTTGGACCCCCTATTTTATGTTCCAGAATATTTTCCTACTTTGAAAGTTTATAACTTGAATTATTGATATTTTATGTGTTGATTATAATTAGTTACAAATTTTTTAAGTAAAAAATACACTATAGAGCTGAAAATAACTTTCACACTCCTATTTTATATAAGAAAAAATTGTCTGGAAAATGAAAAAAATAAATTTAAAATAAATTTCCATTGAAAGTTTATTTTTCTCAAATATTGATGTCATGGTCATTTAAATGCATTCTCTATAAATATTTGAGTTGCAAAAAATGTCAATTTAGTTCATTTTTTAACCTACTCTAAAAATCATTTCATATCTTATTTGAGTTAAAAAAAATTGGCAATATAAACCTATAGTCATTATTAAGTACATCTCAAAACTATAGGTTGAAATCATAGTTTATAAAAAAGTATATAGGGGGTCAAAAAATCACTTCAACACATGTATTTTGTTTTTGATACATCTAGTGATCTCCCCGGGAGTACATATGATAGACCACTTCATCAATTGTATCAAGCATTAAATCCAACCTTGGGAATATTCAATAAATGTGTGGGAACATTTTCATATACTATACATAAAGCATACTTATAGGAAAAAACCCACAAAAGATGCCAATGTCCAAATTGTAAAGCATAATTGAGACCTTTATTTACATTGAAAAATTGGACAAGAAAAAAAAAATACAAGTTGATTGCATGTTGATAAAGTGACTACTTTAGATAAGCTAAGTTCTGATGACAATATAAAAGACAAAATCTTGTGAACAATTATTTAATATTCCTTTGAATAATTATCTTACTAAAAATTGCATTTTCTAAAATGTATTTTTAAAATGTATTTAAAAGTCTCTTGAAATTTACATATTGTTGCATCAAGTGTTAATGTACTATCAAAAATGTCTAATTGTTGTTTCAACAAAGGTTGAATGATGTCATGTATCTTGTTTGTATTACTTTGTTTTAACAATAGATGGCTAAATGTTGTTGTTTAAATTTTTTCTCATAATTGTTTCAAAGATTGCTAAATGATGTTGTTTAAACATAGTTTCAATGATGGATAAATGGAGTGCTAATATGTATCAATTTTTCAAATTTGATGGTGTAACTATGACATGTTATTGAAACAATTTAACCTTTTTTATATATTGAACCATTAGGTAATTATCCCAAAATATTCTATGACAATTTCAAATAAAAATTGACCAATTTTTTGTCATTTTCACAACTTTAAAAAAGTGCGCTTATGTACCAAATGTTGTAACAATAATGAAACAAGGGAGGGATATGTTTGAGATATAACTATGAGCTTCCTCATTTTTGTGAACAAAATTGAAAATCCTTAAATATGGTACATTCTTATTTATGGAGAATTTTCAAAGAGGAATTGGAAGGGACATGTTCATAGAACTTAATACCATTGTCCTTTATTTTATTTCTTTGAAAATACTCTATCCCAAATAATTTTAAGGCTCATGATTGCCTAAAATTTGAAAATATTTTTAATTTAATTAATTATAAAGTTCATTTATTTTTCCTAAACTTAATGCATATTAAATTGAATTTATTTCCCAAATGACGAAAGTCAATTCTTACCAAACCTACATGTCCTATTAGTATATAACAATATAACATTGTACAACCCTTTTGACATTTTTATTTTATTTGACTCTTCAAATTGTTGATTAGAAACTATTCATATCAAATTTCTAATATCTTTAATGATCAATCCTTATTAAATTAATTTAGAAACATGTAACTTTTAATATTTAAAAAATATAATTTTAATTCATCACTTGAATGAAAGTTTGCTTTGATTGACAAAACTTATGCATTATACATACATGTGAAAAAAAAATTGCAATGGAAAGTTGATGATAAAAACATCACTATTTCTTAAATTCTCATAAAGAAATTACACCTAAATGTGACCAAAAATACAATTGTACAGTGTTCCTATAATCCTATGAGGACATTACAAATTTTTTTGGATTTGAGTAGAAGTTCAAAGAATACTCTAAAATCTCCTAAAATGCATTTATTAGACAATTTATGAATAAATTATGAATTTTCATAATGCTTAAAATTAGTTTTCCTACTACAACATTATACATATTAGATAAGACTGATTTATAGAAGTTGCGTTCAGAAAAGTTCACAATTGGGTTCATTTATTCAAGTAGAATATTTTCCACCACTAAGGATTGTACAATATTCATCACATTTCAATTTTAATCACAAAAATGAAGTTGCTTTTGGTTAAGAAAAAAACCTAGGAATTGTGTTTGAAGTCAAATTCTAAACCCCATTTAGGCATATCTTTTTTCAATAAAATTTGAACTAGAAAAAGTTAGAGAACCAAGATAAGTTTTATCTCCAAAACTTCATTTGAGATTTCAAAGCCCCATCTAAGAGTAATGGACACTTTCAAAGAGGGGGGCAAAGGAACATTTTTTTGACATTTTTGAACACCCTCTTTGAAGTTTGTCTATAACTTTTAGGTAGAGTGTTGAAATCTTAAACGGATTTTTGTAGATGAAACTCAAGTTGATTTTCCAACTTTTTTCAGCTTGAAGTTTTTTGAATTTTTTTTTCTACTATGCATAAATGAGGTTTGAATTTTGACTTTTAGCACAATTCCTACATTTTCACTTAACCCCTAAAGTTCCTTCACTATGTTTGAACTGCTTCAAAACTGCCATTTGTATTGCCTTTAAAATTTTATTTATTTTTTGGTTTCTGACATATTGAACTGTAGGATCTTGTACTGAGGTTATTTAGGAACATATGGTGTTTTTTTTCAAAAGGTTTGACCGTGTGGATTGGAAGAAATTACTGTTTTGGTTGACAAAAAATATTTTTTGGGGCTGAAAAAATCCGGGCAGCTGCACTTCAGGTGCACTAATTCACCCTTGTAATGGTCTTTATGACTTGTGCAACTTCAGATTCCTTCTTCACTATAAGTAACCTACATGCTCAAAAAGTTTCAAGCTCTTTTGAATTGTAGAACATGTCTCAAAAAATGGAAATGTGAGACACTGTTAGCCAAAAAAGGCATACAAGGGCAAATTTTTGAAATTGCATATCTTCTTCAAAAAAACATATTTACACAAAGTGAACGGTCATCATCTATAATGTTGTCTCTTCTATTAGAAAAAATTGTTGGACCCCTAAAATTGTAAAATCTCACCAATTTGTAATGGAGATTGAGTTTTTGAACCTACACCCCAGTAGGGCAGGCTGAAAACATGGTGAAGAAGCTAAAAATGCCGGGCTCATGGGTGCACCCATCAAACCTGACTTCAATCCTGACAAAAAAATGTTAAATATCCCAGGCGGGCCTACCATCTGCTAAGGTGCAGGGGACCTAGCAAGCGCAGGCTGGCCCCTCATGCAAGGGAGGCCGGCCTAGGTGCATCAGGCTGACCCCCCTTGCATGGGAGGCTGGCCCCCCTGTTGGAGAGGCTGGCCTGGCCTGGCCTGGCCATGCCATGGCTGGCCCTCCATGAGGGGGGAGGCTGACCCGGCCATCCCAATTGGCTGGCCCCCATGCTTGGGATGCTGGCCCAGCCATAGGATGGTTGGTCTTTTCAGGGGCCGGCTTCCTCCCCCCACTGTAATTAAATATTGTGGTTTCCTCTCACACTGTAACTACCGTGGTTTTTTCCCATCCCTGTTCCAAATGTACACACTTCTGTTTGGTCCAAGGAGTGAAGTTCAGCACCCCTCCAGGCTCTAGGCTACAAATCGACATTTCAACTGCCCTTAGTCTATTTGTATACACAAATATAATCTTTTGCCTTTAAAACAATATGAGACTTTCTCTTATGTTTTTTTTTAATACCGTAACTTGTTAAAAATAATTGTGAATAAATAGCCCAAAGAAATATAAGAAGGAAAAAAGAATTGTGAAGAAAGACCTATAAAAGATGTAAAAAGTGCCCCAACAAATGTAAGAAAGAAAAAACTGGGTTTGCAAAATAGTACCTATAACACATGTAAAAATGGCCCAAAAAACTCTAAAAAAGGAAATTTTAAAAAATTAAGAGAACTATATTACATGTAAAAAAGGTCCAAAAAATGTAAGAAAGGAAAAAAGAATTGTAAAAAGATACCTATAAGATATGTAAAAAAATGGGAAGACTGTAAAAAATCAAACAAGAATTGTAAAAAGGTACCTACAACGGCACAACGCATGTAATAAAGACCCCAAAAAATCTATGACCTATGTAAAAAAGTACCAAAAAATGTAATAAAGCAAAAAAAATATTGTAAAAAGATACCTATAACACATGTAAAAAAGTCCCAAAGGATGTAAGACATGTAAAAAGATACCTATAAGATATATAAAAAATAGACCAAGAATGGAAAAAAGCCCTCAAAGAAATGTCAATAAAATCTACAAATAATCTTAGACAATGCCAAAAAAAATAGGGAAAGAAGGTCCATATTCGAAAATTGAAAGAAGACCCCAACAAAATACAACAAAGGAATGCAAATAACAAACCTTTACATATAATTTGGGCGCCGTGGAACATGATCACCTCCACGGTTGTTTGGCCCATAATGAAACTCTTCAAAGCACCCCCGGTTTAAACAAAGGTATGTCCGGTTGTGTGCACGACAATAATATCTGCAACATGGGTCGCCACAAAGTTGACAACGGTGGCGTATGCGACTCCATGTTAGAAGATGCCTTCTTGGATTGTCCTCCTCAATATCCCGGGCACACCCTTCCTAATTTTGTAATAAAGCTTCACACAAGTTTGTCTTGAATTGTAAGTGTGTCATTGGTTTTTTATCACCACCATTTTGTACCAAAATACCTTTGTACAAAATGTACATATTCACCACGTTGTATCCAAGAGAAATAAAAACACCCGGTGCCACTATTTGTGGGATCTAGTTTGGCATGAATATGATGCCCTCAATTGATCTGCAACATCCACCCCCCTCATATGTGTCGTATATTCCAGGTGCATTGGAGAAGTAGGAATGAAATTCCTCATTGCTCCATTCCTCTGAGGCACTGTAGGATTAGGAATACAAGGAAATCCTATAGGCAATGCGTGGGTGGAAATTAGAAGGACAGGTCGCCTATCTTTCCAAAGGACACAAGATGTTCCCCTACTCTCGTTCATTTTCCATTACAATGTCCCTTGTACAGAGTTGTTCCAATCTTTCACTGTCTTCAACTCCAAAGGCAAGCCAATACGATTACATCGTATTGTCCCTGTGGCATAAATGTGTAGGGTGGCCAACTCCGTAAACAAGCCTATACTTGAGAAGAAATTATCAGTCACAAGAACATGACCTTTTCCCTCAAGACCTTGTACTAATTGAATTACAACGTTGTGAGCTAATCGTGGCTCTCCTCGGACTACAACGGGCACTTCATCCAATTCTATATTAGGGTTGGCCCCACAATAAATGTCAAAGTTATATACATACTTTGACACGGAATCCGCTAGACACCACACCTTGATGCCCCATTTTTGGGGCTTTTTAGGCATGTATTGCCTAGCGGGACAATAGGTCCCTTTGTATCTAATCATCATCTCATCGATTGTAAGGAATTTTCCTAATGTCCAATTTCGTTGGAAATTGTTCCTCACCTCATTCACTAGCCAACGAACTTGTCCCATTTTGTCATAGCCCGGTTGTTCTCTCTCTCTCACATATGTAGATGGATTTGTCACATAAAGACATAGATCTTGTAATTGTTGGAATCTAGAACGGGTTAAAATTTGAGATATTCTAGGGCAATGAAAGAAAGAACCTTTTTTTGCCCAATATGTCTTCATGTTTGGTTGTCTTTTCAATCCAATAAACATTGAAGCCGCCAAATAGGCCTTCAAAGCCGCCACGGTCAAGGGCTCCCACATAGGTCCACCAGGTGCAATACCATTCTCATCCAACGCCGTCGCATACCGGTTTGTTTCAATCACTATCTTGCGCAAAAGAGAAAATGGCCAAAATAGAGAAAACAATGCTATAAATGTGGGCATTCTCTGAAAATTCTTTTTTGGGCATGATATACCTAGGAATTCATGGGGTTTTGGAGAATAGGTAAAATTAGACCTTGACCATGTTGAATCCCTAAAAATGTGTTTGACACCGTTTGGATTGTTGGGATCTCCATTGTCACCATCACTATCAAGATCATGAGCAATTTCATAATCTGCATGTAAAATAGGGTTTTCACTCATTTCCATTTCATACTCTGAATTGTATCCTTCATTCATCATTTCAAAGCCTAAAAAATCAGGTACAAAATTGGCATCAGAGAAGGGTGGAGAGCTAGCCTGAGTTCCCTGGAATTGGAGTTCAACAGGCACTTGAATAACCAGGTCTGTGAGACCACTGAGACTTGGGATAATATTGGACCCCTGCCATCCGTTACGATACAGTGGGCGTTGGACTTCCTCCTCGTCGTTGGGCCAAACGGTACCTTCTTCAACCGGCTCGCCAGCCTCAACTCGTCCACCCAACTGAACCCACCCGCCAATCTCAACCCGTCTGCCCAGCTAAACCCCGCGCCCGCTCGCTTCAATCCCACACCCGTTCATGTCAGCGAGTCTGACACCTTCCCCGCCCACCTCAAATTCGAATTCGCCTGCCCTGACACCCTCCCCGCCCCAGCCTCAGATTCCATCGCCACTTGGGAGAGGGGCAGAACCCCTCCAGCTACTTTCTCCCTCCGTCAAACCGCAACGGTCAAGTAGTTTGTCGCGCGTAGTTTGCCGCTTTCCATGTCGATGAGCCCTGTGTTGTCGTTGCAATGAGAGTAAAGAATGACGCAATTCGGGAGGCCAGTTGTTGTTACAAAAGAAATTGTCGGGGTCGTCGGAATCTTCTGAGTCGGATTCGGTGAACTCTCCACAACTGGAGTCGCGGCCATGATACTGTAAGTTTCTCTCTTGGGAAGTGTTGAAATCATCTTCAGCATCACCTATCAGCATTTCTGTGAAGTCATTATTGGAGTTGATGGAGTCATTGGGATGTGCAGGCATTGAGGACTGCTGTAGGTTGACAAGATTGCCCTCTTCATGAGCACCACTATGATGCTCTGATTCGTCGTTGGTGTCTTCATCGACAAAGAGGTTGAAAATGGCATTTTCCTGATGAGGATCAGGTGGGCGTAATTCGGCCTCCTAGATGCGGGCACTTTGACGAGGTGGCTGGTCATCGCTTGCGACCTGCATCGAACAATCCCACAGGTGAGTCTAAGACGAGGAATTTTCAATGTTTTTTAAAATGCATGTTTGTAGTTTTTGTCACACAACTGAGGTGCCATCCGTTCTCATTACTTCGACATTGAAATCAGAACTTTGACATTGTTAACGTTGTTAACGTAAACTTTGATTAGAGCCTGGTAGGCATTCAGTCCGATGTGATGCCCCATTTTGATTGTGTATTGAGTTCGATCAGATGCCCCAGTTTGATCAGAAAGCCATGTAGCTCAATCTGATGTAGTAGCTCAATCAAATTCAATGGTTCGATCAAATCCAATAGCTCGATCAGATCCATATAGCTCAGTCGATCACATCCACGTAGCTCAATCAGATCCACTAGTTTGATGAGGCCGTTCTGTAGCTCGATGTAGCTCAATGAAGCCAGATCGATGGGGCTGGCTCAATGAAGCCAAATCGATGAGCCCGATCAAGAAGTTAGATTGGTCCGAAAGTTAGATTGGTTCGTTGAAGGCGCCAGGTAGATCAGGCGCCAGGTCGAGGAAGCGAAGTCGAAGAAGCTAGGTCGAGACTCCAGACTGGACAGTTCGTCTAAGCCATGCAGTTTGTTTCAAAACCCAGTTCGTTTCAAAACCCAGCCTCAGATTCCGTTGCCAAGAAAAAAATGAATCAAGTTTATGGAATGCAGGTTGGTAACTGCACACTTTGGTTCCTTTCGATTGCTAAGTCAGGATTCAAAAATCAATCAGATAGTTCAATGTAGAATTAGAACTTGAAATTGGGATGTACCTATTTCAATTTATGTGTTGTGCAGTCGAAGGAAAAGAAAAGAATAGTTCTAAGTCACGAAAAAAAAATGGGGAGCTATTTAGTGCTCCAACAGCAAAGCTATGTAACTCCAACTTCATAAAGTGTAGAGAAAATACTTACCCATTTGGCCTTCAGGAAGCGCGGCAATCGTGGCATCTCGTTTTCCCCGTAAAGTTGTCGATGCGGAAGCAAGATCTGGCCAGATGTTGTCTTTGATGAAGGAGTGAATGTCAACGTGGAATTGTCGTCTCTCTCGCCACCCTAATACATGCGCTGCTTGTCTGTAAAAGCGATGCCTGTAGTTTGCTGCGATTGGATGAATTGGCCACTTTGCAGTTCCCTTCCGAACAGCCAAGGACCTCAAATGATCGATATCTAGTAATGACACTATTTTGCACAGTTGGGCCTCACTTTCTCCTTCACGCTCTCTCAGCAGTTGCTTGAACTTGGTGTGGCAAGGGTTGAGACTGGGCAACACTTGCGAAGATGTTGCTATACCTCTTCCTCCCAAAGCAAGCGTTGGAAGCACAGAACCTTGAACCAACGACCTCTAAACCTTAAAGGTTCCTACAAGTTGATCTCTTGATTTGTCTAGGGTGCTTTCAGTTTCTAAATTGCAAATAGCAAGACTAGATCCAGTGTGACTTTCTTCAACATGCAAAGACCCATCCATGCCTATATTCCAAAACTATGATATTCTCTCTGCAATGTCAATGATTTTGCTAACTCTTCTTTGCAAAGGAGAACTGTGGAAGTGGGGGCTTCATAGTTATTAAACAAATGCAAACTTGTCCTTCCTCAATTGCATTAGTCACTTGGCGGCTGTATTGAATTTTGGTGGTGCTTTGTTTTTTGGCGGCTGTTGAGGTTATGATAAATGTCTTGTTCAATTCTAGAGGAAGATGACACTTACTGACATGAGATTTTTAGAATTCTAGCAAATATTTTGGAGTTGTGGAAGAAGATTGGAAATTTGATATGGCAACTTCTCCCATAATTAGTGTTACCTTCAATTGTATCCAGAAGTAGTGGTTTAGGAGAATAGTGGATTTGGATCTCAAATGTTCTTATTTGTTGAACATATTCATGAGAGGTGGAATTAGATTCTTATTTGGAATTTCGTTTTGAAGTGTGCTTGAAATGGAAAAAAAAATTGTATATTGAAGGCCTAGCCTTTTTTGGTTATGAAATTTTCATTTTCTTTGTTATTTCAGACCTTGAGAATTATGTGTGCAAGCCATCTCTTTGCCTTCTATGCATGAACTTACCTGTGGTAGTTGTATTGTCTATTTCAGCTGTTTGTGAACTTCAGATGTCCCAACTGCTGGAGTTTGCAATCCCAAGATGCCCCAGTAAGTGCATTTAGTTCCTTTAGAACATGTCAGGCTTGGTCTAAGAAAGGGCCAAGCCATGGGATGTTCCTAAACCCTGCCCTAAACCCTGCCCTTACAGTTTTGGGCAACTTTTGGAAATTTTGTGCGTTGTGTAAATGTCCCTGCCCACCCTGCCCCATCTGAGAAACAAACAACCTTTTCCTTAATAATTTTTCACCCTAATATCCAATTCCAATGAAATTTAGTGCACATGAAAGGTACTCCTCGTCCACACCTTCTATTAAAATTTCAATCCAAAATATGAAAATCTCCACTCACATGTACCTGCCCAAAATCGCTATGTTGCCAAAAACACCAAGCTGGTCCTTTAGGGGTTAACCACGTGCGGTGGAGTTCCTTCATTAGATAAAATTTGACTCTTGAAAGGGTTGTTTCCAGACAATTTCCTTGTTCCTATAGTAGTGAGGGAACAACTGATAGCAATTGGCTGTTATATATACCAATAAATAAATTTTAAGGCCACTGAAATTGAAAAAAAAATTGATTTCTTTTTTTTCTTTTTGCAAATAAAAAATAAAAATTTGACGTGGTCATTGCCCAACCATGTCAGCTTTTTGCTAATTTGTAATTTCTACAATTTTGCACTGCGTGGGAACTTGCAGTCTTCTTTTCATTGAAGTCTCCTCTAATGTAGTCTTAATTCACATATCTCACATGGATTATCTTACCTACCACCACCCCACTTGTACAAAGAGCCTCTCTTTCTACCCTCACTAACACACAAATGACTAAATGGCATTAAATTGAATGTGACACAAAAGCCACTACATTGGTCTAATATTCTAATTGGAAATCATATGTTCCATTGCTTGGCATTATATATGTACAATTGTAGTTTACTCCTTTATAATGCTCTGAATTACAAATAGACACTTTCTATGAAGTTCACAGTGACTAGTGTCATAACAGAGGGTGAACAAAAATAGAGGAAAGAGAAACCCTTAAGCATAAAGAACCCCAATTTTTTCTAATACTATGGCATTGGTTGGATAGAGTCTGGCTCCTTGCTAGACCTTCATTGTGGTGTTCCAAGCAAGTGATGAGTCATAGTTAGCATTGGAAGAAAAATAGCAAATACTAAAAGGGCTAGCATAGAATGGGGTGACATTCAAGGGTAGTTAGGATTGCGATGAGTAGTGCCACCACAAGTGTTTGCACAATGAGATGGAAGTTCCACCTCATGTCACCATATGATGTGCTGAGTGTCAGTGTCACAAAGAGAGTATATTAGTTGTCTCGGTGAAAGTAGGTTGTGGTGAATTGACTAAGCTATTTGGGTCGCAACACTTAGACTCCTAAAAGTTTAGAAAACTCAAATTATCTTTTTTGGTATATTGAACAACATTGGTAGGAAAAAATATCCCTCTCCCTATACCAAATCCTAAATCCTAGCAAGTTCATCATTAAATAATTCAAAAAAATTATGCTAATTTTTTTGGAAATTTTCCCCTTATCTTACCTAATATTTAGAAATTGCATTTATGAACAAATAACCTCTTACCCTCTTTAAAACCATCAAATGAAGTATCTAAATCCAGTGAATTACCTATACTTTGTTCAATTTTAATAAATGATTGCCTACATAGTATAAATTAACTTTTAATCTTGTTCAACATTGTTTTCCTACTTCAAATTGATATTTGTCTGTGATGTGATGAACGCCCTGGTAGGGTATGATATCTACTTCTTCATTTATCTAAATAGAGATATGGATAGGGAAAAATTTGTGAGGATAGTCCTTCACCGTGCTTGACCTTGTAAGTAATGTCAAGCACTAGTAAGGCCTCCTCAGATGGGAATATCATCATGTTCCATAATAACATAAGAAGGCTCAAAATTAATGGCTCAGTTAATCTACACACAAAGTAAGGTAAGTCTCCCTATAACATGCCAAATGCCATCCAATCCATCACATGTAAAATTGTTCTAATAGTATACATACACAAATCTAAACTATACATCATTAGAATATTTTTGCTTGTGATGGGCTAACTAGCATTTTGTGTGTTATAAGGAGATTTACCTTATGCTATTGTCAAAGTTCGATGATTTAAGATAAAATGCATTGCTAACAATGTTGAAGTGTGGACATGTGTGGATTTTTTTTTTTTTTTAATTTTTTTTAAGCAACAGAAGGATAAAATTTTGATGTTGCATTAAAAATGTTGTGAACCAAATGGAGCATTCCCAACCTCTTGGGACTCCAAGTTGGGAGCAACATAAATGTTTTTGACAATTTATTGCCAGAAACCGATCTATTCCAGAGCCCAGCAGCAACAAGGCTATATGAAATTTTGCCGATCCCACCCAAGCTTGAACCAATCAATTTGCTAAATTTCTTTTTACTATAGTAAATTATGTATCTCAAATGCATCAGTGGGATTGATAGAGTTAAAAATTATAGTAAAAATAGGCTTCACCATCCTATAGATGATTGTCACATCAGCTATATGGGAAAATCCATAAAAAATTATATTTCTTGGTAGATTTGATAGTTTGAAGAAGCTGCTCAATAATTGGTGAGGAAGGGAACGTTGGGTATTGGGAAACATAACGGCCCGTGCAAGAGTTTGCACTAAGAGCATCCCTACAACAAAGGACTCAAAATTAGACCCTTTGCAAGGCTTTTGAATTGTGGCCAAGTCATGTGATAGTGGTTTGCCCTACTCCAAAACAATGAAGGTAGCCCTCTCAAAGGAACAAACACTTTTACCAAAGTTTCCACTTTATTTTGTTTTAAATTTGAACACCAAAAGAATTGGTTTTCTATTGTTTGAGTTTGCAATGGAGCAAGGCTCTTTATATCCTCTATAAGTGAAATTGGATGAGAAGGATACAAACAAAAAATCTTTTTCAATAAATAGCTCATCCAAGTGTATTATCCACAATAGCTTAGCCTATGATGCCATTAAAGGGGGGTTATTTGATGTACGTACTTCTACCTGACTTCAACCTCATGTACTCTCCACTCCCTTTCATAACCAATTGTTGACTTTTCAACCCTAATGTAGCACTGTTTCATTGGCAACCTATCACCATTGCCATTACAAGTTACAACTCATAAACTTCTTTCTTTTCAACTTGCTTCTACACTTGGATCATGAAGATCAAAGATCACTAGAAGAAAATCACGTCCGCTGCAATCGACTGATATGCAACTATGTGTCCTACGCGACTTCCCTGCAACTACAACCCTCTATATTTGCACCAAATTTAATGTTTACATTACTATAGTTGCAAAGTAGTTGCAAGTTGAAGTTTGGATTACAAGAATTTAAGAAAAGAATTTTTGTGATGTATTCTACATCCAAAATTCATCACACTTGTCGACATGGACCACTTTAGGTTTTGTAGAGTTGAGTGTGTCAAACTACAATTGGAAATAATCTAAGTTTGACTACAATTCAATTAGAATGCAACTACTTTGCAAATAGAATACAACTATAAAATAATTAAATCAAGTTTTATATCAATTGTCCCATCTCAATTGTCAAGAGTACCATTAGATTGGATGGATAAGAGCTGTAAGTTAAACCATCTTTAGTAATAAAGTTTAATATTACAATTGTAATATTTCTACACTTTGTAGATTTCTACAACTTGAAATTTTTTACAATTTGTAGACTTCTACAATTTGTAGATTTCTATCATTTATAGAAATCTACAAATATTTAAAGTATGAGAAATTATAAAACTTTTGAGATTTAAAGTTTTGTAAACTTGTGAAATCTATTTAATATCAATATTTGAATTTGATAATCTAAAAAAAGCTAGATCTAAAATTCTAAAATTTACAGATCATTAAGTTTCAATTTCTGAAATCTACAATCATTAAGATTAAAAAATCTATAAATCTATAAGTTACAAACTAGTTGTAAACTAGTTGTAAAGCAGTCGCAAACTAGTTGCAAAGCAATCAAAAACTAGTTGTAAGCAAGTTGCACAAAAGCAAGTTCCACGTCAAAAGACTTCGTCAATGAAGTTCCACATAAGCTATCTAATGAAAAACAATCTTTTCGATTCTGCAACTACATTGCAACTAGTGCAACTTGTTCACTGCAACTGCGGGCTCCAAATTATCACCTAGTCGCAAATGTGTTATGCAACTACAAAACTAGTTGCTAACCACAGTCACAAAATCCCCAATTTTCTTCTAGTGGGTAGTGATTGAAAAATGTACAATCGGTAATCTAATACATATTCAGATGGATGAGAAAGGGTCTATAGTCACCACTACTCATTGGGGTTCCATTACTACGAGTTATCACATGTCCTCTAAGAAATAGATTTCCTTAAAGTTGGAGAAATTGGCAAGAGAAAAGAAGAGCCAATCACAAATTGTTCTATATGAAGGAGGTGTAACATCCCTTTTTGCCATTTTTAGCAATTCTTGAGAAATTTTTGACTTGCAAAGATGGATGGAAGCTCCACAATCCATGCTTAGCCAACCACATTGAAAAATTCCTCAAGAAATCTCTCTCAAGTGCCGTTCCTTCATTTCCAAGAAGAAAAGATACAACCAACTCTCATTTTTCAAGGAAATTGATTCCTACGGCTACCACAAACTCCTACCTACTAAGAAGTGTAGCATACACATTCTAAAAGAATTGTGGGCATGCTGGAGAAGGTATGGCAACCCCTACTACTCAAAATTCATTGCAATGTGATGCCCAAAATCACCTAAGCATCCAGAGAATAAACCCAATGTACTCTAAAATCTAGCTCAAACCAAATACACGCACACAATGATGAAACGAAAAACATAACAAAATGAAGAGGGCAAAAATCATGACATTTTGTCTTTTGATCTCTCAATCTTTCTAGAAAAAAAATGCTAGTATTTTAGAACTAGACATCCATTAATATGGTCCTTGTGAGGCCTTCTTTACATTGGATTGGTAGGTATTAGTGAAAAAACTATACAATTTCGAGGCTTATCTTTGAAAAGTTGGTCTTTAGAGGTTATGGCTTTGCAAGAGAACTACTATCATTGACCAAAATTGAAGGAATTTTTCTAACAAATATTATTATATAGCAAGGAGCTTTTTTTTTTCTTTTTTAATGTATGAGGTCAAAGTTGAATTGCTAGATTTTCTACTTATTGTTTTTTTCCTATATGTTGTACAATTCAAAATATTCTGAAAAATTTTAAGCATGCAACTAACTTGCCTTTAAGAATGAATCCAAATAGTAACTACCATCTAGGCCATTTTTTCACATAAATGTAACCATCTACAATGCAACTTCCCTATTTTTTGCAAGGCCAGAAAAAGGATTTTTATCAATTCAAACCCTAATATCTTCCAATCTATACAGTGAAAATTTCTAAGTTTTTTTCAACATCCCCTCAAACCAATATACTACAAAATCCTATGATTATATATGTCAAAAAAATGTTTCTATTCAAAAGTTTGGTACTTGTACTAGAGAAATGATAGTTTTAGAACATTTTTGGTGAAAACATAGTCAGTAAACTTTAAGGGTTAAGTATAAAGTGAGACATTCATTTTTTCATTTATATTTTTAGAATATTTTTTAGGTAAAGAAATTGATAATGTTTATTTTCTTTAAACACCTAGCTATGAGCATTTTGGCCCATTAGGCCTCCAATTTTTGCATCAAGTTTGGTTTTGTAGGTTACTATAATAAATAAGCTTTGCAACCTTTAGGGTACGAGCTATGAAGTAGAGGGCTTAAATTTTACTACATCTATATGGGATGCTATTATTTGAGCCTTGGAGCTTAAAAACTTTTCAAATCTATGTTATAGGTGTTTGTATTATAGAATCTTTCTATAATTATGTCATAAATATATTACAGATTCCTATATTATAGGAGTTTACATTATAAGCATCTTCAATGATTGTAGTGGGTTTGTTTATACATATACTCAAGGCTCACATGCTCACATTTTCATTTTAGCTTTTCATGAAGATAAAAAAATGCTTCATAAAATGTTACGATAGCCAAAAAACCAATGAATCTTATTCCAATTTAGAATTCATTCCAATTCTATATATAAAATAAGCAATCCAAACATATGTATATTGCGTTGCACAACATTCATCAAGCATAGGATAACCATTTCTTGAAAATCAAAGAAAACTTAGCTATTATTTATGTAAACATTTTTCTTTCAATATATGAAGTGACTTAACTTCCTTGAATCACACATAGGAATATCTTCCTTGGATCTATACTTTAAGATAGGTTGTTTATTTGTTTTATTTTGTTTGTTTGTTAGGTTGAGATCTTCAAAATTATATGTCCTCCAGTTGCATTCTTGGTATCAATATTAGAAAGCCTTTAGCAAGGAAGGGTGCATGGGCTTTGTTTCATGACATTCCAACTCATGGTGAGAAAGTTATTGAATTTCAAAGTTTTTATGAATTGAAAAATTGAAAAGTTACTTTTACTTTGATTTTGGTTGTAGCACTAGTATAGGATACTCTAGTGATTCATAGCATAACTAAGGGGGTAGGTTCTAATAGTGCTCAAGCTCTAAAATCACACACTTCTTCAAATCAACACATGTTGCTATTTCTTAACCTTGAACAATGTGCAAACAATGTACATTTCATAAGTTGAACGATTTTAGAGCCTTATGCCATTTCAACTTTGAATTCTCATAACTAATTCAAGAGAGCTCCAAAAAAATGAAACCACTTGGGTTAGATGCCAATGCCACTTACCTTTGAAGGAAAATTTACTGAAAAATATTTTAAGAAGTTTCACCTCCCCCAAATTCAGTTTCAGCTCTTAAATAAGCGATTCTCGACCTCCTATTTTATAGCAGCCCTAGTATATTTTCAGTTCTATAGTAGCTGAAGCATAAAATCACACACTTCTTCAAATGCACATGTTGCCATTTCTTAACCTTTAACAATGTGCAAACAATGTACATTTCATAAGTTGAACGATTTTAGAGCCTTATGCCATTTCAACTTTGAATTTTCATAACTAATTCAAGAGAGCTCCAAAAAACATGAAACCACTTGGGTTAGATGCCCATTCCACTTACCTTTGAAGGAAAATTTACTGGAAAATATTTTGAGAAGTTTCACCTCCCCCAAATGCAGTTTCATCTCTTAAATAAGGGATTCTGGACCTCCTATTTTATAGCGGCCCTGGTATATTTTCAGTTCTGCAGTAGCTGGAGCATAAATACGAGAACGATAATCAAAGCTCCAAACTGCAGATGTTGACTGGACTGTTTTGAAATTTAAAAGAAAAATCAACAAAAAGCCCACGGAGAGAATTGAACTCTCGACCTTTCCCTTACGAAGGGAACGCACTACCACTATGCTACGTAGGCTACGATCCCCCTGACCTAGCAGACTCTTCATCTCAGATTCCTATTGTAGATGCAGATGGGGGAGTCTCCATTGAACTATACAGTAGTGGCCCCTGTCAGATGTTTTTCTTAATTACACCCGGAGATTCAGGTAGTCAGTTATCCAGTCTCCAGAAGCTCATCCGTCTATACAAAACCCGTTGAATCACTAAGGTAAGAGGTTCAGAAACCGCCCATCTAAGGGCTGATTCCCCCTTTTCACATATTTCCTTGGACTGGAATATTTTTAACTCATTTTTCAGTCAAGGAGAAATAGATGAGGAGAATAGATGAGGATTGTAACACAAGTTGTTTCATATTTTTTGAAGCATTATTGAATTACCTATGAATTTTCAAACATAGTCTGGCATAGGGCCCATAGTGGTGATTAGTAGGCCTTGCAAACCCATACATGCGCAGTTTGAAAAAAAATCTGGCTTGATTCAAAAACTAGCAGTGCAATATGTCAAAAGTGATATAATTTGTTTCTAAATGCGTCCCTTTCAAAAATTGAAATGGATGGTTGAATAAATCATTCTTTCAGATTTTTTTATCACTTGAGAGAAGGTAGTTCAACAATCAATCCTTATTTTGAATATAATCAGGAGACACCTATCTACATAGTTGAGAATGAACCCAATGGGACTCTGAAACCATCCATTCACTTAGTGAAAACAAAGTCTTAGCATGCTTCAATGTAAGGTAGGTACACCCAAAAGCACCAGTTTCTCATACTATGCCTAGTTACTATTATTATATTGTTCAGATTTTTTTACAGGCTTGTTGGTGAGTGAAAGCATGTTCCAACGCACCAAAGAATAGTGGATTTGGATACCGTATGCAAAAGTTATTAACAATCAAAGTGTGTTTATGAAAGTGCCATCTACAGTCTGGGTACATGACTGATTTTGAAAATGTATGCACGTTGTACAGGGCGCTTTAAGGTCATGTGCCATTTTGGGTGTACCTACCTTAATCTACAATTCATTTTCTCACAGTAAATGATCCATTTCAGAGCCTCCTAGTAGACAAGTGCAAAAGCCTGAGCGGTTTATGAGCCTTCTCCTATAAACCGGATTTTGTTGGGGCACTTGAGTTATTTGTAAAGTACACTAAACCGGGGTTTTAATCCATGAGTTTTGTGAAAAATTCGGTTGAGTTAAAAAAAGTCAAAATAAAAGTGGATATGAAACTTATTTTTCCATCAAAATGGTGCCTAAAAAAGTTTGGTCCCTTCTTTTGAAGTCGTGTGAAATAATTATCTTGCAAAAAAGTTTGACGCTTCAACTATAGTTGCCTTCTCAACTTCAAAAAAAGTCATGTCCAAAGTGGGGGGGACTTTACAAATAACTCAATTATAAGGTAGCAGCTGCAAAACATGGTCACAATAACACCTTCTTTGTTCATCGTACAAAGTGCAAAATTTGAAGAATGAGGACGTATTGGGGTTTTGTTGGCTCACCAAATGTTTTTGAACGCAGATTTTGAATGTCCTACGAGGCCTTTGCGATGTTGATTATTCCACTACAAGAGAATGGGGTCTTTTAAGTAATGTCCTAGACATCATGTCTTTTAAGCAATGTCTTTTAATGCGTCTTTTAAGTAAAATTTTACTAAAAAGACAGTCTTTTTAGTAAAATTTTACTTAAAAGACGCATTAAAAGACATTGCTTAAAAGACTTGATGTCTAGGACATTACTTAAAAGACCCCATTCTCTTGTAGTGTTCTCCTCCGGAAATGGATTTTGGGTGTGCAGAAGCTTTTGCAAGCTAATTCTTGTTCCTTGCCGTTCCTTTGTTTCACCCTAACACACTCTACAATTTCACCTTTGTTGCAATGGCATGAACTGTGTGTAGCTTGTCCTTTCAGATTTCATTTGATTGGCTCCATCTTGTATGTAGGTAAATTGATTCTGCAACTTTGGAATCTCCCTCATCAATGCACCAAAACGGGACATCACACCTTCTTCTTCTCCAATTGGTTCTTCTTTCTCTTCCTTCTTCTGTGAATTTTGCTTGCTAAAGAAGGTGTGACTACCCCTAATTACTTGCCAAACTTGGCACACTTAAACTTTCCATCTACTTTTGAAAGGCCCTCAATTTCCTTATCTCTCTAGCTTGCTCACCAAATATGATTTATAAATACTCAAGTGGCTACATGCATCAAGTAGAATAAAGGATAAACAACTAAGCTTAGAATCAACATAGTAGTTTCAAGGGTCATTCCTTCAATTGAGTGTCAAGATAACATTGTAAGGGGTGTAAAGCATTTTTCATCCACACTTGAAGAGGATCATTGCTATAGCATGTAAAGGGGGCTATGCTCTTAGCTTGAGATCAATTGTAGAGAGTCCTGATTGTTATTGAATAGAATCAATCGATTTAAGCATGGTCCCCAAAACATGTCCATTGGTGGTAATCAATAGATTAAGGAAGAAACACCTAAAAGTAACACTTTTGGTCCTAATATATTCTTAAAGTTTGAATGATTAAAAATATATGGCAAAATTATGAGAGAACTATAACTCAAGTAGTTTCTTACATTTTCAACAATGTAGTATTATTTTACAAATTTCCAAAGGTGAAAACATAGGTATCCAAAATCCTAAACACTAAATTCACATGGAATGAACACCCTTAGGGCACAAAATGTTTCAACTTTTATTGGTAGTTTCAAAAAAACTCCTCACCTCTCATTGGTTGTTTTAAAATACTTGTGGTAGTTTTGAAGTACAAAAGTGTTCATTCATGACCTTTGTTTAGTTGTCACACAATTGAAATTGTTGCAATTCTATATTTCTAACTTGATAAGTGTTCATTGCTAAGTGTTCAATACAAAGATAGTGAAATCATGGCATTTTTGTGAAAATGCATAATGTTAGAAATTCATCTCATTTAAATTTTGAGAATTAGTATTCAAATGCCAATTTTGGATTTCTTCTTATCTAAGTTGCAATTTATTTATGTGTCACTAGAAAATCATTTTTTTGAATGACAATTGTATGTGAAAAATTTACTTAGTAATAGGTAATTTGACATTAGAGCAAATTAGACCAACTTTATTGAAAAAGGAAACAAAAATTCTAGAATGCATATAAGTGTGCAAAATTCACTAGAAGAAAGTTATAATTTTTGGCCAACAAAATATTTGAAAAGGGCTTGTGGAAAGTGAGGAAGCAATTTGACTTCGAAAAAAATATTTTTAATATTGGACTTGAACATTTTGGTTGCTTTTAGTTTTATAGCAAGGCAAAGCTATGTACATTTAATATGTAGTTTCTTTCTACTCTCATTGAGGTGAAAGAAAAACAACACTTACCAAAGGCAATTTTGACTTTGGAAAACTCTGGAAAGTTGTCTTCCTTTTCCAATGCAATATGTAAACTCAATCATAGTGGTTTTAAGGATACACACTTTCTTCAACATTTCTTTCAAGATAGCAATGAAGTTGTATCCACTTCAAGAATTGAACACTTGAATAACATTTAGTAGTTTAAACAATTTCTCATGTATAGAGATCGATAGTTCATCTTCATGTTGTCAATGGCAAAAAGTCATTTCTCCTTCATCAAGACGTTGAAAAAAGATGAAGATTTGAAATTACCACATATAAGCAATAGTCAAATAAATTATTTTGGAAAAAATCCTCTTAATAAGATCTTTATATGATGCTTTTGTTTTCTTCTATTGATCTTAGTGACCATTCTAATATTGCAAATACTTGAAGTTGAACATCAAACATCTTGTACTATTTTTAAATTTACTAGTGTTCTAACTTCTTGAATTTTAATGGATTTCAAAAGTTGAAAAGGAATTTAATGGCTATAAAGACAACTCACTTTTTCTCTATAATTATTGTAAAGGAGAAATTAGTAGCACTATTGTACACTTATAAGAACCACACTAAAGGTTGGATTGAAAATTTAGTTAATTCTTTGTTGGGTCGTTGCAAGAAACACCGACCAAAAAGCGTAGCGTTTTCAATAGTACTCTTTTATTTTTCGGGAGTACTTTAAAATTAGAAAAACAAGTTTTAAAAAAAGTGAAAAATATGTTTCATGTATAAACCTATAAGAAGAAGCTACCCTAGAAAGGAAAGGCATAGGAAAAATCTCTAAGTAGGAAATCTAGAAAAGTGCAAAATCTCATGAAAATTAGTACTTCCACATTTTAATTTGTAAAAAATAGGAAAATCAATTTTAAGAAAAACTAAAAATTGGCCATTTGAGGAAAGTTGATTTTGATGAGATTTGACCAAAAGATCGATCTTAGAACCATTACCATTGTTCAAAAATTGCGTGCCAAAAAAAAAATTTGTACTCATGTGGAGGACATAAAAAAACATATTTTTAATTTTTTTTTTGGAATTTGTAGGTTTTACACCTATGCAAATAGACCATGAAAGTTTCGTCATCAAATCATTAAATTTAGACACTGCGAATGTAATGGTAACCATGAACGTATTTATGTGACAGCTCAACGGAAATGTTTTTTAAATATAAAATGATTTTTTTTAATTTCTGAAAAATGAGGGATCTAATAAACTTCAAGTTAGGTATGTTCAATAAAAATTTCATGTTCATTGGACTTAACCTCCAAAAGTTATAGTGGAAAACAAAAAAGTGGTTCACGGTGTGATGCGAAATAGTACCAGTGTTTCTTGCAATGACCCTGCTAAAGGTTGTTTCAATTAATTAAGGTTCCCATAGAAAGATGCATTTCAACTCTGAAGTAAAATTCTCAATTGTAGTCATCTACACTAGGTTGCAAAACTATATTACAATATTCAATACTACCTTTACTACTATTGATTAAGATTTCATCCAATGTTCATATACATCCTATAGTTGAAAAAATTTCAATTGAAGGTTGAAGATTTGCCCCAATCCCTCGTGTACCTCATAATTTAATTGAAAGACTCCACCAAACACTTTGTACAACTCTTCTTCTACAGATACATCTTCACATAATAAGATTATAAGTTGGCAAAATGTAATCTCAATAGGAAATATGTACACCAAAGAAAAATTATACCTTAATTCTAGGAAAGATGGGATAACCTCACTACAACATAGCACTTATGAACTTCAAGGTTGGGTGGGCCTTTTTGTCTTCCATTACAACTCTTTTCATTGTTGAAATTCATAAACTCAACCTTATTTTGAAATTGTGGGCCACTATACATAGAATTGCCGGCTATGGACTAAATGAAGGGAGACTTTGCATTGGCAGTAAGTGCACAAGAAGAAGCTTGATGGGGTACTTTACTCAAGAAGTGTACCAATGCTACAAGGACTAATCCAATCATAGTATAGCTCCTTGTTCCATCTGTGTTGGCAATGTGGAAGGATACGCTACCTTGACTTGGGGTGAATTGACCCCTCTGCTTGTCATTAGAAGGGTGCATGTAAAAAAGACTTGCTATTTTGTGCTTGATTAGTTTATTTACTATATCTCTTCTAGCTAATTTGAGACCATTGATTTCAAATATGAATTAAAAAATTTCCTAATTTCATCAAGAGAGGCAAATAAAAAGTTCATGTGTTTCTCCATTTTAAAATTGGGCACATGTGAAGGGGTTGGTTTACCTCCATGATCTAAGTAGGATTCTTTTTGTCATCTCAAAAAGGTAAAGTAATAAGGTTTACCAATTCATTACCATCTACTTCCTAATTTTGCCACCTTATTTTTGACCCCACTTCTATCTAGTCCATCATGCAAATCCATTCATTTTTTTGACAATTTCAATGCATTAATGTCAAAAGTTGTAATGTGTCAATTTTTCATTCGTAAACACTTGAGTGCCAATGGATACATAGGGGAGTGATTATGGGTGGTTCATAAGACGTTTATGCCCCCACTCTATGTATGATATTGTAATTTCAAGGTAGAATACTTCAAAAATTCACACAAATTACAATTTTGATCGGAAAATTAAAATTCCACTTGCATGTAACTCATGAAACAAGTGCACACCTCCGATAAATATGTAAGGGAGGAGGCTTAGAGACTGTTCACTTAAGGGCTGGTCCGCTTTTTTCATGTATTTTCTTAAATGGGAATATTTTTACCTCATTTTTCAGTCAAAGAGGAATAGATGAGGAATCTTATGGAGAGCATTCTTGAATTACTTCTGAATTTCCAAACAAAATCTGGCATAGGGCCTTATTTGTGATTAGTAGGCCTTGAAAACCCACACATGCTTGGTTTGGAAAAGAATATGGCTTTGTTCAAAAACTAACATTGGAACATGTAAAAAGTAATTGAGATAGTTCCAAAATGTGACCCTTTCTAAATCTGAAATGAATGCTTGAATCAATCATTATTTCAGATTTTATAACATTTGTAAGAAGTTAGTTGAACTACCAATTCTTATTTTGAATAAAATTAGTAAACACCTATCTACTTAATTAGGAATGAACCCATTTTGGATCTTAAACCACCCATTGAAGAAGTAAAAAACAACTCTTATCATGCTCTGATGTCATCAAGAGTCCATTTTCCCACAATCTGGTATCCACTTCACAGCCTCCTACAGGACAGTTCGAAAAACCCGCACCATTTTTGAGCCCTCTCCTATACCCCTCTTGGAAATGAAATTGGCCCCACGATAGTCAGATTGCAATTCAGGGTCGTACTAAGTAATAGGCTTGTCTCCCTTATCCCGCTTAGGATTAGTGAAGCAATTGCTCTAAAAGATGACCCCAATGGTTTTCGGACAAGTGTTTGTGTCAATTGACAAAACGAAGTCCATGGAGCTCATCAGCCACCACTCCAACCTCGCCTGCTGGCCATGATCCGTCGGCAGCTGGGTAGACGTTGAATTGTGAGCTCACATTTTGCAGCAACTCAACGTAATCCTCTTGCATTTGCGCATTCTTCCCCACTTGCACAATTCCCGGATCTTTAGCGATGTCGATCCGGCAGTTAGTCGTCGCTTCTCGTCCTGTTGCCCCAGAATCCCACCCATTCTCCGATTTACGCAGACCCCAATTGCCGAGAAATTGTAGCCTTTCCTCTGTCACCACTCTCTCTCGACAAGTCTCCCAGAGGTTAGGTCTCGGAGATGGAAACCGGACATGCAAGGGAACTCGGAATGTGGGGAGCCATGGCGAGCGCAGCAAATGGCGAGCGCAAGCCTCGTCCGGGACTGCGCAATCGAAGCCAATGACGGTGGAGACGGTCGGATTCAACGACGGAAGCGCCACCAGATTTTCTCCGTTGATTAATGGCTGCTGGACTTTGGCTGGTGGCCATGGCCGCATTGACGAGGGCGAGATACTGCAGGTGATGGAATTGTACGCTCGGAATGGATTGACGAGTTTCGACACGGCGGATATCTATGGACCCAGTGAGAGTGTGCTTGGTGCGTTCCGGGAGCAATGGCTCAAGGCGAAAGAACAAGACGGTGGGCTACGTGACGTTCAGGCATGGCTTTGATTGCCTTCTAATTATATTCAATTCAGATTACGCACAACTCTAGGGACTAGGTATTGGCAATCGACATCAAGGACATGGTTATAAAATACCGAGAAATAACTTGCAAATTATGAAGGGCGCGAGGTAGGTACTAACTTGCAAATAGTTGCTACTTGTTGCCTTGATTTTCATTGTTGGACATAATGCTAATGAATTAAACCCACAACTAGTTTCTTATTCTTCCAAAATTCATTTTAGTATTGAATTCTCGGATTTTGAAGATCATGTTGTGTTTGATTAACACTCAAATTGAGAACTGGCCAGTGTAAGTATCCTACCGACAATAGGTCATAAGATACTAATAGTCCAAATTCAATCTTGCAATTCGAGCTTGAGGGTAAGGTTGTGCACCTGATTTTCACTGCTTGTAATTCATCTAAATCAGATGCTGTGATGGGTTGTAAGTAAAATTGAGATGAGTTGGTATTCGGGATTGTAATCTTCCTCCTCTCAACCCTTTGCAGTTTGCACTGTCACGTTAGCCTGAATATCTTGCATTGGGATCATGTCTGATGTAGCATCCGGTGCATAGAAAAGCGTTGATTTAGTCACAGACTCCTTCGTAACGCGACATTTTGTTGTGGAGCAGATCTTCACAAAGTTTTGCCCGAACATCTTTCGCATGAAGATGAGTCCGCAAGTTGTTGAGCAATCCATAAGGCGATCCTTGGCAGCCTTGCGGGTTCCGAAACTTGACCTCGTCCAGATACACTGGTGGGACTACGACATGGCTGGCATGGTGGATGTGGCGAAGTCGCTTGCCGATTTGAGGGAGAAAGGTCTAATCACAAGCATTGGTGTCACGAACATGAGCACTGAGGCTCTTGCTCAGATCATTGACGCTGGGGTTCCTCTTGTTTGCAACCAGGTACTGGTCAATTTCTGTGAACTCATGGGTCTTGGACATTTTCATGGCATGTTGAAACAGGGCTTTTAATAAAATTACTCGTGTTCCAGGAATTTTTAGACAGCTTCAGAAAGAAAATTGTACTCATGATTCATGGGGAGGTCTCCCCTGTGGCCAAGGTGATCACGTGGAGGCCTCCCAATGTATCTTTTGGAAGTCTGTCAATGATCATTGTGACCTTAGTAGAGAGACCTCTCCATGAATCATGGTGAATATTCTCCTTACAAGGTTGTCTAAAAGTTCCTGAAACAGACTAAATTTACTGAAAACATTGTTGTGACGAAACGTGACTTCGTCATAATCTCATTGCATATACCGTATAGATCATAGAACACCTCCAAGGAGCATCTCAATAAATTGCTTTCATAGACCACCAAAAACAGCGTAGATTCTTATACCTGTGTAAATGAACCTCTGAATCTGTGTTCCATATTTGACAGGTACAGTTCTCGTTGCTGGATCAGCGACCACGAATGGCGATGCTCAAATATTGTGAGGAACGAGATATCAAGCTGTTCACGTATGGGACGCTGGCGGGGGGGTTACTGTCCAACCGGTACTTCGAGGAAGGCAAGAAAGGCCTCTTTGGCAAAGTGAGTTACCGAACTCCAGACCTCAACACGTCCAGTTTGAAAATGTACTGGCGTATTGTGCGAGAGGCAGGCGGAGAAGACTATTGGAGGAAGCTACTGAGTACCTTGGGCGAAATTGCCGCTTCTAAGGAGGTTAGTATTGCTGCAATTGCACTAAAGTGGGCTATGCAGCAAGGACCTGTGCATCCTATCATTGGGCTGAGAAACGCTACTCATTTAGATGATAACTTAACAGCCTTAGCGTTCTCCTTTGACCCTTCCGAATTGGAACAAATTGAAGAAGTCCTGAAAACAAGTCGAGGACCTCGAGAGGATTGTTACGAAATGGAGCGGAGTTAATATTAGACGAATTCAGAAAAAAATTCAGGTAATGTAATTCGAAAGCTTGCCGAATGAATTCTCAGCTTTGCAAATATACTTACAAAATTTGACAGAGAGCAACGATTCTGATACACTTTGAGCTCGACATAGCGTTCTCTTTGTTGGCATAATCCTGCTGGCGATAGCCGTGTTCTATTCGTATCGCGTAGAATGGAATGCTGGCTTTTGCTTCTTAAAATCAGAGACTTTTGCCTTAACGATCACTTTTAGACCACTGTTTCACGTGTCGAAATCTCACGTGCTTCCTCTCGTGTGTGCCTGAGTGGGTCTTTATGATAATCAGGCACATTCTGTGAATCATAGTTTGAGTTTCAATGCTTGTGCATATGTGTGAATTGGGAGTTCAAATCTCAGGATTCTATCATATTTTCTGTACTCGGCTTGCACTCCAGTTGGTGAGACATAGAATTGCAGATTTACCTGCGTTTATAATCAAAAGTTCGACGTTGAAACCACACACGATCCATGAATGACTGCAGATTTCAGTTATTATAATTGATGTTGTGAGACGCACCTGTAAAGGACCATAAGCTTTAGTATCGATGAAGATTTCTGTGCTCGTCATGTGTACATGCATGTCCTCCAAACCAACCTGCCACTCAGATCTAAGGAATTAGCAACTAGAGGGTTAAAGTCTTGCGAGATTATGTTGATCGTAAACAGCTGTAGTTATCCGAAGGTAGTTTGATATGGGAGAAGCATCAATGAACCCCAAACGGAGTCTTGTTCACAATATGGGATTTCACTCTAAGGGCCATGTTTGATATGGAAGATTGCACAGGTCAAAGTAACAAGCTGAAAATTAGAATCAACCAGGAAAGAGTTGACTACGCAATAAGCACTTGATTTTTAGTACTTTAAACAATTACAGTTTGAGTTATTTAGAGTTGATAAAGACCTGGGTTTGTGAAATTAATGACAGAATTGTAGATTTTTATTCTTTAGAAAAGTGCTCAGACTGGAAATTTGAAAACTAATATTTTGGCTTAAATAAGCTTAAAATAATCCATTGCAGTTGTGACAACTTATGAAGCATTTTTGTTAACAAATGTCCAATCCACCTTAAAGAGATAGCCTGAAACCTTGTGAAGTCGAACACTTTTAGCATGCCACTTAGGAGCCATATAGCACGACTTCTTCATCCTGATTCTTATTATGTGGACTTGGGGGTTTAAAGTTGAAATTGCACAGAACAAGGTATTTAACACATACATCAATGATTTTACTAGTTAAGGTGTAGGATTTCTTGTTATCTCGAGACTGGTAATTCAAATTGTGCAATATAAAGTGTCCATAGGCATAAGTTGGTGTTCAGTGTGATGCTTACAAAGTCCAAAGGAAAGGTGACAATAATGACAATAGTGACCACTGGCCTGCCGACGTATTCAGTTTGTACTTTGGGTGTTGTCAGATTTTCCTCCGCAGTCTCGTATGGAGCTTCATCATCTTGTTTCGATCCATCAGTGTCTTCAGATTTCTCCACTTTTTTCTGCTTCAGCTCCTGGAACTTGAATTTAGCTGCAGGGGTCTTCTTTGCAGTTGTTTCATTGGACGTAGTAGAAGGCGCCTCGAGGTTCGGTACAGGAGACTTAGTATTCAGCTCCAATGCTTGAGAAGAAATATCTGGATCCGGTGCTGGAGTATTCAACTCACGAAACATTCCTGTTGGTAGCCATGGCTCTGCGAGGGAACTATGGGAAGGCGAGGGCTCTTTCTGAGTGTAAGACCCAGTCAAGGTATTCAACTTCTATTTAAATCGAATCACTCCTGGACTTCAATCGAACGTATTCACAAGCCGTAAGTGATCAAGGGTCACTGAATCGCTCTCGTTAGTAATCATGAGGTTAAGATTATGGAAGAGGACTGGGATGGACTTTGAGTGCAGTAACGCTATTTCATGTGGACTACAGTATTCAGTGCACATAAAAATAAATATCTGCAAAACTGTCGGAACGGATGTTAGGGACTCCACGATGACACTGACTGTCGTCGGACTTTTTTAGAAGAGAAGGATATACGTCTGTCTCCTTGTGATTCTGAGATGCGAGCGGGCTCGCTTGACGAACCTAGTTGTGATGTTTCGGAGTCGACGCCTTGTGCCGTTTTGTCTTGATGATTCTTAGATTCCACTTCGTCCTTGTCAGGATCTGAAAGGTAAAATTGGGGTACCCATTCTGAAAACTCTCGAGAGCTCTCACTACTGATAATTTCATCGGACTTGCAACTCCCTTCGACTTCGTCGTCTGATATATTCCTGCCGTGTTTATCTCGCAAAAGCAGAGGAATGGCTGGTTCTCCGTCATCATCATCATCTGAGAACTCAAATATTGGGGACGTGTGAGATAAATTCGGTCCTTGAAGAAAAATTTGATGAATAACCACTCTTTGGTTTGATTCTCTTCCCCACTGTCTCTTATAATAAAATGTTACAAAAATATTTTAGATAACAGCTCACAAAGACGTTAAATAAATGGGAAGATTGTAATGCTGGTACTGAAATGTCGTGGTATTTATCAGACCCACAATTGCTTACTGCAAGATTTGATAAGGTGGGAGAGAGTACCAGGAAGTTCAGTAATGATGGGTCCCTTCTTGGGATCAACCCGAATGATATGTTTTCCGACCTCCTTTCCTTTGTATTTTCTTCCCTCCAGGAGTTTAAAGTCTGTTGCCATAGTTAAGCACACAGTTACTCAGAAGTCTTGCTCTAAATCACTGTGCAAGTGAGTTGCCGTTCAAGGTGACTCCGTGTAATCGACACAACATTAATACCGAAGATTTTGCACGAGCATTTTGCTTGTGCACACTTTCACCAGCTGGTGATGTTGATTTCAGATAAAGCGGCATTTTTAAATTGGTTGGAGAGAAAAGGTACCAGAGCAGAGCTGGGTCTTGTATTTTTGGCTTAGCCATGCGAAAGCCAAATCGATGATGAAGACCTTGAGTGGCTTCACGGACATGGCCGATTCGACCACCGTGCGATTGTAACACACGTCGTAAGTCACGTACGTTTTCCCTTCTGTACATCCACATTGCACATTGAAAGCATCAGAGTATGCTAACTGCAGTCTAAGGAGGTTTTACTCTTGTCTTAAGCCCTAAAGGTTCATGACTATGTTTCACCAAAAAAACACTTCAAAACTGTCATTTCTAGTGCAAAGAGCTAAAGAGCTGTAGTATAAAAAAGTAGTTTTAAGAAAAAATATGCATGATTAAAATCTTGCAAAAGGCATGTATGAGAATGTGAAAAAAAAATTTTACACTTTGATCATTTAGGTTATAGGATGTTAATGTTCGAAGTGAAAAGAAAATATTTCGAACTACCATCTTTCATAAATAGTTTTTAAGACTTTGAATCCCCTTACCTTAATTATTTTATGCTACAAAATTCTGAAATATATGGTTAGTAATTGTGGAGTTAAAAATACAAGAAAAAAATTTCAAAAACTAAGAAATGTATTCTTAAGAAAATTGTTAAGTATAGTAGGTACAAGATGGAAGGAAAAATCATATAGGTAATAGGAAATGAAATATGTCAATCCTAATGGTCAAACTTGTAATCTACACCCTAGAGATGTTTTAGTTTTGAAAAACTATGAAAATTGAATTTGGAAGCAAATCCTATATGTTATTTTTCAAGAAGTTTCTCTAATTGCCTAAAATATAAGGCACTTCATAACTTTTATATTGCTCATCTAAGTGGAATGAATCAAATCTTTTCAAAAAGGCATGACTATATTCTATAAGAATGAAAAAAAGAAAAAAGAAAAAGTGTACTTCTATATTTTTTTTTCTATTGCTCAGAGTTGAGCATTTTGTGCTTGTAAGGGCATAACTTTTTCTTGCACAGAAAATGAATAAAAAAAACAAAAACAAAAACATATTCTATTAGAGGTAGTACATTCTCTACTCTCCAAAAAATGTTCAAAAAATTGCAATAAAATTTGAGATCATAGGAATGTTCCCGAAATCCTAGAAAAAACATTCCAAGAATTTAAACCTTTATGGGTTAATCTTCAGAACGTGTGTATGTAGACTCATGCATAAAAGCAAATTTTTTTGTCTCAGTTGGAAGGTTATCGCCCCTAACTCTTATCCTTCTGCAAGACAGGATCCAGACAACTGCAAGGGAAGCGCACATCTGGACAATCTGGATCGTTAGCTGGATCAAAATGCTGAAGCTTCTTTCTGATTTCGTCAATATTGTCTACCGTGTCCTCGCCATAGTCCGGAGGTTGAATCTGACTCACGGCAAACAACCGAGTGCTGAATTTATTGCCGGATATTAATTTTGAAATAAGCGTCAGTTACTGTATATCCACTTATACAAGGAATGAAGATACTACGCTCTTCCATTATCGTTGACATAAAATTCGATGAGATTAGGTTGCTACAGCGATTGGTAACAAGCCATTAGGTCAAAACTTGAAACCTGACGGCCCGAATAGAAAGTCATGGGGTGCAAATTGTCACCTTATGAGAACCGCACATGTTGATGTACACTCTTTGCTGCTTCTCATTCTTCGTCTTGAGTACGAAGAAAGGCTTAGGAATAACCTCATCACTCGTGGGAGCCAGTTCCGGCTGTGTGGCATGTGATGGAATTTTCAAGCCTTCATCGATGGGGCAGTCTTTGGGGAGGCTGTTCTGCATGGCTCCAAGCAAATGCTATTCCTCAAACAAACCCAAACCACCTTCGTAAGTTTTCATACAGCTTGCAAAATATTTGAAGAACTCAGATAAATTGGACAACATACTGGGAAAGTAGAAACAACATTCATACGAAATGGTTGAGCCTAAAGTTTGGTCAGGAGATGACTTAAGTAGAGGATTCACATCAAGTTCGGGATTGGGTTGACCAATTCCTTCGGCTCGGGCTTTTTGGTATGTCATAAGCATTTTCATTACACTCTCAACCTCAGCGTCCGAGACCCCAACAGCAGGCTCAGGATCGCGATAATGAACCTCCATTATTTTTCTTGGACAAATATTCTAAATGCTCCTCTCTTTTGAGATCCAAACTGCTCACTCTCGGCTGTTCCTGTACGTTATAACATTTCAAATCGAACTTTTTAATGCGGTTACATACTTAAACTATTTTATGAGGTCGAACAGCTTGTCGAATATGGTGTGTATCAGCTATTGGCAACTAAAAAGACCACAATTGTAGAAAATGACAAATTGAACGATGAAACGACGTACATGATGCGGAAAGCTGCCCCATGGGATTCGTCAGGCCGGGTTTTAACAAATCACCTCACGGCCCTCTGGTAGTTCTTCATCAATGTGGTCGTCAAGAGGAATAGAAAGCCAGTTTAATGTTGTTAGCGTTTCCAAATTGCTGCCAAAATTGGTTACAACTTAAAGCGTGTCTTCAGCATAATGCACATCACAGATGATCACCGAACCGCACTGAATAATGAATGTAATGAGTACATCTGATGCAATGGAGGTATTCAATATAAGGGGTAGACTTACCAAATATTCCATGTCGGACGCTCCTGGCTCCATCTGTTACTATGGAGGCAACCGTGTCTATTACCGTACAAGTACGAGATAATTGCAGACATTAGCAATTATCGTTGTCAAATTTCTGACACTCACCCTGTGGCTCGCATTATTTTGGGGATCTTGCAAAAAATTGTGAAGAGTAAAAAGTTAAGGTACATGATGCAATAATCAGAGAATACACAAGAAGTTTGACACTCGGCGCACTCCTAAGAGAGCGTAATGACGCCACATGTTTCAGACAGAGAAATCCACTGAAATGTTCAAATTGAAATTGTATACAAAGAGGCGACAAGGCATCGCACAAAAGTACATAAAGGGTTATGCTGTCGATTCTCTCCTAAGAGACAAGGGTGAGACAACACCCACCGTCATAAAAAAAATAACTGTGTAAATTCTTGAGAGAGGCTACCTACAATTACAGATGATAACCTAATTCTGTCACAAACTATAACTCCTCTGACCAAGGCGGAGAGGAAATTCCGAACAGCTAAGCTCTTCCAAGGGAGACCTGCGCAACTAATCTAAGGTCTATAGCTTACATTTCAACGATCTGCCCTTAAGTAAAACTTTTAGAGTCTATTTAACAATAGTGTCATGAGTCGCGGAGGAGTTCAGAGAACGATCAAGAAAGTCCAGAAAGATGCATTCGGACGGAATTACCGTCTCCTTCTTGTCGCTGGCTGGGACTTCTGAGACATGACAGTCTGCTGCGACCTCGCGGCTCGTGTTCGTGTGTCTATCGAAGTGTCGTCTGAGTCATTAGCTTCTGAGACTTGCACAGACTGCCTCCGAGTCTGAAAGTGCAGGATCACGACGTCAGGGACAACCACACTAGCACAGAAAACAACTTGAAAACTACATTTTATGAAAATCTTAAATATAGAGGATCCTTCATGGTTTGCTGCCTGAAATAGACACTTACTTTTATTCCTAAAAAAAGATGTATAAAATACTAAAATGAAGACATAAAATGTCTATTAATTCCATACTTCATTAGATGTAAGGACTTGCAAGCTCCATCAAAAGAAGGGACCAAAAATGTGGTTCCCGGGAACGAGAACTAGGATCTTGAGGACGACAATTCTCGTCACGTACAGGTCAGGAAAAACACTTCCTAGTCAAACCTTTTGCTATTAAGATTCATTTCTAGATACTGGTATTGAGGATCCCGCTTGGGATATGCTGCATGGTCTCAAGAGTCGAGTGTTCTCTTGCAAAGCATAATCTACGTCAAGTTACCTTTCTAATCGAGGCAGGCTTCAAGACTTCTTTATCAATCCCGGACAACTGTTCGGACAGCTGAGACTGCTCGTCGTCACTATCTAAAGGCTGCCCGCGTTCCTGTATTCAATCCAGGAAATACAAAAAAGGCAGCGTAAGTGTTTCCCAGAGCCTTGATTGCAAGAGGTGAAAGAGATCTTCGAGCATCTTGAATTACTAAGATAGATATGTACCAGTCTTTTAAGACGAGGTTTGGACCTCTGATTCAAGGAGTCCTCTGGATACTGCATAACCTCTTCACCATCGCTATCGTCATCATCATCACTTAATTGCAATTGTGGATGGCCCTATAGAAAATAAATGTTTTATCAGGTGACGAGCAAAGACGGTCCAAAAAGAGAACACATATATAACAATGTTGTTGTCATGATCAAACAAGCCTAAGGAGCACCCCTATACATTGCACCCACTAAGATGTTACGTATTAAGTTTTACACAGCACTCTCGGCAGCAGGAAGAGTTCTTCAAAGCCCAAAAGAGGTGAGGACTTCATCGTGCAGTGTTCCTTAAAAATCCTTGCAAGTTCATTTTTGAAGATAACTTTTATCTGTTAGTTTGTATTTTCATCTTAGAAAGGGACCAAGAAATATACTCAGGATGGTGGACCCCATTTTGCAATCGATGAGAACACTAATCGACTACAGTTCTGACAACCAACCTAAAAAATTGATCCCGCGGTCAAGCTAATGGTATTGACCCCTGAATTACAGGGAATCGCACCTCGGTTAACGTCATACAGTTGCAATGGCACTCAAAGTTACAAAAGAGGGTCAGGCTGAAAATTAAGTACCACTAGAAATATGCAACAATGAGGAGTAGACGGAAGTACCTTCTTATTAGAAGTGGGTTTTAATTTGATGGTGGACCTAGAAGCCCTTCGAGATTGTTTTGCCTCCTTCACTTGTACTTGACTTCGACCCTGCACACAAATATAATGCATTATTTCCAGTAGAATCAAGAACTTGTGATGATGATTGCCACTAGTTTGATGTCTACGACAGTCAACAATGCAACTTAAACTGAAGGTTCAGTACAGCATAGAAGATGTAAATCAACTAGAGTCCCTGCTACTGATGATAAGCAAGGTAGCCACGTACAAGAAATATGATTCCCCGTGATACCACAAGAGTCCGAACCAACACAATATAGTCATGGCAATTGCCTCATGAACCTACCATTTCACTGCTACTGACGGTCTCATCCTCTTCACTGCTCATTCTTTCAGCTAACACTGCACTGGGCTCCAATGATGTTGTCCTCCTTGACTGTTTGGTCTCAGAACGCAACACTTGCTTACTTGCAGAAGCAGGCTCAACAGGCAAGTGAAAATCATGAGAGTCTACGCTACTATGCTCTACACGTCCATCTGCCACTATTGCTTCAGAGAAAGCCTCTTCTGGTACGTGGCCTGCCACCGATGATTGGCCTTCATCATTTTCACCGACTGCACAACCATTCACATACGACTTTCAGACGCAGTCACGTCAAGTCAATCAAAAATGGAAAAGAAAAAAAACATGGCAGGACATGACATGAAGCTGCTAGAGCATGCTAAGACTACATCATACATTACGATGATGAAGGTGAGACACTTCCAAGCTTGGATTTAGGAGTAACACACTTCATATTAAAGTGCCGGATTGCAAAAAATGGTTATTCAAAAGCCCTTGGATTTTCAAATCAAATAGATTAATCTCCACAAAGGAAACGTAGGATGAAATGGAATGTCACGGTCCAAAACCAGTACCCCAAAATACTCACCAGTGTTTCTTGACGTTGTCTCTGCACCAAGTTCATTATCCGGACTTAGTGCATTGTCTGTACGCTCATTGGATCTGTTCTGGTGAGCCTGAGCATTCTGCACAGCCAGGTCATGTTCCTTCCTCTCTTCGTGATGTTTGGCAATTCTGGATTCAAAATCATCTGCCATTGCCTTCACTTCTGGCTTCGCAAATTTTTTGGCCTGCGTAGACGCATTTATTCACGACGTTATGGACTTGTCAACAGGATGAATAATAGAAAGAAGGTTGGATTCCAACAACTTTCAATGTAGTACCAATATTGTAGGGGAAACTATCGTACCTTGGCGACTATGCTTCTGAAGTGCTCGACAACCTCCTCTTCGCCAAGAGCATTCTGGTATTTCGGGAATAGTTCAATCATCTTCTTCAAGCTCTTGTCCGTGTAGGTGAGCTGTGCCATGCAATAAGATAGATCCTTCCATTGCTTGACATCTGAATGAACGATTTTCAGGATTAATGGGATTACCGAAACCAATTGCGAATAATGCAAGCATAATCGACCGTAATAAAGGAAAAACTAACACAGCTTGAATCTGAATCTGAGGCCTTTGATTATATACTGTAGAAGACGCAGGCTCCAGCAATAGCAAAAAGATAGGAACAATTTCCACGTAACGAGGCTCAAATTTTGATCCAAAAATAAATGACTTAATTAGCTTTCAGCAACTGCATAACAAGTGTAATTTCGAAGAGGCATTATTGCAAGGTAGATGTAGCTCTAATTTTGGGAAATTTGTTCAGAGCCTACCAGAGGTACCAGGAAAACGATGGCAGAGTTTTTCAAAGAGACCCTCCTTTTGCTTGTCCTGTAAGCAAGACAAAATTGTCATTCCAATTCTGGAAAAAAAAATTAAGGAGTAACCCCAATAAGCGATGACAATGAAAGTTGCCATCAATTTCTGCACCTTAGTGATTGCATTGATAAGGAACTGCATAACACTTCGAAAGGTCTCTTGTGGTAGATCGGTCTGACTTGAAAGCCGGCTGAGTATGTCTGGGAGCAAATTGTAGATGGGATTATTTCCTGAACAACCAAACACAAACAATTAAGTTATACGAAATTTTCTCAGATGTCATTTAGTATGTATCGGCAATATACGCTGACACTGTGACCTCACGTCAGAATCTAAGCTTCCTTAGTAAATTAAACGACCAGAAAATGCTGCTGACTCAAAGTAAATGATGCAGCCTAGGATTCCAACATCAATCAAACGCTAATTGCTTAATATGAGGGTCACAATCGCATTTTGCCTATTCCCAAAGAGTCATATTTAGATTCGCACTGCCTCTTCCAGCTCATATCAAAATATCCAGAACTTCTGCCTGTAAAGCGAGTCCTAAGAAAAACAGCCATAGAAACTCACCCTTATTCGAAAGTTCGTGGAAAAAGAGCTTCACAAGATTTTGGATGCGTTCATCCTCATCTTCTAACCGCAGAACCATCTCACTAATGTGTCCTTTCACCTGGATCACAACAGTGTAAGCAAAAGAAATACGCACTACGCATCCAATCACACTACCCGTAACAAGAAAGGATACTACCAGTAGAGCATTCTCTCGTAACTGAAACATCCTTGCAAAAATTCAGAAGGCACAGCAACAAGGACACGCGCAAATGTTTCTAACTGATCCATAGCACGCGATAACCTATGTCTATCGGTCTCAATGAAAAGCTTCATCAATTACTTCATTTTAACTATTGCGAAGCTATTTCTACATTCAAAGTTCAGCTGATATACTAGGATTGTACAAGATTTTGCTTACAATTAGGAAAGAGTAAGATAAGAGCAGTACCTTGACCATATCATTGAGGATGAGATGAGTCAAAACGAGCACTGCATTCTTTCGTACTTTTCGGTCTTTGTCACTGAGGCGAGCATACATATGCTCAGTCCACGGCTCTAGCACGTTTGGAAATCGAAAAGCCAAATCGCCCAGGGCAATGATACAATTTGAGCGCACTGCTGCCTCTCCTGAGCTTTGTGCCACTGTGAAGAGCAGTTGCAGGTTCTGGTCACTGCAGCATTGAAACCAGCCATGTTTGGTTACTGCATTTATATTTGTTAGTATATTGTAGGTCCTAACCCACCATACTAGACAAGTATAAATAGGTTTCAGAAACACCAGAGTAGATTGAACGAATAAAGTCAGAAAATAGTATAAAACAGCATGCGAACTATCTCAAGGAAGACCGGGTGGAGGTGCTCAGTGTAAAGTCATAGGAAATAAGCATATTGAAACTGAACATCTCCACAAAATGATCTACTCTAGTACCCCATTCAACGACGAGTTGGTCCGGATTGCAGAATTTCAAGGAAAAAGTAGAGTACATACCAGAAGTCAGCATCAATGGCCATGAGCTTGCAAAGTGCTAGCATAGCTGAAACCCTCAATCTTGGATACTGGAACAAAGACAAAACACACGATTAATGATATTGAGATAGAACTCTAGGTTCTGAGGCTTACTGATCAAGACAGGTTAAATGTTCAGTAGACAATTACTTAGAGGGCACACGGTCTAACCTGCTGCATAAGACCCGAATTGCGGCATATTTTAGCAACAATGGGAGCCATAGCACCTATGAGAAACTTTTGACTGCTGTCATCAGAGATTATCTCGGATTCAGTTTTCTCGAGTAGAAAATCTAGCCTTGCATCTTCAGAAGCTGCCAATCCCAGTTCTGCATCGATGCTCTCAACCTGCACCATTTCAGATTCATGGTAAGTTTGGTTCAAAGTCGCACATCACAATCAATGAAAAGACCTACGATTCAGGGAATACCTACAGAATTCTAACCAATTGGCGCATCCTAAGTAAGAACCAGCCAAATCTCTCCTAAAGACTTTCCCGACTAAAGCGCAATTATTGTAGATGAATTGAAAAAATCTTATATCGACCTCACCCACTTCAAACACAAAGCATAAGACAATGAAGTGAGGCAGAAAAATCTCGAGAAGTTAAAACTGTCCTGAATCAACGCTGTTAAAAGTATACACTTATAGGGCAACTACAGTATACACTTTCGCATTACTAGACAAATAATAGACAGATCACTCGCGAGATGATCGTCGTACTTTATCAACACCAATATACTGGAAGATAAGGAGATGAGTTTCAACCTTTGCTTTATTGCTGGTTTTTTCAGATGGACTTGGACCATCACCATTAGCTTGTAAATCTGCTGCTGCATCTGCTGCTGCCTTCTCTTTGTCAGCCCTTTGCTTTCTAAGTTTGCGAACACAAGATTCGACGTAGACAAGGTGTTTCAATGCAATATGCCCCAATGCAAAGAGGAAACGACTCAGAACAGAAGCCTTGGGCTCAAGTCTATCAGTCTCCAATCTTGCAGGACCTCCTGAAACCCCATTCTCCAAGGTCGCCGGTTCCTCCAAGGACGATGATTCACCAGCATTCTTATGAACTGTGCGGAATACAGATTTAGAGAACTTCAAAAGAAGTCCAGAGACAAACTTCTCAGGGGTTGGATGAAGAACATAGATTGCATTGATGGCTTGCTCTGCAGCTGAGTACCAGCCTTCTTCAGGTAAACCTGCTCAAAATCAACTTATCGTGAGATTCGAAGGACGAGAATAGAATGATGTACTGCGATAGAACACCTCCCGTAACTGAAAATTTGATGACGTATGTAATATAAACATGATTGTCGAGAAGAGGTGCAACAGGTTCAATTCGCAAGCAACCTCAGACTATACGTCCACTTCAAACAGACATATCAAACTCGACTACTATAACAGCAAGAGGTAGACGTGACGGAATTGGTGATCGAGACTGAAAACTAAGCGACAAGCGAGACACTTCCGAACCAACCGACTTGCGGCTAGACATAATATTAAGCCAAACCTACCTGGCCCGATGATCAAACTGGATAAAATACTGAAGATCTTGTGGGTGGATCCAAGGCCGAGCCTATCGCCGTCGGAAAGACGCTGCAGTGCAACGCATGCATATCTAGCAAGTAAGGGGTCTTCTCTAGCACGTCGACCCAGCCCAATATCCATCACACTCTGGAGGTGAGAGCTTATTATCCGAGGTTGCGACTTCGAAGCCATACACAAAATGACCAGGGCCCCCCGACTTTTCTGAGGAGTAACATCAGGAGCATTGAACGTGAAGTAGTTCCACAGGGCTGCCACCTGCATAAAACCACTCTCAGAAGACAGATGTGCTGTAACGTAACAACTTAATGCCAATGACTATGCTTTCTGCAGCGATGAAATAGAAATCACTGGAGTCGAGTGAAACCAGAGATATACCGTGCCGTGAGAGATCTCCCCCTTCGTTGTAAACTTGCTCACGAGAGCTTCAATGGAAGCCAGATCCCCAATGCTTGCGTCCAATGTGAGCATTAGGAGATTCAGAGCTGTTTCAGATGGACTTCGCTTCATATAGAGACTGGTGAAAGCTCCCTCAACAGCCTCATATATACTTTTCTCCTGAGAAAACACCTGAGATAGACGACAAGGCACATGAAGATGATCATGTGTATGTTGAGGGTAAAACTTGTCTAGGACTCCGTGACAGATGGGATAGTTCCTACAGCCAGGGCATACAACAACACGATTTCATCATGAGGTCGAACGACAATAGAACATACCAGAGGCAGCATTTTTCGTAGACTTTCTTCGGCACCGTCGATTTCAAACTGGCGGGCAAGTATCAGAAGAGTTATGGTGTGCTTCACATCATCTGCAGATGATGAGGCAAGGAGCTGCTTCAGCACATCCATCACTCCGGCAATGCATCGTGCAAACTGCAATCCCGATTCCAATGAAGCCACCAGAGCTCTGGTTTGTTCAAGTCCACCTAAATCCTTCGCAGTGGGTGCATGAAGCTCAGGCTGTACCTGTGCAAGATCCGAGAGTCGGGTCAAAAAAGTTTGCAAGAGTATGCACGGGATTTCTACATACTAATTACAGAGTATATAAGCAAGTAATAATTAACTCGCATGTCAGAACCACATGCTCTGGAGTAGCATATTTTTCCACGCGGTGCACCTGAGATGGATCAATGTGATCGTATTGAGTATCTGGTGTATCCACAACCAGATCTGCATTTCCGTCGTCTGAAGTAGTACTTCTATCCTCACCAACAACATCCTCTGATTCAGCCAAATGAGTTGCGGCCTCGTCGGTAGTTGCGGATGTCGATTCCATCTCTCTTAATTTTTCCTTGTACTGTTCAAGTGTAGCTTCAAAGGGGCCGGTTCGAAGACTCGGTCCGAAAGGATTGTATTGAAGGAGAGTAGTCAATAGCTGCAGCGCACTCTTTCTCACAATAGCGGCTTTGTCTTCCAATCTTCCAGCCGCAACACGGGCCACCAGATTCCAGTGACCAATTGAGACAGCACTTTCCACGCAAAGGTGGGCCCAAGTTTGTAACACTTTACTACGAGTATAAGAACTCTTATCTCTGGCACGCTCCAGTAGAATGTCGACCATTCCCTGTTCAATGGCGATAGGTTGATGATTTTGACAGGTGTAGCAAAATGTTAAAGCTTGAGAAAAACGAGCGCCGAGCAAGAAATGCTTCCGGTCTGAGCAAACATAAGAATTGAGTGGCATATTAAGCGGAAACCTTAAATCCATGTAAGCTCACCTGCTTGCTGCGAAGCCTGGCCATCTCATCTCCAGCGGCATCCACAGAAGGGTCCTTGGAGGCCTTCACTATCAGTGTACCAATCACTTGTACAACAGCATTGCGCATCTTGTAAGAATCTCCATCTAAATGCGAAGTGATAATACTAAGGTTCACGGTCATGAGCTTTGGCAACCGCTCCGCCATTGCCACTAGGAAAGAGCTCACATTATCAGCTCCAGAGTTATCACGCTTGAAGTCTTCAGGATTGATGTGACCAATTTCTCTTAAAACAGCCACAGGCAAGCTGCTATTGTGATACTTCTCCTCGGCAAGGACAACCAGCTCTGCAAGATAAACTGAAAGGTGCTCGTACTTGTGAAGCAGACTCAAGATTGTAGATGTGACAGGGACAACGTAGCCATATTTTGCTGCACAGGCTGCAACGATGTTGCACAAAGCATCTTTCAGATCTGTATCCTTCACATACGTCGGATTCTCCAGAAGTGAAAAAGCAGCTCTGCAATCATGCCACGGCACCTCCATTAGTAGCCGCAAAGGCTGGTCGACCTCGTCTAATATGAGTATGAAATTAAATGTTTAGAGTGTATGCCAACAGCGAGAGAAATCTCTTCAGATTTTAAGAAAGACAACTCTTATAAAATAACACTTCTGCAATTATGTTCTATACAAGGACTGATAAATCTACTTGTAGGTGGCAACAGCTGAAGGAATTAGGATAGCAGGTCAAACTAACTTCGCAAAAAACGCGATCAAATTCTCCTCAGGTTGTGACATTGAGTAAAGCTGTCGCAGGTCCACTTGCAATGCTGTGGCAAGTAGGCGGACAATGCGTGTCCTGTGAACATCCCAGTCCCACTTGGCTGGCACATGTGCCTTTCGAGGCTGAGTTTTCTTGACCTACTCAACCGGACAGCAGGTGAAATTAAATAATACGACACCAATTACGACCAACTTGTGAAACGCAAAAGGAGATGAATTCTTCCATACCAGTGCACTTTTTACTTCGAGATACATCGACTCTTGCTGGGTTTCAAAGCCTGACAACGAGACCTGTTTCGAGAATGCTTTATATAACAGGGAAAAGTCACTTCAAAAATAGTGGATGCATACCTTCCCAGAAGAAGCTTTAGTCGATGGCTCTACCTCTGTAGCTTCCTCGACAACGAGAATAGAGTGCAGGAAGTACGAGTATATCTTCAATGCATTCCGGTGTGATTGCATTTGCTGCAGCATGTACGCGGCATCCTCACTTGACTCACCCGACGCATACGAAATTGCCGTAATAGAAGGGTTAAGCACAGCAAAGTTGGAGCATAGGCTCTCGACCAAGCTGCCTCTCGCGGATGAATCTAAGAAAGAGAAACCTCTGCCATCCAGACGTCAAAAAACAAACCTTAATCCTAAGAAGTCAAAGCTCTCTAGGATATGAGAACTGAAGAAGTTATTGTATCATGCAGCGGAATGTTGGAGAGTAAGTACTGGATGTTGAGACGAGTAGAAGGATAAGACTGAATCATGCTGAAATTTAGAGGCTTTGACAAAAACGTGAAGATCGACTAAGCATGGAAAAAGTAACTTCTGCCGAAAAAGGATCAATTAAGAGTCAAATGAAGATGGGAAAGAGGCAGAGAGACCATGTGCTTCATAGACACATGCGTCAAATCCCTACCTGACGAGAGAGTAAACTTGATCAAAAATGCTCTGATCCTCGATGCACCACACCTCCTTCTCGGCCAATTCGTAAGCCACACCTGCCACATATCTCTCCATGTCAATTTCCAGTGCCACTTCACGACGATAAAGAATCCACTCAAGTGGGGAAGGCTTTCGGGAGTCCCTTCGACTTAGGCATGAAAAAACTTCAACGGTAGAGCTTTCACACTCCGGTTCTAAATTTATTACGACCTAAATAACTAACAAGTATGTGGAGAAGACGCTACTAAGCCTTGCCCCCGTCTCTTCTCAATTTGGAGAAAAACAGACTAACACTATTTGACCTTCTATCCACACATTTACCTCTCATTTTTAGTGATGTTTGCTAAGCTTGCAAAAAAATAACCCCTCATTAGCCAGTTTTCTACAAAAGTGACATCCAAGGTGATCGATGTCCCCTGAAAAAATTATCATCCTCAAGCTCTGAAGGAGCTTCAATTCTGCCAGACATGATGTTTTCGAGCTAACACTTAGCAAAACTATCCTGTGCGCGTGTACCTTTCACAAGATCGTTGACCTCATAAGCAGATAGATTCTCAACTTCTGCTACTTCCTGAGCATAAAGGCGCTCTCCATTCTCCGCAGGTGCTTCCAAGTCTCGCAAAGAAGTTGGAATAACAAACACCGGCGCCATAACTTAGGTTTTGAACAACTGTTACTTTTCCAATACCGTACGAATTGGATATCCCTGCACTTCCCGTGCGTTTCATCCAGCGCCGTCAATAACATACAGAAGTTCACACCTAGCTGAATGCTGATACATCACAACTTCTAAGTGATGCAGTTCTATATCATTCTCATTGCCTGGTATCTTTTCTTGGAGCACTGTGCAGCTGCGCTGTTACTCCGACATGAATGATAACCCGTCTTTGCCTGTTCATATTCAATCCGAAACTGGGCTTGGTGGCAATTTTCACGCTGAGTCTTTCAGCTAAACAATGGAAAATACACGGAGTTCTCCAGGTGCTTGATAAACTGCTTCGGCCTACTGAAAATAAAAGCAGAGCAAATATGTTACGTCACTCTCGCAGAAATTTTCCACTCATTCAATGTTCACTGCTTCCTGAACCCTGATTTTTCTTCTTCATCAACCGCGCACAGAGTCATGAGCTATTTTTCTATAAGCGGAACACCAAGCTTCCGTTTTCAAGATGATAAAAAAAAGCAGGTCATGCTCTTTCTCTGCAGTGTCCGCACGTCCTACCTATCACCCGGGATTAGGAAAAATCTGTGAAAGGCAGGACGTTTCTTGAACTGCTGGATTAATGACAAACGAAGCATCAAATTTCGGGAATTCAGCTGCCCTCGACAGTCATGACCAATGCAGTAAAAGCATGTACAAAAGACGAAGACAAGCTCCTTAAGCCTATTCAATCTTCATAAGAGTAAACTTCCAGGCAGCAGCAACACACTCCATGACTGTCCGAGAAAATTCACGGCCGACACACATTGCCATTGGACTCAATCCTCATTTAACAAAAACTCCGGCCTATCGTCAAAACTGTCGATCAGCACCTCGAAATGGTCCTAAACTACATTGTGCGAAAGCAGCCATTTCGCATTGCAAAAAGCACCAACGGCTAATTTTCAAAATAAATCACACGAGAAACTGCATACCTGCATCGGAATGCGCCAAAATTTCACAGCAACTCTCCAACATTCCGAGATCGCAGAACAAAGCTCCCAAGCGATGATACGGCAGCAGCACAGAGCAGCGAGGTCCGCGGTGACACAGAGCTAGCGCGGGGGCAAGCCATCGCCATAGCCGAGAAACGGGGCATGGCCATGGCCGCGGGGTTCGTCCAGCCTGGTTTGAACGAAGGGTCCAATCTCAGAGCGGGAAACTCGATGAAAGAGCGGGAGATTTGACGAACGAGACGCTTCTTCGTCGTCGTCCATCATATTCTATTCTTCGTTCGTTGATGTTCAATTTTCTAAACACTGAGGAACATCTTCTCCCAAATTTAGTGGTAGTAGCTTCTACATTATTTAACCCCTAAGTTCCTAAACCTTTTCCAAGTGTATGTTTCTCAAGTAAAAAAGAGTGTGGGTTCATAGTTATCCCTAATGAAGCAAATTGTGTTCTTTTTGAAAATCTAACCATATAAGGTAAGCATTTGAAAAGTGCCATCTATGGTTTGTGTACATTTCTAAAATGATTTATGTACGTATGTCAAAGAAATATCTATAGAGTCAAACTTTGTTCGTTCATAACTTTTGTATACAATATTTAAATGTTGTATTCTTTTATGTATTGGAACCTTCTTTCACTTACCAATAAGAAAATAAAAAATTTCAACATTCAAATAATAGTAATTAGTTACAATAGCAAACAATGGCACTTTTAGAAGTATCAACATTAGATGTTTAAAAAGCTTTCTTTTTAATATTCTATTGGATTTTGACTATGAAATTACGTAGGAGTTGTGAGATCATAACAAGATAAATGCATGTATATTATTTTTATTATCTTCCCCTTGCCACAATGTTTGAGAAATTTGCATGTAAGAGATTTTTGGAAATGGAGGTGACGTAAACAATTAGAAATTATGTTAGGACAGTAAAATGCAAACCCAAAAACCTTAAATTCAAATGAAGAGCTATCAAACTCATTACACAATCTACTTAGCAATTGTTGAAATACAATTTTGGTATTAAGGGGTGTATTACACTACGGCCATCCAAGTCAAGAGGCCGTCAATTCCACCAATCAGATTTGAAAAAACCATGGCCTCTCAACTTGGATGGCCATAGTGTAAAACCCCCCTAAGTAGAAATTGTAAATAACTCTAAATCAACACTTGCATTTTAACATTTTTAATAGTGAAGTTCTTGAAAACACTCTACACTTTCTATTCATACCATTTTCAAAGCAAATGGATGTATACAATAGAGGTTGTTATAGAAAGCACAATGATTGTGAGTAGCTTCATGACACCATTAGAGAAGGATGTGATTTTTAGTAATTTGAGCATTTCATTTAGATTTTGGTACTTATCTTGAAAAATAAAACTACTAATTCTTGCCAAAGGTAAAAAAAATGGCTTATGGATAGTAAAATAAATCTTACACACAATGAAAATTATAAGTGTCATCCAATTTTTTTGAATAGAGCATTGTGAATCTTGTGTATCTATATGAAAGTAAAGAACTCAAGTCATTTTTGTTACTTGAATTAGATTTTACACAATGTTTTACCAAAATGTACTCTACAATATTCTATAGTCTATTTGTTTTTAATTATTTGGTAATTTTATTCCTAAAATTTGATCTCAATCTTTAGGGAAATGTTTTGTATTTTGTAAACTTAAAAAAACAAAGCTACTTAATTTTGGCAAAATAGATTACATTGAGTGAAATATATTCATTCGAAGGTTGAGTATATAGTCACAAGCTATGTCCTTTGAGAATTAAAGCATGGGACTACCAACTATACTACAAGTGTCTTTATCAATATTATACACTTTATAATTTAAGTAGATGAGGCTCTATATACACAAACTTTTTCACAAATAGAGTTTGTCAATGCAAAGCTTTGTCTCTTTGATCCATAGCCAATAATGTGTTTTTGCTTAAGTATAAAATATTAGACACTTTTAGGGGGGTAGGTCTAGTCACTAAACAAGTAATTAGAAAAAATTCAGAATAACCAAAGAAAGGATGCATAAGCTTCTACATCCAATAACAAAAGACAGTATACCATATATGGCTTGTAAAATTCATCTATATGATTTTTTTTTTAATTACACTAATTTATGTCATTAATAAATTAATCAATAATATTATTTGAGTTTTTATTATGTATCTCCATTGGAGATTTTGAAATCAAAATTTTCATCATGTACATGTATATTTGATTAGACAACTTAATGAGCCCCTTTAGAGTAGAAATTGTAGAAATCTTTGGAGTGTTTATTGCAATACACAAAAATCTACTAAAAACTACATGTCATTCATAGGCATTGATTGGTTGGAGCATCCTCAATGCTTAGTGCCTTGACAAAATATTTGTTATTTTTCATCAATACAAAATTATAACTTAATAGTATTATTTTAAGCTTGCCAAAAAAACATTTGAATCAATTCTAAGAAAATTTGAATTTAATCCCTAAAGTTTTTTGACTATGTTTCCACCCAAAAAGCACTAAAATTATCATTTCTAGTATATGTACCAAATTTTTCTTAAATAATATTTTTTGATACATATAGAAAAAACCTCAAATATTTCTATAATGTAGACTATAAGATACAATAGAACTTCTCTTATTAAACCTTCTCTAGGCTGATAAACTTCTTTAACTCAATGTGTCAGACCGTTCCCAGATTGAACCAAATAACAAAGGATGTGAGTAAATTTGACCCTCTTTAAGTGAATAAAGCTTTGTAACTAAATATATTAGACTAGGCCGAGGCTGATTGAGATAGAGAAGTTCTACTATATTAGCATTTGAATCGATAAAAATCTTTACTTTGGCCTTTATAAGCTTACATTTGTATGAAAAAATGTCCATGTTGTTGATGCTTCTTTGGATTTATTCTTTACGTTAAGTTGGCTACATGCTTGAATAATCTCAAATCATTTGGAATTGTACAATATATAGAAAATGAATAGTAAGTAGAATGAAATAGAAAATGCTTCAAATTACTAAATTGTCAAAATTTTATTTTTGAAATTGAAAATTGTCAAATCCCTTGGTTGTAATGTTGTAATAAATAATTTGCATCCAATGTTTTTTTTTTCAAAATTATCAAAAATAGAGTGAAATAAAAGATTGTATAGTTTATTTTAGAATAGATTATCTATAATTGCTCACATACTTAAACTACTCATATCTTTCATCTGATTTATAAAAATAGAATGATTCAAAGCCTACCACATATATATACATCCGAAAATTGACTTCAAATTTTTGTTTCTAAAAAAAGTGTGTTTTTCAAATTTGCTTAGACTACACAAGTTAATGACGAAACAACATATCATGCAATAACTTTTTAATCATGTAGCTAGAAGCTATTAAAATTGTTGGGGCTTTAAATATTCCTTGTCCACATATTGTGTGAAAATTTCAAAGAAAAATGATGAAATCTCCATTTGTAATGAGCTTCTAAAATTTTTTAAGTTGCCAAAAAATACATTTTGGTCCTTTAGGGGTTAACAAAAAGTTTCCAAAGTATATTAGAGGGACCCATTACTAATTGGCGGCCCATCAGCAATCAATAGGGTATCGTATTTCCAACCAAAGTTAGAACAAATTTCTATTTTTTTTCCTTTGAGTGTGTGTTTTTCTACTTTTTCAAGGTTTTGACCAATAAATTCATCATACATAAGTATAAGAGGTTTTTTCAGGGTACTAAGAGACTATTTTAGTCCTGTTTTTCAATCTGTGAACCAAAGTCACTACTGCTCAGATTAAAAAATAATTAAAAAAATAATTAAAATTTGAAAAAAATAGAAAAAAAATAGATTAAAATAGAAAAAAAAATAGAAAAAAAATTCAATTTTTTAAATATTTAATAAAATATTATTATCTAATGTGGTAGATTCTTTGCCACATTAAATCAACTGGTGGAACAGGTTTTAGCAAGTTTCGACAATTTGAGACCTTATAGTCTCCCAATATGGCCAAAAAACCTCTTAAATATGAGTGAGAAAGTAGGATTCAATAAGTAAAAAAGTAGTTTTTGAATTATCTAAATTGGATGACTCTAGATGTTGGTCATAGGTCAAGCCCAACTTTTGGCTCTCAAAATGTATAGTAATTTCAATTCAAGAGATAAAATTACCAAATGTTCTGCAATCCCCATCATTGTTATCAATGCACTTCTGAAAATATTTGATATGCCTTATGCTACCCTAGATTATGTCCGAATGAGCTTACTTTATCGATTGTGGGTCCCTCTACCATAATTGTGTCAAAAGAATGAGATCACAAGAACTTTTCCAAATTTTCATTTATTTATTGAAAAAAATAGGACTTACTAGTTAAGCTCTATTCTATATAAATCAGAGGTTAGTAATACTTTTCTTGGGGTTGTTTTGCAAGATACATTGAAGAGTTCTCATAGCATAGTCAACTTTGATATAAATACATCAAATTAAATTTATTTCAATATTTGCAGTGTGAAAAGTACACAATTATATATACAACCCACTAGAAGATTTGCCATCCCTTGCTATAGATCTAAAGGAATTTTTGAATGGCATTTTCGGATGGGTTAGAAAACTCCACCAAAACTATGTATTTCTATGTATAAATAGAGCATTGGAATTAGTAGGGATGGAGATTGTTTTTTATTTTAACATGATATTAATAGGAATAGTGAGGTAGGAGGCTCAAACTCCAACTAGGCATTAATCCCTAAAGGATAATTGTTCCTTTGGGGGACAAATGCGATTTTGGGCAAGTACCTACCGGCTGAATTTTTGTCCTAATTTATTGAAATTTTTGGAGATAGAAAAATTGAATATCTTCGTAGATAGATAGATAGATAGATAGATTTCAATTGGTACTTGGAAACAAAAGTTAAGCTCAAATAGGGGACGATGGGCAGTTTGGGTAGCAAAGAATTTTTTTTTTAAATTTGAATTTTTTTTTCTTATAGATTGTATTTCTGTCTAACTAGAAAGCTTTGATTCATTTCAATTGGATTTGTTATGAGAAAGTTATGGACATTCTTGTTTCTTGTGTAGTTAGAGCATCTTCTTCCAAAAAATAACTTGTAAGATTCATTTCTGAATGCAATTATTGCAATTTTTTTCCTTCATGGTTTAGTTTATTTGCTAGAAAAACCTCATCATTAGGATTAGTGCATTTTAATTCCATCTAAAAGATATTAATATTTTAGATTTTCCTTCTATTTGGTATCTACTTCTACTTAATAATTTCTTCAAGTATGAAATTTTTTTCCCTAGATTCTCAACTCAATTTTGCACTATAAAGATTTAAAGCTCAAAACTCCCTAGAACAAAAGTTTTAACATTACATGCAGTAGCAGACTGTTACACTGCCTTCTAGTGGATGAAATGGTGTGGAATATCCCACACCATTCCATCCAACACCAATGGTATTCCACTCCAATCAATAACTAAAGTTGCAACTCCAAGAAATGTCAGATGAAATTATGTGATGGGGACTTCACCAAGGGGAAGGCAGTCCTTCTATGGGCTATTGAATGTTATGAAGTTAAAAATGTTCAAAGTCAAAAAGTCCAGTCCTGCAGTGTGCTAAAAAACTTGTTTTTTCCACTTTAAACACAAATATCTTGCAATCTGTGCGGTCAAAAAATTTGAAATTTTTTCAACACTTTTTAATACTAGTAAGGTAAAAGATCCTATGGTTAGATGTGGGGAAAAAGACAATCAAAATTCTTTTTTACTCTTTGCTATGAAAATGACAGTTTTCAATGTTTTTTGGCAAAAAACAAGGCTCAATCCTTTAGGGGTTAAAAGCAAACATAACTCAAAGGTACATTTTGCTTTCTTCAATGTATCAAATTTGCACATTTCAGGAAATGGTCACTTTTGATGACTATTGATGGCCATTTTTTTTCAACTTCAAAATTTTGTAACTAATTCCACAAAGCTCCAAAAAATATGAAACAACTTGAGTTAGATGTCTACTCCACTTGTATTTCAAGAAAAATTTAATGAAAAATACATTTCAAGATGTTTCACCTCCCGAAAGTTTAGTTCTAGCCCTTAGATGGTTGGTTTGTGGACCTCCTACCTTAGGACTTTTTGCAATTGGTTGAAAGTCAAAATAAAGTGTTTCCTTATCTTTAGTGGAGTACATTAAATTCTAAGGTAGGTACACCCAAAAGCGCCACTTATTCATACTGAGCCTAGTTCCTGCTATTAATTAGTTCAAATTTTTATGTAGTCTTGCTGGCAAGTGAAAGCATGTTCCAACACACCAAAGAACGTAGGATTTGGATACCGTATGCAAAAGTTATTAACAGTCAAAGTTTGTTTCTGAAAGCGCCATCTACAGTGTGTGAACATGACTGATTTCGAAAATGTATTTGCACTGTAGATGGCGCTTTTGGGAACAGGGCGATTTTGGGTGTACCCACCTTACCATTGAAGGTGGGTCCAACAAAGAAGATTTATCTTGGAAAAAAATGCAGGAATTTTTTATATTTTTTATGAATGATTCTTTTTTGCAAATTTTGAATTCATATTTGCAATCAAAGACTCCACATTTGCTTCAAGGGGTCTAAGGAATATCCTAGATACGACACACAAAAGGGTTTTTTTTTCACTCACTTTTACCCTGGAGAATCCAAAATTTACCCTGCTCATTGGGCCCTCCTTCAATGGTAGGATTTAACGTCCTGCCTCTTTCATTTGCCAAACTCCTGGCTTGGATTTTGTGATTGGTCTCTCTTTTTAAATGGCAAGGGCTTTTGGCCTTTTGTCCTAAAAATTAAAAAAATTAAAAAAAAGTGTTCCACTGGTTGGGCAAACAAGTGATTCATTATCTAAAGTTATGCCATCCCACTTGTGGCTAGTAGGTTTTCTATTTTTTTCCCCCTCTTGCAATGAAATTCCGTTTCATTTGTTTCAGAAAAGAAAAAAAAGTTATCCCACGTTATGATGATACAGAATTCACTCCGTATCGTGGCTTTTTTTGGGCTTTCTAGTGCCAGATAGCGCCAGAAAAATGATCTGGCTCAAAAACATTACAAAAAATGCCAAAAAATTTGGATGAAATTGTCAGACAACTTTGAAATTAAAAAAGAATTAGATGGAATTGCTTGATTGTGGATGAAAACCATATTATACATTCAGTAAGTGAATGAATGTTGCAATTTTGACCACCATTGTAACATTTTATATCGCCACTATGGCACTTCTTCAAATATGAGAAAAAAGCCCTGTTTCGTATGACATTTCCACAAGGCCCCCAGGGCGTAGCGTTAAATCATACCATCAAAGGTGGGCCCCACAAGTTGGATTTACCCAAGGAAAAATGCTGAAATTTTTTATTTTTCACATTTTTTATTTTTTTCAAATTCAAAATTCAAAATCAGAGACCCCCAATTACCGAGGGGACTCAAAACATATCATAAAACCCAATACAAATATAAACCCCAAACCCTTGTCAACCCCTCGTAAAATGAGATTTACCTTGCTGGGCCCACCTTCGATAGTATGAACGTTCTGCCCCCTAGGTGAGGGCAGGGAGAACTGACCCCCTCACTTGGCCATTTGGATAAAACGTTGTAATTTTTTATTTTTCACATTGATTTTTTTTTGGAAATTTTGAATTCATATTTGCGGTCAGAGACCGCAAATTAGCTAGGGGGTGAAGAAAGTAGGGGTGATCACGGCCCAAACTAGGGGGCTTTTTGTTTTGATTGCACCTATGGTAAAACATGGTAAGGCCGAGCGAGGGGGCCAATCCACCCAAATCCTAGGTGACGGGGCGGCCCCTGAAGACGCCTGATGTCACGAATCAGAAACTACTGTAATAAGATAAGCCGTGAAATTATAACCGTTGGTGGAGGTCGTGTACGTGACTTCGGGTGCCACACTGCCACCCCTATTGAACATGTCCGCAGTCTTCGCTGCAGGCACGCACTGACCTGAAGCGTACTTACAGTAGTACCCAACCGCCAGTGGATGAAAAACATCCGTCAGATCCGGCCGGGTCATCCAATGATCCAATCACCCCCCCCCCGCCAAGAGCGCATCACGCATCCTACGTGTAGGTCAGTTTTGGAAATAATTAGAGAAAATTTGGAACATCTTCAATATTTTAAAAAGCACAAGAGGTTTTTTCAGGGGTCTAAGAGACTGTTTCAGGCCTGTTCCTCAATTTGCGAACCCGTTAGATTAAATAATAATAATAATAATTTTTTTAATTTGAAAATTTTGAAAAATTAAAATTAAAAAATTAATTAGATATTAATATCTGATGTGGTAGTCTCTTGGCCACATCAGATTGCCTTTGGTAGTAGCTTTCAGCGAGTTCCCACAGTTCGGGAACTCGCAATCTTCTACACAAGCTGAAAAAACTCTTATGTTGTAGAATTCTTCATTGAAATTTTGAAAATAATCATTGTTCCCAATTCTCAATACCCAAAAATCATTCTTGAATTTTTTTTTAAATAATGCATTTACTAATGAATAGAAAAAATTAATTCAAAATTGGGAGTGTTGAAAAAGTAAGAAGAATAAAGTGTTGAAATCCAAGAAAAGAAATGCAAGTTGTTGAATTGTTCAAATTCTAAAATCAAAATAAGTCAGCAATAAGGTGTTGAATTTGACATGTATATTAGGTACTTTCAATTCTATTGTAGGATCTAGATAGATTAGTCAATTGTAAGGGGGTTCATTGCCGTGTTCAATCATCTTGAATTCTTGGTTGTACACTTGCAAGTAGAGACATTTGAAGCAAATTTTCATGTATTGTTACAACATGTTAAGCTTAATCTTTGAAGGATAAGCTAGTGACCATGGAAATCATTCTTTTGATAATTGTGTGAATCGTTGGCTTAATAAATTGCAAAAGTACTCACTAGAAGTCAAACTATCATACAAGACCTCTCCATTTCATAGCAAATTTCAGGGATGAATAGTTGTACTTTTGTCCTATAAGAAGGAATATCTATCTTCCATTGCATTGGACAAAAAATGTCCTTGTTGATGTTAGATGTTTGAAGGTTTAGGCCTGTGGTTGTATTCATATGTGCAAATGCTATTTATCTTCATTATATAGAAAGGAATGCACAATGTCTTGTAAGACTACCTCAACCCTTTGTAGACATGCCATGACTATACCACCACCAAACTTCGTCGTGTACTTGACTTAAGTTGACTTGTAGAGAGCATTGTAATACTTTCTGCTTTTTTTCCAATATTATGTTCACTAATAACTTCATTAAGTTTTTGTAGTTAGTTGACTATCCTCTCAAAAGATGCAATTGCATTTGCCCCCCTCCCCCCCCTCTCCAAAAATTTACAAGCCGTTGATATTTTTTTTTGTAAAATGGTGACCTTGGAAATCACCATTGATTTCTCAAAAATATCACAATCCATTAATCTCGTGAGATTTAATCTCAACCGTCCAAACACGGATATAGATATAGATATAGTACTAAATATGTATATAGTACACGTCCAAATATGGCTACAATACCAAATATATAGATAGTATTGAATACATGTACTGAATATGTGTATCAAATATATGTACTAAATATATGTACGGAATACATATACGGGTAAAATTCCATATTGATTGTCCATCCTATAACCTTCTCAAAATTATAAGAGGTGTGGGGGATGCAAATTTTATAATTTTTAATTTTTAATTTTTAATTTTTAAGAAAATAGTTTGTTTGGGAGGGGTTGGGGGGTTGGTTTGAGTTAATAATTGAAAAATTAATTAATTTAAAATTCTTTTTGGTGGATAGTGAGGCATCATGCCTTACTATCCACTCAAAAGATATGTTACAACTAGTATAGTTGGACCAATAAAAGTGTTTTAATTAGGATTTCTATTTTAAGATTGCTAATTACTTGCATTATCCCCCTATATTGTAGAGAAAGAGGTTATTGATATATCTAGATATCTTAAAGGAGCTTCAATGATAATGTTTTGTTAGAGTAGCAAGGATGTAGCCCATGGGTATTTTATAAGTTTTGATGAATGCAAAAAGGTCCCTTGACATTGGCAAATTATAATGTCATACTACTAATATTGTAGTAGAAGATAAATTTCAATTATTTGTAACTATGCAAAAATGAGGGTATTTCTTACAAGGTTTCATTTTTGAATTCGGCTTGGCTCTTTTGAAAAGATGGTTAGTGTTTGATGACGTTTGTTGAGTAACATTTAGAATTCAACTTCAAGTTAATTTGAAGAACTTGAAGAGGGTTAGAAGCTCATGTTATTTTGAGCTTCAATAATCTATTGTTATCATAATTGGTTTATCAATCTATTTCCAAGTAGAGTGTAGTTTAGCCTCCAATATTGTTTATACTATTGGTTAGCTAGCTAATTGATACACAAAAATCTATTGAATAAATATTGGGGTATGGTATTCTTTAATTGTCTTCATTTTAGTAGAATTTTGTTGGAGATTGCAAAAAGATTTTAGATTCTTTTAGAATGTAGGTTTTAGTGTTTTAGATATGGTATGAACAAGTATGATTATTAAAGTAATATTATAAGTGTACCTAAAATTGTCCCTAGGCATAATAAGAGTCTTCATTTTAGAAGAGGTTCTAAATAGTTTTTTCAAACTAGTTATTAGGTCAAATGTAGGTCTGACTAAGAGGTAACGTGGTCAATTACTTTAGTTGAGATCTATGACCAAAGAAATTTTGAATGTAAGTTTTAGCTCCTCAAATATTAATAGTGTACAAGTACAAAAAGACTATGTACAAGCAATGATAAATTTCTGGACACTATGATTTAACAATGCAATTAAAAGTTTTTATTATGACATAATAAAATACATTTATTGCCAACAACTAAAAAATACCAAATGCTCAAATCCCTAAAACATTATAATTCCATATTTACTAGTCTCAGTGACATATAGAAAGGTTATTGTAGTATTATCGAAGATATATAAAATCTTCTTTTGTGAAGATAATTTTATTCATTGAAAGTTGACATTAAAAAGATATAGCCCAATTACTAAGGCGGTCATATAAAAATCAACAAACTAATTTGTCATTAATAGTTACATTCACTTAGAACTTCTTTTTGTTTTAAAACCAATCCTCATAAAGCCTTTTTTTCAAGAAGGTTTAGAGTTTCTTAGCTCCTTCATTTCGAGGACTTGAATTGAAGGAGGCTATATTTGAGTGGTATGGAATTTTGAATACGTAATTTTTGTGTGTAATTTTTGTATATGTTGGCTTTGTACAATAGATGAAATGAGATTTTTGAAACATTGTAGCAATGGTGTGCAAGGCCATTTAAATGCCTAAAACCCCCCTCTAGTTACATTCTTTTTGTCTCAAGTTCCCTCCAAAAATCATTCACATGATGTTTTTGTTTTCATTTTGCCAGTTAATAATGATATATTCAAATAAATAACCCTTCATTTCAAAATGCATTTGTAACTTTTTTCTTACAATATTATACATTGAATCCTCTATCAATGACATGCACTATAATTGTGTGTTTCCTATACTTATTCCTATTTTGTGACATTGGTTATACATTTGATTGAACAATTTCTATGTGTCAAATCTTAAATACATATGCACTTCAAGAAAAAGAGGTGTTTATAGTAAAATTTTACTGAAAATCTCCTTAAAGATCATTATTTATAATCTTATATCTATCATGACTATACTTAAAATTCACTAAATACATTTTTTTTGTCTTGTTGTGGTGCAGAAGGTTGCCATTAATTATGAGAGTCTAAGAGTTTGAGGCTATGAGCCTACAATATTTTACACCTATGGTATAGGTGCCTATATTAAAAAGAAAATTTATAATTATAGTGTAATTATGCTATATATCCCTATACTATAGATGTTTATGCTATGAGCACCTTTAATGGTTGTAGAATATCTACTTATGCTTGCTTATGGCTCACATGCTTGTATTTTCACACTCATACAATAGCATCATTCTAGTGTTAACAATGATTGTAGAAGGCTATTCATCTTCAAGGTATTGCAATTAAGGAATTTACAATAAACATTCTACAAGAATCTAATGATAGTTCTTATTACTAAATTGTTGTAGTTCTTGTTCAATCATTGTGGCTATAAAAGAAATTCTAGACTATTTTAGCACATCATACTTTTTGCACACCAAATGAGTATATAACGAATTATTAGAGTGTTAAGCAATAAGCAAAATGAACCCTAAGTTGTCATATTCAATAGGTGTAATTTATGGGCAATAATTTGTGTGGGACTAGATATTGTTGCAATAGCTCAAGTGTAAATGGAAGGTGGTGAAGTTATCTATAAGGAATTAAAGATGCCCTTATCATGGTACAATGGTCAATGCTTCCTAAAACTATTAAACAAAATTATCATATATCAAATATGTGCATAAAGAAAGTCCGGTCTCTCTCATTTTAAATTTATCTAACATCTACCTTCATTTCAATGTATTATTATTAAACATAGTGCAACAAGCATGAACCTACTATCTTAATTTTTTAAGAGTAAACTTTGAGGAACATGCTTGATTTTGGTTGATTCCATAAACAAAGGGTAGGATTGACACATTTGTGCAAAACATTTTTTTTCCATAAAATAAATTTCTTCATACGCTTAAAATAGATTTTCTATATTTTTAAATACATGACTTTCAATTGCTAATTCTACAAAAATATTCCTTGGAGGAAAAGGTCCCTCCAAAGGTGCCTCCAACTATGCTGAATTGCTTACATCGAAGGTTTGAGGTGTTTCCACCGAACTACTTTATTCAACAGTCAAGGTGAAGTGTGGAACCCAAGAAAAGCACGCCGGCTGAGGAATTGCCTGCTGAGTTTCAAATACATGCTTCTCCAGTTTTTCTCCAAAATGGAGGAGTGCCATGGACTTCCGTGTGATCAGAGTGAAGCAACCCTGTTTGCTTCAGAAATGTTTGATTACTCCTGTAGATATATCATTGTGCAACTTCCTGGGGAGGATCGAATGGTGGAAAACACCTTCAAATGGTTGAATTAGGTCTTAGTGAGAGTGCCCACGAGCATTCTTGTTCGAGAAAATCACACTCGGCAGTACGAAACCAACCCCTCGCTCCTCTTTCCGATCATTTCTGTTGTCGGTAGTCAGGTAGGGTTGACGTTTTTCGTACAATTCGATCGCAACAATTTTAGTGTCGAGAGCATGACATGCTGTATTTTTGCCCTGCTTGGCTTACAACATTGGTAATTGCATTGATAACACGGCAGGTTGATTGCACCACAGAATGTTTTAGAATTTCTGCAAATTTTTTCTAAATGGTGTTGTTGAAGTGTCACGACTCACGAGTTTCCAGATTCTCCGTGATTCTGGCTGGGCTTCCTGCAGTCCTTCATCCGTTCTCCGACACGTTCATCCAAGAGTGTGTGGTGAGGAAGTTTCCTGGTGTCCGAAGCTCCCTGAGAATCATCCTGGGAGCTATTTCTGTTTGTAGGGTGCGGGGACTGCAGAGCCCTTTTCATTTTATGTTAGGGCGTGGCTCTATTCTGTTTGTTGTCGAAAGAGGCTCTTGATTGTGTGGAGAGCTGATTCTCTTTTTTGGGGAGCAGATTTGAGGAAGAGGATGGTGGTCACATCGGAGAGGTGAGGGAGAGATTGGTCTGCGCTTCCTACCCTGCTTGCGGGAGGCTTTTCCTGTCCATCCGCAACTGCAAGGTAAGGATTTGTACCTGGGATTCGGATTTAGGTGGAGAATTTCTCAATGTTTCGTTCTGTAGGGTCGCATTTTGCGTCACTTTCGTCATTCCTTTCAAAACTGGCCCGCCCATGCTTTGGACCTCAGTATCAAACTGGGAACCATGGCGTGTGAAGGTTCGAAAGTGTCAATTTGAGGGGGTATTGGTGCTTGGCCGCTACGAGCTATCGTATTGTCTGTTATTATTGGTTATATTCTTGTCGATTCAAGGCCGCGACCACGTTACATCGGTCATGAGTGTGCCTTGAATTACTGGATTTTGCAAGCAAGAGAATTTTTATCCGAAGTTGCTCTAACAGTACTCACTGGCATTCGTAGATCCGGCTTTCTTGCACGGAAGATGTGGTTGATCTCCCTTTGTCCAATTATCGTTGCTACTCCTATCGCAGTCCGCTTCTTCTAATCCAGAAATTAATATTCTCAAGCACTAACCACCTGAGTGCTTTGATTCGCTTTCGCACTTGTTTGGGTTCGTCGTTTAGGGATTCTGTTCTGCAACAACCAGTGGGTAATTATTTCCACCTGAATTTTGCATATGTGAATGCAGAAGGTTGTATCGCGCTTTTCAACTACACTCTATGTGCATAGATTGCTCCAGCAGAGTCATTACACAATGGAGATGATGCGGGAAGTTGGTTTGGAATAGCGAACTGTTGCTCTCGGAGTCCTCGTCAGCGCAACAATGGGAGAGGACCTACTTTCATTGTTCTGTAGGCCCCTGGAGGCTGGGATCTGGGCCAACAAATTGCCCAGTGGCTTCGGGGCTTACACTCCATGCCTTGTAGACAGTTTTATTGTTAACATTTCTAGCATTGTGCTACTCTTCATCACAGTTCAACGAATTCGATCTCTGGTCTATGGTGTCTCCATCGAGCGCTTCAAAGTCATCAATCCTTGGAGATATTGCCCTGGATTGCTCCTTGCTTCCTTCTGTGCTGTGGCCCCATTGACTCAGATTGCACTGGGAGTTTCCACTGTGAATCTCGATGGAGAGGGTTCCATGCCTCCTTTTGAGGTACGATTTTCCTGACACCTTCTACTCCCCAAGTGCTTTGAAAGTGGAATCGATCAACGACACGGCTTTTTGGGGGTGTTTGTCCACTAGTCGCCCAACCCGAAGGGTTGATGCAGATGGAATCATTGTCAAAGTAAATATAGCGATTGATTTGGCAGGTTTCATATGATGGAACCAACGTGAAGAAATATCTGGGAAGCGATTAGGTTTGTCTGTGTGGTCATCTGAGTGTTTGATTGTGATACTTGCAGGTCTGCACACTCCTATTGATTAGCTTAACATGGATCGTTGTATTGACGATGCTCGTTTGCGAATTGAAGAGCTACACAAGGCCCCTTGTGTGGTACGTTCGGTTCGCAATTCTGTACTTCGTAGTCGCTCAAACGACGATGCTGCAATACACTCTGGCTTTGAAGAGCTACTATTCCAAGATTGCATTCGATGTTGTTGTAGGCGAGTATGTTGCAGCCGCCCTCTTGAGTATTTTCTACCTCTTAAATTTTCCACACCTGTTGCCCCAGGCTGCATACACTCCAATTGGGGCTGTGGAGGATCAGATGGATGGTGTTGGATATGAACCTCTTGCAGGGGAGCGCGAGGTGTGTCCAGAGAGGAAGGCTAACATATTCTCGTTTCTCCTCTTTGGGTGGATGACACCCCTTATGGATCTGGGTTATCGGAGACCTCTCAATGACAAAGACATTTGGTTGCTGGATAACTGGGATAAGACTGAGCAGCTCTACAGTAACTTTGAAAAAGCATGGAACGAAGAACGTGCTAAACCTAACCCTTGGCTCCTAAAGTCTTTGAATAAAGCTTTGGGGGCGCGATTCTGGCTGGGAGGATTATTTAAGATAGGGAACGATGCAGCCCAGTTCGTGGGACCAGTCTTTCTGAGTTTGCTTTTGGAGTCCATGCAGAACCGAGAACCTGTATGGCATGGATATGTGTATGCAGCGTCTATTTTTCTTGGCGTTTTACTCGGGGTCATTTGTGAAGGGCAATACTTTCAGAATGTGATGAGAGTTGGTATGCGGACAAGATCGACTTTGATTGCAGCTGTTTTCCGGAAGTCACTTCGCTTGACACAAGATGGCAGGAAGGGTTTCACGGCAGGGAAAATCACAAATCTAATGACGACAGATGCAGAAGCTTTACAGCAGATTGTCCAGCAACTTCACTCTCTCTGGTCTTCCCCTTTGCGAATAGTTATTGCGATTTCGCTTCTGTATAGACAGGTATGGTTTATCTCTTGTTACTTGTTTAGAAAATGTTCATGCTGTCTGCCTGAAGTTGCTCGCATTTAGCGCTCGATTTGTACTTGGAACTTAAAAATCAGAGGTCAACTTTTTGCGTAAATTAGATTTTGGCTGTTCGACTGGTTCAAGATAGGTGGGAAGATGAGGAAGGTGCATGCAATTCGATTTACCTATTGAGGAACATATGTTTTTTAGGTGATTGAAATTGGCTTCTTGAGTCTATCTGAGATATGGTGCATGGTTGCATTTCGATGAAACCAACACCATTGGATCCCCTACGTTGTCTGTTTTCTGGAAGGGTTTTTTTATTTCTTAGAAATCTAAAAATTTCAGAACACGAAGGTAAAAATAGTGGGCAGCGGCCTAAAAAATGTTCCCTTAGGGATCATTATTTTATGTTGGGTTTTGTTGGCAATTACTGAGGATTGTAGATTCTCTTGGCATCTATGATTTGGACACCGTATGAATGAACTATGAATTTTCAAAGTGCTGACTAAAAGTGCACCCCAGATCAACCCTAGGCTCTCATGTTCAGAAGGTATCACTTTATCCATGAATCTGTAACTCGGTCTTGCAACAAGGTTGCCATCAGGTATAATTACCTTAGAGAGGGTTGACTGCAGTTTTAATCAACTCTTTTGCTTCAGACCTTCCCATGCTTGAGCTGTTTTTTGGTATTATCTAGGAGGGCGAATTCTTTCTGAGGTTTTATCGTTGGAACACAAGGAAATCGGACGATCTAACATAGTGCCTAATTTTGTCGACCAACAGCTTGGAGTGGCGTCGATCTTCGGCTCCATGGTACTTCTTGTCATGATTCCCCTTCAAACTTTCATGGTCACCCGAATGCGAGATCTTTCTAGGGAAGGTTTACAAAGGACTGATAAGCGGATTGGGCTTATGAATGAAATTCTCTCGGCCATGGACATTGTGAAATGCTACGCATGGGAGAACAGTTTTCGCACTAAGGTGCTCACTATTCGGGATGATGAAATTAGCTGGTTTAGGAAGGCCCAACTGCTTTCAGCTGTGAACACATTCTGTCTGAATAGCGTTCCTGTTATTGTCACTGTCCTTGCGTTTGGGTTCTACACCTTCTTTGGTGGAGTGCTCACTCCGGCCAAGGCTTTTACTTCTTTATCCCTTTTTGCAGTACTGCGGTTCCCACTTTTCATGTTCCCAACTCTCGTGACAGCCGCTGTTAATGCGAATGTTTCGTTGAAGCGTCTTCAAGAGCTTCTTCTAGCTGAGGAGAGAGTTTTGGCTTTGAATCCTCCACTCGAAAGTGATCTACCTGCAATTTCCATTAAAGATGGGACTTTTGCATGGGATGCCACCAAGGAGGAATCAACTTTGTCGAACATCAACTTTGAGGTTGAAGTGGGCAGCTTAGTAGCTATTGTGGGAAGCACTGGAGAAGGCAAAACATCGTTATTGTCTGCAGTTTTGGGCGAAATGGCAACAAGATCTGGCAATTGTATTATTCGTGGCAAGGTCGCCTATGTTCCACAAGTGTCATGGATATTCAATGCAACTGTGAGGGACAACATCCTCTTTGGGCTTCCCTACGACTCTGACAAGTACAACCGAGCTATACTTGTGTCTGGGCTTCAGCGTGATCTTTCGCTGCTACAGGGAGGGGATCTTACAGAAATTGGTGAAAGAGGGGTTAATATCAGTGGTGGGCAAAAGCAGCGCGTTTCTATTGCGAGGGCAGTTTATGCTGAAGCAGATGTTTACCTGTTCGATGATCCTTTAAGTGCTTTGGATGCCCACGTGGCCAAACAAGTTTTTGATTCATGCCTGAAGGATGGACTTCGGAATAAGACACGAGTGCTGGTCACAAATCAGCTCCATTTCTTGTCATATGTTGATAAAATTATTCTAATTGATCAAGGCAAAATTGAGGAACAAGGATCTTATGATGATTTGATGGCTAACGGTCCGCTCTTCAAGCAGCTAATGGAGAATGCAGGGAGCATTGAAGACGCGGTTGACGATGGAGAAGATGAACCAGATTCCGGCGTAGTGGGTAAGAATCTTGTCTATCTTTCGCTTGTTAAATCGTATAGTTGGGTAGTCTTGATGTCGCAACGGGAAAACATTTCCCTTGGAATTGCACTTCCGTCGAATCTTTGGTTTGAGTAGTAAGCTCCAGAATTAGGCTGGTGGCAAGCATGAACTGGATAGAAAGCTGTTGCTTCTATGTTAGTAAGTTTTTCATTTCTCGTAAGGTCATATACGATTCTTGTAGCGGAGCACAGTTACGGCAGTATCGGGAGGACGTACGACAAACCTCTTTGCGGTATCTCTTGTAATATCTGGTCATCTTCTTGATTGTTTGCGGGTGCAGGAGCGAATAGTGCAAACAATTTGGCAGGAGGAAAGCCACAGGATAGTCCACCCTTGAAGCGTCGATCGAGCTCAAAGAAAGACCCTAAACAGACTGAGAAGGAGAAATCTGCCAAGGATAGAAATCTTCTTATCAAAACGGAAGAACGAGAGACAGGGGTGGTTTCGTGGAAGGTTCTTGCACGCTACATGGCGTCCATGGGAGGATCTGGTGTGGTGGGCGTGCTATTTCTTTGCTACGTACTGACTGAAGCTCTCCGTCTCGCCACAAGTGGCTGGTTGACTATTTGGACTGATGGCACAAAACCGAAATCTCATGGCCCTATGTTCTATCTCGAAGTCTACTCTGGTCTCTCCTTTGCTCAGGTATGCGGTACATCGTCTCTACCAGGTTTTTGTCTTTCCAGGTATTGAAGTATTGCCGTCAATGACTTCAGAACTTATCATGAACAAACTGTTCTTGTTATTGTTTGAGGCTTACCTTCTTATTCTTTGCGACTGTTGCATCTTGAAATAATTTTTCACTCGGACCATGATTCTTTTGTATTTGTAATTTTTGATTCAGTATTTTGAAGGAAGGTACTTATGGTAAGTGGTTTTGTCTTAACTAGGTGAAAAGCTAACTCTTTTTTATTTTTACTATCCAGGTTTGCATTACTTTAGGGAATTCCTTCTGGCTAGTGCTTTCCAGTCTTCAGGCCGCGCAGCGCTTGCACAATGGCATGTTGGGTTCTATGCTACGGGCTCCAATGTCTTTCTTCCATTCCAATCCCGTGGGGCGAATAATCAACCGGTTTGCAAAGGACACGGGTGACATCGACAGAACTGTTGCTATGTTTACAAATATGTTTTTGACTTCTTGGTTCTCGCTTATTTCTACTTTTTTCCTTATTGGATACGTAAGCACTATCTCTCTTTGGGCAATACTACCGTTGCTGCTTGCCTTCTACTCGTCGTATCTATATTTTCAAGCTACAGCACGAGAGGTGAAGCGTATGGATTCCATCACTCGGTCCCCTGTCTATGCTCAGTTTGGAGAGGCATTGAATGGTCTTGCAACAATCAGGGCCTACAAGGCTTATGATCGCATGGCAATGATGAATGGACAGGCGATGGACACGAACGCTAGATTTACGGTTGTCACAATGAGCTCAAACCGATGGCTTGCTGTGAGATTGGAGTTCTTGGGAGGTCTTATGATATGGATGACTGGAACTTTGGCAGTTTTTGGAAATGCAAGGGCAAGGGATCCTGCCGTGTTTGCTCCTCAAATGGGTCTCATTCTTTCTTATGCCTTAAATATTACCAATCTGATGACTTCGGTTTTGAGATTGGCAAGCCTTGCAGAAAATAGCTTCAATGCAGTTGAAAGAGTTGGGAACTACATTGATCTAGATCAGGAAGCTCCACTAGTGATTGAAGACCACAGGCCACCTCCTGGATGGCCATCTGCAGGCAAAGTGGAGTTCAAGAATGTGCTTATGAGATATCGTCCAAATCTACCTCCTGTCTTACATGGGGTCTCAGTTGAGATTCGTCCAATGGAGAAAGTTGGAGTTGTTGGACGAACCGGGGCTGGAAAATCTAGCATGTTCAATACGCTGTTCCGCATTGTTGAAGCCGAGAGTGGCCAGATCCTGATTGATGGCATTGATATTCACACTTTGGGTCTGACTGATTTGCGCAAGAACCTTGGGATCATTCCCCAGACCCCTGTTCTCTTTTCTGGTACAATCCGCTTTAATTTGGACCCTTTTTCAGAACACTCAGATGCGGATTTATGGGAGTCTCTTGAGAGAGCTCATTTGAAAGATGTTGTGCGACGAAACAGTCTTGGACTAGAAGCTGAGGTATCAGAAGGAGGGGAGAATTTCAGTGTTGGACAAAGGCAATTACTTAGTCTGTCCCGAGCACTTCTTCGAAGATCGAAAATTCTTGTTCTTGATGAAGCTACTGCTGCGGTTGATGTTGGAACTGATGCTCTCATCCAGAAGACCATTCGCGAGGAGTTCAAGTCATGTACTATGCTAATTATCGCCCATAGATTGAATACAATCATTGACAGCGATCGAATTATGGTCCTTGATGCTGGTCGCGTGGTGGAAATGGACACCCCTCCTACACTAATCTTGAAGGAAGGCAGCATGTTTGCAGGTACCTGATATTCTCTGATCCATGTTTCATGAAGTTGTGTTTTACTGATTTGTACACGGTTTTCCATTTTCGGTTGTCTGTGTTCATCGAACTTCATGCTTTCGTTTGAGAATAAGCCTTGAACACATGGTCTGATGTGTACAGTTGGCCGGGCTGAATTCTTAAAAGGTGATCTGCGTGCCACAGCCATTTGAAGGCCGTAGACTTCGACCATACAGTTGCCGCGTTTGTGTTGCGTGCTGACGTTGTTTTTCCTTGCTGTAGGTATGGTACGGAGCACTGGACCTGCTAATGCAAGGTATTTGCAAAGAATAGCGATGGGAGATGTCGACCGGAATGCAGAAATTGAGAGAGATGCAATCGCTCAGAAGACGAAGTGGGAGGCCACTTCACGCTGGGCACGAGCTGCTCAATGGGCTCTAGCTATGAGTCTTACAGACTCTCAAAATGATTTAACCGCTATTTGTGCCGGTGAGGGTGAAGATGATACAATTCTGGAATTTACACGAGATGCTACCAGAACCTTGCATCAGGTATTGCCCCTTATTCCGTGAATTTGTCTTCTAATACGGAGATTTTCTCAATGTGCAGGATCTATGGACGATGTTTTACTCTGACATGTGGTTCCTTGCTTCTACCTTCAATCCTCCTGTTTCTTTCTCAATTCGAATCATTATTGTGAATAGGACTCAAAGCATTCCGTGACAGCTTGACCACTTCTGCGCGTTGCAATTTTAAAAATTTACTGACAGGATTCTGTTTTATTGCATATCGATCTGATTATGGATTGCACCGATTTGACTTTTTGTATCAGGTATTGACTGGCCAGCATGACACAACGATAAGGGAGGCACTCGTTCGACGCCACGGATCAGAAGAACGTTGGTGGTCTGCTTTAAGTCGTGTTTTGGAAGGTTTCGCTGTGATGGGAAGACAAGCTCTAAACCGTATTCCTCGTGACCCCGACCATGAGCCTTTTGATTGGAGTCAAGTTTCGCTTACTGGTAGCCCACGACTTTAGATCAGTCGTGATTGACTGTAGAATGTAGTCTGCGTTCTTCTGTAGGTTTTTACTGGTTTGGGTTCGCTCATTGCATGGAACTATGCTGAAATCTGACTAAGGTTTTTTTGGAAGTTCCGACGCTGGCGAAGATTTGGAGGTGTTCAGTTTTGTAGGAAGATGATCCTGAGGTGCCTCTTTCGTTCTGGGTAGTTCTATGGTCATCCGAGCATCAGGACATGTAGGAAATAATTGTGCCTGCTGAAGTATAAGTAATGAATAGCGTGCTTATCCATCAATGGAAAGAGAAAAGGTGCCAACATTTCAACAGAAATTTGCCCAAAGGTTCTTTTGACACCCCCTGCTTGCCTTGAAAGATATCTTCGCTATCCATTTTGTAACTTAATAATCTGTTGCAACAATTTTCTCTACTGTCTGGATTCTTGTCATGGTCTTAATGCCATCGAAGAACCTTTACCCGCAGTTGATCAAACTGGAATTAAATTTACTGAAAACTCCCTCCCCGTCCCAAATTCTAGTCCTTTTTAGAAGTGATTAATGAAAGTCGGTTAAAAGATTTGGCAACACTTTTTTGAAGGCAAGACGTTAAATCAGTCCCACGAAGGCGCGACAGGGGCAGAACGCGGCTCCAGTAGGGTAAAACTCATTTTACTAGGGGTTGATTGAGGTTTGGGGTTTATGTTTTTGTTGGGTTTTTTGGTTGTGTTCGGATCACCCCATGTTAATTTGGGTCTCTGATGCCAAATATGAACTCAGAATTTGAAAAAAAAATTTATGCAAAAAATAAAAATTTCAGCAATTACCCAGGTAAACTCAAGGACTTCGTGGGACTGATTTAACGTCATGCTTTTTTAAGCATGTAATGACTAAATGATTCAATAGTAAATGTACAATGCCTCCTTTCAAGTACAAAACAAGAGGATGTGGCTATTACTTGCAATCAAGGAAAGATAACAAAGTTGGTGAGCTATTTATAAGCACAATGTTGTGGATATCAATTTCCAATTTTCTAATTGTCAATGTGTATCTCCCTCCACATGTCTACCTCAACATCTTATTCCCTTCGAATGTGATTTTTAGAAAATTTCAGCATCTTTTTCCAGAACTGAAACATTATAATCTTTCAATCTATATGGTCAAATGACTCCAAATTTGATCCACATCCTTTACAACATGCACCCTTGAGATTGTATGGATAAGATCTTCATAGCTTAGTCATGTTTAGACTTATAAAGCTTGAAATAAACAATTTTTTGGCATAGTTGGACTTTCCGTAATGAGGGGTCCTCCTAGGCAACTCCATCATTGTATCTCTAGAGAAGTTTGTGAATGTGATGAAAGATCACAATGGGGTGGTATAAACTTATCCTATGTATGCTACAAATTGATTGTTTTTAGCAATGAGAAACATGTAGCAAAACAATGCTTAGAAGTGAAGATGAAAAGTATCAATACATCATAGAATTTCTTTCAAGTTTCGCAACTTTAGGTGGCATGTGAAGTTGAAGAAAGGTATCCTCAAGTATATTGCTTCTAGTTCTTTGTATATACAAAAACAATTGTAATTTTTGATATTTTAACAAATTTGCAAATGTATCACAAATAAGAAGGATAGGGTAGGGTAGGGTGTAAAAAAAAAATTGAATTCATCTTGAACAAGTTGCTAAAATTTTGCTATGTAGGAGCCAAAACAATATGAATCCACTACCCTAACCCAAGGGAAACAAGAAGGCTCAATTAGAATATTCTTTTTTAATGATCAATACCATAAGTATACAACATATATCTTACTTTGTTGACATGTTCAATGGCATTCACATTGATAAGAAGTTGTTTGTTACGAAGATTACATGAAGATACTATTTGTTGCTTTCTAAAGAAGAATTGCACTATATGGTGTAAAGTGGAAGATTCCTCACTAAGGTTATGTTTTCTACAACTGTAGCACGTCTATAATTTATTTTATTGAAACTTGAGAAGTATTTTTTTATGGTAAGAAACAACATAATTTTAAACAAGTTGCTAAAATTCCATTTTTGTAGTTGCATAGATGCTATGAAACCCACTCTTACTAAGGGGAACAAGAAGCTTCAACTGGAATTTCTCTTCTATCATCAATCTTATGACTGGATGGTTGCAAAAAAGACAGATTGTTTTTTGTAATTTTTTGGCAAAGACAAGGATTTTGACAACCAATACTATAAATACTATTTAGTGGAAGAATCTCAACCATTGAGAAGAAAAATCTACAACTAGAAGTGCAATTGTAAGTACTATGGAATACTTACAAGTATTGAAACAATACCATGTAAAAGAGCTCAAATCATCTTCAATATTAAGAAGTGCTCCAAGGAGCCCTATTTATACAAAGATGGAGGATATAAGACAACATATTTTTAGATGCCTTTTAGTAGGAACATGTCCATCTAATGTCAAAATAAACTAAAGAAATTTCAGTTGTGGATCATTAATTTTGAATTCTCTCCCTTTACCATTACTGAAAACTCTAAACTTCAAATTTTGATGAGTTTCAAAATAAAATACTCCCTCCGTCCCAAAATGATCTTCCAGGTGCACGATCTAATGTGGAGGTAAATGAAGTTTGAGGTCAAAGCCATTCCTAAAGCCAATTCCAATCATAAACATGGATTCCAAATGTTTTAAAAAGCAAGTATTGTTCCCTTTAGTTTTCATGCTAGCACACATCACTGATGAGGTCATAAGCCATATTAGTAGTAGTAGGTATGGCCACATGGCCTTGGGGCCATAGGCCACAAGCCTTATCCTCGCCCACAAATATTTCCAATTTTACTGTTCAACATTAAATGACTATTTAAATACTAGATTTGGTCGACATGAGCTAGGTGATCATGTGGCCACCGGTGCTGGATAAAAATGTTCTGAAAATTCAACTTTTGAGTACTCAAAAACTACAATTTGAAAAAAGCTTTGGAGCTCAAAATTTTAAGACAATAGAAGTGCATCTAATTCTACTCACAACTCAATTTCTTTTTATAAAATTGTTATTTTCAAGCTTTATCTAGAGCATTTTGTCTAATGTTCAAGAAGATCATTGTGGGACAGAGGGAGTAATTTTTTTTTAAATTTATGAAAAATAAGGGATATGATCACAATCAAGCCACACTCATGTGCAATAAAAATTCCAAATTCATTGAATTCATGCTTCAAAAGTTATAGTGGATGACAAGTACAAAACTCTAAATGTAATAGAAAATAGATCAATTTTTCTTGGAGTTGCCCAAGTACACAATTTGCATCTTACTTTGTTGGCATGTTCAATGATAGTCATATTGATGAGAAGTTGTCTATGACAAAGATTGTGCAAAAGTACTATTACTTGTTGCCTTTTGAAGAATGGCATTGTGCAATTGAAAACAAGAGATTTATCAGAAAGGTTATATTTCTTGCAAAGTGTAGCTTGTCACAATGCAATGTGACGAAAAGAGGCAGCAGGCCTGGTTTTTAATTTCCATGACCTCCCCGACCTCATCGAAAAATGATGAACCATCAGATTTGAAATTTAAAAAATCCCACCTACCCCTAAGGAAAATCAGTAGCTATTGATACACATATTGAATACAAGTACGAGTACAAGTACAAATACGAGTATGGGATATGGATATGTGGTATAGATATGGATATGAATATTGAATGCAGATATAGGATACGGATATGGATATAGATATGAATATTGAATACATATATGAAATACGAGTATGTGTATGGGATCTGAGAATTATCCCATATGCATTGTAAGAATGCCCACCCTCTCAGAATTATAAGAGGGGGTGGAGGAGGGGCAGATTCAAATTTTTCTTAAATTTAATATTTTAATCAGATTGATGAGACGAAAGGGGGTACAAAATAATTTAAATTTTTTTAAATTTTTGAGCTCATTGTGACATAGTTTGTCACAATGACAATGAGCTCTAAAGAGGCATTGATTGCCTCACAATCTACTGAAACTTGAGAAGTACATTTTTACAATTCAATTGATATTTTTTATTTAGTTACAAGAGCGTATAGTCAAAGGAACAATTTGTGAAGACCAAAAAGTACAAACAACCAATAGTTGTAGGTGTTGAATTGTAGATTGGATTTAAAATCCATTTTGTTTGTCAATCTAAGAATAGTCTATTTATGAATATAGTGAGGCAGTGACTGCCTATTTTGAGCTCATTGTCATTGTCATTGTCACAAACTCTATCACAATGAGCTCAAAAACTAAAAAAATTTAAAAATTGAATTTTGCCCCCCCCCCCTCCCAATCTGATTTGAACATTAAATTTTGAATATTAAATTTTTTTAACTTTTCAAACCCCCCTCCCCTTCCAATCTAATTTAATTATTAAATTTTGAATATTAAATTTTCCAACAGGGTGTGCTGCCTCTTTTCGTCACATTGTGAATTTGGAATCGTCCAAGGTTATTTTAATGGTTGTACCACATGTAGGATTCAAGTAGGGTGGATCAACTTGTACATGTTGTCAAAGAAGCCTAAAATGGTATGCCATCATCCCAAGTCTTCAACAATATTTTTTTTGACTTTGCAATAGTGTAAAGTAGAGACTAAAAAAAATAGGAGGTTGCAATAGGTACAAAGTGCCACACATAAAGAAGGTTACACTTTATAGACAAGGATGACTTCTTGTACAACTATCTCACCCTCTTCATGTGTTTATATGTGCACAAGAACAACATTGAATTCAATGGATTCAATGAAGAGTTCAATGTCTTTTGGTCTTTGACACAATCACCTTCAAATTGCTATAGAGATTGCTATACAAATTCAATTAAAAAAAATTTGATTTGTAAAGTGGTTATATAATAAGCTAGACCTCTAATGCTTCATCTAATAAGTTAGCATAAAAAACAATAGGAGTTATCTTCAACCTTGAAATCAATTTAGAAGTACACTATTAAAGGAAATAAGTAATTTAAGACAATTGAAATAATATAGATTAATTAGTATTATAGTGAAAAGGGAGGTTTCAACTATATGAAATTAGAGTATGAAGTTAGATTTTGTATTGAATTTTGCATTTGAATATAAATTTAATTTAATATTCTAGTACAATTTATAAATATAGAAACTTACACCTCTAAGTTTTTACCTCTAAGATTTAACCCTAGAGTGTTTGGAATCATGTCCAAAATTGACAATTTGGAAAAAATCATTATAAAGTACTATTTGGAAGAATATTTTGGGATTGTGATACAAACAAAAGTTGTAAATTTTGAGTTTTAGATTCTATCTATGCAATTAGATTCTCCAATGTTTTCACCAATATTTTTTTATAAATTCTGGAAAAAAAATTCAAAATCCCTTCAAAATTCAATTACAAGCAAAATATTGTCATTTTCCAGTAAGACTTATTGGAGTGGGTTTGAAATGAGGTTCTCTTCATATGGTGATTTTTTGAAATTTTTTTGTTCTTAAATTCTATGACTTCATTTTTGAAATTTTGTTTTGAACTACAATCAATACAAGTCAACCACTTGATCTACTTTCATATTTGTAATTCTAGAAAATTATGTACTCTAATAATACCAAATCCAACCCTTGGATAGAACAAAAACTTCATAAAGAATTTCTAAAAATTAGGATAACTTTCATCCAAGTAATATCGAGACAAAAAAGAAATTTCAAATCTATTCATTGTCCAAAAACTGGACATTGGTATGCTTCAAGGTTAACCCCTAAAAATTTAATTCCCAAGAGTCCATGGGAAAAAAATGGATGTAGATTTTGAACTTCAATATATATATTTTTGTTTTCTTTCCATCCCCACATGAACTCAATCATTGACAATCTTACACAATAACCATAATCTGCCTAAAAACCACACCAATTATATTTTTAAAGAATAGACTAAATCGCCTTTTATAAGGAGTTTTATTTTAGAAGCATTGAAGTTAGAAAAACCATGTAAAGTCATTTTTTAACTCAATTTTGAAGATTTGCAAATAAAATAAAAAGCATAAAATGTATGCTTACTACTAAACATTCTCTCACTATTGAAATTTACAATTCTCAAGTTTTTGTAAAAGTTTTTAGTGACTTAGGTTTTCTTTCAACTGGTACCACTTTTAGTTTCATAATTTCCTTAAAGATGAATGCAAAAGTTTTTTGGTGAAGTTTTTTCATGTAATCTCGAACCATTTTCCACTTATTGATTAAACTGTTCAAGTTATGACATATCTTCACACTAGCAATCTATCTAGAAAAAATCATTTTGATAAATAATATCAAGTACAAATTTTGGTGAATCAATATTGACATAAATAATAATTTAGGATGATTTTGAAATTGACTCTTAAATTCTCAATCCTCTCCCCAATACATAATGAATATAATGAAATATGTTCTTCAATAATCTAATTAATTTCCTTTGAAGAAACTTTCCAAAAATTGTACAATATATTAATGGAATATAAAATTGAATACTTTTTATGACTCAATGGCATTTGGGAGGAATTACAATTAAGTTCAATTTATTCTATTAAGTGCAAAGTGTTTGACATTTTAATTTTAATTATTTTTCATTTATTTGTTTGTATAATATATACAAACCCCTAATGATTTATGAAGCTTGTGAAAGAAACATTACTCATTGATGAAACCTTTTTGGTGCTAGTGCAATGCAAGATGATTTGTTCAAATAATTTTTTAACAATACTTCAAGTACCAAGAGCATCTTTGCTATACATGCATGCTCCCTATTCCTATTGGGATGTATTTCATCCAAATTTGGAAGTAAAGATCCTAGGGTCATGCATTTCTAAAAAATTAGGGGATGTAGGGCCAAATTTGGTAGAAGGCCCTACACATAGAGAATTCAAATCACCTTTTTTAGAGCATTCCTACCAAAAGACTTCTATACACCTATCTAGATGAAATTCATCTGGATAGAGACAACCCTCACCTACCACCATTTCCAAACCCTAAGAATTTAAGGAGGGGGGGGGGTCTAAATTCCCTATATGGGATTTAGTATATAGAACTCAAACAAAGTAATCCCTAAACATACATTTATCCCTACAACAAGTGTTGTACTTCATTTATTTGTGAGAGCACTACACCTTTAACCTTGTTCTCCTTTGTACAATTTTGTTTTGACTAACCCGTTCTTATTTTCAGCAAGAAATTGAAAATTTCGGGAATATAAAGGGTGCCTACCTTCCCTATCTCCATCTTTGTGGCTCCTTTTCATTGAGATAGAGAAGACATTGGTGGGCACACTCTTAATATTGAGCAACATTGGTGGAAGAAGAGCATTCCCTATCTCCATATCTATTGCAAGTTAGGGAAGAATTGGTGGGGATGCTCTACCAGGTTCAGTGGATGATTTTCATCAGACTGACGTCCATGAGGACGGATGATCCGGAGGTTGCCTGCCTGAGTGTGTAAAACCCTAATTGCAACTCTTCTTACATAGCCATCCCGTCTGAGCTGGCTGTGGCGATGGTTTTGGCCTATCTGTGTGTTTGAACTACTTGGAGCAGTCACCGGCACGGCACTTGTTCTCAAAACGAGCCAAGCGCTGTGCTTCTCATTTACGATTTCTTCCTGTTTTAGGTTTTCTTTTGCGTGGCGATTTTGTAATTCCATTTCGCTAGTATTCCTTTACGTGCAGTCCTTTCGGAGAAGTCTGTTTGGTAGTGTTTTTTTTGTCGACTGGGGCTTTAGAATTCGTTACTGTGTGTTATCAGAAGCCATAGTGCTAGCATTGGGAGTGTAAGTTGAGGATGGGGCGGGCAATGGAGCTTGAACGGGATGATGCGTGCGAACCAGCCGCGATCGTCGAACCACCGGTCGAAGTCACGGCTTCATCAGGGATGAGTGGGCTGGACACTCGATCAAATCTTCAGCGCGAAACTTCTGCGTTGTCAGATAATATCATACGGATCATCACAAGTGGAAACTGGGAAAGCTTGCAGCCCAACAGTGGGAGCTCGGTGGACGTGGGAGGTCATCAGGTTTGTGTATCTTACGATGTGGAGTCAAGCGCGGAGTACAGAACCTGGGAATGGCAAGGTCACATTCTCCTATATGATTATAAAGAAGAGATGTATGTGCCGGAGTACGTGTATGGAAATTACTTCGAGCCTCTACTGAAATATGACTGCCAGTATGAAGACTTCTTAGGGCGACCTCCTTACGGCCTCACTGGGATTATTAACAGGATAGAGAGAGGGTTGAATCGAACGGAATAATAGACCTCCATTGCGAGTAGCGGGGGTTCAGATGGAAACAATATATAGTGAAATGGTCAATGGGGTCATACTGGATGAGGTGAAATAATTCAAACTGTTCAAACTTGGAAAGTAATGAAAATTACACTGCTGTTATACTCTGTGGCATCCCTTCAGGGAAAGTCTGAAATGAATGTAATGTTTGGCATGAATCTGTTCCTTGTGAGTTCCTACCTTTCTGATTTTCATTCAGCGGGCAAGTTTGAATCATATGACAGATACTATTTTCGAAACCTGGTTTGCTGGTTCTCCGTTCTTGTTTTGTCAGTGGTGCAGCAGCAGTCCTTAGGACCCCAGTTCGCTGTTGCAGTGACAGTCTGAATCGACGGAATAGGCGAAAGGAGTTTATAACGAGTGAACGAAACAGAGTCAGAGCATGCTTTGGATTATCTGATTTGATTTTGTTCGCTCTACTGGTCTCGAATGTTGGTTCAATTTTTGCAGATTCTGTGAATGACTTACTTGTGTGATGATTCATTTTCTGTTTCTACTCCGAAAATGTCTTCGTGAATGGTGTCAATTTAAGCTCCGAGGGTGCCTTGCGTCAGGAAAACCTTTCTTCTGTATCTTGAGAGGTTCACTTCTGTGCGTTTCTTGCACTTCCTAAATTAAGAAGATACCAATTTCAAACTGTTGCCTTCGTTGGCTAGTGATAAGAAAATTTTAACGATTGCACGGTGAAGAGGCATTGCATTTGAATTTGCAGTCAAGTACACGATTGTGTTTTCGATGTGCCCGATTGAGCTTGTTTTGTCTCCACCCTGCCCCTTTTCCGTTGACACTGTAGCTTATGCATTATAGAAAGGCACATGTAGGTTTTCTATATTTTTGGTGTCTGAGGTCAACGTGTGCCCACTTTTTCCGAGCGTATGTACAATACAGTATAGTCTGTGTCTCGGGTGTTCAGGAGTTAGGTGCAAAGGTTTCAAAGCATGGCCAACGTGTATCGCGTGACTGAGATACATGGTCAGACCTCCGAACAAATTTTGGTATTGCTTTATGCGTGCGCTCAATGCTACATGCTTGTGTGCAGTGGAGACTTGCGTCTTTCATGCTGGTAGAATAGAACCCAAACAAACAAATCAAGAAAACAAGAGAATTATACTTCACCTCTTCTGCAGTGTGACCTGGATGTCAGTGTTATAAAATATTTTCAGAACCGGTATAGCTAACATAGTCGTGTATTTGCCTAGATAATATACTGTGCAATGTACAGTTTGATTTCAGTTTGCAGGTCATGGACTAGTATTATTCTCATCCTGTATTTATAATTTCAGTTGGACTTTTGACGATGTGTATGTGTTGCTGTTCTTAAGTGTTCAGTTTGAAGATGTTTCTTAAGTTTTCAGTTAAATTAGCTCCAAGTGGGTTGTGAATCTGGCAGAACCTAAATATTTACAGCGGACGAAGACCTTACCACAAGTTGAGTTTCGCAGAAGTGGTATGATCTAGCTATTCTGTGACTCTTGAGGTGACATCGCAATCCAGTATTTCATCGAGGCATAATTCTAGTTTCATTTTCTAATCAGGACCGATGAGTTGTCTTGTCATTTATCCGACATCCCTACACAACCAGATTTCACTTTGGGTTTTGAATTGGGTAGAGGCCGCGCGTACGCGAGCCCCCTCTGCCACAAATTATGACGTGTATGCCTCCCGTAGGAAGGTACTAGAGGCTCCCACGTCCGAAGTGCAATGGAGGCAGTCGCCCCAGGCTCTCCACCTTACGGATCATGGATGAACCCCGCCCAGGTAAGTGACGGAGGCCTCGAAGGCTGGAGTATTTGAAGGTCTGGGTCGAACTTCCTCTTAGCCACCTAGAGGTATGGGACATCTCATGCGTGTTATCAACATCACTGAATTGACATTGCGCGGTCGATTCTCAATCAAAAACACCCCGTTCTCTATACCTGCAACTCTTTGAGAGATTGTTTCGTCTTCATTAGACTGATTACTGACTTTGTGGGCAGTTGTGACTCAAGGTTAGGAAGAGCTTTTTCAGAGAAAGCTCTCCCAGTTTCATCTACGATCTGAAAATTCCGGAGTCTTAAAATTACATCTGACAGCACAGGATGTTAAAAAAACAACGAGAAAACATATTTTTTGCTAAAGAAAACTAAGCAAAAACTACACCGAAAAAATCGAGGTCGAGGCCTTCCTTCGTAACAATGGTCTGATTATGCATGAATTAATCTATCGAAGTCCTCGTGTTGTGTTTAGGTACGGGAACCTAAACGCAGTTCATACGAAATAGCACTCACATTCTCACTCTTATGTGATTCGATCTGTTCGAAGCCGCTACTGTATCACTGATACAATTTTGGCAAATCTGCCCACTGTAATCCGATAATGATCCTCACATTGATCATTCAAGGCCCTTCAAAAGAGCCGATCCACGCAGCGTCTCTCAGATTGGATCAAACATGATCTCATTGACTGATTCTAAGGAGCCCGGGTAGTACCAAGCCGCGCGGTCAGTAGGGATTTCACATGCCAGCGTCCTCTACTTCTTCCAAACGATTAGCAACTTGCTGCACTACGAAAGGGATCGTGTAGAACACCTTCGAAACTCAAGAGCACGAAACGTCTGCAAGTTCATCCTGTTTTGCGATTCACATTGATGGGCCCCGAAAGGGGCAGTCCAAAAAATGAAGTAAGCCGGTCAGTGCACCCAGCGCACGGTATTCTTTAGTAAAAGGCGAAAGAATAGTTCGCTCTCCGCTGAGCACCCGGTTGCTTGAGATAGCCTGAGGTATTGGCAGAAGTTTATACCCACAGAATGTAAATGCCACAAGCAACGGGTATGGGATAAATAGAGGCCTCATCCTTCCTCATGCGGCCTGCACCTACCTCACCGTGAATGAGCTGGACCCCAATGCATGTTCTCTGGCTAATCTCTCGGACTTGCATTGCCCTCCTTGCACAATCCGTCACAACTTACTCAGGATCGACATCCCACGAGAATATTGAGTGCATTGCAATGGCAGACTCACTTTCAGGCACCTGCAGCACTCGATCAATTGCAAGCCGAATAAATCCAGTACGTCAGAAGCTCCAAGTTGGCCTTAATCAGATCAACCATATTTTTAAGGCAGTGACATGAACGATTCGCGGTGATTGTCAAGATCGGTGCCGTGACACCCAGAAGCTAATTATTCTAACATACAGTTGTCTGAGATATTAGTTCAAGGCATTGATGACAATCGAGTGTGGGAGTAACCTTAACAAGTTGAACGGAAGTAGCGTGCATTCGGAACCCTGCACACGACCTACTGTTTCAAAAAAGATCAGTTTATTTTGGGGATTGGGTGGGGGCCGCGCGTACGCGAGCCCCCGCTGACACAAATTATGACGTGTATGCCTCCCATGGGAAGATACTACAGTCACCCGTCCCGGAGTGCAATGGGGCAGGCTCCTCTAGGCCATCCACCTTCAGGATCACAGATCGACCCCGCCCAGGTAAGTGAGTACAGTATCGCACGCTGGGGTACTTGAAGGGTTGGGTCATCCTTTGAGACTCCCAAAGCTATGGGACATCTCTCACTGCCTCTGAACACTACGTTGCACATTCCACAGCTATCTCAACTCTTGTGAACATACCTTTTTATAGAAATCCTGTGCAAGTGACAGAAAACACAACGGCACCATGGCCTTCCACTAGAGCAGCGAGGCACTCGTCAACTACACCGAGATCACGCCTATTCCACACATCGAAGGCCTTGCAAATCAAGTCTGTATTATCTGCTAGCATTTCACGCCTCTTGTGAGGAGAAGTAGAAGCATCTGAAGTCATCCAATGCAACACTTCGTTGGTCTTGGTAGAAGGCATAAGTCTACGAATCACTGTGTCAATGCCGATGGATATGTGGGTCTCGTTGGAACCCAAGTTGAAGAAGGTCACATAATATTCGTTCTCTGTGGATAGCACAAACTGTAAAATCAGCATGCTGCTACGTGGAAAATATCAACATCCATATGGGAATTCATAAGTGCTAGTGAAGGTTCTAAGGTTACAAGTGAAGGTTTAAACCTGAAGGATGCCTTGCCACCCAGATACGTTCTCCAGCAGCTTCGACGACAGAAGCACACAAACCTGTGTGCTCGTTTCGAAGTCTACCCTCTGCTGTCAATCGCCACAGCTGATTCCAAGCATTCATTCACATCAATTAGAAAAGTCTGACGAAGAGCATCGCCAACATGCACATGACCTGGCATAAACTTTCTTATCCATTGGGGAAGTTAGAAAATCTTCTTATGGAACAATTTAAGCGACAATTTACGAAGCACGGTGAATTGAGTATGAAAGTATTCAAACTTTGTGATAAAGTTAGTGCTAGTAAATCAATTAGGGGTGGTCTAAGCTGGTGAAATACTTGATACATTAATGACCTAAGAGGACCAACAATATCTACCATTGCGCTAAGATATTAATAAGAGGATATAAAATCTTCTAGATGTCAATTTTAAGCACCCTTGAGTAAATTGATTGACGTACTAGGTAAAATCTGCATATTTGAATTAATATTTGCAAGGTTGATTTTAGAGTTTAAATAAGTATGAATCCCCAATTTTCAAGATAGTATCATGATCATGAGAACACAATATACCAACACCAAAAATGAGCTTCTGGTTAATAAAAGTTATTTTTTCCCTAAACGCTTGTAAGGGTATAAAGACCTACAGCACGCGACTGTAGACGATGATGTCGAGAGGGTCATCAAGTGAAGACGATACCTGACTGGGTTCTTCAAGATCGCATTCTGCATTCTGCATTTTCGCTTGCTGCACATCAGTGCAAGAGTCTGGAGCTAGGCATCCATGCTCGTGTGGTAATGCAATGAGGCCAAAGGTGGCAGAATTATTGCCTCTCTGTGACCCAGATGCAAACGAAGTCCAGTGCAGGCATTTAAGAGGCAACACCCCGTCCTTGCGCCATATCTTTCGACTCGACACCGTGTCAGTCCAGCAGACTTGATCTGCATCCTGAGGATAGCGTCCAGGCCTCAGAGACCATCGTCGCCGAATTCTCTCCTTGCAATCACTTAATTCAAACCTCGTGGACGCTGAGCTTGACTTGGAAGGAGACGTACTCATCAGCTGCAAAATAAAACGTTCAACTCGTAAACTAAATGTTTTGAACGTGTCGAGATTGAGATTGGTGAACCCAAAAATCCTGCAACGAAGTCCTGAATCCACCACCATACTAAGCGGTTCAAGATTACCTCATGATTATCGACACTGTGAGCATTGATGAGCAAAATCCAAGGGTTCGTGATCAGAGAGAGCGTTGTATTCTCCATCGCCCGCAAGTCACCCCCAAACATCAACGGGCTTTTCGCCATCGCCCAAAGAGACACCTAAGGAGAAACAATAGAGCACCGTAAGTCTGGCGACGGTTGAGAAGAAGCGAGTTTAGACTCCACTCAAATTCGATGAGACAATGTGTCATATATTGATGATAAACAAATGATTGTCACTCTTGAATGTGCACTACAGTAATAGGCGTGCTCTGCTAATGTCCATTTGTGAAAAACACTCAATACTTGAAAAAGCAGTGGATCGCAATATCAAAGGTAGGAGTGGGAGGGGGTGGGGGTGTAGCTAGAGCAAGCAGGACTCACCTGGGTGCGTTGTTCAGTAGGAGTTAATGCACACCAGCGATGAGGACCAACTGGAGCACCTGCAGAAGTTCACTAAAACCTACTCAAGCAGATGTATATAAAATAGAAGAACTCAAAATAGCAACAAAAAAACATACTATCGAAACTTTCAAATTTTTACCAGGGTCAGTGAGCCATCCCAGCGGTAACATATCCAGGTCTGGCCAAGAACAACCTCCCTCATTCCGGGCTCCTATCAGACCAGCTGCCGCAAAGTCTCTGTTGCCCAGACAGACGCACGATTACTTTAAATTCAAACTATCACAACCAACAAGAGACAGGTTTACGGCTTGTATCATTGTGAATATATACCTAGCAACATTAAAATGTGTTTCCAAGTCCGACCATGTGTCCCAGTCATCTCCAGTCACACGATACATATTGGCCATGCTTGATACCATTGTGCCCATATCCGGGGTTGCTTGAACACCTGGAGATAGAGAGTATACCATATGCCTCGCGGTCTCCGCAATGCTCTGTTACAATAATCCGGTGCATTTAGTGCTCAGTGTCTTGAACTTGCACAAGAGAGGGCACATATTCATCTCTCATACACCTAATGCATGTAAAACTTAGCAGAGTGTGTGACTCTAAAATGCACACACTACAGCAGAGCTATCTAGGAAGATGTGTAAGAGAGATAGCACCTTTGAAACAAGCTCTATCTCACTGATGCGTAAGTCCGGTGCACCAAAAACACAGTCGTGCTTGACTGCAAATCACATTCGCAATTCAGTCACCGCCTGATTGTGCAATCATTAGCTCTTCTCAGGCGCTTGTTACTTTATCACCTACGTGCACCATCTAAAAGCCCACTTCGGAAGCTGACAGTCGATTATAGTAACTTTCGAAACATACTTCCATCATTCAAAAATTTGGGGTATGATTCTCCCTTCCCTTGGTACATTTTCTTAACTTGCTTCAGCTCCTAAGTGATTTGTTTCAACTCCAATAGATACGGAAGTGACCGCTTTTGACCATGTGGACACTTAAGGGTTAATACGTTCACTATAAACTTACTGAAGTCTACACCCCAGGATGCATATTGGTCGTAGAGCGATTTCACGAATGCACGGCCACCCTCGGAGCTTGAGTTGACGCCCATGAAGCAAGCCTTCATCCATTTACACTCGGTTCCGTTGACAGCAATGTCCGCAGCCAGCCATGGCCTTCCACTTTCAGAATCCGGACTACCCTGACCACAGTACCTCAAGTGAGTGCAGAGCAATGTCTACAATCAAACATGATGAAATCCGACGACTTCGACATCAGCCCCAACACGCAGATAGGCTATGGACAGAATTTGATCAACTCTGGTTGCGTACTCCGATCTTTGCTAGTAGAGTTAGGAAATGCATTATCTGGAACCAGAACGGCCCTCCGTCTTCTTGTGTTTTCAGCTAGTTTTTTTTGTTTTTTTCGAGCTGTTCAGGCTCTTGTTGGTTTGTCCAGTCTTTCGGGGCTTGGCTGTTTTGTTTCGTGTTACATTAATGCAATGGGTTTCCATTTGTTTAAAAAAAAAAAAAAAACATGATGAAAGATTGAAGAAAAGAAACTAATTTCAGAATGTTAGGTGTGAGATGCACCTTAGCACCTAAGATTGGAGTGTTGGCCTGCACAGCAGCAGTGCTGATCCCTCGCATCACATGGATCCCGAATTTCAACCCCATGTCATGCACTTGTCGTGCAACGCGAGCTAAACCGCTTCCATCTTGAGAAGACGGCCATCTATCAGGATCAGGCATCGGGCGACCCCATTGATCAATTGTGTCGTACCCAGGTGACCCCACGGATGCGCCCGGTGCAAGTTTTCGGTACCACAAGAAATCCAGTACCACGTACTGCAAATGAATATCACTTCCACAAACTTCAATCGAATATCTACCCCACGAAGTGATTGCTTCGAACAATTCTCACACACGGCAACAGTCTAGCACTGTTACACGACCAAAACGTACCTCATAACCGAACTTGAGAAGATGTTGGGAAACAAACTTGGCATTGTCGAGAAACTCTGCTTCTGAGACGATCCAAGAAAATGAGTTGTACGAGTTCCAACCCCGCGGCGGGGTTAGTGCCAATTGTCGACTTCCATTCGTAGGACGAACTTTTCCCTCAGCCCTGTTGAAGCCGGAGCAAACACCTCAAATCAATCACTGCACCAACTGAAGTTTACTGAATACCATCACATGTTCGTCCAAAAATTATGCTAATTGAATGATTCCGTGTCGACACACAAAATAATCCACTACATTCTGAAATTCGCCATTCCAAGAATCAAAATTCCAAAGTTCCAAAAAATCAACGATTATTAGAAACAACATAATTCGTCTTGAACCGGGACGACGATTCCTAGGGTTTACAGCGATTTAGCGTTTAAGCCATTTCCGAGCTTATGGTTATTCTCACATACTCTCGTAGTCGATCGACGTTGTATCAGAAATTCTTACTTGGAGAGTATCAAGAGGCAAAAGATGCAGGATACTGCGGTTGCGATAATTCTTGGCATCGTCACTCCATATAATTTACTCCGACAATACTCCTATTCTTCCAAGCTTCAAAAATCCGCAATGTCAATGGCCAGATCAGTCAAGGATAATTCCTTGAAATTTCAACCGTCATTCAGTGTCTGGTACCAATCTGCACTGGAGAATCGGAAATTGCAAATGCATTTAACAGAGTCCAAATTAAACGAAGCAAACGCGTCAACCATAGCCAGAGACGCTTCGAAACCACAATTCGGGATCTGCACATCACTGCAGAACTATTCCAATTTCGAAACAATGAAAGAATGGAACTCATGACAGAATTCTCAGAAGCTGGTTAGGGATTCACAACCTCCGACTGCAAGACAGTCGGACCGGTACTCAAGAATTGCTGTACTGTACAACTCAGAAATTCTAGGAATTCCACCACCATGGCGAAAAAATGAAGCTGTGAATCCGTCGATTACGCCGCATTTGATTACTCGTGTCACAAACGCAAATTGAAAATTGTGAAATACGAGAAGACGACAGATGCGTCAAGTTGCAAACTTCACAGACTGACTAAGCTTCCCTTGCACGATTGCTCAAGACACTGATTTGAGTTAATCCCTAAAGGATTATCCAGGCCAAAATGGCCTACGGTTTGGAATTTACGATACCTGTATTTACAAAATCTTGACTCTACAACTAACTTATGTCTGCAAAGATGGGAACCAAATCACGATGAAAATGAAGAAAAATATAAAACAAAGACACAAAAATTGTGAGGCAATGTCAATTGTTAAGTGTATTGCTAAATAATGCTCCCTTTTGGTTTGGTGTTTTTTGAAGGGGCTTGTATTTTTGGTCTTCAAGAATTATGGCTAATATTTCATAAGTTAGCTCATATCAAATTCAACTAGACTAAACCCTTCTAGAGACAATAAGAAAAGAATAAAATTAAAAATTAAAAAATATAATTTCTTAGGCATGTTGAATCTTGAAATTTGCCAAATATGACACCATCACAAAGTATGTAATTGAGTTATTTGTAAAGTCTCCCCACTTTGGGCATGGCTTTTTTTTGAAGTTGAAAAGGCAACTATAGTTGAAGCGTCAAACTTTTTTGCAAGATACTTATGTCACATGACTTCAAAAGTGTAGACCAAACTTTTTTAGGCACCATTTTGATGGAAAAATAAGTTTCATACCCACTTTTATTTCAACTTTTTTAACCCAACCGGCTTTTTTACAAAACTCATGGGTTTAAACCCCGGTTTAGGGTACTTTACAAATAACTCAAATATACCAAGAATTTTTCAAGAATTCAAAATCACTCAAAAAAATGGTGAAAAATTTGTATTGCTATTCAATTATTGCCACATTCTATTGTAAGAATCTCACCATAGGGAAATCTCAAGAAGGAAATCAAATAATATTGTGTTTATAGAATCTTTAGCAAAAGTTGCTAAATACAAACTTCATGAGTTACATTGAACATTCAAAAGGGGTTAGTATTCAAAATGCACAGTTAATGTCATTTTAGAAACAAGATAGTAGGATGTTTAAGTACAATAGAATAATCATCCAACCTATACTATTTAAAATATTGTACATTTGATAAATTAATGTCTCACATATTAATAGGACAAATCAATGCACTATTTGAAATAAGTGTTTTTTGAAGTTGTTTTTTCTCTTGCAGTAAGGTTGGGATTATTATGCAAATAATGGTAAACACTAGAACAAAGATTTGTACATGTCATTATATGAGATTTTTGGGGTGTAAAGGGTTGTAAGTTTTGAGACTATGGAAACTTTCCCACAAGTAATCTAACATGGTCAAGAGACTAAATTACGTTTGATAATAATATTTAATTAAAACTTTATTTCTTAAAATTAATGAATTTTTAATAAAGTTCAAAACGTTTTTTAATCATTTTTAATTCTACCCAAGAGTGGTTGATTAAGAACACTGGAATAGGTCTAAAATGGCCCTCTCATGTTCCTCAAAAACATCTAATGTATCATATAGTTATAGTAAATTTATATACAAAAATTTGATTAATACAACAAATATTGTATACAAATTGGACTTTTTTAACTTACTATCATCTTCAATCATTCTTGTTTTATAGCAACTACCAAATATGAATTCAAATTTAGAAATGTTTTCATTCAAACAACCATACCATGAGCAACAATGGACAAAGTCCAATAGTGTGTGAGTATTTATATATTGTAGTGTATGACATACTATATATTACCATGGAAATTTGGAGAGAAAACTAGTTGTAATTTGAATTTTTAAAAAAAATTAAAGTTAGCCATGTCTAAAGCTTGGTCTTGTTCACCATAGATTGGAGTTATAAGTTTTATGTTAATGCCCTTGCATTTGTAGGTGCAATTTTATTGTCTGAAGACTTGACTCCATTATGCACATATTTGTAAAAAAAATTCCAAAAAACTGAATCATCATTGTTGATATCATCGTGATTATTTGGAAGCTACCGTCGAGTCTCAACAAAGCGACTAGCATTCAGATCAGTTGTAAGGCAACACTGAAATGTGAAATTCCTACAGAGAGCTGGGCATGGCCGGTGATGGAATGATGCCATGGATTTGTGGCCTCCGCAATTCCGCATTGCAATCAATCGGATCTTGTTCGATTCAAACTCCGAGACGCGGCCTCGATAGAGTCTTTGGAGGGTCTCGGATGTTGTTAAGAACCAGTGGCTCTATGCACGTAACTTAGGTTGTCCCACTTTGTAACAGATTGAAGCACGGGAGAATATGCAACAGAGTTTGGACTTCTACTGAAATTCGAGAAATCGAAGAGGAAGACTTGGACCTAATCATGTATGGTCAAATCCGAACAAGAGACGAGCTATTTTAACATGTATGTTCGAAAGAGTTGCAATCTCTGCAAAATTAAATTCAAACAAAGGGCTCTTGATTGAGATCCGGGCGAACATAGTAGTAAGAAGTTGAACTCTTCACAAGAGGCGCAAAATGCTAGCAGATAATATAGACTTGATCTGTAAGGCCTTCGATGTGTGGAATAGGCATGATCTCGATGTAGTTGACAAGTGCCTCGGCACTCTAGTGGAAGGCCATGGTGCCGTTGTGTTTTCTGTCACTTGCACAGGATTTCTATAAAAAGCAGGGATGTTCACAAGAGTTGCGACTGATTTCTGTGGAATGTGCAAGTGTGAAGAGGCAGTGAGAGATGTCCCATAGCTTTGGGAGTCTCAATGGATGACCTAACCCCTGAAGTACTCCAGCGTGCAATGCTATCCTCACTTACCTGGGCGGGGTCGATCCTTAATCCTAAAGGTGGATGGCCTAGAGGAGCCTGCCCCATTGCACTCCGGGCCGGGTGACTGTAGTATCTTCCCACGGGAGGCATACACGTCATAATTTGTGTCAGCGGGGGCTCGCGTTCGCGCGGCCCCCACCCAATCCCCAAAATAAACTGATCTTTTTTGAAACAGTAGGTCGTGTGCAGGGTTCCAAATGCACGTAACTTCCGTTCAACTTGTTAAGGTTACTCCGACCGGTTGTCATCAATGCCTTCAACTAATCACTCTACCTTGTCACAACACCGATCTTGAAAATATGGTCGGTGTAACGAAGGCCAACTTGGAGCTTCTGGTGCACTGGATTCATTCGGCTCGCAATTGATCGAATGCTGCAGCTGCCTGAAAGTGAGTGTGCCTTTGCAATGCACTCAATACTCTCGTGGGGTGTCGATCCTGAGTAAGTTGTGGCGGATGGACATATGCAAGGGGGAGAGATTAGCCAGAGAACATGCATTGGCGGTCCAGCTCATTCACGGTGAGGTAGGTGCAGGCCGCATGAGAACGGATGAGGCCTCCATTTATCCCATACCCGTTGCTTGTGGCATTTACATTCTGTGGGTATAAGTTTCTGTCAATGCCGCAGCTTTCCTCAAGCAGCCGGGTGCTCAGCGCAGAGCGAACTATTCTTTCGCCTTTTACTAAAGAATGCCGTGCGCTGGGCACACTGACCGGCTTACTTCATTTTTTGGACTGCCCCTTTCGGGGCCCATCAATGTGAATCGCAAAACTGGATGGACGTGCGTGCGCTCCTGATTTCCGAAGGTGTTCTACACGATCCCATTTGCAGTACAGTTGATTAGGGCTCGAAATATTTAAAAATGAAACATTTATAGAACTTGTTCCGATTGCTGGATGTATCTTGGCCTTTTGAAAGGAGATTAGCGTTTGCCTACTTGCAGACTATGAGTTCGGTCTGATTTATTTTCCCTTCGAAGTTTTAGTGGAACTCCTCTCATTTTCTGATGAGTCACGTTAATACTATGAAGCCGCCACGATTAGGGCAAGCACCATTTGTTCATATATTTGATCGCCTTGTTGTTTACGAGTCAGATACAATGGTTATGATATGTGCAGATCCAAAATCTGGACAGAAGGAAAGCTTTTATTTCCTTTATGAGTTGCCACTACTTCAAGCTCAATTTATTCTCACGATCTTTGTCCACGTCTTTGTCGTAAGAAAACTTGATGTCAGATGGTTCGGGAGACTTAGTACCTTGAGTTTAGTCTCTCTCTCAAAATGGAAACAATGGCGCTGGCATGATACTTGCGGATATCCTGCAGCTGTGATGATGAAGTCCGACATTCAGAGACCTAGCCAAGCTTGAGCTTCTTCGCAACGCTGGCGATGTACTTGCCCTGGTGAAAAGCTTGCTCCAGCTCCAGCTTCGATGGCTGGCGGCTACCATCACCTGCTAAGGTGCCAGACCCATATGGAGACCCGCCCTTTGGCTCTGCCAGGTTGAACATCCCCGGCCCTCCCGTATAGCCGGTCGGCACGAAGATCATTCCATGGTGTGCCAATTGCGTTATTGCTGTCAACCTGCCCCACAGATTTTGAGGTGATATTAGCATCCATTTTACATCTGCTGTTATGTTCGTTGTTCATTTTCGGCACACTTTGTTTTGAAAGCTTCACGCAGGTCATTGTATATTCAGGTCCTATAAGGTCAACAATGATAGCCCTCGTTTGGAGAAGGTAAAAGCAAATGCAAATAAAGAGCTGGTGAGTGTACGCCGTGGTTTCTTGGCCGCCTCCTTGAGTGCCCGTGGCGACAAAGATTCCAGCTGGCTTTCCTGCCAAAGCTTGAGTCCGCCACAACCCGCCAGTTGAATCAAAGAAAGCCTTAAACTGGGCGCACATCATGCCGTAGCGAGTGGGAAATCCGAAAATAAATCCATCAGCTTCTGGCAGTTGCGCAGCTTGCATTACCGGGTTGGTGGCGCTCTTGGGAGGGGCTCCCATCTTGTTCACAACCTCCTGCGGTAACGTCTCCGGCACCTGCACATATTGTGACACCAACCCATCAGTAGGTCCAGGTAAGCATTACTACTCCGATCGAAGAATTGATAGGTTTAAATTGATGATTCAATTCAGCTCATGTCTCACGCGCTGTTGCTGAAGTTCGTGGCATCATGCGGAAGGCCTAATTCAAGGATGTGCATTTTGCTTGGCTTGGCCTTATCCAAAAATTTGCAGTTTGAAGGTACCTGAAACACACTGGCTTCGACACCCTCGATTGTAGCGGCTCCTTTCTTTACTTCCTCGGCCATCTTCTCGATGTGACCATACATCGAGTAGTATCTGAAATCTCAACCGATTTTGTGATTGTCAGGGTACGTCAAGCTTCACATTCCTTGAAACGAAAGCCGTGAGCTAGGGCTTGTCACCCATTTACCCTATTTTGCTGATCCTACTGGCATGCTGCAAAATGCCTGACTGAGACAGAAACACACAGCATGCTTGCTACTGGAAATTAAGTAGACCGAGCGAGCTTTTCACCAGCATATTGGTCCTCTGATCCTGTTCTACTTGGATCGATCAGGCACCTCTAATCAAGCACACCAGGAAAAACAGAAATATGGAGTGTATGCAACTGCTTACACTATGAAGATCTTGGTGGTTGCCATGCCTGTGGCCGGCCTTCGTGAGCAGGTTTTTGCCAATCAATTCCTCTTTGGGAGGAAACTAGAATCTGATTACAGTTTCATTTTTCGAGGGGTTTTTATGTGGACTTTGCGTTTTAGGAATAATACTGTCCAACCATGATGCTGAGCAATTCCTGCAGTTTGTGAAGAAGCGTGAAAAGAGTTTGCTTTGCTCGAAAGGAGACTATCACTAACCCTGGTAATCATTAACGGCCATTGCTCACTGACGAGTGCGCAGTAACAGTTAAGCTTGAGACCCCAAAGGTAACCGCCATGGCGCCATCCTGTGAGGGAGTTCCAGAATAACTTCACCAGTTAATATCGAAGCAGGAAATCGAAATGACATTGGCAGTGGTCGCGTGGCCTAATGGATAAGGCGCTCGCCTCCGGAGCGGGAGATTGTGGGTTCGAGTCCCACCGTGATCGTGAGCTTCTCTTTTTTTATATGCCACCATGGTGCCATTTGCACCTTCTCAAAGTAAATTTCTATGTTTTGTCAAATATAAGTATTACTAAGATTTTTCATTTCTATTTAAACTATAGATGAGATTGTCAAATTTGGATGAAAAAATGTGAATACAATTGAAAAGTGTTTTGAGGTCCAAAAGATGGATGGATGTAGAAATACAATGTTTCACCAAATTCCATTTCTATTTAAACTATATATGAGATTGTGAAATTTGGATGAAAAAGTGTGAATACAATTGAAAAGTGTTTTGTGGTCCCAAAGATGGATGGATGTGGAAATGCAACGCTTCACCAAATTTTAAGTAATTGCCATCTTGGCACTTCTTCTAAAACTAAAATATTAAAGGATTGGTCATAAGTTTCAATACTAAAGCTATTTGCTAGGTTGTCTCCTTCCTCTCCCTAGTTGTGTTTTGTGCAAAATGAAACAAGAAGCCAAAGTTTTATTCCCTATGTTTCTGAAAAAATCTCCATATTTCCTTTGGAAATATAAAATAATCTTCTTCAGAAACAAAAGGAGTATCAATCTTCAATAGAAAAATCACAAGTGGTGTTTTTTCATAATTGGATTTTTCCCATGATTTTTTAGATTTATAATAGACTTTAAGCCTTAAATGTTCACATGGACGTTTAGTGTTTGATGAATGACAAAGAACCTTTTTGTGTAGGATACAAATGCAACTATGCATCCTTAGAATTTTGTGTAGAAAAGGGAGATCTTCTACAATAGTTTGACTTCCAATGAGGATTTTAGGATTTTTTTTTTACCAATGATTCCCATGGTATTAGAAAAGATGATTTCTATGATCTCAAGTTTGTCTTTAAAACTAAAGAAATATATTCTTCTAAGAACTTTAGTGCCAAAAATAGAAGGTTTTATTTAACTTCAAAAGGTTTAGATGACAACATAATATGGTGTGCAAAGGTAATTAAAGGTTATTGGGGGAGGGATTTCAATTGAATTGACCACTTGTATATCACTATTGTATAGATTAAAGGTTCTCATGTTCAAGATTGGAAAAATGACTAGATCTAAAGAATGCTAGCTATAGTGTATATTACAAGTTTTGGAATAGGAATATCACCATTTGAAAGAAATTCACAATTGTAAGAATTCATAATCTTGTCTTTGTAGACTATTCAACTAATTTCAACTTAATTTGCTAATTCAACCTTGCAATGTTGTACAATGTCAATCCAAATGTTCTTAATTTAAAATGGCATTGTCTTCAAAAGACTCTAAACTACTTAACTTGCATGTCTTTTGAATGTATGTGGGATTGAATTAGAATTAGACCTTCAGTGACACCAAAACTATGTTGATGTCAACCACAAGAATGTATTAATATATACTAATAACTATCTATATTGCTTTCTTTGAAGTCCTTGAAGGCCTATTGACCGATAGAGATCACCATACATGTTGTAGAAATTAAGAACAAACATGTGATTTGTTTTAATGCTCTTGTTTTGAAGGTGACAATATGGACCTTGAAACTTTTGAGAACTTGGATAATTTGCTATTAATAGGAGAGTAAGATTCGATGTTAGCTTTTAGTATTAGTCGCAAAATTTATAACTTTCAAGATAGAATCAAAGTGTTTTGCAAGTGTTTTGGTACTTCTATTGGTGATGGTTGTTAATTCAAAGTTGCAATTTAAATAGGTGGGTAGAAAATGTCAAGTTCAACTACTAAACAAGCACTTCAATAATATGAAGTAGTTGTAAGTGATAGGAAAGGAAGCAAGGGAATTCAATACAACCTTAAACTTCTTGAGATAGGAAAAAAAATATTGCAATATAGATTGGTGAGTCTCAATGGTTCTCACCTATATGTAAAGACTTTGAATGTAAAGTGATTTTGTTGTCATTTACTCTTGAATATTTTTGGAAATTTTTAATCGTTTAGATTTTGAATCCCAATGTGGTGCATTAAAACATTGGATATACAATGTGAAAAAAATTTGAGAAGCATTTTCAAGTAAGTTTTCTACATGTAATGCCTTCACAAAGTCGTCTTACATCATTTTGTATTTCAATCTTTTCCATTTGGGCTATTAGTTGTGCATGTAGAAAATAGTAATTCACAATTTACAAATAATCTCAAGTTGTTCCAATCATCTTAAGCCTAGACAAAAATTATTATACTTGATATGCAAAGAAATGAAGTATATTGTGGATCATGTAGGAGTTAGTTATATTATAGTATTATGTCTTTGATTTATTGGTATGAGTTGTCATAAGGACCCATGGACAAGTGTGATAGTGTGATAGTCAAAGAATTTGTGTATCCTATCTTTTGGGTGGATAGTGGATAGTGAGGCACAAGTTTTCAAACAATTAGTTTATTTCAAATGATTTTTTATTTTATTATTCTCTGACCACCAATAAAATGAATCAATTAATTCATTTAACTAATTGTTAAATATCCCCCAATTCATATATATATGGGCATGTTTTTCAAGAGCAATTTATCTACTAATCAATATGAAATATATCAATGGATATATTTTGTATTAGTTTTCAGTATTGATATGTACGTATTCCATATGTATCCATCTTCCATATATCTATTTATATACTATATTTACATTTGACTTCTATACATGCATATATAAGGTAGAACCACCTATAACCAATCGGCCCCCCATAGCCAACCTAATGATGGATGTATTTCCAACCAAGGCTAGAATAAGTTTTTTTCTCATTTTAAAAGTTGGGACTAAAAGTTCATAGCACATGTTCCAAAGTAGTGTGCAAAAAAGTAGAAAATAATGAGTAAAAGTGTAGTTTTTTGCGTGATCGAAATTAGAAGATTCCATAGATTGGCATTTGGTTAAGCACACTGTATGCCTTCCAAAATTCATAGTAATTTCAATTCATGTGATAAAATTACCAAAGTTTTTGCAATCCCCATCATTTTTATCTTTACACCTTTGAAAATATTTGTTTTACTTTGCACTACACTAGATCATGCTTAAAATACATTAAATGATCGATTACGGGTGGTTCTACCTTATCCCATAATATCTATAATATATTATTTCTTTGTCACAATCAATGGTGTTAGAAGGGGAGAGGAAATATTTATTTATAAGATCAACAACTCTCAATTTTCATAGGATGGAGGGGTTCATTAATTGTAAGTTTGTAACTTGAAGGAAGATGCATCTTTTTAGGAGATAGTCAAACATTAAGGTTTGATAGAATTTGATAATCAATTCATTGCCACAAGTGCTACAACGTATGATTCTAAAGATGATTATTTTCTACATTGTAATGGTCAAGATCGAAGAATATGTACATAATTTAGCTTATAGACACCTTTAATGCACTATATGTGTACAAATCAATGAATGTAATTTCACATACTTATTGGTGGTGAAATCTATTGATTATAAATCTTAGTGGCTATTGGAACACATCCAATTCATATTATCATGCATTCTATCTTACATGCCTCTCTTGGAGTCTTAAGACATTGAAGTTAGACTAAGATGTCTATTTCTTTAGTTTGTTTTCTAAATTTCTATTTGGATAGCATTGTAATACTTTAAACTTTTGTTGCTTCTTGTTCATTTGTTTATTAATGTCAAAGTATTGATGATGTCGCTTTTGAAATGGAAGGTGTTTGAAATGAATAGGTTGCAAAGGAGTTTCAATCTTTTAAACTCGTTTTAAAATATCATTTCAATGGTTAGACTTCAAAACATTGATTTATTGAAGTAGGAAGTTTATTATTGCAATAATTTCTTTTTGAAAAAAAAATTAGAACTTTAAGCGTGGTACTCAAAATGAGAGTGTTGGGTGCAAATATATATTTATATGTATTTATATAATCAGATGTTTATATGTTTGTATGTTTATATAGAAAGATAAATATATGTATTGACTGTTGTATCTTCTTGACACTAAATTCTTCTACCAATTTAAAAATACAAGAATACCAATATTAGAGTATATACATTTTTAATAAATTCCATTAGATAAATTATTAATTATTTTATTCGCATATGGGTGGATGCATGAACGCATGGTTTGGTGTGTAATTAGTCATGTTCCAAAGTTGATTTTAGAAAGGTATATGCATTTCAAATACATATTACACAAAATATTATAGGTTTTTATACTATTTTTGGATAAAATATATAAAGACTTGGTTAAAAAGACATTTATGTATTTATTTTGACAACCAATGTCTATCAACATTGTATTGACTCTCTTTAGATGGCTTTCCTTTATTGATTAGAAAATCAACTAGTGACAAATAGTGAAACACCTAACCATGGGTCTATCCATATATAACAAATTTTGTATTTGAAATTTAAGAGAATTCTAATTTTATTAAGTTAAACAAATTTGTAAACACCAACCACCAATGATATACTCCCTCTAATCCACTAAAAAGCTCCAAATCAAATAGAATCTCTATTCCACTAAAAAACTCTGTTTTTAATTTTGACCATTTAGTAACAAGTTTTTTCTCAAGTTTTTTGTGTTGAACGACCTTTTGAGGGAAAGTGAAACAATGTTGGAGCAAATCTTATGATTTGCAAGCTTGGCCTTGGCCATTTAAAGCTAATTGTATGAATTGCTCCTTCAAATACTAGTGTTTACAATGCATTCAGTGACCACTTCATTCCTATGCAAATTTGATTATAAAGTCAATTAGATATTTTTGGATATTTAGGTTAGAAAACAAATTTCTAGAATCTTAATGTTGCCACCATCCTTTAAATAATTAAAAATAATAGAAACAACAACATTTCCAAACTATGCTCAAAAATCATACTTTGCATTCGGATTTTGGATGTTTAAATGATAGCACCTAAACTATACATTTTGGATAGATTTAAGAAATGGATTAATTGTTCTTCACTGCATGTATTGCTTGCACTATGACTTAAAAAATAGTTAATTTCTTGAAGGAAATTTTTTTGGAAGTTTTTATTGGAACAGAGGGAGTTGTCTAAGGTCTAAAAATTTTGAATTTGAGATCATTCTCTATCATAGTAGTCATTACATAATTGAATCTATTTTTTCCTTTACAACCTTCTATCTTAATTATATTGGAACATTCATGAGTTGTATAATACAACTACCTTTTTCAAGAATAGATAACCAAGAATGAAGAATCACATGTTTGTCATCCATTCGATTCAAAGTTTATTAGAATGGGACTTTGAAAATTACCCCTAAAGGATCTTGACTATGTTTTCACCAAAAACACTCCAAAACTATTATTTCTAGAACAACTACCAAATTTTAGAAAAAAAAAAAATTGAATAATAAAACTATAGGATCTAAGAGTGCACTAGTTTGAAAGCATGTACAGTGGGGTACCAATCAAAATGTCGTTTTTGAATTCGAAGTGAGAAAAATTTCACTACTGCCAACTTTAAAAGCCTCCCGAGAGCTCAAAAATTGGTATTTTACCACAAAATTTTACCACAGCATCATCTTTAAGTTAATTATATGTATGACAAATTTCAAGGGAAAAAGGTTCACCAAAAAAAAGTTATTCAAAATCTACCAACATGGATAGTGGTGAGAAACATTTCACTACTTTCAACTTTGACACCTTCCTAAGGATTGATTTCTTTTTCTTTTTCCATGAAATTTTTGTCATGAAACAATCTATATGTTTTTAATATGTATAAAAAATTTCAAGGTAAAATAATTTTTTTTAAGAAGATATTTGAAATCTCCCAATAGGTGTAGTTTTGAGAAAATTTTCATAATTGCCAACTTTGCCACCCTCCCAAGGGCTGAAAAATTGGTTTCTTACCATGAATTTTATTTTGTGAAGTCATCTTTATGTTGATAATATGTGACCCAAATTTCAAATTCAAATGAATTACCAAAAAAAAGATATACAAAATCTTCCAACATGTATAGTTGTGAGAAAATTTTCACTATTGCTGACTTTGACACCCTCCCAAGGGCTGAAAATTTGTCTATTTAACATGAAATCTTTTGAATAAGATTAACTTTATGTTTATAATATATGTTTCAAATTTCAAGTTCAAAACACTTACCCAAAAAATATATTCAAAATCTCTCAACATGTGTAGTTGTGAGGTTGAGTTTTTACATTCATGTCAAACTTTGCTCCACAAAATAACACTATACTAAGGGCTCAAAAACTCCTCCTCACAACTATACATGTTGGGAGATTTTGTATATCTTTTTTTTGGTAATTCATTTGAATTTGAAATTTGGGTCACATATTATCAACATAAAGATGACTTCACAAAATAAAATTCATGGTAAGAAACCAATTTTTCAGCCCTTGGGAGGGTGGCAAAGTTGGCAATTATGAAAATTTTCTCAAAACTACACCTATTGGGAGATTTCAAATATCTTCTTAAAAAAAATTATTTTACCTTGAAATTTTTTATACATATTAAAAACATATAGATTGTTTCATGACAAAAATTTCATGGAAAAAGAAAAAGAAATCAATCCTTAGGAAGGTGTCAAAGTTGAAAGTAGTGAAATGTTTCTCACCACTATCCATGTTGGTAGATTTTGAATAACTTTTTTTCGGTGAACCTTTTTCCCTTGAAATTTGTCATACATATAATTAACTTAAAGATGATGCTGTGGTAAAATTTTGTGGTAAAATACCAATTTTTGAGCTCTCGGGAGGCTTTTAAAGTTGGCAGTAGTGAAATTTTTCTCACTTCGAATTCAAAAACGACATTTTGATTGGTACCCCATTGTACAAAAAATTTCAGAAATTTTTGCCAAGTAGATTGCAAGATAATAGTGTTTGAAGTTACAAAAATCCCTTTTTTACCACTGCGGAAATCCATGCAGGTGCACTCCAAAGGGTCACATTTGTATGAAAAAATATCCAAAATGGTTGTAACTCTTTGGATTCATTTTTCAAGTCAAGTTGGATACATTCTTGATCATTTTCAAATCATTTTGAATTGTACAACATATACAAAAAAAAATAGTAGGTAGAACGAAGTAGAGAATGATTCAAAATACTAAATTGTTAACAATTTATTTATTTAACTAAAAAATGCCAATCCCAATGGTTTCAAATGTTGTAATAATAAGAAATCTACATCCAATGTCTTTATTATATTATAATATTTGATGTAAATTTATACATATTACAAAGAGTCTTTGTAAAGATGCTCAACCTAATCTGAGTTTCAAGGAAAAATTAGAAGAATGGACTTGAAGATGTCTTTGTTACCTTGCTACTCCTCTAAACTTGGATAGGCCTCCTGAAAATCCACTACTTTTCCTAAATAGATGCATCAATGTGATGGATATTAAGAATAAATACTTTTGAGGAATTTCAAGCTTGTGAAAACACGAGGTTTAAAATCTACAAATCACTAACCATTACACTCTAATTGACTATTAAAAATCAATAATACATATAGAAATTAAACTTTTTTTCACCAACATGATCTCACCAACATAAAAATAACTATGAAAATGGATAATCTTCAATAAATCCATATTAAAAAAATGTAAGACTCTCACTATGTCTATGCCAATTTGGAAGGTAGGTTTAGCATTCTCTACAAAATAGTTATATTTACCTTAAACCCTAAACTAGAAACTACAAAATATTACATTGATCTTTTGCAATATTTCTTTTTGTCCATACCCAAAACATATAATTTTTCAAAATAAATTCTAAGAAATTATAGCACCCATTTTAGAATTCTTAGTTTTTGACAACCTTGACCATTGCATGCAATTTTATTTTGACACTACCCACCTTCTTCTACATAGCTAAATTGCTTAATTGTGCTATTGTTTACTAACCTTCAAAGTCCTACAAGAAACTCGGACCTTGACATTTCTTTCATTTCTTCAAGTTGTTGAGTGTAGTTTTCCACCTGCAATGGTGGATTCAAGATATGAAATTTGGAGGGACTATAATACAATAGTTTATTATTAGTCATTTTGGACATTTGAATTATTTGTAAAGTCCCCCCCATTTTGGGCATTTTGAAGTTGGGGAAAGCAACTGTAGTTGAAGCGTCAAACTTTTTTGTAATATACTTATATCACATGACTTCAAAAGTAGGGACCAAACTTTTTTAGGCACCTTTTTGATGGAAAAATAAATTTCATACCCACTTTTATTTTGCTTTTTTTTAACTCAACCGACTTTTTCACAAAACTCATGGATTTAAACCCCGGTTTAGGGTACTTTACGAATAACTCAATTGTCTAGAAAACATCAATGATAAATTTTGTTCTATTATCAATAATCAACTGAATAGAATGGCTTTCTCTTCTACAATTTTTTCAATAAATTTTTTTAATAAAACCTATGATGTTAGACTTAAACTGAGGTAATAAATTTCCTAAATATACATTCAAAGTAGGAATCTTTACAATTATGGCAAATTTCATCAAAATGGTGAAATCCCATTACTTTGACACTTTTTACAGTTTAAACTATGCAATTTGAAATCTATATGAGTCCTAGATGTTTGAAATCTATACCAATTGTAGATGTTAGTATTCAATTCACACTACTTGGTCTAAAAAATGGCATATGAAACATTGCCATTTTAACAAAATTTGCAAGATATCATACTCAAAATGCTTATTGATGCAATTTGTAATGTTTTTATGGATCTACAAAATCTTCATATAAGCTTGTGAGCTTTTGACTAAAAAAATCTTGCTAAACTTAACAAGAAACATATTTGTAGAGTTGGAAATTGTACCATGAAATTGTTTGTTGTTATAGGGCCCCAATATTTAAGAGCTGCAAGATCATATGCTTTTGCAATTTGCAGCAGATACCTCGTCATCGTAAGCACCAAGATATACTAAAAATCACCACAACTGTGTGTCGATCAAGTAGAAATTCTTATTTACTGAAAGTTGAATTCCTATCATTAACTTATTCATCAATCCATCCCCAAAACTTAACAATAAAAAGTGTAATATTAAGTTGTTTTGAAAGAAAAATTGTCATAAATTGCCATTTATAGACAAATCATATAGAAATTGAAAATAAAAATTTATTTTTTGTTTTTTTAAATGTACAAAAGTAAAACAATCTCTTCTTCTTTTTCTTGTAACTTCTTCACATCAAGTATGTACATCCAAAATTAACACTGCTTCCTTTACCAATATTGCAAATAGAAATGTAGAATCTTTTTTAGTGCATCCTCTCTTAATGCATAGTATATGCAATAAGAGAATTTGCAGATTAGCCTACACATGATTTAAGATGAAAAGCTAACATAAATAAATGTCGCCTCTCTAAATGCATAAACTTCAATCTCTTATTCCTTAATCCCAATACCATGCACTAAGAGAGGTTCTACTTGTATTACATATTCTTATTACAATACATTTAATCATTTGATGCATATAAATGTAGGATTTAGATACCCCTTATAGTAACCATTAGTTTTCTTAATTTGTCAATGATTTTTGGTTTACTTCCCTTTTTAATATGATGCAAGATTCCAACATGTGAAATCACAATGCATCTAGCAGCGTAGTTACAAGCTCAATTATGTTAATTACAACTCCAAACAAATCCATAAAACTGTAACTATAGTTGTGGTGGACACCATCTTGTCTCCCCTTCTTCTTCTACTTGGCATTGTACGTACTCTTATCCCACAAATGAGCTTCAAAATGCACTGTCACACGGTGCTTATACAAGCCAACAATTGCAAAACACCCACTGCAAGCACAAATCAAGTTAACACTCCTCTTCTTGCTTGGATTCATGCATTCAACTTGCGCAAATCAAGAGCACAAAATGCCACTCACAAGAGCTCATTAAATCATGTCAATGCTAATGAAAGAGCTTTTTCATTAATTGTAGTTTTTAATTTGATCTCGCAACTCTAGCCTCCGACCTATTGATGAATGTCAAAATAGAAGAACATAAACAATCAGAAATCAAATACTAATATGTTTGTATTATCACCCTCCCATGCTAGTTAGTAGTTGCTAGTTAAGTTGGTCATTTAGCTCTAATCTGTTGTTTCAAATGGGGGGGTTCTCCTAAAAGGCATCCTACTTTCATTTGCACCCAAATTATCGGTACTCATGACCCAATTGCAAAAGTGGCATCGATCATAGAACTAGACACATTGGAATTGAACTGAGCCAAAAGTATAGGAATAATATACTTGGTGACGCCCCAGAATTTGGAACTTTTCTTCAATCCCAATTTTACTGTTGCAACAGTATTAGAGGAAGAAGATGGAGCGAGGTGTGGTGCATTAAAACATTAGATATGCAATTTGAAAAAAATTTGAAAAGCATTTTTTAGTAAGTTTTCTAGATATGATGCCTTCACAAAATCGCCTTACATCATTTTGTATTTCAATCTTTTTCATTTGGGTTATTAGTTGTGTATGTAGAAAATTGTTATTTACAATTTACAAATAATCTCAAGTTGTTCCAATCATATTGTGATGTCCGCCATAATATAAAATCTTATGGCGGACATTATTGTTGACAATTTAACATAATAACATGGATTGTTACATTAAATGTCACCTAAAATTTGTCACCTAAGACACAAGTTTCTTATAGTGAGAAGAAGATGCACGTTTAATCACTACTAGGAATAGTGCTCCTTTGCATGATTCAAGGCGTTGCAAATTACATTGGGTTTAGCAGTGGAGAAGAGCGTTGATTTGTTGGAATACTGCTTCAAATGTGTTTGTAGACATTGCTTAGGAAGATCCACTCTTTGGTACCTACATTGTGCAACATTTGTTTGAAGTATGGGAACGACTATAAAAACTTTGGTTCCCACATTGCATTATAGACTAAAATTAGCTTGTGGGTCCTTTACATCATGTCACCTTGTTTTCAATATAGCCAATTTAGTATGACAATTTTTGATGGTTGATCAATTGCTTCATCCACGTCCTATAGATCGTTTTTTCTATAATTGTGATTATTGGCTTAAATTATTTTGAAAATATATGTGTGATTTTTTTTCTATTTTGAGAATTTTAAAAAAAATTGACACAAATAAAGAAAACTTTATTGCGAGGGAAAAAGAACTTTATTAAACAATTTTTAGTTTTGATGCACTATATAGTGGTCGAGCTATTCAAGGCGCTTGAAGTGAGGAATGACCACTTTTAAATTTGCCACATTTTACGTGGTCAAGATTCAACTTCAATAAACTAAAATTTTGAGGCCTCAATATAGTCCAATACGAGATATGCAACTAAGCTTCTTCTCATTCTGAGTCTGACAAACAAGTATCTCCATCATTGGTGGAATCCACTAAATCAATTGATGTTCCTGAGGTTTCAAAATTAGAGGTGGAGGATAGTTTTTTTCATCTTCTTTAGATGTATCGATGGGTGCAACTTCAGTTGCAAGACTTCCTTGAAGGCCCGCCTCTTGGAGTTCCAAGGCTCTTGAAAGTTTGATTTTGAGATCTCCCAAATCATTTATTTACCCATATTCAAGCTCTCCATCGGTTGGTGGATGTGAGAAGTGGTCTACTTGTATACAAGAACAATAAATACATAATAAAAAAAATGATTTCCCAATGCATGTACAGGACATATTGTGAACTATTTTGAATTTTGCAACAAGCCAAAGTCCTCTACAAAGACACTCTCTCTACAGTAAAACAGTAAGACTGCAAGAGAGCCAATATACGAGTTGTAGCTATCAATTGGACATTCATCAATTGTTGTAGGAGCAACAACTGTAGCAACAACATTTGCGCCAATACAAGATAGTTGTTGCATGTTTATCAACTTTGGAATCAATGTTTGTTTAAGTGAACCTCTAATTACTAATTTGCTATAAGTAGTGGATTGATTGGAGATTCTTTTGAATTCTAGTAAGAAGCTAGCTCTCCATTTCTGTAGGTTTCAACAATAAAAGTCAAAATCAGCTTCCAATGGTGACGGAGTGCAAAGACACACACCTTCACGGATGAGGGGATCGATTGATTCCAGCAGTTTAAGGATTGGGACCAAGAAACAACAACCATAACAGCTAGTAACATCTTCTCACATATTCTACCACTTGTACAATGATAGACCCAAAGCATATCAAGTACCAAAAAAGAGGAAGAATTAAAATTCAAATGTCAACCTTCTAGATTGAAATTCAAAGTTGTGCAATTAGGGTTGTGATTGAAGCCTGGAATGCATTTCTGATTGCAAATGAAAGAAGAAGGATTCACGATATTACCTCTTATTTTACTCCGTAAGATTGCTACGCTGATGAAGAATGCTTCCTTCTTGTTCAACAATACAGGCGTCAACAAATTGAAACTCCTCTATTGTGCCCCGAAGCACACCCAGTTGAAGTCCTCCGCTCAAACTCTCCGCAGTAGTAAGGAGTAAATGCGAGAAACACTTGTACTATTTGTTGCGTTTCATCACACCCTAGTTTTCTATTTTTATTTTAGCCATAACTTTTGTGTTTTAGTTTCAAATGACTCAAAATTTATATAGTAGCTACTCATAGCTATTATTTATATAAGATGAATTTTGAAGATTTTTCAAAAATAATTTATTATTTTTAAATAGCCCCAAAAATTTCTCACAATACTTGATTTAAGGGTTTTTAGCACCCCGTATCTCCAAAAAAACGAATTTTGATCTAAAATTTGGAGAGGATGGTTTCTTAATAGACTTATAGCTACTGTCCAAAGGAATTCTAAAAATATTTATTTTTATGTGTTGTAGAAGTCCACAAAGAGAGCTTCATTCTGCATTTTTTTTCAAAGGTATAAAACATTATTTTGGTGATTTTTTTGGTCAAATATCATCACCAAAAAGTTTTTCAAATGCTATATTTTCACGTATTTTTCTTAAAAAATCCTATTTTTTACAAATTAAAATGTCACAAGTTGTATTTTCTTCACCGGAACTTTGGATATAGAATTCTCATAGAATTCCGGTGAACAAAATACAACTTGTGACATTTTAATTTGTAAAAAATAGGATTATTTAATTTATATATATATAAATACAAAACTTGAAAAAACTTTTTGGTGACAAGATTTGACCAAAAAATTCACCAAAATAATGTTTTATACCTTTGAAAAAAAATACATAATGAAGCTCTTTTTGTAGACTTCTACAACACTTAAAAATAAGTGTTTATAGAATTACTTTAGACAGTAGGTATAAGTCTACTAAGAGACCATCCTCTCCAAATTTTAGGTCAAAATTCGTTTTTTTGGAGATACAGGGTGCTAAAAACCCCTAAATTGAGTACTGTGAGAAATTTTCGGGGCTATTTAAAAATAATAAATTATTTTTGAAATATCTCCAAAATTAATTATAGATACATAATAGCTATGAGTAGCTTTCCTATAAATTTTGAGTCATATGGAGCTAAAACACAAAAGTTATGGCCAAAAAAAAAGTAAAAAACTAGAGTGTGACAAAAGGCTTTAAGTGTTTCTTGCATTCACCTTAAGAGTCAAAATTGGTTTATTACGGCAATGGAATGCAAAGGCCAAACCTTCACGGGTGAGGGGGCCGACTGATTCCAACGGCAACATCTATAACCAAGAAAATCAGAAAGAAGATCAGTGCACATGATTGTCCACTTCTTCAGTACTACTACTTTAACAAAGAAGTGAATCCATTGAACCCGCCTTCACGGACCAAACTATCACCTCCATATGATTTGCACTTCAACATTATTGCGATATAAACAACAAATCATGCTAGTTAGAACTTAGAAGTATAATATGGCCACAGGGTTTTGGGAAGGGTTATGGGTCGGGTGTTCAGCACCAAAGCAAAGTTCAAAGTTCATGCCCCAAACTCGTATTTGGTGCCGTAGTGGATGAAAGCATGCCACTTTTAGGCGACATACGGCTTCATCCACACGATTCCCTCATTCAAGCGTAGAATTCATCCACTATAGATTTGTCAGATTAAAAAAAGGCAACAACTTAGTCCTCCTACAACTGCGGTGTTTATTCCAAGTTCATCAACTTCCAAGCTAGAATAGGTATTCCTTTTTCCATAAAACTTTAGTTGTTACGGAAATATTAGATTACAATGTTTTCGTTGAAAGTAAGGTCATTAGAAGAGATTTGAGGGGTGTAAGAGACTGCAAGTTTCCACAATCTGGGAATGCTACATTGCTTTTTGAACACCCTACTTGAAGGCAAATTCCTAATTTGTACCACTACTAATAACTTCATCAATTTGAAAGCTCTTATCTAAATTTGAAAAGATTTCCAAGGAAAATTTGTGCTCACTTTTTTAAACACTTTGATTTGTTTTTTCTTTTAACTCTTTAAGGATTGTCGTTGATTTGGAAGGCAGGTGTAGTTCTTCAAGAAAGTGAATTTTGTGGCCACTCTAAGGATGTAATCTTAAATCAAACCATATAAAGTGTTGCCAAAAGGAAGATTCTTCAATCTAATAAAAAATCAAACTCATCCAATGGTACAAATTGCTATAAATAAAGTAGAAGGTTCATAGATCAACCTTTTAAGGGCTAGAATTGAATTTTGGGGAGGTGCAATATCTTTAAATATTTTTCAATAAATTTTTCTCCAGAGGCAAGTAGAATAGGCATCTAACCCAAGTTGTTTCATATTTTTTGAATCTCATTGAAATTAGTTACAAAATTTTGAAGTTCACAAAAAATGGTCATTTGTGGTCATCAAAAGCAATACCCTTCTAAAATGTGTAGATTTGGTACATTAAAGAAGAAAAAAATGTACCTCTAAATCATATTTGCTTTTAGAGCCTTGTTGGAATTTGAGTTGTTTCCCTTAATCTTCAAAAATCAATGACTTGAATGACTGTGGGCGCTTTACTCCTATCCTTGGAATTAAACAAATACAATCGGGTTCTAACTAAGTCCCATGTCCAATGGATATCTAAGTGTCAATCCATTGTGCCTTTTAAGCAAAAGATATTTTTTCCTACCTAACCTAATTTGTGGATTAGATTAGAGGATCTACCTTATTCTAATTCTTATAAGTCTACCTTTAACCCCTAAAGGACCAAATTGCGTTTTTTGGCAACATAGCAAATTTGGGCAACTCACTATGAATGGATTTCTTACTTTTTTTTCTTTGAAATTTTGACACAACGTATACCCAAGGAGTAGCTTTAAGGACCAACAATTTTCATAGCTTTTGAATACATGGTTAAAAAGTTATGGCATGAGATGTTACTTTCTTTGTTGAATTTGGTGAATGCCACTTTTGAAGTTAAGCAAAAGTAGGTGGATGACAAATTGGGATAGCACAGATTGAAGGTAATGAAAATAAACCTTGTCCGAACATGTGCTATCTTCCAAATGTAATTATCTACTTTAGAATCTATGGAATTTGAAGTTGGAATTTGAAGTTGGAATTCAAATTCCAACTAAATTGTACAAGAATTTGTCATCCACCTACTTTTGCCTTCCTAAAATCTACAAAATCTTATGTGTTCCCAACCAATTTCATTACCTTCAATTTGTACTATCCCAATTTGCTAACTTTTGGAGTTTGACTTTGAATTACAAATGGATTGTGTCGTTGGATCTGGAAGGCCATGTTTAGCCTAGGGAAACCTCTAATCCCTTAAATTATGTCCTAAAACTCAGCGAACCCTAGTATAGACTAACATCCAACTTCAAGAAAAATCCCAACTTTTGGAGTTTTATCCTTTTGGCCTCAATTCCTTCACTAGGCTCTTAAGTAAATATAGGGAGGTTAAAATAGACCTAAAGAAGGTCTTAATCCAATGTCAACCTTTGATACTACCAATAAATATGCCAATTGTTGGAGGAGTCCGCCAATTCAGGGTCTTCTGCCTATCAAAACGCCATGAAATTTGGGGAGGTTCTTTTTTAACATAAATTCAAGTAGTCTAATTTTTAGTGGAATTTTACCACACCTTGGGAATTCCCTACAAATTTCCATCCTATGACTATTGCAGTTGACTATCCAAAAAAATAACCAATGAGCATTGGAAAATTCCTGGACTTTGAAAGGGGCTTCCTATAAAATCCCTCCACGTGGATATGGACTCACACTCCACCTTCATGTGCCTGAAAATGGGGCACAACCAGATATCTACAATTTAACCATTAGTAATTTCCTGTACCTTCTTTGATAATATGGGGAAGGTGGAACCTTATTCTAGAATCCTCTATTAGCGCTTACCTAATCCAAATATGGTCACTTGTGGGCTTATGACACCATTCATTCACATTTCACTCAAAACACTGTCAATCTAATCAACATAGGCTCATTGGGCTACAAAACCATACATAACCTTCTTCTAGACCAAATGCTACATTGGCATGTAGGATGCCAATGTCAGTTCTACGCTCTTTTTAGAGTTTTATGCACATATTTGGGTGTTTGATTTTATAGAAATCCAAAAAAAAGAACCATTAAGTCCTTGGTAGCAAATCAAGGATTTACAATGATCCTTTAGAATTTGCACTACATAAATTTCAATCCGTAAGTTTACTTTGGGCACTCATGAGATTACAAAACAATACTTATGCATTGTCAAGACATCAAGATATAAAAAATTCTCACAAATTGGTTGACATTTTTTTGTATTTTTGTTGAGTACTTCCCATTTTAGGATCCAGGCCATTTGAATTTGCAACCTCATAGCTAATGCATTAATGCTCCAATTATCTTGAAATTGGTTTTGTTTGAAGTACTTGAAGACAATCTAATTGCGTTACTCTTTGAGATTTGTGTGATTAAATGTATTTTGAACAATATTAAACTAAGAGTGCAAAAATCAACCAAAAAGTATTCAATTGGTCCTTAAAGAGATAACCCCTAAATGGCCAAGGCCTTTTCTGAGCTTCTAGAAATTTACTTCAAACTGAACAAATTTTTTTTCCTAAGTTGCATCAATTTTTGGACTATTGTAGTGGTATAAACGTAAATGATACTTATTAGACATTACATCAAGAAAAAAAGAAGCACGGATATCAAATATGGATTAAAAGAAAATAATATTTGATCATGACAGGGTCCTAAATGGAAAAGTAAGTATAATGACAATCAATTATCTTTCACCTATGGGTGATTGCAAGAAACATTTGTACTATTTTCTGTCACACATCACATGCTGATTTGTTTTTTGGCCATAACTTTTGCATTTTTGGCTCCAAATGATTCAAGATTTATAGAAAAGCTACTCATGATATTATACACTTTACCTAATTTTTTTCATGATTTTCAAAAATAGTATACTATCCAAAAATAGTCCCCAATTGAATGTCACAATTGCCAATTTGGAGGTTTTAATACTATTTAGTATCCAAAAAAACAAATTTTGAGGTGAAATTTGGATGAGGTGGTCTTCTAGTAGACTTATAGCTAACGGCCAAAGTAATTTTAATAATAATTAATTTTGTATAGTGTGGAAGTTTACAAAGTAAGCTTCTGTTTGCTTATATTTTAAAACATATAAAATGTTATTTTGGTAGGCTTTTTTTTAATGACCATCTATATAGAGTTGTTACAAAGTATAAGTTCTTATTTTTGTACTCACTTATTTTTACTATTTTAACCCCTAAAAGCCCAAGGGGTTAAGACAAAATACAAATGTGTTATAAAATATAAGCATTACAACTTTTTTGAAGTTAGTATCAAAGAAGATCATGTAAAGCACAAAAAGTAGAAAGTATCCATACAGTCAAAGTAAATAAAATGTTTTTAGATTATTTTTAAATGAATTTTGAAGATATAACTTCAAAAATTCACCAAAAATACAATTTCTATTTTTATGATTTGAAATTTTTTTTGATTGGTCAAAATTGTGGTTTTTATTGACTTGTAATAAAATAAAAAGTATTTACTAATGAGAGCATCAGTACTTCCTCCAAATAGTAAGTTTTTCAACACTAAGCAATTTTAGACACTTTGTACTATTTCTCCTTTTTTTTGCTATAACTTTCGTTTGATCGTATTGATCTTAGTTTTGAATATCAATGTTGAAAGAAAACCCAATTTTTTCAAAACTGAAAAAAAAAAAAGTTTGAAAAAAGTTTTTTTTTTGCCCGAAAATTCTGCCCGAAGTCAGGCAGCGACCAGAAAATGGTCGTTTGAGCGCGTAGGGGTTAAAATAATTTAAACATCAAATTATCTATTTTTTTGAGGTTTGGCACTTTTCAGGTTTTCCTATTTAGAGAAATTTTCTATGCATTTCCTTCCTTGGATACCTTCATATTAAAGGTGTATACATAAGTAGTTTTTTTAGAAAAAAAATTAAAAATTAGTTTTCTAATTTTAAAGTACTCTAAACAAAGTCTTTGAGTACAATTGTAAAACGCAAAAAATAGTATAAGTGTTTCTTGCAATCACCCCTATTTGAAATCAAGTACTTGGTTACTAAAAAAAATTAGGGGGTAGATGGGCAAACATGCATAACTGCAACAATTTATGGCATTTCAAAATCTACCCTCAAATTCTTTTAAAGGAACTCTTTAAAGGAACATTTTCTAAGATCTAATGCATTTGAGACTCATTTCCAATAGTAATCAACACTATTCAAAATCAAGACTGCAATGGACAGCCTTGCACAAATCTCAAATGGAATAAACATTAGTAATCATTTCGAAGATTGCATTATTCATTCTAATACTAGCCTTTAAATTAAAATCCTAAAATTTTAAAATACTTTGAATTGCAATTTCATTTGGTTTTACAAGGCTTCAAATTTAAGGTGTTTCCTTAGGTATTTAGGGTTTGCAACCAAAGTGTTAATATGATGGAACATAGTGAAGTATTTCCTTTTCAATTTAGATAAGAGCACATTTAAGAGCTTCTAATTACAAACATTATACCAATAAATACTTATTTTATTTGGAAACCATAATTCTACATCACAATGAGTGGATTCTGTCATAATGATGGAATCTTGCACATCATACACAGAAGAGTCACATTAATTTAGTAAATCATGGACATGAGAAAGGAAATAATGGCTTCTATCAAAGACATTTCATGAAAAATACACTTCCTTCACAAATCAAAGAACTCTATTACATTTCAAGCCATGAATACTTCATATATGGTTTAAGATACAAACATGTTGTTAGGTTTCCATAGGTATTCAGAGAGTGACAATTTAGTAGTTTTTCTTTTGTATTTTTGTGTTCACTAGAGTTTACTTTGTTTTTTTACCTCTATATATGTACATTTACATCCCTTACTTCTAATTTCCATTGCTTATGAATTTGTGTTATGAACCTTGAGCAATGGTAATTATATATATTCATGCATTCATACTTTGTATTTTAGTATTATTTCTTGTATCATGAAGTACATGAGAGTTTTGGCAATTGATATAAATTTTAGTAGAATACACCTACTTATTATTTATGAAGTTTTGCTTTTCTTCTTTGTGCACACTGAAGTTTTTATGACATTTATAAAATAATCGACATAGTGAATAGGAGTAAATGAAAGAGAAACATTTCTTTATAACTTTATCTTTGCAAAATGGAGTGTAAGTAGAGAAGAAATGGAATTTGTAGAGGACTATATTCTAAATAGATTTATTCTTTGAAATTTGTGTAGAAGATGTGAATAAGGTATATCTTTAAGGCCCAACAATTTTTATAACTTTATTTCCAACATGATTAAAAGTTCTAGCATGATATGCTATTTCTTTTTCAACTGAAGTTGTTTAGGCATGTTACTATAAAACACTTCTAAAAAAATAGTTGTAATTGCTAAAGCTATTAACTCATCAAGGACCAAGAGGTTATGATATATCCTCTTCTATTTTTCAATGGCAAATTCTCAATAGGGTGAAACCAATCTCAATATTTTGTGAAGTAGGATGTAATAGAATAACAAGTTTATGAAGTTCCTACATTGTCTTATTTCCAAAATTCAAGTGTAAAGACTAAAGAGTATGTACAATTTATTTTAAGAAATGTAGTCTAGAAAAAAAAGGAGCAAATGTAATGTTTTATCAATAGAAGGAGTAGTAGAGATGGAAAGAAATATTTTCTTAGTCTTTATTCTTTACAAAAAATTGAGATTTGAAAAAAAAATTCAAATTTCTATTTGTAGCAATTTTAAATTAAAAAAAGTTCAATCTAATGTAATTAGGAATATAAATTAATTAAAATGATTCCAAGTTTTGGGAACATGTTCCAACAAATGTTATAATAAAAAAAAATTCAAAAGTTTACACATATAGAATTTTTTTGCAAATTTTAGGCTCCAATTTGGTAGATTTTGGCTTTCTACTCCTCCTATTTGAAAATGTGACCTAATTTGAGGGAATTTCTTATTTTCAAATTTTTAAATAAAAAAATATTGCACTTACCTTAAATTCAATAACAATTTGATCTAGGAATAAAAAAACATTATTCATCTTCTTATAAAACTATTTCTCCAAAATTTGCAGGTTTTACCTATAAAGTTGATCATCCATAATTGTTATAATCTATATTCTAAAAATCAAACAATCAAACTTTTCCACAATTCATTTCATGCATACAAGACATAGTAGTCTTCACTTTTGTACAACTGGAATTAAAAACTTCAAGCACATGTATGGGCAAAAATATATCAAGGTGGCACAATTCATTGAAAAACTTCATTGTAAAAAAGTCATTAGAACTTCTAGCAAATCTATACAAAACTGAAATTAATTTTTAAGAAAATACTAAAATTGTGACCACAATCAACAATTAACAATGGTACTTCGCAACATAGTAATCCTAAACAAGGTTTCTTTAAAGGTGCGTACAATTTCTTTTTCTAATTTTGTTGTCAATTAAGAGAACTAAATTCATATGTAATTTGTGTTCTACTATGTCTTTATCTATTTTACTTATGCACTTAAGCTTCCTATTATAGCAAATTAATTAGAAATTAATATTATTCTTTCAATAATTCTACAATGAATAATACAAATGTTGACATTCTCTTCTTCATTTTTCTCTTTCATAGTAAAATAGTCAAAGGTTCTACTTCATGTTTATGATTTGAGAGCTAAAGGACCACTATTTCATTGGAGGAAAGATTGAATTTTTGATAGGCAGTATGAGCTCAATTGTTGAGATATTTTTTCAATTTTTTTTAGCCTAAACAACTAATTGAATTTGTGGAAAAATAATTTTCTTCCCTAATTTATGCCTACAAGTAAAAGTATATATATATATATATAAATAAAAGCTCAAAATAGAGGAAAATTTGAATTCAAAAGAAAACTCAATATATTTATAAATTATTTTATTATTTTGATTACATTGAAATCTCTATTTTCTCATTCAAATAAGTTATGTGAAAGTTATGATCAATTATGGTTTTGGACATTCCGAGCATCCACTTGAAAAAAACAAACTCATAGGATTCAGTTTTTTATGCAATTTCATAATTTAAAAGAAGGTCAACATTTGACAATTTATTTTCTAAAACAACCTTACAATTGGAATTAATAAAGTACAATTCCATTTGAGAGATATTGATCGGAAAGAGTTTCCTTCTACCCTAAACATTTACTTAACAATTTATTTAGAATGAGAATCCAGTTTTTAGACTTCAAATTCTCAATTCAATTTTGCCCCGCGACAATTTAAAGTATAGAAGTAGAACTACTAAAAATTTTAGTTAAGAGAATTCAAAGTCAAGTAGCCTAGTAACAAAATGTAGGAAAACATTTTTTTCCTTCTCTTTAAATGCAAACATCTTGCAATAATAGTAGTTAAAATTTCTTAAAGTTATTCCATACATTCTCATGCTTGTTAAGTGAAAGATCCTATGGTTACATGTTCAAATATAATAATTCAATTTTTTTAATATCTTTGCAATAGAAATAGTAGTTTTGTATGTTCTTAGGCCAAAAAAACAAGCCTTCATCCTTTATGGTTTAAGAAGGGAATGTGGATCTCTAATGATGATTCTCCAATTCTAAATATATTATATTGGATGCTTCTTATGTGATTTCTTTAGTAATTGTTATTTAATTTCACAGGCCCAAACCAAAAATAAATTCATACTCCACAGCAATGATCCCAAAACTGGCTAAATTTCGCTCATTTTCTAATTAATTTTTTCATGCTCTTTGTATAAATTTTTAAAAATCTTCCCAAAATGTAGATTTGGCTAAAAACCCTGAATTTGTTCTGAGATCACTGCTCCACAGGCATGGATTCCAAGTAAGATAAGCTTAAGGGAGGAGGCTCCAAAACCGCTCAGGCTCCAAAACCGCTCAGCTTCTGAAATGTATATTTCTGGTACATGATGCTTTTTGATCTTTATAGTAATGTACAAACAGTGAACATTTGAGGGGGTGGGCGGTTTTGGAGCCCTATGCCATATTGACTTCAGAAATTCATAACTAATTCTACAGAGCTCCAAAAAATATGAAACGACTTGGGTTATATGCCTATTCAAGCTATCTTTCAAGAAAAATTTACTGGAAAATACTTCAAGATGTTTGACCTGCCCAAAATTCTGTTCCAGCCGTTAGATGGTCGGTTTATGGACCTCCTCCCTTACATTGGTGGGGCAAACAGAAAGTACACTCAGACCACCCAAACTGTGGGGAATCTTCAAAGTGAATAGATTTCAAATCAAGCTAATCCAACATAGCAAAAGAGATTAACTTATGGAAGAAAAAAGGGGCAGGCCCACCTGCCATTCACTGTCAGGACCAGTGATCTCAGAACAGATTCAGGTTTTTTAGCCAAATGTTCATTTTTGGAAGATTTTTTAAAATGTTTACAAAGGACAGGAAAAAATTAAGTAGAAAATGAGCGAAATTTAGCCAATTTTGGAATCACTGGTTAGGACCATTTTCACACAATTTTTCAAAAGATAGCACCTCATGAACAACATGTGCAACCCTGGAATATCACCAGGAACCCTATTAAGCCCTAAACGTCATAGGAAGAATACCAAAAAGTGAGGAGCTTGATATGAAAAATGGAATAATTTGAAATTTCCTTGATTATTGAGGACTTCACCGTTGGATTTTGAAATCAATTAGTTGATGAATGTGATTGCGCAACTTTTAAGAAAATCCAGCATAGGGATGTTGAGTTTATAACATTTGATCAACATGATATCTAAGTCCTTAGCATCCAAAAAACGTCCCCTATGACATGCATTGTATAGAAAACAACAAAATTCAGCGATTCCAATAGAAACATGGCTCAAATGTTGTTTTCAACAAAACCCTTCAACTATTCTAATCCCAAACGTTGCTCAATTTTTGCAAGATGTAAAAACGTTGCAAAAAAATGTTGCAACAAACCCACCCACCCCAAGTTCTAGTAGTGAATCTAGCTTGTAGACACTTTTAATGCACTATACGTGTGTACAAGTCAATGAATGTAATTTCACATACTTATTAGTGGTGAAATCTATTGATTGCAAATCTTATTGACTATTGGAATACATCCAATTCATATTATTGTGCATTCTATCTTACATGCCTCTCTTGGAGTCTTAAGACATTGAAGTTAGACTAAGATGTCTATTTCTTTAGTTTGTTTTCTAAATTTCTATTTGGATAGCATTGTAATACTTTAAACTTTTATTGCTTCTTGTTCATTTGTTTATTAATGTCAAAGTATTGATGATGTCATTTTGAGATGGAAGGTATTTGAAATGAATAGGTTGCAAGGAGTTTCAATCTTTCCAACTTGTTTTAAAAGATCATTTCAATGGTTAGACTTCAAGACATTGATTTATTGAAGTAGGAAGCTTATTATTGCAATAATTTCCTTAAAAAGATAATTTTGAACTTTAAGTGCCCAAGTAAACAACTCTTGTATTATATACAGGGATCATCGACATTAAATCAGCTTAGAGGATGGCTTTTGTTAAAATTATATCAAATTAAAATGACCAAAAAGTTAGGTGAAGGTCAAATTAAAAGAAAATTATTTGTAGAAAAATGTTGCATTACATACATTCTAGAAAAAAAACTCACAATATATATGAAGAATTAAAACACCTATGCATAGTTTTTAGAAATCCATACAAAAAGTTTTCTCCAATTAAAATTAAATTTTTATTGAAAAGCCCCCCAAATTGGGTAGCTCGGTTTATGATACATGTATTAAAAAAATTCATATAATTACATTTTTAATGCTATTATTGCCCTCAAAAAATATTCATTTTACATATATAATTACATTTTTGGATTCCTTGTTAAAAAGGCTACAAGATTTTCCTACATTAGGACAAATTATATACTTTGAAAATAGATTAAAATGCATTAAAAGTGATTATAATCAAGGCAATATAATATGGGAGTTGTGTACCCAGGTTTAAGTGTGGTACTTGAAATGAGAGTGTTGGGTGCAAATATATATATTTAGGTGTATTTATATAATCAGATGTTTATATGTTTACATAGAAAGATAAATATATCTATTTAACATTATATCTTCTTGACACTTAATTCTTCAAGCAATTTAAAAATACAAGAATACCAATATTAGCTTATATACATTTTAAGTAAATCCTATTAGATAAATTATTAATTATTTTATTTGCATATGGGTGGATGCATGGTTTGGTGTGTCATTAACCACGTTACAAAGTTGATTTTAGAAAGGTTTATGCATTTCAAATAAATACCACACAAAGTATTATAATTTTTCATACTATTTTGGGATAAAAGATTAAATAAAACTTGGTTAGAAAGACATCTATGTATTTATTTTGACAACCAATGTCTATCAACATTATATTGACTTTTTAGATGGCTTTCCTTTATTGATTAGTAAATCAACTAGTGACAAATAGTAAAACACCTAACCATGGGTCTATCCATATATAGCAATTTTTGTATTTGAAATTTAAAAGCATTCTAATTTTATTAAGTTAAAAAAAACTTGTAGACACCAAACCACCAATGATGTAGTTGTCTAAGGCCTAAAAATTTTGAATTTAAGATCATTCTCTATCATAATGATCATTACATAATCGAATCTATTTTTTCCTTTACAACCTTCTATCATATTTACATTGCAACATGAATTGTATAATACAACTATCTTTTCAAGAATAGATAACCAACAACCAAGAATCACATGTTTGTCATCCATTTGATTCAAAGTCTGTTAGAATGGGACTTTGAAAATTAAAGTGTCCTATGAATTCATCATAGTCAATTCCTAAAACCAAGTTAAGGTCATTTGATGAAGCAATGTGATCAAAAAATCCTTCTGGTTTGGCATTCTTCAAAGTAGTATTGTCTAAGCCACTTGTTTCTCCGACACCTGCAAATACTGAATCTTGAAATTGCATGGTCACTTTTTCTTGTTCAGGTTGACAACAATCATTTACTAATTTGGATGTATGGGGAATGTCCAATGTAGTTGCACCAACACTTGCATCAAGACAAGGATTCATTGTGTTAGTTGTTGACAAGTTTTGACCTCCATCAAGAGACTGCACCATGCTTGTGATTGTTTGCAAGTCATTAGGCAAACCTCCTTCAATTGTCTTTGATATTCGATTGTCTTTGAAGCTATTCTTGGAAGCATTGTTCCTAGGCCGTTGCATTACTTCAACATCTCTGCAAACGAGATAATTCTAATAATTTTAGCATACATCCTAAAGTTAATGCCATGATTGATAAATTGAAAAGTTGACTCTTTTAATACAATTCAATCTTAAACATTCATCTCTCAACAAATTATAGTGTGATGATGCAATTTACTAATTTAATTGGCATCAAAGCTTCATATTCAAATTGGCACATAAATGAAGAATGTATATGTTTTTGTACAACTCACTCTTGATAACGACTCAATTCAAAATTTGTAACAGCTGTTGTTCCTCTATATTTTATTGCCGCCTTGTCATATGCTTCGGCTGCCTCTTCTTGTGTACCTACAATACCTCAAAGTTGAAGTGTTATAGAAATCATTTGATCATACTTCATCCTCAATCAAATGCCATGTAATTTATGCTTATATGAAAATAGATGACAAATGCATATTTAATGAATTATTTTATTCTACTATGCAAGATGTTGTATCCATTGATATAAGTGAGTTAGATATTTTAGAATGAAATTACCAAAGGTTCCCAAATATAGGTATTTGTTTCCTTCAACACGTCCTATGCGGGCTTCCCAACGTCCATTTTGATGGTGCCTGAAGAAATTACAAAATTTAGATGCACAAACCAATTGATGATTTTACACAAATTCTTCCAAACTCTAATCATCATTCTCAATATGTTGAATATTTGCAAGGCTAGTGTAGATCATTATAATATTTGATGTAAATTTATACATATTACAAAGGGTCTTTGTAAAGATGCCCAACCTAATCTGAGTTTCAAGGACAAATTAGAAGAACGGGCTTGAAGATGTCTTTGTTACCTTGCTACTCCCCTAAACTTGGATAGGCCTCTTGAAAATCCACTGCTTTTCCTAAATAGATGCATCAATGTGATGGATATTAAGAATAAATACTTTTGAGGAATTTCAAGCTTGTGAAAACACGAGGTTTAAAATCTACAAATCACTAACCATTACACTCTAATTGATTACTAAAAATTAATAATAGATATAGAAATTAAACTTTTTTTCACCAACATGATCTCACCAACATAAAAATAAATATGAAAAAGGATAATCTTCAATGAATCCATATTAAAAAAATGTAAAACTCTCACTATGTCTATGCCATAATTGGAAGGTAGGTTTAGCATTCTCTACAAAATAGTTATATTTACCTTAAACCTTAAACTAGAAACTATAAAATATCACATTGATCTTTTGCAATATTTCTTTTTGTCCATACCCAAAACATATAATTTTGCAAAATAAATTCTAAGAAATTATAGCACCCATTTTAGAATTATTAGTTTTTGACAACCTTGACCATTGCATGCAGTTTTATTTTGACACTACCCACCTTCTTCTACATAGCTAAATTGCTTAATTGTGCTATTGCTTACTAACCTTCGAAGTCCTGCAAGAAACTCGGACCTTGACATTTCTTTCATTTCTTCAAGTTGTTGAGTGTAGTTTTCCACCTGCAATGGTGAATTCAAGATATCAAATTTGGAGGGACTATAATACAATAGTTTATTATTAGTCATTTTGAACATTGTCTAAAAGACATCAATGATATATTTTGTTCTATTATCAATAATCAACTGAATAGAATGGCTTTCTCTTCTACAATTTTTTCAATAAAAAACTTTAGTAAAGTCTATGATGACAGACTTAAATTGGAATAATAAAGTTTCCTAAATATACATTCAAAGTAGGAGTCTTTACAATTATGGCGAATTTCATCAAAATGGTGAAATCTCATTACTTTGAAACTTTTTACACTTCAAACTGCGCACCCTAAAATCTATATGAGTCATAGAGTTTGGAATCTATACCAATTGTACATGTTAGTATTCAATTCACACTACTTGGTCTAAAAAATGGCATATGAAACATTTCCATTTCAACAAAATTTGCAAGATATCATACTCAAAATGCTTATTGATGCAATTTGTAAAAACATATTTGTGGAGTTGAAAATTGTACCGTGAAATTGATTGTTGTTGTAGGGCCCCAATATTTAAGAGCTGCAAGATCATATGCTTTTGCAGCAGATACTTCGTCGTCATAAGCACCAAGATATACTAAAAATCACCACAACTGTTAATTCAATAGAAATTCTTGTTAAGTGAAAGTTGAATTCCTATATCATTAACTTATTCATCAATCCATCCCCAAAACTTAACAATAAAAATTGTAATATAAGTTGTTTTGAAAGATAAATTGCCATAAATTGCCATTTATAGACAAATCATACAAGAATTGAAAATAACAATTTATTTTTTGTTTTTTTAAATGTACAAAAGTAAAACAATTTCTTCATCTTCTTCTAACTTCTTCACATCAAGTATGTACATCCAAAACCAACACTGCTTCTTTTGCCAACATTATAAGTAGAAATGTAGAATTTTTTTTAGTGCATCCTCTCTTAGTGCATAGTATATGCAATAAGAGAATTTGCAGATTAGCCTACACATGATTGAAAATGAAAAGCTAACATAAATAAATGTTGCCTCTCTAAATGCATAAACCTCAGTCTCTTATTCCTTAATCCCAATACCATGCACTAAGAGAGGTTCTACTTGTATTATGTATTCTTTTTGTACATATTCTTGTTGTACATTTGATCATTTCATGCACATAAATGTAGGATTTAGATACCTTCATAGTAACCATTAATTTTCTTAATTTGTCAATGATTTTTGGTTTAGTTCCCTTATTAACAAGATGCAAGATCCCATTGACATGATAAATCACAATGCATCTAGCAGCATAGTTACAAGTTCAATTATATTAATTACAACTCCAAACAAATCCATAAACTATAACTATGGTTGTGGTGGACACCACCTTGTCTCCCCTTCTTCTGCTTGGTGTTGTACGCACTCTTATCCCACAAATGAGCTTCAAAACGCGTTGTCACACGGTGCCTACACAAGCAAACAATTGCAAAACACCCACCCCAAGCACAAATCAATTTAATACTCCTCTTGCTTCAATTCATGCATTCAACTTGCGCAAATCAAGAGCGCAAAATGCCACCCACAAGAGCTCATTAAACTATCAATGTTAATTAAAATGTTCTTTCAATAATTGTGGTCTCCAATTTGATCCCACAACTCTGCAAAGTTGGCCTCTGGCTTGTTGATCAATGTCAAAACAAAAGAACACAAACAACTAGAAATTCAATACTAATATGTTTGTATTATCACCGTCCCATGCCAATTAGTTGATGCTAATTAACTCAATCATTCTACTCTAATCTATTGTTTCAAATGGGTTTTTCTTCTTACAAGGCATCTTACTTTCATTTGCACCCAAATTATCGGTACTCATGACCCAATTGTAAAAGCGGCATCGATCATAGAATTAAACACATCGAAATTGCATGAATTGAGCCGAAAGTAAATGAATAATATACTTGGTGACGCCCCGGAATCTAGAACTTTTCTTCACCCCCAAGTTTGCTGCAGCAGACGAAGAAGCTGGATCACCAGCACGAGCTGCAACACGAGCCGCAACACGAGCAGCAGAAGAGGAAGAAGCTGGATCAACGGCAGGAGCTGCGACGCGAGCTGCAACGCGAGCAGCCGTGGGAGCAGCCGGAGCTCTGGCATTTGCGATGAAACGCGAAGTCTTGCTTAAGAGACTTCGGAGCTTCCTTGTCGGAGGCGGCGTGGATCCGGCGCCATGCTCACTGCGAGGATTGGGCTCCGAAGACGACGATGCTCGTGCTGCTGCTGCCGCCGCCGCGGCAGCTGCTTCACGTCGACGTGTGAACAACATGATGGTTCCGCTGGTTAGAATTTGCTGCGATCCTCGAGAACATGCAGAAGAACCAACAAAAACTTGCTAGAAAATAAGAAAAAAACAACTGGGGATTATGCACGCTACTGTAGCTGGTGGGCCGGGGGGCCAGTGCAACTTCTCAACCCGAAGCAACCCGAAGATAAACTTACTGCTGTTTCAGGAGTCACTGCAACTCCAAAAGATACTGAAAGTCATTTTTGGAGGTACAAGAGTGTCACATAAGTATGAGACAGATGCCCCTTTTCGGTTTCTCGAGTTTACACTGAGAATACTGTTAACCCATTGACAGAGTCAGAATAAAAGTAAAATAAAAGTAAAAGTCATCTTTTCATTTGTTTCATTCATAAATAAATATTTTGAAATTCAGTAACTTTCACATCATGAGTTGGATAGCTACCAAATGAAGCCCATGCACCCCTCCTCACAAAGATCTTCCTAATGATACCAAAAACGTACATGATTGGGGGCATGCAGTTTGGGAAATCTCAAAGAGCGGAACCAAACCATACCAACAAATATACAACCTAACTTAAGGTATGGATCTAGATCTAAATTGTAATCTAATAGTTCCTAGTGTGCCTTGTGTTGTTGCCTCAACATTATGATAATTGAAGAAATCTTCTAATTTTTTAATTCACAAAAACTTTGAAATTCAATAGTATGTGAGGGTTGTATTTGTCAAACAAGGAGATTGCCTATCATTTGGTAGCTATTCTAATCATTCTACATGATTAAATCTGAACGGTTGTTAATCTATACAATTGTGCAGTAACTCAATGTAGTAAGGCAATTAAACACAATTTGTATTGAATATAGATATTTGATTCCCCAAATTGTTTAGGGAAGGGTTTATGCAAGTCTAAAATATAGAATTTTTTGGAAAGGAACCTTTTTGACATTTCTTCATCATTTACTAATTTGGAGATGACTTCTATAAGTATGAGTTGTAGATATTTTTTAAGCATAAAATCCTATTACCAAAGAGTTTTTCTTAGAATTTATTTAGAGAGATATTAAAATAGTAAAAAGAAAATTGAACTAAAAATAATAAAATAGATGAAACACCAAAATTGGATTCATATTGAAAAAATCACCTACTTACATCATAATTGTAGACTTTAGATTAAGATGAATGATTTATTTGTATTTCTAAATATTTTATTTTATTTATTATCATTTATTTTTTTAATTTTTTCTATATTTTTCTATAGCTATTTAGTTGGTTTTAATATCTTTGTTTTACTACATTATTCAAATTAGTATGGAGTTGTTGTATAGTCTAGATTTGACTTTTGCATTGATTTAAAAATAATATCAGTAAAAAAAATTAATTATTGGTTTAAAATTTTTTAATATTTCTTTGGGGTTTTATCTTCTAAATTTATTATGTTTGACTATATTGTTTATTTTTTTGTTTATTTAAAATAAATGACTGAAATTGTCATTCATTTTATTTCTATTGCTATTTACTTTTCCAATTCTATGCAAAATTGTCTTTGTGAAACAAGAGAAAAACATAGTTGAGAAAAATAGCTTTAAATTTCACTTAGAAAAATCTTTGAATATGATTTTCACCCTAAACTTTATGACTAAGTTTAACTAAAAATCTCATCATTTCTAGTACAAAGAATATAAATAGGTAAATAAACAAATATTAATCTTATAATATATCAAAATAGATAGTAGAATTTCATAGAAATAAGGTAGTCAAACCAAATGGAAGTCTAATTGATGAATCTACAATCAATATAGGATATCTTGATGGCAATTAACCTTAAAATGACAGGTTGATATGAGAGATTTTGTCAATGTGTGCATTAGGAACAAAAGACAAACTGCAATCATTCATTCAAGGACAACCCACTATAGATTGAAGATCATTTCCCTTCCATACAAATTCCAAAAATGAAAGATTGACCATCTCTTCCAAATAGAAAGATGCTTTGTCATTCATCAAGTACTAAATGTTCCCAACATCCTTTTTGGATTAAATATAGTTGCATTATTTTCATAACAAAAAGGACAAAAATAGGAATCATGTCATGTCTTACCAAGTACATATGCAATCATATTAAAAACAAGTATAGATGATGAAGAGTTGCTAATGACAATACATTGTTTATTATTTTGACAATGTAGCTTGATGCAAGGGTGAACACACTTCACAAATATTCATAGATGCAACTACCTATTCCTAAAATGACTTTGTTGACACTCCATATTAGTGACAAGACTTACATAATTCACATTTAGGGTTCCTGCTGGATGCTTGGCTTCGAATGCTCGTTGCAGCAGATTCGTTGCCGCTCCTCGGGCTATGGAGATCCACTAGAAGGGGAAGGGCGTACTTTCTCCGTAGGCGGGAGTATTGTTGCCGTCAGGATTCTCGCGAGCTTTCCTGCACATGAGCATTGCTGCGCAAGGAACACCTGAGGACACCATTTCCACGGTGATTGTGACGACCTCCAATTAGGGTTAGGTTTACACTGAAATAGGTGTTGATGGAAGCCTAGTGTCATACTCTCTGTAAGGATTTGGTTTATTTGCCGATTTTTTTGAGCGTGTCCGAACAAAGTCGTCGAATGGATCGACCGTCCTGCTCGATGAGTTCATTCTGGCTGAGGATGGCATGCTCGCGAACCGTTCTGGCCGCCGGGATGAAGCGCGCGGAAGGGGACTCGATGACTTATTTGGGTCAGGGCTCGTGGAGGCGTATCGAGAGAGTGGCCGCAGCCGCTCACTGGCGGCTCTCGTGATGGTCCGCGGCGGATGGCCGAGCTGATGGGAGCTGTCGGGAGACGCTACTCGCCGCGATGAGGATTGGAGGATCAGGTTCTGCATCTTCAGTGGGCTGCCGTTGGCGAGTCGCGGGTCGGTGTATTGCTCGCTCTCTGGCACCGCGTCGAAGCTTGGACGAGCGCGGAGAGAACTGGAGTGGCCCTGTATATCCGCCAATTTCAATTTGGAGACGCGTTCGCTCACGCGGAGAGGGCTGCGACCAGGGCTGGCGATTGCGTAGCCTTGTAGATCGGCCAATGTCAATCCTGAAACACATAATTCATCAGGATCTCACAATTCGAAAACAAGTTACGGACTTGAGGGAGGTATCAACAGCTAAAGAGGGAGGCACAGAGCAGTTCCTGAAACATGTGAGTGCTTGGAGTGTGCCCAAAAGTTGTCGACCTTCTGCTAATGCTCTCATTAGGTCAAGAATCAGTCCATTTGCGAAATTCAATTGCACTGGAGAAAAAAATTTAAATCATCTCCAAACCTTCTCGAAGTATTTTTAAACGAAAAATTGTGGTTGTAATTAATATCAAAAAACTTATTCCAGTTCTTAATTTAATTTAATTTTCTATGGTCGAATTCGAATGTGAGGCAGAGAATTCAACATCTGACATCGTCGGCTAGTTTCCTTCTTTCCTAACTAAGATGATGAGCGTCTGTGAATTCTGTATTTGAGACATATACTGTAGATATAGATTCTGATTGTGACACAGTGAGAGAGTCTACTGAACAAAATTGGGTAGTGTGAACTGTGAAATAATCATTAAGCAAAGGTGCTTTATGAGAATGCGAGCTACTGGTTTTCCAATTCATAACATCACATGCGAGAGACAGTAGGATCGTACCATTTGTGCCGGTGGTAATAGCTGTTAGATGTTTAAGCCCTGATTGAACCGATTCTTGCTCTGATACTTCGCGACTGAACCTGGTGGATAACTCCAGAAGCTCCTGAGCTGAGGTAACGTTGTCACGGACGCATTGTGAACTCGAGCGGCTGAGGGAGTTCTCATTACACGAGATTTGGAAAGGGACACCATGCGCAATTGCGCTGACTTTCGAGCTGTTGCCGAAGGTCACACACCCTCTCACATAAGTATCGCGGAACACACGGAATATATACATGGGCGACAACCGAGTCCATATCTTCACTCTGAGGACCATGACTTTGCGCGGTGAGTCAGATTGCTTCCTGTGCTCGACAATATCCATGGAGAATAACTTGGCGAGCTCGGTATTAACCTCCCTGGCTTCGAACCCTTTACAGCTTCTAATTGACCATGAAGTTTTCTTCTGGAGTCGTCGTTGCCTGTTGGGGTCGTTAGCTAAGTCTTCGTCTCGAACCAAAAACGAGCTCACTCGTAATTGAACCTAAAGAGACAGACGATCTTCGATTCCGCCTGTGTAAGACGCAGCAACTACTCGCGGAAGAAAGTTACTGCCGACAGGTCTATCGCTAGCTCTTTTTGCACATTGTCGCTCTTGCTGTGGGCATTCTCTGAGACGGCAGCCCCTTCACAAATTGTCCCAAGGCTGCATTGAAATTGAAAAGACGAACGGCCTAAGAGCTAGCGCGCCCAAACAGTCTCTGCGGGCTGGCGCTTCCCGGGTCTGACACAGTGAACCGAGACGTTGCCGAAGGATTTGCTGAAAATCCGAAGGATATCTAGTAATGAGACAGGGTGCAAACCTCAAGGGTCGATGAGGGGCTCGGCTCTGTTCAGAGCTGGGTTGGGGTTTCTGTCAGTGGCATTGAGGCCTGTAAAGTCAAATTCAAAGTTGCGCACGAAAATCATGGATACTAATCGCCCCAATTGGAGGATTACGAACCTGGACGTTGAATATCACTGACCTTAAGTTTATCCATCAACCGAACTAGCAACCTGATTGAGCTCCCGAATAAATGCTATGAATTGAATCTTATTACACGGGAGCAGAATTTTAAGCGAATGTCAGACGAACACACGGCAGGTTCTTTTTCTACCTGTTCAATCTCCTTGAATGGCGCAAGGTCGCTAATGTTGGTAAATCTCAACAGAGCTGAACAAGAAAGAAGTATGTTGCCGAAACTGCGCGCTACGCTCAATTATGCCTCACGATTAAGAAGATGACTTCCCACTCTAGACTGACCAGACAATTTATGCTGGCCTTGCAACAATCTGAGGTTCGTCACAGATGCGCTAGATATGAGCTTGCTTGCGTCAAATGGACTGAATCTTCTCCCGACTCGGGGTTTGGTCAAGCTTGTCCACTGGACTTCGACAAGATTCTAAGAGTCAAATTATGCCAAGACACCGAGACGATAGGACACTCCAACGCAGAAGTCTTACTGGTGCTCCTTGTCAACTCGATCGATAGAAACGGAGAGAATTGGAAGAGGAGTACGTGCGCTCCAATACTGACAAAGTGACAAGTGTGTAGCCTGGGTTTGGGTCTCCGAGTTTCAACGACAATATCTGATTTCAACGGCGTTTCAATTTCATTGACAACTGGGGAACAGCCCGAGCGAATTCAGGGCAGACGGAATCTACTAGCCAGAAAGTCTTGATCGAAGTGCGCAGTTGATTCAGTGGCCCACAAGCTAGCATGATGACTCAGCGGGTTGCATCGACGAGGACTCTTTTCACCCATTTTTCCTCCGCAACAAATGCAAGCAGAAGACTTTCTTGTCCACAAGTGGCAGAGGCACTGGAAGTCAAATGAATATTGATATTCTATAGCCCGGCTTTCATCCTACGTACATCAGCCTTACGAAGAGTAACTTACTGAAGAGTAACTTACTGACGACGACGCGTCTGGCATAGGCTTGATCGGCATCGGAGGGACTGAGGGAGGAACATCGAGAAGTGAATTACATACGCAGATTACCGCGGTTTGACCGCAATCGACTTAAACAATTGGAAAGCATCACAACTTCCACTGTTCCCGATGGAATCTATCGGAAAATATATGGCTCTCTCGAAATCCGCACCTTCACCTACTTGGGCAACCTGAAAAGTCGAACTCCAACCTCTTTATAATATTGCCGTCTGTGAGTCGTCTGTGAATCGAAGGGTTCATTTGTTCGAGTCGTGGTGGTTGGAGCCAGTGCTTCGATCTGGTCAGTCGGTGGCCCTGATGACTACGTGTCCAGCCGTCACTCAAACGGAGCTACCGAGGTACCACACATGAAATTGTACTCCGTATTTTAGCTCCCGGCTGAGTTGGGTGGGGGAAAAAATTTCTCCGTGTACGGAAATAAATTTCAGACAGATTCGAATTTTTTTCCCATTTTTTGTTTTCAAAACAAAATTACTATTCATTTTCTTTTGTCAAGATTTTGTAAAACCTATTCTTGTTATATAGGTTTGTCTGATTTTAACCATAGGTTGGTTAGGAAATCTACAGGATTCAATGGCTCATAATGCATTGTAATAGACAAGCTACTTTCCCCCTCCTATGCTTGGAAATTGAACAACCTACACTTTGGAAAGGGAGGTGATTGGAAAGGGATTCTAAGTTAACCTAAGGTGTAGACACCCAAAATTGCACCTTGTACCCGGCTTGAAATTGCCATCATCATTTTGTATTTGTTTCCAAAATTAATATGTAGGTATGTTGAAGAAACAATTTTAGAACACTTACCAAGAAAAACTTCTACCCTTCAAAACTTTTGCTTATGGTATCGAAATGCTACGGGGCTTTAGTGCATTAAAACCTTCTTTCATTAGCCAACAAGAGAATACTATGTATGAAATTTAATCAATCTTATAATAATAAGTAACTTGGTGTAGTTATTGTAGTAACATAAAGTAGCAATTTGGAAGGGGGGGCTACCTTAGTTCTAGCATTAGACATCTTCATCTTCAAATTTTTACATAGGAGAATCCTTAAGAAATAGAAATCAATCAAAAAGATACTATTATAAATAGTTGATAACAAATTTGTAGAGACAATGTTTTAATCCTCTAATCCTAAAGTCTTTTTTTAAAATAATGGACACTTCTAGATACTACTTCCTCTAAGTATCTCAAAATAAGACCAATGTTTGATTTAATTTGTATTTTATATAAGAAAACACCAACTATATTTTGAAATTAGGGAATACTTTCATATAAATATATTGTTTGGTTCATCTTCAAATAGGTCATAAAAGAAGGTGTCTTTTAACCCCTCACCGCCCAAGGGGACCAAAAGTGTCCTCACACAATCTAGCATCCAACTTCAAAGTGCTATAACTTTTGCATTTGATGTCCAAATTCAATAAAACTTGTTGTGAAAGTTGCGTATAGAAGTCTAGTTTCTATGGTAAAATGTTTAGATCGATCCAAGCTGTAATGAATTTTTGGTAGCCAATCAAAGCTTGCAAGTTCAATTTGAGTTCACCAAATTGCATTTTAGGGCTACAACTTTGGGGGCTTGTATCTTTTTCATTCAATGCTTGATTTCAATCAAATTTATTGAGTTTTATTTGCCTTGAAGTCTAGTTATTATGTTAAAATGTTCATGTCAATCCAAGTTGTTTTGAATGTTTGGGAGCAATTTGAAGTTCAAAATCCTGCCATTTTTGGAGTGCAGTGAACTTTGGTGACTTATAACTTCTTTTTACATGGTCCATTTACAACAATTTTTGTTGGAAAAGTTGAGCATAGTAGTCTAGTTTTTGTGGTTCAAATTTCATACGAGTCCAAGAACTAATGAGTGACTAAGACTAACGGAAGTATTTTAGTAAAGAGAGGTTCAACCATAGATGTGATTTTTTGCTATTTTTTTCACTATTTTTTGACATTTCAAAACAATTTTGCAAATACAATGAATCAATTTAATAATATTTTTTTCACCAAAGTGTTTTTATTTTATTATTGAATCATTTTGGAGTTTAAAGTTTTCTCATTTGAGGAGGTTTAGAAATCAAATTTCACCTCTACATGTGTTTTTAAGAAAATTTCAGCATCTTTTTTCAACACTAAAACATTATAATCTTTCAATCTATACGGTCAAATGACTCCAAATTTGATTTACAACATCTTTAACATGCACACTACAAGATTGTACAATTCATATTTTCATACGTTACTCACATTTACACTTATAACACTTGAAAAGTAGGGTTGTTTTTTGATATGGTTGGGGCTTGGGCGGTGAGGGGTTAATCTCTAAAGAACCAAAGCACATTTGGGTAGTTGCAAGAAAGACCATATAGTTTTTATAGCATTTTGGCACAATATTTTTTTTTGGAGCACTTTAAAATCAGATTGTTTTTTTAAATGTGAAAAATATATTTAATGTATACACCTCTAAGAAGAAGGTACTTTGAGAAGGAAAAACATAGAAAAATTATCTAAGTAGGCAAACTAGAAAAGTACAAAATCTCATGAAAATAGGAACTTTTTCATTTTAATTTGTAAAAATAGGGAAATTTTTTCCACAACACTATAAGTAATAATTTTAGGAAGACTTCATGGTAAAGATATTTTACTAAAAGAATGATTTTAAAACCATTTTCAATGTTTAAAATTGCATGCACAAGGAGCCCTATTTGCATGAGTGTAGAGGACATTAAATAATATGTTTTTAAAATTATTTAAGGTGGGATCATGTGCCTGTAGTGTGAAAATATCCCTCAAATGTTTCAAGTCTACATTATGAATTGGGGAGTCCATAATACTAAAAAATCCTAAACCATAAGTATGACAAATTAACTAAATTAGAAAAAAAATTGGATATTTTTGAAAAATAAAGAATCTCATTACTATCAAGTTAGTCATCTTCGATAAAAATTTCAAGTCAATTGGCTTCAAACCCCCAAAGTTATGGTTGATGACAACTTTGGATTTCCAATTGTGAGACCAAATAGGACCAGTCTTTCTTGCAATCACCCGTTTCTAGAGACATAAATTGTCAAAAACTAAACTTAGAAAAAAAAAATTATTTCTATCCCTACCCAATAAGGTCAATAGACTTTAACACTTCCTAGAATGAGATTTTGCACTCTAGAGGGGGTTTCAATTGCATCTTAATTTATATGAGGTATACATCATTCAAAATTCAAATGCAAATGTAGAGTTCAGCAAAAGATTTCCTTACTAGTCAAACCACCTAGACATTTTTCAGTAGCATAGCTTTTATCTTAGCACCTTGATTAGAAAAAAATATTCATATTCTTGCTTAAGGAATACATGGGTCATTGCAAGAAACACCGGTACTATTTCGCGTCACACCGCGAACCACTTTTTTGTTTTCCACTATAACTTTTGGAGGTTAAGTCCAATGAACATGAAATTTTTATTGAACATACCTAACTTGAAGTTTATTAGATCCCTCATTTTTCAGAATTTAAAAAAAAATCATTTTATATTTAAAAAACATTTCCGTTGAGCTGTCACATAAATACGTTCATGGTTACCATTACGTTCGCAGTGTCTAAATTTAATGATTTGATGACAAAACTTTCATGGTCTATTTGCATAGGTGTAAAACCTACAAATTCCAAAAAAAAATTTAAAAATATGTTTTTTTATGTCCTCCACATGAGTACAAATTTTTTTTTGGCATGCAATTTTTGAACAATGGTAATGGTTCTAAGATCGATCTTTTGGTCAAATCTCATCAAAATCAACTTTCCTCAAATGGCCAATTTTTAGTTTTTCTTAAAATTGAGTTTCCTATTTTTTACAAATTAAAATGTGGAAGTACTAATTTTCATGAGATTTTGCACTTTTCTGGATTTCCTACTTAGAGATTTTTCCTATGCCTTTCCTTTCTAGGGTAGCTTCTTCTTATAGGTTTATACATGAAACATATTTTTCACTTTTTTTAAAACTTTTTTTTCTAATTTTAAATTACTCCCGAAAAAAAAAAGTACTATTGAAAACGCTACGCTTTTTGGTCGGTGTTTCTTGCAACGACCCACATGTGCACATCTTGTGTCAAAATATCATAAAGATCCATTAAAAATTAATACTATTAGACTCTATCGAAATTTTTCATTTTTTATTCAACACCCACTTGGTCCTCTAGAGATTAAAAAACATGAAAGTAGAACATGGGATGAATGAAAGTCATTTGCAAGAAACATTGCCTAAAAGTACTTTTTTCATCATCCAAACTTTGGACTTCAAAGCACTTAAGGGTTAATGGAAGGTTGGCAATAGCTACTAAGTACTGACACATCAAATATTCTTGTTTAGAACACCATTGATTTTATTTGTGGTGGAAAAATTGAAAAGTATTATTGGTGCATTGGATGCCTGGTTGGTGGGTATACAAATGGCCAATGAATGCTTGGTTGTACACAAAGGTCATAGATCAAGACTGAAGTAAGTATACTAAAAAATGGCACCTTCTTTCCTGATTCAATTCAATTATAATTATGATTCAATTCAATTATAATTTCTTTTTAAAACAACCAATGAAAGTTGAGTCATCTTCTAAAGATTTTCATTTAACTTTGAAAATGTTGAAGCTTATTTTTCATCAAAAACACTTAAATTTATCATTTCTATTACAAAGAGCAAAAAGTCTAAAACTTTCTTTTTTTGCATTAGAAAAAAAATGAAGCCTTCAAAGGGTCAACAAGTAATAACATCCTTAAGGATTTCTACATCAAGCCTAGCCCTATGGAATTGAACTAACTAGAGGTTCACCTTATTTGACTTTTGAAAAGGTACTTAAAACATAATAGTTAGGGTTCAATAAAAGGTAGTGTTTAATAATCAACCCAAAATCCATTTCAGATTATTACTCAAATTATAGTTTAAAATATTCAATAAGCTGTAATAATCTTGGCAACTAGCTTCAATCCAAAAGCCACTTAATTTGGTGTGTAAAGATGAAAAGAGAAGTTTATTATACAATTAGGATAGTAGTAGGTAAAACAATCTATATGGGATATGTAAATTAGGATTAATAGGAAATGAGCTACTCATATTTAAGTCAAAATAGTATAATGGTGCTCAATATAGGATTTTAGACCTCATTTTAGCATGGTAGAATATCTTTTATTTTAAATTTAACTAAAAAAAGTTGAAAATCAAGCTAAAATATTTAAAAAATGTCTCTTCCACCCCTTGTCTAAAATTTGTCTATGACTTTTTGATGGAGGCTCTAAACTTTAAATCAATTTTTACAAATATAATTTACCTTGATTTTTCAATTTTTAAAGATAATTTAAAAAAAGAAGAAGATATTCTACTATGCTAAAATAAAATTTCAAATTCTACTTTGAGCACAATTCCTATATATGTTTTGACAATGAGTTGTCAAGCTCTCATCTTCAAATTATCCCATATCTTTTGAGAATTCAAGATATAAAATTGATTTCATTATAAAACAACCTCATTAAATCTTACCAAATGTTAATGTAATAAGTCTTTAACACTACCATTAGAAAACACTCTTGACAATAGGTGACTAGATGATAATTGGTTTAGTACTTGGATTTTGAGCCACTCTAGAGACTGACAACTATTCAACTATTAAAAGAGATTTGAGGGGTGTAAGAGACTGCAAGTTCCCGCAGTCTGGAAATGTAGTTAAGTATATAATCGCATGAATCCGATGTGGCAGGGACAATGCCACGTAATTTTTTTAAAAATTGGACTTCTTTTACATTTCAAAATCCCAATTTTTTTTTCAAATGCCGACCTGACAACTCCTGGCTATTTCAGGGACAGTCCCGAAACAATCCTTTAGAGGCCTCAGATTTCATCTAATGATCCTAGCGTAACATGAATAGCAATAGGGAAAAAATTATTAAAAATTTGAGATTAAATGTAAGATTTTGGGTCCCTAATGGGCTTTCTAATAGTCTTTTAAAGGCTTGATTTTCTTGTGAATGGCATATCTAATTGTAGGATGTTGAACAAGACTAGTATAAATTTGTTTGGAATATATTTCAAAATCTTTGACCATTTTGAGTGTAAGATATATGCATTTAAAGTAAAAAGAACATGCATTTTTGAACCTTATTAAAATAGATTATGAGAGTTTAAATCTCCTAACTTAAAATTTTTGCATTTCTAGTTTTACATATCTAGTTTTTTATTTTGATTAATTGAATTTATCAAATAGCAACCCATTTCCAACCACTTAAGGAATTAGGCATATCTATTGGATGGGTGTGTTGAAGGAAAGAATTTTTCCATACAAAAAAATTGAATTAAAAAAAATCTGGAATTTTTTGCATTTTTTTCATCATAAATAAAATTATTATGAATTTTTTTATAAAGATTCTATGAAACCTATTCTTGTTATATAGGTAATTTTATTTCTAATTATAGGTTGATTTCTAAATCAATAAAAGTGATAATTGTAGCTTTCAATATATATAGAGAGAGAGAGATCATTTTCTACTTTCAATATACACTTCTTGGACATTTATGCTCCTCAAGGCAATAAGAGTTGTATTTTAAACTACAATTGATTGAAAATAGGAGAGCCTACATTGTGGAAATGGAGGGGGGGATTGAAAATGGATTGCTTACTCTAAAGCTTGATTAAAATAATTTAAAAGAAAAATGATTTTTATTAAATTAGATTGAAGTAGATATAAGTTAGAACAAACATCTAAATCATTAATAGCTCTAAGATTGAATTCAAGCAAACTAATTCCAATGGAGAGGTTGTTCTAGAAAGCAAACTAAAATAAACATGCCTATGATAGGCAAAATGAGTGGTTTGTTGTATTGTCATTAGCAAAAACAATTTAGATTTTTCATTCAAAGACGAATGTGAAAAATGAAGGAAACAGTTGAAATATTATTTTTTGGACAAAGTGAATTTTTTATGAAATTTTGAAATCTAGTGCCCAATTGGCTTAAGAGAATCTCTAAACAACTCTAAATCAACAAAAAAGTGTTTTCATAATGGTTATCTTATCACCTAAAGCAACTACAACGTTTTCTAGGTGTCTACTATGGATGATTTACTTGTCATAGGCAAATTTATGTTAAACATTGCAAAATAGACCTCAAAAACAAATTTTTCCAAGAAAATACAATGATTGCCTACAAAATAAGAGGCTCTATAACTTTCACATCACTAATTCAAATGAAATACATCAAAGCTTTATGTGTATACCAAGATATAATCTATTAGAAACAAAAATTTTAAGTTTCATTTTCAAATTTCTTTTTCTTATTCAACAAAATTGCTTTGGAGGCTTAGAATAGCATAATGTGTACTCCTAGGCACCAATTGAAATAAAAATTATATTTCTAAAAATCTAATGAATTTTCCTATCTTCAAAAATAATTTAAAAAATTCTAGTTAAGAATTGAGATCATAGGAACTTAATCAAAGTCACCAAACCTTCAATTAAGTGTGTCCCCCAAGGGAAAACTTGGGACTTAAGGGGGTAAGGTGAATTTATTAGTGTTGTATATAGGATACTTGATGTTTACAACTTTGAAAATTTTGAATGTATTTTTTGAGCATCAAAAATTTACAAAATCATAAAGGGTTGCCATCAAATTTACTACTAATCTCATGAGATTTGACCATTTGACCACCAAAATAGTAGAAATAGAAAAGTTTTGCTTTTAGGACTCATACCTTACTAAAATTTCCTTACATGTATCAGTGGGTGGATGCATTTACTAATACTCAAATATTTTAAAAAAACTTTTGTGTTTCTTCTACAATGTAGAATGCATTTACATTGGTGGAAGTCATTATCCTACTTCCATGATTATTTGTAATTGGTAGAATTGCTCGTCATCGTTTCTACATAGTGGGCTTTACATATGAGCCTGATTCTAAGACTTGATGCTAACAATGCATTAGATGAAATCTGAGGGCATTACAGGGCCGTTTCAGGTCCGTTCCCGAAATGGCTCCCAATGCCAATGACCGCTGTCAGGCCGACTTTTATCAAAACAAAAACAAAAACAACAAAAAACAAAAAACAATTGGGGTCCTGAAATATGAAAATAAGTCCAAATTTTTTTTTGAAAAAAACAAATAAATTATTACGTGGTAGTGTCTCGACCACATTAGAGGAGATTCGAGGGCAACAAGAGACTGCGAAAGCCCTATTCCCAGAATTGTTCCCGGTCAATAGTTAATTAATTTAAAAAAAATAAAAATAAAAAGTTCTTCCTGAAATGCAAAAAGAAGTCCAAAAAAAAAGTTTTAAAAAAAAATCGGTAACGTGGCACACTCTCGACCACGTTAGTAGAGGCCAGTTCTGCATTCCTGCGTTCACTGCTTCGGGAACTCACAGTCTCCCGTTGCCCTCGAATCTCCTCTAATGCGTAGGATTCGGGTTCACAGGGCAGAAACGTACTGCATTCCCGCAGTCTCCTAATGCCCTCAAATTTCATCTAATGTTTAGAGCTAGGGAATAAACTATTGATAGTCTATTCTAAAAGTGATTGTATATTTATATAGTTCTTAAATTTTAAGAGACTAGCTTGCCAAATTTAGCAACATAGTAATTCTTAAAAGGTATATGTGATTGGAGATTTTTATGTTTTGGGATCAAATTTTAATAGAAAGTAGAGACAAGGAATATCTTTCATGGGCACTAAAAATTAGGACATTTGGAATTATGAGTCAAAAGTTATAGCCTAACATGTTTTGTTTTGTTTTTGTAAATAGGTAGTTTGGACAAATTAAAAAAATAAATCTTTTCATAAACAAAAATTTGAAATTGATTTTCTACATCAATATATACTTGGAAAGCCATAAATCATTTCCACTTTGATCAATGAGTCAAAAGTTATGAAGAGTTTTTGTCTGCGAGCAATATTATTATGGATTCTCTACTCTGAAATAAACTTTGAAGTCCTTCGTTTTACTCAATTTTAATATTTTTTGAAAAAAAATCATTTGATGTAGATTGTTTATTACAAAATTTTGACCATTAGAATTGGCATTTTTCAATTTCATGCTTTAATTCTTAACAATTTAGTATCTTGAATCATTATCTATTTTTTACTACTTACTATTTTTTCCTATATGTTGTACAATTCCAAATGATCTAAAATTTTTCAAGTTTGTAACCAACTTGACTTGAAGAATTAATCCAAAGAAGCACCACCACTTTGAACTTTTTTTCATGCAAATGTGAGCTTATGAAGTACAATTGCCTAGTTTTTTTGTAGGGCCTAAATTTTTGTTTTTGTAAATTCAAACACTAATATCTTGCAATCCAAGTGGTAGAAATTTCTGAAATTCTTTTCTCATGTTTTCAAGTTATCTTATAAGATCCTATGGAGTTACATGGGTCTAAAATACTTTTTTTCCAAAAACAATTAATACTAATAATGAAAAATTTGTGGCATTTTTGGTGAAAACATATCAAAGAAACTTAAGGGGTTAAAAGGGCATAAGATGGTCCTCAAATTGAGATATTAGAGACAATAAATAGACCAAAGCTAAAGTAATATTTACTACGAGAGCTAATGATTTCACCTTAGTTTCCCAATATCTCAATTTTCAAATTACAAATGAACAAATTTTAGAAGGCCTTGATAATAATGGCATAAATAGGTGCCTATAATACAAATCTTTGAAAATTCATAAGCAATACAATAATGTTTAAAAAAAGAAAAGAAATCACTTGCATTCCATTCCACACCTATTTCTTTTTGTCCAAAAAAATGAGATAAAAATCTTCCCATTCATTGAAAACCATAGAAATGGTGGACCAACCCTTAACCTCTTAAGTTCTTTGACTATGTTTACTCCAAAAATGATCAAAAATTGCCAATTCTAGTACCAATACCAATTTTTTTAAAACATTTTTACTATGTAGATTACAAAACCCTAAAAATGTTTATAGTCTACATCCTATAGTTTTATTTTTTCAAAAAATATTGAAAATTGAATAAAATAAAAAACTTCAAAGTTTATTTTAAAGTAGAAAATTCATAACTACCCGCAAACAGAAAAAATTCATAACTTTTGACTCATTGATCAAAGTGGAATGATTCAAAGCTTTTCATGCATACATAAATGAAGATAAATAATTTCAAATTTTTGTTTTTGGAAAAAGTGTTTTTTTCAATCTGCCCAAATTGCCCAATTATGAAAAAAGTAACATATTAGGTCATAACTTTTGATTCATATTTCCAAATGTCCTAATTTTTTATACATATGAAAGATATTCCTTGTTCCCACCACTTTAAGAGAAAAGGGTGTTTTATATATTATCATAGAGATAAGATTTCAAGTAATTACCTTTTTAAGAGATTTTCAATAAGAATTTATTACAAATATGTGTCTTTCTAGTAAAATTTTACTAAAAAGATCAATATTTCTACTAAATTCTTATTGAAAATCTCCTAAAAAGGTAATTACTTGAAATCTTATCTTTAGGACCACACTTAAAACACCCCTTTCTCTTGTAGAGCACCTTCTATTAAAATTTCGTCCTGAAATATAGAAATCTCCACTCACATGTACTTGCTCTAAATGATTGTATTGCCAAATTTAGTAGGATGGTTTAAATGGTTGCTTTCAAAGCAAATTTCCTTAAAGCAAGTGACACTAGTTTATTGAAGTGATACAATATGTTACACAATTATATTATTGCATGTAATAGAAGATGTCCATAAAGTGCCCATCTAAGAGCTAAAATTAAATTCTGGATTATTGAAACTTCTTGAATTAATTTTCAATAAACTTCTCTTGAAAAACAAATAGAATTGGCATCTAACCCAAGTCATTTCATATTTTTCTAGAGATTTCTAGAATTAGTTATGATTGTTTGAAGTTGAAATGGCATAGGGCTTTCAAAGTGCCAAGGTACCCCTTCAAATGTACATACACTATTTGTACATTCCTTAACCCCTAAGGACCATTGTCCCTTTGGGGGACAAATGCGATTTTAGGCAAGTACCTATGGCTGAATTTTTGTCCTGATTTTTTTAAACTTTTTTGGAGATAGAAAAACTAAATATCTTCATAGGGATATAATATTTTTTCAATCATTGCCCAAAAATAAAGATTATGGTGAAATAAGCTCAAAACAGGGGACGGCGGGTAGTTCAGGGAGTAAAGAAAACTTTGAAATTTTCTTTTTTGAATTTTTTCCCTAATAGATTATATTTTTTCTATCTAAAAAGATTTCATTCATTTCATTTGGATTTGTTAAGAGAAAATTATGGACATTCTTGTTTTTCGGGCAATTGGATCATCTTCTTGAAAAAAATAATTTGTAGGATTCATTTCTGAATGCAATTTCTGCAATTTTTCAAATTTTATTTTCATGGTTTAGTTTACTTGCTAGAATAATCTCACCATTAGGAATGGTGCATTTTAATTCTATCTAAAACATATTAATATTTTAGATTTTCCTTCTATCTTGTACCTACTTCTACTTAACAATTTCTATAAGTATGAAAATTAAATTAAATTATTTTTTCCTCCAGATTCTCAACTCAATTTTGCACTATAAAGATTTAAAGCTCAAAACTCTTTAGTGCAAAATTTTTAAGTTAAAAATGTTTAAAGTCAAAAAATCCAGTCCTGCAATGTACTGAAAAATCTATTTTTTCCACTTTAAATGCAAATATCTTGCAATCTATGGGGTCAAAAATTTTTAAATTTTTTCCACACTTTTTTATACTACTAAGGTATAAGGTCCTACAGTTATATGTGGAAAAAAAATTCAAATGTTTTTTTACTCCTTGCTATGAAAATGGCAGTTTTCAATGTTTTTTGGCAAAAAACAAGGCTTGGTCCTTCAGGGGTTAAAAAATGAAAAAACAGCATGTGCAAAAAATGTACATTCAAAAAGGTGGGCAATTCTAGAGCCTGAGTAGTTTTCAAGCTTCCTCCAAGAAGCTAGAATATCATTGCAAATATTTTACTCCATCTCAATTTCCACAAAAAATAAGATTTTCTAAGTGAATACTTTTGCACCCTACAACAATGTACAAGGAGATCCAACGGCTAATGGAAAATCAGCCAAATGAAATCCTTAAATTACCAATTTAATTTTAGCATTTCAAATCGTATAACCAAATGAAAAACTAAGGGTATAGGAAATGAACCATTTAGAAAAGTGAAATGATGGCTTTTTATCTGTCCATCATTCAATAGAAGCAGATTTTAATTGCCCTATAAATGCACTTGCCAGTTTTTAGTTGGGTTTTTCAAGGATACATATAACTTAAACCTTAAAAGAAGTAAATGTCCATCAATAGTGTTACATGGACGTCTAGCTTCTATTGTGGAACAAATATGAAGGAGAAAACAAGCTCTTTATACAAGTGGCTGGTAGGAGGTAAAATAACCTATTTGGGACATGTAAAGTAGTATTAAGAGAAGCTCAATCACTCATAGTTAAGTAAAGAATAGGAATTGTGTTCAAAGTAAAATTTCAAACCTCATTTTAGCATACTAGAATAAATTTTTCAAAAAAATTGAACTACAAATAGTTTTTGAATTAATCTAAGTTTAACATCCAAAAATTTGTTTGAGGTTTTGAGACTTGAACTAAAATTTATAGACAAAAATGAGAATGTGTATTTGAAAATGTCAAAAAAAAATCCCTTCCAACTCCTCTTTGAAAATTGTTGATAACTTGTAGTTGGAGTCTCCAATTCTCAAAAAAAATTTGGAGATAAAACTTAGCTTGATTCATCAACTTTTTTAGTTCAAAGTTTTTTGAAAAAATATATTCTATTATATTAAAATGAGGTCTAAAATTATACTTTTAGCACAATTCTTGTATTTTTGACAATTTCTCATCTTCAAATTGTCCATATTTTCTAAGGATTCATAACAAACAATGATGCTCAAGTTAGTGAGGTTTAAGATAGTTTTGAGCAATTACTGAAATATTCACCGAAGAAACAGAAGATTGCCAATGTAATAAAACTTATGTGGGACGAGAGGGAGGATTTGGAATCACTTCATAGACTAGCGGGACAACAGTAGAAATTTTTTTGCTGATTTCATCCACTATTTTTTTAAAATCAGAAGTTTATTGGCTATTTCATCCAAAATTGTACTGCTTTTTTCCTATAGGCTTGGTGCCAGGCCAAAAAATTTGGTGCAATTTTGCACCAAATCGCCAGAAAAAAAAAACTCTGCCTAAAAGCGTAAACTCCAAATCCGACCAGCTTAGATAATCACACTGAAGGGCCCGGTGGGAAGCAGCCCAAATCAGGGGTATGACAAGGTTGTACCATGCCACGCGGTTAGTAAGAATTTCACATACTAGCATGCTCTTCTTCTACCAAACAACAGCAAGAATTCAACCAGCTGTACTGCTAATGGGATCGTGTAGAACACCTTCGGAACTCAAGAGCGCGAAACGTCTGCAAGTTCATCCAGTTTTGCGATTCACATTGATGGGCCCCGAAAGGGGCAGTCCAAAAAATGAAGTAAGCCGGTCAGTGCACCCAGCGCACGGTATTCTTTAGTAAAAGGCGAAAGAATAGTTCGCTCTGTGCTGAGCACCCGGCTGCTCGAAATGGTTAGTAGTATTGACAGAAGCTTATACCCACAGAATGTAAATGCCACAAGCAACGGGTATGGGATAAATGGAGGCCTCATCCGTCCTCATGCGGCCTGCACCTACCTCACCGTGAATGAGCTGGACCGCCCAATGCGTGTTCTCTGGATAATCTCTCCCCCTTGCATATGTCCATCAGCCACAACTTACTTAGGATCGACATCCCACGAGAGTATAGAATGCATTGCAACGGCACACTCACTTTCAGGCAGCTGCAACACTCGATCAATTGCAAGCCGAATGAATCCAGTACGTCAAAAGCTCCAAGTTGGACTTCATTAGCCCAACTATATTTTCAAGGCAGTGATATGAATAATTCGCGGTGATTGTCAAGATCGGTGCCGCCACAACCAGAAGCTAATTATTCTAACGTATAGTTGTTCAAGAAAATAGTTCGAGGCATTGACAACAATCGAGTGTGGGAGTAACCATACCAAGCTGAACGGAAGTTACGTGCATTCGGAACCCTGCACACGACCTACTGTTTCAAAAAAGATCAGTTTATTTTGGGGATTGGGTGGGAGCCGCGCGTACGCGAGCCCCCGCTGACACAAATTATGACGTGTATGCCTCCCGTGGGAAGATACTACAGGCACCCGGCCCGGAGTGCAATGGGGCAGGCTCCTCTAGGCCATCCACCTTCAAGATCAGGGATCGACCCCGCCCAGGTAAGTGAGTGGAGGATCGCACGCTGGAGTACTTGAGGGGTTGGGTCATCCTTTGAGACTCCCAAAGCTATGGGACATCTCTCACTGCCTCTTAACACTACGTTGCACATTCCACAGTAATCAGTTGCAATTCTTGTGAACATATCCGCTTTTTATAGAAATCATGTGCAAGTGACGGAAAATACAACGGCACCATGGCCTTCCACTAGAGCGCCGAGGCACTTGTCAACTACACCGAGATCACGCCTATTCCACACATCGAAGGCCTTGCAGATCAAGCCTCTGTATTATCTGCTAGCATTTCACGCCCCGGGTTCACGCCTTTGTAACGAGTTCAACTTCTTACTACTATGATCGCTCGGATCTCAATCAAGAGCCCTTTGTTTTGAATTGAATTTTGCAGAGATTGCAACTCTTTTGAACATACATGTTTAAAATAGCTCGTCTCTTGTTCGGATGTGACTACGCATACATGATTAAGTTCAAGTCTTCCTCTTCGATTTCTCGAATAGCAGTAGTAGTCCAAACTTTGTTGCATATTCTCCAGTCTTGCTTCATATTGCTTCAGTCTGTTACAAAGTGAGACAACCAAAGTTACGTGCATTAAGCCACCGGTTCTTAACAGCATCCGAGACCCTCCAAGGACTCCATCAAGGCCGCGTCTCAGAGTTTGAATCGAACAAGATCCGATTGATTGCAATGCGGAGGCCATAAATCCATGCCATCGGTCCATCACCGGCCATGCCCAACTCTCTGTGAGAATTTCACATTTCAGTGTTGCCTTACAATTGATCATTCTAGTCGCTTTGCTGAGACTCGACGGTAGCTTCCAAATAATGAATGAGTTTTTTTGAATTTTTTTTACAAATATGTGCATAATGGAGTCAAGTCTTCATACAATAAAATTGCACCTACAAATGCATTATGTGGCTATAAAATGTAAATTGAATGCATCTAAAAAATGTTTTAAGTGCAAGGGCATTAACATAAAACAATGGAACTCCATATTACAACCTATAACTAGTGTTTTTACAATGGCTAAGATAATCCCATGCTCTTGATTTTTTTTTAAAAGCTCAAATATTGTGAGAACCAATATAATTTGTATATTTGTCAGTTTGTGAACAATTTAAATACTATAAAATGAAAAAATTTTCAATTTTTGTGTACAACAATCTAAAATGATATATACCAACATGCAAAAGATTTTTGGGGGGTATTAAGAAAAAATTGACAAAAGATAAAGTAATTTCAACTCATAGTGAACAAAACCGAGTTTTAGACATGGCTAACTTTGAAATTAATTTTCTTTCAAACTACAACTAATTTATTTTCAAAATTTCCATGGTAATGTATAGTATGTCATATACTACAACTTTCTCAGACACACACACACACATACAAATATATATATATATAACTTTGAACTTTGTCCATTGATGCTCACACTATGGTTGTTTGAATGAAAACATTTCAAATTTGAACTCAATTTTGATAGTTGCTATAAAACAAGAATAAAAATGATAAGTACAAAAGTCCAATTTGTATGTAACCATTTGTTGTATTAATCAATTTTTTGTAAATGAAATTACTATAACTATGATGCATTAGATGTTTTTAATTGCATTGGAGGGTTGTTTTAAGCAAGTTTCGTGTATTGTAAATTAGTCCTTCATTGTTGGTTAGAATTTGAAAAAAATTAAAATTATTAAAAAATATTTAAAATTTTTTAATTCCAAAAATATTGAAAATTGAAAATTGAAAATAAATATTATTATCAAATGTGATAGTCTTATGATCATGTTAGATTACTTGTGGCAAAGTTTCTATAGTCTCTGAACTTGTAGTCCTTTACAATCCAAAAATCTCATCTAATAAAAATTACAAATCTTTGCTGAAGTGTTCTCCATTACTTGTATAATAATCTTAACCTTGCTACAAGAAGAAAAAAAAACTTCTTCAATGGATGGTGTAATAACCACACTTGATTCATTCCTAACTAAGTGATTAGGTGTCTATTAATTTAATTATAAATTAGAATTCATTGTTCAACTACCATCTTACAGGTATTGAAAAATCTGATATAATGATGAAATCAAGCATTCATTTCAGATATAGAAAGGGACACTTTTAGAAACGATTTCAATTACTTCACACATGTTGCAATGCTAGTTTTTTAACAAGGCCTGATTTTTTTTTGAAACTATGCATGAATGGGTTTCCAAGGGCCTATAATCATATATAAGGGACCTATAATAGATTGTGTTTGAAAATTCATAACGAATTCAATAATGCTTCAAAAAATATGAAACAACTTGTATTAGATTCCTCATCTATTTTTCTTTCATTGAAAAATAAACTAAAAATGTTTTCATATCAGGAGATACACAAAAAGGCACATCAGTGCTTAGATGCTCACTTTTTGAGCCTCTTACCTTAAGCTTTCCTTGCACACCCTCTAAAGGATTGTCCAAGCCAAAATGGGCTACGGTTTGGAATTTACAGTACCTATATTTAGAAAATCTTGACTCTAAAACTAACTTATGTTAGCAAAAATGGGAACCGAATCACTATAAAAAGGGACAAAAAATTAAACAAAAACGCAAAAAATGTGCCTGTAAGAAGTGCACATTCTATGTATTTTAGTTAGGACCAAGCTCATGTGTTCTTGAAGGGGAGTTCTATATGCATATCGACTAGTAATTATGTTCATTGGGCTCAATAGAGAGGCAATGTCAATTCTTAAGTGTATTGCTAATGCTTCCTTTAGAATTGGTGTTTTTTTGAAGGGCCTTGTATTTCTAGTCTTCAAGAAATATGGCTCATACTTTATGAGTGAGCTCATATCAAATTCAACTAGGCTAAACCCTTCTAGAGACAATGTGAAAAGAATAAAATTAAAAATTAAAGAATATAATTTATTAGCCATAAAGAATGTTGAAATTTAGCAAAATATGACACTTTCACTAAGTGTGATACATTAAGAATTTTTCAAGAACTTAGAATCATTAAAAAAGATGGTGAAAAATTGTATTACTACTCAATTATTGTCAAGTTCTATTATAAGAATCTCACCACAAGGAAATTTGAAGAAAGAAATTAAATAGTATTGTATTCATAAAATCTATAGTAAAAGTAGCTAAATACAAACTTCATGAGCTATATTGAACATCCAAAAGGGGTTAGTATTGATGTTGCAAAATAAATGCCATTTTAGAAAGGAGGTAGTAGAATGTAAAAAGTAAAATAGAATAATCATTCAACCTATACTAATTAAAATATTGTGCATTTGATAAATTAGTGTCTCACACATTAATAGGACAAATCAATGCACTATTTGAAATCAATTTCATTTAAAAAAAATCTTCTTTACTATTTATTTTCAATGAAGTAACTTCTTCAATTTGCCATCAAAATATATCCTAGTAGTAGATGGTCAAATGGCAGATTTTTCTTTAGTTCAATGGATTGTAATTGTATTTTTTGAAATTTATAGTGAATCATATTTTCATTTACTTGCAGATTTGGCTATATATATATGAGGTCCTAGAATTAGCCAAAAAAATTCAGCCCTTTTTCTTAATAAATCTATGCTAAACTTGCCATCCAAGTATGGTAATGTATAAAAAACTGCCTTGAACTTAGTATTTAAATTAGAAATTGTATTCTATTTGTGTATTTTTTACACCGAATGCTTTTTGCAAGCTTAAAGAAAATGACTGGAATGTTGAAAAGAAATAAGGTTTTCTACCGAATTAAATGACTAAACTTAGGCAACAACCGAATGACAATGGTGAACTACCAAATGACATGTAAGGTTGAGGCACCAAATGTCGACCACGCCTAGTAGCCAACCTACAGAGGGCCCTATTTCCAATCAAGTCTAGAACATATTTTCAAACAAACCTTGAATTGCATGTTTTGGTCCTTTTGAAGCCAAGACTAATAAGGTAATGACACATGTCCAAATTAGTGAGTGGAAGAAGTGAACGGAAAGCAGTTAAAAGATTATTGGAATTAGGAGACTCCAGACATTGGCTATTGGTCTGGAGTACTTTTTGCTTCCCAAAATTCACTGTAAATTCAGTTTTAGAAATAAAATTCTGAAAATTTTTCTATCCCCATATTTCTTATCTTCCTACATGGGAAAAATTCCCACCACCTCATACTGTGCAAAATCTGCTCTGAAATTGCTTAAATGGTCGGCTACTGGTGCCTCAACCTTAAAAAGAACGGCAAACAACTGAGTCACCGTGTGAACTCCCCGTTACAAATAAGAAAAGCAGCCGTTACTGCGTGAACTTCGAGAACTAATGTCGTACTAAATCATTTACCTCGAGGAGTTGGAAACTTGGAATCAGAGGCTGCATAGGGAATTGAGCTGAGTTGCACCGACAAAAAGCTCGGTATAAACTCTACTTGGAAATAATTCATGCTTTGAACAATGTGATCTTCCAAGGCTAACATGGTTATTATTCCGCGAGACTGTCGGTGGAATATCTTTCATCTTCACTAGTAATTGCGGTTTTCTGAACGACAGAAGTCGATCTTCAGTTAATTAAGTAAAGTAAGTATTTAATTAGAAATGGAAATACTGCGAGTGACCACAGATATCAATCGAAGAAAATTCCTGCATTGCACGCATCGATCACCTCTGAATTATTGGTTCCAGCTTTTCAACCCAATTCTTGGTCACAGATCCAAATCGATCGTGTAAGAATCCAAAGAGAACAAATAATATTTTTGATAAATCTATAAAGGATTTCTCAGGTGTTAAAGTTTCAATTTCACGTCAATTTCCTGACGTACTCTTGACCTCCACTGCCGAAGTTTGCCTCACGATTTGATCTCGTAGAAGCCTGAACATGAAAAATTGTGGGAGGACACTGATATCTGGGTTATAAAATGCACGATCTAGATTTATCAGAAATTCATTTATTCTGTAATCGACGATTATCAGTTCTTCGAGTTGGCCGGAAATGGGATGCTCAGGTCAGTGAGGTTTAAGATAGTTTTGAGCAATTACTGAAATGTTCACCGAAGAAACAGAAGATTGCCAATGTAATAAAACTTATGTGGGACGAGAGGGATGATTTAGAATCACTTCAAAGACTAGCGGGACAACAGTAGAATTTTTTTTGCTTTCTTCATTTGACTCTGATAGCGTACATTTCGTTGTCACTGGTGATTGAATTTTCAACTGTAAGACATGCACAAACTTCTAGTGATCAGAATGAGTGCAGAAATGAGCTCATTCATAATCATGCTCTGCTAGAATCGAGCCTCTGCTTGTCAGTTGTCACTGCCTTCGTTGACGAAACCTAACCTATTTGTTCATTTGTTTAAGAAAACCCAGAAAAAACAAAACAAAACTCAGCCAAGTTGAGAAATAAACATACTCGGTTCGATCAGAACGCATGTGTAATAATGGAGGTGAGCCTCAAAGCTCAATAATGACACAGTGATCAATAAAAATACAATTGCGACCGATTTGGGACCCGGCAATGCTCCAGAAACTAAGAACGTCTACACTACACCAGCACACGTAAAAACAGGCCGCTCGGATCTAGCTAGCGCTGAATGCACGACTGTGCTTCTTTCAGCAAAGAATGCAATCTGTGCATCTTAATTTTTATGAATGGCAAAATGATTCGCGAATGAATCTAATTTATAAGCTCAGAATTAAGGCCTAATCCTGCATACCAGGATTTCTTGGGAGGCTTGATCGAGGTCGATTTCAGTACCGCACCCCAACTGTCTCACCACCTGGCTGGACGAAAACAAGAGCTGGTTGATCAGTACTTACATATGAGCTTAAGTTTACCTGGAAATCAAATCCTGAACAACTTTTATAACAAGATAATGACCCTGTTTTTTACAGATGGCAAGAGAAACAAACTACAGTCCATGTACAGTACGTTCATGCTGTTCTTTGGTAATTTCAATTAGTTCACGTGAAGCCTTTCTCTTGTCCAAATCTCTTTACATTTTGACCAGCGTTTACAATGTTCTTCAATGATTCTACTGATACAAAAATTGGTTCCATCTGAATCCCATTATTTTCCCAATGTAATCAATCCAATTGAATGATCATTTTCAACCAGCCAGGGTCTAATCAAGCAGCACAAGAGGAGAGAACAGATTCCAAAGCTTGTATCACATACCTTTTCATGAATTCAGACGGAGAATGCTTCCGCTAGTAATGTGGAGAGGATGAATTCGGAAGATTCATTTGAAGCTACACAGTATTGGATGGTGTCCAGTCCGACAATGACGGCGTGTTTTGCAACCCTTGCTGACCAGACGGCACCGGCTGGACCTCACTCGCCGAGCTTGCTTTCAGAGAGCTTGTTTTCAGAGAGCTTGTTTTCAGAGACCTCCTTCTTGTGGAGCTCATCAATCCTTTGCGCCGACTCGTACTCCTCTCCGAGGACTGGCTCCGGATGTGCGCCAGCATTTTGTGCACATCCTCCATGTTGGGCCTCTCCTGCGGCTGGTGGCGCGTGCACAGGAGCGCCACGCCCAGCACCATGGCCATCTTCTGCTGGTGCATCGGAAGCTCCGGCATCAGGTGCGGGTCCAGCACGTTGTGCAACGCCGCGCTGTTGGCGACCGTGGCGCGCACCCACTCGGGAAGCGTGTAGCCGGGCTCCAGGGAGAAAGGGCTGCGTCCTGTGATCATCTGGAGTAAGATGATGCCGAAGCCGTACACGTCGCCCTTCATGCTGGGAATCCCAGATGATGCCACCTCTGCTCAAAAGGAAATGGGAACACGAATGGGAGCATTAGAACATTGTAAAACGTACAATTCAATCCGTTTCTTGCTATCATATGTAGAATCGTCTCTTAAAACATGCAGTGAGAGCAGGCTGCGACGAGAGCTCACCAGGAGCCGTGTATCCATGAGCAGTGGCGACGGACGTGGAGGGAGACGTCACAGGAATCAACCCCTGCTCTTTCAAAACCCTCGCAACTCCAAAATCAGCAATCCGGGCCTCCATTTTCTCATCGAAGAGAATGTTACTGGGCTTCACATCCCCATGCACAACCGGGTGCCGCCTCTCCGCATGCAAATACGACAACCCTGCGGCCACTTCCAGCCCAATCTTAAACCTAACGGTCCAGTCAAAAGCTCTGTTCACTTCTGCATTCTCAGGTGGATGCAAGAAAGCATCCAAGCTGCCATTTGGCATGTACTCCAACACCAAGGCTTTCGTTTCAGAAGTGGAGCAGTAGCCCAACACCTTCACCAAGCTCTTGTGCCGGACGTGACCCAAGTTTTCAAGCTCCGCGTCTAACGCCTTTGCAGCCTCTTCGTTTCCGGGTTCAGGGGTCGTAATCGCCAGTCTCTTCACAGCTACGGCCGTCTCATCGGGAAGCTTCCCTTTGTAAACAGTGCTGAGTTTTCCCCCACCAATGTACCCCGTTTCGTTGAACTGATCTGTCGCTGCGAGAACCTCATCTGGGGTCACCTTCAATTGGAGCTCGGCGGAGACTTGGGCGGAGTGCCGGCTGCCCTTCCCGTTCCAGCATTTGCAAGACGAAAACAAAACGACAGAGAACACCGAAACTAATATCAACCCTGCTGCACCCCCAATTGCGATGTACACGATGGTACTGGTGGCGAGCTTGCCACTGGAACCGCAGCTTCTCCCCAGAAGAGACCCGCACAAAGCTGTGTTGTTGAGAAAGGATTGCGCGGTCACATTGTCGTGGGGGATGAAAGAGGGAAGCTCCCCGGATAACAGGTTGGAGGAGACGTTCAGGAACTGGAGAGAGGATAGGCTGACGAAGGTGGTTGCGATTTTGCCGGAGAAACTGTTGAACGATGCGTCCACAAGATTCAGGGAGGCCAAGTTACTGAGAGCTGGTAGAGAGCCGTTGAGATTGTTGTAGGAGATGTTCAGCTCTGTGAGGCTCAGGCAGGTCTGGATGGCAGCAGGGATGTTGCCTGAGAATCTGTGCATATCAAGAGATTAGTAAGTCAATGCATTTAATGAATTCTCTCCTTAAATGTCCACTAATATGTTAACTTATATGCCACATATATGACCGTTCATTAATGCATGCATCAACAAATCAAGGAGTCAATATGTCGGTTACCAATCTCACGATCTCATCTTTCTACTTGGACATTATTACATTACAGCAACTGGACAGTTGACACTCAATCTTGCGATGGATGATAAGTACCCATGACACATTACACTCCGGGTTCATTAGAGGAGAGATCATGTGTAAATCACATAGTCAAGTGATCCTATAATCAACTAGTCAGTCATTTTATCAATTGATCAGTATGTCCTTCTGAAAGTAAATCAATCACTCAGTCAATTTTCTCAGTGAATCATCACGATTTTGAAACCGTTTTAGCTACTGTAACCTAAAGCAATTTTTCATACAAAGCCCTGTCCGCCATAGCGAGTACGTTCAGTTAAATTGAGAATGATTCATAGTTCGACACATTGAAGGTGCGAGTAAAAATTACGGACCTGTTGGCGGAAAAATCGATCCGCTGGACCAATGTCAACTGCCCCAACCCCTCAGGAATGCTCCCATTCATCAGATTCCCACCAAGCAGAAACTCCGACGTCAACTGCACCCCTCCGATCGTTTCAGGAATGCTCCCCGTCAACGCATTATTCCTCACATCCAAACTTTGCAATCTTGGAAAACTCGGCACTCGGCTGACGAAGTCCCCCTCCAGACGATTATTTTGCAACCAAAGCAAAGTCAGATTCCCCAAGTTTTGAAGCGGAATCACCCCACTGAGACTATTGTCACTCAAATCAATCTCCGCAAGTAAAGAGATTCCATTCAGCTCCTGCGGTATAGTCCCAGTAAGATTGCTTCCCGACATTTGTAAGCTGCGTAACCTAATCAAGTTCCCAATCCCAGCAGGTATTCCACCACCCAGTGACGGATTCCGTGAAAAATTTAGCGTTACCAAGTTCGTGCAATTGCCGATTGTTGCAGGTACACCTCCCCGGAAATTATTATTCCCCACATCCAACACAGTCAAATTCCTTAACCCGCCAAGGTTAGGAATTGTCCCGTTCAGATTGTTGTCACTGAGGTCCAGCACTTCCAATGCAACGCTCAAACCTGCAGGAACTGGGCCTGAGAAGCTGTTTCCCGAGACGTTTAGGGTTCGTAAGCTTGTGAGGTTGGTAACCGTATTGATGGTTCCCGTGAGTTTGTTGGATGAGAGAACAAGGGAAGTGAGGTTGGGGAAGGAGGGTAGTGAAGAAGGGAAGGAGCCGTTGAGATTGTTGTTTCCGAGGTCTAGAATTTGTAAGGAGGAGGTGAGGAAGGAGGGGATGGGGCCGGAGAAGAAGTTTGTGGAGAGGTTGAGAGTGGTGAGGTGAGAGAGACGGCCTAGGTCTGGGGGGAGTGTGCCTGTGAGGCTTTGGTTGTGGAGTTCTATGGAGGTGACTCTCCGCTTTGTGCAGGTGATGCCCTTCCAGGGTTTGCATGGGTTTATCAATTGGCGCCGCCCGATCGGTTTCCAGTAGCGGGTGACGTTGAACGGGTCGGAGGTGAGGGCAGCCTTCAAGAGGAGCAGCACGTCTGCGTCTTCTGATAAGTTTGTTGTTGCGTTCAGCGTCTGCAGATCGAAAGCATTGCAAGATTTAACGTTAGGACTTTGTCTGTAAACAAAAAATTATGTCTCTAAGAGAAGCAAAGAATCATTCAACCCTAAGAGACGGCGGAGAGATCAATGTAGAGTTATCCTTTGCTTCATTGTGTTACGAGTCCAGAGATTTCCTCTGCTAGACTCACCTCTCCATTATACAGACAAGGGTTCGCAACCTCTTTGCCCTACTTGAAGGATAATTTACTATCAACCGTCTCAGGAACTCCACGCACTACCGAGCGTAAAAACTTCTCGTTGCAAATTAGGGTTTCAGCTAAGATGTGACTTTTCCTGCACAACGGAACAAGAGGCAAGCAACTACTAAATTTGCTAGTAGTGCTTTCGTAGGGAGATCGAAGAAATGCAAGCAGGTACTCACCGTAGCGTTAATTGTTGCAAGTTCCCTGCGGAGGCTAGCCACGCCCATCTGCACCTCCAACGTCCTCGGATTCTGAAACATGGAGCTTCCATCTGACATGCGAGCCTCCCCACAGGAAGCGACTACCAGGGTGAAGCTCACTACGAGCAAGAGGTTCAAAAATACTGTTGCCATCGGAGATCGCTCCAAAGTGAAGCTACCAGGTGGCGCCATGCCGATGCGAATTCCACTTCGGAACCCAACATTCACTAAATTAAAAGCCTCTAATTTGTCTTCTCACCATGGAATCCTACGAAAAATCTATATATTGTCTGATAATTTACACTTCTCTGAGTTTCAAGCACCAAGCTACCGACTTGCATAGTGGTGCAAAAAATCTGTCTCTTTTGCAGAAAACCAAAGCATCAAGCTACCGACTTCTTGTTGGTGGTAATAATTTGTCACTTTCGCAGATAAACCAAGCATCAAGCTACCGACTTGTTTGGTGGAAGTAATCTGCCACCTTCGCAAAAAACCCCAAAACACCCCGAACTTCGAGAAATTGCCTCAATTTTGTACCAAACACCAACCTCAGCCTTCACCTTCGATCAAAACTGCTCCTCCGCCTCCATGCTGTCAACAAATCAAAAATGTACTCGCTGATCGGCTTCTCCTAATATTCACGCTATCAATCGATCAAAGGTCGAAAGGTTCGTTACACTAGCCATGGACGTACGCGCGTATCCTCCCTCGCAGTAGCGCGTGATATTCACACTCCATCCGAAAGACCGATCGATCGATCGGAAGTCACATATCTCCCCAAGCAGTCAGCAACAGAACGGAAGCACCAAACCAATTCGAAGTGCGCATGCCGGGACACGAGTCACCAGAGAACGCGTCGCTACTACTCTCGAATTCCTTCAAAGACACAAACACATCGATCAACACGCTTTCTCACACAACCCTTAGACACCAAATTCCAAACTCCATTGACTAGCGCACCCACATGCACAACAGATAGTGTATCTCCCAGACCTCTGAATGTTGTTCCGAGTACTTTGAGTTAGCTAGAAAACTCGGGAGGATTCTCGGGAGAAGACCACACTATTAACGAATTCGGCACCGAAAGCTAGTTTACAATAGCGCCATAACTACAGCGGGAACTCAGTGCCCACGCGCCGCAAAGGCTGGAGTCTGGACGACCAAACCAACTGCATGCGGTCAACAAGGAAGCTGTCGTCGTCCAGTACCCCAATTTCCTACCCCAACTCCAAAAGGGGTGAAACCGTGAAAACTCACTCGCACGGTCCTCGGCACTTCTGATCATGGCAGGAGACTGTTGAGACTGTTGTGCGCGACATCGTCAGTCCTGATCGAGTGCGCTGGCTCCGGCCAGTTCAGTTCGTCGGTGTTGCGCGCTGTGGAATTGAATGGAATTCTCGGTGGCAGGACTAAAAGCCGGCTTCCAAGGCGATCGACGATGGATCTGGGCTGCGCGACGAGTCTTCGTCCACACGAAGACGACGAGAAGGACGGCAACGCCAGCGCCAACGACGGAACGGAGAGCATGCAGTAGGTAGCAGTGACCATGGACGTGCAGCTTGACTTTCGGGGGGAGAGTGGGTCGCCGTTGGATGCAGCGGGGGCGTCATCTTTGCCGTCGGTCGTCACCGGGCGGGCCGGTTCGGTGGGTGGGCCCGTTGGGTGGTGTGCGGGGGTGGTCGTTCTGTTCACACTGGGAGTGGGGGTTTCGGTCAGCGTCGGTCTTGGTTCGTTTTTTTCGTGGTCAGCTGATTTCCCTCGTCCGACAGACCCAGGGTTGAGCCTGTCAGACACCGTCCCTCCAGAATGGCACCAGTGCTGTGAAGGCATGTGGCAGGTCTGGGTCCGAGAAAGAAGTGCATGATTAAGTGGGACCCCACTGGAACTGGAGTCACGCACATGGGCGAAGCTTCTCGTATTGGTGGTGCTCCTGCCCCTTTGGAAGATTGGTTTAATTCGGATGACGCTTTTACTTTGGGGGCGGGGAGCGCTTTTAGGGCAGAATAGCTGGGTTGCCTTGTTGACACTTTTGGGAAAAAAGTTAAAATTTTTCTTTGGAAAGACAAATGTGAGGAATGGAGAGAGAGCATTTGAGATTTATTTTTCTAACAAAGGATGAATTCGTTGTGAATTTTTGAAGCGTGCTTGGAAAAAATCATAATTTTGAATAAGTTACTGCAATTTGAACTTTGGAGGTATTTTCAATGTCCTTTGGATTGTCATTATGGAATGACATGGAAATTGAGTTTACATTGTGATGTTTGTCACTAAAATGTTCACACATTGAGAATGTCTCCACCAATGAGATTGTCCACCAGAATCGACGAAACTTCTCCTCTTCCATTCTTGCTTGTCTACCTTGGCAAGACAATTAGTGAAGCCACTTTTGTCTTATTGCTTAAACAAGCATTGTACTTGCCCACCATACAAACATGTAAGTATGCCTCCTAAGTTTGATGGTGGTGGTGGTAATGGTGGGGGATTTACCTATGTGGGAAAATAATTTTTAGGATAGATTAAAAAAAATTCATATTTTTCTACCCGGAGACAAAATTATTGTGAATCTTTTTGGTTCAGATTCTCCAAAACCCTATTCTTGACACATAGGTATGTCAAATTCCGACCATAAGTTGGTCAAGAAATTCAAAGAAAATCAATGGTTCACAATCGGCATCATAATGGACTGGACTGATATTCCCACCTCGTATGCTCAAAAGTAGAACAACCCAATCCCTAAAAATGGAAGGTGATTGGAAAGGGTCAACTACCTTAGATCATTTTCAATGAGAAGCAACATAACTTAGGCCCCACTCTCAGGAATGAAAAACGGCAAGGTTTACACTTCACAGTACAGTACTGTGGTGAGACTCCCTTCTAGTGCAGCATGCCACAATAAACGTGCCTGTGCACACACGGTCTGTGTAAACGGGGTCCAACATTTCATTCCTTTGAAATAACGCAGACCTTGACTCCTCAAGCTCGCCCAGCATATGGTCTACTAACATTGGATTGTGTATAGGCCATTCGGCTCGCGACGGGCGAGTCAACATTTTTATTTTTTTGTGAAACACATGGACGATTTCCTTTGAAGTGTAAAGACCCAATAAACAAGGTCCCGGGTGGGGCAAGCCAACATTTTTTTTTCCGTGAAACACATGGACGATTTCCTTTGAAGTATAAAGACCCAAGGAACAAGGGGCGAGCCAACATTTTTTTTTTTCTTCGTGAAACATATGGACGATTTCCTTTGAAGTATAAAGACCCAAGGAACAAGTTCCTAGGTAGGGTGAGTCAACATTTTTTTTTGAAACACATGGACAATTTCCATCGAAGTATAAACGGACCCAAGGAACAAGTTCCCCAGTGGAGCGAGTCAACATTTTTTTTTCGTGAAACACATGGACAATTTCAGTTGAAGTATAAACAGACCCAAGGAACAAGTTCCCCGGTGGGGCGAGTCAACATTTTTTTTTCATGAAACACATGGACGATTTCCATCGAAGTATAAACGGACCCAAGGAAAAAGTTCCGGATGGGGCGAGTCAACATTTTTTTTCTTCGAGAAACAAATGGACAATTTCCATCAAAGTATAAACGGACCCAAGGAACAAGTTCCCCAATGGAACAAGTCAACATTTCGTGATAGTGAGGAAAGAAGCATACAATTCTGCTTGGAGATTGACTGGGGACCATCTCCTCCAACAACTTACAATAAAACTTAAGTAGTTCACTTTCAAGAATCATTGATGGAATCCCAGACAATGTACTGGTCAGGAGCTTTTTTGAAAAAGCCAGCACCAAGAGAATTGGGCCTAACTTCAGCGATATGATCTTGCTTCTGTTTTTTCCATACCATATTTGGAATGGTGCTCCAATGAGGCTGGGCATGTTTTGTTGTGTGCAATGGATGACACCCTGGAATTTTTCCCTACACGACAAAAGAATTTTGCATGGGAAGGAGAAGTCTTGCACAATAGTTTGACTTTCAATGAGTGCTCTTGGTTTTTCTGAAGCCAATAATTCATGGGGTACCAAAAAGGATGAGTTCGAAAGTGACCAAGCCCATCTTTGGAAAGATTTACCCTTTATGGACATGACGCACTATAATGGTCCTATGGATGATAGGAAATTTTGGTATGTAAGACAGAAATGCAATTGTTTGTCTTTAGAATTTTGTGTAAAAAAGGGAAGGTCATGAATAGTACTAGTTTGGTCTCCAACAAATGTTTATTAATTTTTTTAAGTAGATGATTTCCACTGTTCCAAAAAGGATGATTTTCATGGAGGCCAATTCGTCCTTTCAAAGTTACACACACACCAAAAAATCCAAATCATGGTAACTTTCAAGATAGTATGAAACTTTGAGTGTGAGACAAGTGTATTGCTGGGATTTTCAATGTGGCAATTTGCATAGGTGATATGTTTGAATGCCATTTTAGAAGTCAAATTCAAAAGTTTTGAATTGGCATATCCATTCAAGGTATCAGTGGAGGATGTTAAATCTTACCATCGAAGGTGGGCCCAGCAGGCTGGATTTACCCCAGGATAAATGCTGAAATTTTTTATTTTTTGCAAAATTTACTTTTTGTAAATTATGAATTAATTAGAGTCTCCAAATTAGCTAAGGGGGGCCTTAAACATACCCAAAAAACATGGCACAAATAGGGTTTCTTTTTACTTTTATCCCAGGTAACTCAAGTTTTACCCTGCTAGACCCACCTTTGATGGTAGGATTTAACGTCCTGCAAGTATGAGTGAGATGAAATTTTCTGCAATTGCATATGTTAGTCTTTGTGCCTTCCTGGAGTGGCCATCGTAAGCACAAAATAGTGGAAACACCAAAAACTGTCCAAATAAGGAATTTAGCATAGTTGGAGGCAACGTTTTCTAAAAATGATATTTTTCTAGTATTAGCGAGTGAAAATCATGAATATTAAAAAAAATAGATTTTTCAGATACATTATGTAATTTCTACTAATTTTCAAAGTGTTGGCTCCCTGAACCTATGGAACCGTCCTGTAGGTGCCCCCAAAACTGAACCCTGTGAAAATCAACACTCAACCAACCAAATTTCCCTATGTGTCCTTGTGTGGAAAAATGTTCAAAATGATTGTAACTCTTTGGATTCATTTTTCAAGTGAAGTTGGCTACATGCTTGAAAATTTTCACATCATTTGAAATTGTACAACATATAGGAAAAAAATAGTAAGTAGAAAGAAGTAGAAAATGAGCCAAAATACTAAATTATTAACAATTTATTTATAGAGTTAAAAGAAGACAATCCCAATGGTTGTAATGTTGTGTTAAATAGTATACATCCAATGTTTTTATTTTTTTCAAAAATATTAAAATTTTAATTAAATAAAGAATTTCAAACTTTTTTTGTAGTGTAGAGATCTTATAACTAGCCGAAACTACCTCAAACTAAAAATCCTCATAACTTTTGACTCATTAATCAAAATAGAATGATCCAAAGGTTTCCACTTAGATAAAAATCAAAAAAAACAATTTCAAATTTTAATTTCTTAAAAAAAGTAATTTTTGAAGAAGTAATTTTTGTTACCTGGGTTGCCTGCCGAGTAGAGAAATTACATATCAACCAATAACTTTTTCACTATGTAGTCAAAAGTTATGAAAATTTTTGGGCCTCAAAGCTACTCCTTGGGCACATGTTGTGTAAAAATTTCAAAAAAAACCCCAAAAAACTCCATTTGTAATGAGCTACCCGAAATTGCTATATTGCCAAAAAATGCAATTTGGTCCTTTAGGGGTTAAGCTACTTTACATATTACAACCATGGGACTCCTAATTACTATTTGTTAATCCCTAAAATCCTAAAAACCTTGTGGAGGACTTTTGGAATTTTGGGCAGGCTTGCATCATTTCAATTTTTCATATGATTTTCAAAATCCTTTTTGAAAGATAACGGAAATCAAATTAGCTTTCTAGAAAGCTTTTATTTTAAGTCAATGCCTAGGGGCAAAAATTATACCTAACTAAGTCAAAAAAGAAATTTTATGGACAATACATAAAAATCTTGTCTTTTTCTATATAAAAATGTAGTTTAATCTTAATGTGGGCTTCTAGTTCAATGTCCTTCTACATAGATTGCAAATTCCACTTGATTTGCTTGTTTGTGTGACGTTGCCCAAACAAATGTTTTAAAGAATATTGACTCTATTTAACATAGTCTACCCAAGAACTGAAATTGTTCATCTTTGAAGGCTTGATTAAATGTAGGGTTATAATTACTAAATACACTTGAAGTAAGGTAGAAAAATCCATCACTGTGACTCATCCAATTCTAACATATATTGGAGCCTCCCATTTGTATCAACCAATTATACATGAATACAATCTAAGCAACCCTTTAACATCACAACAATGCACTTAGAGCATCCCTACAACTGCCCGGCCAAAGGCACAAACTAGGTATTTGGCCAGGGCGGGTGACAATCTATACCCCATGGCACACAAAGTAGGGCTCAAAATTTGCCCAGACATAGCCAAATTTATTGAGTAGATAGCAAAATGCAAAGTTCTCAGCTTTGGACTCCAAAATCAAGGTTCACACCCCAACTGTCCATCTAATTTGAATTTTTTTTAAATGAAATACTTATAAGGAATTTCACTTCCAAGAAATGAAACTTTGTTAGTCCTAAAAAATGATGAAAATGAAATTCATCTAGGTTTGAATATCTATGTGAGAAGTGGATCTCACTACATCCTCTTGGAGTGGAGGAAGGTGTCCCAATCCATGTGGGACACCTTCCTCCACTCCTCATGGAAACTCATACATTTCTACATCCACTTCATGTGAATGTAAGAAGAGGTGAGATTGCAATGGAACAAAGCTTTTTATATCTCCATGGGGTGGTGGAAGGTGTCTCAACCTATATGGGATATATAATTTCCAACTAGTTGGAAATCATATATTCCATATGGATTGGGGCACCTCCCACCACCCCATAGGGATATAAAGAGTTATTCCATTGCAAACTCAAATCATTTTGAGTTCTTCTCAAGCAAAGAGAATGAGACCCCAAACAATAGAAAACCAATTTTTTTGGTGTTCAAATTTAAAACAAATTGAACTGGAAACTTTAGTAAAAGTGTTAGAGGACTGCCTTCACTATTTTGTAGTGGGCCAAACCATTACCACATGGCCTACCCACAATTCAAAGCCCTATAAAGGATTTGATTTTGAGTCCTTTATTGAGTTGAATTGTGGGGATGCTCTTAGAGAGAGGACACATTAACTTGTAGTTTAGCATCGTTCTATCCAAACTTTACCAATGTCATTCCAACTTTGAAAAATCATAAAAAAATTCATTTATCATTGGAATTTCTTGATAAGATAGAAGTTTCTAAAATAAAGTGGGCTCCAAAATGGAACACCTGTTTAAATGTACCCTGTTTATACATGTTTTTTCCTAATCCTTAGTTATGTAAAAATTGTGTACATTTTAGGAGGTGCTCCCGATTTAGAGCCATGTGCCACTTCAACTTCAAAATTTCATAACTAATTCTACTATTGTAAGCTTCCAAAAATATGAAATGACTTAGATTAGATGTCAATTCCACTTGTCTCATAAGAAAAATTTATTGAAAAATAATATAAGATGTTTCACTTCTCCAAAATTCAATTCCAGCCCTTCCATGCTCCATTGAAGGACCTCCTACCTTACTACTTGCAAATGACTTCTCAATCTCTAAAAAAATATAGACTTAGTGACTTTTTGAGCAAGCAATAGCTTTTTTGCTATTTCTATTACAACCTTGTGATTTGCACTATGGGAAAAAAATGAAGTTTTTAAGAAAATGAACGGAATCTGCTTTTGTTTAATAAAAGTGACATTAATTATCAACATTTGGGGATGAATGCATTACAATCAGTTTGAATGATTGTACACAATTAGATAAATGAATGTCATTTCATTCACATTACGCATATTTAGTGCAACCACACTAATTGATTTGGAAATGTATTGATAAATTTTTTTTTCATTGAAGATTGCTATCATTGCCACAAAACCAATCTACACTCTTCAAAGAAGGATTATTTGAAAATATAGCTTGGTAAAAATATTTATCAAAAGTAAGAACTTATAACTAATGTATAAATCAATTAGTATCATTTCCTAAACACCTTACTAGTGGTTACTATAAAAATAATGTGAGAACTACTACAAGGTACTAATTTAAAATGTTGAAGCTAATAATTTAAAAAAAAAATTCAAGTTACTAAAGCATCACTTTTTGAAGCATACTATATTACAATTACTATACAATATATAAAAATGACTCATCATTCACATAATTTGTTAATTTATTCTAGGAATAGTCTAAAATGAAGGGGAAGAACTTGCATGAGGAACTTTTGTTTTCCATTTGCAAATAGACAAATTAACCTCTAAAGTCCCAAGTGTCATTTTGGAAGACCCTTTGAACTTTGGGCAAGTTTATGCATAAGAGGATTTTCAGCTGTTGTACAAGACTGCGAGTTCCCAAACTCTGGGAACACATTGGGAACTCTGGGAACGCAGTGTTGATGTGGTCGAGCGATTGCCATGTCAGAAAATACAAATTAATTAATTATTTTAATTAATTATTTAATATTTTTTTTTTAAATTCTTGAATTTTTTTAAAAATCATTTTCTTTCTTCTTAAAACATTCTGAAATTTTTTGAAATTTTTTTTTTGAAATTTTTTTTTTGAATTTTTTTTTCAAAATTCGAAAATTCAGACCAGCAAGGGGCTGGACTGCAGCAGTGGGAACAGTTTCTGGGAACACCCTTGAAACAGGGCCAGAAACCCTCTTATGTGACCTCAAGGTTTAACATGAATTTCTGAAAATTTTCCTAAATATAAAAAATCTTATTAATTTTTTTAAAATATAATTTTTATTTTAGTTGATGCCTAGAAGAAAAAATTATACCACTTTAAGTGCAAAAGGTAGTTTGTTTGGCAACACCAAAAAAAAAAATTCAAAGATTATAGGTATTTCATAGATATTTTTTCACATTTGTAGCTTTGAACTAATAATGAGAAAGTTCTAGACAATCTTGTTTGGGGGGCAATTTAAGCATTTTCTTAAAAAACAAACTCATAGAATTTATTTTTCAATGCATCTTTTTCAATTTTTCAAAAAACTTGTCTAACAAGGGTGAATTGCTTTTTGCGTGACCAATCTCACCATTGAAAGGAGAGTGTTTCAATTCCATCATAAATCTATTAGAGATTTAGTGTTTTGTGCAATTCAATCAAATCTACTTTTATTCAACAACTTTTAAATGAATCAAAATCAATTTTTTTTTTAAATTTCTTTTCCTTACCCTCTACTCAAATCTTCAACAAAAAAATTCTTAACTCGAACTTAGTAGTGTAAAAAACTTTAATTGAGAAGCTTCAAAGTCAAAAAATCTAGTTATAGATTTACAAAAAAACTTTTGTTTTTTACACTTGAAATGCAAATATCTTGCAATTGATATAGTGAAAGTTTCTAAAACTTCTACTATACATTTTTGCACTAATTTAGTGCAAGATCCTATGATTAAATATGCAAATAAATGAAAAATCTAAGGGTTTTACACCTTGCAATAGAAATGGCCGTTTTGAATGTTTTTCTTAAGAGAAAAAAAACTTGGGATTTTGGAATCAATGAACAACATTTCATTTTGGATTTTTATCTATTCATTTGTTCTTGTTTAGATCTATGATGGACAAATTTCAAGAATGTATTGCATAAGTCTAGCTAAACCAATATTATATAACTTGTAGGAGTTTAATTTTTTGGTTTTTTTTCTCCTATTGTACATTTATGATTCATTTATATGAATTGTTTGATATATATGTAATATTTGTGTAGATTGTGTTCAATAGTAGTTAGAATGTACATGTTGTACTAATCAACCCTAAAACCACATATTAAATTTAAATTGTAATAGGAACATGTTTAAATGCCTCAAATTTTAATCTAAATTATCATACAGTGTAGGAAAATGAAGAAAAAGTAAAAGTAAGAAAAAAAATAATGACATATCTATAGTAAAAGAATAGCTAAATAGACTCCAAAATAAATTTTGACACACATATAAATGGATTACAAGGTATAATGAAGTACTTGGATATTATTTATACTAAATATCATTATTAGTACATTGCAGTTGCTATCTTAGAAAATTGAAAAAAACAATCTTTTGTTAGTTGATGATTATATAGTCAACACTCCAAAAATTGCCGCTAATCTGAAACCATGATTTTCAAACTTTGTACATCACATTCTCTAAAATCAAATATGTACCTACTTGGAAGAAACACTTTTAGAACCTAAGTTTGACCCTTCATAACTTTTGCAGATTCTATTCAAATGTCACATCCATTGGTGTACAGGAACCTCAATTTATTTGCCAACAAGACAATATGAAAATCTAGCCAATCTAATAATAGCAACTAAGCACAATACCAATTTGGGTTTACCCATGTCAATTTGGATGCTCAACTTCCATGGTTCTACTCACAAAACACTCCTAAATGCGTCTTTTAACCTTGAAGCGCTCCGACGTTCATATTCTGAATGATGAACAAAGGGTTTCAAAGCATTGTTTCATCTAAATAAATTCTCATTTATCCAATGTAAGACTTGAATCTAGAAAAAGAAAACCTTCCTTAATGACCATATTCATAAATTCTAGTAAATGATATATTTGTACAAAGCTATAAGTGAAAATGTCCAAAAATTCAAAAAAAGATTGAGACGTTTCAAGGTTAAAGTCTATACCTCAAGGGTTGTCTTCTCCCAAACAAGAATAAATATTAAAAAAATTACCTCTATTTTGTGGTGGGTTCATGCCCCATGTTCTTCACAACTATTCTATAGTCCTATACATGTTATGTGTTGTTCAACATGAGAGCATTCCCACGGGGACACGGACAAAGCCTCAAACTTGGTATTTGGCCGTGTGGAGTCAAAGAAACTTCCCCACAGCACGCAAGAAGAGGTTCAAAATATGCCCAAGCCCAGCCAAAATTGAAGAAGAGACGGCCAAATAGTGAACACTGGTCGTGGCTCTCTATGTGATTTGGCACAATTTTCAAGCTATGGTTTCATTAATTCTACACAATTCTCTCCAAAAGACACACTTTTATATTCAAAAAGTGAATGGGCCCGGACTTTATTGATGGGAGGATACTTGAATTTGGGGGGAGATTCCTTGTGTTGCAATAAAATAAGAAAAAGTGCCCAGGCCGTGTCTTCCCATTCCATGTTGCCCGTGGGGCTTTTTCTCCAGACACAGCCTGGGGTCTCTGAATGAGGGCTGAAATGCTCACAATGCGTTCCCCAAGTGGTGGGGATGCTAAGAGGGATGACAAATCAAAATTTCACTGTCTTCCACCAGCAGCCGTAAAAAGTAAAACTGCTGACTAAGGGAGAAACATCCATTTTCATCCATGTACCTATTCCTCGTAGTCATTCCTAGTCCTGCAAAATGACTACAAGATGACTGCAAAATGAGTACTATTCTGCAGTGTGGAATTTGAGAAGCATGTTGGTGGAATTTTGGAGGCAGCCCCAGCAATAAGTAAAGTACCTTCCCTTCCCTGCCACCAACTGAACACAAATGACTGATGAGCCAGGTCAGTCAACAAAGTCGGTCACTGGGGAGTGAGTCCACCAAAGATTTCAACAGGAGTCAGTCAGGAACTCACTGGATGCCAGCCATGGCAGTTCATAACTCACAGGCGCTGTTGGGGATAAGTTATTTTGGGCCGGGGGAAACTGAGCAGCAGTAAGGCGATGGTTTGGTTTAACCCTGAACTGCCGGTGACGCCATTTTGTGGCTTTTGCATGGGCAGCGTTAGATCCTGCATTCGAAGGTGGGCCCACACATTGGATTTACCCCAGGGGAAAACACTGAAAGTTTTAAATTTTTTTAAATTTTTTTCTAATTCTGAATTCATATTCGTAATAAGAGACCCCTAATTAGCTACGGAGGGTCAAAACAAACCAAACAACCATTAGATGAAATTTGAGGGCATTACGAGACTGTGGGAATGCAATTTTTGTCTTGTGAACTTGAATCCAACATGGTCATGACCCTACCATGTAATTTTTTTTGGGACTTATTTTCATATTTCAGGACCCAATTTTTCTTTTCTTTTCTTTTCTTTTTTTATTAAAGTTGGCTTGACAACGAATAGCGACATTGGGAGTTGTTTCAGGAACAAACCTGAAATGGCCCTGTAATACCCTCAGATTTCTTCTAATGCCAACACAAAAATAAACCCTAAACCCTTGTCAACCTCTAGTAAAATAAGTTTTATCCCGTTGGGCCCACCTTCAAATGTAGGATTAGATATTTGCCTTTTGCATGAACACAAAATCATGTGGAGAGTGACTGGAAGCATTTTTTCATCCATTTTTGCCTTGTTGACCTTTCATGGAGGGTTATGAAGAGTACCAAATTGAGTTTGTAGTCTTGCTACTATAGTGTTGTCTTCACGTGAATGAGAAGCTAGTAAAAAAATGGATCACAAAATATGCTATCTTCAATGTATTTTGGGAAGTTGCTACTTTTGTTCTAAATCTGAGATTTCTCCACAAAAAATGATATTTTTTTAGTTTGATCCCAACTAACAAAATGAAGGTCATCTCACTATTCTAGTTTCTACTCCACTTTAAATTTTGGAAAAAAAACGCCAAAAATTCAATTTTTTATTCCAATTTGAATTTCAAATGTATTTTCAATGTCTATCACATTCTATTTATAGAATGACATGGAAATTTAAATTATACTATGAGGTTTGTCATTGTAATATACAGTGATGGAGAAGTTTTCAGATCTTTTGAATTAATTTTCCATTTGATGGGGATTTTTCTTCATTTTTTCTTAAAAACTCTCACAAAAACCAATTTCCAACAAAAAAAAATGCAAAAAAATTCTGAAGTAAAGAAGGCATGTAATTTCATCTTTGAAAAATAAGTAGAAAATTTTTCATACATATCTACATGTGAAATGGCAACAGATTGAGTGATTGGCAATGACGCTTAAAATCAGCAATTATAGATCCTTTAGGGGTTAACTCTTAAACAACAGACCTATAACCATTGATTTCAAGCCTTTCACCTACTACTCAGTTTGTTGCCATTTTTGAACTAGATATGTATGAAAAAATTTATAATTATTTTTCAAAGATGAAGCTACATGTCTTCTTTGCTTCCAAATTTTTTTAGATTTTTTTGACCAAAATAGAGTTTTATGAGAATTTTTGAAGAAAAAGTAAAGAAAAAACACATCAAATGGAAAATTATTTGAAAAGATTTGAAAATTTCTCCATCACTGTATATTACAATGACAAACATCATAGTATAATTTAAATTTCTGCATCATTCTATAATTAGCATTCAGATGACATTTAAAAATCATCCAAAGTTCAAATTGCAATAAAAATTTGAATTTTAAGAATTTTTTCAAAATTCAAATTGGAGTGGAAACTAGAGTAACTGAAATTAATTTTGTTAGTTGGACTCAAATTCAAAAAATGTCATTTTTGTAGAGAAGTTTCAGATTTAGAGCAAGGAGTAGCAACTTATTCAAATACACTAAAATAGCATATTTATGTGATTTGTTCTTTTAATAACTTCTCCCTCATGTGAAGACAAACACTAGCAAGACTAGAAACTCAATTGGATACTCTTCATAACCCTTCATGAAAGGTGTCAAAATGGATGAAAAAATACTTTTTATATCTTTCTAGATCATCCTAAAGTCATCTAGAAACTACATAATGGCTCTCCCAACATTCCTTGGTTAATTCCCATGTTGAACCAACTTTAGTTACCAAGTAATCATTCTGGATAATTTTTCTGTTTGTTTCTCCTCTGAATAGAAATTTCATAGATTTTTCACAAAATTTATGCTAGTCATAACATTCAATAGCTATTATACACCATGCTCATCACATTGAGCCTCCACCTACCTACTTACTTAGCTACTAATGAAGTAGTGTTAAGTGTGAATATACCCTACACAAAGGTTGGATTCAACAAAAATTATGTCATATTTGAGGGAAAAAAAGTGATGTGAGTCAGCTTGAGAGTAGTCTGGAATGACATGGACCATTCGAACATGGGAATTTTGTTTCAACACTCCATTGGTGCATCAAACCTTTAGGTGTTGTATTTCACACCATCTATTGTGGAGGTAAGGAAAAACAATGCCTATGCATGCTACTAAATGTTCATTACAATGTTTTCAAATTGTAATTGTTTTCCTTTTTCCACTTCCACTGATGCTAGAACTTTGAACTATAGGAGAGGGCTCTAAGATTGAGCGGGCATTTTCAACCATCCAGTAGGGCTATGAAATGGACACTTGAATTGTGGAAAAATGAACTGTGGATTACAATGGACCTTGATAAAATTCATTTATACGTCTTCAATGGATGGTTCAAGAGCCACATGGGGTTCATTTCTAACTAAGTGGCTAGATGTTTAGTAGTTTTATTCAAAATAAGAATTCGTTGTTCAACTACCTTCTTATAAGTATTGAAAAATCTAAAATAATAATTAATTCAAGCTATCATTTCAAATTTAGAAAGGAACGCTTTTAGAAACCATTTCTATTACTTTATACATGTTGCAATGCTAGTTTTTGAACAAGCCCTGATTTTTTTCAAACTATGCATCGATGGGTTTCCAAGGGCCTATGATCACAAATAGGGACCTATACCAGATTGTGTTTGAAAATTCATAAATAATTCAATAATGCTTCAAAAAATATGCATAAGAGGATTTTTCAGGGCTTCAGGAGACCGTTTCAGCCTTGTTCCCTTGTCTGCGAACGCGTCAGATAAAATAATAATTAAAAAATAAATAAATAAATAAAAAATTTATATTAAAATTTTATTTATTTATTTTAAAATAATTTTTTTTTTTAAAATTCAAAAAATAATATTAAAATATTAATTAAATATGATTATCTGATGTGGCAGTCTCTTGGCCACATCAGATCGCCTCAGTGGCAGCGTTCAGAGAGTTCCCATGGCCTGAGAACTCACGGTCTTCCAAAGTAGCTAAAAATCCTCTTATGAAATGACTTGTGTTAGATTCTTCATCTACCTCTCTTTGATTGAAAAATAAACTAAAAATATTTTCATCTCAGAAGATACATGAAAAAGGCACATCAACGCTTAAATGGCCGCTTTTTGAGCCTCTTACTTGAGCTCCTGATTTTTCCTTAATACTGTTTCACACTATAAGTTATGCATGAAGTACATATTTTGGGCACAGTCTACTAGAATCTATGTCAGTGGTTCTGAATTTGTATTACAGTAGAACCTCTCTAACTCAATTGGTCCTGGTCCAATTTGATATATTCAGTTACAGAGGTTTATCAGCCTAGAGAGGGTTTAATAAGAGAGGTTCTACTGTATTATTTGTAGGACGTTAAATCCTACTATAAAAGGTGGGCCCAACAAGTGGATTTACCTTGGGGAAAAATGTAGGAATTTTTCATTTTTTTCATTTTTTTATCAAATTCTGAATTCATATTAGCAATTAGAGAGTTCATATTAGATTAAAGAGGTCTACAATATACTTTAGACACGGCCCAAAATAGGGGACTATTTTCTCTTTTATACGGAAAACTCAAAATGTACCCTATTGATTCTACCTTTGATGATAGGATTTAACGTCGTGCTTATTATTTCATGGTTGCTAGTATGTGAGCATAGAAGTGTGAGCTTGTAAGCCTCAAAGATGATGCACCTATAGTATAGGTGCTTATACTATAGAAACCTTCTATAATAAGAATATATTTATACTATAGATACCTATATTATAGGTATTTTTACTGTAAACACCTTCAAAGGTGGTAGTATATCCACTTATATACATATCAGAAGCTCACATGCTCGCATGTTTATGCTCACACACTAGCATTGTTGCTTATTATTTGGGTAGAACGCTAAATCCCACCAACAAAGTGGGTCCAACAAGGTGGATTTAGGGTTCTCCGAAGTAAAAGTGAAAAAAAATCCACTATTTTGGGCAATGTCTAGGGTATGTTCTATACGCCATCCTCGTAATTTGGAGTCTATGATTGCAAATATGAATTCAAAATTTGCAAAAAAAATTATTTACAAAATTTTAAAAATTCCTGTGTTTTCCCCGGAGGTAAACCCACCATGCTGGACCCACTTTGTTGGCAGGATTTAACGTCCTGCATTATTTGGGAGTTTCTAAAACTGAAGAAAATAAGTTAAAAATTGTAAATTTCAGTCGGGGAGAACGTCCCCAGTGGCAATTGATTGGATAAAAGGAAGGGCAGGGAACAATGTACCGAATCACAACCCGTCCCCTTTGCCCCCGTGTATCGTATGAATACGGAATACTACATATATATATGAAGTAGAGGCATGGAGTACAATACATTGTTACTTGTATTAGAGACGGATACGAATACAAATGAGTTTCACAAACTTGAATTAACCCATAATGTTTGCAACTGTGAACTCATCGTGGGCTCAATTTGTATAAGGTAGGTACACCCAATATGGCACCTGACCTTAAAGCGCTCTGTACAACGTGCATAGATTTTCAAAATCAGTCATGTACCCAGACTGTAGATGGCGCTTTCAGAAACACACTTTGACTGTTAATAACTTTTGCATACGGTATCCAAATCCACTGTTCTTTGGTGCGTTGGAACATGCTTTCACTCACCAACAAGACTGTAAAAAAATTTGAACAACATAATAACATGAACTAGGCACAGTAGAAAAACTGGCACTTTTGGGTGTACCTACCTTATTTTTTTTTTAAATCATACAAACAAAACAGAATTCCATTGCAAGGGGCAATGGGCTCAAATTTTTGAAGTAGAACTCACCCAAGTTGGAGATTACTCAGATGTACATGTTTGCAAACAATGTGATTTTGGTAAATTACAGTGGAAACATCCAAAACCGTCCAAATAGGGAATTCAGCATAGTTGGAGGCAATATTTTCTAAAAATGATATTTTTCTAGTATTAGAGAGTGAAAATCATGAATATTGAAAAAAAATAGATTTTTCGGATATAGTATGTAATTTCTACAAATTTTCAAAGTGTTGGCTCCCTAGACCTGTGGAACCGTCTTGTAGGTGCCCCCAAACTGAACCCTGCGAAAATTAGTACTCAACCAACCAAATTTCCCTATGTGTCCTTCAGTTGTGTCAGCAAATTACAATCATACATGTGGCGAACACATTAAGGGAAGTCTACTGACGCATTTGGGTGAATCTACAATCCACTGCAAGGAACAGGTGCGGGAATGGGGTTTTTGCCCTTAGTGTCACACTCACTATGCAGTAGGGTCACCCAAATTAGGGCATGTTTCCAAAAGCATGCTCTAAAAGAACAAAGATAAATTTAAGTTTGATGTTTGTTGCACACTTCTCAAGGTATGAAGATTAGAAATAGGGCACGGTCTTAGAGAATCTACTTATTCAACTTTGACCTCTAGCTTTTGCATATTAAAATGAATTATCATTCTTGAATCTCCCCCGAATCTCTTTCAATTTGCCTCTACATGATTATTTTAGTTTATTTTAGTTTTGACACAAATGAAACTCTAAGTTGCATGATTAAACAATGAGAGCTTTGTGAGTTGGGACACTCAATAATGCTAGCTTTTGAGGGGAATTGACTCGGATTAAAGGGACCCAATCTTAATCGGATAAGTCTGTCAGTAACAGAACTGGATGTCGCAAGAACGGAAACACTGATATGAAGTCACCAGTCGTCTTACTTGATTTGCTGGCTGGCAACTGCCGTCCGAGTAACTCAAATCACTTTGCAAATTTCTTGCCAATAACATAAGTTACCCAGTGTCCAGGTCAAATTCTGCAGAAATTAACTTAACCCCAAGTGACAAAGAGGACAGAAAGTGTCCTCACACAATTCCAAGTCCAGTTCAAAGTGCTGTAATTTTTGCATCCAAGGTCCAAATTCAATAAAAGTTATTGGAAAAGTTGAGTTCTCCCCTCTTATTTGTGTGGGAAAGTTTTCAAATCAATCCAAGATATATTGGTTTGAAAAAAAGATGATTTCAATTGTGACCAACCTACAGTGGAAACACCCAAAACCGTCCAAATAAGGAATTCAGCATGGTTGGAGGCATCTTTTTCTAAAACCGATATTTTTCTAGTATTAGCGAGAGAAAATAATGAATATTAAAAAATTAAATTAAAATTTTCGGAATCAATATGTAATTTCTACAAATTTTCAAAGAGTTGGCTCCCTAGACCACTAGAACCGTCCTATAGGTGTACCCTAAACTGAACTCTGCTAAAATCAGTTGTCAGTGAATGAAAATTATACATGTGTCTTACAACTGCGTCAGCAAATTAGAGTTAAACATTTGTCAGACACTTTAATGAACGCTTATGGACAGATTTAGTGACACTCTAGAGACTAAGAATAGGTATAGGGACGGAAATGGGTGTTTCTCCTATAATGTTCAATGGATGAAATCTCAATGCACATTCAAGGATTTTGGACAAAATTTAGATGTGCCATGTTATATGACTTCTTCAACATTTTTGAAGTTTGAATTAATTGAAGAGACTTAAACATGAATTTTATAAATTATCTATTCTATCAACTTCAAAGAAAATTGTAGGTGTTTTCAAATCAATTTAGAAGCAAATAATTTTTAAAAAGAACAAAAAATATAGTACTTGAATTTTGGTATGACTAGGTAAATCTATAAGCTTCTAAACAAGACAATATTTTTTATTTGTATATAAGGTTTATTACAAAAGTCTATAAGTAGAATGATTTTTTAAGCATGGATGAAAAATAAAACCTCAAGTGATTTTTGTTTATTATTTATTAATAAATTTTTGTCCACATCTATAAGAACACATCAATATTTTTCTGTTGAGCTAGTTTCCTTGAATCCTTGTACATTCATCAATATTCAACACTATCTTTTCCAAGTGAAGTTTAAATTGAATGAAAACTAACATTGAAGAGAATGAATGCTAAACATTTAAATGAGCATCTTCAAACATTTCAATTTTCTAATTTTGTGGGGAATTAAACTATTCCTTTGAATATGTAATGTATAGGATTCATTTTTGAACTCAATTTTCACAATTTTCCAAAAATAATAGGGTCCCCCCATACTTCAAATAGCTTGTAAGAACACTCTCATCATTCAAATGATGTCCTTCAACTTCATGCTACAAGTATATGAAGCACATGCTTTGAGCAAGATGACATGCTCTAATTCTACTCTATATGAGTAAATTAGCGTGAATTGAAGATCTCGTCATCTTGGTTCCTTGTCATGTTCTAAAGTCTTATTCAAATACTATTTGATGTGGTCATTAAACCTTATGCAAGTGCTTTCTATTTTGTTTGCTCTAACCTCTATGAAGTATGGACCCCATTTTAAAAACAATCTTGAAGTGTACCTTATTAGATGATGAGAAATATATTATTTTTTATAATGCAAAGCTACTTTTTATATAATGATGACCCTTATTTAGACCCTTGATTAAACTTGAAGGACCAAGATTCTACCATCCAACATTGAGGGTTTGTATAGAGTTATATTATCTATTTTTGACAATGATCCTATTTGTGCAATAAAAAGTGACCTATTTTTGTGAATAAATGGGAATATGGTGCAATTTTATTAACTTATTTATTGTTAGTGACAAACAACACATTAACACCTTTTTAGTTTGTACTTCTTGGAAATAGATTTGCCTATATATTGAAAATAAGTCTTAAATTTCCTTAATTTTTTACTAATTTCAAATATGATTAAAAAAAATGAACAAAAGATAGTGCAATCTTCATTATTTCTATTCCATTACTTTTGATAGATTAACCCTTGCACCATCACTCAATTGGACACATGCTCAAATGCTTACTATTATTGGAAATAGGTGATATAATTTAGTGCAAAAATAAATGATAGTGTTGAGAAATAACATGCCAAGCCCCATATGGGGTTGGAGAGGTAGAAGGAATTATTTGCACTTGAGTGTCTTAGCAATGTCATTTCTTATACCAAGGCTTTGCTTTCACATTACAATTTTGCTAATTCTATTTGGCTAGGGTGCCCCCCTTCCTACTCTTTCCGTGGGAAAAAGTACTAAATTTTTTTATTTGACACCCATGATGAAAATTTGGAAATTTGAATTCATATTTGCAATTAGAATCCTGAAATTAGCTAGGAGAGATGTAGAAGATAAATTTATCTATGAAAAAATAGGATTTTTTTTACATGCACCTTAGAATGATTTCAATTAGGGGGATGACTAAGGGTCAAGCCATCGAGGTGAATTAGCCCTGATAGTACATCTTGCCAAAGCCACTCTAGGGGGGCATGCATTAGGAGGGATTTGAGGCCTTTGGGAGCTTGTGAGTTCCCACAACCTGAAATCGCGAAAACAGGGTCTGGGAACGCAGTTCTATAGGAATCCGACGTGGTCGAGCGACTGCCACGTCATCGACTTTTTTTTTCCCGAATTTTTCTTTTTCTTTTTTGGACTTTTTTTCATATTTCAGGACCCCCCAATTTAATTTAAATTTTTTTTTTTTTGAAAATGCTGACCAGAAGCCAGCCGTTCCCAGACCCTGTTTTGGGAACAGTCCCGAAACGGCCCTTTGCTGGCCTCAAATCCCTCCTAATGTAAAAAAAGCCTCCAATTTTGTGCTATATACAGGATATGTTCTTAACCTCTCTAAGCTAATTTGGGGTCTTTGATTGCAATTATTTAGAAATTTGCAAGTTTGATCATATACGGAAAATTAAAAAATTTAGTGTTTTCAATCAAAGACAAGCAAGAGATACATTTACTTTGAAGTAACTAAGGGGGGCAATTCACTCTAGCTATTCCATTTTGGATTAAAAAAATCAATCCCAGTATCTCACATTCTAATTGGTGGATACTTATAATTGCTCTAAGGTAAACCATCCCATGACATGCCAACTCTCTAATGCGAATGTGTAGAAATCCACCCTTAATAATCTTTCATCGATCTATGACATTTTCTTCAATAAATGAGATTAGAAAATCGTTAGATTGATTAGTGGTCAAAATCAATGCTTTGGTTGATGCATAAGAGGATTTTCAGCTGATGTACAAGACTGCGAGTTCCCAAACGCTGGGAACGCAAGGAACGCGATGCTGATGTGGTCGAGTGACTGCCACGTCAGAAAATAATATTTTTTTATTAAATTTAATTAAATATTAAATATTTTAAAAATATTTTTTTGAATACATTTTTTTTTAAATCATTTTTTCTCTCTTTAATACATTCTGAAGTTTTTTGAAAAAAAAATTTTAATTTTTTTTTTTCAAAATTCAAAAATTCAGACCAGCAGGGGGCTGGTCTGCAGCAGTGGGAACAATTTTGGGGAACACCCCTGAAATGGTCTTCTGGGGGCCCAAAAATCCTCTTATGGTCATGGTGATGGAATCATTAGAGCATCTCCAACGCAACTCAAAATATGGCTCAAACTGGGCATTTCGCCAGGTCAGCCAACTCTCTGTACCCCACCGCACGCAAAATAAAACTCAAAATATGGCCAGGCGCGGCCAAATTTACTGAGCAGACGGAAAATTTTGGGGTGCAAGGCAGGGCCCGGAAGGGGGTTTGACTGCACTTTTGGCCCCGATGTCGAGGTGCAGACCCCAACTGACCATCCTATTTCAATTTTTTTTTATATGAAATGCTTAAAAGCAATTTCGTGGAATTCATTTTCCATCTTGGCTTCAGTTTTTCACAAAAAATAGAGCTCACTATATCCTCTTGAGGTGTAGGGAAGAGTCCCAATCCATGTGGGACAAAAGAGAGTTCCAAGTTGAAACTCTCTTTTGTCCCACATGGATTGGGACTCCTCCCTACACCTCAAGAGGATGTAGTGAGCTCCACTTCCCATGGAAACTCATGCCTTCCTACTTCCACTTCATGTGGTTTTAAGAAGAAGTGAGTGATCAATGGAACAAGGCTCCTTATATCCCCATGGGGTGGAGGGAGGTGCTCCAACCCATGTGGGATATAAGGATTTGAACTAGTTTGAATTAAGAATTCAAATTTTTAATTTTGAAAATTTAAATTAAAAATTTTCAAAATTAAAAATTTGAATTCTTAGTTCAAACTTGTTCAAATCCTTATATCCCACATGGGTTGGAGCACCTCCATCCACTCCATGGGGATATAAGGAGCCTTGTTCTAATGCATTTTCAAATTATTTAGAGATCTCCTCAAGCTTCGAGAATGAGATCTCAAAGAATTTTTAAAAAAGCCAATGTTTTGTAGCTTCAAAATGAAAGCAAAAAAAATTGGAAAACTTGATTTTTTTTTAAAAATTCTCTTTTGGAGGGCTGCTTGCACTGTTCAGCAGTGGGGCAGATGAAGAACACTCGGCCTGGCCAGAGTTGGAGAGCCCTCCAAAGACCCGATTATGAGTCAGATTTTGAGCCATGCGTTGGGGATGCTCTTAGAGCATCCCCACGGCCACTCAAAATTCGGCGCAAACTGGGTATCTAGCCGGGCCCAGGCGAAGAAATTGCCCCACGGCACACTCGGCAAAGCCAAAAATAAGGCCGGGCCCGGCCAAATTTGAAAATGGCACGGCCAAGTGCCGAGTGTGTGGCCAGGCTTGGTGTTCAATTATTTAAGATTTTATTCCCGTATTCGAGGTACTTTTCGACTTTAGAAGAATTGATACTCGATGTCAACCGTGAGGTGGCACCTCGAAGTCTGAAAAAACTTGCTTCCCCGCCTCGTTGGCCGTGTTGGGGTGGGGCAAATTTTTTTAGCCGGGCCCGGGCTTCCTTAATGGCTCGGCAAGTGGTCCTTGGCCGGGCCATTTGCCCGGGCCAGGCGTGGGGATGCTCTTAGTGATTGCCTTAAAAGAATTCTATCTTTTTAGTATGAATCCATTACAAGAACTAATTTCTTTATTCCTTTTTATCATGCCCATCTTGGAAAATATTGCAACTACTTTAGGTGGTGTGATGACTACTATAGGTGCATTTTTTGACATTTTTTTAGAATTGTCTAGAAATTATTTTGGGCCAAAAGATATCATTTTTGTGAAGAAATTTCAAATTTAGAGCAAGGAGCAACAACTTCCCAAAATACACGAAAAAAACATATTTTGTGATCTTTTTTTTTCTAATTTTGTATTCACGTGAAGGGAAACACTCACAAGACTACAAATTGAATTAGATATTCTTCATAATCCTTTGTGAAAGGTCAAGCAAAAAGAAATGGCTGAAAAAATGCTAGCAATTTCCCTGGACACTATTGCTAAGTCATCCAAGTGCCACAAAATGGCGTCACCGGCACTCTAAGGTTACAGTGGAAACACCCAAAACTATCCAAATAAGGAATTCAGCATAGTTGGAGGTAACTTTTTCTAAAAATGATATTTTTCTAGTATTAGCGAGTGAAAATCATGAATATTAAAAAAAAAGATTTTTTGGATACAATATATAATTTCTACAAATTTTTGAAGAGTTGGCTTCCTAGACCTGTGGAACCATCCTGTAGGTGCCCCCCAAATTGAACCCTACAAAAATCAGCACTCAGCCAACCAAATTTCTCTATGTGTCCTTCAATTGTATCAACAAATTACAATCATACATGTGGTGAACACATTAAGGGAAGTCTAGTGATGCATTTGGGTGAATCTACAATCCACTGCAAGGAACAGGTGCAGGAATGGGTGTTTGGGCAGAACACTGAATCTTGCATTCGAACTGGGCCCCGCAGGGACAGATTTACCCTAGGGAAAACGCAGGAATTTTTTATTTTTTTGGAAATAATTTTTTTTGCAAATTCTGAATTCAAATTTGCGATCAGGGGCCCCGAATTAGATAGGGGGCCACCTGGAACATTCCAAGACATGGCCCAAAAATAGGGGACTCTTTTACTTTTACCCCTAGCAAACCCTGAAATTATCCCTGAAATTATCCTGGGGGGCCCAATTCGAATGGAGGATTTAGCGTCCTGCAGTGTTTTGCCCTTAAGCTTAAGAGCATCCCCATGCCTGCTCTTCAAAGCAACACTTTAAACATTGTGGGCCACTGATCTTCCTTGTCAGAGCAAGATCAATGGTCCAGAATGTTTAAAGTGTGGCATTTGAAGAGCAAGCATGGGGATGCTCTAAGTGGTCAAAAATGGGTTGTAAGCTTCTGATGTTAGAATCCAAGTCAGTCCTATGTTTTGACATTTGTGACTTTTTCCACTCACCTCACGCTTTGCTGCTATTTCAGGGAGTGAAAAGCTATGAGGGTTTGCAGTAAGTCAGGGACTGTGTGGAAGCTTGCAACAGACTGTGGTTCCAAGCATGTTTTCCAGCTGCTGCTGAAGCTGTACAGCACAGTACAAACCATGACTTGTTAATTGCATTTGCAATCTGACTGATGCCCATTATTTGACTGCACACGTCTCAAAAGAAGAACTACGAAATTATTTTAAATTCTTTCAATCCGTGCAATTGTGCTTCCGGTCCATGATAGTGCGACAAGCATGTAGAATAGTTTAGAATTGTTAGTTTGTGAAGGTTGTGAAATGGAAGGGATTTGAAAGAGATTTGGGAGCAATTTGATGAAGAGTTGTTTGTGATTTGATTTGCTACAGCTCGACAATTTGGAAATCTCTTTCTCCACATGTTTGTTGCCATACAACTGACAGCTCTAAAAAAAATAAGCCCATTTGTATCTTTCTGTGTCCCCAAATTTGGAGACAATAGAATTAAAAATAAACCCATTTGTATCTCTCTGTGTCCCCAAATTTGGAGACAATAGAGTTAATCATAAAGTGGGTGGAATGCCAGACCAGGAGCCGGAGTTTGGGAAAACATAGGACCAAACTCTTTGGAGCACCAAAACTGAGGTCCAAAGGAGTTTGGTCCTAAGTTATATTTCTTTTCTACTATTCTCAATTATACCTCCCTCTGAAACGCAGGTTTCCTGTAGGATTACCTCTAATGAGTTGAAAGATGATGAGAAAATGGAAATACTGCCTAATGACTTGTACCTTTCATTAAGAAAATCTGCTCATATCACTCTAATTCAACATGGTCACATAATTCCATATCAAAAGCAAAGGAGACAAAATTCCAAACACCAAGAAGCACCTTCTGAATCCAGTGTTTGTGAGCTTAAGATACCATCTGATAAGAGCTGCAGAAGTGTTGGTGAAGGGAAGGAAAGACTTGGTCAAATTGTTTGTTTAACAAACTACAAGTAGGTCACTAAAAGTAGGGATTTTGAAGGAGAATCCCGGGTGTTGTCCTCCATGGCTGTCCCAACATAAAGTGCAAAGCAAGGGAGCTGGACTTCTAGAAGAAGCACAATAACAACTTTGGTCGTACGACCATTCTGAATGAATGAAGAAGCATCCTTTGGAGGTGGTTTTGCTAAGGCCCTGTTTACACCAAAAAACTTTGGGTTGGGGCCCAAAAGAATGGAGTATTTTGATTGGAAGATAGCTATGGTACCAATCCAAAGTTCCAATCAGAAGACTCCATTCCTATGAGCCCCAACCTAAAGTTTTTTGGTGTAAGCAGGCCCTAAGACCATCTCCACTGCAGCTCAAAATATGGCTCAAATTGGGTATTTTGCCGGGTTAGCCACCCGTCTGTATCCCACTGTATGTAAATTAGGACTCAAAAGTTACTGGGTAGACGGGAAAATATTGAGTTTAAGTATGGCATGTGGACCTATATTAAAAGCCAATGATATTGATACCCTTTGTCTGGATTCTTAGAAGAAGAACTTCGATTCTAAGACCAATGTGAATGAAGAGTCGTTTGGAGGTGGTTCCAAGAAGTATGTGACATGGGACCACATTAATAGTCAATGATGCACTAGGTCTGGACTCCTTAAAGTAGAAGAACTTTGGTCCCCATGGTGTGCACATCAAACAGGGGCACCAAAGGTGAGTTTGGTGTGTTCTATTGAGGAGCATGGGTTGTGGAGTCTTCCTGTACCCTATTGTTGAAGCACAATTTCAACATGCCAAAAGATGATACATTAATTTAGAACCTGATTTATTGATAGCACAAATGCAATTATTGAATAAGATTGATTAAAAAGTGGAACAAACATTGATAAATCTTTGTGTTTTCACTTTTGCAATATTGTAGACCTATAGCCTGCCAAGGAGCATGAGCCCTTAAAGTTTCATGACTATGTTTTCACCGAAAACACTCAAAAATTGCCATTTCCAAAACAAGTACCAAATTTTTGAATTTTTTTTTTGACACATGTAACTATAGGATCTTGTAGTATGCTGACCAACCCTTTTTTTTTTGCTTTTTGAGAAAGTGCCAACATGGCGATCATTTAAAATTTAGTGAAGCATTGTATTTCTACATTCATCCAACTTTTGCACCAAAAAATACTTTATAGTTATATTCATACACTTTATCATCTAAATTTGGCGATTTCATCCACGGTTTTCATAAAAATGGTAAATTTTTGGCGAAAAAAGGTTACTTTCTTCGATACTTTTCTAGTGAAAAAAAGTTTTTAAAAAAAAATGGTGCTTTTAGGTACGATATCGCCCAAAAAAAGGGCTGATGCTGACTTGAAAACATGTGGTAAAAATTTCATACATTTCCACCATGTGGATTGAAAGATATAAACATTCAAACTCAGTAAAATCATATTTTAGGCCTTGTGAAAAAACAAGGCAACTGTACTTTGCAAGCTTACTTTTCTATGAAAAAATGTCTAAAATGGTGGTGCTTTTCCAAATTCTTTTTCCTAGACAAGTTGTCCACATGCTTGAAAAAATTCACATTATTTGGAATCGTACAATATATAGGAAAAAAAATAGTAACTAGATAATAGTAGAGAATGATTAGAAATACTAAATTATTAAGAATTTAATTACGAAATTGAAAAATGCCAATCCCAATGGTTACAATGTTGTAATAAACAATCTACACCCTATGATTTTGTCTTTTTCAAAAAATATTGAAAATTAAGTAAGATAAAGGACTTCAAGGTTTATTTCAAAGTAAAGAATCAATAATTGCAAGCAAACAAAAAATCCTCATAACTTTTGACCCATTGATCAAAATGGAATGATTCAAAGCTTTCCATATATATATATAACTCTAGAAAACCAATTTCAAAATGTTTTTTTTTGAAAAAAGTGATTTTTCCTAATGTATCCAAACTCCCTAGTTACAAAAATATATATATATATATATAAGGCCATAACTTTTGACTCCTATTTTCAAATGTCGTGAAATTTTGTATATATGAAAAATATTTCTTACCTCCAACTTCTATTAAAATTTCGGCCAGAAATATGGAAATTTCTAGTCACATGTACTTGCACAAAATTTCTATACATCCAAAAAATACATATTGGTCTTTTAGGAGTTAATAAGCATCAACTTCCACTATAACAAAACATGGTCTGAAAAAATCATAGTCAATTTTGACTACGGTTTAGGAGACCATGTTTTGTTATAGTATTCAAGCATTCCAAATTCTACCACGTAGAAAAGCCAATCAAGGCTCTTTACCTCAAAGATTGTGCTACATCATAGTGTGCCCTTGCAAGATTCCCAATTAGGCCGTGCCATGTTCAAATTTTGGAGAGGCCAAATACTTTTCTACATTTAACAAGCTTGTTGTGGGGCAATTTCTTTGCCTTGATTAGCCCAACTACCATATATGAGCCATTTGGCGCCCTAGTGTGCAAATGCTCTTAGGCTTTTATAGGTATTTGTATAGAACATATGTGACATGGACTTACATAGTCAATTATACTAATCTTTGTTTGGACTTATAAATTGAATATGCTCATAAGGTTGCCTTTCTAATGAGGTTGTTGAATGTAATGTACAATTAGATTTCAAAAATAATGTAGCTACATAACAAAAATTCAAAAGTATTTTATTCATCATTATATTGATTGCATAAATTAGTGTAAAATGTCAAAAGAAGGGGGACAAAGAAGTGAGTAGTTTTGGAGCAAAAAGAAGACTATTCTATCAAGGAATTTGATCAATAAATCATCTAGACTTTTACTATTTATGCTAAAATGGGGGCTATAATTTGGAGTTAGTAATACCTAATGTAATTTCTCATTTCCATAGTTTTGATCCATTGATCTTTATTTAAAGGTGAATGATTATGGAATCATAAGCAAATCTAACATTAGTAAATTAATTTATTTTCTAAAAGGACCAAAAGTGTTTAAAACAAGGCATTACAAATTTGACCATACACTAGTGGAGATTTGAGGCCTCAGAAAGATTGCAAGTATTTGGATTGTGTGAACATTGTAGGAATGCTAGGAACATTGGGAACACTACCACATAGGAAATCTGACGTGGTCAAATGATTGCCACATCAAACACTAATTAATAATTTAACATTTTTTTAGTTTTTAATTTTTTTTGGAAATTTTTTAATTTTTAATTTAAAAAAATTTTGAATACTTAAATTCAATAGTAGTTGATTCACAATATAGGGAATAGTTATAGGAAACAACCCTAAAATAGTCTTTTGAAGGCCTTAAATTCTTTCTAATGAAGATTGCATACTAGTAATTATATATAATATAGCCTACAATAGGTTTGGAGTTATATACCAACTAAGCACCATAATGTTCATGAATATTAAGACTACTTTCTATATTCTTGAGATTTTCTTGATTCAAATTTTAATGACAATATAGAATTGGCCAAGAGCCAAGGGTATACAAGGAAGCTTGTGTGCCTATGATTGAAGATTCATTTGGATCTCTATTCCTCACATCATAGACTTCAAAAACATTGTTTAACCCCTAAAGGCTCAAGGCCATTTTTCTGTCAAAAACCATTCAAAACTGCCATTTTTTCTACGTTCATCCAAAAGAACAAAAAAAAGTGTTTTTATAGAATCTAACTATAGGATCTTCTACTCTGTTTGTTTGAAATCATGTGGTAAAAATTTCATGAATTTTGATTGTATAGATTGGAAGATATGAGCATTCAAAGTTGAAAAACATAGCTTTTAAAAACATTGTCTTGCAATTTCAAATGACTTTGATTGCCATTTATTGAATTTTTTTACACTATGGACTTTGAATTAAAAAAAATTGTGTTTAAGAATTGATTTGAAAGTCTAGGAAAAAAATTTCAAAAAAGAAATTCTTGATTTTCATTTCTTAAAAAATTATTAAGTAGAGGTAGGTCTAAGATTGAAAGAAAAATTAAATTGTTAATAGCTCTACGATGGAATTGAAACACAATAATCCCAAAGGTGAGATTGTTCTAGAAAGAAAATTTAACCATGTCAAGCAATTTTTTTTGAAAAAATGCGAAAATTGCATCAAGAAATGAATCCTATAAGTTATTTTTTCAAAAATTGCCCCAAAACAAGATTGTTTATAACTTTCACATAACTAATCCAAATGGAATGAATCAAAGCTTCACATGTAGACACAAAGATAATCTATAAGAGAAAAATATTTAAAAATTTAACTTCAAGTTTTTGTAGATTTATTTTTCTACCCTTTGAGTTAAAATCTACACTTTTTGTGGTATAACTTTTGCTCCCAAGCACCAATTGAAATAAAATTATATTCCTACAAAGCTAATCAATTTTCCTATTTTATGAGAAAGTTTCAAGAAGATTCATTAAAAATTGAGGTCTACGAAACCTGCCCGAATTCCAAGTTGTTCCTCAAGGGGACAATGGATTTTTAGGGGTTTAAGTTCATTTTGACATTGATTTTTAGTATATACTTGCATATATAGTTTTGAATTCTTCTTTGATTAGCAAATATATAATCCATACATTAAGTTAGGTTGTTTGTTTGTTTGTTTGTTTTGTTTGCTTGTTATAGTGAGATCTAGTGATTTTAGAATAGATTTAGGGTTTTTAGACAATTGTTCATTTCTGGAAGATTTTTTGAAATTTATACACAAGGCATGAAAAAATTAAGTAGAAAATGAGAAAAATTTAGCCAATTTTGGAATCACTGGTGAGATCTTTGGAACCACGAGTACCTTGGTCATATTTTTTGAATGGTGTTGAAATGTCCCTCCGCGCTACATGCTTTGTTTTGTGGTGTTTAAAATTTAGTTTGGTGGTATTCCAATTCACAACACAAAAAACATTGAATATTGAAATTTTTATGAATTAAAAAAAATTGGAAAATTAGTTTTACTTTCATTTCATTATATTGTAGCAAGTTGGCACTAGTACACTAGTAGGAATTAATAAATCAATTCATAATAATAAATGCACCTATCAATGATCTCATTTTATTAATTACTTATGAATCATGCACCTTACATGGAATAGTTATATAGCAAATGAAAATGAAATATAAAGCTTTATTAGGACAGAATACTTCAATTGACAACAATTGTAACTTAAAAACTCCCAATTCTTTATTGTAGGCTATAACTAAAAGATTGAATCAAAGTGTAACATTGCAAGGAGTGGAAAAAGCTCAAAATAAAAATTTACAAAAATTTGGTACAAGAAAGTAGATTTGAGGAAATTGGAGTTAATTTTGGGATTTTTTTTTGGTGGGGGGGTTCTTTAAACTTCCCATTTGTGAAATCAACCACTAAAATTAGATTTCATTTTCTAAGAAATCATTTTAATCTAAACTCCATTGTAGTACATTTTATTTGGAATACATTCTTAAGGTGAAAGACTTGGAAGTGGAAGATTGAGGTAAACATCTATCCTTGTCCATTTCAAATTGTACCTTAGGAAGTAGTCTTATTATTTACCCCTCCAACAATCTATGACAAAAAATAGAATCTAGGTCTCAAGTTCTAAAGCAAATTCAATTATAACATAAGAAGAATCCTAACCTAAGATCTTCATTTCATCAAATTCCCATTTTCATGCCATCCATTTCACTGAGAACCTTACAATCATAAAATTCACGCACTTTTGAAAAGGTCAAATAAGTATTTATCAAATACTCTTCACCCACTGTAATATACGAGTTACTCCCATTTAAATTATACTTTTTTCCATCTTCTTCATAAGTCAAATTGGTCATACTAACTGCTTGCTTCCCTCACATTTACAGGGTTCAAGAAAATATTGGGCAAAATGACCATATTGATATCATCCTTCCATCACCTCTAAACACAGCATCACGTCAATTGCTCGTAATTCCATTTCTTCGAGCATCCTCAGTGCAGGCCTATCAATCGTTTTCGCACTCAACAACACACCCATCAGTGGCTTGTACGTAAACGAAGAAATTTAAGGTAACATTGACTTTGTGTTACATTTCATTTGAGCAAAGTGTTGCAGTTCCACTTCGTAAAAAATAATGTTTGAGCAAGATTCATAACAAAGTTAACGGCAACAAGTCCCTGATAATCGTAAAAAAAAGAAAAATTTGAGGTAGAAGCCAGTGTATGTTGAGCGTCAGTGACACCGACAGGCACAAAGTATATTATCTAGCTCGAATTATTAATCGTCAATCCTCTAATTTCGACGAGGCTGCCGGCTACAACATGAAGAGCATCAAATTTGGAGTGCAAACAAGTCAGGATTTCAGAGGACCAGTCAATTCCGCACAAGAAACAGTTTCAATGAGATCCAAACACACAGATTTGCCTTCCACAAACTTGAAACAAAGCAACACCGAAACTGGCCTGGAGTCAAGAATTGCTTTTCAGAGATATCGAAGAACTTGGCTATTCACCAAGACACATGATAACGGAGAAAGCTGCCCATTAAAAAAGACGAAAATCAACACCCCCGAATCTGCTTCCACGTCTAAATTCACTCGCCTTTCTTCCTGAAAGAGCAACCCTCCGTCAAACGGGCCCTCCCACCAGTGGGCTGGCACAGGACAGTGGCGCAGCTGCCGCACATGACAACAGTCTGCGAGTGACTGAACACCGTGGTACTGAAACAAACACAGAAACACTTCGTCAGATTATCACCCCAGCATTTCATTACATAACTGATTAACCCAAAGCCAGAACGAATAAAAAGGATGTCATAGTTAATTACATGCTGAAGCATCCCTGGCACTTGACATCCTGCATCAAACACAAAAAAGGGACATGAGGATTAGAACCGGCTAATCCGCCCATAGAAACAAACCGCACTTGCTAAAAACCTAACACCAAAGAAAATACCAGAACTCAAAGACACATGGAAACGTGCTTGGATTATTCAGCGACGACCTAATGTACCGTTGTTACAAACAAAACAAAAATGAACCACTACCACGATGAACTTTATGTCGAGATACGCACCATGAAAAAAGAGTTGGGGGACTGCACAAGCCTCTTCAGCTTGTGCTTCCTCTTTTCTAGCTCCGCTGGCGGGTGCAACAGGTCAATGTCGTTGGAGAGCACCTAGAGAGTCACAAAAAAATTCCATCATCAGCGACCCTAACCCTAATTGTTCCAGATTGAATACACGGGGTGCCAACGGCCAAACCCAAACCCTCTCACCGTACAAGATACCGGAGTCCAAGAGACTGAGAAGAGGAAAACAACAGACCTACATACGCATCCGGGATCACCTATTTCCGACCACACCCTCAGACTTTGAAAAGTTTCTCAATATATGAAAAAATGGTTACATTCCGGGTACGGAGAAGGAGAGAGATACGAACCATGGTGGAGGGCGATGAGCTTGGGATATGCAGACTGCTGGGATTACGGGGCGAACCTCTTCTCCAATGGAAGAAAGAGCGCGTGCGCAAAGAGGAAGAGGAAACTGTGGTGGCTCCGTCTATACCCTAAACCCTAATCGGTCCTCAGGGGTTTCTCGTTCAGCTCTTCGCTCAGTTTCGTCCGTCTTCGTCGCTTCGGGGTTTTTTCGTTCGTTGCTGAGCAGCGTCTCAGTTTTACTGTTGTCCCTATTTGTGCCACAATTTAGAAGCCACCGTATCATTAGATGAAATTTGAGGCCTCCAAAGGGCCGTTTCAGGTATGTTCCTGAAATGGCTGGCTGCTGTTAGGCCGGCATTTATCAATCAATCAATCAATATTTATTTTGGGTCCTGAAATGCAAAAAGAAGTTCAAAAAAAATAAAAATTTAATGACAGCATTGTCATGGCCACATCAAATTCCTGCGATTTTATAGTTTCTCCATTCCTAAATGATGGGAACTTGCAAGCTCTTAGAGGCCTCCAATCTCTTCTAATGTATTTAGATCAGCAGTAAAAAATTTGTTGCAAATTTGCAACATTAGTTGACTTTGATGAAATGGGCTTCTTCCTTAAACTCAAGAACATGAATGAAAATTGTAGATGGAAAGACCACCATCTGCATGATTGATGAAATGGTGACATATATTATAGAGTCACGTGATACAAATAGAGTTTGTGACCTTAACCACTAAAGTTCCTTGACTATATTTTCACCAAAAATGCTTCAAAACTACCAATTGTACTACAAGTACTAAATTTTAGAAAAAAACATATGATCTTATAAATGTATTAGAAGGTATTATCATTTGAGTTGACAAAAATCTTTTATTTGGGCCTACACAAAAAGAAGGTGACCTACATTTCAAAAGGTCACATTTTTATGAAAAAATATCCATGTTGGTGGTGCTTCTTTAGGTTCATTGTTCAAGGTAAGTTGGTTGCATGCTTGAAATTTTTTAGATTATTTGCAATTGTACAACATATAGGGAAAAAATGCAATGTAATAACAATGTTGATTTTAAAAAAGCCTAATATGTCTAAGCTTTAGGAATTCATATGTTCCTCATAAAAACTTCAAGATGAAAATTGAATAGTAGAGACTTTGCCCAATTTTTCCTCTACCAAAATACTTTTTTATGATAATCAAAAACTACAAAATCTAACAATTAGATAGACTAGATTGCCATTAGGGCAATAGATGTGGAATAAGTAGAAATCAAGATCAACAAATCATAAATTAACATTGACTTGTGGCATAAGTAATGCATTTCCATTATTGATTCTTGAGAACAAAAAAATAAAAGAAGGATCGTTGACTTTGGAAAGCCAATAGAATAATTCCAAGGAAATAATTGGCATAGGTGATATTAGCCTCATTAGTCAAACTAAGGGAGAATTGTTGTGCTAGTCAAGTCATAAAAAAATCAAGTAAAGAAAAAAAAGGGGTAGTCGGACAAAGACTTAAATTGATATTCCTTTTGTAAATTCTTCAATTAAGTAGTGAGCAAAATTTAAGAGGAAGGCAAGATGGAGAACAATAAGGATGCCAATGCAATTTTTAAATGAATTGTATTGTGTATGAGGTAGCTACTCCTTCTTTTGAGCACATTGATCTTGATAAAACTATTGTTTTTAATATTGACCTCACCTCATTAATATAGGGAGGAAGGTTGCTATTATGTGAGCTTAGAAGTGTAAGCCTAGAAGCTTAGAAGATTATACACCTATAATATAAGTGTCTTTATTAAAGAAAATGTCTATGATTATAGTATATTTATATTATGAGTACCTATATTATTGGTGTTTACATTATAAACACCTTTAATGGTGGTAGTATATATATATATATTAAAGATTCACATTTTCATACTCACATACTAGCATCGTTGATATAGGGAGTAAACCTATCATTTTCACATTGGTTGCAAAGTTGTTACTAAAAATCTAGAAGGGACACACATGTTATTTTCCTATTTGTTGCAAAACTCTTACTTTTAAAAAAAATTCAAAGAGGTGAATGCAAAGTTTTTTATTTGATAAAAAAATTTACAAACTTATACTACAGAAATCGATGAGCCGCATTTTGATGCTTAAACCTTTGTATCAAATCTAAACCCTAATGAATAATTGCAAGAGAAAAAAACTTAAAAGTAAGCATTGTGAAACAATCTTCAATCTATAATCAACATTCGAGAAGTAAGAATAAGTAACGAATGTGTTCAATGGTTGGTTTATTTAAATGCCATAACTGAGCTACTTGTTTATTGTCAAAAGTTAAATTTCCAACCTTTGAGCATTTGTTTTCTTTGTCTACCGAGGAATGTATAACTTGTATAGACAAAATGATATTCAACAAATGCACAAAATGAATGGCAAGCACCTTTGTTGATAAACAAAGGCAAATCTTCACTGATCCACCCAAAAGCTCATAAGTAGAATTGAAGAGCTACTAGTGTATAGAGTAGAAACTTAAACTCTATGAAATCTCACAAGATACCAATCTATTCTATGCCAACACAACTTTCTAATGAGTAAAAACAAAAATAAGTCACACAAGTAGAAAAACTTTGACCAAAACAATAGAATTAGAACCAAAAAGTCTTGTTCAGTTTTATCGATTTGGAGTATATTTTTGAAAATTTGAATTTTTTGAAAATTATAGCAAAACTAAACTCCTACATTGGTACTAATCAAGTGCCACATCAATATCTAGTCAAATTGCACTAATTATCATTTTAATATCTCGTTAAACTTCTACATTAGTAGCATTGATTGCTACATGAGCAATGTGGGTGTTGAGGTTTGCAATCTACCAAATGTCTATCAAATATTAAAAAAAATTGTAAAAATGTTCTAAGAGAATAAGAAACTTTGATTTCAAAGTTTAAAAACCCATATCATAGATGAATCTATGAATCCATTTAGAGCTCAAAATCTAAAAACATAAGTTACTAAGGATACCTCTACTAGTGAGTCATGTGATTGTGAGACCCCAATTTGTCACCTGGGGCTCATTGATTTTTTTTTCAATTTCTTGCAAAATTAAATAGAAAAAATTGGGGTAGAAATTAGGGTCGTTAGTTAAGAAATTTTGCTTATCAATTTGCTTTGAGAATGGTCCAATGGAAAGAGTGTAGTGTTTTTATGATTTTTACCATTGAAAATTTAATCATAGAAGTGTTGATTTGGAGTTATTTATACTTTCCTCTTACCAAAGGAAATTGTATTTCAACAATTGTAAGGTCAATTGTATAGTGAATTTGATAGCTCTTCATTTGAGCTTAAAATTTTTGAAAGTGTATTTTATTGTTGTAATGCAATTTCTAATTATTTATATCACCTCCAATCCATAAAAGTTCTTATCATCTTATGTACAACTATAAGATTTCAAAGTCAAAACTTGTATGCACACCAATTTGCAATCTCTTTAAACATTTGTAATGTTGGATTTTGAAAAAAAAATTCCTTTGTTAGGGATAACTATAAGCTTGTGCTCTCTTTTCATAGAAAAAGTCACTTGAAAATGCTTGGGCACTTAGGAATTAACCCTTTTTAATTAGGAATTCATAATTTTAAGTTGCAAACTTTAATTGATCATATTGTAGGAAGTATATTCAAAATATTTTTTTTATTACATCATTAGCTTGAGTGAAGAACATTGCATGCATTGGTTTAAATAAATAATTATTAGAATGAACAATGTTCCCTATACGAATTCTTTAAATTTCTTAAAAAACTTTAAAGTCAAATTTGGGCTTTTTAATATATGAATGATAAACCTTGGAAAACCTAAAATCTGTGACTATGTGGTTGAAAATCAAATGTTTGTACTAACCTTGAATGATTCATTTTGCCATTGAAAAATGAATGGATTTTTTTTTCAAAGATTAAGTCACATGTCTTCTCTAAAGCTTAAAAAGTTCAATTATTCTTGTCAGAATTTGAAATTACTATTAATTTTGAAAAAAAAGCCAAAAAAAACACATGTCAAATATAGTATATTCTTGAAAATTTTGAAATTTTTTCCATGAGTATACATTATTCTTAGAACATCATGGTACAAAATTTTGCATATTATTCTAGGATAAAAAAGTTAGTACTCCATTGTTACATGCACCCTAAGTACAATTTTCAAAAACTATTGAATTTCAAGAATGTTTCAAATTCCCATATTAGCATACAATTGAGACTTCACAAGCTTTGATAGTTGGTCCCAAATTCAAAAAAATATTATTTTTATGATAGAAATTCAAATTTCAAGAATAAGGTACGATAAATTGCCAAAATACACTACATTGTGTCCATATTTGGAAATCATTGAATCAACATTTCTCTCAAAATATTGCTATCACCATTCATTGAGTTTTTGATGCCTACATTTGTATACCACTCCTTCCAATGAATGCAAGAAAATTTTGATGAAGAATAATTTTTTATCATCCCCTATTCATCAAACTATTCACCAAAAGGATATTCTTTTATCCTTACTAGGAAATCAACAATATAGAATTGAGTCACATAAGATATATACAATCAATACATAAAAGTCTATGAGATTCTAATCTTGATTTTTGGTTCACCGAGAGACTATACTTTAAAAGTTCTATAACATTGGAGTTACCTTTGTAAGGAAATATCAATATTAAACTGGTATGCTCTAAGAGCGATCATTTAAGAGCTGATTGCCTTTGGGGGGAAGGTAAACTCCGTGAATCAATTTTCAGTAAATTTTTATAGGAAGGAAAATGGAATTGGCATCTAACCCAAGTTGTTTCATCTTTTTTGGACTTGTGTAGAATTAGTTATGAATTCTTAAAGTTCAAATGCAGTTGTAGTCATAGAAACTATAGGAAAAAAAACATAGTGCTTAATTTTTGGTAATTTTTTCCATTTTTTGTGGGTCTATAGTACTTGAGAGGTTAATGCTTGGCTTTTACCAATAGGAATTGACTTCATGGTGTTTTATCATCAATAGTTGAAAAATGGATGTTTAGCAATGGATGAATGCTATTGAGTCTTGGGAAGGAATCTATTGTCTGGCGGTTGTGGTAGTTAGCTATTGATTTTCAGGTGAAGTGGAGTGGAGGAGCGGGCAGAGGAGGACAAGGGTACTCAGTCTAGAGGGAAGCCTGAGCTCCTGCGGTAGGGAGGCCGACAGTCTGTGTAGAACGATAGATTTTGTGTTGGAGTTGTTTGTGTGTAAGAGGAACTGTAGTGTCTATAGTTTTGGTGTTAATTCTATGGTACTGAATCGATAGTTCTACAAAGCGAGGCTGTGGAGATGAATTGTGAGGATCAATTGTAATTTTCAGAGATGAATATAAAGCAAAGATCAATTGTACATCTGGTGTTTGTGCATGTTGTGTATGATGAGATCTACTGTGCTGATTTTGTCAAATGTATGTGAATGGAATTAATTGGATGTCAATTGTTAATTATGTATGGAGTGCTGAATTTCTATTGTGAGAAACGATGGTAGTTGATGTCCTGGATGGTCTATGGAACCATAGTAAATATGGTTGGTGGATGTAGATAGATCTGTAGATTTTGTTTTGCAATTGTGAGTCTGATGAGATGGCTGGTATGAAATAAATCCATAAAACCAGTGAATGAGAAAGTATGCTATCACTAGAAGAAATCTGCGTTTGCCTCAACAAAATCTACTTGATGTATTTGTTGAGGCAAACGCAAAAACTGTGTTGAAAAACACAAAGAAACGCAGTTTTTTGCGTTTGCCTCAACAAACACATCAAGTAGATTTTGTTGAGGCAAACGTAGATTTCTTCTAGTGTATAGTCATAGATTACTTTATATCATGGAGGATTTCTATTGTAACTATGAGAATATTTTTTTGAGAGGAATCAATTGGTAAAATTGAGAAAGGAGATTTGCAAGATCAATTGGATTTAGAAGACATGTTGGAAGAATAGAGCAATTGGTGATGCAGTAAGAAGGTGAAAAGAATCAATTGAAGATTGTACCTAGGAAGTTGGTGAAAGCTAAAGCTATGGAGTGAAGATAATAATGGATAAGTTTTCCATCTGATTCAATTGTAATAAACTTTGGGATTGTATCCATAGTGAGAGCACAGTTAAACATTTTCCCTGCTTTCTATTGTGCAATCCCTAGGAATTAACATCAATTGTTATTCTTAAGGAATACCTAAGGGCATTTTTCCTTCAATTCCTCCCTGAGAACAAACTTAACTATAGATATTTTTTAATAGTTTAATCCCTATTAAAATATCAATCTACAGCAGTGATCACTAAAAGTGACCACTTGGTGAAGTATACACCACTATTACATTACAGAAACCAAAATGTACCCCTATGTCATGATCGCTTTTAGAACATCGCTTGCTTTTAGAGCATACTAAGTTACCTTATTTAAAAAAAGGGGAAGTTTTTTTTTAACTGTTTTTTGTGTTTTTGTTTTTGAAGTGTACAAAATCACAAAAAAGCCATATTAATGATGAAATTCCACAAGTTCCACATGAAATTCACATCCCTAGCTACTTCTTTAAGAAAAACATCACATTAGAGGATTTTTGAGGCCATTAGAAGACTGCAGGTTCCTAGACTGTTGGAACACAGTCTCTACCGTGTGAATAGAAATCCAACGTGGTCGAGAGAGTGCCACGTCATTAAATATTATTATTTTTGAATTATTTTTTGGGACTTTTTTTCATATTTCAGGACCCCAATTTTTATTTTTTTTGTTGACTAAATGCTGCACTGACAGCAACCAGCAGTTACAAGAACAATTTCAGGGAACAGCCATGAAACAGCCCTTTGGAGGCCTCAAATCCCCTCTAATGTTTCAGTTTTCCTTTTCCGTAGGGCAAAAGTTGAACTGAAATGGAGCCTATAGGATCTTCGTCATCAAATTACCATTCTGATATAACTTACACAAGTGGCACTACTATGGACCAAAAGTGGAATAGAAATGGACTCATCCCATTTGTTTATAATACAAGAAAAAAAAGAGTAGAATAGTAAGTCAGCATCATATGCAAAGTCCAAGCACTGTCTATAGCACTGATGTGTTCTGGGAAGCATCATCCATATGCAAATATAAGTATCATCAATAAGGTGGAAACACCCAAAACTGTCCAAATAAGGAATTCAGCATAGTTGGAGGCATCTTTTTTCTTAAAATGATATTTTTCTAGTATTAGCAAGTGAAAATTATGAATATTCAAACAAAAATTAAAATTTTCAGAATCAATATGTAATTTCTATAAATTTCCAAAGTGTTGGCTCTCTAGACTATTGGAACCATCTTATAGGTGTACCTTTAATTGGACACCTGTTGAAATCAGTTGTCAGTGAATGAAAACTATACATGTGTCTTACAATTGCGTCAACAAATTAGAATTAAACATTTGTCGGACACTTTAATGAATGCTTATGGACGGCTTTAGTAGTATTGTAGGGTCCAGAAATAGGTACAGGGACGGAAATGGGTGTTTCTTCCTTAGAAGGAGTTAGAAAAAGTATTAACCCTTGAAGGACATACTGATGCCATGGAAAATCATGCATTTTGATATTGTATGTCATCATCTACTTTGAAGAATCCAAATACAAGGTAGACCACCCATAACCGATCATTTAACCCCTAAATGCCCAAGGTTTGTTTTGAGCTTCTTGGAATTTGCTCTAAGTTGAACAAAATGCCGATATTTTGATAAGTTGTATCATTTTTTTTGAATTGTAACTGTACAAATTCAAACTAGACATGCTAGAGATTGCATAGGAACAAAAAACACAACAATAGCACTTATGGAGTGAAAGATTATAATGTTTGACCATGAGGGTGTTAAAACTGCAAAAATGATGTAAAGTGTTTCTATCCTCTTTTCACAAGTCAAATCTAAAAAGTTGGTGACCAAAAAAATATGAGGTGAAAGGGCCTAAAATGCGTAACTCCAATCAATTTATGGCTCTTCAAAATCTACTTTACAATTTTTGTAAATGAATTTTGAATGTGATTTTTTCTCCAAGATCTAGTGTATTTGAGGCTCATTTTCAAGAGCTCTCAACACTATGGAAAGTCAAGATTGCAAGGGGTATCCTTGTACAAAATCTTGTACAAAAAAATCATTATCATTCATTTTTCAGATCGGATTTTTGACACTAAAACTAGACTTTTAGAAGAACTTTCCTAAAATGCAAACTACTAAAAATAGAGACTTGCTTAGGTTTTATTTAACTCTAAAGTTTTACAAACACCAGATTCTGGTGCCTTGGGCAGTTAGGGGTTAAGGTATTCTAGATATGATTTGGTGTAGTACAAGGTAGAGCAAAAATTTTCAAAGGTGTAATGATAGAAATGATGTAGATTGCAAAAACTTTGGTAATTTTATTGCATGAATTGAAATTTCTATAAATTTTAAAAGGCAAAAGTTGGACTTGACCCACAACCAACATCTAGAGTCATCCAATTTTGATTATTGAAGAATTACTTTCCCACTCTTTGCTTCATACTTTTTTGCTTGCTTTTGTGTCATTAAGTTATTGGTCTAAACCTTTAAAAAGTACAAAACACACATTCTAAGGAGAAAATGGAAATCCATTCCAACCTTGGTTGGAAATATAGTACCCTATTGATTAGATATGGAGTGGTGATTAGGAATGGATGGTTCTACCTTACTCATTGGAAGTCAAAGTACTATAGAAGATGTCCCCTTTCCACCTCTAATGCTGAAAATGCATAGTTGCACTTCTGACTTACAACAAAAGATTCTTTGTCATTTATTAGCGACAAAACGTCCTTGTTGACATTTTAAGGGTCAAATATGATATATTTTATGTAGGTCATACATCTATATTTGATGAATTTACTTATTGAAACCTCAACCCCTAATGGTAGGTTGGAATTTAACATACAGAAACCATGCAAATAAGATGTAAAAATACAAGTGACATTTAGGTTAGCATAGAGAGTCATACAAGGCCATTTTTTTGGTTGCCTTACATGAGCATTAGAAAAGTGTGTTGTGAAATTTGTGCACTTTTTGAGTAAGCAAAAAATTGTGAAACATTTTCTTGTATTCAACCTTGCAATAAAGGAATACCGATATTGTAAAGGACATTGTTCTTGCTACTTGCATTAGGGGTTAAGGTAGGAGCATCCAATGATGTCATTGTATATAATGGTGTTAGTTTGCATACATGATAGTCATTTCAAAATTTTTATGTAGACAAATTCTAGATAGCTTTTTTTTTTGACCTCTATAATATGCTATCTATAGTCTATCAAAATTTATGTTCTTGAATCAATGCCTTACGTAGAAATTAATTCCATTAGGCACACTAATGCCATTAGATACTTCTACTTTAAGGTAGATCAACCCATTATAGTTAGAATTAGGAGTTTGCCCTCTTGTCATTGCTAAATTTTTTGAATTTTCTTTGCACATAAAGACAAGTGTGAGAAATGTTGAGGGCAATTAAATTTTTTTTTGGCAAAGTATGAATTTTTAAGGAATTTTTGAAGTATATTGCCCATCATAGCCCTATATAGTGTCTCAACTACTCCAAAACCAACACGAATTATATCTATAATGCTCATTTTTTCCACTTAAAACAATTACAATATTTTCTTATATGGCCACAACATGAAGGCCTACAAAAAATATGTGCTATGAAATTACAACCAAAAGCTACAAGTTCCTATTAGACTCACTTATCACTCTATTACTATTATCTATGAGATTGATTGTTGTCCAAACCTCATTTATTTGAAAAACTATGTAATAGGGTAACATTTAGTGATGTCTCTTTTAGATGAAAATTTTATATTTATCTTTTAGAGGTGCAATCATGTATTTGCTACAAGTAGTAAAATTTTAAACTTCTTTTTGGGAAAAATTTGAAATTATTGTGAATTTTTCAAGAATTAAAAAATAATAATACAAAATACAAAATACACTCAAAAGATCTGAAATTTTCTATATAATTAGATGTATAATATATAGTGCATAATACCATGATATAAACCAAAGTTATTGTATCATTCTATAATTAGAAACACTAAAAGAAAATTGTGTCTTACACAGCTAGCCACTATAACTACAAATTGTCCACAATGATTCATTTGTAATCATTGTGGACAATTTGTAGTTACAATAGCTAGTTGTATAGGACATACTTTTCTTCTAATGAAAATCACCAAACCATGGTTATAGGCTAAAAGTTCATATAGCCATAGAATATTGAAATTTAAGATTTTTTCAAAATATCCAATCAAAGTAGAAAGTATAAGGTAGGAGGTCCAAAAGTGATAGTCTAAGAACTGAAGCTAAATTTTGGGGAGGGAAAACATCTTGAAATACTTTTCAATAAATTTTCTTTGAAAGACAAGAAGAAATGACATCCAACCTAAGTTGTTTCATATTTTTTTTGGATGTTTGTGGAATTAGTGATGAAATTTTTAAGTTGAAAGCCATAGGACTCTAAAAGTGACCACCTCCTAGAATGTACATAGTTTGTACATTTTGAAATATTGCAGAAAGTGAAATGTACCTCTAAACCATATTTGGTTCTAAATGCCCCGTTGGAGTTCGAGCCTCCTACCTTAGTGGATAAACTTCATTTGTTTGTTAGATTGAAATTCAAAAATATCACTTTTATGGCTAAAATTTACATCACGAATATTTAACAAGAAATGGCCCATATAAATTACGAGGGCGATTCATGGATCAAGCATCTTCTTCTTTAGACAAGGCAACAAGATCATAGTGAGGGACTTTGCAATAACTTACTGTTCAGTGAAAATGAACTCAAGTATGATTAAGGTAGGTACACCCTAAATGGCACTTGACCTTAAAGCGCCCTGTATAACGTGCATACATTTTCAAAATCAGTCATGTACCCAGACTATAGATGGCGCTTTCAGAAACACACTTTGACTGTTAATAACTTTTACATACGGTATCCAAATCCACTGTTCTTTGGTGCGTTGGAACATGCTTTCACTCACCAACAAGACTGTAAAAAAATCTGAACAACATAATAACAAGAACTAGGCACAGTATGAAAAACTGGCACTTTTGGGTGTACCTACCTTAGATGAAACCATGCCTGGCCCTTGACAGGCTTGTTGGACTAAATCTAGCTGTCTACCCTTGGTGTTGCTAGCCTGATTTGCATCATTTGTTTGGGTCCTTGTTAGTTGTTTGAAAACAACAACATTCTACTAGAGACTAGTTTTTTCTGGTCCTGATGTAAGGTAAATCATCCCATTATGGAGCAAATGGGAGTAGATCCATTGTGGGTCAAATTGTACTGGTGGTGTACATTTAAAAACTTGAATGTACACCACCAGTAAAATCTGACCCGTAATGGGTCTGCTCCCATTTATTTTGTAATGGGGTGGTTCATCCTAAATCAGACCCTTTACCAGCTGATTTGCATTTGGAGGAAGCTAAACTCCTTAAAACAATTTTTAGTAAATTTTTGTGGTGAGAAAAATGGAATTGGCATCTAACCCAAGTCATTTCATATTTTTTGGACCTGCATAGAATTAGTTATGAATTTTTGAAGTTGAAAACACAATGGTTTCTAAAAGCGACCCCCTCCTGAAATGTACACTTCTGGTACATATTAGAGGAAAAATCTACCCGATCGCTTTCATAGACAAGGTTGCAATTACAGCCCCCTACCTTACTTCTTCCTCAGTCAATGAAATATGTCCATGTGTTTTGAAATTAAAAAAAAATGTACTCAAGGACCCTCCAAATAAATAAATTACATAAAAAAAACATTTTTTTTCCATCCTCCACTCTCAGCTGGAGTCACCCATAGTCATGCATTAATCACTTTAGCGTCCACAACTCCACATGTTAATGGGTGTTCCCTACCTTTACCTCAGTCTGTTGTCATAACTAAAAGTCTTTGAACATTTCCCTTCAGAAAAATATATAAAAATTACAAAAGTTTCTGTGATTGTCATCAACAATCCATAGGGAGTCCTTAGCTTTTGATACGGCAATTCCCATAACGTACAAGAACAGATGCAGGTCTAGAACTTAAATTAGTGTTTTCAGTGACCACTGCATTTCAACTTAAAAAATTTGCAACTAATTTGCCAATGGTCCAAAAAATATGAAGTGATTTAAATTAGGTGCCAATTCAACTTTTCTTCCTATTAGAATTTACTGAAAATTTCTTCAAAGAGTTCGGTTTCCCCCTCAAATGCAATCAGCTCCTCAAAGGTTGTAGACTACCTTATGCCTAACCCAAATGTAGACAAACACACCAAGTCTTCCTTGCACAAGGAAAAAAAATCTATTTCAACGGACCCAATTTTTTTGACACAAATGAAATGATAATGGACCCAATTTTCAACAAACAATGAGTACATTCATGTGCTTGGTGAATAAACTATTGTCGTTCATACATTTGCAAGCTGCTTCCCTTTACTGATTATGAGTTCATATCATAATAGAGTTTACATTTCAAAGGAGGTTGCAAGACCCAATAGCACTCATTACGCTTACATGGCTTAGATAATAGAACTATCCCCAACACACTCTTCGTTCACGCTGGTCAATTAGGGCTGCTTTTCATTGAAGGCATGGACCTCTAGAACCTGGAGGTCCAGGCGGTTTCCATTGGGAGAAAGGGGAAGTTAGACCTCCAGGCCACCTCCAGCCTCCAGGCGATCGTGAAGCAAAATACAAAGCTAGAAGGGCTCGCCTCCTTGCTTGGACCCCCCAAATTGGCACTATGCAACAAAGATGCTTCACTTCTAAGCTGCTTACTGAACAGCTTGTTGAACTTTTCAGTTTTTTCATGGGAGGCCTTTCTTTGACAACTAGAAAAGTAGTTTTCAGCTCAGAGAGGAGGGGATTATTATATCCACACTCCCTCTAGGCCTTGGAGGTCCAAAAAAAGTGGAAAAGCCATCTCCCTCCGATCGCCTTCCAACTCCCCATCTAGCCCTTGGACTAGTGATTTTTTTTGGCGAATTGTTGCCAAATGCGAAGGGAAATAAAGGGCTGGCGAATTTTACATGCAAAAAAAGTTAAATTTTTTTTTACCTGACGTGGACTGCTCAAGGGTCTGTGGCAGCCTCATCAACCCCAGTTTCATTGCCACTTTAGCCTCTCCTCTCCTCCACTTTTTCGCCTCCCCATCTTGTCGCCTTCCATCTTTTTACTAGAGCTGTAGAGCCGCAAAGCGCTACTTAATTTGGGGCTCCCTCCATTATCGTCTAGCCTTGATTCTCCCGTGAAGAAAGGGCATATGTGGAGGTCTTTACCAATGCGGAGGCGATTACTCTTTAGAAAGGGATTAGAATTGCTTAAGATTCAAAAAGTGCTCCAAAATTAAGTCGCTAGATCCACCATATGGAAGAATGCATTGTAGCCAGTGACGCTAGCAAAAAATGGCCAGAAGTCGCCAAAAAGACTCCACCCCAAATCCTACGGTAGCGTGTTGAGCAACTACCCCAAATCCTTAAAATATTCACTGTAGTGGACCTCTTGGGGCCTAATGGGAAACATGGCTTTTCTTTTGACGAAACGTCGCCAGTTTGTTAGAATTCTGACATCTGCTTGTCAAAATTTGGCCTCTGCAGTGAAGCCAGCAGGAGGGACACTGGTCAAAAAAAAGCTTCCCATTGGGAAACGGCTCTTACCACCACCGTTCCTCTTCCTCTTCTCTTCTTTTCCCGTTGAACGTGCAGGACTTGCTCTACACACTTCTCTGTGTCTTCGATGAATCTCCTGCAAGTTTTGTTCGCCTGCTTTCGTAGAGCTCGATCGAAACGGGACGACAATCGCGACTATAGTAGCTGGTGAAAGCAAGGCTGTACGTGAAAAGATGCAGACTCTGTTTGAGAACATTACCGCCGGCTGGGGGAATTGGGAGAAGGACCGGCTTAGACTGTCCTACGGAATTGCGCTCTCCATCGGCCTGATCCTGCTGCTACTCTTCGGGTATGGAGTTTCAGGAAAGAAGAAGAAGCTGCCACCAGGACCGTTTCCATGGCCAGTGTTTGGCAACCTGTTCCTCGGCGGATCCCATCCTCACCAAGCCTTCACGCAGCTAGCGAAGCAATACGGAAACATCGTGAGCCTCTTCTTCGGAAGCGTGCGCGTGGTCATTGTGTCCGACTCCGAGATGGCCAGGGAGCTTTTCTCAGTCAGCGACATAGATTTCGCGTCTCGACCAATTCACGACTTCATGCGCACGCCTGCCAAGTACATGAACTACGGCGAAGAGGATGTGTCAATGGCCATCAGCGTATACACATCCGAAGTTCGGGAGAAGCGTCAAATGTGTACCAGTGAATTGTTCACGACGCAGAAATTGGAGATGAAGAAGAGTACTCGTATGGAGGAGATTCAAAGGGCGGTGGCAGTTGTGGGAGAGAACACGAGTATTCCTGTTGACATCCGACCCATCCTCAGTGAATTCAGTCTGCGGATCAATTGTAGGTTCTCGTTTAACAAAGCTTTCCAGCATTCGGAGCACAATCCCTCCAGTAGAAGTGGTGTCGACCCACAGGCATTTAGGAGATTGGAGACGGAAAACACGAAACTCTTGGCGACACACAACATTCTGGATCTCATCCCTGGCTTACGATTCCTCTTCGGAAGGTTTGACTTGGAGGGGATCCATGCGAGATGGAAGGATGTGACCATGAGGAAAGTGGATTGCGCGGACTCTATTTTGAATTGGTATCGGAAAGAGTTTCCAAATGGACGGAAGAATTCGGAGACCGACTTTGTTCAGACTTTGCTGGAGCTTTCCGACGGCGGCAAGTATACGATGACCGAAGCTAGGGCTCTTATTTTCGTAAGCTTCCTTTTCCCATCCTCGGTAGAATTGAACTTGAATTATTTGTTGTAAGACATCGACTGTATTTTGAGTGTGACACTGGTACTGTACGGGGTGTCAGAATGCTAGACTTGTTCTTCAAAGAATTAGTCGATTTCGGCAACGTGGTTTCAGATGAGAACTGAAGGCTCGAAATCTTGCCGGCCGCTTTAAAACACTTAGAAAGGAGAGGAAATTGTTGCACTCGATGTCGAGACACCTGAAGTAGAAGATCTTGATCATTTCGTGAAGTTCGGCTGAATAGGAAATTTGGGGTAAACTCACACCTCAGCAGCCCGGTAAATTGAGAGCTGGGTGACTTCCATAAAGAGCTTTGCGAAAATTTAGTTAGAACGTTCAGATATGATTTACCACTAATTTTTTTTCCCATATTCGTGTAATCTGAAAGCATGATCCGTACTGTACACCTCCGAGACTTTTAGACCAGCAATAGGCGAAGTATTGGAGGTCATTTGACACAACAAGGCTCCAGGTTTGAGTTACCTAGCATGATATCAATGCGAACTACACTCTTGGGCAATATGGAGGTGATGAAAGCAAACAGGTCTAGGAAACTGAGTCGAAATAGAAGCAAAAAGAGGGAGGTGGTCATGGCTCATAATCTAGCTTCTCTTCTCAAGTGGTTGTCTGCCTCTTTTAGGTTAGAGAGTTTCCGAAATTTGCCTCTTTCGTTGCTGGAAATTCTCACATTAGACAAATTGTTCATGTGACATTGACAACATTCGTTCTTCAATGACTACCAATATTGGAAGTCAAATTTTCCAACCCATTTCAAACATGCATGGAATGGTTTTTAAGCATTTGAAATTCATTTTCTTGTTCTTCATGATTGGAGACTCCCTGTTTTCGATCTAAAAGTTGAGAGAAGATGGGGTGTCAAAGTACCTGGCTCGCTATTGCCAATCCCGCAGGACCAACATTGAAAGCACTCCATGTTGGTTTCTAAACTAATATGAACCATGTAGTTGTAAGAGCTCATTGAGATGATGTGTGGCATATCTCCCGCGCACTCAGGAACTGCTGACAGCGGGAACAGACACGATGGCTGCGACGACAGAGTGGGCCCTTCTGGAGCTTGTGCGCTACCCACAGTGCATGCAAAGGTTACAGGCGGAGCTCGATGCACAGTTTGGCATGAATGGACCCGTGGAAGAGGATGAGGCGGCTCAGTTACCGTATCTCCAGGTAATCAGGCACCTCTGTGCACACCATCCCACTTCCTCCACGAATTAGTAAGCTCTTGCCTCCCAGTTATTGCGTTTCCGGTGTCTTGGGTGATCAAGTGTAAGTTTTCATTTTGCAAGTGGTCTGTCTTAGCGAAATAAGCTCTTAGCAGCAACGGTTGTAGTATAGAAAAAGTGAGTAACAAATCTCTTACAACAGGGAGTGAGAAAATGATCTTCGACTTTCTCAGATTTATGATATCTATTTGACTCACATGATTTTTAGGGTCTAGGCTTATGCACATGTACACGCTTGATCACGTCCAAACCGATAACAATGTTAACTCTTCAACGTGAGCGAGAACCTCTCTCGAAATACTGTGATTTGGATTGGGTCCTCGCCTTCTCATGCTCAAAATCTTCTTTTTAGTTCCCAAAAGAATTGTTACAAATCATACAAAGTTGACATCGGGACAATTCTTGAATCCTAATCATACCCTGTTTTAGTATTTGAACAGTAAGAAGGGAGCACTCACAGCTTTTCGAAAGTATGTGAAGCCGGAGCCGAGTGTCTGGTTTGATTTTTGATATTCAGAAAGCATCTGAATGCTTGCAGGCTGTGGTGAAGGAAGTTCTGCGCCTCCACATTCCCACAACTCTGGGCCTGCCACACAGCAACATGGAGGATGCGTCTCTGGGAGGATACCACATCCCAGCAGGAACAACGGTAATGGCGAACTTCTGGGCACTCCATCGAGATCCGAGCACCTGGGGAGACGATGCATTAGAGTTCAATCCAGAGAGGTTCCTCGGCTCCGATTTGAGTCTGAACGGGACCAACAATTATCAGTTTCTTCCGTTCGGAGCTGGAAGGAGGTAATCAAACTTCCCCGCGAAATGACGAAGGATCCATCGATGATTTTACAATGACCAATTTGATTGATCATAACATACTGTCTAATGACTAGTTTAGATAGAACCAAGTTGATCACCAACAGTAGAGAAGGAACATCGAATGAGGTGGTAATTAAGTTCAACAAAAGCAGCTGAAAGAAAATATGATAACCAATTTGGACATTCCCACTTAGTTGTTAGTATCTGCTGTTTGAAGAACCTGGTACCCTAAACCCTAAACCTCGTTGTAACCTCGTTGTAACCTCACTCAGTCACTTGATTTTCTTTCAGATTTCCAGCAAGATTTTGAAAAGGAACTTGATTTGCCGGGGCACAGAGGCATTGAATATCAGAATCTGATTAACACATTCCAAATCAGATTTTCCAGAGTACAATATATGAAACGGGTGGGATTGAATGCCCGTGGTTCGAGAAAGAAACAACTAATCAATGATCCTCGAAACCCTAATTTCTTTGTATCCCACTCCAAATTTTGATGTGAGATTACCCTGCTGTCCGCGCCTCGTGCGGTGTAATTGTGATGCAGGATATGTCCTGGACGGGCATTGGCGACAAGAGTGCTGTCTGCGGCTGTGGGCTCTTTTGTTCATGCGTTTGAAATGTCAACCCTGCCAGGAGTTGCGCTCACCGCCAACGAAGGCACGCATGGCCTCAACATTCGACCCGAAACTCCATTGCGTCTTCAAATCACCTTGCGCCCTGCTGCCTCCCTTTACTTTACTCCAGCCACTTCTGCATCCAAGGCATGATGGTCCCTTTCCAGTTCCAGTCTTAGGATTCAAAGTTCTTTTGAGGGTTTTAAGGTGGGTTTTCTTTTTTTTAGGGTTACGGGATTAGGAAGAATATGAATGAATATGAACATGAAGAGTATATTTGGGGTAGTTTTACTATTGGAAATTTTCCATAGTCTTCACCAGTTTGCACTACTGATATCAATCCAGTTTCAGTCTTAGGATTCAAAGTTCTTTTGAGGGTTTTAACCCATTAACCGTAGACCGCCCAAGGGACCGAAAAGTGGCCTATCATAGAATCCAAATTGCTGTAACTTTTGCATCCAGTGTCCAAATTCAATGAAACTTGTTGGGAAATTTGCGCCTATTATTCTAGTTCAAGTGGTAAAATTTTCAGATCAATCTAAGCGGTGATGATTGTGTGGAAGCCAATCGAAGTTCATAGAGGTTCAATGTGATTCACCAAAGTGCACTTCATGGCTACAACTTCAGGGGCTTGTATCTCCTTCATTCAATGTTTCATTTGAATAAAATTTGTTGGGTTCTACTCCCCTTGAAGTCTAGTTATTGTGGTGAGATTTTCAAGTCAATCCAAGTTGTTTAGATTGTTTGGGAGCAATTCGAAATTCAAAATCCTGCCATTTTGCAACTTCAATGAACTTTGGCGGCTTGTATCTTCTTCATACAGTGTACAATTCCAATAATTTTTTTGGGAAAGTTGCGCATATTATTCTAGTTTGTGTTGCTAAAATTTCACATCAATCCAAGAAGTTTTCAATGACTGAGGTGCATTCTAGTAGAAGGAGGTTCAGCCCTAGATGTGTTTTCTGCAACTTTTCTTACCTATTTTTTGACATTTGCAAGCCATTTTGCAAACGCATCGAGTCAATTGAATGATATTTTTTTCACCAATGTGTTTGTATGCTGATTTTGAATCACTTTATAGTTTAAAGTTTTTTCATTTGATTAGGTTTAGAAATCAAATTTCACCTCTAAATGAGTTTTTAGGAAAATTTTAGCATTCTTTTTCAACACTAAAACATTTTAATCTGCAATCTATGTGGTCAAATAACTTCAAATTTGATCCATGCCACCTACAACATGCTCACTACGAGATTATACGGTTAAGATGTGTATTATTTAGTGACATTTAGATTTATAGTACTTCAAAAGCTACAATTTTTTTGAACCCAAAATGGCCATGGGCCTTCTAGTGTTAAGGACTGTGGTCAATTTGAGGGGTGGATAGTCCATTTTGGGGTCCTAAACAAAATTTGAGGAAAACTCAGAAATAATAATTTTGAATTGAGATCTAACCGTACAAATTGAATTTGGGTGATTACTTGGGGCCCTATAACAAATTCCATGGCAATCAGAGCTTCCCTTTTTGCTTATTATAAGACATCTATGTGCTTGTATATATCAATTGTGAATGCATATACATGAGCTACATTTTGGTAAAGTATTTCTTTATAGTTCTTTCTTTTTGAGTTTTAGTGGCCTTCATGTTTCTTCTTTCACCGTCATGATGACAATAAACTCCCTATCTATTTGTCGAGAACACCAGGCTGGAGTTCCGAACATCAAACTCCAATAGGTATAGTGACAATACATTGTTCAACTAAAAGCTTGTCAGTTAGAAGAGAGGAGCCAAAACCCTACAATGGCAATCCTCAACGGAGCTACCAAAACTAAAAACTTCATTAAAAAAGCTTCACAAATAGATTGTATAGGTTCAAAATTAGCCATAGGTCTATCAAAAATAGAGTTTTCCAACTCAAAACTGAAGCACCTCAACCTTTGTTCAAAACTGAAGTATAAAAACTACAACATAACCCAACCTCCGGTCAAAACTGAAGCAACCGCTCCTTCTAACAATCTGACCAGAACAATTTCTTCTTCCAACCTCTTACCATAATTTAGACGACATTCTATTTCAAATTGCATTGCATATATTCAAATATACATCAGGCAAATGAGCTTCTACAACAGAAAATATAGTTGCCACTTTGATGCAACATTCAACAATGACAATGAGAAAACCATTGCTTGAAGAAGACCTTTCCTAATACCAACTATAATAGTCTTATCATAGCAATCAATCAACACACTGCCTTCCTTTCTTTACCGAAATTGAATCTCTGCAAAAAAATGCAACACTTCACTACAAAGGAGGTGGTGATTTTCACGATAGCACCATATAACTAAAAAAGAAACACAACAATCCCAAGTCACTACAACTTTCTGTGTCAAATGTTAGAAGTGAGAGACATCGGAAGGAGACTTTTACCTGAGACTGTGCCCTCATTTGTACCCGAATTTATTGTTGTACTTCAAGCAATTTAGCAATTACTAAAGAACACATTGATTTTGTGGGTTCATTCTGAAGGACCTACTTTCAATATTACTAAAAGTAGACAAGTGCCAAAGCAAGTATGGAGGAATATTAAAACATAAACAGATTCAGTTTTGTCTCTGCAAAGAATAAATGATGCATACAAGGCAGTGTAAACCGTGCTCAGTTTCCAAGCTTTAGCTTCTCACTCATGTGAAAGAAGCTCTGTGTCTTCTCTTACCAAAACAGTCACAGGTCCATTGCACTATCCCCAAGCTCCCATGCATTCGGGTTCATTGTGTTCGATTTTTAGACAAGAGCACCCTAAATTAACCTCAAGGGCGGAGGTGTGTACATATCGCATCTACCGTTAGCATCGACGGGACGCCATTTGGAGGGCTCAGCAAATACTGACAAGTTCAAAGTTTTGTCACATTGAATCAAATGCAATGAGCAGTTGGTAGGCAGATTTCGGAGATTGAATCCGAAGTCAAAAGCACTATACAGGTTTGGGATCACTATCATTACTCGCTTGACATCAAGGAAAATTGATGGTTACATGATACAGATATCACCAGTTTATTTTCCACCTGATGAGACCGGTTCAATAGCACTACTCTATAGTGTTTCCAAACTAGGAGAAAAAAAATTCCTACTAGCATTATGATAATCATCTTTATGAGCTTGGACGGAGGTGACATCCGCATAGTTGCGACACTACAAGGCAACTACTTTGAAACTACTTATTCCAAACAAAGGCACAATGTTGAGTCAATTTCGGGAACTCAAAATTTGTAATCCACAAATTGCTTAGAGTTGACCGATTAGGTTGCTATTGAGCATTGCAATATTTGTGGTGTCCATGAAAACAGCATCAACGAACTAGAAATCGATGAAGGACCCATGACAACGTTTGTAAAGGAAGCTCATCAAAATCAAAAACCAACATAGAATCGATAAGCAGGTGATGACCTTCTTGCGGGTAGTTGTCGAATAGGGTGATGGTGATGAAGCTTTCACACCTCATACTGAAGCCATGTCTATAGAAACCATTTTTGAAATTGCCAAAGGAACCGATGTTGGAAAAAAGTTGCTACATAAACCCTACACCTCAAGAATAGATAACATGCCATGAAAGTGCAAAATCGACGTCTCTCTCATTGGCCTTGTCTCCAAAATTGGAGAGAAGCAGCCCTACCAAAACCCTACCGAAGTAGACTACAACACATTTGATGAAATCTAAACTCTCCACTGGGCACAATTGATAAAAAATCCTATGAGCTTTGATCGTGGGGGCTCGCTTGTTTGTCGCCTCAATACCCAATTAGGAGCACATCTTGATCACGGTCCGTGGCAATCTCCCCAGACTACTCCAAACCACCACTATTCCTCTCTTATGACTGAACTGTGTATCACCGCCCTACCAATGCCTGCATCTATAGAAACAAGAGAAAGCTATGCCGTGATCTTGACGGTGTAACCACTCATCGTATTTGATTGTATACCAATGAACAATGAATTCCACCATCGCCGCGCCTCGGATGCACTTCAACCTCCACGGCACTTCTTCGTGACACCAACGGACTTTGGATTCATGTTTCCCCGCTCCCAATAGTGGGGGGAAGGTGACACAAAAGCAAACCTCCAACGGCTACTACCTTATTCCCCAACGGTGTTCTCAGGTCCCAAAGAGCCGTCCTAGGCACACTGAATCAGTAGGTACAAAGTATGCTATCTTTTGCCTTCATAGCCATCTTTCTACATTAAAAGTTGTATTTACAGTCCTCCTTGTATCAATTTTTCTCATCCTATTTTTGCATGCCAAGGTGGATTGGTCTCATTCTTGTTCCATTGTATCAAGCTTCCAATTCCCTACATCCATCTCATTTGGTCCATGACCAAATTTTGTATAGAACTATGTCCACCAATAAAAGAGTAGTAATTTCGACCAGAAAGTAGTCAACTAGTCCTTAGTGGATTAAGGTGGGTTTTTTTTAGGGATAAGGAATTAGAAAGAACATGAATGAATATAAAAGAGTCTATTTGAGGTAGTTCTACTATTGGAAATTTTCCATAGTCTTCACCAGTTTACACTACTAATATCAATTTGTCCCCCCTCTTCAAATTGATATCAATTTAGTTGGTGTAAGAACTGTTGTATACATAGAAAATGGATATTAATAGGAAGCACGTTTTTTTAGGCAATTAAATGCCCAATTTCTAAAAAAAAATTGGGTAGCTTCAAGCCTATAGAAAAAAAATGAGGATAAATGTGAAAAAAAATGACAAACAAAAATAATAGCCCTCTTTACCGTTGCCAACATGCTTCTAAAACCTCATTTCATTTGGCATGCAAAGCTAAAATTGCATACAAAAATTACATATTTAAAATTGTATACTCAAAATTGGCCTACTTCAATTAAAGCCCCTTTAGTTAAGGAGCCAATCAACTTAAAACCTTCTTGAAAGGAAGGCCACATCACCATTTGTATGAAAACAAAAACAAAATCCTGATAGGAAGTATTACCTTTGCTTTTTGAATGTACATATACTATATTTAACTACTTTTGGACTATTGAAAATCCAAAATTAATAAATGCACAAATCTTCCGATGCTTGGGGCCCGGCTTGGGGTTAGATAGTACATCAAGCAATTTCCAGATATATATGTAGAGTTCACAATTTTGTTGAATATTACAAAGAGTCTAATTCTAACCTCCAAAGCTTATAAATTTGCCTATGAATAGTATTGAGATATCCCATGTTTTTAGAATGAATCTATTGAAACTATTGATGGATGATTTCAACATTCAAGAATAGTCGACTAAAGTTCTTCAAATGAATCGAGAATTGTATAGAAATTCACATAATTGCATCAAGAGATCTCATGATGACAGCTTAGAATATGTGTCAACTTCCTTTAATACATGTATGATTTAAATTTGAGATTTTCTAATGTAATGAATGATGAAAGTTGTTGAAGTTAATCAATTCACTCACTATTATATTGTAGTGTAAGCTAGGCTTATACCTAAAATCATGCATTCAAAAATATATGAACAATAAAACTTACACTTGATGTCCTACATTATGTCCTACATTATGAGAGATATGGTACTCTAAGAGGTTAGTGTAAAAAAGTCCCTAAGTAAACCTATAGCTATGTACAAGTTTACAAACTTGCATTGGGAGATCTCTTCATGTATATATAGAATATTTGTCAACTTCTCTTGATACATGTATTCATGACTTAAATATGAGATTTTCTAATGTAATGATTAATGTAAGATGTTCAAATTAGTAAATTTTCTTATTGTCCTATAGTGCAAGATTCATACCTAAAATCATTCATTTTAAAATATATGCACAATAAGACTCACTTGATGTTCTACATTGTGAAAGTTATGGTACGTCAAAAGGTTAATAAATGCACATGAAAGTGAATCTCAAGATAGAGATATTGCAAGAATCAATTGCAAGAAAAAAAATGCAAGCCAACTAGGCCACAACATTAGCTACGAGTGTAACATGAATTCTTGGTGGTTGCTAAAGAATTTGAAAAACATCATATTCCACTCTTCATTTCATAAATTAAAACATCTCATGATTACAAGGGAAAGGAGTGTTTTAAGTGAGTATTTAAGTATATTCCTAAACATAAAATTATATATAAAGACCTTTAAGGCAATTTTTAGCAAAAATTTACTAGAAATACATGTATGTCTAGTAAATTTGTGCTAAAAATTGCCTTAAAGGTCTTTACTTATAATTTTATGTCTAGGAATATACTTAAACATTCACTTAAAACACTCCTTTCTCTTAACCGAGTAGCGCCGCCAATGCCAATTTTTGGCATTTGGCCCATTTCAAAGGGTCTAAAGAAGACTTGAACAATAGTTTTTTCATTCACCTTTTTTTAATGACCTTTCATGTTGAGTTGTAAAAAGTCTTAATTGAGTTTTTAGTCTAACTAATGTTTGTTTTCATGTAAGCTTAGTTGAGAAGTATTTAGAGAAATTTGCCATCTTAGTTTATTTTGAGAAATTAAGTAAATCTGAAATTTCTCCTTGAAAATGACATTGTTTGAGTTTGAGCCCAACTAATGAAATGAAGGCCCTCTACTTTAGTTTCTACTCTAATTGGAATTATGGAAAAATTTGTGAAATTGGATATTTTATTGCATTTTGAACTTTGGCTGCATTTTCAATGTCTATTGTATTCTATTATAGAAGTACACAAAAGTTGAGTTTACACCATGATGTTTGTCACTATAATGTACACACATCCTGAAAATTGTAGTTTTTTTGAGATAATATTCTATTTGATATGATTTTTTCTTCACTTTCTCTTCAAAAAATCCTCAGAAAAATCAATGTAAGGTAGGTACACCCAAAAAAGCCACTTATTCATACTGAGCCTAGTTCCTACTATTAATTAGTTCAAATTTTTATGTAGTCTTGTTGGCAAGTGAAAGCACATTCCAACGCACCAAAGAATGCAGGATTTGGATACCGTATGCAAAAGTTATTAACAGTCAAAGTCTGTTTCTGAAAGTGCCATCTACAGTCTGTGAACATGACTGATTTCAGAAATGTATGTGCACTGTAGATGGCGCTTTTAGGAACAGGGCGCTTTTGGGTGTACCTACCTTACCTCAAAAAAATCTAAATTTTTTGAAAACCATAGAAGACATGTACTTCTATCTCTGAAAAATAAAAATAAAAATTTTCATACACATTTATTTCCAAAATGGTAACAAACCAAGTGATGAGCAAGGAGGCTTCAAACCAATGGTTATAGGTCCGTCCTTTAAGGGTTAACCCACGGCACTTCACTCTGGAGGCTCAAATCGGATCTAGAAGTTGGAAGTGAGTTCAAGCATATGGCTCCACATGTTGAGAGCATCCCCGCGGGCCTCAGGAAGTGACTTAGGCAGTGGGCTAACTTTGGGAATGGCTAGGCTCGGGCGAATAAATTGCCCTACGGGAGGCACAACCAAGCAAAAAGAAAGGCTAGGCCCAACCAAATTTAAGGATGGAATGGCCAAATAGAAAAAACTTGGCCGGGCTTGGTGTGCTTTTCTTTAAATTTAATTCCTCCTTTCAAGATGCTTTACCATTGAGTAATGGCTTGTTTTCTTGAAATCCATGGTAAAGTGCCTCAAAATCTGGAATTGATTGTTCCTCATGCTCGTTTGGTGTATTGGGGTGGGGGAAATTCATTTGCCTGGGCCCGGCCTTCTTGAATGGCTCGGCAAGCTCCCTTGGCCGCACCTCTCCTGTGCGCAACCAGTGGAGATGCTCTGAATGGGTCCCTTGTTGCCGTTGTATTACTATTGAATTACCCCAAAGTACACTTCATGTATGAATTTGGGAATCTTGTTGAGATTTGGAGAACTTTGGAAGGCCCATGTGCAATAAAAAATCAATGGAATTTTGAATTGTAAATTGGGTTGGAGTCACACTAATGTCTTCCTCAAATGCATGTTTGTGATTGAAAATAAAAAATGACACTGCAAAACAAGACTTCAAGTTGTTTGCAATTGCTTTACATATACTATATTCCACATCACTTAAATTGTTCGTAGGATTTCTTGCTTCTCCCTAAAAACATTGCAAAAAATCTTTGACTATCTTCTCAAAGTTTTTGCTTCTCCCTAAAAACATTTCTCAAAAATCTTTGACATTTTCTGAGTTTGAGCCCAACTAAGTTAATGAAATGAAGGCCCTCTGCTTTAGTTTCTACTCTAATTGGAATTTTGGAAGAATTTGTAAAACTGGATATTTTATTGCATTTTGAACTTTGGCTGCATTTTCAATGTCTACTGTATTCTATTTATAGAAGTACACGGAAGTTGAGTTTACACCATGATGTTTGTCACTATAATGTACACACATCCTGAAAATTGTAGTCTTTTTGAGATAATATTGTGATTGATATGACTTTTTCTTCACTTTATCTTCAAAAATTCTCAGAAAAATCAATTTACCTCAAAAAAATCTAAATTTTTGTGAAGCAGAGAAGACATGTACTTCTATCTCTGAAAAATAAAAATAAAAATTTTCATACACATTTACTTCCAAAATGGTAACAAACCGACTGATGGGCAAAGAGGCTTCAAACTATTGGTTATAGGTCCGTCCTTTAAGGGTTAACCCACGGCACTTCACTCTGGAGGCTCAAATCGGATCTGGAAGCTGGAAGTGAGTTCAGGCATAAGTTATAGCTCCACATGCTGAGTGGGTCCCTTGTTGCTGTTGTATTACTGTTGAGTGCTGAATTAATCTACAGTACACTTCATGTACGAATTTTGGAATCCTGTTGAGATTTGGAGAACTTTGGAAGGCCCGTATGCAATCAAAAATCAACGGAATTTTGAATTGTAAATTGGGTTGGAGTCACGATAATGTCTTCTTCAAATGCATCTTTGTGATTGAAAATAAAAAATGACACAGCCTATCTTCCTGAGGGGAACCCTCACAGTGTGTTTTCAACACATCTGTTTCGCTGCAACCCTTACAGGTTGTATGTTTCAAAAAATAAAAAAATAAAAAAATAAAAAATGACACCGCAGAACAAGACCTCAAGTTGTTTGCAATTGCTTTACATATACTATATTCCACATCACTTGAATTGTTCATAGGATTTCTTGCTTCTCCCTAAAAACATTGCAAAAAATCTTTGGCTATCTTCTCAAAGCTTTTGCTCCTTCACTTCTTAAGAAATTTTTACTCTTTCTTCTTTCACCATATTTTTTTCAATTTTCATCTCTATTCAAAATGTAGATGAAATTGCCAAATTTGGATGAAAAAGTGCATGAACATGATTGAAAAGTATTTTTTGGTTCAAAAGATGAATGGATGTACAAATACAATGTTTATCCAAAATTGAAGTGATCACCATCTTGACACTTTCTAAAAAAAGAAAGGCGGCCTGCTTGATACATACAAAATTGGATTACACCCGGACTTCATGTACGGTAAAACATTCAAGAGATGGTATTGATCACACTGCTATCTACATCATATGCACTGCTACACCTGCTTGACATCCCAAACAAACCTAATTTGTTTCGGACCAAGTAAATCTGGAACCCTATTGACAGCAAACATCAATGATAAAATGTTGCTTCATGAACTAGGCTATACCTTGGCTCTCTCTAGCTGTCATGCTCCAAAGAAAGAGCTATGCTCTACATACAAACAAAATCATGTCTTCCTCTTCCTCGGTATGAATCATGTGCCACGCCCATCAGCAACTAATTAATGGATACTTTGTGGAGACAAAAACTTGCTCTTCCATTTCCAGCAGTTTGAACCGTAACTTTCATCTTGCAAATGGTCCTTTATTTCTTTGGCCTTGCCATCTCGCTTTACCTTCTTCAAAAGGTGCACACTTTTGTCTTGTTCTTCTTGCTCCTTGGACACGCCTGTCTTCTTTCACAACTTGGCCTGCATCATTCCTAAGTGATTGCACGAAACACTTGTACTATTTTCTGTCACACATCTCATGTTGATCTGTTTTTTTGACCATAACTTTTGCATTTTCGCTCCAAATGACTCAAGATTTTTAGAGAAGGTACTCATAACTATCATACAAGTTTCTTAATTTTTTCATAATTTTTAAAAATAGTTTAATATTAAAATAGTACTAGTGATGAAATGTCACAAATGACAATTTGGAGGTTTTTAGTACTAAGGAGTACCTTTTATTAATGATTTTAGGATGAAATCTGGATGAGATGGTCTTCTATTAAACTTCTAGCTCTCTAAAGAAGTATTTTTGAAAATAGTTAATTTTATATGGTGTGGAAGTCTACAAAGTGAGCTTCTTTCTTCTTGTATTTTGAAACATATAAATATTCTTTTAATGGGCTTTTTGGTGAATGATCATCTCCATAAAGTTTTGAAAATGGTCACTTTTTTTTTAATTTACTTATTTTTACTATTTTTCCCTAATTAAAACATGAAGATATGTATTTTCTTGAGATTTTACACTTTTCAAGTTTACTTACTTAGAAAATTTTTCTATACAATTCCTTTCATGGGTACCTTCACCTTAAAGGTGTATACATAAGTCATATTTAAAAAAATAAATTCAAATTAAGTTTTTAATTTAATAGTACTCGAAAAAAAGTCAAGAATATTGTTGCAAAACGCACCAAATAGTATAGATGTTTCATGCAATCACCCTCCTTGCCACTAACTTAAAGTAGGTACACCCAAAAGCGCCAGTTTTTCATACTATGCCTAGTTCCTATTATTATCTAGTTCAGATTTTGATGTAGTCTTATGGGCAAGTGAAAGCATGTTCCAATGCACCAAAGAACGCAGGATTTGGATATTGTATGCAAAAGTTATTAACGGTCAAAGTCTATTTCTGAAAGCGCCATCTACAGTCTACGAACATGACTGATTTTGGAAATATATGTGCACTATAGATGGCGCTTTTAGGAACAGGGCACACCTACCTTATGCGAGCTGCAGTGTCATTGTTCATTTGTCTGTCTTCTTTGGTCTGGCTACTGGTGTTTTCCTCTTGGATGTGTCAATTTGTCATCTCTTTCTCTTGCTTGAAACTGAAGGTTCCTTCCCCTGGAATAAAAAAACTGAAGGTTTTTTTGGCTTGGCACCAAGCCTATAGGAAAAAAACAATAAAATTTTAGATGAAATCACCAATAAACTTCAAATTTTTTAAAAACAGTGGATGAAATCGCCAAATAATGGATGAAAATACAATGATACATATATATTATATGCTAATATGATATTTTCTATCCAATATTACTACAAGGATTTGAGTGTTTTATGACTGTGAAAATGTGACTGAGGATGACTGGCGACTGTTTGCAGTCATATTTTTGAATTCCAAAACGTTTGAGAAAAACATGACTGGAAATATGACTTCTAGTCATATTTTGCCTTTGTACTTCATGGGTGTATAGTATACATGTATAGGAAACAACAAAAAACTTCTTAGGGAACCGTAGGGAACGTGCTTGGGGAACGCCGAGTCATATTCTGCAGTCATATTTTCTTCTAGTCATATTTTGCAGTCACATTTGTACATTATTTTTTTTTTTTCGGGGACCCCAAGTAAAATGCGGTCAGTTCTCATGTTTCAAGAGTACCGAGTCATATTTTTGCTTTAGTCACAATATATAGTCATATTTTTTTATCAGTCATATTTTGCAGTCATTTTTAGCATTAACGTTTTTTTGTAGTAAATTTTTTTTCATCTTTAAAACATGCAACGAAGAGTTCATGTACAGACCGTGGACATTTCGCATGATGGCTACATGATGCACTACTTTGACTGTCGTGAGGACTTCATTTATTGCCTACTAAAAAATATTCTTTTAGGAAGTTCCATCCATTGCAAAATACATGTCAAATAATAAGCTATGGATGGCTAATACTTGTATTTCAATTCATTAAGTCAATACATGTTCCACAATGGACTACAACATATAAAATTGAAGGAATTACAAACATGACATTAGAAAAGGACTCTTCTGTTCCGTATTCCATTTTCACTAGTAGAGATTACAAAGCCTCCAGCCATTTACTTTGAATGTACTCATATGCTAATAAAATGTGCTGTGTTTCCATATTGTAGTTCCATTTTTAAGTCACCATATCTTTTCCTTCAAAAAAACGTCAAACATAAAAAGACTTAGAACATTAGGGAAATAGATATATTTTTGTACGTAGACAATCAATTTCTGCAGAAATTAAACAAGTAATTAGAGTAGGACGTGATGCTATTATAGCTTTGAATGCAAGAAGATTAAACAGTGGTCATTTTGCATTCCCATGCCATCATTCAACAATGACAACTACACTTACATTCTGTGCATTTCCAGGTACGTTCTATATGAAAAGCAAATGTGGTCTACAATCTTCTATATGAAATACAAAATACAAATTCACATACAATGTTCCCTGTCATTGGAGAGCACTCACTCAAAATCAACATCGGTATTCTCTACATCAACTGCTATATGGTGTTCTTTGAGACGTTGCAACGTTGTTGCAACCACATCGGCTTCCACTTCCACAGCACCACACAAGATAGGTGTCTTCGGTACAAGGTCTTCATACAAGTCTGTGGCTTCCAAACCATGAAAATCTGTTGTCTTTCCCATAGATATGCATTCCACTTCAAGTATTGCTTGATGTGGAGAAAATAATCGAACACCTCTTGCTTCCTTATGGAGCACAACTTGCCTACCACACTCTACCATGTCTGGTGCAAAGAACACTTGTTCTATGTGTAGAGGAAAAGCAAATGATTGTGCTGAATATGGTATCAATTTTTCAAAGTTCACACTCGTGAACCCATACTCATCACGCTTCATACTCGCTCCATTACCTCTCATGTTAGCAACCACCCAATTGCAAAAGAGGACTACCACTTCAAAGTGCCCATAGTCCACTGAAATGATTTCCTCCACCCACCCCACATATTCCAAATCTGTGGCCTTCATTTTTTTATCCTTCACGCTTGTTCGACAGAATTGTTGAAAGGTTGCGGCTACTCCTGAATCCATTGTCGTCAGTTGCTTCTCACAACTTTGGACACGAATGTGATTTCCAAATGCATACATGGAACGATATGATTTAGCTTGATCTGATGGAGGTAGCATGAGAGCCCTCACATCCTCTTCCACTTCTTCAATTCCATCTTCCATCACCTGTAATACTGCCTTGGGAAACCAAATGTGGAATTCCTCGTACACATTTCTGGTGGGTATTGCAACCGGCTCTTTCTTTTTTTACGCTTAAACTGATGACGCTCCTGTTCACGACACAACATGTTGTCCTCGTGTCTCCTACATTATAAAATAAGTAACCATGTCAATTTATCATCTCATCGAAACGCGTGACTGGAAGAAGTCATACTCACAAAGACATGACTGCAATCAATTATATATGCAAATATATCATTACAGATAGTCATATATGCTATCATATGACTCTGTTCAATCGGACATGCAATTAACCAATTACATTAAAATATATGACTTATAAGCAATTGTATTACTATGTTTAGTCAAACAATGCATTGTATCACTACTGAAACAATCATAATTGTAATTGTAATTCATAGTTCAGTCATATGTGTCATTCTATTCCTTTGTGCAATCATACATTCAATTGCATCACTTACTTCAATTATACATACAACTCGTAATTCAAATACAAACATATATGAATCCATAATAGCCACAGTAGCTAATCAAGCAATGCCATCGGTTCATATGTTGCCAACTACATGAACTTCTCGAATACAAGCGAAATTTCCATACATATTTCCCATTGCATTCAGTTCACTAAACAACTTCCATTTCTTTCATAGAAACTTACCTCCTCCATTTCTCCAGTGCCGTTGCATTATTCAAAACAAACTCATGGATCCATTGTCGAAGTTCAACTGAGAGGAGCCTTCTTCGTCCGTTGCCTTCTAAGATTTCATCATACATAGTGGGATCCTCTTTGTCATCCCACACTCTTCGGGTAGTGACTTTGTACTCCTGCATGCACTATAACAAAACATGGTAAAAAAAAACCGCGCACAAACAAAAATGTGGTTTTTTTTTCCATTGTTTTGTGCGCACGTTTCTGTGCGCAAAAAACTATTGACATCAAAGGATTTAGCTTTGCAGTTTGACTGTCAATCGCACATATATGCACACAGTCATTTCCACTCATTACTTGTATCAGTGCGCGCACTTGGCATGCGCATCGAATTCATTTTTCATTACTTTAAACCAACTAATTAATTTATGTCCACACACACACACACATATATATATATATATATGTACACCATCTGATTATGCTTACATACATTACATTCTTTTTTCCATGTAATAATGTAAAAATTATTCCATATATATTGGATGCATGCATGTTGCAATATTCAGAACTAGTACATGCATACAATTAATTAAACCTCCCTATATATATATAGGTACTTCTTTTCAGAATTAACACTATACATATATGTGCAAATTCCAGATTTACCATGTACATATGCATTCTTCATTATAGCTCTCAGAAATTAAAGTTCCAGTTCAATTCATGCGTGGTCATTTTTTCCTGCTAATGCAATTCACCGGAATATAAATCAATTACACTGTACTTCCATACAGAACTGACTTTCAGAACATCAACTGCTTCAATTAATGTAACCATGTATACAGATCAAATTCCACATGCATACATGTATAGAGTTATTCTCTTACAACCACTCCCTTATTAATTCATTCATTTCCACTGTCCTCTGCTATTTCTATTTCCTGAGTTCATCGGAAGGATGCATACATATTCATATATATAGCAGTACCTACCTAGCTGCATCACTTCATTTTCAAGGGAAAACTAACTACACATGCACATGATCCAATTCAGGACTCCTCAAATGAACATTCTATGAAGTATTCCATTTTGTATATGTAGGGTACAAGATTTTTTATTTCAAAGAATTTCATAGCATGTGCACAGATTCATACTTAAAATTACTAAGAACCTTTTCATTCAGCCCTTACCATGCATGAATGCATGAGAGCTGCATGTAATCCTCACACTTACGTACCGAAGCCCATGATTCTTCTAGTCTCCAACAGTATCCTACCAATTTAAAGTATCTACCTCATAGAAACTAAATTTGCAAGTGATCTGTTATCAAGTACATACACTTCTCCAACTACCAGCACACATGTGCACTGCATTCTCACGTGCAACCCATGCTGTGCACACGCGCGTGCAACCAATTCTTCGCACACGCGTGCTACCAAAATTTTGCAGACGCGCGCAGCGAATGCTTTGTGTGCGCAGCATTGGTTGCGCACGCATAGTGAAGTACCTACATGTAAGGTTCATGGTATAAATCAGCGCTGTATATGCATGGAAAATTACTTGCCTCACACATGCCTGCATGTTCAACACTGCAATGCTCTCCCATTGACATGTCTTCCGATCCATCGCGCGCACAAACATTCCCTGCACGCATGCACTACCTTCTTCTCATTCAATAAACGCTTTTACATTCACCAATCCTCTCGTACCGAAAACCACTCTACTTTCGCCTTTTTATATATTTTATATCCTTCCTTTCCACTCCAGCGATCTTCCAAATACAAAGGAATAATGTCTACTTCGAATCCGTTCCTTCATACTCCCCTCTCTCTCCTTCCATGGCCCACGCAGTCACCTACAATTTCTGTTATTCGATAACGCCTTCAAATTATAGTAGAACACTTCACAGGAATTAATTAATGCATGCGCGATTGGTAAACTTCATTTCCTAGAATGACATAGAGACGCTCCACTGACAGTAAAGTCGCATGCTTTTCCGTTTCATGCCATTTCATACATACAGGACGTGAAACTCACCCGCTCGAAGCGCCCTCATAATTCCCTACAAAGCAGAGAGCAATGCCTCAGAACTCCGCCTGACGACAGTAAACGTCCTGCACCTAGCACCATCGGAGGCAGACTTCCCAAATCGGAATCCCATGTCCTTGACTCGACCATTCCACTTCATTCTGCAATAAAAAAAGGGTACGGGGTCAGGGTTCTCTACCATTCAACCTCACATATGACACAAGCACACTCCGCTTGAATACGTTATCCACGGACTACATAGCAGATGTGAATCACTCTCACTACTCTCTTCATGTTCAAGCAGTAACTATTTCGCGATGAAGACCTTCTGATCACGAAAGACTAAATTCCATACGCTACTCGCACTACTACATTTAGGTCTCTCCCTTACACTACTGCATTTCCTATAACTAGGTTGCACAAAAAATTAATCTTCACTTCATTTTAGGCTCAGCTTTCCACAGCATTCACTATCCACTCCTCCCCTGCAATATAGCGTTGTATTTGAACAACCCGTACTTCAATCTACAGCGAATCTTCTCCTCATTCCACGTAATAAGTTCGCACACTTCATTGGCAATCAGTGATAACATCATACCATAGACGTCGTTGTCAACACCTGCTCCGCTACCTCCATTGTGCTATTTCAATTGAACTGCGTCATTCCACAATTATTGTTGTCACTTTCAACTTCTCAGAGACAGTGATACTTCCACGAATTCCTCAAACATGCTTGACTACTTCTAAATGAAACTGTCGATTCCCTGAAATAACTCATACACTAACCAAATTCACTCTTTCAAGTTAACCTTCTGTCCCTTCCCGACATTACTTCTATACACACATTCAGACGTGACAAACAATTCCGAAATATATTGCTTGACCCGTATTCAGCTGGTTATCACCCTATCTTAATGTGAAAGCCACGTGCATGACTTCAAAAGGACTATGACATAAACAGAATATGCCAATTCCATGACGAAGCTGCACGATTATCAAACCCTGTCACACCTTCTACACTTGCTTCTCGCAAGTCAGAATAAGAAATGCTTTGAACTCACTACATTTTCACATAACCGCACTGTATTGACGACTGCGTTTCAAATTTCAGTCCACATCCAATCCGTCCGTAGTCGGCAATTCAATGAATGCAATACTCCTTTCAAGTTTTCGGTAAGCGTATAATCTTAGGGAGCCCCTTACCTCTCTAAAATTTTGAGTTCACTGGGAACCCCAATTTCCATCGACATGCGGTGATATCTCGAACATTTTCTGAACCTTCATTCACTGCACTGTTTCTGCACACACCTACAAATGTAAAATTCACTTATTCACAGACAATCACCATTCAATGCATTAATTTGGCATCTGACCTATGTACCATGAACACAATTCCATTACGCCGAAACGAACCACAACCGACGTCTCGGTTCACTGACTGCAATAACGCAGAGCTTTCCAAAGCTCCTCTGGTCTTCAATATGGCACATACAAGTACTATTAACCCGTCCATGCATGATACTAACTGCTACTTCTGTCTTCACGGTTTAGGAACACGACAATCGTGGCTCAACTGATCCAGTCCACATGAACCTGAAACAAATGAAGGACCTACTGAAGGCACTACAGTGAACATGGTGCATTTGTTATCCCACAAAATCTTGAAGACATAAACATGACATGGACTACCTCTCTCACCTCCTACGCCTCCACCCACGAATAATACTCCTCTTCCTCCTTTAATCCCGAAGGACCTCTCCAGCTGAAGAGTTCACCAACGTAATCACGTTTACCGTCCTGCATAACAAAAAGGATACCCCTCTGTCAAAATAAATAATCCTGCCCACACGTAACCTCACTGCATGTGCAACCTCTGCCAAAGAACGACGAATCCTCTCCATGAATGCAGCACTGGGACTTTGCCACAACTCGAAGCACTCAAATTTGATTGAACAGGACACGTTCGTCTTTAGTTCCGTGAATATTACAAGGATTACATCATTTTCTTTCCTGACTGATGAACAACACAACGATGCAGTATTCTGACTTCACTAATCAATTTCTGGATACTCATGCAACAAAACATCCTTCTATTTTAATGGCAACTCCTCTTTCTGTGCCAAGTGCTTATTGGGCGATGAAATTATCCACCTCTTCCCTTACTACTGAGGACCTCCAAATCCCAGACAAGCCTCTCACAATCCCTACATGACAATCCCATGGAAGCTATTCACAGTGACTTCCACACCAATGCTACTTTGAACTACATGAATTCCATGTTCAAACCATCGAAATAAGTCCTTTACGAAATCTCATGTCATGCATCTACCATTGCCGAGGAACATTGCAACTCTATGCGACATGAAGGTTTAGGAAATGAAGACGCCAGATATGTCATACCCACATCACATACTAATGCTCTTCCCTCCCTTCACCCACCTCCGCCGTCTGTGAACTATCCAAAAAAATAAACATATATGAAAAGACAGAAAATTGCTAAAATTCCACAGCTTACCAGAGAGGGCTTGGAAAAGTTCCTAGGGTACGGACGCCATCACTTCTTGATCTCGTCCTACGATGACGATGAGGTCTTCCTGCAGCATACAAACACTAGGTCCACAGAGATCAGCTGCAACTGATTAAGCACCACAAAGCACCTTCTCATACTAACGTACTTCATTCTCATACTGAGGATACATACGACGCTATTTTCAAGCACATTACATAGCTTCTCTTACAATTTTGGTTGCAACATTACCTTCATCTTCTCGTGAGGACGTCCGCCTCAACCTAAAATCCCTTCATTGTACACGACACGTTCTTCCGTGATTTAGATTATCACACATGCCCTTCCCTACAGGGTCGTTGCAAGAAACACTTACCGGTTTTGGCTCAAAATGGCTCAAAATTAGTGAGTCCTGTGAGTCCTATGACCCTTTGAAATAAATTTTTTTTAAATTGAAAAAAATACGAATAATTTGAAGAACAATGAGAATATTATGTCTCTTGAAATTTAGACCTAAGAAAAAATTTCTCTAAATGTTATAGACAATGGAAAATACAATGAAAATAGCTCTTTTTTCACTAATTTAGTAAAAATAGTAAAAAAATTCAAAAAATGAAAATAAAAAAACCCTTTTTTTCTCCAAGTAAAGTTCTTTCTTTTCCAACAAATTTCATCTTTGGAAAAAATAAATTATATTCTCTACACTTGTGCAAAATCAGCCACTTTGACGACATGTGGAGGTTGAATAGTATAGTATTCTCAAAAAATCTCTTTGTGGTCTTGTGTAACTTTAGGTGAGGTCCTTGCATGACAATTTTCAGCTCAAAATTTGCATTTTTGGGTCAAAAATAGGACTAAAACCCCCCAAAATGGCCAAAGTAGACACCCAATCGGGGGCAGTTTAAAAATAGTAAAATAATTTTGAAAAAACTGAAAAAATTACACAAGATGTAAAACTTTTGTAGGCACCTTCATTCCAAGTTTCAAGTCAAATGAACAAAAGATGAAAAAGTTATGAGCAAAAAACTACCTAATAAAGGTCAAGGGGACAAAAAAAAGGACAAGTGTTTCTTGCAATCACCTTACAATGCAACGCCTTCTATGGCTGTCCAAACATACAAGTACTACTTCCAATGACTGCACAGCACTCGAGGTACAGCCCTTCCTGTACCTCTTACCAACATCTAAAGGTAACACTCAACATACATAAATTCTATAAGCTAACAGGAACGACAAAAACAAATTATAAGAATAAGAAAGTTTTTTAAACATGGAAGTCACACTGCCTCTCCGTTCCGTGACAAAGCCCACACTCATACTTCTTCAAAACATGTTTGTTCGCACTGCAGTTACAAATGGACACCCACAACCAAAATCAACACCATCACCCCCCCCCAAGTCCTCAGCGCTGTGAACATCATCTTCATTGCAATGCACATTCGTATTTCTCCATCACGAGTACACAAAAATCCTTTCATGGCAAACGAACTCACACGTGCAGTTCAGTTCGATAAACAAAAACACACTACAATACTGCATCCTGCTCTCTCTTACAGAATATACATTCTGCGACATTAATACAGGAAACTGGAATACACAATCACAAACTCCTACTCTACGACAACACTCCTCCTATTCCTGTTGAAGGCAAGAGCACTCATTAGGCGTACTAATCACGGACAAAGGGATTATTGGAATCAACTTCAGTGAAAACTCGAAGACACGGCTGCTCCTGTACCGCTGTTCAACAGACGTCAACGCATGACACAGATTTCGTTACATGATTCTTACACTTATATTCCACCCCTTCGCCATGTCAACAAATAACTACGGTAAACGCTAAATCCACCTGCATTCACGAGTTCATACTCTTTCTCAGTGTACTTCAAATTCGACATGACAAATCACTGTCCCCGGACGTCTGTACACTTACACATCAGCGGACCTCAGTACAACCGAGGATACTTTAGACGCTTGCCTCACCGTGGCCGCCAAACTCGGTAACCGATCTCGTTTGCTGTCTTTGCGATTCACTGTGGTGGATAAGGAATCATTCTTCCTGCGATCGTCCTCGAATTCTGACTCGCTCTCCGCCGGCTCTTGGGTCAACGGCAGCATTACATCACTGATCATCTTCGTTATTTTGTGAAAAGGTGGGATTTCTATCACATGACAGATACACCACAGCACTGGCGTATTCGGCAAACCTTCAGCCTGGTCCAAATAACTGATCTCATTTGGAAAACGACTATTCCTGTCGTACATTACAGGGACATTTTTATAGAGAACTCGTAGCACTGCAATCATTTGCTGACCCTCCTTGCATATTTCATTGGCTGAATCCACGCACCGTGATTTCCTATTCACACCAGCTGTTCCCTCTGCCACTACTTTCCCCACATAATTTGGGTGCAGAATCCATACGGGAGTTCGCGTCTTAATTGGATGCTGCACATACACAATTCACATTGCAGGTTTAAGGTCTTCACACTCATGTCCAACAGCGATGATAAACTCAAGCACATTCACATGTCCACACAATCGTACGCATCTATGGACTATGTCCACTATAGAAGGATAGATTAATTTCCTCTTATGAAGAAAATGATATTCTTCCCACTGCCCTCTCTTCCCTCCGAAGTATTAAACTCTTACAGAATTTTTAGGCCGCTTGTACATCTGGAATCTCCTCAAAATTGACGGCTCGATGTCGATGCCTCTCTGCTTCTTCACTGTTGCTTTAGTGCTCCCTTTCTTTCCTTTGCCTTTCAACACTTTCTTCCCGTTGTTGTCGCCATACTCAGTGTCTAGTTTTCGCTTCACTACCTCCCGTGGCAGAACTGGTGGCTCCTCCTCTTCGCTTTCATCTTCCACGTCCTCATTACGATCGACCGGCTCTTCCTTCTCTCCTGCCACTCTGCCTTTCTTGACATCCGCATTATCTTGTCGATACGAAGGTGCTGGAGTCCTATAGGAAATACCTCTCATGTTTCCGTTTTCACCATGTCGCTGTGGCGCGTGATCCGTACCCATTAATGATTTCTGTGTCGACTCACACAAGTACTTCACCTGTGCTTGTTTTTTCAAGGACTTCTCTTCTTCACTGATGGGTTCCTTTCCCTTCTCTTCATTCGCTGTCTTGCTGTCGTTCGACTCACGCACCGGTCTTTGTATCTCCTCCGTGTACACGCGTTTCACTGTACTGACGCCTTCGTCGGGTTTTTTTTTATTCGGCATTCGAACACCGGTAACCTTCGTATCGTATGATGAAGAACCGGATGATAAAGGCATGCTCTGTTGCCCTCCAATACCGACATCTCCTTCGGCATTACACTTCTGCTTGGTCGCTCGATTGACATTTCCTTGCCCAACTATACGGCTCCCTATTTCTGCATTGGGCAACTCACTCCGGGAACTTCGGTTATCTCCGCTTTCAAACTGTGGACGCTGCAAACTACACATAACCTCAGCTGGCGTACGAATGCCGACCCTGCTGCTCAAGACACTTGGACTCCCACTTGAATGGAGTCGTCCTTTGCCGTCCACTCCTTTCAAGTTTGATTTCTGGAATGAATAGCACCTCCCCGCTATTGACAATATTATGTTGTCCACTGCCTCATGTAGTTGATTACTTATATCTGCCATTGGATTCCTTGTCGTCGTTGGAGAAGGCGGCGTCTTCGTCAAAGGTGTACCGTTGTTGAAACCCAAAGAGTCCTGCCGTGCGGACATCAAAGACATTGTCATCAATTACCATTACAGAACTTAACTTCGATCATGCATTCAACACCCACAACTCCTCTAAACCTTCATGGAATCATTCTACTGATATTAACTTCCGTTAGCCCATGATAGATATTACCATATGCGAGGCACACGTTCGTTATTCAATTCTTGCACCACCTACCATCAATCCTTTAGCCGCACATAAAACAAAAATAACATCCCCAACTGAGAGTTGCTTGGCATAATACAGAACAACTTCGTTACTTATAACTCGGCGTTTGTTCACTGATGAATGCAAGTACATGTTTAGGGATGCGAAAATACCATTCACATATTTCAGTCTTCTGCCTCTTTTTCGTAGTAAAGAAGGAAGTTGTCATTACGCTTCGTTCCTCACTTTCACATCAGACTTTCGAAAATTATGAGGACTGCCGTTCACGACTTACAAAGAATTATGTTATGGACCCATCGATTTACAAACTCAGGTGTCCGACCTCACATCTACAAAACTGAAAATTAATTTTCCAGTCTCATTTTCTGCCGGGAATTTATTCATTCATTCATTTCATTAAAACTGTTGCTCCCTGAACGTCATCCACAAGTAAGCTTCTGAGTGTCCTCAGCCGTTCCATTATGAATGAGCATCACTGGTCAGAATACAGTAGGGGACTACTCTTTCACTTGTGACTGACATTTTCTCTTCCACTTAACATCGTCTGCTCTGATGACTTGAGTATGCCATACATAAATATCTCCTGTGCATTGCTTAGAACTAGTCTGCACCACTGCGGTTTAGGGTCGTTGTACTCACTGATTTCCCGGAGTCATCCTGCAGTGGCGTTTTCTGTTCAAACTCCGCATCAACGTCAGCTGCAGAAATGAAGTGCATGTCCGAAATTTGCTTCCCCTTTCCCTGCATTTCCTCGTTTTCAAGCAAACTGAACATATTAGTGGAGACAAAATATTCTGATGTAAAAGGAATTCAACATCCTTGACGGACACTTATTCATTCTTTTAAGAACACAGCGGTTTTATTTCACAACTCCACCCCCTCTCCTATAAGAAATTCAGTGAACCTTTCAGTCGAACATTTTCCCAAATTTTTATGACGAAAACTGCAGTTCGATTTGCCAATATTGAACACTGTGCATGACGTCGGAACCATAATTAGCCAACATTAATTAACCTCGCACATTGCTCATAAGCCAATGTACTTCTGCAAGTTACTACCAGCCTGGATTAACAGGCGGATATGGACATTACGATTTTCACGCATAACTCGTCATCGCTTCACGATCAAAACTAAGCGATTTTGGTTCCATCACATACACATGGAACATCTTCTTACACAAACTCTAAAAGCAAATCATAGTCATCTGTGTTTTCTTCTCTGCGCTTAAAAACACATTATCAGAAGATAACTGTTCTCAAAGCGCACAGAATATAGGGATTATTTTTTTCGTACATTCTGATAATTGCAGTGTTCATACAGGCTTCCCTTAGTTCGTTAAACTATGTTCCCCTCCGCTGTTTCTGAAAGCGTTAAATGCACAGTCCACTGAACTCCTCTCAAGGGATACAACCTCCCATCTTCAGTACCAAGTTCCGCAGACTTTTACCCCTGACCGCTCCTATCTAATGCCATCCAACATCTCAGAATTCTGTACTGCTTTAATGTAGATACTGTTCGGCACAATTCTCTTATCAATGGGAAGTCATCACATGCTCGGAAAAGGCGTGTTCTATATAATCACCGTCTACAATTCACATGCGACAATACGGCATGAAAGACAGAGAGGACATGAATTTCGGATGACATTATAAACATAGTACTACTGTACTGGTCAGTAAGCACTTCACTCTTTCATATGAACGATCTGTAAGGGGAAAAACTTTACCGACATCTGTTTCTGTGCCGACGCGTTAATCCTGTTCTTCTGGCACTCCTTACTCCCTTCCTCGGACTTCCAATACTCTACCAATTTCAACCATGCCGCTTGTTTACAACCGTCAGGCTTCTTTTTGTCTCCATGCTTTAACCAAAATTGATGATACTCTAATCTACATCTCTTGAAGTAACTTTTCAAATACCTCTCCACCATTCCAACTGGTAATGGTTGAGGCAATACAAACTGCCTCTTCACCTCATCCATAATTTCATTCATTGTTTGGTCTTCATAGACGTTTATATATGCGTCTTGGACAATTGACTGAGCGGCCAACTTCAGGGCATTAAGAAACTGAGACTTATAACGAACAATGTTTCCACATTTATCTTGGACTACGGTCACCTGCGGTACCCTGCCCTCTGAAATAGCCAATTTCACTTCCTTCAAATATGACTTTTCGTCCTCTCTCAGAGCTTTCCGTTGCTTCAAATAACCAGTACTCATTGACTTACTCGAGCGATGCAAGGCTCCTTGTACATCAAAAATGTAGTCTGAACGACGAATACCATTTCTCGGCAACGTACCTTCATTGGATGCTTCTATATTGTGCTCCACATCAACGCTGTCGCTCGGAAGTGGTCCTTGCTGTATTTCTGCTGAGGTCTGACGGGGTGAATGACATAACTGTGAAGGCGGAGACGGTCTTCCGCTTCCCAAGCTTCTTCTGTTGCTCGTCGTCATCGACGGATAGCCATCCTTGAGGTGCACATCAAATCCAGTGCTCTGTTCACGGTGCTCTGTTTCCCTCACTCGTTTCCGAGGACACATCCACTGCCCTCCGCTGCTCACAGATGGCCTCGTTGATAGAGGACGTGGTTCATCTATTCGATGAAGTGGTGCAGTTACTGATGCCCTCTGCGGCAATTCATGGAAATCGACATTACCGGTCTCCATGTTCTGCCATTCCATATTACGAGGAGGTAGTCTTCCCTGCCCCAAATGAGTATGAAGAACAGGGTCTGCTAATCCAACGTGAGGAAGACTCACGTATCCTACTGACATTCCACCGAATGGCGGTGTCTGGAAGGAGGGATAAAATCCACTTCCATACATTTGCATCATTGGGTGCATTCCTGGACCCATGCGTCCTCTGTAATTTCCCCAAGCATTCGGTTGAATACAAGGAATTTGCGACATAGGTGTACCCATGCTTTCCTGCATATGAAGGAACGCACAACGATCCAGAAGAGAAATTACTATGACTCCAGAATAAAAATAGGCAACACCAACGCAAAACCAAGGACTCCCTCGTGGAGCATTTGATTCCTGCACCTCATTATTACGAAACGATTCCCATGTCTTGCGCACATTCAAAACCACGTCATTCCTCCCCTACTTCACATCATACCCAGCACCTCGTTATTTCGTAGGTACTACGACACTTCTGACGTATTCTGTTTCCCACATTTTAAATTATCGAACAGCACTGCATTCAGAAGTTCGACTACGTACTCTATCATGGACCGGAATTATTAAAAAAATGAATGCAGCCAAGGAAAATATGCACATGCCTTGTGGACTGACAGTTCGGATCACTGTTGCAAGAGAAGCGTATGAATCGTACTGATTACATCGTTCAATACCACTGCAAATACATCATACACTTACTTCTAGGTATAAGTGGGCTTATGAAACTTTTTAATGAACACAAACACTTACCACATTCAACTAGTCCACCTTAAACCGTGCACTGACAGTGACCAAAATTTTAGGTTTTCCAGCTTCGACAGTGCTTGCAATGTTAAAAACAGTTTCCCAAATTCTTATTTTAATTACTCTTGTGGAAAAGACATTTAAAAGAAAACAATCAGACTCGGACTCACCGTGCATCCATACTGTACTTCTTCTCCCAGAAGTCACCAATGGAAATGCAAAAAAGGAAATCAGACATCAAATTATCTTTATACCCTTCTCTGGAATTGTTTAGTCCGCTAATTCTTCAACATTTACATGCGCTCACAGACGGCTTCGACTCTTCACTCTAAAAGGAAGCGTGCGCTCGCAGTCATAGAACTCTTGTCGCACTCGATTCACGCTCACCTTAAACGACATCACTGCACGAAAACCACTGGGAAGAAAAGTTACAGGTCCTCAAACACGTTACCTGCGAATTATTTATTTGAGGTCGTCGCATGCCTCCGTAAGGTAAGTACTGCAGTCAAGAAATTCACAATGTATAAGTCGTGTTATTCGGATTCCTGTCAGCACAGAATGTTATCATGCACAGCTTTCTTTCATGCATAACTGTCTAACAACGTTCTCTACAATTTCTGAAAAGTAAGTCGTCACATACTGGTGTTTGATTGAAAGCCGCGGATTGTGAAGAGGCATACACGGCGCGGGCCTGCCAACATGTCCTCCTACACTGTAAATCCAGCATTCTCATAATATCGTTGTGCATGTGAACTACTGAACTTCATAACTCAGCCAAATACTGTCGTCAGTAACTCACCTCCGGGTTACAAGAAAGCTGAGATCCACTCAACTCTTCGGGGAGAAATTGCGTGTTCTTCACTATGTCTTCTTCACCAAGACTGACGGCGTCTCCATGGTTTTCCATACCTGATCTTCAGAAACACTCTTCCGTGAAGCTGCAGTTTCAGTACACCGAATTTCCGATTCGATTTTGTGGACTACTACCTTGTTGATGACGTTTGAATTTCTCTGAGCACGAAACGCTGGAGAAGGAAAGACATGAAGGATGCTTGGGATGAGCACTTCACCTTCACGGCAGAAGACAAATCTCACGATAGCGTCACCCAACCGCATTCTGCCATCATAGAGGAAAACAAATTACCTTGTACAGGAAATCCATGAAATTTCCTTACCACTTCATTCCCGAAAGTAAATGTAATTGACACGACCCCCTCGCCGTATTTAACTGACCTTCAGTTACCTGGAAGAAAAAATGGTTAAATTAAATAACTCCAAATAAACAGCATCTTATAATACTGCACAGAAATTGAATAGCCACTTTCTATTCGAAGTGTGATACCTCAACTGGACTTCCAGACATCGTGCTATTCAAGGACGTCCACCATGAATCCATAGAGAAGAGCTTCTGGTTCTAAAAATAGAACAATTAGTGCGCTCCAAACTCAAGATTTCGCTGCAAACCTTATGCTAGATCTGCAGGCCACATTGCGGCATGTGTCATCCAACAATTCCATTGGAAATGACAGTTCTCTCGAGTAACTCTCGCATGCATATGTCCATCAGCAATGACCATATGCTTTTACTTTACTCCAATTACTAATTCTGCACTACTGTAATGTTCAGACCGACTTCATTCTCTGACACTATCCACTAATTAGGACCCTATTTCTATTTTCACATACCATTCTCTGACGCCTGAATTTCAGAGGGATAAGCCCATACCACTTTAAAACCACGACGAACTATATATTCTTTTTATAAATATAAGACGAATTGTAGTGAGGCACTCGTTTAATTCTCTTGACGGCCGAGTTGCCGGGAATATCGCTTCTGCCTTTTCCCATATATCTGTGGTTTACTTCATTACCCACAGGGTAATGCACTTCGTGAATATGAGGTTGCAGAAAAGACGACGCCCCGTCCCTTACTGCCAATGAATGACCTTCACATGGCTTCCCAGAATTTCATTATCTCCAAAATGCATATCCACGATCGATTTCTCGGTGCTTTACTATGACAGCTGCTATGATGGCCGCCAGTGTAGGGATGGGGAAGCGATGCATCCCAAAAATAACTCACTGTCAGCAGAAAACCACACTCGTAATTCAAACCTCTGCATTTAGCTATGGGATGACGGCCGAAGAATTTGTCTGTAGTTCAATATATGCTACACAGTAGTATGTGAAGAACATTACTGATTCTTCACATCAATTACTCTGTCGCTTTTACTAACTCAAATGTGTCACAACATGTCGATAAATTAAGGTATGCTCGCAGAAGCACTCGTCGACACCAGGGTTTCAGTTTTCAATCCATTATTTTGAAGTCGAATAATGTTTTCCAAATACATTTTCTTGGCAACATTATAATGTACACTGCATTTACTATTTACCCGTTCATTGGTTTCACGTAATGGTTTCCATGGAAACCTACCATGAAAGCACCTATTCATTAATGAAATAAATATGCATACGCTCTCACCGCATTCAAAAAACCAATGCTGTCAACACGATTCTTTTTCAAATACCATGAACAAGCGCACATCCATCTCCATATCTTCTCAGACAATGCTGCTTTCCTGGTAACGCTACTGATCGTTAACGAAGAACAACGGTGCTCGTGGAGGTTCGTCATCGCAGACTTGCATGGGTCATACTGAAGTTCCTTTACAAATACAAATTTGTAAAGGAACCGTCTCAACACATCATCCTAACGTACTTTTCCATCACTGACGACCACAAACTCCACGTCTGAAAGTTTGATTCACACCCATGCAAACAACCTATTAAAACCTAAATGCGCGACTGGTGACCAAAACAATGTCAAAGTTCATTCACATCTGCATTGATACGTACCAGTTCGGTGCATTTTTGTCTTCGGATTCGGTTTGGAATGAAGCTCCACTTCAACTGCCATGAACAAAGACTTCCTTGTATTCTCCGAGGACAGAAAATAAAGGTGCGCTGCATGACTTCGAATACACAATCTTCTACATTACTCTTCTGCTTGAATGAATGAACACTAGATTTTATTCAATAGTGATTGCCTCAGCAAGCACTGTGCTCTGCACACCTATCGGAACCCACAGGAAGCACATCACTGCGGACTCACTAAGACGTTCTCTTCGAAGTCATAGGATGAACATGGTCTTCAACATAGTTTCTTTTCCTATTTCCTAAGTACCTTGTTAGACAAAGTACGTTCATAACTGAAGTCAATTACTTCAGTGTAGGTCTACATTACAGTATAAAGGGAATATAAACGGAAACTTATCAATAGCATGACAGTAATAACAGTAACGTCAAATACACCTGCAACTACAATTTTTGATACTGTACTGTACGGTACACAACTCCTCTACAGTTTTCATTTTCGGAGGAAGTTACCATACCTTCTAAAAGGTATCATATGACATGCTCCAGGAACCATGTCTTCAAGGACAAACTCCTTCCTCTTCAATTGGAAAACATATTCCTCATTCCTACGGCACTCATTCTTCATAATTACTGTCTGAGAATGCAGCGCGAGAAGACAATTTTTTTTGGGGGGGGGGGAAAGTGAGTGTCCTCCACTGACGCTCTTCTTTTTCCGTTTTCTGTCCGCCTCAACCAATGCCCCCGAAGATTCCTTCAGGCGTTCAAATTTGGAGCTCAAGGAATTCAACCTCTCCCTTATTTCATCAAATATATCAGTGCCTTCAATCTTGATGCGCTGCGAATGTTTGTGAAGATTTTTAGTCCCATTGCCGTCATCCTGATAACTCACACCATTAACTACTACTCCTTTCATAACCTTTACACTAAATCCCACAGCTTCCCTACTGCATTCACTTTGTATTACATACTGACCTTCCTATTTAGTAATGATAGTATAGAATCAGCATGAACGGTAGGTATTGCTGTTGAGTTTCATAGCAAGACATCAGGCATGCACGACATCCACTCTGTCAAGTATATTACTACATCGGTTCAAAGAAACTCATGTCTGCAAACGATTTTGTCTTTCAGAAAAAATGGTTTCTGTAAAAGGTACTTGCCTCAAGAAGTTGTAGGAGCAAGCACCCTTTTTCCGACCTTGATAGCTTTTTCACATCATCAAATTCTTCCATGAGAGATCTGTATAGAATTGGCAAATTCAGTGGACAAGGAGATAATGAACTAGTAGAATCGGATTCAGTTCTTTCATCAATAGCACCTTCCATAACACTCGCATTACGTGATACAATAACGGCAGTTCCTGTCACGAGAAACAAAAAAATCGTGTCGAGAAACATGTGACTCCCTTTCCCGATGTTCCGAAGTCATGAATGCTGACTAAGGGAAGCAAGACTACAAGTGTAATTCAAAGATGTTACAGGACAGACCTACACTGATATTTTCAGACATTATCCCGTCATCCGCCGAACTTCATACGCTTTCAACATCAAATTAACTACAAATGCGCTGCTCTTGGTGAAAGTCAATTGCTTTCACCACTTCACGAGCATAACATTTTTGTCGTTCTACGAAAACAGTTAGACAACCGACTGTGTCTGCGATTGCCGACACAGAAAACATTACTGACTATATATGGACCATCACCCGAACAAACACTATGCCATCGCTACGAATGGTGCATCTGTAAACGGTTTAGGGTATGAGAACCTTACCTGAGATTTCTCCACTCCTCACCATGGCACAACTCCGCGTATTCCTCCATCATGGCCCACACTTCTCGAACACTGTTATCAGAAATGGAACCCCACTCAACATTTTTCATATTATGTAGTTGACCGAACACACGACCTGCCATGAGAGATGAGTGAGAAAGGAACACAGTGTGCCGAAAATCAATTCATTTAGGACAACGACATCACACGGAGAGCGTGAAATTGTCAACAATTTCAGGGACTGCCGTTTCATGCCGAAGGACAATTTACATCTACAAACCTTCTTGCTGCCTAAAACGTCTGACTCAATCTCTTATTGACTTCGCATTGTGAAATTCAGTGATCCAGAGTACTGCTCACCCATTTTGCTTGCCAAAAAACGTCCTTCCGATCTCCTGCACTGAGAATAACGTGCATAGCAATATAACTTGTACCCCTCCCAATAATCGCAGGAGCTGCTTCACACAGTGAAGGGATACAAGTTGTGATTGCTCCACTTCCATTTCTTAGAAGAATGTCAAAAATGACGTATTCGAGCAAGCACTGCCTCTTGGAAATGAATGACATGAAATTGAAGAAGTGCATCTGAATCACCCACCTGAAACATTCTTCCTCCAAAACACTTTTTCCTTTGTACGTCAGGATTCTCATCTTTTGGTGCCAGTCCTGTTCTCCCATTTCTGTAGACAGAAAACGAAACAGGTCTGCTGAAAATCCTATTACAAGTTCGGAAATAGGAACAATACCTCAGTAGGGTTCTCTGAGAAGCTAACACAGTTCTTCTAATATAAAAACAATACTGTGCCTTCTAAGGTATGCATACCAGGGTTCATTTGTAGAAAAAAAAAAGTAGTGGATTTCGGAAATTTACATCAAGATTGACGTACACAGACCCGACGGGAGGAATTACGACAGCTTCGAAAGAAAAAAGGGCAATCTTCGCAAGACGCGGAGAGTAGTGACGCATAGGAGACAACACAGTGTACACAAAGTACATATAATTCGCCAAATCTCAGTTCCACTTCGTCTTCGACAACACGACTGACCTTCCCGACTCCTGCATGACCGAGCGACGGAGGAAAGCACCGAACCTAAGACCTTCTCGTGCACTTTGTCCTTCGGTTCTGTATCCGGCTACTTGGCCTCTCTGTTTGGCCCTGGTTCTTACTGCAATGGGCCGTGCCCAGTTCCTCAAAAAAAAAAAAGACTTTCTGCATTCCCATTGCAGGAAGTCTGTGACCTCGAAAATGCATCATACTTTGTGTCGATTTTTTTAATTACACGCAACGAATAGCAGGGTTATAAAACCTATTTCCTCGGGATGTCGTCCACAACGCATACGCCGAAATTTGTGGAAGAAAAAGAACCCTATTTTGTTTGGTCATAATAATCGAGACGACAACGACAACACATTTAAGTCCTACCATACAAAAACCTCATGCCACTACAAGGAGGAAAGTTATAATGTACCCGCTGCATGGTAACTCTGCTTTCCTACGTTGACGAGGACGACAACTCATTGTGGAGGCAAAGCTTTATAAAAAAAATCTCGCTAAAAACAATGACTCTCACGATATGAGTGCGGAATCGTCGTCTTCATGCCGTCATTCTCTCCACTTCCAGTTCTTCTGGGGGCTTCTTTATCTCGTCTCCGTGGAAGGAATACGATGACGCCGGTGGAAATTCTATTCAAACAGCTCTCCATGTTCTCTCTCATCTCTTCTTGAGACCACTGCCGCGGCTTCAGGGCTGTGGAAATTCCTATTCATTCAAAAGTGCTGTCTGAAGTTGCTTTAAAAGAAAGAAAAGAAGCGCTGCACAGAAGTAAGTTAAATGAAGCACAGATACACTAGTCATACTTGGGGAAGCTCATGGGAGATTGGTGATTTCAGAAAATATTCACGGTTCTGGGCAAAATGTTCATTCTTGGATTAATTTCGAAGATTATTACAAACACTATGAAGAAATTCAGTAGGAAATGAGATAAACTTTAACACCGACGATAAGTACGCCATCCATTTCAACAGTTCAATATATGATGATTGAAAACACAAACTTGTTTCCTGTACAAAGACAATGAATGCTTGCTATCTATATATGTTGTACATTTTATGCATTCCTCTTTCTTATTTTCTATGTAATTTTCAAAATCTTATTATCATTGACTGTTTTGTTTTCTTAGTGACCTCATTCATATTCCCGCTTCTTCTCTTCAAATATGTCTTATTTTCAATTGCGTATAGGACATATATTATTGTAAACCAAAATTTTACAACAATGTCTATTTAAAATAGAGTGACTAATGAATTGCGTAAATGACGTTTAAAATGATGACTTCATGTCACTATCCTTAACATATCCTAGAATTTCTATACATACTTCTTCTATAATTGAAAGTTTTAATTGAAGTAATAGGTTTAGGATAAATGTAGGAATTGACGTTTTCTAAATTATGTTCTTGCATACTGTGTATATTTTAAAAATGTTCTAAATATCAATAATGTGCCGCTGTAGGTGAAAATAGTTCAGTTGAAATTGAATTCATAGGTGTCATTCATTTGTTGAGGTGAACACATACTTCCTTGCTATTCCCCAAAACATCATGCCATAGGAATTCATGAATGTTTTCTTCTATTTCACATTTCATCCTAAACTAATACCTATAGGACAAAAGTACATTTCCGGGCAACCTAAAAAGATTGGAATACTCACTACAAATGGAGTGTTCATTTGTTTTCTTTAAAATTTTTGGTTTAGGATGCACTGAAGGTGTATCTTTGAGGGCTAACAAGTTCCATAACTTCTAACCGCGTAGTGAAAAAGATATTGCCAAAATGAAATTTCCTTTCACCTTTGTGCAGCCTGGCCCGAAAAGGAAATTTGAAAATGATTTGTAGAAGCAAAGGAATTTAAACCCTATGACTTTTGGAAACTTTTTTGGAAGATACGAAATCAGATTAGCTTTCGGAAAATAAAATTTTCATTCCAATTGGTGCTTGGAAGCAAAACTTATGCCATTGTAATCCAAAAAGCAATTCGTCGGTCAAGAAACCAAAACATTAAAAAAAATTTCCTAATTTTTTATTTTTATCTCAAATATTCTGTTTTGTTCTACATCTAAAGCTTTTGTTCATTTTCTTTGGACAAATAATGAAAATGTTATGAACAATCTTGTATTTCGGGCAATCTTAACACATTACTCTACAAATAACATGTAGCATTCCCTTTTGATTACTACTGTTCAAATGTTTCAAAATCTCTTTTCTGATAGGATTCAGGATGTTTGCAAAAAAAAGCTAACCGTTTTGATCATAGTTTTGCAATTACATCTTACAGTTATTATCCCCTAAACGTCTTGATCCATTGTGAAATGCTCAAACATCATGTTTGAATTAAATTTGGCCTTCTAAATTGTGTTCAAACAATAATATTACATTTTTATTACTTGAAACTAAGAATTGTATATCACTATGAGAAATTTCAATTTGTTTTGTGAAAAATTATAATTTTTATCATTTTTGTTGCAAAAATTGAACATAAATAAGTAAAAAAAGCAAAGACAATCCAAATTATTTGAATTTTTCACAAGTGGTACAAGTAGCAATGTAAATTACTGTGAAAAATTTTCAATTGGTTATTTTATTTTTTACATCCAAAACAGCCACAACAAAGACCTTGAAGTCAAATTCAACTATGAAACCAAATTTATCCTTTTATTTAATTGATGTATAAAATTTTAATATTTTTCACTAGTGGAAAAGTGCATTTTCTATTTATGTTTTTTTTTTCAATAACTTTGATGAAAAATAAAATGATTGTGATTTTCTTAAGCTAAAGGTGGAAATAAAATTATATCAATTAGAAAATATATTAGAAAAATTTGTAATTTTTACCATAAATCAAGGATCTAATGAAAACTATAATTTTATGATTTACATTCAAATTCCAATTAAAAAAAAAATATATATATATATATATATATATATGAATTAAAAACACACCATACTGTGTTATTTGGATTCTAATACATGGAGCTTTTAGTTGCAATAATTCTTTCAATTTTTGACATTCTTCAAAATTTCAAAATGGAATAGAAAGAAAACTTGTCAACCTTCATTTTCTTAGTTTAAAATATATACCAATAATGAATATTTTGAAAGTTACAATTACGGTTGACCAAGACGCATCCACTTTTTGGATGCGCGGACCTTAAAGGGTTAACAACTTGAATCTTGGACCTACTTCTAATTAACATTTTCTTAATGAATGAAAATCAAGTAGTCATTTCTTGAATTTTTTTAACCCTATTCTCAACTCAAATGTTAAACATAAAAAATATTTAACTTCATGGTCCCTAGTGCCAAGAAATTCAACAAATGGCACTCAAAGTCATCTCACATTGGAAGTCAAAGTTCAAAAAACTTTTATTTCCAACTGTGAATGCTAATATCTTCCAATCTGTACAGTCAAACTTCATGAAATTTTGACCGCATGATCTCAAACAAGGAATTTACAAGATCCTATGGTTAAATTCTAGAAAATCTGTTTTGTTCGGTTCTTTGGGAGGAAGTACCAAACATGGCATGTCTGAGTGCTTTTCAAGACACATAATGCCTCATTCCTTCAAGGGTTAACTAAAATAGTTATAGAGATCACATTCATATGACTAGTGCAACAACAATTAAGGAAAATAAACTTTTCATATGAAGTTCTTTTTTCCAATGTTTTCTTCTGTTTTCAAATGTACTCCTTATCTATAAGAATGCATTTTTAAATAAGTATCTATGTATATGTATGTACCTATAAATTTTCATAACATTCTAGCAATGTAACATATTCAAAAATATATAAAGATTTTACAACTTTGAAAGTTTGTGTTCCAAATTATAAATAATTTTTTTGTTCAAAGTAATTAGTTTAAAACATTCGAAACACAAAAATACACTACAGAATTAAAAATAACACACTTGTACATTACTTTGTTAGATAAAAAATTGTTATGAACAAGAACAACAAATTTGAAAAAATTGTTGTCAATTAAAAATCTATTGCAAAATAATTATGAAAAAAGAAAACAATGTGGAATTCTTCTTATTTTCGTTGAAGTTTTATGTTGTCCTAAGAAGTGGCACTCTCTTACATTTTGCATATACCTACAATAATGACATATTTAAAAAGGGACTTTTCATCTCGCAAAATCCATGAGAAGACATAGTATTTTTTATATTATGAACAAGAGAATTAGACATATTTTCTTCTACTGATTTCATACCTACTTATATACAACAATTTTATAAAGAATATAAATTTTTGTTTTTGTATACTGTTTCTTTCCCTAGAGTCTGCATTGAAATACAACCTCAACGTTTTAAAGCTATAAACTCAATATTGCAAAAAAATAAAGTTATGAAGGTCGAATGCCAGGAAACTATTTGCACAATGAGCTGAGGACCTTGTTTTCTTCAGTTCACAAGTGAAGATCTTGCAATTCATATTCTCAAGAATTAGGAAATTTTGGACCCGCACTATCATACTAATTAGGTATAAGATAGAATGCTTAGATTTGCAAGACATATATTTTTAAAATGTAATTCCACGTGCTACACATGTATAAATCCTTGTTTCAGGACTTTGAAGGAAGAAGACCTTGGCCCTTCAAGGACTACAATTCATTATTTCTCTAGTGACCCTAATTATTTCTTACACCCCATTCATTTTATCTTCCTCAGTAAATTTCGAAGTCTTTTTTCCATATATCATCTGTACCTTGAAATAAATTACTCTATTTAGAAAATGGGCAAAATATGATGACAAATCACTCCATTCATGAATACATTGAAAACTTCATATGGTACCCTACAATATATTTTTCTGGATATTCATCTTTGTATTCACTATTTTTGAAGGTTCTCTTTACATAATATCTAGTATTCTGTCTAACCCTTCAGTATATATAATATTGCATTTCTCGCAGTTTTAAATCTACGATAAAAAATTAAATTTTTTCCCAATAATGTGTCTTGCGATGAGTTATAGTCAATAGTTAAATCTAAGAAAAGCAAACAATATAGGATGTTATAATTTCAGTAAGAGAAATTGAGTCAATTATGACACTACCAAATTTTGCAAGACTTAAATTTTTTCATTAATAATCTATTCCACCCTCGTTATGAAGAGAGCGTGTCTTAGTCTTGTTAAGATAAGTCCAAATGTAAGAAAAAAAGAGAAAAGAATGTTGGTATTTTCTAAAGGAAAAGGCAAACTCCAAAAAAGAAAAGGTAATCTCCTATTCCTCATTTCTATTGAGCAAAAGGTCGATTGCCATTGCAATTGAATTAAAAATTGTAAAAGTATAGGTGTTCTTATATTCACTTGAATAAATTAGCTACTTCACGGCTTCAAATTTTAATCCAGGATTATTTGTTTTTAATTTCGTGAATTGAAGCTAATGCATATAAAAAAAAAAGGAAGTCTTGCTAATAGTAATGTGTTATTTAAAAAAATATATGGATGTTTACATTCGTAAAGTCCTAATACTGAATTTCAATAGTGAAAAAAATATAGATTATTTACATCATATTTTGGCAAAAATATCCTCTTTTAATAAAGGAAGAAATTACAAATTTCCAATCTTCTATTGCAGATAATACTTACCTTTTGTTCAAAAAAATATGTATGTTTATATTCATTCTAGAGAAATATGCAATTGTAATGAATAGTTCAAACACTATAAATCATGTTGTTATTCTTCTTCTAAGCCCTTACATGCAATTGCATTTTTTTGGGAAAAGTTTTTTTCCAATATTTTCATAAAAAAAACAACCAACCATTACAATACTAAAATATAAGTATCCTAGGTTTCCTAAAGGCAATACTCAATTCAAATAATTCATGAATCAATTGAAAACTTTCTCCTTCAAGAATACAAAATATTTTAATTTGAAGAATGAAAAAACATAGATGTTCTTTCCTTATTAAAAAAATATCTTCATTGGAATTATAAGGATTTTTTTTAAAAATAAACAAATATGCAGAATAAGACAAAAGAGATAAAAATTGGATGTTCCCAACTCATGAAAGCCCTTCTCAATAATCATGTTACAGTCACGGTTACATCAGAAACAGACGTCTCCAATAGCTTGCTTAACGTTTCATTGTCCCTTTTATATTAACATTCACAGTGAATAAAATGTACTTTTATATTATAGTTGCATGAAGTCCATTATGATTTTGCTAAAAGTTGTGTCTTCCAAAACATCTTCATGTCTAATTTGACGTTAAGAGAATTCGGAATATGTAACATAGGACCACTGGGGTTGCCAACATGGCATGCCACGTCACCTTCTTGTGTCCACATCACCTAATTTCAATGTCATCCTTCCACGTCAAATGCCATATCAGATAACTTCCCACAATACTTGGCCATTTTCTTCCGTCATAACTACATTCGTCCTTTTACATCTGACCATACTCTTATTTTATTTATTACTTTAACCCCTAAAGGACCACGGCAGTTTCAAAACCCTAAACCACACAGAACTGCCATTTCCGCTCATTCATCCATGAAAAACCAAAAAAACTAAATTCTTAGAATCTAACCATAGGATCTTCTACTTTACTTAACTAAGATCATGTGGTGAAAATTTCATGAAGTTTGACCGTATAAAATTCACAAAACAAAATTCACAAAATAAAGACTTTTTTTTCATTCTTTAAGAAATTGTCAACTATATGTAGGTCCAAGATTGAAAGTAAAACTACATTGCATATATCTCACAGATGGAATTAAAAGTTTATAAACCCAATGGTGAGATTTTTCTATCAAACAATTCAACCTTTTCCAACAATTTTTTCAGAAAAACTTTGAAAACTGCATTCACAAATGAATCCTATAAGTTATTTTTTCAAGAAAATTCTTGGATTGCCCAAAAAACAAGATTGTTCATCACTTTCACATTACTAATACAAATGGAATGAATCAATGCTTCAGTTGTAGACAAAAATAAAATCTATAACAGAAAAGAAATTATTTTTAAAATTTTGAATTTCTTGTAGATTTTTTTTTTTGCCCGACAACATCACTAAATATGTTTAAGATGGCATAACTTTTGCTCCCGGTCACCAATTGAAGAAAACAAATATTCCCACAAAGCTAATCAATTTTTCTATCTTATGTAAAAATTTCAAGTAAATTCATTAAAAATTGAAGTCACAAATACCTGCCCAAATTCTTAAAGCCCCCAAAGGGGATTCTCAGTCCTTTAGGGGTTAATGAAGTTAGACCAACAATGATGACGTGCTTATGAATGTTCCTCAGATGATCTTAAAGAAAACACGGAGTACTGAGCGATAGGAACAGGGATGACGGGACGTCCGGACGTCCACGGGATGTAGGCGCTAACCCTCGGACGTCCATTGACATTTGAAATTTTTTTTTACGTACGTCCAGCGGACGGACGACCGGACACTTCCGCGGACGGCATTTTGGACGGACACAGTGCGGACGGGCACGCCGCCGGCTTGCGGACGGGCGGACAGAGTGCGGACGGACTGCGGACATCGTGCGGACGGGCGGATGGTGTGGAGAGCGTCCGCAGGCCGTCCGCACCCTGTCCGCCCGTCCGGAAGGTTGTCCGCAGGCCGTCCGCGTGTCCGCAGTCCGCCGTCCGCATGCTGTCCGCGTGTCCGCAGGCCGTCCGCACCGACGACGACAACTTCTGGCCGCACGATCTCCCGTCCGCTCTGAAGGCCGTCCGATCTCGATGGAGACGTCGCCCGCCGTCCGCGAGTATAAGTAGCATCGCAGACGGCTCATTCAGGCACAATCGTCCGCCTTCCGAAGTGGGTAATCCAGTGCCTCAAGCTCTGTGAGCCCCTTTCATTTTGGTGAGATGGTTGTGATTAAAACTTGAATACTTTCATAGTATTGAGTTTTAATTATTATTTGCTTTTGGGTGGCCCTGAAATTCCCATCACCCTAATTCTGGACTTTGGGGTAATTTTATTACCATGCCTCGCAACGATAAACCAAAATCTAGTTCCAAGGGCAAATCCCAAGACATGAATTGGGAGGATTGGGCAAACCCTTTGTGTGTAGCAGAACCTGGATGGGAGGAGGAGCCGAAGAAATCTTGGGACTGCACAACATGCAAGAAGTACGTCAAAATGACGCACCTCTCAAAAATGTGGTCAAGAGAACGTGCTGAAAAGCAAGTTCGTCGTTGGGAGGGACAAATTTCGACGTGCCTAAGCAAGCACTTTGTCCACCGGTATGAGGAAGTCACACGGTCAGCTGAAATACGTGACTCCAAACCGAATGTGATGAACTACTCCAACATGGCCATGGTTTGGGCAGAGATTGTGCTCCACAAAGATGTAGATTGGCGCACAATTTACGGCAAAAATGTCCACGAACTGCATCGTACTGATGCTGTTATTTATACGAGTTGGACTGGTATAAGTGATTGTATGCTAGAGTGGTCTAACCGAGGCCAACTTGGATATGCACCGGTTGTATTGTCGGATGCTGAGGATGATTGGTCGGAGGAGGAGGAGAAGGATGCTTCAGCGCCTGTGTCATTTGGAGAGATACCTCGGTGTAGACAAGAACGCGAAGACATCCAATACGAGCAAGAAATGCGAGATGCAATGCAACGAAGTCTCGAGGATCGTGGTCGACCACATGGGCATCATGGATCATATCAACATGACCATAGTGTTTATGGGACCCAAAATCGCCAAAGTGATCCACACTACAGTAATGACCCTCGAGGTGGCTATGGCAACTACCAAGGTAGCCAAGGAACCACACGTGATTATGGTTCCAACCAAGGTAGTTCTCAGTACTATCCTGGATTCTCTGGATGTAGTTCTTATAATGATACACGGCACAGGGGATCTCAGCGTGATGATTCAATTCCTCCTCCAACTTTTGGAGGACCTTACTATGGAAATTATGGGCATGGAGGTGCATCAAGCGGATCTGGAGACATATGGGGTGGTGGACCATTTCTCGGGACTTTTGGATCTGGTTCAATTGGCCCAACTCGCAAAGATGACACCGATTCGGAATCTGAGTGAGGGTTTAGGGTTTGGAAGATTGTAGCGAAACAATGGTTGCTTTAAAATAGAAATATAGTAATTAGCAATCGATTTTTGTATATTCTTGCCATAGGATATAGATTGGCATAAGGACGATATGAGGATGTTCGCCATTTTTTGAATATAAATTTTGAGTATGCCTATTTGTAAATTCCGATCCAATTATGTCCCATTTTCTTTGTGAAGCTTCTATGCTTCCTCCTTATTTCCAAAGCTGTGAGTTTGTGTGTTCATTATGTTTGCCCCAAAAACAAATTAACCCCTAAGTTACCAAGGCATTTTCTGACTATCAAACCACTGAAAACTGCCATTTCTGCTGCAATCACTCAAGAAACCTAAGAACACTTTTTTTCTTAGAATCTAACCGTAGGATCTTGTACTTCACTTCTCTAACAACATGTGGTAAAAATTTCATGAAGTTTGACCGTACGGATTGGAAGATATGAGCATTCAAAGTTGGAAAACAAAGTTTTTTTCAACTACGCCCTGCAATTTCAGGTGACTTTGATGGCCATTTCTGGATTTTTTTTGCAGTACACACCATGAGGTCAAAATTTTTTATCTTCAGCATTTGAGTTGAGAGTTCGTAAAAAAAATTTTACAATGCCAACACTTGATTTCCACATTAAAAAAAATTGTTAAGTAGAAGTAGGTCCAAAGTTGAAGAAAAAACTGAATTCTTAATAGCCCTTATATTGAATAAAAAAACCATAATCCGAACGGTGGGATTGTTCTTGAAAACAAACTTAAGCTTTAAGAAAAAAAAAATGGTACAAATTTAAAATTGCACTCAAAAATAAATTCTACAAGCTGTTTAGGGTTGAAGATGCGTACATTGTCCAAAATACAAGACTGTCCATAACTTTCTCATTATTAGTCCAAATAGGATGAATCAAAGCTTCAAATGGACACAAAAACTAAATTGGTGACAGGTCTTGCATCAAATTGAAACGCATTAATTCCAATGGTGAAACCGTTTTCAAAAAAAAAAAAAAAAAATTATGCAATTCTCTATTCAACTATTACAATGGATGTAATGCTTCTTCTTCTAAAAAGTCTACTGTTATTGCTTGAAAAACAAGAAGATTCATAGCCGTCACAACGTCTTAGGCAATGAAAATAAATTAAGTTTCTCTACGTAGAAAAAACTGCTATTAAAAAAAAATGTAATTTTCAAAATCATGCTTGTTTTTCTTTCTATTGCCTACATTGGGCCTTAGGGGGAATAAATTTTCTCTCAAATTACAATTGAAATAAAATTATATTACCAAAAACTCGATCAATTTTCCCATACCGAAGAAGGCCCAGAATTTGTTGCCACTAATTTAGTTGAAGTGTACTTCTTGAACACTTCAATATCCCAAACCTTCCAAAGTCCTTGAATATATAGGACTCCTGAGACTGTAGAATTAGTACTTTAGTAGATCTTCACATTGTTTTCTTTTAACAAATAATGAACAAGTTCAAAAGGCCGATACATTTTGAACCCCTATAACCCCAATGGGTTAGGACAAAACCCAAATGTGTTATAAAATATTAACATTACGATTGTTTTGAAGTTAGTATCAAAGAAGAATTAGAAGATAATGTAAAGCACAAAAAAAAGACAGTACACATCCAATCGAAGTAAAGAAAAAATTCCGATTATTTTTAAATAAATGTTGAATATAAACTTTCAATACCTCACCAAAATACTATTTCGATTGTCACGGTTCGAAATTCTTCTTGATTGGTGTAAATTCTGTTTTTTATTGACTTATAAAGAAATGCAAAATATTCAACCTCTAACAGCACAAGGTATTAAGGGCCGGTTTATATTGGGCCTGGGGCCGAATGGAAAGTCGGCCGGATTTGCCTTCAATCCGGCCTTCTATCCGGCCCTAATTTTCCCATCCGGCCCTAGTTAATATAAACCCCTTGGGCTGGATTCTAGGGCGCAATTTCTAATTCATGTTCTCTTAGATTCTCTCAATGCTCAATGAAATCAATTAAAAAAAATTTTAAAAAGTTAAAAATACGCGTGCTTATCTTTTCTCTACCTCTAATCTTTATAGAAAAATAAACAACAAAATTTTTGTTTGTGTTTCTCTATTTTCTTCCAATTTATTTTACTTCCAAAATAAAAACATTGTTTTTCTACAAATTTTTTACCTTCCAAATTAGTGGGAGGTGGTGCAAATTTAATTAGACCATTCAAAGATGTATAAGATGGACTATCAAGGAAAAAAATTCATTGAAATTTCATACTATCTAGCAGACCAGCACTAGAATGGCTATAGAAAGAGGTTTTAGATGTTTGAAAGGAAGATGGAGGATTCGATGTGCTACTAATTTACAAAATTGATTTATGCGAAAATATAAAATGACTTCAATCAAATGCCAAATTCAACTTCACTCTTCCTAGTTCCTACAATTTTTTGAAAATTGTTTGAAGGAGCTCAAATTCTTTGAAAAGTCAATAAGATATGAAATAGTAGCTTGAAAAGTAGACTAGCATATTTTAATAAAACTATTTTGAAACATAAAAATATAATATAGTATCCAAATGTTGCGTTCTTTGGTCTATAGGAAATTCCTTTTACATTCCAACTCCCAAGTTCCCAACAATGAAGTAGAAAAATATGAACTATTTGTAATGGTAACTTTTAGCAAGTAAACAATTAAATTTATTCAAATTGTTAAACACAATAATTTTTTTAAAAATTTAACCATATGAGGTTTATTTATTTATTTTAAAAACTATTATTTTATTATTATGAAGATTAAAATTATTTAAATAATTGTTTGACCTCAATTTCTAATGAATCTTTTTGAAAATTTCTCATAAGATAGTAAAACTGATTAGCTTCATGGGAATGTAAATTTTATTTCAATTGGTGACCGGGAGAAAACGTTATACCACAAAAAGCCCAAATTTTCATTCGCCGGGCAGAATTTTATTTTTTACAAAAAGTCAGAATTTAATTTTTTAATTTAATTTTTCTAAAATAATATAATATTGCTTACATGTGAAGCTTTGATTCACTCTTTTTGGACTTACAATGAGAAAGTTATGGACAATCTTGTTTTTCGGTCAATCTAAACAATTTCTTGAAAAAATAACTTATAGGAATACATGATTCATTTAAAAATGCAGTTTTCACTATTTTTCAAAACAAATTGTTGGACAGGGTAAGGTTTACTTTCTAAAACAATCTCACCATTGGGATTATTGTATTTAGATCCCATCTTAGAGTTATTAACCATTCGTTTTTTCTTTCAATCTTGGACCTACATCTACTTAACAATTGCAAAAGAATGAAAATCAAGTGTTTTTGTGTGAAATTTTTTTCCTAGACTCTCAACTCAATTTCTTGACACAAAAATTATAGATTCAAAGTCTTCAATGCGATTTTTTAATACAAATTCCAGTCAAAGTCATCTGAAATTGCAAACCGCAGTTCAAAAAACTTGTATTTCCCACTGTGAATGCTCATATCTTCCAATCTGTACGGTCAAACTTCATGAAATTTTTACCACTTAATCTCAATCAAGTTAAGTACAAGATCCTACGGTTAGATCCTTAAATTTTTTTTTTTTTTTTTTCTTCGATGAATGCAACAGAATTGGCAATTTCGAGAGTTTATTGACAAAAAGAAGGCCTTGGTCCTTTGGGGGTAAGAAGGATTTCCCAATTAATGTACAATTTCATTTTAAAAATCTAATTGACATAGCAATAGAGTTATCGATATGGATGTAACCATGGGTCATACTTTAAAATTTTAAACTAGAAGTGACACATGTAACCCTAAGATCTTCTAGTGCACCAATTGGGAGATGTACACAAAATTCCAGAAAAATTAGTAAGTCCCATAGGGCCTAATGTTCATCTTACAAATCAAAATGGAATTATTCAAAACTTTCCAAGTAGATCAAAATCTAAAGAACCAATACTTCAAGGCTTCAAGGGTCAACTCATCATGACAGGTTCCAAAAGACCAAAACATGCAAAAACAAATGTGAGATAGAAGTGAATTGCACATATATTTGGGAAAATTTGTGATGCACACATCTTTTTAAGATATAGTTGAGGACTTGAAGTACATAGGGATATATTTCCTTGCCGGTACATCTATTCAATACTTATGTACTTCTACGTAAAACACTAAAATACTAATATGAATGGCGGAAATGTTCATCTGGGATAGGCCAATTGTAACCTGGGCCAGTAAATCGTTGGACGATTTTAGTCAAACTTACTGCCCTCTCTACATCTGTAGAACACAGAAGTTCCAAATAATTATGAAACACAAGTCCTAACTCATGGTGGCTCCACTTCGTATGTCCTCTGTTATCACGATGGAGCGCCGCGTACTCCTTGGACATGCATTGCTTGTTGATCTGTTGAGCTAGTTTACCAACCGCAAACTCTTCTGATTTACGTGATAAATGTGGAATCGTTTCCACATCTGCATCTTTCTTATACACATACACAATAGACGGATCCACCCACCATCTTCTTTGCAAAGCTTCTTTCTTCTCACTTTCAGATGTGAAAGTGTACAAGGATTTGGGTGGATCACTATGTACGGTAGTCATGCCCCAATCGCAAACCCCAATATATACACGTGACTCATCATCCGGAAAGTGAAACATGATGTTGTCCGGCGAGAGATCGTTGTGTAGATGCCCCGCTTGATGTACCGCATGCAAAATGTGCACCAATGCCCATGCGAGCTCCGTTCGTTTCCTTCTCCATCGAGCTAGAAAGAATGCTCGATTCACCTCTTCGGGTGATGGCTTGGAATAAGCCAATCGAATGTGAATGTCATCTGGATAGTCCCTATCCATGTTCAACATTTGCCTCAACGTTCCACCATTCCACCAATACATGTACCCTTCATTGTTTGTTCCATGGACTGCTGCGAATCGTATAACTCCGTCATGTGGAATCCGCACTGCCATTGACTCGTTCTGGTGTTCCAACTTTGCGAGTTGAGGCCTCAAGCGTTGTTGATGCGATACCTTCGCTGCAAACTCCCAAGAGGCAGGTATCTCAGCACATCCTTCAATTCGCACCCTCTGTATTGTTGCATAGCCCCCCTTCAAGACCGTACTGTCTTGTGGAATCACCCTTGCGGTAATGGGCAATGCCACAAGATGCCGCCGCCCACGTTGCAATTCTAGAGCTCCTTCATCCGTATTCCACCACCCCAATGATCCTTGTCCCTTCCGTTTCCTAGCATTCTTTGTAAACGGAGCACATCGTTGTACAAACAAGTCCGCCTTCAAAATGACTTCTTCAAATGTGGGATCATCCACCCGATGTTCCTTCCCGTACTTTGTCAATACCACTTTGGCATTCCACAATGAATCTTGCACCCTGTTCTGCAGAAACCTTTGGAAGCCTCTCTTCTCCGTTTCATGAATCCATCCTGGAACAAAGAGAGCATCCGTCATCCTCTTCGTCATATCCGATTTGAACTTCTCAATGCACTCCTCTTCGTATCGGATGTACTTGGTATCAAGGGATGCAGTGCTCTCCTCCTCATAAAACTGCACTATGATACGGATGACATATGCCTTGCAATCATCCGAAGGCATGTCCTCAATGTCTAGCGCTACCGGTTTTGCCTTTCCTACCTTCTTTCCTTTCGGCATCGTGATCAAATCAATGATAAGAGTTTAAAAACTCTTGATTTCAAGCACAATGCACAAAAGATATACAAAAAAAGGGCAACAAGTTGGCCCTAAATCCCACTCCTAACTTCCCTTAGAAAGGAGCCAATGGAGGATTAACCACCAAGCTCTCCGCTCTCTCTTGTGAAACACAAGGGGGAAGATAAGAATGCGGTTGCGGACGGGCCGTCCGCCTATCTTATACCTTGCGGACGGACCGACCCGTCCGCAACCTCGTTGGGGCCGTCCGATCCGTCCGCCGCGCCTCGTCGGGGCCGTCCGCCTCGCCTTGTCAGGGCCGTCCGATCGCGCTGGCCGTCCGACCGGGGCCGTCCGCCTCGTCGTCCTCGGGGCCGTCCTTGGGGCCGTCCGATCGCGGCCGTCCGCCTCACCTCGTCGAAGTTGTCCGCCTCGACGTCCTCGGGGCCGTTCGATCACTGTGGCCGTCCGATCGGACGGCCCCGGGGCATTCCAACTTCAAAATTTCATAACTAATTCTACGAAGCTTTAAAAAATACAAAACCAAATGGGGTACACATCAATTCCACTTGTCTTGAAAGAGAATATTTTTTAGAACTACCTCAAGAAGTTTTACCTACCTATTATTTACTTTTAATCCTTCAATGGTCAATTGTCCTTGAAAGATATGTGCAATTAGCATGTAAACCAAGTTCTTTGGAACTTTGTGGAACTATGTCAAATTAGTTATGAATTTTTAGAGTTGAAATGGCATGGGGACCTAAAATCGCCCACCTCCTAAAATGTACATTGTTTGCACATTGCTGAAGTGTACAGGAAAACAACATGTTTAAATAACTTACATTTGAAGAAGTGGGTGGTCTTCGGTCTTGAGCACTTTTAGGACCTCCTCTCATTTACTGATTGCACAACCTGTTTGTATACCATATTCAGGTTTTAGAATTGTGAATAAAACATTTGTTATGATAAAAACAGATATGCTTTTTTGATTCCTAGTATCTTAGTTTCTTATATATAATATTTTATTTTTAGAATTTGGAAAAAATTGTAGTGTAATCGTATTTATTACTTAAAAAAATTGACCTTTAAATTGTATGACTATGCGTAGAATATGTTTGAAAAAAAATATCAATATAGAAATCCATTATGAACACTTCTGTTTTCATGTGTAAAATAAAACAATGTGGTCTCATTAGTCCTTTATTATGTTTATTTTGAAGATGTCAATTCAAAAATTATTATGTCTACAAATTTCAATCTATAACCCCTAAACAACGGAAAAAAAATTGAAGCAACTTATAAAAATTTGAACATAAATTAGTGCGAAGTTCATGGATGGAGTGATTGACTCTAACTTATTTCACTTTCTTTTGATGTGGATGGGATTCTAATTCATGAAAACTTGAACATAAAATAGTGCAACAATGCTAGTAAATGAGCATGAACACGAGCATGTGAACTCCTAATATGTATATAAGTAGTTATACTTCCACCTAAGAAGGCGTTTATAGTAAAAATACCTACAATATAGGGCTCTATAATATAAATACACTCTTATTATACAAGGTTTCTATAGTGTAAACAACTACATTACAGGTGCATCATCTTTGAGGCTTACAAGCTCACAGTTAGGGCATAAATTTGACACCCTAGCCAAATTTCTAGGGGACACCGTGGTCAAAATTTTGGGTGTTAGAAGGACACCCTTGTCCAATTTTTGGGTGTCCCTCATTTTCCATACATTTTTTTTGGTGAGTTTGAATATTATCAATTTTGAAAAATTTGTAATACCAATATGAATTTTTTGTTGCACATGAAAAGAGTCACTATATACCATAGCGTACAAAAGAAAACAAACCTACAAGCCGCGACCTTTCATGCCACACCATTTCACCCAAACTTGTTCAAAGTCAATGGCTTCTATAGGAATTCTTGCCACTGCAACTCGAATTTCTGCTTCCAAAGTCTCCAATACTAAACTAGAACGTAAATTAGACTCAATATAATTTTGAGTAGAAAATGCCCTCTTACAAGAATCTGTGCTACCAGGAATTACAAGAATACTTTGCCACAGCTTGGACATGTGAGGCTACCTTCCAATATAGTCCAAATTGGAAGAGTACACTATAATTGCTTGGTGCATTTTCAAACCACCACATGAAATTTGAAGAGTACCAATGATGATCGATGGTTGGCATGGATTCAACTCCTGTGGAGTCTTGGAACTGAATTTTATCACCTCGAGAAACGTCCAAGAAATGTGCCACAAATTTCGTATCTGCATCAAACTCCTCATTATTTTCTAGTAATCCCTTATTTAAACATTTATAATCTTCTCAAAAATTGAAGATTGGAAAAAAATCATCATCCAATATTATTTGGAAAATTATTTTAGAATTGATGATGTACAAATCAAAGTTGTAGACTTTGAATTTGAGATTCCGTTTGCATATTAGTATATTACCTATACCACTATTGTTACCATTCTCTTTTTTTAAAAATAAAAACATATATATAATTACCTTTTCATACATTAATGCTGTATTGGATATTTGATCCATTAATACCAATTTTTGAAAGCAAAAATCTACAGTTCAAATTCCAATGTTTGAGCTAAGGACTTTCAATTTGTGAACAAATGGATAGTGTAATATAGATAAGACCTAGACATCATGGTAGATGGGGTCTTTGGCTCTTGGTGGATGGAGTCAGGTAAGACAAGAGCTTACACGGTGAAGGACATCCGGTTAAATAGGTGAGCGGTTTAAGGTGCCTCAGTAATTAACGGTTTTGACAAACAGACAAACATGATTGCGTCAAATAAGATTGAAGTGTATAGGGTTGGTATATATGGGGTTGGGGTACAAATACTTTAGGAGGTTTGTTTGGATATAACTAATGTGTTTTACATCCCTTGGGGGCATGAGTGCCAGTAGTCATAGTGAAACAAATTTGCCAAAACTTTGCATGGGCAAGTAAAATTTCCAAAAAATTTCATATATGCTCTATATTATGTATTTATATGAGACCCTCTGGGTACAATTGTACGAACAATGGCTAAACATGTGTATTGTAGAGCTAGTGAAGTCAAACATGAATGACTTCGAATTACCTTCTATCCAACAATGTCTTTTGTCAAACATAAGTTAGAGGACATTGTGGACTACGTAGTAAAATATTGGCTGTTGTAAATCCTATAGTTCCAACTAATCCTTGAAATTTTATTTATTTTGCTTATTGCTCATTTTTAGAGTTAGCTTGGTAAAAAACAAAAACAAAAAGTATTAATAAAATGCTTGAAGGGATTCCCTATAACGATGAAAATTTAGTTAGAATAGACTAAGAGTTGCTCAATATGTACATGTAAAGTTCAAAATCATTCTATTTTGATTAGTCACATGAGTACATGACAAGATAAAAGTACTGCATTCGAAAGCAAATTCATATATGTGTTGTTGACTTGTTGTGTCTGTCTTCTACATTATTGGATATTCACTTTAATCATTTACATAATGATGATATTTGGCATACAAATTTCTTTTTCAATAGAATGTCATGAAATATGAAAATTGCCACTAAACAATAAACCCTAAACCCTTGACCTTGAGAAAGTCTCAGAAATATAAAAAAATTACACATATTACCATTGCTTGCTTTAAATTCCTTCTATAATTTTACAAGAACTAAATTTAAATAACTTGAACATTGGATCCCTATCCTGAATTAGTGAATTCCTCATTGCGCGCTGTTTGCTTTGCTGGCGGACTTCGAATCCGAGGACACACGCACAGGAGAATCCCAGGCTTAAACGCGAGTTTACAGAGCCATCGGATGCGCGGACGGCACCTGTGGACTCGCGGACGGCACCGGCGGACGCGCGGACAGCGCACGGCGCCTCCGCACCTGTGGACGGCAACTGCGGACGGGAGGACCGCTACTGCGGACGGCGGACTAGGTTTGGGCGTGCGGACGGGAGCTTCGGCGGCGCTTCTAGGGTCGAGAGCGGACGGCGGCGGACTGTCCGCCCTCGTGGCCGCTTCGCGTCGTTCGGGCGGACGGTTGGTGCCGACCCCAGTTAGGTTCGGGGTCGGACGGGTATAAGGGCGGACGGCGGACGGATTTCTTTCACTCCTCTCCATTATTGGGTTCAACCTTGTCGGATGTTCTACTGTTGCTTCATTGTGCCAGTTGTATCCTACGAGGTGGAGAGTTGGGTGATCAAACTGATTTTTCATTTCCTGACAGTGGTGGACTCAAAGTCATGGCAAGTGAGGGTGAAGAACGTGGTGGGGGAATAAATCCAGCGGGTGGTGACAATCGAAGGCATAAGCCAAAGGGCGCCAAGCACGAATTACATTATGAGATTTTGGATGACCCAAACATCAAAGCGGAAAACGGATGGGAGGATGAGGCAGCACCGTATTGGTCTTCAAAAATGTGCAAAAAATACGTGAAAATGTATCACATTGACAAGTTGTGGCCTAGGGAGGCCCATGAACTTCATACACGTGGATTTTTTTGCAAACCCACCAACTGCAACAACGCGCATTTTGTGCATCGCGCTTTGGAGGTTTGGCGGGCCCTCTTTGGAAAGAAAGCAATGAGTAAAGGGTACATAAACTACAGCTTGGCTTCTATGGTGTATGCAGAATTGATATTGGAACGCAAGGTGGATTGGAGCACGTATCCGACGACAGCACAAACTCCATTTGTACAAGAAATGAATGGAAAAGACATTCCCGATTTGTACAATCCTCAAGGAGGGCCAAGTGAGGTACCGAAGCCCAAAAGAGTATTAAAAAATACTAGAAAAATTGAAACAAAAGTCTCAGAGGTACCAAGTGATGGACCACGCTTGCAGCCTAGTGAGCCTACACACACTTTGAGGACAATGGAAGATACTGAAGGTGAAGGTGTGGAAGGAGAAGTGTTTGCAACTCCTCCTACAGATTTAATATGCACACCAAATGTTACGACGGTGGCTGAACAGGGCATTCTTGAAGATATTCAGAGTGGGAAGAAAGAAGGTGGGCCCCCATTGGCTCGATGTGAAGGTACTGAAGATATGGAAGAGGTAGCCGAGGGAGAAGTTGCTGAGGCCAATGCTACAATTCATGATATTATTGACAGTAATGCTCTCGACATCTTCGGGCTAAACCCTAAACCATCATGTTTGAGCAAACCGAGCGTTTCCAGCCCCGTACAAAGCGCCGGAATTGAAGCAGCTACCGCCAAAAAAAATGGAGAGGCGTCTCAGGGAAAAGGAAAAGTAGTCATCGATGTTGAAGTCATCCCCAGCCAATACCCGCATTTGTCCACATTGAACACATCACAATTGGAGGCTCTTTCGAACATGCCGAATGCCGCAGAGCTGGAACGGTTGTTGGAGGGTTCAGTTATGTTTGGGTCTCACCTTCTTGACCTAAACCGGTCAAAAGAGACAAGTGAGGCCACCACAAGCATTGCAACCCAAGGTGAAGCCAATCGTCACAGTTGGGCAACTGTTGCTGAAATCCAAGTGACATTGGCAACTCTAGGTTGATTTGTAGCTGAAGTATCTCCGCAACTTACAGAGGTGGCACAGGAGTTTGCAAAATTGTCACCTGAATTGTTGGCAAGTGCATTGACGTTTCATAAGTTCACCGAGTCCTTGTTACCGTTTTTGGACGAGCGCTTCGAGGACAAGCGCCAATTGGTGGCCTTCTTGGAAGAGAATACAAAACTGCTGGCCTTGCATAAAGAATTGAAGGGAACCTCAAACGAAATGGTAGAGCAATTGAGGACTTCTAAGAATACGGCACAATTTCAAGTTGCAACTGTGAAATGGCAAAGTGATCGTATTAAAGATTTGGAGTCAGAAGTTGAGAAATTGAAGGACGTGATCAAAAAAGGTGAGTTCACCGAAGCTAAGGAAGGAGATGGAGCTAAGCATTTTAGTGGCGATGAGAAAAAAAAGATACAGGAAGTGACACCTCTAGTGGCCATTGAAAATCGCAGAACTTCATTTCAAGATGCTTCCATTCAAATAGAATGCCATGAAGTTGATGAATTGAAGCAGAAAGTGGAGAAGCTCACCGAAGAAAACGCGTCTTTGCAGAGTGAATTGCAACGACTAGAGCATGTTCTTCGATTGGATGACTCCCTTCCAAAGAGTACCAAAGACGATCGATGGTTGGCATGGATTCAAAAACTAGAAGACAAACCAACTGTAGTTTCGCGAGCAATGAAAGGGCTTCTCAAATTGGCTGGAAAATCGGATGAGCAACAGCAAATAGTAGAATCTTCACTGATGAGTATGAGGAAGAGGTTTGAAACACATCCGAAGGGGACTACAGAAATCACATGTTGGGGAGACATGGACACGATGTTCGAGCGGTTGAACCACACAAAGAAAGAAGAATCACCCCACATCAATTGGGCCTTGGAGGTAGAAGAAGGTTGGGTTCCGTACAACACTCTTTCGGCACACATCAAGGACAATGAGAAGACAGTGGTGCATGCTTCTCACACTTCTCGAGGGATCTTGGAAGGTAAATGCAGCATTTGTCAAGGTCCATTTGGTCCCGAGGGAACCCTAACTATGGGCCAATGTCGTCACACTTTCCATGTGACGTGCATAATCAAAGCCTCACTCGTTCGCTCGGTTTGTCCGGTGTGTCGTTCTCCTTTGAGTTCAAGGTTTTACGAAATGGTTGGGACCTTGGAATGTATGCCCCCTAGTCACGAATACAATCGATGGACCCTTCCACTTGATCAAGCCCCGTTTTACTTCCAAAATTATATGCATTGGATAAAACCTCTCACGTGGGATTCATTGGAAGAGAAGCATGGGTTGTACGAAGAGGCAATGGTGCCGCTAGATCCCTTTGTGTGGATGACCCAAGATCGACACGTGGAATTGCGAGCAAGGGGTATTGAAGATCCCGAAGCTCGCGAATTGTTTTGTCGCGGCATGGGTGGGCATTGGAGTATAGACCATCACAAGTTCTTTCGATTTCCAGAGAAGGAAGTGAACAAAGGACCAAATGGCAATTGGGTGGATGTGGAGCATACAAAAGAGTTGCAAGAGCGATACGGGGCGTACAATCACACATTGATAGGGAGGGCCCTCTTCCTGTCAAAGTTGGAAGAAGCTGCGCAGGTTCGAGCTCTTGTAGAGTTAGACGGGGATTCCAACTCCTCACAGTCAATTGTGGAAGTGGCAAGGGCTTTTGACAGGAGGATGAGCGAGGCCATAATGTCTTTTCGAAAATTTTTAGTAGGAGGAGATGGCCCCGGCCCGCACTGGTTTTCCGTTGGAGATGTCAATGTAACACTGAACTTGATGGTAGCTTCAGTAGATGATGCCTTGGAAGCATTAAAGGCACATGAAGTGGATCTGCCTCAGAAGCGAAAGAATAAGCGGAGGGTGGAAGATGAGGATGACTTCTCTCCAGAAACAAAAAGACAATTCAGTGCTGTTGATATGGCAGTGGCTTCGAGAGGGTCCACTGGCGACGGAAGCCCCGGTCCTCACACTCGCCGTACAAGTGCAAGACTTAGGGATAGAGAGGGTCCATCTCGTGTTACACCGTAGGGTATTCGTGAAAAGATTTAGTAGAAGTGGATCTTTTATTAGCTGTTAGATATTATATTACGGAGGACTTGTTTTAACTTTGAATCTTTCGGAGATTCATTGCAAACCATTCATAGTAGCTATAGTATGGTTTGTATTTTTTTTATCAATACAAAAATAAGTGTAAAATACAGAGTTGCAAATGTGTATATATATTCAAGAGTTTTATTTTAGTTGAAGTCTGACATGTACCATCATATGATCAATTGATCATATATGAAGATGTTTTTGTTTGATGATGCAAAAGGCTAATTTTAATTCTAGAAGAGAATGGGATATGTGAATGAAGGTAGGAGCCATGCAGGAAAAAAAATAAAATTACTATGTTCACTGTAGAACTTCATAAATTCATTTTTGATCATTCCATATTTTTTTCCAAATGCTTTTGAAATTACCATGATCTTGAAGAGTTTAAAGAAACCAAGTTCAATTTAGTCTACAAGAAAGTCTTTTGTGATTTGTTGTCCCTAAAACAAAGTTTAAGATGTTTGAAGTCCAGTTGTAAATTTGTAATAACAATTTAAGTATAATTGAAAGCCCTTAAAGACCCAACTGGGTTTTTTGGAACATAGGAATATCGAACAACTCATTATGAATGGGTTTTTTTTTGGGTTTTTCTTTCAGATTTTCACACAAGTTGTATCCAATGTGGTGGAAATTTCATGAAGTTTGACCCTAATATGAGCATTCAAAGTTGGAAAACAATGTTTTTTTGAACTTGAGTTTGCAAATGCAAATGACTTTGTCCTCCATTTCTGTAATTTTTTTGCACTACAGACCTTGAATTTAAACTTTTTTCTATTGAGAAATTGAGGTAACAGCTCAGGAAAACAAATTCAGCAACAAAAGTGTGTTTTTTCATTCTTTAAAAAATTGTCAAGTACATGTAGGTCCAAGATTGAAAGAGAAAGTAAATTGCAAAGATCTCATACATTGAATTGAAACACTATAATTTGAATGGTGAAATTGTTTTGGCAAGCAAAAACAACCTTGCCCAACAATTTTTTATTGAAAATTGTGGAAATTGCATTCACAAGTGAATCCTAAATTTTTTTTTTTAAAAACATGCTTACATTGTCTAAAAAACAAGATTGTTCATGACTTTCACATCACTAATCCAAATGGAATGAATCAAAGCTTCACTTGTAGTCTTGTAGACAAAAATAAAATCAATTAGAAAAAAAAATTATTTTTTTAATTCTGAAGTTTTTGATGATTTTTTTCTTCCCAGCGACATGAAAATGATATTGAAGATGGCATAACTTTTGCTCACGGTCACCAATTGGAAAAGAATAATATTCCCACAGAGCTAATCAAGTTTTCTATCTGAGTTATGTGAAAATTTCTAGCGAATTCGTTCAAAATTGAAGTGACAAGTAACTGCCCAAATTCTTGAAGTCCCCCAAGTGCACTCTTGGTCCTTTGGGATGTAGGCCGTCCGATGTAGGCCGTCCACCTCGTGGTGGCTGTCCGCTAGACCCGTCCGCCTCTTGGTGGGCATCCGAGGGGGGTCCGTCCGCGACCGCTCGCCATCTGCCGATCGGAGTACCCTGTCGGGCCGTCCGCAGTTTGGTCCGCAGTTCGGTCCGCTGTTCCGTCCGCAGTGTCAATCGGGATTGTCTCCCGTCCGTTGCAACGGTCACGAAGAGCAACCTTAGAACTAAGGAGTATAAGTTTCCAGAAATTGTCATTCGCAAGCACTCCTGTAAAGCTGAACGCTAAGATTTCCAAGGGCTAGGCGCTGCAATTTCGGTTGTGTCCCTTGCTTGGTAATGCATAGTTTAGTGGTCAGGGGGGCTTTGGTTTCCAAGGCTTCTTTCAAACTATATCGGTTACTTTATTGACGATTTTTATTCCTGCGGAGATCTTCACCCTTTTTGTGGTTACACTCGGAATTTGAAGTTCCAAAGACGCACTTAAAATTCATCATTATGAGCAAGGATTGGTCTTCTTGGTATGGCGCCCCTTCAGTTGGGAAGGTACAATGCAAAGCCTGCAACCTAGTGTTTGCCAAAAAAACATGCCGTATGTTTAGCCATCTTGGTTATGAAGGTGCATCGGGGTCTCGTGATCGAGGAATCAGTCTATGTCCACGACTCACATCCCAAGTTCAGAAGCTATTTCGTCAATGCAAGGGGGTAATCCCACGAAGAGGTGAAAACGAGAATTTGGGTGGAAACGGGACATTGGAGGCCACGGTTGAAAATTATGCAGGAAATGAGAGACCTTCGACATCGCCAATATGTCTTACACCGGAAGATTCTTGTACAATACCAAAAGAGACCCTAAACCGCGTGTCTTCTGGAGCACTTGCCAGTACTCAAGCATCAGATGAAGGAGACACAGGGGTAGGATCAACTAGTAGGCCTTTGATGCAGCGGCGGATAGGAGATGGCTTCGAAGAAGCGAGTAGACGGAAATTGCATGCAGTGTGGGCTAATTTTTTTTATGCTGCGAACATACCATTTTCGGTGGCACGGAATGCAGCATTTAAAGAAGCGGTGAAGAAAACGGCTGAGTTTCACAAACCCTATACCCCACCGTCATACCATGAATTACGACATAAGTTGCTTGATCAAGCGAAGGCAGACATTAAAGTGAATATGAAGAAGCGAACAGAAGACAGTATTAGGAAGTTTGGAGCAACATTGTCTATTGATGGGTGGACTTCGGCGGCAAATCGTCCTTTGGTAAATGCAATGCTCGTGTCTTCTGCGGGCGAGCAATTCCTAGGATCGGAGGATACAACAGGAAAAGAGAAGAATGCCGCCTATTTAGCCTCTATATTGGAAAAATTCATAGAAGAAGTGGGTCCTCACAAAATAGTACAAATAAGCGCAGATAATGCGCCTGTGAATGAAGCCGCATTCAACTTGATATCTCCGAAGTACCCTCATATATTTTACCAGGGTTGCGTGGTCCATGCCCTGAATTTGTTATTGAAAGATTGGGGCAACGAACGGTGGATTGAGGAGGTCGTGGGCAATGCCCGTAACGTAGTGAAATTCTTCAAAAAGAGGCACATGCCTCTTGCAATATTTCGAAGGTACTCGCCGGACTGCATGTTGTTGATGGCGGTGGAAACTCGGTTTGCTTCGAATTACAACATGGTGGACCGTATGTTGAAGGTGAAGGGGAAGTTACAGCAAACGGTGACGGACCCACAGTGGGAACAATACGTGAAAACATTGGGGCGGAATACTCATCCTCGCAATGTGAGCCGAAGGGTGAAGGACATCATTTTGAACGAGCATTTTTGGCGGCGTTGTCAAAATTTCAAGGATTTATCGGCTCCGGTGGTACATGGTCTACGCGATTTGGATGCAAAAAGGCCATGTATGGGGAAGGTGCTACATATCATGAAGAAAATACAGAAGCACGTTTTGTCGTTGGACGAAGCACCTTTTAGTTTGTCCTTGGATTTAGCCATCCATCTACAAGAAGCCTTTCATGAACGGCGAGCGATGGTAGAGACAGATCTACATTATGCAGGGGCTTTGTTGAATCCCTATCTTCTTCACGACAAAGAGCTTGCTGATGATCAAGATGCAATGGATGCATGCAAGCGTGTTTTAACGAAAGTATGTACCACAGAACAGTATGCCGCTGTTGTGAAGGAATTTGTAGCCTTTCGACATAGGGAACCCCCTTTCCACAAAATGTTGGACCCCAACGAACAACAATTGTCAGCACATGCTTGGTAGGATTTTGAGGGCGCGTGCGGGAAGTTCATTGCTCCAATTGCCAAGCGTATTTTGGCCCAACCGGTATCTTCCTCTTCGTGTGAACGAAATTGGAGTAGCTATTCATTTGTTCACAACAAATCTCGAAACAAGTTGACGCCACAAAGAGCACAAGATTTGGTGTATGTGTACACCAATACTAAAGTGCTTTCCGCATCTCAAGAAAATGATGAGAAGAAGTGGTACGAAGAGCAATTCGAGAGTGTGGATATAGAAGAGTCCATGTCAGAGGATGAAGGTGGTGAAGATCATGGCGATGGTGAAGAGAGAGATCCCCTATTTGATGATGAATATGATGCGGAATACAATGTGACTAGTTTGGTTGATGAACCATCCCAAAACCCTCATCATAATGATGAAGACTTTCAAGACAATCCATTGGATGTCTTCAATTTTGAAGAGGACGAGGAGAATTACGACTATGATGAGGGTGTCCCATCAGAAGCTAAATTTGTGGATGGAACTACAGTATTGAGTAGTGAGAATGTTCGAGCACATAGCCGGGACACTAATGTGGCAATGGAAGAGAGAAATGGGGCAACGATGAACATCGGTGGGACTTCGACCCCGGATGAATTGATTCCAATTTCTAAATGTCCATCGCCAGTAGGGGTCGAAGCAGAAGAACTTGGAAAACAGAACGACTTGGGAGACAGTGGAGTGAAGGTGGACAAAAATGTTGGTGATACAAGTGTTGCATTCGTTGAAGTATTGGCGTGTAAGAAAAGCTGTCTTGCAAGTACCGAGAAAGGTAAAGCACGGGGAGTAGCAACATATGTAGATGCAGGTATGATGGAGTCTAGGAGCCCCATGTCATTTGATGTTGGCAAAGGCAAGAAGCCCCTCGTACGAGATCCAACCCTACCCCCACATAGCGGTCCTCCACGCATACTATTCAAAAACGGCAATGCAAGTTTAGGTGGTCTCGGTAGTTTACGCAACGGAAATAAGGATCCAGAAGAAGATGAGACATTGGAGTCTATGTTTGGTCGACCTTGGGTGAAGTCATCGGATCGATCACTCTCTTTTGGCGCAAATGAGATCATCATTCCAAGCGGATCAAAAGCAAGACAACCAGCAATGAAAGAGTCCAAGAAAGCTAGAACTAAAAGAATACTGGAGGCCTTTTCAAAATCACCATCGAAGCGGCAAAGTCTAGGTCGAACCCCCCTTGATGTATGTGAACCTTTCTCACAAAGCAAAGTGAAACCGGTTAATGGTCTTGAACAAGGGATTGGGAAGTCTACACTAGGAGGTAGAGACATGGTGAAAGAGAAAAAGAAGGGTAGACGCAAGAGATCGCTTGCATCAAAGCAAGTATCCGGAAGAAAAGAGCGAGCTCTACAGTCTTCATCCGATAGTATGGATAGCACAAGTAATGAAGAAGACTCGGAATGGGATTCAAGAGGTCATAGTAGTGGAGCTGAGGTGAGAGGAGACGTTGATTACAAGCCTTAGAAATTCAAGGAATGTAGACTTAGGTGTTTAGATATTCATGGTACATGGAGCTTGTAATGGAAATGGTTTGTTTGAACCTTTGAAAGTAATACAAGTTTTCATGCGCATATTAGAAACGTCACTATGATTTATTGATTTTTGATTTCTTGGTTTCATGGTATTTAAAAATAATGAACAAAAATTAAATTGTGACAATGTTTACACCTTGTGACCATCTCGTGCCACCTCAAGGTTGTAACGCTTCACCTTGTACAATCCATCATAGGAATACATTTTGTTCCATCCAGCGTCCACATCATGGCCCCTAATCAAACGAACAACTTCCCCACGTTTGTAGGAGTTAATAAGCGCTTTGTTCCCTTTCTTGGGCTTTGGATCCCCTTAAAACCGCTTTTCACCTTTGTAATCGTTTCCACCCTCGCTAGTGTATTTGACTGTCTCCCCATGGTCATCATCATCTCGGTAACCACCTGAGATCACCACGCTGCAAGCCACCTTCTCCCCTCGATCTTCAACCCATGCAATCCCTCCTTGCACTTGCCGGTGCAACCCAATGGCAAACATTTCTGACCAAAATTCAAATTGATCATCGACTACGATTCCGGGAACGTGACCAAACTTTTGAAACTCATTAGATTTTCCTTCTTCATTCATCTGCTTCATTGCCTGCAAGTCAGGCCGATTACCAAGCAACTGACCCCTCGTCTTGAGTTTTTGATAATGTTGTAAGATCCGGGAGTACAGAGCACGCTGCTGCAAAAATTGATCCCTGACACTGACCTGGTCAAAATCTCTTGGTAGTTCTCCATCTACCTCATAAGCTCCCGCTCCATTAGGGTCTGAAATTGCCTCTTCCTCTACAGTTCCCGCTGGTTGTGGCCTTGTGGGGTTCTTCGTGACTTTCCTCGGCAATCTCACACAACCCTCAGGAAAATCTTGCGTGGCAATAGGACCGTCGCCATCTATATGGAACAAGGCTAGACAGACTGAAGCAATGGATTGAACTGGCTTAGCTGCTTTGTACTCTGTGTTTTGCAATGGAATTCCATTTGTTTAAAAAAATAAAAAAATAAAAAAAATTTACGACAATAATTAGGCTTCAAGGAAAACATAACCCAACACATTTTTTGGAAAACTAACATTTGATGAAAAAGATACAGGCCACTGAAGTTGAAGCCATCTCAATGCAGTTTGGTGAATTCAAATTGAACTTGTGAACTTTGATTGACTCCCAAGTAATCAGTGTAACTTAGATTGTTCTAAAAATTTTATCACACAAACTAGAAGAGAGTGTGCAAATTTTCCGACAAGTTTTGTTGAATTTGGAAATTGGGTACAAAAGTTATAGCACTTTCAATTGGACTTAAAAGTATATGAAGACAATGTTGGTTTTAGGGCTTAATTTTAGTAAAGGTCACATTTAGGAATCTGAAGTATTACTTTTTGAGCGCTTCATTGCTTGTTTTTGGTCAGGCAATGGTTTTTTCCACACTGCACTTGTGTGGGTTTTGCAACTTGCAAGACCTAGAATCACAAATACATACCTATGCTAGAATTCTTTGAAAACATAAGTAATTTATAAATGATTGGAAATATATGAAACCATTTGGTTTAGATTTCGCATCAATGGTTCTTGAAATGAAAAATAAGGGGAAATATTTTTGGGAACCCTAAATCCACTCTAAACCGAACAGCCCTTAAAGGGTCGCTTTTCAAGCCATCTACCTTACATGTTATTTGAAAACCCTAAATCCAGAAATACAAGTTGTCGACCGCCCACTCATCCGTCCTCCCGTCCGCAGTGCCGTCTACCCGTCCGCACTTTGGTCTGCCCGTCCGCAGTGCCGTCCGCGCGTCCGCACTTTGGTCCGCCCGTCCGCTGGCCGACCGCCCGTCTGCCCGTCCGCACTTTGGTCCGCCCGTCCGCTGGCCGACCGCCCGTCTGCCCGTCCGCACTTTGGTCCGCCCGTCCGCAGGCCGACCGCCCGTCTGCCCGTCCGCACTTTGGTCCGCCCGTCCGCTGGCCGACCGCCCGTCTGCCCGTCCGCACTTTGGTCCGCCCGTCCGCAGGCCGACCGCCTGTCTGCCCGTCCGCAGTTTCGTCCGCTTCTCCGTCCGCCGGTCGCCGAGGACAACGTCCACTACGTCCACTAAGTCCGGACGTCCGGACGTCCGGATTTTGGACGTAATTTTGGCCTGGACGTACCGATTCGTCAACCCTGGATAGGAATGTACTAAGATAACAAGTGAATAGAATAAAAGAGGAAGAAGTGAGACATGCTGTTAAAAGAAATTGAATTTCTTCCGAGCGAGAGGACAAGGCAAACCTTGAAAATGCAAATTGTGCAACAGAGAATGAAAACTTCTAAAATTAAAATTTCAGAATTACAACATATATACATGAAGGCTTATGGTAGTTATAAGGGCAAAGCATCCGTTCCCGTGCATGTTCCTTGGGATGGACTATAGATTCACCCAAATCTGTAACTAGACTTTCTTTAATGTGTTTGCCAGATGTGTAATTACAATTACCTGACACGGTTGAATGACAGATAGGAGAATTTGGTTGGTGGAATGCTCATTTTCGCAGGGTTCAGTTTTGGGGGCACCTACTGCACGGTTTCACAAGTCTAGGGAGCCAACACTTTGAAAATTTGTAAAAATTACATATTGTATTGAAAAAATCTTTTTTTTTTTGAATATTCATGATTTTCACTCGCTAATACTAGAAAAATGTCATTTCTAGAAAACAGTGCCTCCAACTATGCTGAATTCCTTATTTGCACGGTTTTGGGTGTTTCCACTATAGTTATAAGTATATGAAGCCTATCCCAACTTTTCATGGCATTCTCTGGGTCATGACTCTTCAGTTATTATAGAACTACGTTTTCTGACATGAACTTCAATCCGGGAATCCATAAGCGCGCCACAGTTTCTTTATTGCGTAAACTCAGAATGCATGCCACTGTAATTTTCTTAATTTATTATTTAACAAATGAGAGAGCCCACTGTAATAATATGAGAAGAAACCAGAGAACAAGGTGCAGTTTTCCAATAGAAAACAGTAACCCCAAAAATTGTGCCACCCAAAGGCTTGGAAAAAAGACATGCCTACCAGCTTAAGTATGGAGCGGGTTCTAAAATGGTGCCCTATCTTAAATGTACAGTGCTTGTACATGTTGCTTTTTCAAAGCCTTCAGGAGTGTACTGGCAGTGTACATTTTAGGTAGGGCACCATTTTAAAGCCCTATGTCTTTTCAACTTCAAAATTTGATAACTAATTCAAGAAATCTCAAACAAACATGAAACGACTTGGGATAAATGTCAATTCTACTTGTCTTTCAAGAAAAATTTACTGAAAAATATTTGTAAAAGTTTTACCTCCCTAAAATTCTGTTTCAGCCCTTACTTGATCCATTATAGGACCTCTTACCTTACCACGACTATTCCGGATCACCTCATTTTGTCCAAAGATAGAAGCGCCGCATTAGCGTCCATACACAGTAGGGGCGTCGGACTGTCGAATATATATATATTTTTTCCCACAAATAAGAAACAATTGCATAAAAAGAGAAAACCAGGAAACACGGAGCCACAGGCTGGACACGTCAAGAAAGAAGAGTATCGAAGGCTTCATTTATTTTTAATTTTCAAAGAATTTTCCAGCGACTTGTCGTCACAAACACGCATCGACAAGGTGTCCTGTTATATATTGAACCTTCAGATGAATTGTGATGTGGAGTTGAAGTATAGAGTACGATTCCTTCTGTGTTACATTTGTAGAAGCACATGCTGGACTTGTAATGTGAGCCACATCGTTTGAAGCATGTTTTCACGTTGTTCGGGGAAGAGGGTTGACAGCCGTTAGCAATCACTGTCTGTGCAGGAGCACAAGTTCGAGACGCTGTACATCACTATCCAGCAACGATGCCGCGCAAGAAGCGTACTGAGAAGCAAACAAGGAATTCTCGGGGACTTAAACGAATCCGCCATTTCAGTCCAGACAGTAGCGACAAAGACTTCCAGGAATCACCTTTTCGATCCACTAGGAGCGACCCAACATCCAGCGGAGATGGTGCGCTACTTTCTCGTTCCGGTGTCCACGGATATGAAGAGTCTAAGGACACTGTAGACAGTGATGTATGTGTGAAGAAGTTCCGTAAGTTGTCTTCCAAGAAAATCATCTGTCAACCGCTAATACAGTCCAAAGACAGTGTAGATGGCGTCCCACCGAATGAGGAGACTTCTTCAGCGACGGTGAACCTGTAGAGCTAGCTTGATAACAGTTTCGGTAGCATGGAAAAGCATGCAGCAGGCACTGCGTTCTCTGAAACTGGTAGGCCAGAAAAGAGAATGAGGTCGCAGTAGCTCTAGAAGCGGATGCCTGCATCCGCTTACGGGAAAGCAGAAACTGTAAATGTTTTTGCACAAGCTTCCTTGAGGGTATTGCAGTTTTCTACCAACACAACACCTGACCATTCAGCAAAGGTGATGAGAAAAATACATGGTGACGTAGCACGCAGTAGTGAGTGACTGGGACATAGAACAATGCTCCAACTCATTGTAATAATGGTTCTTCGAATTTAGTTTCGGTCATGCGTTTCTAATCCCGATTCAGGTGTACCATAATGGTCAAATATAAACCATACCGTCAATGTATGACTGTGTCTTTTAGTGAATGATGTTAACCTGAATCTTACAATGCGTTCCACTCTTTTCCTGTCATTGAATTTCAGAATTCTTTACGACAGTTCGAAGAACTGAGAAAGGTAATCATCTCTAATGATTAGCGGAATGCCTTGTGATGATTTAAGTCCGCTTCATTGCAGAGGACTACCAGAGCAAATACGAAATTGAAGCCACAGACCTACACCAAATCATCGGTTAACAATAACGCAAACTTACAACTGAATTTCTTTACACTGCACAGGGTCTTACTTCTTCAGTTCATATGAATGCACAAGATTACTGAAGAAGAGGCTCTTCTAAGAACAAAATCATGAAGTTGTATAGTTTGTGTCAACAAGACGGTAAAGACGAATGCAAATACTGCAGTGAACTTCTAAATGTTCAGTAACGTCATACGCATAGCTGAAGTGCATACTCCAAAGAAAATTCTCTTTTTACAGAATATGCACGTCAACTAGTCAGTTGTCAATTGAATCCCTGGAATAGAACAAATTTTCTGCGGAGAAAAAAGAAAATGCTCCACACTCTCTTATTGCTATATTTCGTGAACCTCTTTGCCGCTATCATGTGGCACTGAATGACTACGTCCAAACTACAGGGATTGCGAAGAGGACGTGACTTCAAAATCAGTTCAACCAACGGAAAATACTGTCTGCGAAGCACACATCGGTAGTTCAGGATATTTAATATCAGTAACTTCATTAAATTTATACAAACACTCCCGGAAAATTGCCAATAACAGCATTCCTAAGGTGAACTACTGCATTCAGATTCTTAATCGAGAAGCACTGGAAGTGTAATTAAGAACTACTTTCGACTGTTGCACTATCATCCGCTTGCAAATCGTCCTCCAGTAGAACCTGACTTTGTTCGGAGAGAAAGATAGCCTTCTCCATGACGATGTTGCATTCTATCAACATGAGCTGCAATTGCATCTTGATCTGAGTCTTTGTCTTCCTGCCAAATGTACGGGGTGCGACTGGTTCTTCGGTCACCGTGTGTTCCCCCGTAGTAATAGAGCTCACTATCTCGGATTCACATTGTTCAACGCGTTCTTCAAGTTGGAGGTTCTCCTCCTCCAAAATACGCACATGTCTCTCCATCTTCACCTGTCTGTGATTCAACCAATGAACAGACGAAATCGCTTCACCAATTTTGAACTTCTTTACACATTCGACACAGTGGGACTAGGCGCACTCAAAAAAACTAATTCTCAATGCATGAATTACTGTCAAAATGCATACAAGAAATTGTAGCTTGTTTGTCATGAAGTTAGGAAACTATTAACCTTCCAAAAATGAATTTTTCAGTACTGCAACATTCAATTGAACACGACTGCTCAGAGAAACTAAAAGCGATCACTACAGAAAGCAGAAACAAGGAATGGGGCCGGTAGAAACACGTATTGAGCTCAAGAGTCGAGGAGAAACCTTATAGAATACGAAGTGATGAATATTTTGAGCCTTGCAGACCCGAGAGGAATTTGCTAATGGAACCGTGTTGGAATGTAGAGAACTGAGTCCCTGTGCATTGAAATATGGTTTGGGTGCATAGGGTGTAGCATAACATACATGACGTCCTCTCGGAAGTCGTCACTTGCGATGCATGTGGTCGTCTTTGTTTTTTCCACATTTAGCGGCCCTCTAATCACCTCCGTATAAAAATGTATTACTGCATGCCACCTTTAAATAGAGGGCGCCGTCATGCGTTATGAATGCTCAAAATGTTACGTGTAGTCCATTATTCCATTATTCTAACTTCGGAGAACGTGGACTTTTAACTTGGCATTCATTTTGGCGCACCAATATTCATACCATCGACGGTGGTCCCCACAGGCTGGATTTGCCGAATGGAGAACGCTTCTGCTTTTTCTGCTCAGGATTATTAATTTACTTCAAATTCAGAATTGAGATTTACAATTAGAGACCCCATATCAACGAGTTGGGCCTGCATACATGCCAAAAAAAAAAAAAAATCGGAAACCCTTGGCAACCCTTACTTAACCCGTTAAGGACCGGTCGACCACTTTTGGGTTGATTTGAGGACTTTTTGTCTTCTAGGATTTGTAGAACATTTGTTCTCAAAAAACTTAGAGAAGACCGCATTTAGAGTGTCTTTATGCAAATGGAACAAAACCAATTTCAAGAGAATGTGTGCAAAAATGAGTGAGTTGTGTTTGGTCAAACTTGAAATGGTCTAACCTTTCATATTGAAATTTTAAATGAAAAATGCATATTTTATGGAAAGGACAATTATGTGTGTGTTTGAAATAATAAATTGAAAGGTTTTGGTTAATTTCTAGACAATATATTCAAATCTATACCCAATTGTAGCAAGCCCTAATTATAACCAATGCCAAAGGGTGTTTATAACACATCAATGTTTGAAGAGTAATTACAAAGACATGAACCGTTGGATTACTTTTATTTTTTGTGTGATTCAAGGACTTAACCCACGGAACTCATTTATTCAATCCGATCTAGGATTACATCTTTTAAAAATGTAGAAACTTGCACTTTCTGACAATGGTGTTCAAAAACTACGTGCGCCCACTAAACCAAACACGGTCCTTAATGGGTTAAATGAGATTTCTGCTGATGGGATCAGCTTCAATGTTATGATATAACGTTCTGCCTGGGCATTGCAACATGTATAAAGCCAAAAAGAAATGGTTTCTAGAAGCATCCCTTTCAAAATCTGAAATGAATGCTTGAATTAATCATTATCTTAGGTTTCTCAATACTTGTAAGAAGGTAGTGTAACAACGAATTCTTATTTTGAATTGGATTAGTAAACACCTAGCCACTTAGTTAGAAATGAACCCAATGTGGCTCTGAAACCATCCACTCAGAAAGTAAAGGTGAATGCAAGAAAGAATTGTACTATTTGGCGTCACACTTTGAGTGACGGAGTTGTCATGAGCTATAACTTTTGAAGCATTAACTCTTTGAACTTGAAATTTTTTTTGAAGATGGCTGAATTCATATTTATCAAAACCTTTTTTTTTCAGAATTTCTAAAAAATCATTTTAAATTTATATTCTAATGTCTTCATTTGTCACACTTTGCGATTTAGTGGTTTTTAGTACTGGGGAGTACTTTAAATTAATATTTTAGAGTTGAGATTCCTAGGGTCTATTCCTACACTAAGTAGGCATGTTTCCACTGAAGGAAATTTCAGAAATCATTATTCTCTTTCCTCTACATTCTTGCTAACAAGCCTTCCTGTGCTAGCACATTTTTTAACAATTAAGGTAGTTCCCAGATCATTATTTTGATGAAATACCTTTACCATGAAGTCTTCCCAAATGGCCAATTTTTAGTTTTAAGGAAAATGAATTTCACGATTTTATACAAATTAAAATGTGAAAATGTAGTGAAAGTTACAATTTTCACGAAATTGAGCACTTCTCCAGTTCTCCTACTTAGAGAATTTTTTTATGCTTTTCCTTCGTAGGGTATCTTCTTCTTAAAGGTATATACATCAAACATATTTTACAATTTTTAAAAAAAATGATTTACTATTTAAATAGTACTTCCAAAAAAAAAGTGAGTACTGTGCAAAATGCTACGCTTTGTTGCAGGTCTTTCTAAGAATTACCCTTAAAAACTAATCTTATCAAGGTCCACTGTAATCCACCGTTCATTTTCCCACATTTGAAGAGTCTATTTTACAACCCCTACTACATGGTTGAAATTGCCTACTAAGTTTTAGAGCCCTCTCCTATAATGCAATACCCTCTCTTATCTAATGTCTCAAATTGGTCCTAAAGTGTCCTTAATTCTGACTTTGTAATATAGTATTCTATTAGTGCACGCATAACTAATTTTGTTTGAAGGATATTTACATCCTGCACTTGCGAAGGATGAATGAACTCTTCAGTTTCGTCTTCTGATGCAGAGAATATTTTTCATGACAAGTGGTCATCAATATTGTTTTCCATATCTTACTGAATTCAGTTTATCGTGAAATTTTTATTTCTTTATTTACATATTCTGTTCAACTAAAGAAGAAAATTCCATTTAAGGGGACATCAAATGGTTTTTTTTTGCAATGCATTAAGAGAAAATACTTGTACTTTTCATTCTATGTCGTAACAGTACGGGGTCTTCAAATTTAGTTTGCGTAGTCTTTTGTTTTTTCCTTTTTTGTCACTCTGTTTTCTTCATTGTTCAGCCTCCTGGCTTGGCTTGGCTTGGCTTGGCTTTTTTTTTAATGCAATGGTTTTTTCCATTTCCTAAAAAACAAAATGAAATTCAGTTTCAGTAATTTGGCCCTTTTTTTTAAAAATAATTTCTTTTAACAAATGGAAAGAACTAATTTGGACTCTTCAGGCAATGTATCCATATGTAACGAAGGCACCGAATTCTATAGCTTCCTTACCTTTGAAATTAAAGATAACGTTATGAAGTTGCTATTTCTAGGAAATCATACGCTTCAAAAGATCTTCTAGGAGTCTACTTTTAGCGTCTAAAGCTTGATTGCAAGAAACTCCTGTCCTGTTTGTTGCATTTTATTGATTTTTTTGGGATTACTTTCAAATTGCAAAATTAATTTGAAAAAAATTTGAAGAATATGAATACTGCATATACCTCTAAGATGAAGGTTTTCATCGAAGGAAATGGATAGAAAATTTTTCTAACAAGGAGAACTTGAGAAGTGCCAAACCTCCTGAAAATACATATATATCTTCATGTTGTAATTACATTAGAGGATTTTTGAGGTGCATAGAATGCGCCCAAAGATTGACATGCACTTCTATTTAATGAGGAGCAAAACTAGTAGCATAAGTACCTACTTGCTTGTTACTATCTTGTGTAAAGTACACGTGAGGACTACAATAGATGACAAAACAACAAGGTATTATTATCAAATATTAAATTTGGATAGTACAAAATTATATTGATGGTTGTCGAAGAAGAATCCATTAGTGGAGTGGATGTACAATATTATACTATTATCTTAATGGTTGTACAATAGAATGTTGATGGTTGGATAGTACTTGTGTCATTCTCATGTCCTGAATCCAAATTTTAAATGACAAAGCTTCATCATGGTCTCTGTGACCCACCCAATGGGAGCTATTGTCCCACAAAAGTACATCAATATTTTTTTCTTTTCCAATGAGCGGATATAGGGGAATAGTCTTCCTCAAGGACAACATTTAAATACAAAAGCACCCTTCCAACCACCCCTCTTAAAGGCCCTCTTTAGAGCTCAGAAATCCTCTAATGGGGAAACTAGTGGAAATAGATTTTTTGAAAAAATGAAATGTGGCCATGTTGAAGAACTTCATTAACATGGTCATTCACCAAAAAAAACAAAATAATAATATTTGATATGTTTCTAAGTACGAGCAAAACAGAGCTCATTTTGTAGACCTGCACACCTTAGAAAATTAACTTAAAAAAAAAATCCGTTCTTGGAGAGGTAGAATTCTATTAGAAGACCATGTCATCCAAATTTAAAGTTAAAATCATTAGAAAATGGTGTATACCTGAGGTATTAAAAACACGTAACGTACCAAGTGTGACATCTACTTGGGCTCTATTTTTCGATAGTAAACTACATCTGTAAATTATGAAAGAATTATGAAAGGTTTATGATATTTATGAGTACCTTCCCTACAAATCTTCATTCAATCGGAGGTAAAGCACAAAAGTTATGGCCAAAAAACAAATCAAAATGCAAGCCGTGACCGAAAATGGCAAGTGTTTCTTGCAATCACCCCAAAATATACACCCGCCAATGAAATTACAGGTGCCTCGTGTACACAATCTTTCCTATAAAGGTACCGAATGCAATCTTGACTTTTCATATCGTTCGAACCTCTTCAATATGAGGCTCAGGTGCAGTATTTGTAGGGTAAAATTGCACTTCCACAATTCAGTAACAGAAATAGAGGATTAGGTATAGTAGAGGGCTAAAAAACCAAGCGGACATTTTCAACCATCCAGTAGGAGCTCTGAAATGGAGATGTGAACTTTGGGAAAAAAAAATCTGCATTAATCTGGATTGCAATGGAGCTTGATGACAGTTGCTTTAACTTTTTCAATGAATGGTTTAAGAATCACCATTGGTTCATTCTTAACTAAGTGGCTAGGTGTTTAGGAATATAATACAAATTCTAATCCGTTGTTCAACTACCTTCTCACAAGTATTAAAAAATCTGAAATATTGATTAAATCAGGCATTCCTTTCAGATTTTGAAAGGGACACTTTTATAAACCATTTCAATTACTTTACACATGTTGCAATGCTCGTTGTGGAACAAGGACTTCTTTTTTTTCAAACTAAGCATGCATGGGTTTCTAAGGGCCTATGATCACAAATGAGGACCTACAACAGACTGTGCTTCGAAATTCATAACTTCTTCAATAATGATTCAAAAAATACGAAACGACTTGTGCTAGATTCCTCATCTATTTCTGTGTCATTGAAAAAAAAATTTCCATATCAGGAGATACACGGTAAAGGCACATCAATGCTTCAATGCTCACTTTTAGAGCCTCTTACCTTACTGAATTGCTATAAATAGATTGGAGTTACTAACGTTAGGCACTTCAACCTCATATTATTTGGATCACCGAATTCTGAGGTGAGACTTCTGAAAATGCTTTAGAAACTGTGTACATCTGTATTGCACTTCAAACAATGTGAAGGTGAAACTGTATAATCTTTGGCTCCATAAGTATTGGAAAAATGCAAGCAGAAACTGCTTTCTTTGTAACGGTCTGCTGCAGTACTCATGACTTGTTACAGAGAATGTAATAATTTAAAATTGCCTTTACGTTAAAAAAAAAATATGACTTATGTATGTAAATTTGATTCATACAGGACAAAACAGTGACTGGGTAAATTCATGCATTTTCATACCATGAGGAGCATTGGGTTGATTGAAAGAAACACTTCTCCTATTTGGGGCGTTCTACTACAGTACTCCTGACTTCTTGTGGAGTACATGAAAATTTGAAAATTATTTTGGAAAAAAATTTAAAAATATGAATACTGTATACACCCTTGAAATGTAGGTTTGGATTCATGGAAATTGATAGAAGAATTCTCTAAGTCAAACATCTTAAAAAGCGCCGAATTTAAAGAAAATACATACCTCCATGTTTTAATTCTAGTAAATTAGTAAAAATAATTGAACTCAAAAAAAAGGTGCCATTTGCAACAAATTTATAAAAATGGTAATTCATCAAGAAAAACACTAAAATAATACTTTATATGTTTCAAATTGAAAACTACAAGAAAACTATGTTTCTGGACATCCACACGTCTTAGAAATAACTGTTTTCAAAATCCCTCACATGCAAAGCGTTAATTGTATTAGGAGACCATCTCATCCAAATTTCATCTCAAAATCAAGTCACTAAAGTACTCCTTAGTGACTGAAAACACCGAAACTGCCAAGTGTGATTTTCAATCACTAGTACAATTTTGAAATCAGAATATTCTTGAAAATTAAGAAAAAAATTGAGAATGTGTATGGTACCTAGAAGTATCTTTTCTTCAAATCTTGAGTCATTTGGAGCCTAAACATAGAAGTTTTGGCCAAAAAACAAATCAGCACATGAGGTGTGACGGAAAATAGGACAATTCTTTATTGCAATTGCCCATTGGTATATCAAATTTAGAAACCACTAATGGGAAGTGAGAACATAAGATAAGATTTGTCATGTGCACACTTAATACCAGTGATGAATAGTTGTGTTTTTCTTATGAACATGAAACTCCCTTGTCGTTCATAGAATGCCAAACAAAAATTAAAATGACTTTGAAAATTATCAAAAGTCTTTTTTTAGTTCTAAAATATTCATGAGTACCTTTTCTCGAAATGCAGAGTATTTTGAAGCGAACATGCCGAAAACATGACCACGGAACATGTAAACGCTGAAGTTGTGACGTAGAATAGTACAAGTTTTTCTTGCATTCTCCCTATAATTATAATTTTTTTTTCCTATGTTGTCTTTAACATGAAGAATTTCAGTTCGTCCAACCGAAATTTGGAATAAATAGATACAACTCGTTCAAATGTGGGTGCTTAGTTAACCCCTAGAAGCCCGAGGTGTTAGGACAGAAGTCAAATGTGTTATAAAATATAAGCATTACAACTTTTGTGAAGTCAGTATCACAGAAGATAATGTAAAGCACAAAAAGTAGAAAATATCCATACCTTTAAAGTATAAAAAATATTTCTAGATTATTTTTCAATGAATTCTGAAGATATAACTTCCAAAATTCCCCATAAATACAATTTCAATTTTTAGGATTTGAAATCTTTTTCGATTGGTCAAAATTGTATTTTTTATTTTCTTATAAAAAAATTAAAAATATTAAACCTCTAAAAGCCCAAGAGATTCAGACAAAATACAAATGTGTTATAAAATATGAGGTTTAAAACTTTTTTGAAGTTAGCATTAAAAAAGATAATATAAAGCGCAAAAAGTACAATATATCCATATGATCAAAATGAAAAAAATATTTATAGATTCTCTTCAAATGAATTATGAAGATATAACTTGAAAAATTCACCAAAAATACAATCTCTTTTTTTAGGATTTGAATTTTTTGGGTTGGGCAAAATTGTGTTTATTATTAATTTGTTAAGAAATAAAAAACATTTATTAATGAGAGAATCAATACTTCCCCCAAATAGTAATTTTTTCAACACTAAGGAATTTCAGGCACTTTGTACTATTTCTCCTTATTTTTGCTATAACTTTAGTTTGACCATATACATCTTAGTTTTGAATGGAAATGTTGAAACGCTATCCATTATTTTGAAATTTTGAAAAAAAAAAAATTAGAAAAAAAGTTTTTGTTTTTGCTCGAAGATGCTGCCTGAAGTTGGGCAGCAACCATGAAATGGTCGGTTTGAGCGCTTAGGGGTTAAACTTAAGGTAGGTACGCCCAAAATTGCACCTTACCTGAAAGCGCCCTATCCAACACGCTTACATTTCCAAAATCTGTCATCTACCCAGAGTATAGATGGCACTTTTAGAAACACACTTTGAATGTTCAAAACTTCTGTATGTGGTATCCAAATCCACTGTTCTTTGGTGCGATTGAACAAGCTTTCACTCAACAAGAAGACTGTAAAAAATTTGAACAATATAATAAGAGGAACTAGGCACAGTATGAAAAACGTGCGCTTCTTCGTGTACCTACCTTAGATCAGATTGCAGTAACCCCCAAAAAAGACATGGGCACTGTAGGGTGAACTGAACAACTTCAACTTGTACTTTAAAATAAATGTACCCTCCTTTACAATTTATCTATTTTTATTAATAGAATTTCTTCACTTAACCATATCACACATTGTAATATGTGATATGAACTTTAACAAGGAGCTGAACCTTTAAAAATAAAGTTAATTGCAGAAGCTGCAGTAGCATTGAATGTGACCAAGATATATATATATATATATATATAATCACAAGGACCAATTCCATTGCAATGAAAAATTACACGGAATCATAGGCCAACACCCCGGCGAGAAATCGATTGAATGTTTTTCTTTTATGACTAACAGCTAAACGTCACGAAGGTAAGTGTAGTTGATGTTTCATATCAAAAGTTCACCGGGTAAAACATGAGGTCCATATCTTGTGGTAAGCATCAAGGCGGAATGATGGATTATTTTGAATTACTCTCTACATCTTTCTACTTACAATGTATTCTCACATATTGCACAATTGGAAATGATAGTCCTGTACTGCTGTTTGTAAAAGCAGTGTCTAAAACATTTAGCGTATTAAAACCCAATTTCCATAGGAATTAGTGTCCAATATATTCATTTCAACTTTGATTTATAAAAAATAACATCCTCGTATGAATTACTTAAAAAGTGACAAAGAAGTCACTTGTTGGTTCAATACAATGTTTCAACTACAATGAAAATCCGCCATTAATTGAGAAATTAAAAAAATAGAAGGTAGTGAACAGATTTTATGTTAAAATAGGTTACTTATATATAAACAATAAGATTATACATATAATACACTCCTCAAAAACACCTAGGAATTATGAATACGTAATTTCGTACAAAACCCCCACTTCAGAAGTCATTATCATAAATGCATGGAACTAATAATAGGGACTACCTTTGACTCAAATCTAAAACCCAAAACGCTCGCACCTTATTAATGTATGGTTCATTTTTAATTCCAAACAAATAATGCGTGTCTGTAATTTCTTTGTTTCTTGTTTCCTAAATATTCTATCCAGATGAATTGGTTTAAAATAGACGATTCATCTATTTAACTTTAAAATATGTATGCATGGAGTCATAGAAATTTAGGCATTAAGTAGAATATGAAAAAGGTAAAGTGATGCCTTTAATTAAGTATACAACATTCTAGACCTTCTCAAACTTCTTCCCATTTATCCTCTTCTACATTATTCTACCTTACAGTACTTCAGTTACCAAATGAAGACAGGAATACCAAAATAATGATTGCTGTAATCATATAGTCTTTTAACATTTCCACGTGCATTACACGTTGATGCATTGCTATGCTTGAAGGTTTATATTAGTAGTAGTAATAGAACATATTTAGGATTTCAAATTTTGACATATTGTGTACCTTCCTAATCTTTTTTAGAATGTTGAAGTAGTTCCGTGATCTGAAATTTGGAATTATGTAGTGTCCAACGTCACAGTTCATAGTTTTTTCTTACACTTTTTAACATAGAGAAACGGAAGTTCCTGTAAAAATAGGATTACGATGGTTTCCTAGTGCACTTATAGGTACTAACGAATTGAAGAAGAAGTTATTAATCCTTAGACATCATACGGGTTGTTTTCCATTTTTTGTGTTCTAAGGGAAAAAAACCCATTCCTGTGAATTTTTTGTCGAATACAACAATGCTGTAAGGGCAAGAAACCAATTCCCGTGCATTTTATTTGGAATACAACAATGCTACAATGTGAGCATGAACATGCGAGCATGTGAAAACAAGGTGTACATTTTTGAGTACTACATAACCAACATTGCATGATACAAAGAAAAAAAACTAAATCAATATAACAGTCTACTATCACCATGGTGACAGTAACAGTTTCTGCAGACCTCTACAACAGAAAAAAAGAAGCAATTGTGACTATAAATCAAAATGAAGCAAAAATCCCAAACCCATACACAATAATTCTCTGGAAATTTAGAGAGGCAGAGGAATGCAAGAATTAAGAGTCAGAGGTCATGTAAAATTCACTGTAAGAAACAGAGAGCACATTGGAATGTGAAGCACTTCCTCCTAGGGCTAACAGAATTATGATGTTTCAGTACAAGATTGGAATTAGTTATGAGGTTTTGGAGTTGAGTGCCATAGGGCTCTAAAATCATGCACCCCCTAAAATGTTCACTATTTGTGCATCACTAAAGGCTATGAAATAGTTCCATGTAAAAGTTGAGTACATTTGAATGTGGTGAACAATTTTAGAACCTAAGCTATTTCAGAACGTGTTACCTTAGTAGAACAACTTTTTTCAAAAAGCTTTCAACTACAATAAGTTGTAAAATTAAGTTAAATTTCATTTTCTAAAACCCGTTTCAAATTTTGAGTCTCTGTTTAAGAATTATAAACAAAATTCAAAGAGGATTTTTGAAAATGTCTCCAAAAATGTCCATTTCAACCCCTCCAGCACGAAAATTCTAAGCCCAAATAAGGTGGTGGAGACTACATTGTTGCGGTCCATTTATAGATTTTTCTTCCCCTACAAATTAGGAATCTGATTTGGCACCATTGGTGCCACATCAGCACCACTGCAGAATGATTATTATTATTATTTTTAATATTTTTTTCAAATTTTAAAAATATATATCTATATTTTAATTTTCCTATAATTGCACTGTGTGGGGTGTTGAAAATATAAAACTCGCAGCCTTGTTCACACTTAGAATTTTCCTAATGTCAGAACTTTGTCCATAGCTTTTAAGAGGGGACTCAAAATCTCAAATATATTTTTAGAGATGAAATGTACATTGACTTTACAACAATTCAGAGTTCGCCGTTTTTTTGAAAGAAATTATTGTGCTATTTGAAAATGGCCCCCAAAGTCCGCTGAGTTCAGAAAACACAAAGTTGTGAATGATTAAGAACTTCTTAAAAATCCATTGCTTAGTATACTCTAAGAAATCTTCCACCCCTTTTATGAAAGTATAATAAAAAACTTATACACAAAATTTCTCATAATTATAATTAGGTTTGGCAAATCAATTTAATCACCATCCTCAAACGTATAGAAGTAGTTATAATACAAGGTTTTATTAGTAAAATATAATTATAATTTTAAGAAATCTACTTAATAAATTTGGGAAGCCATTACTTCACATTGAATTATTTCTAGTGTAAATTTTATGTTAAATAATTTTTTCAGTGAAGTGAGATGAGCACATTGATGTTCATTAAATGTTTCCTCAATAAATATTGAAAAATCCGTCACCAATATTTTTCAATCAATTACTGTGAAACACAATACAGAGCATACTAATAATTTAATAATAATAATAAATTGATTTTTGAAATTGAAATTCGGTGTGTTGATCTAGATTGCATAAAATTATAAATTTAATAGGTTAGTTTAATAGAGTATTCTTATAAAGATACCATTTTCTTCATGCAAATCAACAGTTTTCATAAAAAGTTAGACAAGGAAGATGGTACCACACAAAATGAATAACTAAAGGGTGAGATTTCGACAATTCCAATACTAGTGCAATATTGTTTCAATATAAGTTATTTACTTTAAAATGTATTGTTTCAATATATTTCTGAAGCAATTTTCAATCAAACACATTAATTGTTCTAATATGGCAACACTACTAAATTAGGAAATATTGTATAGATATACTTTCATTATGGCAACAATATTGTAAAATATTCATATTGCATCAATACTGAAATGATTTTTTGTTGTTGCAATATTGCAACAATAACAAATTTTTCACAATTGAATAGCTACACAATTTCTATAGTATCAGTACTGCAGGAATACCTAATTTTCTAAGATTGCATTTGTGTACATTTTGTAAAGTTTCAATACTGCTTACAGAAGGAAATGTGTCACATACTGTTGCAGTAGGGTGGTGTTTTCCCGACGAGTCAGATTCATCCATCGAGGCATCCGTTTTCCCGATGAGATTCATCCATGGGCAGTTACGTTTTTTTTTCATCCGCGGACTGAGCGGGTCGAACTCTCTTGTGCACACTGTGTGCACTTACCCTTTCCACTGAGAGTGCCGTTGGTCGGCTGAACTTGAGGAATCGACAATTCGCGGGGGCGCACACACAATTGGAGTTCCTGCCGTCGTCCGCGGTTTTGCATGCCGTCCATACCCCGAAAACATTCAAGACATCACGGTTATGAAGCAGGTGAAGCGGAATGTGTGATTCACTTCGCTGTGAAACCAGGGATTGCAGTGGGAGCGTCGTCAGTGAAGTTCGAAATACTTGCTGCTGAGGTTCGTCAATTCAGGCTGTCAATTCACATAGAGTTCCTCAATCTTCATAATTGGATACGTCGTTCAACACATTACGCAAATGTCACGTTTTTTGCTGCCGCCAAAGCAGGATCTGATGATGATATCTCTTTGAATCATGAGAGATCGGCCGTATCTGAGCAGTTGAGAGAAGGCGAGACAAAATTTGAAGACATTGACAGTGTGCCCCCCTTTCCTTTCATTGGATTTGTCAAATTGTCCAACATATATGCTTCCTTCCCCTCGTCCATTCGCCATAGCTATTTTTCATTTTCGCCGTCTTCGCTGCCGCTCGTTTTCCTCCGCGACACAATTTCACTGAAGCTCTGATTCTCCCCCCCCTGTATTTTCGTGAAATTGAATTGCTTCGTCATGGCTGACGAGAGATCGTTTGTAAGGAAGATGACGAAGTCGTCTCCGAAGTGCATTGTGAGTTCATTTCCCTGTTTGTCTTTTTCTTCGAGCACTGGAGCGGACATTGAGCGTGCGCACCTTCTTCGCGTGCTGTAAATGTTACTCTGCTCCCCTTATTTTTGGATGGTCATGAATTACTTGTGCTAAGTGTTATTCGTTTGTACTGCCAGACTATTCCGACTGAATTCGTGCGCAAATTTGGACACCGAATTCATTCCGTTGTTTCCATGAAAATGGTTGGCGGTACGAGCATATGGGACGTAGATGTAAAAGTGTATTCCATGAAGAATCAGCCCCATGTTTCTTTCGGTGCGGGGTGGAATCAATTTATGCGCTACAATGGCATCACCCAAGGACAGAGCGTCCAATTTACCCTAACCATGGAGTCTGTTTTTGAAGTGACTCTTGTCGGACACGGCGCATTGGCGGAAGTGCGCGCCTCCACGCAGCATGTGCCCGCCACTCGCCAGTCTTCATGGGTGCGTGGCGTCTAATTCGAGGATGCAGACAAATTTCAGGCCAAGCTGAAGACGTCACCGTGCGAGAGGGGAGAGCGTTCGGGTCTTTTGTGAAGTCAACTACGCTGTTACTTCACGTGAAGTCCTTGTGGAGCAGGACGAGCGCTTCAAGGTTTTCACGCGGAGTTCAAGTTTTACTGTACAGAATTATCAGCAGTAAGAATTTACTACCGGTTATTAGTGTCTTGCATTGTGTTTGCGGCCTCTTACATAGGTCAATGTAGGTTTTTCCGACTTTGTTAGCGCTGTCGTATCTTTTCACGCCACAAGTAGTACAGAGTAGAGGATGTGGCGCCCTCAGAACGGAGTCAGAACAATTCCGTGATTTCCATTCTGTCTCTTAGAGACCAACTTTTGTGAACTCTTGCGGTTTATGATGGCATCCCCTTTGGCTTTCTATGAATTCCAATTTCTCACAGCAGTGCCTGTTAGTTTGGGGTATTTCTGCTGAGTATGGCATTTACAATGGCACAGTGAATTGAACGGAAAGGTTTGCCAATTCTGTCGCGAACACGAGTGGCTACTCTTTTGGGTTGCCGCCACTTCATCTGCACAGAGCAAACTTGTCACCTTCTTCTTTCTGCTATCTCCTTCGTTGTGTTTCAAAAACACAAAAAAGTTTGAATGCTCACGAGCTTTGATTGAGTGGGTGTAAGTTATCATAGGAAGAGTAGGATGGAATTTCGGCCTTGCATTGCAGATGCAAGTATTTGGGTGGTTGAGTCCAACTTGTTTCGTGGAGCAGGATTCCTATTGCAAGTTCTATGGGGAAACTTGTTGAACCTGTCTAGATGTAGTTGCCACCAAAATACCAATTGGGGTAGTAACAAACTTTGCAGTCAAGCCTTGGAAGGAAATCCAACATCAACAGCTTGTTGGCCATGAATTGTAAGGAATACTGAAGCTTGTTTGTATCAAGATGATGCCATGGATCTACAAAACCTCTAAAAGAATCGCTCACCATTCACTTAACAAGAAACTTGTTCACAAAATTTCAATTTCAAACTAGTCAGAGTAGCTGCTCATCCAACCACGCAACCAATGTAGATTAAGTGCGCTTCTCCATATGAAGAAGAACAGCAATTTGCAGAGAGGAGAGAGGAGCACACTTGCGCAACAGGCAAGAAAGATGAAAAAGAGATTTCTTTGTTTTGGAGACGGTAGAACGAAGAAGGTGACAATTAACAAGTACGTGGAGGTTCGCTCTGGGCAGATGAAGTGCCGCCAACCCAAAAGCATGTCAGAGTTGGGGCCCAGTAGCAAACGCGGCATGGCAATAAAAGAACCGAGGCATATTCTCAATCTCCTCCTCGCTCGGAAAACTCATGTCGGGAAAAAACCACCCTATTGCAACAGTATTGCGTCAGGAGTGACACATGTCCTTCTGTAAGCAGTATTGAAGCTTTACAAAATGTACACAAATGCAATCTTAGAAAATTAGGTATTCCTGCAGTACTGATACTATAGAAATTATGTAGCTATTCCATTGTGAAAAATTTGTTATTGTTGCAATATTGCAACAACAAAAATCATTTCAGTATTGATGCAATATGAATATTTTACAATATTGTTGCCATAATGAAAATATATCTATACAATATTTCCTAATTTAGTAGTGTTGCCATATTACAACAATTAATATTTTTAATTGAAAATTGCTTCAGAAATATATTGAAACAATACATTTTAAAGTAAATAACTTATATTGAAACAATATTGCACTAGTATTGCAATCGTCGAAATCTCACCCTTTAGTTATTCATTTTGTGTGGTACCATCTTTCTTGTCTAACTTTTTATGAAAATTGTTGATTTGCATTAAGAAAATGGTATCTTCATAAGAATACTCTATTAAAACTAACCTATTAAATTTATAATTTTATGCAATCTAGATCAACACACCGAATTTCAATTTCAAAAATCAATTTATTATTATTATTAAATTATTAGTATGCTCTGTATTGTGTTTCACAATAATTGATTGAAAAATATTGGTGATTTATTTTTCAATTTTTATTGAGGAAACATTTAATGAACATCAATGTGCTCATCTCACTTCACTAAAAAAATTATTTAAAATAAAATTTACACTAGAAATAATTCAATGTGAAGGTAATGCCTTCCCAAATTTATTAAATAGATATTTTAAAATTATAATTATATTTTACTAATAAGACCTTTTATTATAACTACTTGTATACGTTTGAGCATGGTGTTTCAATTGATTTGCCAAACCTAATTATAATTATGAGAAATTTTGTGTATAAGTTTTTTATTATACTTTCATAGAAGGGGTGGAAGATTTCTTAGAGTATACTAAGCAATGGATTTTTAAGAAGTTCTTAATCATTCACAACTTTGTGTTTTCTGAACTCAGCGGACTTTGGGGGCCATTTTCAAATAGCACAATAATTTCTTTCAAAAAAACGTCGAACTTTGAATTGTTGTAAAGTCAATGTACATTTCATCTCTAAAAATATATTTGAGATTTTGAATCCCCTCTTAAAAGTTATGGACAAAGTTTTGACATTAGGAAAATTCTGAGTGTAAACAAGGCCTCGAGTTTTATATTTTCAACACCCCACACAGTGCAATTATAGGAAAATTAAAATATAGATATATATTTTTACAATTTGAAATAATAATAATCATAATAATCATTCTGCAGTGTTGCTGATGTGGCACCAATCGTGCCAAATCAAATTCCTAATTTGTAGGGGAAAAAAATCTACAAATGGACCGCAACAATGTAGTCTCCACAACCTTATTTGGGCTTAGAATTTTCCTGATGGAGGGGTTGAAATGGACATTTTTTGAGACATTTTGAAACATCCTCTTTGAATTTTGTTTATAACTCTTAAACAGAGACTCAAAATTTGAAACGGGTTTTAGAAAATGAAATTTAACTTAATTTTACAACTTATTGTAGTTGAAAGCTTTTTGAAAAAAGTTGTTCTACTAGGGTAACACGTTCTAAAATAGCTTAGGCTCTAAAATTGTTCACCACATTCAAATGTACACAACTTGTACATGGAACTATTTCATAGCCTTTAGTGATGCACAAATAGTGAACATTTTAGGGGGTGGATGATTTTAGAGCCCTATGCCACTTCAACTCCAAAACCTCATAACTAATTCCAAAAAGCTCCAAAATAATATGAAATGACTTGGGTGAAATGCCAAATCCTCTTGTCTTTTGAGGTAAATATACTCAATAATATTTTGAGACATTTCACTTCCCTGGAATACGGTTTCAACTCTTAAGTGGGCTATTTCTGAATCTATTACCTTATGTCTAAAATGCCTCTAAAATGTGTTGACTTTGCAAAGCAAGCAAAAACACATTTCAAAAAACTAATTACGTATAATTTTCATGACGTTGCGTGCACTAAGTGTTGGACATGGTCCATTGGCAAACAGCCTTTTGAGTCGACCTGACAAAGTAGGGACGCAGGTTCAAATGCTGAGTGGAGAGGATCTGGATAGTGGGCGGGTGTGCCAGGTGTGGTGGATGGACCCGGGTATGCGGTGGGTCGGGTGGGTGAAGTGGGCCGGATGGCCGGGTGGGCAGGTGATCTGTCCCTGCACTCGGGTAGTAGAATAAAACATGAATTTCTTAATTAAAAAAAATTCAAATTAAATTTCATTTAATATTGATTATTATTAACTTGTAAACAAGCAACAATATTGAAACATAAAATTTTCAATAGCGTTGCAATATTATTGGCTAATTATTTCTTAACTTGTATTTAATATAATTTGAGTATTGCAATCACATGTCTCATTTTCAATACTGTACATCTGTATTGCATCAATACTGTACTGTTAAAGGTTTGAGGCAGTACTAAAAGAGAGCCAAAACAATACTGTTTAGAGCCAAGGTTTTTTCCCGATGGCACTAGTACAGACACATTTCCTTTTGTAAGAAGTATTGAAGTGATAGTCTAGTACTGCTGTTTGTAAAAGCAATGTCTAAAACATTTAGCGTATTAAAACCCAATTTCCATAGAAATGAGTGTCCAATATATTCATTACATCTAGGATTTATAAAAAATAACATCCTCTTATGAAGTACTTAGAAAGTGACAAAGAAGTCAGTTGTTGGTTCAATACAATGTTTCAACTGCAATGAAAATCCGCCATTAATTGAGAAATAAAAAATATAAAAGGTATTGAACAAATCTTATGTTAAAATAGGTTACTTATATGTAAACAATAAGATTATACATATAATAGACTCCTCAAAAACACCTAGGAATTATGAATACGTAATTTCGTACAAAACCCCCACTTCAGAAGTAATTGTCATAAATGAATGGAACTAATAATAGGGGCTACCTTTGACCCGAATCTAAAACCCTAAACGCTCGCACCTTAATGTATGGTTGATTTTTAATTCCGAACAAATAATGCGTGTTTGTAATTTATATTTTTTTAATTTCCTAAATATTATATCCGGATGAATTGGTTTAAAATTGACAATTCATTTATTTAACTTTGAAATATGTATGCATGGAATCTTAGAAATTTAGGCTTTAAGCATAAGAGGATTTTCAGCTCCTATACAAGACTGCGGGTTCCCAAACGCTGGGAACGCATTGGGAACGCTGGGAACGCGACGCTGATGTGGTCGAGCGACTGCCACGTCAGAAAATAATAATTTTTTATTAATTTTAATTAAATATTAAATATTTTAAAAATAATTTTTTGGAAAAAAAAATATTGTTTTAAATCATTTTTTTTCTCTTTAATACATTCTGAAGTTTTTTGAAAAAAAAAAATTTTAATTTTTTTTTTTCAAAATTCAAAAATTCAGACCAGCAGGGAGCTGGTCTGCAGCAGTGGGAACAATTTCGGGGAACACCCCTGAAACGGTCTTCTCGGGGCCCAGAAATCCTCTTATGTAGAATATGAAAAAGGTAAAGTGATGCCTTTAATTAATTATACAACATTCTAGAACTTCTCAAACTTCTTTCCATTTATCCCCTTCTGCATTCTTCTACCTTACAGTACGTCAGTTACCAAATGAATACAGGAATACCAAAAAAATGATAGTTGAAATCATGAAGTCTTGTAAAATTTCCACGTTCACGTATACGTTGATGCATTGCTATGCTTGAAGGTTTATATTAGTAGTAGTAATTGAACAAATTTAGAATTTCAAATTTTGACCTATTGTTTATCTTCCTAATCTTTTTTAGAATGTTGAAGTAGTTTCCTGATCAGAAATGTGGAATGATGTAGTGTCGAACATCACTGTTCATATTTTTTTTTCAAACTTTTTAACGTAGAGAAACGGAAGTTCCTGTAAATATAGGATTAGGATCGTTTTCTAGTGCACTTATAGGTACTAACGAATTGAATAAGAAGTTATTAATCGTTTGACATCATACGGGTTATTTTCCAATTTCTTTATTATGAATGCAAAAAACCCATTCCCCTGCATTTTTTTTAGAATACAGCAATGCTACAATGTGAGCGTGAACATGCATGTGAGCTTATAATATGTTTAAACATAGATATTGTACCAGCTTTGAAGGGGTCTATATTCATTTCAGGACTAGATTGCTTGTTATAATGATTTATTGTCATTGTTGTAATTCATGAATTGCAATTTCATCTGAGAGGGAGTAATAATTAATTTCTTTCCTTGTACATTGTGTTTATTGTGTTTTAAATATTTTTTTAGGTTTTATTTGACAAATTTTTATCTTGAATTCTTAACTTCATTCTAGAACCTCACAAATGTAGAATCACAGTACAGAAGTTTAAATTAAGAGGACTGAAAGCCTTATAATGAAGCTTGACTAGTTGCAAAAAAAATTCTTTGATTCACTTTGAATCCTTATATTTTGTAATTTGTAATGTTTACAATTTTAAATTTTTTGTATATATTTATATTTTAGTCTCATCAAGGATCCTATGGTTCCATATGCAAACGAAAAAATGTTTACCATTTTTGTGGTTAGTATTAGGAATGGCAATGTGTAGAGGTTTTCAACTAAAAAATGTCCTTGGGACTTTATAATCTTAGGGGAAAAAACCTAAAACTTAAGATTCTATCTTTCCACCTATAAAATTACTCCAATTCAAATCTACTACCTTCCATGTAAGAATGAAATGTAGAGAAGGTTAGATAAGTGGTCTAAATTGAAAACAATTAAGACTTGAGAGGTCAATAGCTTGTTGAAAACCAATTGAAAATCTAAATAGGTCCGGTAAAGTTAATTTCAAATGGATGTCTTCAAAATTATGACACAAGGTATTAATATGTACCTTCATTTTAAGAATTTTTTATTCTTTATTTTTATTTTTCTAATTGAGTTTCTAAATCAAAAGTTATATTGTAGTAGTTCTTGAGGCAAGGCAATCAATTTCAAGTAGCATGTGAAAAATACTTCTTGTACCAAGACCTTAAATTAGATGGGAATGTCACTCATATAACACAAGATGAAACAACAGAAAAATAATTCTGCATAATGCAACGTATTACTAAAAGAAAAGTTACATTTTGTTCTCTATGTATGGTATGGGCCAAATTCTTCTTAAACTTAATAAAATATTATCTTTTCAATGTACCTAGTCAAAGTCTCTCAAAATAATTTTACACATTTCCATAGTCTATAGTGTACTACAATTCTAGAAAATTGAACGTGATGTAAAAAAATTCCCTTTACTTGAGAAGTGATAGTTTTAATTTTTATGGTTTAAATGTGTTTTGGTCCACTACGATTATGACACCAATGCCACTGTCAATAATTGCTTATAGGATTGATTAATGGTCTTCACAAAATTTTGAAGTGATCATATAAGTTCAATATTTCTAATTAAAATTGTCATTGAATTCATTAGTGATGTTCTTTTAGAAACTTAGATTTGTAGCTACGTAGAAATTCAAAGCAATTGATATATGAGTTATTGAAGGGGAATTCCAATTATACTTAGAATGTTCATGGTCTTCTATACAAGTTGTTAGCACTGTTAGAGCTAGAAATTTGGAGTATTCAAAGAAATTAAAATTTTGATTAGCCAAATAAAGGGTACAAATGAGCGAATAGGAACTATCCAAACTATTTTAAAGAATATTTGTAGAGTCCTTTTAGAAGTTTTGACGAAATTCTCTACTCAATAACTTTATCGATTTCACCACAACTAGTTTTAAAAATGATTCGAAGTTGTCAACTATGACAAATTCTATTGAGAACTTTTAGTGGAAAAGGTTGTAAATCACTGAATTTGAAATTCAAGGAAGGAATAAATGATTGATAACATGAGGTTTTTGGTACTTCATGAAGATGAATGATGACATCATAGATTATGTAATTGTCAACCATGACACAGTAACAATTCTAAAACATGAAGCAAGTTTATTTTGGAGAAATCTAGAGAATTTGAGCTACACAATGAATAACGGTTCAAAAAAAGCAATGGTTGTGTCAAACTAGGCTTTTATAACCTTGTTTGGACCCTAAAATTACCCTCAACTTCTTTTACTGACAAAAGCGAGCATGTATGAAATACAGAACAACATTAAAAAATTGTCTTTATTGTAGTCAAACTTTTTATGCAATACGGAGGTGGCCATAGCTTCATTCGTTGTAATATTGATTGAAGCTTCAATTCCATAGAGGTTTTGCCCATGAGAAAAATAACACAGTAGACAAAATTGTCTTGTACCCAGATAAATGGAATTAGAGTTGAACAAAGTTGATTCATATGTTTGGGAGCTTCATAGAATTAATTAACTCCAAGTTTTGGTAGTTCAAAAGTAGTGTTTAGTAAAAACAATGACATTTTCTCTCGTCTGCTATTAGTACATTGGAGAAAGAAAATCATACCTTTGTGTCCTAATTGCTTCCAAAGTTCAATTGATTGTAGAGTAGAGAATCTAAAGAACCATTGAAAGGCAATTGAAACCATATCTGAATTTTCTGAATTCCTACACTTGAATGTTTGCATAGTCATTGTTTCTAAATGTTTGAAATTGAAGAAAGAAAATGTAGATCCAAAAATTTACATTTTAGTCAATATAAACTCTTTCTAAATCCATCAATATTATTGTATAAGAAGTTGGAATCGTTCATTGCATATAAATAGTTAACATTCACAGGCAATGACCTAATCAAGAACATGGAAGTTATTGACAAAACAAATGAGTTCAAGGATTGTTTAGAAGATTTTCTACAATTGATTAGATAAGGGATTTATAATTTGCTATTTTGGCCCAGCAATATCTTGAAGGAAAACAAGGATGACAATGTTGCTTTAAATGTTGAAGAAAAAGGTATAAATTCAAGCATAGTAGCCAATGGAGATTTGGAGTACATTAAGGAATGCAACCATTGACTTCATAATTACAACAATGTCTAATCTAGAGAGGAAGGTATCTTTTGGATGTTGTAAAGACACATCTATATAAGAATTATATAGAAAAGTGATTGGAAGGAGGAATAGAGGTGGAAATAATGAATGAACACTTACAATAGAACAAGATGCAAACGGCACGGATCCTTTTTCTACCATTCAATCAAGATAATGACTATGTTGTACGCTAATTTGAGATTCTTACTGTAGAATTGAGGGAAATGCAAATCCTTGGCTTCGTAGTCCATGCAAGCTATGTTCCTTTCTATATAGACAAGGTATTGGAATTTGGTAAAGGGAGGTGGGCCTCGAAGATGAAAGTTCTAGAATTCTGGCGTACTATAAGAGCCTGAGCACATGAAGAAATATATAGTAATAGAGTGAGATTGAGAATCTACATGGGAACCATCTGGTGAGAACTTTGCTTGGATTGAAGAAGAAGTCATTCTAAATTATAGATGGGTGTTTTTCATCGAGGGAGAAGAGGTCACGTAGTAGGTTCAAGAATTGCAATGCAAACAAAGGAGACAATGATCAATGGAAAGGAGGCTGAATTGCATTTGTAGGAATACACGGCAATGTAGATTGAGGACATAGATGACAAGTATTTGTAGAATGATTTGAATTATGTACTAGAAAAGTACTATGCTTGTCAATGTGCTTTTGACCTTGTAATTGTAGGCATTCAAATGTACTTGAGTAGAAAGTGCAAAGTAACATGCCTTGTAAGTAGTATGGAATGAAAATAGGTACAAGGTTTTTATGAAGTAATATTAAAGTTTGAAGCAATTGACAAGCATTCATTGAAAAATTCGTTGAGCAAAGTGCAAATAATGTTTTTAAAAATCTACCCTGCCGGGTGATTGCAAAAATGATTTGTCCTATTTGTTGTCCCCTAGGCTTTGGACAGGTGGTTTTCTGCTCATAACTACTGCATTGTGTGTTTGTTTGACATGAAATTTGGAGCAGAGGTGAAAAATGAAGTTCTTGAAATTTGGTAATTTTTTGAAATTTTTTAGAATTAGTTTCATATTTTTAAAATGACCCCAATTGGATGTCTACCTTGGCCATTTTGAGGGTTTTTAATACTATTTCCAACCCTACATTTCAAATTTGAAGGTGAAAATTGGGATACAAGGAATTCTATTATAGTTATAGCAGCTTGTCAAGAGTTTTTCTAAAAATAATGAAGTACTTATCTTCCACATGTGCTGAAAGTGCAGTACCAAGGTACAGTTGTGGAGAATTGAAAATAATTTTTTTGAAGATGTAAATTGCCAAGAAGTAACTTTAAGTTAGGAAATTTTTTTTTTGTTGTTTATTTTTTTGAGTTTTTTTACTATTAGAAAAAACATTAAATTACTAACTATCTATTTTCTTGTATTTTTCATCACTCTTTGAGAGAGCATAACTTTTAGAGATTCATTTTTCTAAGTTAGAACTTTAATCCACATACTATTTAGAGTGTTCTGAAGAGTATCCATATTTTGTTTAATGAAAAAAAAATGTATTCCAGAAGTCATAGTACTCCAGTATTAAGGCCATTTTGAGAGAAAATTGTGAAGTCATTCTTGCAATCACACTGCCCTCAATATTTCAAATTAATTGTCTATTTTGTATGGCATACAAGCCAAGGGCAATGTCACACCCCCAAGTGCAAAAATGTCTAATTTACTAGGCACGCTGAAAAAAAAATGTAAATGAACTTTGAAATTAGACATTTAAATCTTATTCATTATAGATCTTTTTTTAGGTTAGAGCTGAAGGTTTAATTCATTGCATTTGGATTAGTGATGTGGAAGTTATGAAAAATCTTATTTTTCGGGCAATCCAACCATCTTATTGGAAAAACAACTCCTGGGATTCATTTGTGAGTGCAATTTTCACAATGTTCCCAAAAAAATTGTTGGACGAGATTGGTTGTACGTGATAAAACAATCTCAGCATTGGGATTTTTGTGTTTCAATCCCGTCTATAAGATATTTGCAATTTAAATTTTCTTTAAAAATTGGACCTTCATGTATTTATCAATTTTTTATGGAATGGAAAAAAAGTCTTCCTTTTTTGGATTCTTTTTCCTAAGGTCTTAGCTCAATCCTTCAATATAAAGACATTTACATTGAAGGTTTGTAGTGCAAAATAATTCCACAAGTGGAGGCGAAGGTAATATGAAGTTGCATATAAAAGTTTAGGAAAACCTTATTTTGCAACTTTGAATACTCAAATTTTTTAATCTATGCAGTCGAACTTCATGAAATTTTTAGCACATGATCTAAGATAATTAAAGTATGAGATCTTACGGTTAGATTCTGAAGTTTTCTGTTCTTTGTATTCATGGATTAATGAAGCAAAAATGACAGTTTTGAGTGGTTTTTGGCTTAAGAAATGCCCAAGGTCCTTTAAGGGTTCAGCACAGAACTTCAGCTTCTATGCTCATAACATTCATTAGCAAGGCCGGCATTGCCTTGGCTATACAGAAAAGGTGTGGAATATACCTCACCCAGCAGAGTTTGTAAGTAAATAATTGGTTGAGAGTAGAATATGCCATACCATCACTGTAAGGCATGGCATGCTACTGAATCTTATGCTCACATACTAACGAAGTTGCCTTTTAGTAGACCATAGATTAATCCAAATATATCAATAGACTTTCTTGAATTTGTTTGCAACATGTGTAATTATAATGAGCTGTCACAATTGAAGGGTACAAAGGAAAATCTAGTTGCCTAAATGATGATTTTCGTAGAGTTTAGTTTAGGGGTTTACTACTGGATGTTTTTGAAGGTCTAGGGAGCGAACACTTTCAAAATTACAGGGGAGTACATACTTTACGAGCATTAATTTTTTTTTGGAATTATCATGATTTTCAGTTGCTAACACTAGGGAAATGCCTTTTTTTGGAAAACACTGACTCCAACTGTACTGAATTCTTTCTTAACATGGTTTTGGGTATTTCCACGCCAATAAATTGAGTTATTCAAATGTCGTAATGTTTGCATGTGTACGATGGATTTATGCAAGAGAATTGAGTAAAGTAGATGACGTTGTTCTCCAAATACAGAATTATGGTGTAATACAATAATCAATTCGAATGTAAGTTACTATGTTGACATGATTGAAGAAGGTGTCGTTTTTAGATATAAGGGAGAAACACCCATTTCCGTCCCTGTACCTATTCTTGGGCCATAGAGTATCACTAAATCTGTCCATAGGCATACATTAAAGCGTCTGATAGCTGTTTAATTATAATTTGCTAATGCAGTTGTAAGACATATGTCTATTTTTCATTCACTGACATCTGATTTCAGCAGGTGTTCGGTTTAAGGTACACCTGGAGGACGGTTGCAATGGTCTAGGGAGACAACACTTTGAAAATTTATAGGAATTACATACTGATTCCAAAAATTTTAAATTTTTTTTTGAATATTCATGATTTTCACTCGCTAATGCTAGAAAAATATCAGTTTTAGAAAAAGATGCCTCTAACTATGATGAATTCCTTATTTGGACGGTTTTGGGTGTTTCCACTGTATACTTGTTTTGAAAGGCTCAGTGAATAAATGTATATGATTTTGAAGTCAACAGAAAGGAATTTGTGTTCTTATGTAATCAAAAGGATTAGAAGTTTTATTTATTAATTTTTTTCACAAATGTTATGGGCGAGACTGTTATCAGAATTTTTTATCGTTGAACTTTTTCATACATATATATAAATATAAGTATATGAATAATACTGAAAATATTAATTCCAATAACTTATTTTGAATTGATGTTTGAAATATTTAATGGAAATCAACTTCTAATGTAGTAGCTGTATTTCAATTAATTTGAAATGTGGCTTTCCTACTGAAAAGGTGTCCAATAGAAATTAATGTAGAAAATAAGAAATGACAATTTCGTACTTGGAGGAGTTTGTGATGAATTGAGAATGAAAGAACCACTTGAATAATTTGTCATTGCTTCTAAAAGGAGATAGTGTGGAGGTGTCTTTTTAGAAATGTACACTCCGAATCATTTAATTTTTTGAATATAGTTTTGGTCGAAAGGCAAGTATATCATAGAAAACAGTCTTCTTGGAATGTCGCAAAATTTTATTAGAAGTTAAAAAAAATTTAAAATAAATATTGAATAGGGAACGAGAGAAATATTTTAAATTCAATTTCAAACTAATAATGATGTTAAATTTTCTTTCAAGCAACATATATAATCAATTACAATCAATAGTAGTGGAAATGTATTTTTTATAATTCATTACATTTTGAATCATATAAGTTCATACTTCATTGTAGCTGCGATAAACCCAAATATATAGCAAGAATTTCCATTGCAGTCACTCATTTGTGAGAGCCACCTAAAGCCTGAAGAGTACAGGTCAACTCTATGAAGTAAAAGAGAACTTGAATTTTAAGTTCTTGAATTTCAAAAATCATAAACCATCATGCAAGCACCCTTGTAAATGTAGGAGAGAAAGTGTTTAGTTTGATAAGTGTATGAGAAATGTCGTTAGCGTTAGGCTATTATTTGAAGGACTAATATGAATCCTATACCATATGTTATATCTTTATGTCAAATACCCTGTGAGTTTTTCTATTATCATACTTCCATTCCATGAACACATACCATGAGTGTTTCACATGATATTCACAACTGTTGATTATTATTTCTCTGTAACGGGGTGGGGGGGAAATAATGTTTTCATCACTTAGAGCAATGTACCATTTTGTTGAGGGGGTTGTGTAATTAATTTCTTCTAAACAATGGACGACATCTAGTTTTTGAAAAGGACAAATTTGTTGAGGAGATCCAATAGGTAGTGATGCTTAGTCAATGGTTTATAGTACAAAACACCCTAAGGTAAGAGCTTAACTAAGTGAATTAAGTTAAAATGATAGAACTTGGTAGTTTGGAAAGTTCTTTTTGTACCTAGAAGTCCTATTTAGTTTTATGTTATTAATAGATTCATTTTTGTCTCAAAAGTAGTATACCTAGAGACGAGTGTAAGTCATGATCTTATGTATATTGAATTGTCATTTCCAAATGTTCTATGTATATGCTTTTCAAAGTTGTGTATGTAAATTATAATTATAATTTTTTATAAGTTTTGGTAATGTTTTACAATCCTCCCATGATTATAATTGTGTATAAATATTTTTTTGATTTTCATTTATTTTAAAAAGAAGTGGAATGTTTATTTCCAGACATCACTGAGTACAAGATACTGTTGTGTTCGAGCATTAATTTTTCCGAGATGACCAAGTATTTATACAGATTTACAAGTATAAAGAAATGGAAAACGATAGAGAATTTCAGTGCAGTGAAGGCACTGTTAACTTCGAGCGTCTTGCTGGAGGGGATGGTTTGGTCCTGCACCAACCCTTGTAACGAGCGTTACGGAATGGATCCTGTCGCAAAAAGCTAAACTTGAACTTCTGGCAGTGCTGTCTTCACTTGTACGTAAAAACGACCTGCGATAAGGAACGCGCAATGTTACCATAATCTCTTTCTATTTGTGAACGCTTAGAAGCTTGTTGGAAAACGCGTTAGAGTGCGCTGGTAGTTGTGCCGATTTGTCGCCTGCGCTTATAATTGTACCCTGACAACTTTCGTGCATGATTTCGGGATTGTGGTGTTCTTAGCGTTCCTCAATCGGGTGGGCGTGTCGGCCATTCCTTCGATTGTAATCGTCATCGTTTGAAGGATACAAATTGTTCACAGGTAAATTCTGTGACCCTTAATGATTTTTGCGTTACTGTCTTCCTTTTTTTCGGATGTCCCTTTGGTCAGTTGGACTAGAATTCAAACGAAATGCGATTTAACCCTAGGAACATGTTTCTCTTAGGAATGATAGAAATCATTGACGATTAGAAACTCTTACAGTTCTTTGTGAAATGGATTTTTTTGTTTCCAGGGTACCGTGTGACGATAATTAAAATGACTTTTTCCTTTCACGACATCATTCTAAAACCGGAATTCGAAGAAGATACTATCGGAAGTCTGTAAGGTGCGGAAGAAGGTGGAATGCGAATGAGACGGCCGGAGGTTCAGGCTCAGAAGATGGTGTCTTCATTCTTTTCCCTTTGTCTTTGCACTGTACACCGTCCCATCCTGCTTTTCAGAGAAACATCAAGCTGGAAAAGCCGACGCAGAAGGTGAAAGGGGGAAGAAGTAAATAAATGAATTGGTAATATTTTCCAATTCTGACCTCATTCTATTTCTTATTGTCCGGCAGCTTTTAGGCTTTCATTAAGTTCCCCTGCTTGAGTTAGTGACAGTATGTTTGTAAGCATTTTTTTAGAACGAAGGATGAGTGGATGCTGAAATAACGAGGATAGCCTGACGTGTGGAGCTGAATTACTTTCTAGGAATTTTTATGGTCTTCTTATTGTACTCTTTAATTGAAGTGAAATTTTGTATGCAGAGAGCAGTGTGCGGCGGGGTTAATGCAATGGAATGGAATGGGAGTTGTAGGAAATGTCGGGAGTGAAGCGTTCGCGGCATACTGAACATAGCTTCTAAGGAAAACCCTAGCAGTTTCTCTGGCAGTGTATGCGAAGGACTCCCGTTGACACTATGGCACCGTCGACTTCTTTTGCATCATACTCATGGAGCCCTTACGGTCGAGTTATGTGGATGTCCTTCAACATTCTTACAACCAGTGAGTCGTATTGAAGCAAAGTAAGCATTCCCCTCGAATTTGTTTTTCTTGTTTGTATTCGCTGTCCTGTAGTGCCTACTGGAAAGTGAAGTGCATTCGGAAGGAGCAGGGTGCCAGAAGTTTCGAGTAGATAAGAGTTCCGTGGCGTGAAGATGAATAACATGTGCGCTTAATAGTAGGCAGTGTCTGCTCGGATGCTCTAATTGTGAACTGAAGTATTCGGAGCAATTTCGAAGGTGCTTCGATTTGAATAACACAATACTAGGACGTTTCATTTGTTAGGCTACAGGGATAATGAGCAATGCATTTCAGTATTTGGCCTCACCATATGGAATCATAAATTTTTTGTGCAGGTGGGGAATGGATACGGTCCTATCGTAATCGATGACCACAAAATGAGAGTGTATCTCAAAGCGTTAGTTGATGGATTCAGTAGCAAATGAATTCCTAAAAATGTCCACAACATTTTTAGAAGAAGAGGTCCTTCTGTTGGCGGAAGAGTCAGTGGGTGAAAGCAGTACCCAAGTTACAGTGATAGATATCTCGCAGCGATGCAATTCAAGTTCCGAGGACAGAAGTTTCGAAGATTTCGAGGCATCAGAGGACCATTATCTGCAGAATCTTACATTTTTGCACAAAGATCACAGTGAATGGTGCGCCTTAGGTTTCACCGGAGGAAATCAATTTTGGCCGGACACGGTAGACGATGTTTATCGGAAGAACACATATACCATGTCCTGCTTCTATAACGGCGAGTATCCTTTTGACAGTTGGGAGGAATTGTATGAGCAGTTTTTATATGTGGAAGTTTGTGCAGCTCAAGAGAAGGAAGAGCGAGAGGGTAGCAGATATATGAATTATTAGCATGTAGAGACAGTCTCCCAGATGTTTTCTTAGAGGTATGAATAAGACGGAGACCATTCAATGCTTCTTTCATAGCATTTCAAAATTTCTCGAAGTAAATCCTTATTATGTGCACACGATAATAATTTGCTTGTGCTTACTGTGAAAAGCAGGTAGAGTTGAGGAGCTGACGGTGACGTACATGACGAATTTTTTCGAAGGCACTACGTAAAAGAATATTCTGTCACGCAAGAAGAGTAAGTGTTGTCCAGCATTGACCGTGGCTTAGGGTTTCTCATATATGGTAAGGCAATTGTGCATTTGTTCGGTACATGTGAGTCAATTATGACAGTGTAGCTTCACGTTTCATGACAACCATTGTGGTGATGATAGTGTTGGTGAAATTATGTCCATTAGATGACAGGGTGCATGGTGGTTTAGGAGTACCTCTCTTAAGAAGATGTGTCCAATATATTGTTCATTTTTTATACTAAAATTGTCTTTAATTGTTTATTCAAATTAAGGGTAAATACATATGTATTTGCTTTCATTTCTGGGAACTTGAATTCCATCTTCTTTCCAGTGTTTAAAAAGTAAGCAGTGAACATGTGCCACAGAGCAGAATGACAAATTCTAATGGCACATTATAGACTTGACGTAGTATTTGGTATCAGTGTATAACTTGCACCCGCTTTCCTTCGTGCAGGAGGAGGAGTATTTTTCGGACGGAAATGGAAGCGGAGGATCGCCGAAGACTGCCTTTGACTCATCCACAGCGCATTCGAGCCAGAGACTTGAAACTGTTCAGGAGGGACGAAGACAGAGCAGCGAGGGAAGGCATTACCAGATATAGGTGCCCATGCAACTTTTGTGGCGGTCAAAGGAAAGCATGTAGTAGAAGAACTATTGTGAGTCATTTGAAGATGAGAGGAAGACATGGTGCTCTTCGAGGATGTAGACCTGTAAGTTAGCTTCATAACACTGTCATTGAAAATTTAAAACATGCAAAACATGTTAGTGCCGTTACGGTAAGCGATTGTATATGTGCTGACGGTCTTCTCGTGGCTATGACAGGGAGAGGAATGTGACTCTTCAGATGAAGAATGGGAAGCTAGCATTGGTGACAATGCCAGGGCATTTATGGGGTTACAGGAGCCCATTTGAGAAATTCCACTGGATGGAGACATAGGAGTTGCGCGTATGGTAAGACATGCTTTTGTGAGAGCAGACGAAATTCATCGTGCGGCTATAGAGGCATCAGAAAATGAGTTGTTGAGCAATGAAGAGGAAGGACAGAACTCCAATCCAGGAGACCCTTCACAGTCGACGTTTGCCGCGGAGGGTCCAGCGGAATCAGAAGAGGAACCTGTGGACAATGACGATCATGAGTATTTCGAGGATGCAGAGGAAAATTTTAATCCAGGATTTGAGGAGCCATCGTCATGTAGTAGTGACGAAGGTTTGAACTCGAACAACGAAGAAGATGACCTGGAAGAATTTCTGGCGCAAATTCCCAATGGCCACATTGGTGAGAATCCAGAAATTGAAATGGCAGCCACTCTCCCTTTGTTTGAGGGTGCATCGCTATCTATGTTGAGTGCATGCCTTTTGATCATGAATTGCTGCAGAACACATAACGTTTCAAATGCTTTTGTTAATGAGCTCCTCATGCTATTGCGTATGAGTATATTACCGGTGCAGAATGTGTTACCAAAATCAGAGTACGAAGCCAGCAAAATGTTGAAAAATTTTGGATTGTCTTATGACATAATTCACGCGTGCCCGAAAAGTTGTGTTCTTTTCCGTGGCCTGTTGGAGGAGGAGGACTGTTGCCCCGAATGTGGAAGCAGTCGTTACAAATGGAGCGGTCGATCATTGGTTCCCTCTTTGGTATTGAGACATTTCCCTCTGATATCTAGATTGCAAAGAATGTTTGCTTCGAAAAAGTTGTCAGAATTGAATATTTGGCACCTTTTGAATCGCAGTACGGATGGGAAAATGCGACACACCGCTGATTCACCTCAGTGGAAATTTGTTGACACGCAGCTAGAACCAGAGAGCGCGGAGAACAGATTTGGGGCAGACCCTAGACACATTCATTTAGGCATGGCTGCAGATGGCTTCAATCCGTGGTCTGAGAAAAGATCCACAGACAGTATCTGGCCAGTAATGTTTCTAAATTACAACTTGCCACCGTGGTTAGTCACCAAGAAATATTTTGTAATGCTTACTTTACTAATTCCCTCAAAGTTGAGTGTCACTGGGCAAAACTTTGATGTTTTTCTGCAGCCAGCTATCGATGAGCTGCAACAGCTATGGAAACCGCAAGGAGTGCGAACTAAGGATGCTAGGGCAGAAGGATGCGCACAGTATTTCGGTTTGCGTGCTTGTCTGATGTGGACCTTGCTTGACTTTCCAGGCTATAGTTTGGTGTCAGGTTTGACGACTAAGGGATATAAAGCGTGTCCAGTTTGTGGCCCAAACACAGTAGCACGATATTCAAAAGTGCTAAGGAAGATGGTGTACTGTAACTGTCATAGGCGTTTTCTGGAACCGGATCATTATTTTAGAGGTGACTTTGCTGCGTTTGATTATGGGGCCGAGTTGGAGACAGAAATGAATGCCATGTCAGGGAATGAGACTATTCGGAACGGGCGACGAAGTGAGCAGTTCATTCGCGATGGAGGTACAGAGCGACATCCTGACTTTCCAAGGAAAGAACATGGTGTAAAACATGTTTCTGCTTTAAACTAGCTTGAATATTGGCGGGTAAGTTCCAATGTGCATATGTATTTCTCAATGAGAGATTGATTTCTTATTTCTTATTGCTGTATGCTTTTCTCTCAATATTTAAGCGGGCTATAAATTTTTTAGCAATAGTTACTGTTTGGTTGTATTCAGAAGACTAGGGCTAAGAGTTAAACCTTTTTATATAAGATGTTGCATTTGTAATGCAGAAATTGCCTCGTCGGCATTTATTGGATGTAATGCACATTGAAAGAAATATATGTGAAGGCTTGGTGAAGATACTGATGGGCATTACAGACACTGCAGCGAGCCGTAGAGACATGGAGGAAGAAGAAATAAAACCTCACCTATGGGTAAGATGGGACGCTAGGGAAGAAGGTCAATTTGTAAAGCCACCAGCCCCGTACGTGTTGACAAAAGATGAACAGAAAATTTTATTAGAGCAAATCGCGTCCATCACTGTTCCAACAGGCTACTGTGGAGACTTAAAAAACATATCCTAAAAAACAAACTAGGTAATATGAAGTCTCACGACTACCATATTCTCTTGCAATTCATATTACCAGTGTGCCTAAGGCATCTCATGCATCCTGGACCGAGAACGGCTATTATTAGACTAGGCCGTTTATTCACGATGTTATGTAAAAAGGTTTTAAACATTTAAGAGTTGGAGAGGTTGGAGGTCTATGCAGCTGAAACAATGTGTCTGTTGGAGGTTTGGTTTCCTCCGTCCGCATTCGACATTATGTGGCATTTGCCAGTTCACCTGTCCAAACAAATAAAACAATGCGGTCCGGTAGCCAACACTTGGTGTTATCCTATTGAAAGGCACATGGGCTTTTTTAAAAAGTCCATTCGAAAGAGGTCATGACCCGAGGCTTGTATAGCCAATGCCTACATGTATGAAGAGGCACTTGGCTTTTGTACCGAATATTTCAAGTTATATCTTCATACCAAAAGGAGAGTTTGGGATGAGGATGAAGAGCTTGCCGATTGTGGAGAGGTCCTGATGGGGAGTGCCGAAGGTAAGGTCTTGACAGATGAGGAGCGACGTACAATACATTCATGGATCATTCGGAATTCAACCTCAACAGCTGAAGCTTGGAGGTACTTCACGAAATCAGATTAGTCGTTCGTATTTTTATGTCTTCAGAAGTTGGATGACGAAAGTATGTAGTTCTACATTCAATTAATCTCTTCTTGCACTGTCCGAGTACTAGAACCCTTAGGTGGATGTTAGTAATTAAATATCTTTTTATGAGCACAGGAATGTAGATGTTTGAGTTGTTTAATTTAGGTGGACCTCCCTGAAGAAATTAATGCATCGGAAGTGCTAGTGACGGGTGTCACTGGAATGATTGTTTATATTGTTTTATTGAATTGCATGTGCACAATGCAGGATATACAACCAAGACTTGGAATCCCTAGAAACTGAGAGGGAATGTTATCGGAGAGAAGCCGCTTTGAGAGGGATGTCGAGAAGGCAACTAACTGATTATCCTGCTTCTATGAGGGACAATCTACCCGATTTTGTGGACTGGCTCAGTGACTATACAACATCACTCATTCGCAGGCATGGTATAGCAAATGTGGACGTTGAGTTGCGAAGATTGTCACAAATGCCAAGCCAGCACGCTGAATCTTATAAGCATATGTGGGCGTATGGCAATCATTACCGTGTAGAAGAAGAAGGAGGTAATGAACTGGGATATGCAACCCAAGATTATGGAATTGCTTGTGTGTTTGGTGCAGATGAGGAACGCTGTGCTGGTGTCAGCATGGTTGGAGTTCTGAAAGACATAATCGTCGTTCAATATTCCGCAAGAAGAAGAGTGGTTATGCAGGGTTCATGGATTCGGAGCAGTGCAAGCAAGCGCCTATCCACAAAAGTAGATGAATATGGATTCACGACTGTCCGTTTTAATGACAGAGTTGCTAGCGCTCGGGAACCATATGTTCTCCCGGCAACAGTGCGACAGGTTTGTTTTGAAGTGGCGTTCAAATATATTCCGTTTCATCTGTTCAAATGTAGGAATCATTCAATGAAGTAAGAAGTACGCGGAGTGCAATGAGGGAACCTATCAATGTTGGTGATGATGTAGTTGCATATGGGTATTGGTCTATAAATGAACGGGGTGCATATTACATGATTTATTCTGAGAGAATATGAAAATGATCGACTGTAAGAAGCAATGAATAATATTTTTTGAAATAGAAGAACAGTGCTGGAAAGGGACCTCACATTGTTGAAGTAAATGGATAGGATGGAAACTAAATCGTTCATGATGATTAGGTTTTTTTCATAGACGATTGGAGGCATCCTGGATGGAAGATTGTACTGCAGAAGGAGCCTAGATCAAGAAGGGTCCTGGATATCGAAGACGAGCAAATCCTCGGCATATCTGGTACCCATGCAGGACTTAATTTGCCGGAAAACTTGAACTCCGTAGAGTTTAGACCAAGAATCAGAATAATCGGCGAGGCTGTTCCAGAAGCTGAGATCGCTCGCTTAAACGCACTAGTAAACGGAGAGCAGCCACCACCTGTGGAGGGACGTCGCAGACAAAGGCGCCGAGGAGTGAACAGACGTCGTTGACAGGTATTTGTTTTTTAGAAATAATGGCGTTCCAGTTGGTCTATTTAAGTTCTGTAAAATGATTTGATATGTGACAGAGAATTCTTTATGTTACATCGTATAATGTACATTGGGCAATGCAATAACAGGAATGTGAGTACAGCCTCATGAGCAGGTGTGGCAGAAGCAGGTGGTTCGGGGAAGTTATAGCACTGGGCAGACTTACTACATCTGAAGAACATGAAAATGAAATGGAGAGATTGTGAATGAAAAAATGGTCTTCATTTTTTGGGAGTATTTGACAATGTACCTCAATTTCTTGGAGGAAAGAAATTTCTTATTATGTTCACTGAAATATAAGAAGCAGAACAGAGGACAGTGGAGATGTACGTTTCCAGTAATGTATAACAGCAGAGTAAGTGAAGAAGTTACTGATTTGAAAATCAGGACTGCGACATGTCGTCAGTTTCTGTGGAAGTTTTTGTCGTGATTGAGAAAACGAAATTAAAAACGTGGACTACGGAAATTTCCGTGATGAGTATGCTAAATTCTGAGTCCGGACGGAACGAGTCTTTCCATTGCAAACGCTTTATTTGAGAAGATGTGGAATGGTGAAAGTGGGCAGCGCACGTAGGAGTCGATGTGCAAAAGTAATAGTGCATTCGAGTAATAGGATTTACATCGAAGAATTTCATATGTCGTATGTGCTTTGATTTCTCAGATTTCCGAAAGCGTAGTTGAGGATGCTGAGCATTGTCTGCATGAACCACGGGTGATTGTGCATGTGGAAAACCATTTAGAGTAACTGTCAGAGTTTCGCGGACTTCTGTGACCGTGTGAAAGGTTTTTTACCCTACATTTTTAGTGGTGTTGATTTTCTTGTGCATATGTACGTTTTCTGCAGTGAAGATTATCTTGGCAGCAGAACATTGCACTGTAGACCATTGTCAGTACTAGATTGTAGAGCAGCAGTTCATGGTAATTCACGACCGGGATAGAGACGTGTTGAATGAGGTTGACAGAATTGAATTATAGGTGAGTCGGCAGGGTTGGAATGTTCACAGCACTAACGTGTTTTTCAATGTGTGCACATGTATGCTATGTGAGCGAGAGAAGTTACCTCTGTAGGTATGACTTCAGCATCCGGGACTGTGATTTCCTGGGTCTGTCAATCTTTGAAATGAATAAGGCGAGGTCAAGAGGGAATAGAGGTATGTGTGTAAGCGCGGCGTACTTAGAATGATGTTCACGGAATTCAAAATCGCAGAGGATGATATGTTTTAAATTGCTTGTAATTTTTTTCGGGGGGATAGTGCATGACATGGACCGTCTGGACGTCAATGCAGTGAAGTATCGGGAAAGCTCCTCAGTGGGGTTGCACATTACAGTACTTGTTGTGCTGTGAAGAGGCAGGGAAGATTAAGGAAGCCAGAGAATATGCCGTAGCGGACAGCGTCGCTACATTCTTAGCATGTATGTCGTCAGCAAATACCATTCCGGAATTGGATAGTAGTGAAGGGAAGTATTCTAGGGACTTGTCAACAGTTGCAGGGAACTGTGATCATGGTAAATTATAATCACGGAAAGCTTTATGAATTGTAGGGTTTGGAATGATGGACTAACTTCTTTAAGTACATCGGAATGCTGAATGGCGTTTGTCACTGGGAGAGTGGAAGTGAAGGAAGATGGCAGAGGATGTGGCTGTGGATGTCATGATGCAAAATAGAAGACAAGAAAAGCTGCAAGCAATGTTGTGAATTCCGTAAATGGTTAATGGTAAACGATTTTTTTGTTGTGAGCAATTTCTCGATGCATGTCAATAAATGTAACGAACGTCGTGAATTGTAGCAGCCGCAGTGGTTACGGCGAACGTGGACGCACTGGTGATCTCCGCGTAAAGGAAGAGAACCGCTTTTTGTTTTGTGTATGGCAGTGGGCATGTACAAAAACTTAAATGCGTTTATGAGAAGTTTGTTTCCAGTAATTTGTGCATTGGAAATTCGGAAGCAGATATAAAGGAAACGCATCTTCATCAGGCAATTCATTTGAAGAAGTCTGTGAAGAGGTCGTGTACTATGTACTAAGCGTATGGATTGTGCCGTAATACTAGGGAGAAAGTGCGTTTCAGTGTCATACGTTTTTCTGCTTCATAATTTCGTTACATAAGTACTAAATTCATGTCGACAGGAGTAGTGGAATTGGATACAACTGAAGCCACTGAATCATGCATGTCTGCGAGCATGGACTGTGACATGGTAGTAATGCATTCAGAACGGGTTGCGGTGATTTGTAATGTGGAGTCAGTTATATGCATCGGCACGTGCACGATGGAAGTGGACGTTATGTACTCGGCGTATTGGGTTTTTCGTCTTCCAAATTATTCGGAGTGGGCAAATCGAAAATTAGTGGGGAGGATAATTAGTCGTACCCTTATTGAATGGAACTGGAGTGGGCACAGTAGTTAGTGTTGAAGTGCTCCATGTACAGCACATAGGGAAGAGGCTGTTCAAAGTCTGACTAATTTGTGGGCACAATAAGTTCTGCAGGAATGGGCATGCCTTCATTTCCCGAAGAGTTCAGGAGTCAGAAGTTGGCGAGCATCCTGCGTACTCCCCTGTCTGGAATGAGAAAGTGATGCTGGGCAGACGTATACTGAAGGACAGGTATGTGAGTGCCGCAGACGAAATAGTAAACAACTTTGTAGTGCGTTGAAGTGTGGGAGGGGGTCGTAGCGTTTGAATGGACGGAGAATTTAATAGTGTCAGAGTGGAAGTACTGAATTGCGAGAGGGTTTTTTTCATTGCAAATGTCTTAGTTCGCAAGGGAATTGAATGTAACTGGTTGTACATAGCTTTAAGAGGGGGTAGACAGAGAAACCAGTGGAACACGTAGACAGGGTTGGATGTTCTGAAATTTTTATATTTTCTCTTGCGTGAGAATGTGAGTAGTCTGGCAGAGTGGAGACAAGGTAGTTGAAAGTGATTCAACTATTTAGTGATCAAATTATATTGTGAAGGATGCGTTTACATTTGAATTGGCAGTATAATAATAGGTATTTGCTTGACCATTTGCACGTGTGGACACCTGAGGATCGAAAGGAATGTTGTGCACAGAAGTTTTATGACGTTGAGTACCCCTTTTTGAAGTTGTATTTTCTGTTCGCGAGTTATAGTTAGCTCTTGTAAGCTGTGACTCTATGTCTGTCATTGTTTGAAGGGAATGTCGACGTGTTTTTTTGAGTTCATATTTCAGAGGTCAGGAATGTGAGGTCGAATTCACAGCGAAATCGAGGATATGAAGGTTTGAAGGGTGCTGTGTACGACGCCTCGTTGTGGAGGGAGGTCGTAGTTCGTCAGGTACGAGTAATGCACCTTTTTGAATTCAAGGAACTGTCGTCCGAAAAGCAGTTGAGAATACTGAAGGCCATGAAGTGGGAAGTGCACAATACGTGTTCACGTATTTAGTGGATGAATGGGGACGTTGGCGCAGACTGGTGGAGGCATTGTTTTTCATGTTTTGTGGTAGTCATCACGAGGACAGTGTGTCGTAGTCATTCTAAAATTTTCCTAAACCACGGACATTTGTTGGAAGATGTTAAGAATTGAGGACATACAATTCGAAGAGGATCGACTGTAGAAGGAGATGAAAGGGAAATGACATGGTTGAGCGGTATAATTTGTCGTCGTCAATCACAGTTAGTAAGTTTTGGTCTCATGAAAGTAATGTCAACGGGATGGTGTCATGTGGGAATATGTACTAGAAGCACAACGTGTAGTACGTGTGAGGGTCACTCATACTTTCATGTACATATTCTTGGACTAAATTGTTGAGGGAGCAGGAAGTAGCCAAATGTAAGTAATGAACGGATAGTTGGAAGTGAAAGTGTCCTGACAAAGTTATGTCGGAATATCTTCGTGCATAAATTGCCTAATGTGGTAATGTTCGTGGGCAGGATTTTTCAGTTCATATGGGGCAGTGCATGCGATAGTTATGGAAGTCATAGTTATGGAAGTGTTTGAATGGGGTGCAAAGCGTAGAACGATTGTGAGGTAAATGTGAGTACATTAAAGCATATGGAACACTGTATGTAGTAATAAACCTGTAGTTACGGAATGGAGTAGGGGACTCGACAGAGGTCTGTTAAAGTGAGGTCGTGCGTTGCAGCCGCTCGAATTCTGAAACCCTTTTGAATGTGGTAAGCATACGGTGATCGACCAAATCCTGCCCAGTGAGGATAGGAAACGGAAGTTTTCTGACGAAGACTGTAAAGAAAGAATTGACTCCGGCAGGATAACATGTATTGAGGAATCCTTCGTCAATGCGAGAGTTTTAGAGAGGGAAACGTTATTGCAGTTCTGTTAGGAATAGGAAAGGGAAGTAGTCATTTGGTAGGAACGGTGGAAGTTGAAGTGAGAAAATTACTTCAAGGGCCTGAGAAGTGTACATCGGTTTCTGCACTTGGAATTATGACGAAGGTGTGTTTCAAAATGCGTACAGGTGGAAGTCGTCATGGAGACAACGGCAGAGGAAGAATACGGCGGATGAGGTACGATCTTCTAATTAGAATTGGCAGTTGTTGAGCTCTGATCGTCATCGTGTATAAAGAAGTGCCGGAGTTGCTGTCCTCTGTTCTGTGTGAGGAAATATGAGATCTGTGTAGGTTAACGTCGTCATATTAACGAAGCGATCTTTCCAGTGAAGGCCCATAGTTTTAATGGACTCCCAATGCGTGCATTTCAAGAGAACGCGGGGACGGTGAGGTTGTGGGTGCTTATCTGCATTGGTCGCCCATGCTTCTTCCGTAACTGCTCGGTCCAGGACGGATGAGGAACACGAAGTAGTCGTTCTGGAAGGTCGACATAGAGTACTGTAGTGGAATTTGGGCAGGTATTTGTGAATGAGTTCAAATGGGTGTAGGAAATATGTTTGAAACGTTGGTTTATTTTAATGACCTGAAAATTGATTTGTTCTAGGCGTTTGTGCTTTTGCTGCCATCCGTCGACAAGTGAAAAAGGGAATTCGAGAAATGCTTCTGTAAGTTGCAGTAACGTCGAAGATCTTCAGAGGAGTGTTACAGCATGCAAAATAAACAGAGACATGCACTGGGCGGAAGCGGAGGGCTGAGTACACATGGAGAAGTCCGAAGTAGGCATTGACTTGTCAGGAAGAAGTGATTCAATTGAACCGTAATGTCCAATGAATCTGGTTCAGTGAAAGGTGGGAGGCGTCGAGGGCAATTGATAAGGTAGGAAATAAGAAGTGCCCACCAGCCCGGAAGTGGAGAACCGTATTGAGCATGTCGGAGTCGTAGGAGTCCTGATGAGTGAGAAGTCCGTGTCAACGTGGTCCCCTTTGATGATGTGGATGCTGACGTGAAGTGGCGTTTGCGTTGGATGTGCATTGCGTGACAGCATTGTTATCGGTTTATATGATGAACTAGAAAGGAACACGAGCATGTGGATTCATTTTCTAGCAGAATTGAATAAAAGAAGGTTCAAAGGAGCATCGGAAGTGGAATATCGTGGCTTCAGAAAGATGTCAGCACAGATTGCGAAGTCCATGTCCGACGCCCTATCAATGTTACTGGATTTTAGCGAGTGCAGTGGACGTACGTAGAAGTGTGGCGGAGGTACGCCAGGGAGTCTTTTTCTTTATTTTTAAGAATTCCTGTGCACAGCCATGCATGTGGAAATGAAGGAACGGACAGAATTCTTCAATCTGTATGCAGCTGAATCTCAAAGAACGTGCAGTTGGAAGATGCAAGTATAGATGGGTGTCATTGAATCGTGAGTATGCACGTAGATGCTGAAGAAGGTATGTCACTGATAAATGTTTTCAGCACTGGAAGCACGCCGTGAACTCATGATTTTGCTTATCTGCGCAGTGTTGTCGATGAGAATGAACGAGCGCAGTGGCAGAAGAGTGGTGTCAGAAGCGACTCGCTGTTTTTGAAGGAAGAGCGTCTGAGAGGATGTGTGGCATGTGTCCACAAATTTCAGTGAACAAGTGAATGTGGAATTCATAGGAGGGAACTAGGTACAGAAAGGCACCCCGCATGCAAGCAAGCTACATGAACACAGCGTTCATGTAGCAGCGTGCACGTGAAAGTTTGAAATAAATCAGTATTTTACATGCATGACACCATGTTTGCCCATCCTACTGCTGTTCATGTGTTATGTGTTCAATCTTTGACTCACAGCATGTTCTGTCCATGGTATGTTTTGTTCTGTGCAATCGGTATGGACCCATCATTTTTTTGCATTCAATGCAAAAAGTGCGCATGACATATATGGGAATGAGCTCGAACTAGCGTCGAGTGAAGGCACATATTCTACATGCAGGTGCATGCACTTCGAAGAATGCACACGCAACGTATAGAAATAGATGTACGGGTGCGCGTATGACCTGAATCAATTTAGAATTTGTAATAAATTGTCGCACAACATGTTTAATAGTTCTTAAAGAAAGAGGCTTGCGTCAGAAATCTTTGACAGTCACAAGATTTAGTCAAATACATGTGCGCACTGCGTAGAACAAAATGCGCACAAAACTATGGAAAAAAAACCACATTTTTGTTTGTGCGCGGGTTTTTTTTACCATGTTTTGTTATAGTGATGTACTCTGTACAAAATCCAAGTGCTTCACCCACAGCATACCCTTCAGCCATGCTCCCTTCAGGTCGAGCACGATTTCAAACATATCCTTTTAATGTCTTCAAATACCTTTCAATGGGATACATCCAATGAGTGTGCACAGGACCACAAATCTCCACTTCTTCAACAAGATGCACAAGTAGGTGACTCATAATGTCAAAAAAAGATGGTGGAAACTCTTTTTCCAACATGCACAATGCTAAAGCCACGTCAGACCTCAACTCCATTATACTGTTCACATCTATGGTCTTTGCACATATTCTCTTGAAAACCCTGCTCAACATGATGATTGCTTTCCGAACTTCTTTCGCCAAGACTGTGCGAATGTACCATGGTAGTACTTGCTGAAGGAGAATATGGTAGTCATGAGATTTTAAGCCCTTCAAGGTCCCACTTGCATGCACACGGTTCTTCAAATGACCCCCATATTGGGAAGGTGTTCGCAGTGAGCGAATTCCTTCTATAAAGACTTGACGCTCTTCTCTTGTTAAGACATATGATGCACGAGGCAAGATAGCACTCCCTAGTTTCTTTCCTAGTAGGGGCCATAGATGTTTACGTATACCAGCCTCCTTCATGTCCAAACGAACTTCCAAGGTGTCCTTCTCTCCGTTTAAGGTTTTGAGAATGTTCTCAGCAATATTCTTTTCACAGTGCATAACATCCAGCGTGTGTCGAATCAGAAGATCCTGCACAACAACCTAAATGTGTTATGAACTGCATTCGATTCGCAACTTCATAATTCCATCTTCTTAAATCTTGTACTTCATTGTATATAAGTACACGTCAATTACATTGACCACATATATACGTTCATCATTTCCCTTCCTCTATACTTTAACATTTACTCTGTCAACTTCCATATGACAACAGAAGCACATACAGACTTACTTCCAAGCTTTTGCATGCACCAATTCACTAAATAAATAGCAAATCAACTATAGACTTCCTTCTGATATCATGAATGCATGCTAAAATACTTACTTTCCAGTATGGCAAGTCGAAAAGGCATGTTCTCCTCTTCACTCCATGCTCGTGCACTGGGTCTGATGTTTCCTCTTTTGCATTTCGAGGACTAGTTCTCATCCAATTCTCTCGTTCCTCTGCATAACGAAGTTGCTCTCGGCCAATCATCCTCCTTGGTGGCGGTCTCAAATCTACGTGGCCATCAAATCTGGACTTCTGTTGCCTCCATTGGTGGCTCATTAGCAAGTACCGTCTATGCCCAATGTAAATATTTTTTTTCAATGCTTCTGAACGTCGAGTCACTATACTTGGTCCACATATGGGGCATGCCCTATATCCTTTAGTTACTTGGCCTGAAATTAATCCATATGCTGGGAAGTCATTGACCGTCCACATCAAGATTCCATGCAGCTTGAAAGCTTCATCTGCAGAGTTCTTCCGAGATCCATCTAAGCAATCAACCCCTTCCCAAAGCATTTGTAGCTCTTCAATTAATGGTGCAAGGTATACATCAATATTCTTCTCTGTCACACTTTCTTTTCCTGGTATGAGTAGTGTCAGCATCATGAAGAAGTTCTTAGTCACCAACCAAGGAGGAAGATTGTAGTTGAGCATCACTACAGGCCAGGTTGAGTGGTTCAAGTTCTGGTTCTGAAACGGGTTCACACCATCTAGTGCCAAGCCAAGTCTAACATTCCGCTCTTCTTTTGCAAATAGTGGCCACCTGTTACTCACGTGCTTCCAAGCCTTCGAATCCACTACGGATCTCATCACCGTATCTTGGCTTCTCCCATCTACGTGCCACTTCATCAACTCTGCCAATTGTGCATTGCTATACATTCTTCTCAATCGAGGAATCAATGGAAAGTGCCTCAAAACTTTCATAGGTACAGTGCTTGAGTTCTCTACGTACCGAGATTTGTGACAAGTTGGGCACTCCACTGCATCTTGTAATTCTTTTCGAAATAAGCAACATCCATCTCTGCAAGCGTGTATGGAATTGTAGGACAACCCTAATTTCATCAACAAAGTCTTCGCTTCGTGGAATGATTTGGGAAGAGCATTGTCTTTAGGTAAAACGGTCTCCTCCAACAACTTCAACAATTCATCGACAAAGTTGTTTGAGACACCAAATGTAGTGCAACTCACAAGTAGCATAAGTGTGGTTGTCAATCGGTTTGAAGTGCTCCCAGCATAAAGTGGAGTCCGTACTTCTTGCATGAGCACCTCCATGTCCACACCAGCAGGGTCTTCCACATCTGTAGAAGTTGTTTCGTTGTCCAATACATCATTATTGGTATTCTCTTCCCCCACGCTTACAGCACTGTCTTCCATTGGCAAACCACCTACCATACCTACATCTTCTACTAGAACGTCTTGAACTTCATGACCTACAACATTTTCCACACTTTCTGCACTGACACTGAGGTTGTCGTACTTGTTAAAACAATCTGCCACCATGCGAAACACGTCAACTTCTCCAGCATTTGGAAAGGACTTCGGGGAGTTTGGGCGGACGCAGCGCTTTTTTTTACGCCGTTCTGTCTTGCTCTGAAGGTCCACAGGAGCATAGTCATCCTACACATACAGAACATATAAATGTATTCACAATTATTGTCAATTTCATCATTCAGATATATAAGATCCAATGCAGTTAAAGGGTGAAAGCAAACTACACTAGGTATGAAGTTCACAACAATTGACAGTAATTTTGAGTGTACATTCACTATTTCATATAATTGAAGTACTTTGGTGGAAATACCATTAGGACTTGAAGAAACTTTAGATAAATGATTCTGTCTAAAATGTTACATTCAAAATTTAACGTACTTGGAGACTCCAATTAATAGAATATGAAAATAAGAAAAGGGTCATAATGATAGAAGTCTAGAACTAAATGTACCATAAGTTCATTTTCGAAAATAGGGGCTGAAAAAAAGGTATTATAAATTCCAATAGTTTAGAGATTCGAGCACTAGCCATCCCACACTATGCATACGTGGTGCTTTCTTCATATAAGAACAGAAATGAAATAATGATTTCTTAACGGTCTTTCCTTTGTGAAGGACAGTATCCATCTCCCTCCCAAATTCCAATAATTTTTGCAATTTCGGTCTCAGAATCACAAAAAATTCCTTGCACAATCCATAAAACATCTCTGTGCGAACTACTATGCATTTTTCATAGATGGTCAACTTTATTAAAATTGCGGTATTACGAGTGCCATTTAGACATACTCCGTGTGCCTTTTTTACATATTCCATGTGCCACTTTGACAAATTCCAGTGCCATTCTAACATACTCTGTATACCATTTTCACTTACAGGCGTACAGGTAGAGGAAGAAAATGTGACATTTCAACGGAATGTTATGCGATTTTATTAGAATACCATACCATTTTGATGGAGTACTGCCATGTTAACGAAATTGACCATACAATTCATTTGGCCTCCGCATAGTGCTCTCTACTTTTCTGGTAAATGTGTTGTACCAACTTTCTTCATAAAATACTGACTAGAAGATGGATGAGACGTTTGATTCACTCATCATGTACAAGAATACCTTCTTCATAGAATTATGTACACTTTATGTCAAATGAAAAGCCAAAACAATGGTTTCGGTATTTTTTTAAATATTTTCATATTAATACATTTTTTACAAATAATTTTTCGATGTAGTTAATAGGGGAATGTATTGTACTTATACTCTGAAGCTATAGTACTTGGTTCCCTATCATGCTGCATCATCTTCTTCCTTGGCAAATACTTGCTCCTATATAGATTTTTTTGCTCTCTAAAAAAAATTGCAAATCCAATTTTCCATTCAATGCACTCTACACTGTATTATTAACATACACCTATTATTCCTTTGAAATACTGCTCTATCTGACACATCTTTGCTTCATGCACTTCAAATTGATATTCACATACTACCAAGACATTTGAATGGTATACTAACTGTAATGGACAATTTTTTCAATGCATAGTCATATTCTACTAAATATAATTGCCTTCGATAATGCCACTGATATGACTTCCCTTAATCATGTTCCGGTATGTTATTACATTACCAGACAAATGTGCATACAGCTCTTCTTTGAACAAAATCATCTCCACTTCAATGTTGACAACATCTTCCCCCTTCAAATTGTTCCTCTATTTTCAACATGTATCACTTCTACTTAGCACTTGGTATTACCCACAAATGCATAAATGTTTTTATGAAGACTTAAAAAACATCTTTCCATACTATGTCTCCAATTCTACACAATTCTTACTGAAGGTGCACGACATTGAACTGTGTCATAGCTATTCCCTCTTCTGATGTTCTTCATTGCACAATTAGCATCAATCTATCCTAAGAAGATTATCAAGGGTGATTGCAAGAAAGGGCTTTACTGTTTGGCGTCACAGTCCTTGAGGCTACTTCTGGACATCTTGAGGCTACTTCTGGACATGTTCGTACTTATATTACGATGCAGACCTAGATATTCAAATTTTCTTACCAAGATTGAGGCTGTGAAAGCAGGGTCCCTCCCCTTAGTTTGAAGGTGCTTTCGAATAGTCTTCCTCACAAGCACTTTCCCTCCAGCACAATCCATGCATGGACATGGATACTTCGATAGACACCTAGCATCTGCTTCAATCTCCTCCTCCTGCCATAGTTGTAAGTGTTTCAAGCTCTGTAGCTCCGCTCCTGACATTTTGAGGTCTTCATTGATTCAAGTTGCACATTCCAATAACATAATGTGATTAAAACGAACACTGTTGCAAAAATAGTGAACAATACTTTAAAGAATTTCTTAGAACCTTTGACTCATAGAGATAAATGATGCAATGGACCATGATTACAAAATCATCAAGAGAATGGGAATTGAATTTCAACTTAGCAACCTATTCAAAGGATTACTAACAACTCTCATTACGAGAGGAGGCTGAAGCTACATTTGCGCATTCACAACCGCCACCAGAAGTGGCATTGGAATGGATTGGAGGTGAATCTAAAATTATCATGCACTGTACTCAAAAAATGGAGAGAAACTATTATTCATTAATGCAGTAGCCAATTGGTGTCATTGCTTTTCCCATTCCTTTTTAGAATTTGTATTAAACACTTCATGAAATACTTGGGGTTGACATAAATAGCTTCATATGACAATTCATGTTTTAAAATTCTTAAATAACTTAGGAATTTTTCAAAAATTATGGTACAACTTGGATTAGATGCCAATTCTTCTTGTCTTTCTAAGAAATTTCACTTAAGAATGTTTTCAATACTTTCACCTACCCGACATTAAGTTCCACTGCTTCTGTGGTCTACTTGTGAGTGTCTTATCATATTTAAAACACAACCAGATTTTTAAATTTCCACACTCACACTTTCAACATGCAGAATGTAGAACCTACTGTTCGACAGTTGAACCCACTACTTCTGTAGTAATGCCTTTCCCGGACTACACTACACTTGAGCTTTACAAACTTTATGCACCGTCGACAACCACAGCAATGCAATAAAAGTCAATACTATACAACTCTAATGCACACCGATCCATGATCTACTTGAACACATTACCAAGTAATCAACTCCAAGTAGTTGCAGCAAACAATTTCAAATGCTGAGAAGCTTTGTTTAGCCCTAATCAAAGAAAACAATGACAAATACTCCCTACATGCCTCTAGTAGTCCATTTTCAATTTCTTGCAAATGTTGGCTCATACTGTCTACAAAAGTATCAATGAATTACTGTTTGTTCAAGACATTTATTGTAGAAGATGGTCTCTCCTTCAAGAATGAAATACCAAATTCGGTGAATGAAAAGTTCATTAGACAATACATCGCTTGGAAGCAATTTGATGTTTGTCCAATTTTGGACGGCAGAGCGCTCTAGGGGTAATCATGTTAAAGATAATGAAATAACAAAAATAACTTGTGAAATGACATAATGCTATCCACTTATGCTTTCGAAAAAAATTATCTACTCACAGTCACTTGTGAAGAGGTTAGAACCTTTGCAAATATCCCACTGAAGATAGAGGTAGCTCAATGCTAGAACCTTCGCAAGTGCGTCACTGTAATAGCCGTGAGCTGCTAGATCAAACAACCAAAGAGGACGTTCACTTCTTTTCCAGTTCACTCTTGGAGAGTAATTTGGTCTTGATGCCTTCAAGCAAATTCATATGTACATTTCACTGCATGCAAATCCTAGGATCTGTAAGTCTGTGAATTGTAAGAAACATCATCATTCACAGAAAAATGAATTGACATGACATACTTCACCGTAGACCGCCCAAGAGGACAGAGAGCATCTTCACATAATTTTAAGTTAAATTCAAACTATTGTACCTATTACATCTAATGTCTACATTTAATTAATTTAGTTGGAAAAGTTTCACTTTTTCTTCCATTTCGTGTGGTGACATTTTAGATGACTCCAATAGGTAAAGCTTTTATGAAAGACTATTGAAGTTCAAGCTAGGATATGAGTGTTTTATAACTGCAAATGAATGACTGTGGATGACTGGTCACTACTCCCAGAGTCCCAGTCATATTTCTTGATTTTACAACGACAAAATCAAATATAATTGCAAATATGACTACAAATACGACTGCAAATATGACTCGCTAGTCAAATGATTGTGAATCAATCACTCAACTCAGTCATCAATAATAATTTTCTTGAGTCACATTTTTTTATTATGTCACTCACTGCAGTGATATTTTCCAGTCATTAAACACTCATTTTCCTTTGAATTCATAAGCTCCTTTTGATTCACCAAAGTGCACTTCATGGCTGCAACTTCGGGGACTTATATCTCCTTCATTCAATGTTCAATTTCAATAAACTTTGGTGGATGGAAATCCACTTGAAGTCTAATTATTGAGCTTAAGTTTTCATGGCAATCGAAGTTGTTTTGAATGTGGGGCAGCAACTCGAAATTCAAAATCCTACCATTTTCCAACCACAATCAACTTTAGCGGCTTGTACCTTGCTCATACTAGATCTGATTTGAATTTTTCTGGGGGAAAAGTTGCTCATACTAGTCTTGTTTTTGAGTCTACAATATCACATCGATAGATGAAGTTCTCAATGATTGAGAAGCATTGTAGTAGGAGGTTCAGCTATACATGTGGTTTTTCCAACATCTGTAGCCTATAAGTAACATTTGTAAGTCATTTTGCAAACAGTGCAAATCTAGTTGAATTAAGTTACTAATGGACATACCTTCAGGGTTTCAGTTCTCAAGGATGTTGGGCAAGGTTTTTCATTAGCTTCTAGACATTCCAGCACTTTAGCGGGAGGAATCATCTGCACATAGTCCCAAAGGACTGTAATATCTTTGCGTCTCAATCAAGAGGACTGCCTTCTACAGTAGTTTCCACAACGGTTGACAGAGCCTACGAAGAAGCAAAATATGAAGAAAAGAGGTAGTACTTGCAAGAATGTGCTGATCAACAAATACTTATATCCATAATACAAGGACAGGTGACTCGGATGAAAGCTGCTTCACATAGTCAGTCCGCACAGCTCTAGTGGGCCTGAAAGCCTTGAAGTTAGACTACACACGAACAACCGCCGAGAAGAGAGAACCTGCAGTTAGTTTCGAATTGCTAGTCAGAGGTAATCAAAACGACAGTTAACGAGGTAGCAACTCAATGCTCACAAGTGTTCGGAGCAGGTGCAGTATCTGCGTTCGTCGATCACATGGGGATGGTTCGACTTCCAGCCTCCTAGGTTGAAACACCGGAACAATTGTATAGTTCGTCGCAGTCGCAGTGAGTTGGTCCCCTTCACTAATCTTTCCGATGCTGATAAAACGTTCTCTACAACGTCCGCCCCCAAAGTTGAACAGAAATAACTAATATTACAGTGTGAGCGAATGAGCTTGACAAGTCATAGCCACGGCCACGGCCACATCATGAAAGAAGAGGGCCAGCACTTGCAATACGGAACGTCTGTTCTGGCCGCTGAATCGTCTCATCTGGAAGGCTCAACATTACGGATCTATAGGTCATGCACAGAGCTTGCATGGAACTTCGGTTGACGGCAGGGTAGGCAAAAAAAGAGTCGACATTGATGATAGGTGATGGGCGTCCGCCAATAATAGAGCACTTTAGTCTTCAGAAGAATTAAGAGTAGCAGTTCAGTGGCAGTCAGTTCTAAATCTAGGCAAGTGCGACTTACGGAGCTCCGACTCATGAGCTGCTTTTTCTTGTTGTTGGATCCCACTCACAGTCAGTGAGTCCAAAGTCATCGTGCCACCGCTAGTTGCAAAGACGGTTGTCAGCAACCGAGAGTTCTTTCCTTCAGTTGCTGCATCTTCGTGCCAACGCTTGTTGCAAACCCGGCCCTTCGTCTTCGACGCTTTTGTTCTTGAGAAACTGTTCCTTCTCATTTTCGCAAACAAGAATTCGGAATTGCTGATGTCCAGGTACCCACTGCCGGAGAAGTGAATGTGAAACATTAGCTGTTCCTTCTTCATTTGACGATATGTGATGTTGTTCATTGCGTCACTAATCTCAGTCCACTTCCGTAGCTTGAACGCAGATGAGGAATTTCATTAGCACATTTTGAAGGAAGGAGACGTGCTTGTGAACGTTGAGGCAAGCTTGCAAGACAAGTAAGTGAATTGTGATTCTTGATTTTCAGTATTTACCTAGTTTTGAATTAGTTTGTCTGGTCTTCCATCAACCAAACCTCAGTCACGACCAAACCTTAGTCACAGAACCTGGCTCCGTCACTTGCGACCCAACCTCAGTCCCGAAACATGGCTCAGTCTGCTGCGACGGAAGCCTCAGTCCCGAAGCCTGCTCCATGTGCCACGTCCGAACCTTACTCCCGAAACCTGCTCCGTGTGCTTCTCATTCCCGAAACCTGGCTTCCTGCGCTGCGATCGAACCTTAATTAGGAAACCTGGCTCCGTCAGCGTCGATCCAGCCTGAGTCCTGAAACCTGGCTCCACACTATAAGAAACAGGTGTTTTTTGGAACGTTATAAAAAACAAGGAAATACGTCACTGTTGATAAGATTTCGATCAACGTTGATGTCCCCTAAAATCTGTTATAAAAAACAAGCAAAAAACGTGCCAAAATTTTTTTGGACGCGTGAAAATGTGGCTTGTTTTTTTTTGACGTCATAGTGAGCATGGTCTTCAGAACTTTGTAGAGGGCTCCATGTGGAGGGGTTCAGCCGTCCACATAAGCTCTTTTTGTGGCGGGCAGTGCCACGTTGTAACTTTTTTCATCCAAGCCCTTGCAGACCGGGGCAATGACGTGGACTTCTTGAAAATCTGAGGTGGAATCTTCAAAAAGCTGACGTGGACTTCTTGTAAAATCTGAGGTGGATTCTTAAAAATGATGACGTGGACTTCTTGAAAAATCTGACGTGGACTTCTTGAAAATCTGACGTGGACGAGCCACGTCAGCTTTTCCTTCAGTGTTGTATGCCTGTTGGTATAGCTATGTCTTGTTTTTCTTGACATTTTTAATGACGCGTTTGTGTTTTACTTGATGTCATTTGTGACAGATGCTTGTTCACAAGAACGACAACCGAAACTCAGAATGACGTACAAGTGATTTTGCTGTGCACTATTATGCGTCGACGAGAATGTCACAATTGACATCCAACAGAGCAATGTCAATTATCTGAAGCCATAGAGCGTGTTCCTGTGAACGTTCTAGAAAACATGCAGAACAAGCATTTGTCCTCAGCGACGTCTTGACAATGGTGTACAGTAGAGAAGCTTTGTTTGTGAAGACGTCTTAAAGCGTTACCACCAATGTTTCAAGTTAATAGGGTATGTCAACACTTTCCTTCCTCTCTCATGTGCCTACTCATCATTTGAGAAATCATACAACATTGATGAATCTAAAGAAAGTAGTCCAAGTATAGCTCCTGCACATGAAGGGATAAAGCTCTGCAATAGCTCATGCACGCAATAGAAGACCCTCACAATGCAATTTTGACCATGGCGTTTTGCAAGAGAAATGGAAAGCAAAGGATATGTAATTGCCAAGTACAAGGTCTTCTCCTATACAATATGTTCCAATGGAAGTACTAAGTTTTTTGGTAGACCTGCTCTCCCTTTAGGTAGACCACTTGCTGCATGAATAGTAGCATGCAGAACTTCTTCATATTTGACTACTGAGAAAGAGTTCCACTTGTGTTTCATGTGAATGAAGCCCATACATTACTCGTCTCAGTAAACATCAAACAAAACTCATATGCCTGACTCCCTTGACATCCAAGTGGACATGTTGGACACCGTATCACTTCTTCCGACTAGCGTCGTTTTTCTTTGAGCTTCCGCCCTGTAGATTCCATAGACAAGCACTGAACATTAGCCTTTGAATAAGGTAAACCATTCGAACTCTCTTTGCATGCATAAGAGTGAAATGAGACTTTTAAGCTACAATGACATTGAAATTTCATGGCAATGACAGTAAAATGAACATTAGGAAGAAGGAAGTCACCTTTGATGCAGCTCCTGCTGGTTTTGGGAGACCAGCTGGCCTTGCCTTCGGTGCAGACTTTGCTACCTTCACCGCCTATGGTGCCTTGCCGGCACGTCGAGGCCTTCCGGAGGACTCACTGGGTGCGTCTACCTCTTCCTGTACAAAATGAGAAAAACAAAGGAACACAATTCATTGTCACATATACTAGCATGAACAATACGGAATTGGACTTCAATTCTATAGTAGAAAAAGGATAGCATGCATTTATAGAGAAAGAAGGGTTCAAATATCTTCGACACTGAAGACATTATTAGAAGAAATTAGTTATATGACAAACACCGAACTCACAGCATGTCTTCTCTGATGCATCTACCTATCCCTGAAGACGTCCATGAGGACGTTCTTCTTGACAGGGTACAACGTCCTCTACAACGAGTTCCATTGACATTGTACACCTTCCTTGCTCTTTTAGGTAGACTCAGAGCATTTGCGCAATGTGAGGTCAAGAAATCTTGGACATACCTCGGCTTCTTGTACCTGCACTGCTGTAGGCAAGCTGCCCTGTTCTTCGTCAACATTACCTTCACGCACAGCTACGACGCCCTCGCTGCTTTGTTTCCCTCCGTCATTTGCTCCAATGGAGTTAGCATCCCCGCCTTCGTCATCTCCCTCATTCCCTGCAGCATTGGCTGACGCCTCTCCTGATTTTGTGACTCCCGCTTCAGTACCGGTTATCTTGTCCTCCGTGACATCACCGTGCACATGTTGTGCGTCCTCTTCGACATCAAGATGAACAGGTTCCACGTTCATAGGAGCGGCATTAATGAGAGGCTGAACCGGAGTTGGCTCTGGCACCACTTCCTGGACTGCCGCTGCCGTTGTGGTGTCTTTCTTGGAGTTTCCGCGCTTCCCACCTCGACTCTCAAGAATTTGGTGCATCATCTCTTCCAGCCGCTGCTGGGACGACGTGACATTCTCCCCGAGAATTGTGACGCTCTTCTCCAACTCCGACACACGTGCCCGCACTTCGTCCATGTCTTTCTTGTGATCAGGTCGGGACTTCTTCTTCTCTTCCTGCCTCCGCTTGAACTCCTTCTGGACTTCATCATCCACCTCAACATCAAAGGGTGCACGGCCCTTCAACATAGTCTACATCACCCACCATGCATTGAAAAGAAAGAATGAAGTGAGTATCATCTTCTCGACCGCTTGAAGAGGAATCGAGCGACTTCCTATCCTTCGCCGCATGAGGAAGTACAAGTCTTACAGGTTCATTTTGACGTCATAGAAGACGAAGACTGTCTTTTTTGATGTCAAAGAAGACACATAACGTCCTCTTTGACGTCACTGGAAACACAACGAGTCCTCTTAGATGTCCTGTATAACAAGAAAGGTGACACGTTCAAAGCCTATGTACACTTTACATTCCAAAAGAGATTTAGGGCGCTTACCAAGCGTGACACAACCTCCCTCTCAATGGCCTTCATTTGTGCTATTGTTGACCCCTTACCCTTTGAAATTGAACGCATCTGTGCTGATTTCTCTTGAGCTGCTTCAGTGGCCCGTATGGCTTGAAGTTCCTTCCAATGTGTAGGGCTCACATCTTCCGGTCTAGGTGAGTTTGAGTCTATTAGACTATTGATTTTGTAACGCAGCACAATCAGTGACTTTGTTATAATTGGGCCCAAGTAACTTTGACTCACTCGGCTGGAAGCCCCACACATCTGCCAATCTGGAAGCCATGACACTACATTCAGTACGAAACACAACTGAGAAGCAGCCTTGCTTCTCCGTAACAAGGTTATATTTTCGGGAGACTGAATGATGGAAGTGACAATACATCACAGATTGATGGAAGGGGCAAGATGTAATGAAAGCAGCTACGGTACCGTTTCCCAACAATCCTCTAGTGTCACCTGTATTGAATGTAGACTGCCTAAGAGGACATCACACTAAACATGGCCTCGTCAATAGTGTTGTTCTCAATGACGTCAAAGATGACAGGAGGAGTGGTAAGGAAGTGTGAAGACCGAAAACACAAATGCTCTGGAAACTAGACAGGACGAATTCAGCACAGACCTGTGTAAATTCTCTCGAATAGACGCCGTCTTTCAGAGCGTGGCTGTCCTTCCCAACCCACAGTGGGATCAAGATCTTTGGCATATTTCTTGACATCGCTCCTGAAGGCATCCTTCATGGACCCAAACGGCCACCCGTGGATGTCCAATTCGATGGGTTTCCTCATGAAACAGCTCGACGATGGTTTGTCATCTTTTTGCACCTGCAAGGCTTCGATAGCGTCATCAGTATCGCAATCAGACTCCTGATTCTCGTCATTGTCGTCTCCAGAGTGTGTGTCGTATCCCCGGCTGCAAAACAGCATTCACATTTCACGTGTTAGTACAGTCAATGCAATGTGGCATGTCCCCACCAACATTGACACACAAGAACTCCCACCCCGACCACAGCCCTTCTCTTTGCGGTGTTTCAAAAGCTGATTCCTAAATAATGGAACCCTATGCCGCATTCCACCAAAGACTACGTCTTCTGGGACATCAACTTTGACGCGTCCCATGTTTTTCTATACATCTGTATAGACCACCATGAGCCCTGAAGGGAATCAAATCGCCTAGAACACACGGTACAAGCTCGGATGCACGTGCACATGGCACATGGAACTCATGAGATACCGCCAATGACGGAGAAAGATGTTTCGAGCTTCCATACAATCCCCCACCTCATGTCAACGTAGACGTCAACATTGACGTATACTAATTACAGGTGACATCAAACAGGACGTGAGATTCTAGCCTACGTCAATTTGGACGTCAAACCAGACGGAGAACTGTTTACTCAGATGTGGCAAGACATATTTTTGATCTTTCCATTTAAAGTCAGTATGGAGCGGAAAGTCGAAAATTTAGCAACCGGATTTGTTCAGGGAACGGGTAAGATCCAGAAGTAGTACCAGATAATGTTGTAGAGACCAGTGGCAGAATAATTCCGGTTTATTACGACGGAATACCGGAACGGAAAAATTCCGGACCCTACAGAACGGATTCTATCTGGATTCAGTCCCAGAACGGGAACGGATGATTTCCGGACTTGGACCGATTGGATGGGAACGGGAACGGATGATCAGGAACGGAAGACCGGATCCATTTCTGGACAGTATATAAGGCCTGACATTTTCAGTTGGCCCATTTGCTCTCAAGCGCTTCGTTGTGTGTTTTTCAACCCTCAGCGTTTTCCGCCTTTTCTGTGAGTTGGTTTTCCGCGCGTGTTTGGTGGCGCACTTTTCTGTGACGCGGCTGTCAGTGTTAGCAGCGGGTGTTTTGTCAGAGCGGGCAGTTGTCAGCAGCGCGAGTTTCAGACTGTGCGCTGAGGCGCTGGTGTGTGGGAGGAGTGTGTGTGTGTATGTGCAGGTGGTTATTACGGGCAGATTACTTTTGTATTTGTGTTGTGAGTGTGTGTGAGGAACGGGACGTGCGGCTAGGAGAGAAGTGAGGTAGTTTTCCGGATAGTTGCCATGCCGCAGCTACGCCGGAAGAGAACTGAGTCCACTACACCCCCACCCTCAGGGATAAAGCTGAAGAAAGTAGTTCCGATCATCCCTTCCACAGAGCCGGAGAAAAGCAACTTGATGGCGGACTTAACTGCAATGGGGTGCCTAGGGTTAGCAGAGATACCCTGGGGATTCAAGGAGGAGCGGATGGTGAAGGAGCTGAAGGGCAAGGTGTCGAATCAGTTCGACAACACGGCGCGGGGAATGCCGCACAAATGGACGGAGGCGCACTGGAGGGCCGTATACGGGTTCAAACACCAGGGGCACGGACCGGCCGGGAGGAAGGTAGACTTCCTCCAAAACAGGTTTCACGGCACCCCTCACCCGAAGGACGGATATTGAGTGATGGACTGTAACGAAGACAGGCATCGACGCCTGTTGAAGTTTCTGCTTCCGGTCTTGCATCCGGAAAAGCCAACCCGGGTGACAATTGGCTTGGCCAACACGATCTTCGGTGCCCTGATCGGAGACCGGAAAGTGGACTGGGGCCGGATCATACAGGAGCTGATCACCCGGTTACTGAAGAACCTCGGAGGGAGTAGGGCAACTCCGATCTCCCCCTACCTCTTCCACCTCTACCACCATCTGCAGCTCCTTTCGGATACGGAAGAGAAGACGTGGCACGCCCAAAAGATAGTCTTGACGTACGGGGAGACGTCAACGGATGATGAGGAGAGCTCCGAGTCCGAGACAGAGCGGGAGGACTCAGATAAGGGAGAGGAACCGGAAGTTCCGCTCGTGAAGCGGCAGAAGACCACACCGCCGAACACGAGGGCATCTCCTCCGGTCCGACACAATCCGGGAACGGAAGGCAGAGCGGGACCATCCGAACCGGGTCAGGCCGAACCAGCAGCAGAGGAAACGGATCCCAGTGATCCGTTCGTGCAATTGACGGAAATCCTGTGCAACATCCGAGCGGATTGGAAGGTCAAGCGGATCGTCCTGGAGAACATCGCGGGGATGGTCAATGGCAAACCGGATCATACTCTCCCAACCATGGTAGGGAATTGCATCGCCTCGCTTGCGGATCTCGCCAAGCAGGAGGAGGAAAACCGGAAACTTCAGGAGGAAGTTGACGGTTTGAAGGCGGAGCTCCTTGTTCTCAGGGACAACGAGGCCGCTACCAAGGAGATGGCGGCGGAGACCGTCAAATTGGCGGAGCACGTGAAGGCAACATTCGAGGAACCCAGATCGGCTGTCATCCGGGCTCAACTGTTTGACGAAGAAGTGCACAAGGAGAAGAAACTATCCGGAAGCCGGATAGTCCAGATTCTGTCCGACTTCTCCGAGAAGGTGGAGACGACTTTGGTGAAGGTTCGGGAGGCGGCCGAACGGATGGAAGACTGTAGCCGGAGACTGACGGAAATTCCGGTCAGACTCTCCGATCTGTCTCTACCAGATATTTCCGAAGGGTTGCCTCAGAGACCAAGGAAGGACAGGACGCCGCAATCCAAGAAGTCGGGGCGAGCGTCAACGGGTAACCGGGAGGCGGCAATTCAGTTGTCGGAGTCTCCTGCGAGTCCGGATACTGGAGCTCCGGTTGCAATAGACGGAGAATGGAATCGGAACCTCACCGAGGTCTTCGAGCAGATCAGTAGGGCGGAAAGCCCGACTATAGGATCTAGGGTAGGAGAGCCGGATACGTAGGTATTAGGATTTTCCTATTTTTGTAGTTTTTAACTTAGGAACGGATCAGGAGGAAATCCGGTCCGGTTTAGGAACTTGGAGCGGGTTGGAATCCGTTCCGGTTCAGAAGTAGGTAGGAATGGATCCGCCGAGCGTTAATCGCGGCGGACTTGTATGGCGCTTTTTGCTTTTTGCTGATTATTTAAGTCAGTCCCCTCGCGGTGGACTGGGAGTCTTTTCCTTTGCATTATCTTTGTGTATTTTATTCTCTCTTGCTTTGCGCGTGTATCTCCCGAGTTTGGTAGGGCGGCGTGACGCGGAGTTAGGAAGGCGCAAGTGGTTTTGCAGGCGACATTCTCCCTTTGGTGCTTATTTTTCGTGTCTGAGTATATAAGAATGGGTAGAGAAGAGTTGGGAGTGTAATTCTAGTGCCTCAGCGCTTCTAGGACTTAAGATTCCGGGTGAGAAAGCCGTTATTAGGCTAGGCGAAAGGGAGGGATTCCTTAATCGTGCTAGAGCTCCTGGGTGGGAAACCCAATTGAGTGTCCGATTTCCTGTGAGGTCTCACCGTCTTTGTGGCAAACGGAAGAGTTCTGGTTGACGTTGGAACGGACGGATACACTTGTAGCCACCTGACTCCCCAGGAACGGAAAGTAGTGTCAAAGTCGTTGTAGTATGAGAAGATCGTACGGGGGATCTCTGTGTGACCTACAGTCCGGATCTTTGTCTGGACTGTTGTGAGGGATCAAACCGGATCTGAAGCAATTTTAGAATTAACGGGTAGAAAGTGGGTCTTCAGCCACTATAAGTCACGGAAGGAGCGGTGGGCCTACCGCTCACAAAATCAAGCGGCGACCCCTCTGATGGTAAAACAGAGGCAAAGCTAAACCGGATTGAGGAACGGGTGTGGACGGATCATCCGGAACAGATTAGTCCAGAGAGGAAACCAGGAGCGGAACCCGTTAGGGAGCGGATCCGTTGCAGTCTGACGGAACGGATAAAATCCGAGAAACCGAAAAAGTGAGGGAACGGATCCGTTCCGGACCAGATTGCTAGAATATCAGTTTTGAACGGGATAACGGGTTGTTGTCTCGAGTTGTTTGTGTGTTTCCGGTTCTAGATCTAGAACCGGATTATAGAGTTTTGGGAGCTGTCCTATCTTAATCGCTTAACTAAGCCAGATACTTCACAGAATCTCGCGGGTTCGATCTTTAGAGTCACTTAGTTATACTCTACAGTGATTTTTGTGAGTATAATGGGGAATTTACTTACCCTGTGTTGCGACATCAGACGTCAACGCTAAGAACCTGTCTTCGCCAATGAAACACGTAGCACTCATTGAGAGAAGAGTGGACCACAATTCACCTCCAAGACTGATCCTTCAATCCACCGCTCTCCTCGCCTTCCTCCATTGCTATGTCTTCGTCTTCAACGTCATCTGAAACGTCCACCACTACATTCTTCTTCCTGGGGGGGGCGACCTCATGCGCAGGGGACTTCCGCTTCGGTTGTTTGGAGAAGTTTGGGTCCTCTCTGGCTTTAGACCTCCGCTCTCCAGCTGCGCGCATGTGCCTTCCTGGGGGGATGGCTTGTTTTTCTGCCGGGACATTGTCGCGACTCGGCAACTGCTTCCGCTTTGTCGGCTTTTCACGTGGAACCTCGCCGCGGGCCATCCCTGCCTCTCCGCCTCTCCAGTGTACAAAGAACTCTCCCTGTTGCTGCATCACAAGGCACACGGACGTTACAAAAATTTGGATGGTCCCAAGTTTAGGCCTTCAACACCGGCTAAGAGGTGCACAACAATGTTCACGCTGGCAACGACGGAGACAAGCGTGGCATGCAATGGATGTTAAGCCTACGCCGTTGTCCCCATGAGAACTACCAATTCTCGAACAACCCAGCATGCATCCCCAAACGCATGCCAATTATGATGTCCTTGACGTCCCCTCGAAACCCTGGAGAGCTCCCTGTCCTTGACGTCCTCCCGAAACCCTCGAGAGCTCCCCGTCCTCCACTGTCCTCAGGATATGCTTTGGAATGCCCAATTGACCACAATGCGGAGGTCCCCGAATTGGAAAAGCAGATTACGGGAGAGGAACTTACGGGACGACGGCGAATTCCTCAAGCGATTCCGCGCCGGCGTTGCGCATCGAATTCAAAATAGTCGGCGCTGCAATGCCTGGTGAGGGAGACAAAATGGGAACACCCACAACACGTCCACCGTGACACAGAATGGGAGAAGAGGCCCCCTCATTGAAGACGGCCGGAGTGGCCAATACCCGGCTGCCCCTTTACAGATTTATACCCGCGCATGACCCTAATACCGCGATGTGCAGCGAGGGACACGTAGGGCTTTTTGGCGGCGGCATTTCAAAATGCGACCACCATGCTCTTGCAATGGCATTAACCACCTCGATTACAAGTGCAATTAATAAAAATACCAACCACAACAAGAAATTAAGTTCCAATTTCACCTGCTGGGGAGGTGGGTTCGGACCAGCTCCGTCAAATTCAGTAGCCGTGGACGCACTGCGCACAGCTGCTTGGTCCACCAATCTTGAAGTCCTCGGAGCATTTCCCTCACGCGCTGTGTTAGACGAAGGCTTCATCGCGCTCTTCATCGGGGAACGTTGCGAGACAAGATCCGTGAGAGCCAACGCCGCCTCCGAGTCCTCCACGTTCGTCACAGGTGCCTCTTCCAAGTTCTCTGCAAAACGGACAATCCGCCAACGCTTCGGGACACCAGAGAGGATTGCCATATCGGTAAGCTCTCGGCCGCAAATGAGTACTATGCTTCTGCCTCACAAAGAATGATTACCCTAAACCCTAATCTGCCATAGAAGTCTTCTTCAAAAATGATGTGACTTCCTGCATAAGCGTGCGACACGTCGGATCTCTTTTTCAGGAGCATGTCTCAAAACAAAGCTGTGTTCTTCTTGACGTCAAACATGACGTCTAGAAAAATATGAGGTCGTCTTCATTCCTATGTACAAGCCACATGCCCTGCCTATGTCAGAGTCAATTACACAGATCCGTAGTGATTGTTGGAAAATAAGTGGCGAAAAGGACAACATGGGTGGCCATTATTCAAAGGCTAACGGCATTGTATCCCCTTCTCAACTTAGTCATAGACATTGTTCAGGCCATTAATTATGATACTGTATTGGTCATAGGAAATCTTTTCGTCCACTTCAAAGAAGACACTTCAGTGTACAAAGAAATTTAACAAGGATTTGCTGTGAGTCTATGACTTGCCCGGTCCTTCTCTTCTTTGTGACGCTCATCTTGACATCTTACTGGACGTCATGCGTTGACGACAACATTTTTGTGTACGTCAATTTGGATGTCACATGTGATAAGACCATGTTCCTTTGCACATCTGTGGCAAGGTGCACAGTAGAACCCTAAACCCTTTTGGCATCTTCAAGAATTGCTATGATATGATTTTTCTCATGATCTTCTTAGTCTGACACCCCAATCATATCATTCTCTCTTAGGCATTAATTTTTTTTTCAAACCTCTTCATGTAGGGAAATGATGGTACGACACTAAAGTGTTCTCTGCTTCGGCTAGTGCTTCTTTGCCACATGCACTGTCACCAATGTCCACCTTCTAAATTATGAAATCTCTCTTTAGATTTATCATGAACATGATGGGCTTCTTCTTCAGTCATCATATAGTACTTTTCTCCGGTTAATGAAGACCTTTTAGCGGATGGCATGCTACTTGCACATGCAAGTCAAGGATGGCAACGCAATCGGATCCAAACTTACAACGACGTCGCAGTACAATCTGCATTACTGAAGATGGTCGTACGTGTCGCAGTCCGAAAATATCAGGTAAGTAAAATAGGAAGATAGTATATAGAGTAAGCTCAATTTTTCAAAATTTTAGGGTTAGATATGGCGAAAAGAAGATAATTAGGGTCTTCTTCCCTTGAGATCTGTTTGAACCGGATTGACCAAGGTGAATTTCCAATCTATGGGCATAAGTTTCCGGATCCGGATTCCTCAATATCCGGAATGGAACTTTCCGGAAGACGGAACTTGGAGAGACGGATCCGATGTTGTCAAGGACGGATCCGGTATACCTAAAGACGGATCCGAGGTAGTTCCGGATGGTCGGCACCTACGGGTCTATGCCGCCGACCTACGGAAACTAGCGTAACGGCCGGGGAACGTCGCGCCGTTCCGAGGGGAACTGGGAACGCAGGGTACCGACTGGTATATAAACCCTTCCTCTCCACTTCATTTTTTCCTTTTCGATTTGGCAAATCGAGGTACGGCTTGTGTGTAGGTTTTGGAGCGCGTATAGAGAGAGAAAGAGTGGTGAGCAGTAGAGATCGGTTCCGAGTTTAGTTCAGGGTCGGTGCCGACCACACCGACAAGTTCTGACTCGGGCGGAGAGATGGCGAGTTCCTCCAATCCGAAGCGAGCGGTAGTGACGGCCAAGGCAATTTCGCCAGTCATCCCTTCCGATCCGCAGCATCGGAAGGAGTTAGAAGATGATCTAGTCTTCCTAGGGTGTCATGGGTTGATCCGGCGCCCTTGGAGTGTGAAGAGTGACGAGATAGTACAGGAAATCCTCTCGGGAGTTCCGAATCAGTACGAACTCACAGTGAGGGGTAGACCGAGTGCCTGGACGCCGGATATCTGGGCGAATGTATACGGTTTTGATAAAACCGGATTAGGTCTAGCTCCCCGAACGGACAAGTTTGGTGTTAACAAGTTCCGGAATCCGCCCCACCCTAAGGACGGATACTCAGTTCCGGATTGCACCAACGACCGGCATAGACGGATGTTGGAATTCTTGATTCCCATCCTCTATCCGGAAAAGCCTACCCGTGTCACCGTAACGATAGCAAACACCATCTTCGGGTGTTTTGAGAAGCGGATAGTCAACTGGGGTATAGTCCTCCAGTGGGTAGTTAATCGGCTAGCCGAGCATGTGGGACGGGAGAAGACCAGCACTATCAGCGGCTATCTCTTCCACCTGTACCACCACCATGATGTGCTGAGTGGCCCGGAACTCCTCTGCTATGAGATGGGAGTTCAGATCCTCAAGTACGGCTTGACGGATGAGTTGGAGAAGGAGCCGGAGGACCCGGAAGACGAGCGGATGGACGAGGACCCGGAAGAGCAGAAGCCGGTCAGCCAGCCGGAACAAAAGCCGGAACGGAAGAAGTCCACAACGCCGGATAAGAGAGGACACCCAGACCCGGATCCACCCGGATCAACCCTGGGGAAGAAGAAGCGGAACCACTTCGACACCATCATCCGTCACGCCATGATGGCGCACGCAGACAACAACCAATATGAGGCGATACTCGAGCAGATTGTCACGAAGCTGGGCGCGGTGAAGATCGAAGACATTCCGGAAATCCTCGACCGTCTTCCGACTCAAGAGGTGTTGCGGAAGAAAGACGAAGAGATCCGGAAGTGGGAGGACGTGGCCTGGAATCAGACGGATCAAATCCGACAGGCGGAAGATCTGGCCCGGACAGCTGAAGAGGGACGACGGAAGGCGGAAGAGGAGCGGAATGGACTCCAGAGCACGGTGACGTACCTGGAGAGTAATCTCAGTGTCGCCAACGGGAAGATCGTGGAGGCCACCTCCTTGGTTCGGAACCTGCAAGAGTTGGTGGCCCAGCCGGCGGATACGGTGATCAGAGCGAAACTGTTTTCCGCCCGACTGATGACGGAAGGGCACGTCACCGGATCGAAAGTCATCACCATCTTGGTGGATTATCAGGCCAAGATGGAAGGGGTGCTGAAAGAGATGAGGGCCTTAATAGGGGCTCTCAATCGGGAGTTGGGGGAAGGACTGTCGAGCTTGCTCAACCAGCAGGTGTTTACGGACTTCAGCCCCGGTGCGCAAAGACGGATGTCGACGGATCGGAAACTACTTGGAAACTCGCCGGTCATGAAGAACCTCGGCGAGCTCGGATCGGATCCGAATGCGGCCGGACCGTCCAACACACCTACGGATCCGCAAGAGAAGAGGGCATCACCACGGCTCGACCTGGAGATCCGGATGAAGGCCCTAGCTAATCCGGCCAGGGAAAATCCGGAGAAGTTCGCCCACATGAACGAGCCAGATAGGGTTCCCGGTAAGGATCCGCGCAGCAAGACAGTCATCTTGGATGACTCGGACAGGGAAGATAATCCGCCCCTCACCATCTGTGATGAAGTTAGGGGTCAGGGCGGATTTCAGGGAGTAGAGCATTCAGAAAGCTCTGAGGCGAATTCGGAGGAGACTTCGACGGAAGACAACGGAACGCCACCGGTTTCGATTCAGAAGAGGCAGACCCGATCCGCCACCAAGAAGGCCCCCCCTCCCAAGGCAGCAACGCGAAGAAGTTCAGTTCCGCTCGTGGACGCGACATCGAAGCGGGCGCGTAAGTAGGATAGGTTTGAGTAGTTAGGTAGGCTTTTGAGATTTTGGGACGGAAGTTTCCTGGACGGATTTCCCGGATGTGGGCCCCGATCCGGAACTTTAGGGACAACTGACCGAACCTTTCCGGATAATCCGGTTGGGCTCCGATTGGTTGTTTCGGATTTTCCTTTGCCTTGTTGGCATTCCGTTTCTGTTTTTAGGCTTTGACTTTCATTGTTTTTTTTGGCTTTTAAGGGGCAGGCAAGTTAGTTGGCCTGTCATTCCCTCCTAGTGCATATTCTACTGTATTTTCATTCCCTTCTTTAATTTGAGCCGGCGGATGGACATTCTAGCTCTGACTTGCGTTTGAGTCTCTTCTTGGTGTGTTCATTGAAGTGTTGAGAGGCAAGAGGGAAGGGTGAGGAGGAATCCGGATTCTGAGGCACTTGAAATCCGAACTGAGTGGCCAACTTCCGAGGGTTAGGATCTTGAATCGTGAGTTTGAGCGTGGAGCCTTTAATTCACCAGAACGGTGATCCGGTGTGAGTCCAGGAGTGACGAGGAGGAGGTTTCGGAACCGCAGGGGCGGATTCGTGTGGAGTTAAGCAGTCGCCATAGGAAAGTTCTGTCCATCGGAAGGTCTACCAACCACTGAGTCGATCCGAAGAACTAGGAAAATACGTCCTTTCGGGTCTAGGGGTTTTCGAATCTGTCGTTGTAGTAAGGGCAAGTGAATTAGTCTTGAGTGACCTGCTAACCGGATTGGCCTAGAGCTATCCGGGAAGTTGTGAGGATCCGAATCCGGCCCTAATACAACATCGGATATATTTTGGTATTTTCATGTATTTTTGTTTGAGAGAAGAGAGCGTGAGGTGTACGAGTGGTAAGTCCCTACCCCTCTAAAGATCAAGAGAGGACTCCCTGAGGGTAAAACAGGGGTATCAAAAACCAATTATTGAGTGACGGAACCGGATTCCGGATTGAGACGGATCCGGGTGAAGGAGAAATCCGAATCCGAGAAAGGAATCCGGTAATAGTTGAGAGACGGATTCGGAAAGAAAAGACGGATCCTGAAAAACAGTCTGGAAGATAAGTTGGTATTCCGGATTAAGAGTAGTAACTTGGGGTGTTTTGATCCGAGAAACCTAGAAACCGGAAAACGCAACTATTAGTAACGTCTGGAATCTCCTGGGACGATATTCCGTGTCATATTATCACGTTTGGGTGTGATAAAGGTGCTTTCTGCTAGACTGCGCGTACGACAGTACGCTTCGCCACATTCCTGTAGGTGACTTGATATTGCATACAGAGCTGCGAGTGGCAACCGAAAAGAATGTTCAGTCTTTCCGATGTCCATGCCGAGATTGCAAAGGTAGACGTCGGAAATCCATCCAAGTCATACGGCAACACCATGCGGCAGTGGGTAGGGACCCATTTCTCAAAAAATCGCTCATTGGCGGGGACCCCATTGAGGGGTACCCTGCAGGTGGAATCTGGGTTGAAGATGTCACATTTGACGACGACAACGTTGTCACAGACGTCCACGAAGACATCAGACCCAACAACGCAGACAATGCTGCAGCAGAGGATTTCGACATGGAAGACCCTCAACACAACGGCCCTGCACTAGATGAGTTCCATGAAGTTCAACGTCAAGTTATGGAGGCTCTAGATCGAGGGGACGCTTTGCATGAAGAGGTAGAGGCTGCAAGGGAGGCAGTTGACCAAGATGATGGAGCCACTGATACCTTAGAGGATCTGGATGATTTATACACCCAAGCAACCACCCCCGTATATGCAGGATCATCTACAAGCATTGTATCAGCAACAATCATAATCATGAATATGTGCACAGTGTTCTATGTGAGCAACAAATTCAGCGATGAATTATTCCGATTCTTATCCACCGATTTACTACCGCAAGGCAATAAATTGCCACATACCCATTACGAGGCACGGAAGAGCATAAGACGATTGGGCTTGCATTATAACAATGTGCATGCATGCCCAAATGGTTGTGTTCTTTTTGAAGATGATTATGGAGGGTGTGATACTTGCCCTAAGTGTAACACCTCTCGATGGTTGGACGGGAGCAACCGTATTCCTTCGAAGGTCATTCGTCACTTTCCCCTCATTCCCAGGTTGAAACGAATGTGGAGGTCGACGGAGATCGCACGCATGCTCACAGGGTACACTAAGCACGTCAGCTCAGACGGCGTGATGCGCTCAGTGGTGGACAGCCTAGTATGGAAGCACATTGACACTGATGTCGCGTTTGACAACTTCGGAGCTGAACCTCGTAACATGCGGCTTGCATTAGCTTTAGATGGTGTCAACCCATTCAAGCTGAACAACACGAACTGGTCAACTTGGCCCGTGCTGATCTTAATATACAATTTGGAGCCATGGTTTGTGACGAAGAAATTTTTCATTTCATTGTGCATCTTGATTTCCGGGAAGCACTTCCCTACCTCTAGTGGTCTTGATGTCTTCATTCGCCTTCTTTTGAAGGAGTTGCAGGAACTATGGCATGGAGTTCCGGCACTTGATTTTTCACGACCAGAAGGGAGTCGTACATTCACACTACGTGCCATTCTCATGTGGACCATCTCAGATTTTCCAGCTTATGGACTCATCTCCGGACTTTGCACCAAGGGCTATAAAGGCTGCCCTCCCTGTGGACCTGACACTGATGCAAGAATGGCAAAGACGGGTGATGTTCTTCCGAATAGAAGAACAAAGGGATCCAAGATTGTGTATGGTGGCATTCGTCGGTACTTGCCTAGGCACCACCCGTACCGTAGGAACTTGAGATTCAACGGTAAAGTGGAGCACCATTCCAAGCCCAGAATAATGACAGGTCAAGATGTTATCCGCTACGCAGCTTGGCGGCAATCATACTTGGATCTAGGAGGGAGGGAGAATGGACCAGACGACCCTGTGCACTTCACGGGAGTGAAAAGACGATGTGCTTTGTATGATCTGTCGTACTGGGAGGTGAGGACTCCACTATAGTACACCAGAAAGATCGCTGTCTCGTTCTTCTGTTCTTATTGACATGCTGTAGGACAAGTGGATAAACTGTCAATGTTCAAGGCGTCAAGTCAGACGTCCTCTTCAACGTCATAGTGAACGTCATTGAAAACAATGTGTGTCATTTTTGACATACGTAGGTACAGTACAGAACATGGTACTGTAATGTCGGTGTAGTCAGACTTGGTCCTACATGTCACAAACGGCCTTTTTAGGCAAGTCTGCAGACGTGCACAGTAGGCGTATATTGGGAGCCTGAAGAAATACACACTCAAACCGTAAAACAAGTACAGTCCATCGTAGAAGTTCAATCTCCAGAAGTCTTGCTAGTACAAGTCATACCTTGCATGTAGGAATAAGTGCCATGACAAGGAGTGCATTTTTTCATTTGAAGTCTAAATTCTCCCCTATTTCTATTTCTTATTTTTGCTTGCAGCACTTGCTAGAGCGACATGTCTTGGATGCCATGCACTGCGAGAAGAACTTCTGCGAAAATATAGTGAAGACTTTGATGGGAATGAAAGACAGTGCAGGCAGTCGACTTGACGCTGAAGATTTGGGCATTCGTGCGGAGATTTGGCTGCAGCCTCCACGACGTCGTCAAGACTCCTACTACATGCCACATGCACCCTTCTTATTCAAGCCTGAGGAGCGTACCGAGTTTGTCGAAATTGTTTCAAATATTCGAACACCTTCAAACTATGTTGGTAGCATTCATAAGCGTTTAGAAGATGGGAAACTACATTACATGAAAACACATGATTACCATGTCCTCATGCAGCAGGTGAGATTTCAATTGAACCTGTAGACGTTGTTTATATTCTTCTGAAAATAGGAACGGGATTCAATAATTGTAGGTCACGTTCCCCATGACATACAGTGAGACGCTTTATGGACATCGTTGTTGCTAAGGTGTTGTCTGGAAGGACTAGGGACGTCATAATTAATGTCTATATGGACGTCAGTAAAAACATATTCATCGAGTATGTCAGTGTGTACAGCTATGTTAGCAGTCTATAGAGAGCTCAGTAGGTAAGTACATGAGTACATGAAATATGGAATTGTATCAGAGGTTGCTGTAGTTATGAATGTTGCCCTCATAGTGGGTCGTGCTGTGCAGATCCTCCCAGTGGCAGTTCGGAATATTTTAGATGAGAACGTCCGCTTGGCAATCATCAAAATAAGCCGAGTATTCCAAAGACTTTGTGCAAAGGAAGTGCGATTAGCAGAGGAGGATGCCATGATGAACGATGTCGTCATGGCCACTTCTGTGTTAGAGAAGGAATTCCCACCTACCTTTCTGGACATCATGACCCATTTGCCAGTGCATTTAGTGGAGCAATTGTTTAAATGTGGTCCTGTGCATTGCCGATGGATGTATCCAATAGAGCGATACATGAAGACATTGAAGGATTATGTGCGGACTTTTGCACACCCGGAAGGTAGCATAGCTGAGGGGTATACCATGGATGACACACTTGGATTTTGTACTGAGTACATGCGTCAATACAGAGGGACATTGCATCGTGTGTGGGATCCTGAAGAAGAACCAAGCATGAATGATGAGATTCTTCATTCCAACTGTCAACGAAAGCGTAAAATGTCAGATGAGTTCCGGAACTATGCCCATGCTTTTGTCCTCGACAATGCAGCGTGCTTGGAGCAATGGCGGCAGTAAGTGCCCCTGCCCATTATGTTCCCATTAATCTTCATCACGGAAGAGGCAGGCTAGTGTGTTGTTCTTAGGATATGTCCACAATATCGTTTCTAGGGGATTTTATAGAGCACCAGCATCAGTTGATGGATTCTGTAACTACTGTGACTTGTGAAAGTTAGAAGACGTTCATGAAGCGTTCGTTTCAATGTTCACTTTGACATTTCACAAGACGGCACTTTGTACAAGTGAACGTCAAAGTCAACGTCTCTGTCGATGTTAAAGTCAGTGTATAGCCGGTTCGCTCTGACAACCCTTTATGTAATCTTTTGTGCAGGGAATACTCCACTCTCAGAGGGCAACGGTGGGAAGAGAGGGAGGCCTTCCGGAGACGATTTCGACGTCGACATCCAACAGTAGCACTGCGTTATCCAGCGGAGCTCAATGATTTGCCTCCTTTTGCATCATGGGTGGCTGACCGTGTGCGAACTCTCCAAGATGCAGGTGAACATGTCCATGAAGATGTCATACAGTACGCACAACCTCCACAACGCTATGCTATATCACATCGACAAATGCATGCCTTTGGCATGCACTTGCGTGTTCGTAGTGTTGAAAGAAGCTTGGTCACACGGGACTCTTGTGTTGTAGCCTCATTCACTCGACAAGTACGGTGGGGTTTACAGAACGGGCAGCCTATAGAGAGAACTGATGACTACGTCGGGTACATTGAAGAGATTCTTGAGTTGGACTACCGGAATCATTGCACCACTATACTTGTTTGTGACTGGGTTCGAGGGACACAAGATGCTCGCTTTCCGAATGTGCAGAGGGATCGATATGGGTTTGCCGTGGCAAACTTCAACCACATGGATGGAAGGATTCATGCTGAATCCTTTGCTTTTCCAATGCATTGCCAGCAAGTGTTCTTTTCTGATGATCCACATAGGCGTGGTTGGAAGATTGTATGCCGGACGGATGTGAGAGGAAGACGCGGTCATCCAGAAATGAATCAAAGCATCCATTCTATGATAGATGTGGGTAATGATGAAGACTTTCAAGGCTTGCAGCCTGAAATGTTAGACATAGAGCCTCCAAGAGAAGTGGCGACTGAGGGTGGTATATACATACTAGCATCAACTGGAAGTCCACGTCGCGAAGAAGAAGGATAAGGTCATTAGGATATAGGAAACCGCTTCTGAATACTGCAGTTGCAGTGTAGGATGCAAAGTGTAGACTGTACCGATGTCTCAGAAGACGTCATTTGCAACGCACTATATGTGTGTAGGTGGACGTCTTCTTGGATGTTCTCCATGATGTCTTCATGGACAGGAGTTGTTCACCATGCCATTTGTCGTTCGGCACTATATGGGTACATTTTTCATAAGTACAGGTGGAACACTTTGAGATGAAAAAAGTCCTTAGTACTGCTATGAATTGACCATCATTTTTGAACATGTGTAATTGAAGTTACCATAGAAGGATGAGGGCAACCATTGAGGGGGATCATTAGAACTTGCGATTTAGGGAATCGGTCCCAAGAATAAGCTCATTTAGGAATTCAGTGAGCGTGAGGACCTTCCATGCAAATTTACAATTCTCTAAGAAGAAAGACTTTGAACGTCTTACTTCTTCGTAAAAGAAAAAAAGAGAAGAACCAAAGAGACCCGGGAAAAAACATTGGGAATAAATTGACAGGCCAAAAAAAAAAAAAGGAAAAAAAAAAGATGTACACTAAAAAGGCAATTGGGAATCAATGTGTAGTGGAGAAAAATAGCAACTCTCAAGAAATTCTAAGTGCACATTCATAAATGGGGAGGGAAAAAAAAAGGGAAAAAGGAAAAAAAAAAGGAAGTGAAGAAAAATGGGAAGTGGACACAGTTCTAGAGCCCAAAAAAGTGGGAAAAATAAAAAAATAAAAAATAAAAAGACAAGAGAAATGGGGAGGGGAAAACAATGGGAAGTGGAAAAAAATGGGAAGAGAAAAAAATGGGAAGTTGTAAAAAACCCTAAAACCCCCGAAGTGGCCAATTTTGAAAAAATTTAAAAATAGAAAGTTAAAAAAAATGGGAAGTTCTAAACAAATTGAGAACCCCAAGAAGTGGCCAAGTGGAAAAAACTGAAAATGGTAATTAAAAAAAAATGGGAAGTTCTAAAAAATTGAGAACCCCTAGAAGTGGCCAATTTTAACAAAATTTAAAAATAGCAAGTTAAAAAAAATGGGAAGTTTTAAAAAATTGAGAACCCCAAGAAGTGGCCAAGTGGAAAACATTTAAAATGGTAATTTCAAAAAAACGGCAAGTTGTAAGAAATTGAAAACCCCTCGAAGTGGCCAAGTGAAAAGAAGTTTTAAAAATAGAGAGTTCAAAACATTGGGAAGTTGTAAAAATTGGAGAATCCCAAGAAGTGGCCAAGTGAAAAAAACTGAAAATGTTAATTAAAAAAAAATGGGAAGTTCTAAAAAATTGAGAACCCCTAGAAGTGGCCAATTTTAACAAAATTTAAAAATAGAAAGTTAAAAAAAATGGGAAGTTTCAAAAAATAGAGAACCCCAAGAAGTGGCCAAGTGGATAACATTTAAAACCCCCAATTTCCAAAAAACGGCAAGTTGTAAGAAATTGAAAACCCCTCGAAGTGGCCAAGTGAAAAGTTTTAAAAATAGAAAGTTCAAAAAATTGGGAAGTTGTAAGAAATGGAGAACCCCAAGAAGTGGCCAAGTGAAAAACACTTCAAATGTTAAGTTAAAATAAATGGGAAGTTCTAAAAAATTGAGAACCCCAAGAAGTGGCCAAGTGAAAAAATTGGAAGAATGGTAAGTCTAAAAACAAAACAATTATTGACAATTACATTTACATTATGTACTTCTTATATGTAACGTTTCAAAAATTTCTATGACATCAATAACACACTTCATACAATGCAACAAAATCCACCCCAACATTTTATTTTCTTGTCATGTAGTCCACTTGCCCATTCCCCCAGTTTTTTACTGTCGGGCAGCAATGTGGGTGCAGCCCTTGTCATTCCTCTTCTCTGCCCGCAGTGAAAAAGAACCCCCCTGCTGACGCGGCATTTTCACGTTCTCTTTGACATCCGAATTTGACATGTACATGTTTTTCTGGATATCATCGTGAACGAAAATGTTCAGTTCAACATCCTCATGTTCCGCTATAAACACAAACACGTTACAGATGATGTCACAGGAAAATTAAACGATTGCGGCTGCTTAATGGAAAACGCGTGGACGTCCCAAAAAACACGATGTGTTTTTCTACGACCATGACCAAAAACGCAGTTTTCTTATAGTGCCATCTGCCCTTATTATCTGTTGCTAGAGTGTTCAAATAATAGCAACAGGATTACGAGGTATGGAACAAAATTGCATATCCAACCTACTTAGTAAACTGAAGTACGTACTACACTCTATACCCCAAAGCCAAGAGATGGTCGATATAACCAAGGAGTCAATTGAGACGATCGATACCTGATCAATCTTCAACGGATCACCTGCGAGAAGACGTGCATCGGCAGGGATGATATCACCGAGCTTAATACTGATGATGTGCTGCGATGCAAGCCTCAGTTCCGAAACATGCTCCGTGCGCCACGTCCAAATCCCAGTCCCGAAACCTGCTCCCTGTACTGTGATCCAACCACAGTCCCGAAAAAGTATTGGATTAAAGTTATGGGCAACGGAGGGAAGGAGGATGTTATAGCGGCTAGATCGGGGGGTTCAGAGCAAATCCCATTTGTGTCCTTTTGGCAGTGTTTCAATAATGTACCATGGAACTTCTCTCCATGCAGGCTTCTGTTTCGTCGTCATCGCAGGGAGGTGAAACTAAATGTAGAGGTTGACCGTCCACCTGCTGAAGCTTCTGATGTAAATTGCTGGATATGGACATGTTGAACGACGGAGAGATTGAGGCCCAATCTAACAGAATGAAGTTGAACTCCAGAAGCCCCAAGTTGACCTCACTTGTCGTTAGCCAAGGGCCAGTGAAGATTTATCAAGGATTAGGAGACATAGAGCACATGGGTGGGAATTGGTGTTGCGGAATGGAGTACCAGTACCGAAGCTTTTGTAAGCATCATGAGTGTGGAATATACAAAAACTTTCACGATGCTTTGATTACTCCCAATTCCGAGTCTGCTGCTAAAATGAATGTCGAAGAGGGCAACGATTCGGAGACCGAGGATGTCATTGTTAATTCTTCAACGGCTGCTGTGAATAGTGCGGAAGAAATGCTGAGTGATGGTAGTCCTGAACCCCGTCGATCCACTTGGGCCATGATCTGCCTCCGTGCGCCAAGACCAGACCTCACTCTAGATTCCACTCCCAAGTCCACCGAAGTCCCGATCCCACCCAACATTCATAAATGGGGAAGTCATTGACTTCCCCATTTATTTTTTTCCTTCCACCACTTGGTGTATGTCCCCGGATAGCGGGTTTGAAACTGCGGAATTTGAAGCGTCATGTGCATACTTCTGATAGTTTTGATGTGTAGTATTTGATTCGTGAGGAGGTTGGGACGTGCTCTCTTGCTGTTGTTTGTTTTGGGAGATTTTAGAATGATGTCAGTTCTTTACCTTAGAAATGTAGATCCACGACAATCTATTAACGCTAACACCAATCTATTAATGCTAACACCTATTAATGCTAACACCAATCTTCTTCTACAAATTTTGAAAAGAGAATATTAGAATTCCTTTTAAATTCAATTACAAGTACAATATTATCATGTTTTAAGTGAAGGAAGTTGGAATGGATTTGAAATGAGGTTCTTTTCATATAGTGAGGTTTTGGAATTTTTGTGACTGTCATGTATTTGACCTCATTTTTGCACATCTACTTTAGAACTGAAGTGAATACAAATTCACCACTTCACATACTTCCACATTTGAAATTATAGAAATGAATATATTCTAGTAACACATATTCCAACCAATGGATAGGATAAGAACTTCAAGAAGTACTGATTTCCAAAAATTAAGTTGATTTCCATCTAAGTAGGAATGAGACAAAAACAAGGACCTAAATCTATTTATTGTTCAGAAAGTGGACGTCAAAGCGCTCGAGGGTGAAGTGGAAGTACTTTCAAATGCCTTGAGACTGATTGAAGAAATTTTTTTTTGGTTGCGTGTGCAGGCGAATGCTAGTGATGTAATTGTCAAGCTCTATGCCATTGCTACGCAATTGAAAGTAGCACTGCTCTAGGTATGTTCAAAGTAAGGAGATATGGCAAGTGGATGCCCTTTTGCTCGGATTTGTTTTTGTTGCTGACAACCAGGGAATTAGAGGTTTATGCAAGACATATTGCTTACAAGCTTCAGTTGATTTTTGTCACGTGAAACCTTTACAAAGGGTTCTAATTTCTTGGATTATAGGAGTTTTAGACATGCAAGTGAGTTCTTGGGTGGTCTTGTTGTAAGAGAGGTCCATGTTTTCAAATTTCTAATTAATTGTGTCCAAAAAGTCAGAAGTCCTTTGAAGAAAAGGTCAAGGGAGGCCTTCGAAAATGAAATTGAACTGTGGTCACTTAAATTAAAGTGGCGGTATTGTGAGTGCCATTTTCACATATTGCAAGTGCCACCATGACAAATTTAATGTTATTTTGACGTATTTCGTGTACCATTTTGGTATATAGGCATAGAGGTATAGGAATAACTTGTGCTAAATTTTGAAAGTGAAGTTGTGCCATTTTAATGGAATATCATGCCATTTTATTGAAATACTGTCTTTTCAACAAAATTGACCATAGTGGTTTAATAATTGTTGTTTGTGTTTCTTGCAGCTTCATTGTATTTACCTTAATCAATATAGTAGTTCAATACAAAGTGGAGGGCAAATCATTGAAGGCTTATGGAATCGATGATCCTCACTTGAGAAAGATCCTTTTGAATTGTAAGTTGCCTGAACTTCCATGTTGTCATGCATTATTTTATTCTGTAGTATGAAATGAATGTTCAGTTGTATTATTCATGTAGCTGTCTTTGAAAACTTATGAAATGCACAAGAAGTTGGCATGTTGTTTAAAATTGCGTACAATCTCAGAAATGGAGAGAAAACATCAAGCATGTAGACTTTAATCATTAGCCACTTGTTTTTGTGGTTGCCAATTTTGTAAAGTGTAGTGCTCTAAGATTTGTTTTTGAAGTTCATTATTGAATTTGATGAAGAGGTCTTCTATGGTCATCATCATGTTCAAACACTTCCTACCTAATAACTTTATGATGTGATATCCTATGCTTAAGTCAAATTCAATAAAAATTAATTCAAAAATAAAATAAATACAACATGTACTGAAATTTTATATGGTATGTCTCAGAAGACATTGATGAAAAGAAATTGAAATCTCAGGAAGATCTTCATGAATGATGAAAAATGAAAAATAATATTGTCCATGTATTTAAAAAAAATAAAACTAATAATATAAAATCATTCCCATATGAAGAGTATGATGTTGGAAAGCCTTGCTTGTTAAGTCTAATTACTGGATTGGAAAGTTGATTGTGAAGCTTTGAGTTTGGCTACAAAACTCAAGATTATTTAGATCAAATTATAAAATATATATCTAGCGTCAATCGCAATAAGGCTTCATTTAGTTTTGGTGAAATAAGTTTTTGAAAGTATGCCTTCAGTATAGTGTCTTGTAGGAAGATTCTATGAAGCCTTCTCTCATGTTGAGCTTGCAATTCCATATCGAAGCAGAAGTATAGCTACAATGAACTAAATATTCTCAATTGCAGTACATTGAATATTAAATAATGAAGATTCAATTCACGAAACATAGTTGAATTAAGAAAGATAAGATTAGTTGGGCTCTATTGTACCTGACCTCTTCATATAATAGTAGTCTTCATTGTGAAGAACTAATTTTTTAATTACTGTTGCAATTGTCAGTGACATTGGTTGTCTTCTCTTAGTCAATATTCGTGACATCTCTATATAATTGTGAAGATTGTAGTTTATCTTAGTTGTTGAAATCCACAATTGCATTAATAGTTCGGGTCCATATTCTCCAGTAAATTTTGTTGTTCATTTTAACGTCAAGTGCTACAGGATCATCTATCACATTGAATTGCTCCCCATCAATGGAGTAGAATGGATTCCGAGATCACTGAGTATGAGAGGTTGAGAAAGCTAAACACTGAAACAAACTCACAGAAATTGAGTGAATTAGGCTTGCTGGAAATTGCGGCAGAATTGACAAACTTAGGACAAGAAAGGCATGATGCTGTCTTCTCTGTCATTAGCAACTAGGTCAATACAAATGGAGGCTTCTTTAGACAACCTGCAAGTGTTGATCTCCCACAAATTCTTTTTTTTATGTTCATGTTCTTAAACTAGTAGAAGTGACTTGTAATGAACTATGGAGGTGTGCGCTTGGGAATGGGAAGCAGGCACACATTGCCTTCTAAAAAGAAGACAACACCAACACGTTTTGGGAGAGGCAACAACAATGGCATTGCTAGTAATGTAGTGCAGAGGTCCACATGGTCAAAGACAAGCAAGGCAAATTCTACATTACACCATTTTGGTGTCTTACTTTCAAGCAAAGGAGAAGTAGAAGACCAAAGATTTGAAGATAACAAGTGTAACAGAAAGGTTTGTTCATGTTCATTGCAGTTGTTATTTGTAGTGGATTAGTGACACTACAATTGTCATGAACAACAAATACAGGGGCACAGTTTGTCTTATGAATTGATGATCATTTGTAATTGATTTTAGTCATAGAACATGAATTGTAATTGCATGCAGTGACAATAAATGAATTGTAGTGGGTATTGGTAATAATAAAATAATAGTGACTCTACTTAGTCGCATAATGGATTTTTTGACTCTTTGCAGTCACAGAAAAGGGATCGTGACTGGAAATAGTCATACGACTTTGAGTAGTATGCAAATGAAAGTTTGGTGTTGAATTGTGTTTGGGCTCTTCGTTTTATGGGTATGTATAACTCCAAAGCTCTAGCGAGTATGGCAAGCATTTGATTATAGTTAATGGAAATTGGAGTTTTTAACTCTATTGTTGATTGTAGGGGATTCAATATCAAGGTATTCAACCAAGATTGTGGCCCAGAGATACTTCGAGGAAGCAGAAGATGACGTTGAAGAAGGGTATGGAGTTCACAAACAATGTAGAAGAAGAAAAATGTTCCCAAAGCACGGAGGACACAATTGTTGGGGAAGAGGTGGAAGAAGACAATGAAGATGACTTGAATGACGGAGGTAGTGAAGGTGCTCCAAGTGAGGAAAACTATACTGATGTTGTGGATGAGTTGGAGTTGCGGGAGCTGAAGATTTTGAAGAGGATGGCTCAGAGTGGTGCAAATCCAAAGCAACTACGGGAGAAGATGCAGAAGCTGGACAAAACAACAGGCAAGGAGGTCCACAATGTTCAAGGCAGTAGTAGCCGTGACAAGGAATTGAAGGAAAAGCAAGTGAAGACAACTGCAGGGAAGGTGGACCAAAGGGATTGGGTTGAGCTCAATGCTTTTGGACGTCCGATTGGAGTGCATCATCCTGATTGGCTAACTAAGCTCCGTGGATACTCTCGAGATTTAGATTGGAGTGTTGATGATTTTGATTTACATCCCCGATCTTTACTGATGAACATAAAGGAGAAAATGGCAGCAGTGTTCGAGTACCGCGGTGGCCCAGGTAAAGTCCCAGATGATGTCTTCTTTCGAATACTACGACAGCAAATGCGAACAAGAAGGGCAAATATGAAGAAGTTGATAGAGGTTGATAAACCTCTACCTTCGTATGTGAAGCATCATCATGTGGAGAACTTCAAAGACCTAATAAAGAAGACCGATAAGATTGCATACTCTGAACGGATGAAGGCAGCTCGACAAAGTCTGCAAATTGTGACCTACATTGGACAATCTGAGGACGAAGTTATAGCACGCCTAGTAAGTCATTTCAGCACTTCATTGACATTTTTGAATTTATATGACTGTACATGTGACAAAGTGACTATTGTACAGAAAAGCTTCTTTGGGAACAAACAATGCCCTCATTCTAATGAACCTTGACAATAAAGTTTTCTTGTAATTCACTATGAAGTACAAAAGAGGAAGGAAGACAAGTAGGATGCTTTGCCAAAGACAAGGTAACTGAACATGGAAGAATTATTAATTACAATGAAGTCCTTTCTTGGAAGAGTGTGCACTCTTCAGGAACGTAATCATTTGACAATTTGAAATCAAATTAGGAGTATAACATCACTGTTACTACTAATATGTGACTGTGAAAGTACATTTCTTTATTATATCACTGATGATAGTACTGGCAGTCACACTTGGGCATTTGTGTTAGTATTAGTCAGTTGTAGTTGCCCAATTTTAAATAACACTTGAATAGTTTATATGTGTAAAATTATAATATTTGGTCTATTGAACGAAGAAGTTGTATTTGTTGATGCTATAGACAACGCAACTGGGTAGACCCCCAACAGATGCAGAAGTCGAAGATGAGCTTGCAGGAACAGATAAGTCCGTGCAGAATCTCTCATCAAGTTCAAAAGGAGCGGTGGCAAGTTCAAGGACTAAAGGCAAAGGTATACAAGAGGTGCGGAACGAGCTTAATGATTTCAAGAACTCTGTCACTGGACAGTTAAGTGATATGAGTGCCCTAGTGAAAGAACTTTTGTTGGAGGTCCGTAATCGCAATGGAGGGGGACAGAAGTTCCCAAATATGACTTGAAGGGGCTACAAGGTGGAATCCATGAGGAAGTCATACAAGAAGTTGGAATTGTAACCACTTCTGACACAATGAGGATAGACCAAGTTGCCAATGAACAGCATGCATGTAGTACACCTGAAGTTCTAGTAGTGGATGCAACAGTGAAGGTAATATGACAACTTCTTGTGTACATGCTTGTTTGCACAATGAGAAGGTGGTAATTGGAATGGGAAGTGATTGAAAAACTTGGACCATGGATTTGTAATTCTACAGAATGAGTGAACTGGTCAGTGGACATTTTGCAGGAAGTCCAAGAACATGGTGTACACAAGAAGGTTGGGGAAACAGAGAAGTGCGAAAATGCAATATCCATTGCAAACGCAACTTCAAAAGAAGTGAGTGCTGCTGAAGGAAAGAAAGGTCAAAAGAATGCCAAGAGAAGGAAGGGAGAGCTAGAGAAACTTTTGATGGACTCTGGTATTGGATCCACTTCCACTCCATCAGTGACAAGGAAGGTCAACAACAAAACAAAAAAGGTATGTGATGATTTAAATCTTTATTGGTATGAAAAAGTTATTTACTAGATTTGTGTCATTGTAGTGAATGAGTGCATACTAGGATGACTGAGCATTTGCTAGAGTAGTTGTAGGGAAAAGTGAAGCCAGAAGTTGTATGTTACATGCTGAATGGAGTGAAAGGTAGTTTTGGGTTTAAGCTTTTAATTAGAACGGAGGACGATATGAATAGAGTTTGTGTTGTTTTCAGTTGAGGGGCAGATGCATTGTCATTTCTCTTAAGAAGTGACAAATGTGGATAGAGGCAAACGCTTGTGGTGTTCTGTAACTAGAGGTAGTGAAGTAAAGTAGTACGGGATTCACGGAAGTCACATTCTAAATTTTGTATGTAGAAGCACTAAAATATTTTTCAGTATGATTCAGCTAGTCATATCTTTATGTTTAGGATTAGGCACAATGATATTTTTCTCACTGTGACTGAAGGAACTTTCATTTTTTTCTATGTGAATAGAGGAAGTGATATTCTTGTCAATTGTCCTAGAATAAGTCATATTATTGTCAATGTGATTGTAAGAAGACATAGAATGTTTAAAATGATTAGACGGAGTCATTTTTTTGTGAATGTGACTGGAGCAAGTCATGTTTTTGTGAATGTGACTAGAACAAGTCATGTTTTTCTGAATGTGACTGGAACAAGTAATGTTTTTGTGAATGTGACTGGAAGATGTCATTTTTTTTGGAATGTGACTCCAAAGAGTCATATTGTTGTGAATGTGAATAGAAGAAGTCATATATTCATGAAAGTCTTGGAAGATAGTTATATTCTTGTAAATGCTAGTAGGGGCAGTCTTATGAACTTCTCTGTAGGGGGATAGTGGATTGTTCATCTTCATGGAAATAGGCCATGTCATATTTGAATGCATGGTGCTGCAAAGAGTGTTACCACAATATATTTGGGAAGGGTTTTTTATGCTTTGCTGCATGTCCAGATAAGTAGGTAGAACGTACTCTATATAAATCAATGTACTGGATTTAGAAGCGTATGCATATCTTCTTTCACAATTGGTAATTTTTTTGTGCATTTACTTTGCCTGTTTTTAATGTAAGTGCTAATTCATGAAGACTTATTAATGTCCAAGTAGATGGAAGGAAAAGGGTCAGGAGCAGTCCAATCCCAAATTGCTTTTGAAGACAAAGAGGGAAAGCATACAAGAACGAGTCGGGATTCGGGAGCCGCTAGAAGAGGGAAGGCATCGAAGAAGAGGAACACTTCAAGGAGTTTGAGGTTTCCACCTGTGAAGATTTCGTATGATGCTCGTAAAAAAGTCATCGTACTTAATGTAAAAGATTTTCTATGTGACATCCGCCCACTCCATGATAATTGTGAGTGGGGGCCAACAGGTCCAATCCATTATGACAGGGATTTCAAGGTGAAAATAAAGAAGAGGGCAGATTGTGGGGTGTTTTTGACCATGCTGCATATACATTTTGATGTTGGAATATGGGCTCCAATTGGAGAGGCCCTTCTACAGGAAGTAGCGAAATTCCTGGCAGCAGACACCCCTATGAAGTGGTGCTTTTTGTGGGGGCGTGAAACTGGTGGCAGAACAAGAAATCTAGAAGACTTTTTCAGTATGGTCGTTGATCCTAGCCATGGTTCAACTCGGGTGCTCCAAATTGATTGTGATACCAACGCTACATCTCGCTCACCAACCACAAATGTGTTCCACATTCCAAAATGGAATCCTCTAGTTGAGAGTGACAACTTCTTGAAATCCATACTTGGTCCTTTTCGGGCTCTTGGACGCAACCCGTCAGACATTGAGTATTGTATTGTGTTTTTGGACAAGGCAATCAATGGAGCTTCCAAGGTAGAGCCTCATGTATGTAATCCTAAACCTCCTGTTCTGTTGAAAAGTTGAGGAGTTCAAAGTTTACCTCTAGTTAACTAACTATGCATATTGAAATGATTTATGTAGGTTCCAAATGAAGTTGGAAATAAAGCAATCAATGTTAGGAAGAACACAGTGAGTGCAAAGCCTCAACCTTTGGCCATTGGGTCAAAGGTGAAGGTCTTCGGTGTGGATGAGAGTAAGAAAGAAGAAGCAAATGTAATTGCGCATGGAGAGATCGTGAACCACGCTGGCGCTACGTTGCATGGACGTCTCATCGAGGAAGGAAACGTTTCTATTACAATTACGTTTATTGTTCCAGGAGCTGAAGATATTCTTCTATTTGAAGGCAACAACAATGATGACCCACCAGTGGTACATTTGCGTGATGCTCTGAAATCCATCACAAAGTGGCCCATGGAAGCACTAGCTCCCATGGGTGAATGAAAGAACAAATGAAGATTCGAAGTGAGCAGTTCAATCTAAGGTGAAGTATGAGTATGTAGGTATTTGCTAAGTGTGTGAGTGTAATGTGTGTTTCAAAATTCCATATCAAGTATATTTTATATTTTGTGTATTCAACAAGAGCATTGTTGCAATCATGTATATGGTTGATGTTAAAATGATTTTCAAGATCATATCAATTGATGACATGATTTTATTGCTAACATTTGTATGGAGAAGACAATAGGGAATTGTCATTGAATGTCTTCAAAGTGTTTGTTAGTCATGCTCATTACAAATAGAGAAAAGGAGTTGGCAATGAATGAAGTTTTAGTGACAGTCATTTCTTAGAATTCTCTTCATCGCAATGTGAACTAATAAAAATATTCGTACTTGTACTCTAGTAGTGACCACTGGATTCTGTAGAATGTGAATTTCTATTGTATAGAGAATGATTGTAATGAATAATAAACAATGCAAATGACATTCTTCATGTGTGAGGACAATATTTCCAGGAAATGACTCAGTGTAGTTATATTGCATGTCATTATAATGTATGACTAGTTGTAGTTATAGTCTTCATAGAAATTATGACTCGTGGCACTCATGATCAACACTAGTGAAAATGTGACTTGCAAAACTTGTGATGCATAGTGAACACTGTATGACTCACCCTTCATATTTTGGGTCATTTATTATATGATTCACCGTAATCATAATCCATATGACTCAAAAAATGGCGAAAGCACTGTAGGCATATTTCATATTCCTAACAAAACAACTCACTGTAGTCATATTTTTTGCTACTGAAGATGTAACTCATTGTAGTCATTAACCGCAATAGTAAGAATATGACTCACGGCACTCAAATTCCACATGCATTAAATTGTCACTCATTGCAGTCACTTTTCATATTACTCGAAGAATGACTCATTACAAGCATTGCACATATTATTTAAAAGAAGACTCACCATAGTCATATTTGATATTACTGAGAATATGACTCATTGTAGTCACATTACTGGTACTTAGAATATGACGGAATTGAGTCATGCTTTATATTTCTCAAAATATGACTCAGCACAATCACATCTTGTATTACTCAAAAGATGACTCGTTTTAGTCATATACCATAATACTTAAAATTTGACTCAATTCAGTCATACTTCATATTGCTCAAAATATGACTCACTATAGTCACATTTTATATTACTCAACATATGACTCATCGTAGTCACATTCCATGTCAGCCACAAGGTGACTGAGCCGAGTCACATTCCACATAGGATTTTTCTATTTTGCCTGGGCAGCTCATGAAAAAGTCAAGCCTCCAAGGATGGTCAACATATACGCCATGTTGGCAAAATACATCTAAAAAAGGTTTATTGTACTACCAAATCCATATGACTGCAAATATGACTCACCAGTGATATGACTCAAAGTGAATGACTCGACCATGACTCATCTCAGTCACATCCCGCTCATCTACAGTGATTTTCGCTTGAGTCACATTCTTGCATTTTGTGACTCACTGCAGTCATATTTGGCAGTCATAAAACACTCAAATCCTTGTAGTGTATATAGATGAATGTTGAGATCTGGAGCTCCACAATAAAATGAAATATTGCCACTTTGGCAGTTCCCAAGAAATGAAAGAAAAAATCTTGAATCATAGCTAGTCCCACTTGTTAAAAATAAAAAAAATAAAAAATAAAAACTAAAAAAAGTGGACTAGGAAGCCAACATCATATGCAAAGTTGAAGAATGGTCTATAGCATTTGAGTAAAATTTTATTTAGAAGACTCTTTAAAGGTCATTACATAAAAGACTATACTACTAGGACTATACTCAATCCCTAAAGCCCTAAGCTACGTTTTTTGGCAACATAGTGATTTTGGATAGCTCACTACGAATGGAGTTTTTTTATTTTTTTTATTTGAAATTTTGACACAACATGTGTTCGAGGAGTAGCTTCAAGGCCCAACAATTTTAATAGCTTTTGATTATATAGTTAAGAAGTTATGGCATGATGTGTTGTTTTGTTTGAATATTGGGCACCCTGGGTAGATGAAAAAACTTCTTTGAAATTTTCTTTTTTCAAAAGTGAAATTTCAAATTGATTCTTTAGGTTTTTACAAACATGGGAAGCTTTGAATCATTCAAAGAAGTTTTTTTAGCTGCCCGAGTTGCACGACGTTCAAGCAAAACAACATGTCATGCCATAACTTCTTAAATGTGTAATCAAAAGCTATGAAAATTTTTGGGCCTTGAAGCTACTCCCCAGACACATGTTGTGTCAAAATTTCAAAGAAAAAAAATAAAAACTCCATTCGTAGTGAGTTGCCCAAAATCGCTATGTTGCCAAAAAACACAACTCAGGGCTTTAGGGGTTAAACACCCCTTTGATTCTCTTGTATTGATTGGTTCAAAAAAATTTTAAGCATTCATTAGGAGTCAAAGCATTGTAAAAGATCTTTTCTTTCCACCCCTAATTTTGAGGATGAATAGTTGCATTTATGTTCTACATAGAGAAATTATCTCTTGTTCATTGATGTAAAAATGGTTTCATGTTGTTTATGGCTTAAATATGATATATGTTGTGTGTGTGTTGTACATCTATTCTTGATGACTTTACTTATTGTAACTTACATTATTTATGAAAATATATTTTACTATAGAGTATTGAATATCTTAATGTTTTGGAAAAACTCAAGTGTATGGGATCTTGGAACATGTGATATTTAAATTACTTCAATTATAAAAAAAAGTATCTCTTGATATATATATATTACAAATCAAAGATTTTGAAATTGAATACCTTGTCAATTATTTCTAAAGTTTATTCATTTGGGTATTTTGTTGCTTGAAGCCAAAAAGGAATTGTATTCATTAAAATTCACAACCGATTAAAAAATTCAATTGAAAAAGAAGGAGCAAAAAAGTAGAAATCATTTATTAATGCAATGTTTATGAAAAATGATCCATTGCTCAACTCTAGAAGACCTAAAGAAAGCTCAATCTCTAGAGGAGACTAAATTGTCTTTTGTATAATTAGTATAATTGACCAATATTCCAAGGAACTTTGACTCATTCAAACGGGGTTACAAAAATTATAATCATTTTTTTCTACATCATTACCAACATAGGGATCTAGTTTGCTTTACAAATAGCTTCTTTGCAACTATCTTGGCCTATTGGTGTAAAGAATTCATAATCATTGTAGACTACCAAGTTGGGGTGCAATGCAATACAAACATGGCAATTCTCAAGAAGATTTGCTATTGTTTGTCTAAAAGGATCTATCTTTTAGAGTTAATGTGTTTAATCACTATATTGAGCTACCCAAAATCGCTATGTTGCTAAAGAATGCAACTTGATCCTTTAGGGGTTAACTTAACTAAGTGCTTTTAGTGACCGTTGCATTTCAACTTAAAAACTTTGCAACTAATTCCACAATGGTCCCTAAAAAATGAAATGACTTACGTTAGGTGCCAATTTCGTTTTTCTTCCTATTAAAAATTCTTCAAAATTTCTTCAAAAAGTTTAGTTTCTCCCAAATGTAATCACTTCTTCAAAGGTTGCAAACTTCCTTATGCCTAATCCAAATGAATTAGATAACCTTTGAGCCACCAAGAAGCAATGAGTGGGTTACAAGATGTAATTAGTTTTATCTGCAAATGAAAACTCTCAAGTTTCTTGCCTTGGGGTCGTTGCAAGAAACACTTACCGGTTTTGGCTCAAAATGGCTCAAAATCAATGAGTCCTGTGAGTCCTATGACCCTTTGAAATAAAAAAATTTTAAATTGAAAAAAATATGGATAATTTGAAGAGCAATGAGAATATTATGTCTCTTGAAATTCAGACCTAAGAAAATTTTTCTCTAAATGTTATAGACAATGGAAAATACAATGAAAATAGCTCTTTTTTCACTAATTTGGTAAAAATAGTAAAAAAATTCAAAAAATGAAAATAAAAAATCCATTTTTTCTTCAAGTAAAGTTCTTTCTTTTCCAAAAAATTTCATCTTTGGAAAAAATAAATTCTATTCTCTACACTTGCGCAAAGTCAGCCACTTTGACGACACGTGGAAGTTGGACAATTTTATATTTTCAAAAATCCTTTTTAGGGATTGTGTAACTATACTATAGATATAAGCATGCCAATTTTCAGCTCAAAATTTTCATTTTTGGGTCAAAAATAGGACTAAAAACCCCCAAAATGGCCAAGGTAGACAGCCAATCGGGGGCAGTTTAAAAATAGTAAACTAATTTTAAAAAAATTGAAAAAATTACACAACATATAAAACTTTTGTGTTCACCTTCATTCCAAATTTCAAGTTCATAAGGAAAACGATTCAAAAGTTATGAGCAAAAAACTACCTGTTGGAGATCAAGGGGACAAAAAATAGGACAAGTGTTTCTTGCAATCACCCCTTGGTGGATGAATATTGTGTGATTAGGAACAAAGTATCCTGCTTGTGGATGAAACAAATATGAGCAAACTGATGTATACAATCAAATTCAATGGGGTTTTTTTCCAGTGATTTGGTACAAAATTGCACCAAATTATTTGGCCTAGCACCAAGCCTATAGAAAAAAAAATAGTAAAATTTTGGATGAAATCACCAATAAACTTCAAATTTTAAAAAAAAGGATGAAATCACCAAACAATGGATGAAGATAGATATATATTATGTACTAATATGATATTTTTATCCCATATATAAATGAATGTTGAGATTTGGAGCTCCACAATAAAATGAAGCAAGGTAGAGGGTTGTGATTGCAACCCTGTTTCTAAAAGAGATTTGGTAGATTTTGCCTCTAACATGTACCAAAAGTGTACATTTCAGGAGGGGATCGCATTTAGAAACTACTGTGTTTTCAACTTGAAAAATTCATAACTAATTCCATGAAGGTCCAAAAAATATGAAACAACTTGGGTTAGATGCCAATTCCATTTTTCTTACCACAAAAATGTACTAAAAATTGTTTTAAGGAGTTTAGCTTCCCCAAAATGCAAATCAGCTGATAAAAGGTCGCTTTTACAGCCCCCTACCTTATTTCCACTTTGGCACTTCATAAGAAATGAAAAAAAAAACACTCATCAGTATGAATAAGTGGCGCTTTTGGGTGTACCTACCTTAGACGGACACACCAAGTCTTCTTTGCACGAGGGACCTGCCGTTTCAGTGGACCCCATTTTTTATATTTTATTTTTCGGTACAAATGAGTGAGACGGAAATAGATCCCACTTTTGACAAACCGTGAGCACCTTCGATCATGAGCCTGGTGAGTAAAATATCATTGTTCATGCATTCGCGCGCTGCATGTGCAGGACTTGCACTAACTTCTCTATGTCTTCGATGAATCTCCTGCAAGTTTTGTTCCCCTGTCTTAGTAGAGCTCGATCGAAACGGGACGACAATCACTACTACAATAGCTGGTGAAAGCAAGGCTGTATGTGAAAAGATGCAGACTCTGTTTGAGAATATTACGGCCGGCTGGGGGAATTGGGAGAAGGACCAGCTTAGACTGTCCTTCGGAATTGCGCTCTCCATCGGCCTGATCTTGCTGCTACTCTTCGGGTATGGAGTTTCAGGAAAGAAGAAGAAGCTGCCACCAGGACCGTTTCCATGGCCAGTGTTTGGCAACCTGTTCCTCGGCGGATCCCATCCTCACCAAGCCTTCACGCAGCTAGCGAAGCAATACGGAAACATCGTGAGCCTCTTCTTCGGAAGCGTGCGCGTGGTCATAGTGTCCGACTCCGAGATGGCCAGGGAGCTTTTCTCAGTCAGCGACAAGGATTTCGCGTCTCGACCAATTCACGACTTTATGCGCACGCCTGCCAAGTACTTGAACTCCGGCGAAGAGAATGCGTCAATGGCCGTCAGCGTATACACATCCAAAGTCCGGGAGAAGCGTCAATTGTGTAGCAGTGAATTGTTCACGACGCAGAAATTGGAGATGAAGAAGAGTACTCGTATGGAGGAGATTCAAAGGGCGGTGGCAGTTATGGGAGACAACACGAGTATTCCAGTTGACATCCGACCCATCCTCAGTGAATTCAGTCTGCGGATCAATTGCAGGTTGACGTTCAACAAAGCTTTCCAGTATTCGGAGCACAATCCTTCCAGTGGAAGTCGTGTCGATCCACAGGCATTCAGGAGATTGGAGACGGAAAACACGAAACTATCGGGGACACACAACATTCTGGATCTCATCCCTGGTTTACGATTCCTGTTCGGAAGGTTTGACTTGGAGGGGATCCATGCGAGATGGAAGGATGTGACCATGAGGAAAGTGGATTGCGCGGACTCTATTTTGAATTGGTATCGGAAAGAGTTTCCAAATGGACGGGAGGATTCGGAGACCGACTTTGTTCAGACTTTGCTGGAGCTTTCCGACGGCGGCAAGTACACGATGACCGAAGCTAGGGGTCTTATTTTCGTAAGCTTCCTTTTCCCATCCTCGGTAGAATTGAACTTGAATTAGTTGCTGTAAGATATCGAGTGTATATTGAGTGTGATTTTGGTTCTATTCGGGGGTGTCAGAATGCTGGACTTGCTCTTCAAAGAATGAGTCGATTTGGGCAACGTGGTTTCAGATGAGACATTAGAGAAAAATCTGGACTCTGCTTAGAAGTGCCATGAGTGTCCAAGATTATATATTTTTTTGACATGGGCAAGAATTTTGATCCTGTAGCTGTGGTGTCATATGTACAGTGGTGCAGCCAAAGGTCAGGGTTGGTGCACGAGCACTTGTGTTTAATTGGAGGAAAACTGACATATTCTAGTTGACAGTTGAGATATTCACACAAGCCGAAACGCAATTTCGTTAAAGATCTTGTACTTTTTCTAACATAGTAGAGTTTTCCATATAGAGTGGCATTCTAGAGAGTCCACATTTTCTCTAATCAATTTAAGCCTCAAAATCTTGCTGGCAGCATGAAAACACTTAGAAAGGAGAGGAGATTGTTGCACTCAATGTAGAGACACCTAAAGTAGAAGATCTAGATCATTTCGTGAAGTTCGGCTGAATATGAAATTTGGGGCAAACTCACACCTGAGGAGCCCGGTAAATTGCGAGCTGGGTGACTTCCATAACGAACTTTGCGAAAATTTCGACAGAACGTTGAGATACGATTTACCACTAAATTTTTTTCCATATTCGTGTAATCTGAAAGCATGATCCGTACTGTACACCTCGGAGACTTTTAGACCAGCAATAGGCGAAGTATTGGAGGTCATTTGCCACACTAAGGCTCCAGGTTTTTGAGTTACCTAGCATGATATCAATGCGAACTACACTCTTGGGCAATATGGAGGTGATGATAGCAAACAGGTCTGAGAAACTAAGTCGAAATAGAAGCAAAAAGAGGGAGGTGGTCATGGCTCATAATCTAGCTTCTCTTCTCGAATGGTCGCCTCTTTCGTTCCTGGAAATTCTCCTCATTAGACAAATTTCTCATTTGACATTGACAGCATTCATTCTTCAATGACTCTACCAACATTGGAAATCAAATTTTCAATCCATTTCAAACATGCATGGAATGGTTCTTCACGATTGGAGACTCCCTGTTTTCTATCTAAAAGTTGAGAGAAGATGGGGTGTCAAAGTACCCTGGCTCGCTATTGCCAATCCCACAGGACCAACATTGAAAGCACTCGATCTCTAAACTAATACGAACCATGTAGTTGTAAGAGCTCATTGAGATGATGTGTGGCATACCTCCCACGCACTCAGGAACTGCTGAGAGCGGGAACAGACACGATGGCTGCGACGCTAGAATGGGCCCTTCTGGAGCTCGTGCGCTACCCACACTGCATGCAAAGGTTACACGCGGAGCTGGATGCACAGTTTGGCATGAATGGGCCTGTGGAAGAGGATGAGGCGGCTCAGTTACCGTATCTCCAGGTAATCACCTCTGTGCACACCATCCCACTTCCTCCACGAATTAGTAAGCTCTTGCTCCCCAGTTATTGCGTTTCCGGGTGTCTTGGGTGATCCAGTGTAAGTTTTCATTTTGGAAATGGTCTGTCTTAGCGAAATAAGCTCTTAGCAGCAACGGTTGTAGTATAGAAAAAGTGAGTAACAAATCTCTTACAAGAGGGAGTAAGAAATTGATGCTTCGACTTTCTCAGATTTATGATATCTATTTGACTCACATGATTTTTAGGGTCTAGGCTTATGCACACGTACACTCTTGATCACGTCCACACCGATAACAATGTTAACTCTTGAACATGAGCGAGAACCTCACTCGAAATACTGAGATTTGGAATGGGTCCTCGCCTTCTCATGCTCAAAACTTCTTTAGTTCCCAAAAGAATTGTTACAAATCAAACAAAGTTGACATCGGTACAATTCTTGAACCCTATTTTAGTATTTGAACAGTAAGAAGGGAGCACTCACAGCTTTTCGAAAGTATGTGAAGTCGGAGCCGAGTGTCTGGTTTGATTTTTGATATTCAGAAAGCATCTGAATGCTTGCAGGCTGTGGTGAAGGAAGTTCTGCGCCTCCACATTCCAACAACTCTGGGCCTGCCACACAGCAACATGGAGGATGCGTCTCTGGGAGGATACCACATCCCAGCGGGAACAACGGTAATGGCGAACTTCTGGGCACTCCATCGAGATCCGAGCACCTGGGGAGACGATGCATTAGAGTTCAATCCAGAGAGGTTCCTCGGCTCCGATTTGAGTCTGAACGGGACCAACAATTATCAGTTTCTTCCGTTCGGAGCTGGAAGGAGGTAATCAAACTTCACCGCGAAGTGACGAAGGATCCATCGATGATTTTACAATGACCAATTTGATTGATCATAACATACTGTCTAATGACTAGTTTAGATAGAACCAATTTGATCACCGACTGTAGAGAAGGAACATCGGATGAGGTGGTAATTAAGTTCAACAAAAGTAACTGAAAGAAAATATGATAACCAATTTGGACATTCCCACTTAGTTGTTAGTATGTGTTGTTTGAAGAACCTGGTACCCTAAACCCTAAACCTCATTGTAACCTCATTGTAACATCACTCAGTCACTTGATTTTCTTTCAGATTTCCAGCAAGATTTTGAAAAGGAACTTGATTTGCCGGGGCACAGAGGCATTGAATATCAGTATCTGAATAACACATTCGAAATCAGAGTTTCCAGAGTACAAAACATGAAACCGGTGGGATTGAATGCTCGTATAAATTCGGGCTTGGTTCGAGAAAGAAACAACTAATCAATGATCCTCGAAACCCTAATTTCTTTGTATCCCACTCGAAATTTTGATGTGAGATTACCCTGCTGTCCGCGCCTCGTGCGGTGTAATTGTGATGCAGGATATGTCCTGGACGGGCATTGGCGACAAGAGTGCTGTCTGCGGCTGTAGGCTCTTTTGTTCATGCGTTTGAAATGTCAGCCCTGCAAGGAGTTGCGCTCACCGCCAACGAAGGCACGCATGGCCTCAACATTCGACCCGAAACTCCATTGCATCTTCAAATCACCTTGCGCCCTGCTGCCTCCCTTTACTTCACTCCAGCCACTTCTGCATCCAAGGCATGATGGTCCAGTTCCAGTTCCAGTCTTAGGATTCAAAGTTCTTTTGAGGGTTTTAAGGTGGGTTTTCTTTTTTTAGGGTTACGGGATTAGGAAGAACATGAATGAATATGAACATGAAGAGTATATTTGGGGTAGTTTTACTATTGGAAATTTTCCATGGTCTTCACCAGTTTGCACTACTGATCTCAATCCAGTTCCAGTCTTAGGATTCAAAGTTCTTTTGAGGGTTTTAACCCATTAAGGACCGTGGTCAATTTGGGGGGTGGACAGTCTATTTTGGGGTCCTAAACAGAATCTGAGAAAAACTCAGAAATAATAATTTTGATTTGAGATCTTACTGTACAGATTGAATTTGGGTGACTACTTGGGGCCCCACAACAAATTCCATGGCAATCAGAGCTTCCCTTCTTGCTTATTATAAGATATCTATGTGCTTGTACATATCAATTGTGAATGTATACACATGAGCTACATTTTGGTAAAGTATTTCTTTATAGTTCTTTCTTTTAGAGTTTTAGTGGCCCTCAAGTTTCTTCTTTCACCATCATGATGATAATGAACTCCCTATCTATCTGTCGAGAATACAAGGCTAGAGTTCCCAACATCAAACTCCAATAGGTACAGTGACAATACATTGTTCAATTGAAAGCTTGTCAGTTGAGCCAAAACCCTACAATGGCAATCCTCAACGGAGGTACCAAAACTCAAAACTTCATTCAAAAAGCTTCACAAACAGATTGTATAGGTTCAAAATTGGCCATAGGTCTATCAAATTCAGAGTTTTCCAATTCAAAACTGAAGCACCTAAACTAAAGCCTTTGTTCAAAACAAAAGCGTAAAAACAACCTCCGGTCAAAACTGAAGCAGCCGCTCCCTTTAACGATCTGACCAGAACAATTTCTTCTTCCAACTTCTTACCATAATTTAGATGACATTCTATTTCAAATTGCATTGCATATATTCAAATAAACATCAAGCAAATGAGCTTTTACAATAGAAAATATAGTTGCCACTTTGATGCAACATTCAGCAATGACAATGAGAAAACTATTGCTTGAAGAAGACCTTTCCTAATACCAACTGTAATACCCTTATCGTAGCAATCGATCAACACACTACCTTCCTTTCTTTACCGAAGTTGAATCTCTGCAGAAAAATGCAGCACTTCACCACAAAGGAGGTGGTGATCTTTGATAGACTATATAACTAAAAAAAGAAATACAACAATCCCAAATCACTGCAATCTTCTGTGTCAAATGTTAAAGTGAGAGACATCGGAAGGAGACTTTTACCTGAGACCGTACCCTCATTTCACTATACCAAAATGTGGTAAAAAAAACCGCACTCAAAATTGAGTGCGGTTTTTTTTTACCACTTTTTGGTATAGTGTTTGTACCCCAATTTATTGCTATACCTCAAGCAATTTAGCAATTACTAAAGAACACATTGATTTTGTGGGTTCATTCTGAAGGACCTACTTTTAATATCACTAAGAGTAGACAAGTGCCAAAGCAAGTGTGGAGGAATATTAAAACATAAATAGTTACCATGCTATTCAATTTTGTCTCTGCAAAGAATAAATGATGCATACAAGGCAATGTAAACCATGCTCAACTTCCAAGCTTCAGCTTCTTACTCATGTGAAAGAAGCTTTGTATCTTCCCTTACCGAAATAGTCACAGGTCCATTGCACTGTCCCCAAGCTCCCACGCATTTGGATCCATTGCTTTTGATTTTTAGACAAGAGCACCCTAAATTAACCTCAAGGGCGGAGGTGCGTACATATCGCATCCACCATCAACATCGACGGGACGCCATTTGGGGGGGCTCAGCAGATACTAACAAGTTCAAAGTTTTGTCGCATTGAATCAAATGCAATTAACAGTTGGCAGGCAAATTTCGGAGATTGAATCCGAAGTCATAAGCACTGTACAGGTTTGGGATCACTATCATCACTCGTTTGACATCAAGGCAAATTAATGGTTACATGATATTGACGTCACCAATTCATTTTCCACCTGATGAGATCAGTCCAATAGCACTACTCTAGTGAACCAGGAGAAAGAAAACTCCTACCAACGTTATGATAATCATCTATATGAGCTTGGACGGAGGTGACTTCTGTATAGCTGCGACACTGTAGGGCAACTACTTTAAAACTACTTATTCTGAATAGAAGCACAATGCCAAGTCAATTTCGTAAACTCAAAATTTGTAATCCCCAAATCGCTTAGTGCTGACCAATTAGGCTGCTATTGAGCGTCGCACTATTTGCGGTGTCTATGAAAACGGCATCAACAAACTAGAAGTCGGCAAAGGACCCATGACGACGTCTATAAAAGAAACTCATCGGAATCGAAAACTAACATAGAATCGATAAGTAGGTGATGACCTTCTTGCGAGTAGTTGTCGAATAGGGTGATGGTGATGAATCTTTCACACCTCATACCAAAGCCATGTCTGTAGAAACCATTCCTGAAATTGCCAAAGGAACTGATGTTGGAAAAAAATCGCAGTCTCTCTTGTTGGCTTTGTCTCCAAAATTGGAGAAAAGCAGCCCTACTAAAGCCCTATCGAAGTAGATTACAACACATTTGATGAAATCTAAACTCTCCACTAGGCACAATTGATAAAAACTCCTATGAGCTTTGATTGTGGGGGCTCGCTTGTATGTCACCTCAATCCCCAATTAGGAGTGCATCTCGATCGTGGTCCATGGCAATCTCCTCCCACTACTCCAAACCACCACTATTCCTCTCTTATGATTGAACTGTGTATCATCGCCCCTCCAATGTCTGCATCTATAGAAACAAGAGAAAGTTATGCCGTGATCTTGACGGTGTAACCACTTGTCAATTCGATTGTGTACCAATGCACAATGAATTCCACCATCGCCGCGCCTTGGATGCGCTTCAACTTCCACAGCACTTCACCGTGACGCTCGCGGACTTTGGATTCATGTTTCCCTACTTCCATTAGTGGCGGGAAGGTGACAAGAAAGCAAACCTCCAACGGCCACTACCTTATTCCCCAGCTACGTTCTCAGGTCCCAAAGAGCCATCCTTGGCACACTGAATGCCCTCTCAACAAGTACAAAGTACACTATCTTTTGCCTTCATAGCCATCTTTCTAAATTAAAAGTTGTATTTACAACCCCCTTTGTGTCAATTTTTCTCATCCTATTTTTGCATGCCAGAGTGGATTGGTCTCATTCTTGCTCCATTGTATCAAGCTGCCAATTCCCTACATCCGTCCCCTTTGGTCCATGACCAAATTTTGTATAGAACTATATCCACCAATAAAAGCATATTAATTTTGACCAAAAAACGGTTGACCAGTCCTTAATGGATTAAGGTGGGGTTTTTTTTAGGGTTAAGGGATTAGAAAGAATATGAATCAACATGAAGAGTCTATTTGAGGTAGTTCTACTATTAGAAATTTTCCATAGTCTTCACCAGTTTGCACTACTGATATCAATATGTCCCCTCTTCAAATTGATATCAATTTAGTGGGTGTAAGAACTACTATGTATATGGAAAATGGATATTAATAGTAAGTACATTTTTTTAGGCAATTAAATGCCTAATTTCTATTAAAAAAAAATGGGCAATTTCAAGCCTATAGAAAAAAATGAGGGTAAATGTGACGAAAAAAATGAGGGTAAATGTGGCAAAAAAAATGACACAGAAATAATAGCCCTCTTTACCGTTGCCAACATGCTTCTAAAACCTCATTTCATTTGTCATGCAAAGCCAAAATTGCATACAAAAATTACATATTCAAAATTGTATACTCAAAATTGGCCTTCTTCAATTAAAGCCCCCTTAGTTAAGGAGCCAATCAACTTAAAACCTTCTTGAAAGGAAGGCCACATCACCATTTCTATGAAAACCCCAAAAAAACCTTGATAGGAAGTATTACCTTTGCTTCTTAAATGCACATATATTATATTTAACTACTTTTGGACTATTAAAAGTCCAAAATTAATAAATGCACAAATCTTCTAATGCTTGGGGTTAGATAGTACATCAAGAGATTTCTAGATATATGTGTAGAGTTCACAATTCTATTGAATATTACAAAGAGTCTAATTCTAACCTCCAAAGCTTATAAATTTGCCTATGAATAGTATTGAGATATCTTATGTTTTTAGAATGAATCTCTATGCCATCATTGAAACTATTGATGGATGATTTCAACATTCAAGGATAGTCGACTAAAGTCCTTCAAATTCACATAATTGCATCAAGAGATCTCATGATGACAACTTAGAATATATGTCAACTTCCTTTAATACATATATGATTTAAATTTGAGATTTTCTAATGAAATGAATGATGAAAGATGTTGAAGTTAATCAATTTTCTCACTATTATATTGTTGTATAAGCTAGGCTTATACCTAAAATCATGCATTCAAAAATATATGCACAATAAAACTTACACTTGATGTCCTACATTATGAGAGATATGGTACTCTGAGAGGTTAGTCTAAAAAAAGTCCCTAAGTAAACCCATAGCTATGTACAAGTTTACAAACTTGCATTGGGAGATCTCTTTATGTACATGTAGAATATTTGTCAACTTCTCTTGATACATGTATTCGTGACTTAAATATGAGATTTTTTAATGTAATGATTAAAATAAGATGTTCAAGTTAGTAAATTTTCTTGTTGTCCTATAGTGCAAGACTCATACCTAAAATCATTCATTTAAAAATATATGCACAATAAGACTCACTTGATGTTCTACATTGTGAAAGTTATGGTACATCAAAAGGTTAATAAATGCACATGAAAGTGAATCTCATGATAGAGATAGCTTTGAATTACAAAGTCAATTCTATTTCTTGGAATCAAGGATAAAGAGGGAAGTGTCATTTTAAAATCCCTTCATCAAGCGCTAACATTGTAAAGCAAAGGGGCACATTGGAATGGATAAAGTGTCTTCAATATCTCATACCTTATTAACTAGTTGTTAGTTTCATAGAGGATACATAAACATTGCTTTATTCCATATTTAATTAGTTTTTGGTTGCATATTTTAGAATAGTTAGGAAGTAGAAGCCTAGAAACCCAAAATTTTAACAAGTCACTCATGTTGAATCAAATAAATTTAGAATGATAACAATGCATCCAATAAACTATCTCAAAATATGCTAATTATTGCTTAACAAATCAATTGCAAGAAAAACAATGCAAGCCAACTAGGCCACAACATTAGCTAAGAGTGTGACATGAATTCTTGGTGGTTGCTAAAGAATTTGAAAAACATCATATTCCACTCTTCATTTCATAGATTAAAACATCTTATGATTACAAGGGAAAGGAGTGTTTTAAGTGAGTATTTAAGTTTATTCCTAGACATAAAATTATAAGTAAAGACCTTTAAGGCAATTTTTAGCACAAATTTACTAGAAATACATGTATGTCTAGTAAATTTGTGCTAAAAATTGCCTAAAAGGTCTTTACTTATAATTTTATGTATAGGAATATACTTAAACATTCACTTAAAACACTCCTTTCTCTTAACCAAGTAGCGCCACCAGTGCCAATTTTTGGCGTTTGGCCTATTTCAAAGGGTCTGAAGAAGACTTGAACAATAGTTTTTCATTCACCTTTTTTTAATGACCTTTCATATTGAGTTGTAAAGAGTCTCCAATTGAGTTTTTAGTCTAACTAATGTTTGTTTTCATGTAGTTGAGAAGTATTTAGAGAAAACAAATGGCAAAATTTGCCATCTTAGTGTATTTTGAGAAATTGAGTAAATCTGAAATTTCTCCTTGAAAATGACATTTTCTGAGTTTGAGCCCAACTGAGTTAATGAAATGAAGGCCCTCTGCTTTAGTTTCTACTCTAATTGGAATTTTGGAAAAATTCGTAAAATTGGATATTTTATTGCATTTTGAACTTTGGCTGCATTTTCAATGTCTATTGTATTCTATTTATAGAAGTACACGGAAGTTGGATTTACACCATGATGTTTATCACTATAATGTACACACATCCTGAAAATTGTAGTTTTTTTGAGATAATATTATGATTGATATGATTTTTTCTTCACTTTCTCTTCAAAAATTCTCAGAAAAATCAATTGACCTCAAAAAAATCTAAATTTTTTGTGAAGTAAAGAAGATATGTACTTCTATCTTTGAAAAATAAAAATAAGAATTTTCATACACATTTACTTTCAAAATGGTAACAAACCGAGTGATGAGCAAGGAGGCTTCAAACCAGTGGTTATAAGGTAGGTACACCCAAAAGCGCCCTATTCCTAAAAGCGCCATCTACAGTGCACATACATTTCCAAAATCAGTCATGTTCACAGGCTGTAGATGGCGCTTTTAGAAACAAGCTTTGACTGTTAATAACTTTTGCATTCAATATCCAAATCCTGCATTCTTTGGTGCGTTGGAACATGCTTTCACTTGCCAACAAGACTGCATAAAAATCTGAACTAGCTAATAACAGGAACTAAGCACAGTATGAATAAGTGGCGCTTTTGGGTGTACCTACCTTAGGTCCATCCTCTAAGGGTTAACCCACGGCACTTCACTCTGGAGGCTCAAATCGGATCTGGAAGCTGGAAGTGAGTTCAGGCATATAGCTCCACATGCTGAGTGGGTCCCTTGTATTACTGCTGAACAGTGATCTCAAAACAGATTCAAGGTTTTTAGCCAAATGTTCATTTTTGGAAGATTTTTTTAAATTTATACAAAGGGCATGAAAAAATTAAGTAGAAAATGAGTGAAATTTAGTCAGTTTTGGGATCACTGCTGCTGAATTAATCTACAGTACACTTCATGTAGAAATTTTGGAATCCTGTTGAGATTTGGAGAACTTTGGAAGGCCCGTGTGCCGAATCAAAAATCAACGGAATTTTGAATTGTAAATTGGGTTGGAGTCACACTAATGTCTTCCTCAAATGCATGTTTGTAATTGAAAATAAAAAATGACACCGTGGAACGAGACTTCAAGTTGTTTGCAATTGCTGTAAGGTGGGTACACCCAAAAGCAACGACGCTAGCGTGCGAGCTTGGAGCGGTGAGCCTGTGAGCTGCGAGCGTGGAGCCTGTGAGCCTGTGAGCCTGGAAACCAAAAAAATTGAAAAAATTTTGAAATTTTTTTTTTCCCATTTTTTTGGTTGAAAAGTTGGTTTTTTTACGGAAAATAGTGAAAATATGACCTATGACCGTGTCACCTATAACCGTGGTTTAGGTGAAATGTTATATTTTTGAGTTTAACTTTTATTCGCTAAAGGGTGAGGCCTTTCAAGGTTTAGGGGAAAATTTTCAGCATGTAGTTTATCCATTATCTACAAAACTAGCAAGGGATTTATAAGAAAAAATGTTGTATTCATGCATCTCAATTTAATTCAACAAATTTTTTTGATAAAACATTCTGTGACACTTTGTGAATGCATTAATAGTTTTGAATACTTCTGTAATACGAGAGAATTCACTCCAAATGGCAATCATAATATATATTTATAAATGCAATTGAAGTACATAAACATATCTAGCCATGCCTATTCTGGAATTGCAATAATTCCCGCTCGGAGTAGAAGTAGCTTCAACTCATTGAAGCTATAACTTGGTGCATGAATGAATTTGTCTTCGTGGACATCCATCTTGCAAAAGTACCTATACAAATAGTACAAGTGCTTGCAATTCACGTACTGTTGACGACCACCAATAGCTGAAACAGCCATGTTTACAAAATCTGGACATGTGCACGTTGGGAACATTCCTAGTGTAACTCGATATGCATTCCTGTTAGAATCTGACCCTGTCTCAAGTACCACAATTGCACCAAGTCCAGGAAAAGGGAGTAATGTGACCTCCAAAATTTGTCCTCTGACATTCCCTGCACTTTCCCATTTATTCCGTTGTTCTGTAGTTGGTGCATTTACCGTCCTTCGAATGGTTCGATTGTTCCTGACTGTAGGATACGTGTCCGGGTTCTTTGGTGAAGGCTCGTCATAGAAAACAATGGTGAAAATCTTTGACATGCTGAACAATCGCCGTGGTGATAATGTTGGACGTACTTGGAGGTGGAATCCCGCATGCTGTAAGAGCAAAGTCTCTTCACGGTTGAGATTGGTTCCACTCAAAACAGGCCATACCTCCGGGACCTGTGGCCAATCAATTACCCACTTCCGCTTTGTACCTTTCACACATCGCTCAATGTCGTCCCAACAAAACCAGAAATCTGCCACAACCTCTCGCTTACTGCCATATTCCTCTTTTCGTCCACGATAGGTAGGAGCTGGAGTTCCCTTCTTTCCTCTTGCAATTTTTGACGTGCACTTTATGCTGGATCTCTGTTGTTGAGCTTGACATCTTGTGTTGGATTTGTGGCTAATCCTTGCTATATGCCACTTAGATATGTCGCAGTCACTTTCAAATGCAATCGTAACATGTCCTACACTAGAATCTTTTAATTCTTTATCCTTATTTTGCAAAGAAGGTGAAGAAGTTGTTGTGGACCTTGTTTAAACACGGGGTTGAGAAAAGTTCACTTTGTCCAGTCTATGTGAATCTCCTGCATCGCCAATGGGCACATCCAACTTCCTCTTCATACTCCCAAATATTTCTTCTCCCTCTAAGTGCGGTACTCTAGTTCCAACACCTTCTGAACCAGGCAATTCATTCAAAGCATCTGCAATTTTTTTGGGATCCCCGCTCCTTCTAGCAGCTCTGAGCTTCAACTCACCCTTAGACGGCCCTGATCCTGATGCATGACCTCTCAAATAGGCACGATAGTTTGTCATTTGCATCCAAGCACGGATACTGTCATCACATGTTGCATCAAACAAGTTGTTCCCTCGCTTTCCAGACATTTGTAGCCACTTGTTATGCACCATTTCAGATAGATTGCACGATGGTAAGTCCAACATCTCTTCAAGATTCAGCTTCTACAAATGAACAAAAATTTCCAAAATAGTTAGAAATTTATAGTCCAAAGACAACAAACTTCTAGATTGTAATATTAGGGTCACTATTGAATATACATTTCAATAGTAATTACGACTTCCAAGGACTTCTCATTGTAGAAAGATATATCCGTATTGAATTACTAAAAATCAGCCTAATTCAAAAAAAATCTAGTCTACATAGACAAATATATTTGAATTGCATACCTACTAATGTTCATTTTTTGAGGTTAGGAATAAAATTGAGGGGGTCATGCTGATACTCGGATGAGAACCGTCGGATCCGAGGCATGTAGATTGAGTATTACCCGGACCCCCTTATTTTCCATATCTTGAAGTACAAAATTTAAAAAAAATTTAAAAAAAAAACTCGAAAAGAAAATTACACTTCCACTTCAATAGAGATCAAATTTTACATTGAAGTGAACTTTGTATTAGAGAATGTAAATTCAAACTTCAAATTCATATACAAATTGCAATTATTGATTAAACATACCATGTCCATGAAGCCTCCCCATTGCCGGTAACGAAAATGCCAAAAAGCTAGCCAATGGTCCAAGTGATGAAGTGCATCTTCATTGGCAGCTCCAGATGATAGCCACCATGACCGGATGGCTAGGTACCGTATCTCTGCTTGGTCCATATTCTTGGAGTCCTTGTACTGCTTGCACAATGAAGTGTGTTGTTGATGGAATGCTTTTTTGATGTACTTCTGTGTATGCTTATGGAGAGAGGTACTCCAATGCAGCAAACATGTTCTTTCTCGATTCTCCATGGCAACATTGGCAGAACCGCTTCCATACACAATGCGTACCGCATTCCAATTGGCCATGGCACTATCCGCCATAAATCCCTTGAAGTTTGGATTAGTCACCCCATGTGAATGCATTACCATATTCAAGCTTCTCCAGAACTGTACTTGAATCTCGGTGTCTTCGGATTGCATATCGCAAATAGCAATGGTCATCACCTTTTTGTATTGAGCATCATATACGTGGCAAGCCATTGTGGTCCAGTCCTTCACGCGCTTCACGTGGTCAAACATCAACCAAGCATTCTGAAGATCACCTCCTTCTTACATGCGCTTTACGAGGTCCACCCCACTCCCTGGGCCTTCAGTAAGCATCTTGAAGATGTATACTTTCTCCTTACCTTGTCCAGGGAAGACACTGTCGTGTATGAATTCGAACTTGGACTCTCTCTTCATAGTCATAATGTTGTCGATCACTCCTCCTCGATTGTTAGAACGGAAAGAAGAAATAACATTGCGAATACTTGGGCTACTTAGGTATTGAAAGCGATCCATGACCTCCTCCATTTCTTCCTCCTTCAACATCTTTTTATCTCCCTCTCCATTATGGAACAAGTAGTTCGTTAAGAACTCTTTACTAGCAGAAAGAGCAATAGCAGAGTTCGTGGCCATGGGTGTCTTTGCCACTTGCTCTGCTATGAGACCACAAATTCTTTCCGTGGAATCCCTATACATCCCTTTAGCAACAGGGTGTTTGTGCTTTCCAAAGTGAATTGCAGCCCTACTGAGTTCTGGGTTATCAACATATGCATAGTATATCCTAGCCTTGCATTCGCTAAGACAGGAAGGTGAAGTTTTGCAGACTTTGCATACTAGAGTTGAATCTGCTGGTGGACACTCTGCAGTACTAAAAGGAAACACAGTATAGCCAGTCCACTTTGTTTCATTTTTCTTAGAAGCTCTCTTCAAATAATCACAATTCGGATTTTCACAAACGAGATGGCCAGCACAATACGACTTACGAAATTTCAAGTTGTCAGAGTTGTGGATGTTAGTTGTTATGAGCTTGCACCACGGATGTCCGTCGTACCGCTTGTCCATTCCCTCCAAGTTTCGGGCACCTGTCGAGAAAGAAGATGAGCGACACGGGGGCAGTTCAAAGATGACATCTCCATCAAATACTGCTGGAAGGTATGGAACTTGAAGGTGCTTCAGAGTATCCAGATTCATTGTCGACAGTTCGTTGCGAGACCGGCGCATTGTAGCGAGTCTCTTCAAACATTCCATAATGCTTTCTCTCCCTCCTACATACGGGTGTACAAGAGGAAGTGGAAGTAACGAAGTTGAGGGACTTCTAGATGGAGCATCGAAAAATGATTCTACTCTTTCCATCTTGCACGATTCGAGGGAAACAAAAGCATGAGGCTTTTTGGACTTGCAATGTACAGGCTCTCCTTCGGAATCGGAAGACAACTCTATGATAGTATCTAATCTCTCTACTTTCACCTTACGAAGTACTGTACGCATCTCATTCATTGGCAAAGCATGTAGAGGTGGGCTAAGTGCAACGGCATGTGGTGGTTTTGGCATATCTACAGTGGAATTGTCTGATTGGCGACTGAGGATTTCAGTAGATGCACTTAGTGCAGACAATGGAAGCCCATATGCTCTGTAGTTTCTTGGAGGAAGGTACCAGCAACGTGATCCATCTTCTATAGACATGTCAATAGGAACAGACTGATAAACTTCACCTGATTCTGATATTTTTTCTTCCTCAACATATATAGAGCATTCTAGGAACTTAAATCGAACGTGGAGAAGGTGGCTCGCTACTCTAGCACATCCACCATCTACTACCGGAAATACAATAGGAACCGCATACCCCTCTACTCGAATGGAAGCCATCGTGGAACCTTGCAAAGGGATTGAAGAAGAAAGAGAAGACAATGAAATCTACATAGGTAATCAGGTAAGAAGGAATACAACTACCACTTCATTAGAGCTTTACCATGTTCTCCCCTTCTCTGATATATATTCACTATTCCTGTATAAATGTCCGCCGAAGTGCTTAACATTTTCAATAATGACCATCTTCTCACTACAGCTCAAAGTAGAATACATAATAAAATCAATTAGCCTAATAGGAAGACGTTCCTGCCTAGCATAGGCACTTTTGTACGATAAAGTATTCATTAGAGAAGGCCAAACACATTGTCGCAGTCCGGAAATATCAGGTAAGTAAAAAAAGGAAGATAGTATATAGAGTAAGCTCAATTTTTCAAAATTTTAGGGTTAGATATGGCGGAAAGAAGATAATTAGGGTCTTCTTCCCTTGGGATCCGTTTGAACCGGATTGACCAAGGTGAATTTCCGGTCTATGGGCATAAGTTTCCGGATCCGGATTCCTCCATATCCGGAACGGAACTTCCCGGAAGACGGAACTTGGAGAGACGGATCCGATGTTGTCAAGAACGGATCCGGTATACCTAAAGACGGATCCGAGGTAGTTCCGGATGGTCGGCACCTACGGGTCTATGCCGCCGACCTACGGAAACTAGCGTAACGGCCGGGGAACGTCGCGCCGTTCCGAGGGGAACTGGGAACGCAGGGTACCGACTGGTATATAAACCCTTCCTCTCCACTTCATTTTTTCCTTTTCGATTTGGCAAATCGAGGTACGGCTTGTGTGCAGGTTTTGGAGCGCGTATAGAGAGAGAAAGAGTGGTGAGCAGTAGAGATCGGTTCCGGGTTTAGTTCCGGGTCGGTGTCGACCGCATCGACAAGTTCCGACTCGGGCGGAGAGATGGCGAGTTCCTCCAATCCGAAGCGAGCGGTAGTGACGACCAAGGCAATTTCGCCAGTCATCCCTTCCGATCCGCAGCATCGGAAGGAGTTAGAAGATGATCTAGTCTTCCTAGGGTGTCATGGGTTGATCCGGCGCCCTTGGAGTGTGAAGAGTGACGAGATAGTACAGGAAATCCTCTCGGGAGTTCCGAATCAGTACGAACTCACAGTGAAGGGTAGACCGAGTGCCTGGACGCCGGATATCTGGGCGAATGTATACGGTTTTGATAAAACCGGATTAGGTCTAGTTCCCCGGACGGACAAGTTTGGTGTTAACAAGTTCCGGAATCCGCCCCACCCTAAGGACGGATACTCAGTTCCGGATTGCACCAACGACCGGCATAGACGGATGTTGGAATTCTTGATTCCCATCCTCTATCCGGAAAAGCCTACCCGTGTCACCGTAACGGTAGCGAACACCATCTTCGGGTGTTTTGAGAAACGGATAGTCAACTGGGGTATAGTCCTCCAGTGGGTAGTTAACCGGCTAGCCGAGCATGTGGGACGGGAGAAGACCAGCACTATCAGCGGCTATCTCTTCCACCTGTACCACCACCATGATGTACTGAGTGGCCCGGAACTCCTCCGCTATGAGATGGGAGTTCAGATCCTCAAGTATGGCTTGACGGATGAGTTGGAGAAGGAGCCGGAGGACCCGGAAGACGAGCCGATGGACGAGGACCCGGAAGAGCAGAAGCCGGTCAGCCAGCCGGAACGGAAGAAGTCCACAACGCCGGATAAGAGAGGACACCCAGACCCGGATCCACCCGGATCAACCCTGGGGAAGAAGAAGCGGAACCACTTCGACACCATCATCCGTCACGCCATGATGGCGCACGCAAACAACAACCAATATGAGGCGATACTCGAACAGATTGTCACGAAGCTGGGCGCGGTGAAGATCGAAGACATTCCGGAAATCCTCATCCGTCTTCCGACTCAAGAGGTGTTGCAGAAGAAAGACGAAGAGATCCGGAAGTGGGAGGACGTGGCCCGGAATCAGACGGATAAAATCCGACAGGCGGAAGATCTGGCCCGGATAGCTGAAGAGGGACGACGGAAGGCGGAAGAGGAGCGGAATGGACTCTAGAGCACGGTGACGTACCTGGAGAGTAATCTCAATGTCGCCAACGGGAAGATCGTGGAGGCCACCTCCTTGGTCCGGAACCTGCAAGAGTTGGTGGCCCAGCCGGCGGATACGGTGATCAAAGCGAAACTGTTTTCCGCCCGGCTGATGACGGAAGGGCACGTCACCGGATCGAAAGTCATCACCATCTTGGTGGATTATCAGGCCAAGATGGAAGGGGTGCTGAAAGAGATGAGGGCCTTAATAGGGGCTCTCAATCCGGAGTTGGGGGAAGGACTGTCGAGCTTGCTCAACCAGCAGGTGTTCACGGACTTCAGCCCCGGTGCACAAGGACGGATGTCGACGGATCGAAAACTACTCGGAAACTCGCCGGTCGTGAAGAACCTCGGCGAGCTTGGATCGGATCCGAATGCGGCCGAACCGTCCAACACACCTACGGATCCGCAAGAGAAGAGGGCATCACCACGGCTCGACCTGGAGATCCGGATGAAGGCCCTGGCGAATCCGGCCAGGGAGAATCCGGAGAAGTTCGCCCACATGAACGAGCCAGACAGGGTTCCGGGTAAGGATCCGCGCAGCAAGACAGTCATCTTGGATGACTCGGACAGGGAAGATAATCCGCCCCTCACCATCCGTGATGAAGTTAGGGGGCAGGGCGGATTTCAGGGAGTAGAGCATTCAGAAAGCTCCGAGGCGGATTCGGAGGAGACTTCGACGGAAGACAGCGGAACGCCACCGGTTCCGATTCAGAAGAGGCAGACCCGATCCGCCACCAAGAAGGCCCCCCCTCCCAAGGCAGCAACGCGAAGAAGTTCAGTTCCGCTCGTGGGCGCGACATCGAAGCGGGCGCGTAAGTAGGATAAGGTTTGAGTAGTTAGGTAGGCTTTTGAGATTTTGGGACGGAAGTTTCCTGGACGGATTTCCCGGATGTGGGCCCCGATCCGGAACTTTAGGAACAACTGACCGAACCTTTCCGGATAATCCGGTTGGGCTCCGATTGGTTGTTTCGGATTTTCTTTTGCCTTGTTGGCATTCCGTTTCTGTTTTTAGGCTTTGACTTTCATTGTTATTTTGGCTTTTAAGGGGCAGGCAAGTTAGTTGGCCTGTCATTCCCTCCTAGTGCATATTCTACTGTATTTTCATTCCCTTCTTTAATTTGAGCCGGCGGATGGACATTCTAGCTCTGACTTGTGTTTGAGTCTCTTCTTGGTGTGTTCATTGAAGTGTTGAGAGGCAAGAGGGAAGGGTGAGGAGGAATCCGGATTCTGAGGCACTTGAAATCCGAACTGAGTGACCAACTTCCGAGGGTTAGGATCTTGAATCGTGAGTTTGAGCGTGGAACCTTTAATTCACCGGAGCGGTGATCCGGTGTGAGTCCAGGAGTGACGAGGAGGAGGTTCCGGAACCGTAGGGGCGGATTCGTGCGGAGTTAAGCAGCCGCCATAGGAAAGTTCTGTCCATCGGAAGGTCTGCCAACCACTGAGTCGATCCGAAGAACTAGGAAAATACGTCCTTTCGGGTCTAAGGGTTTTCGAATCTGTCGTTGTAGTAAGGGCAAGTGAATTAGTCTTGAGTGACCTGCTAACCGGATTGGCCTAGAGCTATCCGGGAAGTTGTGAGGATCCGAATCCGGCCCTAATACAACATCGGATATACTTTGGTATTTTCATGTATTTTTGTTTGAGAGAAGAGAACGTGAGGTGTACGAGTGGTAAGTCCCTACCCCTCTAAAGATCAAGAGAGGACTCCCTGAGGGTAAAACAGGGGTATCAAAAACCAATTATTGAGTGACGGAACCAGATTCCGGATTGGGACGGGTCAGGGTGAAATCCGGATCTGAGAAAGGAATCCGGTAATAGTGGAGAGACGGATTCGGAAAGAAAAGACGGATCCTGAAAAACAGTCTGGAAGATAAGTTGGTATTCCGGATTAAGAGTAGTAACTTGGGGTGTTTTGATCCGAGAAACCTAGAAACCGGAAAACGCAATTATTAGTAACGTCTAGAATCTCCTGGGACGATATTCCGTGTCATATTATCACGTTTGGGTGTGATAAAGGTGCTTTCCGCTAGACTGCGCGTACGACACACATCTGATTAATTGCGTAGCAGTACGCCTAAAATGGTGTCTGGAATCCGATTATTAATTTGTATTTTTCAAATGTAATCGATTGCATAATGCCGGCAAAATACTGCAGGAATTTTACTTCAATATCTGACAGGACAGAGCTCATAGAAGCTGACGCGGAAGAACTTTGAATTGCAAGGATGCGGCGATTTAAAGACCCTGACAATAAAAAGACGGCCACCGCTGCATCTTTCAATTGGATTTTGGCGGCGCCCCTACAACTAGGTCCCTTCACACATGTGGCGGCATACTCCCACGCTCCTCCATTGAAGTCACCCTAATGTGACGAATTCACTGGAATTCTCTACTATGCCATAAGAGGGAGGCACCACCAAGCGTCTTCACAATTCTTCTTCTACTTTTCTTTACAAGTTGTGCGAGAGATTGATAGCTAGCCAGTTTTTTGCTTCTCACTTCATGCTCGTAGAAGATAGGACACTTCTTCTTGTTAGTTTGAAACAAGGGAGAGCACGGAAGCGCCGTAGGTCTCTCTATTTCTCATCTTCTAAGGCTTTGAAGAGTGCTAGAATGAAGAAAGAAAGTAGGTTAGCACCGAAAACTATCCAACCCAGAGCCGGAGATCTTCGTCGAACTTTGCGTTTCGAAACAGGGAGTACTGCTGGGGAGGGTGATGCTCCGATTGACAGCACAGAGGAAGTGGAGGAGACGGTTGTGGACAACACAAGTATTCAGCAAGAAGCGAGGGCGCTAGACTCCGGAAATGTAAGACTCTTTAGAAACTCTACTTCTTGTCTCCTCCCTTAGTTTTGCACTACTGATGAAACGGCTACACAGATTTTGTAATGTTGAAGTATTCTAAGTACTTATTTCAGTTCTAGACTTCTAGTGAATAGAATTCAATACGATGAAAAGGATTGTGATCCACATAGCCATCCCCTGTCCATGCAATGGGAAAGATGACCATCATTTGGTAGGCTAGGTATAGTCCAAGTTTAAAAGTAACATGATTGAGTGTCATTGATAGATGAGCTTCCAATATAGGAGAAACATGATACTGTTAATAGTAATCCCACTCTTTGTTCGTAATTCCATTTTCAAGAAGGACAGAATGAGAACAGTTAATGTGAGAGAAGAAACATTTGATATTACCGCTCTATCATATTTGAAGGCAAATACTAAATCTATGTCCATAGTTGCTAGAAACTATAGATGGAAACTTTTGAAATCATTCCAAAGTTTTGAGAATGCTATGAAGTACTTGACACCACACTCTTGTTTTCCAATTCTTTTGCACAGTCCAATTCTTTGGTATTCAACACATTAATGGGCTTTCCTTTCAAATTAAGAAACAACCTTAAACTTAGAAACCCTAAACACTTTAAGCATCAAAACTACAAATTAAAACTATATGATCCTTTTCAAAACTATTTGAGTGACATTGTTTTTCCGTACTCAATCTATGCTCTTTTAAAATAGGCCTCTCTAAATTGAAGAACATTCTATGCTTTGCTGGCTCTTTACTTTCTTCCTTGTCTTTCCACATATCATCTCCTAAATAAGAAAATCTCTTTAGAATCCTAATACAACAATAATATTTTCTTTCCAGCATTACGTTGGAAATAAATAATAATCTCGTATAAGAATAAGATTCTCGTTTCCATTCTTTATATCTCAAAGTTCAGTCCATGTGTTCAAGGCCGTTAAAAAAATTAAAAAAAAATGCAAGAGAAAATATCTTTTCTCGAATAACATTGCGCCACGTGTCAGTCGACCGGGATCCGAGCTGGACTTGTCCACGCAAGAATCTCCGAATCAGAGATTGACACGTGGCGCCTTCAGCCACACAAGCCAGGACCCGACATGGCAGACCACACTGGAATGGCAGGTGATCGCGGTGGAGTCTGATCAAGAATTTTGATCAACGATTCTCTTTTCTTTTTTCGGCACTGATTCTACTTCTCCGTGCGGCTGCACCCCTGCACTTTGGCATGCAGATGAATCTAGACTTGCTCGTGTCTCTCCACCGAATCCACTTGCATGAGTGGCTGAGCTTGGAATGCGGAGAAAGCCGCATGTTATGGCGGCGCGGCTGTTTCCCTCTGTGCCTTCACTTCTCGATCTCACAATGTCCGTCTCTCTTTCTCCTACCTGCCGTTCGAGGTTCTTATCTTCACTATTGTTGGACCACCAGGAGTCCACCATGAGGAGATCTACACGGAGTCGCGCAAGGGATGGCGCTGGAGATCCGCCAACTCCACAAAGCAAGATTCAAATGACAGAGCAGGTACACACTTCTTTTCTTTTCGTTTTTTGTTTCTCAGGCTCAGGCTCTGCGTTGTGGCCTTGTTATTGTGTACAGATTTAGATTCCCAACTTGTGATGCCCTCAACAAGGCATGTTGAATGAGGGTTTTGGGTACTATGAAGACTTGATTTCTTGAGATCAAGCTGTCAACCGAATCTAGAAGTCATGCATACAAACCTTGCGAAATCAAAGTTTTCAAGAAGTGAGGGGGTCTTCGTTAGTCTGCCTTCCTTTAGCTCGGATCCGAGGTAGTACAGATCAAGTACATCAGGATCCCCTGGTTTGTAAGCGTTCCGAGTTTTTCTTTCTCCTGTGTGAGTACCTGCTTGAGAACTGTCCACGCGATTCTGGACTTTTGCCTCCTTGCCGTTTCCAGTTGGGCAATGCAGAAACCTCAAGTCATGAACAAAGACCTTGAGAAATCAGAATTCTCATTAAGTGAGGGGGTCTTGGTCTGCTTCGTTTAATTTAACTCGGATCCGAGCTAGAGTAGCTGCAGATCAACAGGACCCCTTGTTCGGAAGAGTTCGAGGATTTTTAGATTCATCTTTCAGTACCTGCTTGAGAAAGTATCCACGTCATTTCGTGTGCTTGTTTTCTTGATCTCAACACTTACCCAAAACCAACCATCAGGTCATGAACACAGAGCTTGGGAAATCAAAATTTTCATTAATTGAGGGGGTCTTCGGCAGTCTGGCTTGTTGTTGCTCGGATCCGAGCTAGAACTGGTCAACTGCGGCAGGACCCCCGTGTTTCGAAGTGGTTCGGAGTTTTTTGGATTTCAGTCCGAGAGCCTGCTCAAGATTCTTTCCACGCGATGCCTGCTCGAGATTCTTGCCTGCTCGAGATTCTTTCCAGCTCCAACCGTGCTTCTCAAATTATGCACAGCATTTTTGGATTTGTCAAAATACCATTCTCCATATTCCTCAGATAATACAAATAGTATTTTTTTTTATGTGGCGCCAGTTGCCTGACTTGTTGCATCCCGAATGCTCAAATGCGAGGGGGTCCAGACAAATGCAGTTTGACCTGCCTCGGATCCAAGCTAGGTCACGCCGAATTCACCAGAACCCCCTCAGTTCAAGATTTAGTTTGTACTTGCTCGAGAATCTTTCTATGTTCTATTCTTGCTTCCGAATCTCCAAGTATTCCGCTTCGTTTGATTTAGTTTTTGAAATTTCGGTGTAAGTCCCAGAAGAACTCCAGCGCCTCATTTCCAACTGGGCTAGAAAGTGAGGGGGTCCGGCCACGTCACGTCTGACGTGGCTCGGATCCGAGCCCAGTCAGCCGTGACGTGGCTGGACCCCCCTATTTTCTAGCCCAGCTGGAATTTTTTTTGCTTGGTCAGCAAAAAAGGGGGTCCGGCCACGTCACGTCTAACGTGGCTCGGATCCGAGCCTAGTCAGTCGTGACGTGGCCGGACCCCCATATTTGCTGACCAAGCAAAAAAAATTGTCTTCCTGGAGTGATTTTTTTTTAAAAAAAAGACGATTTTAGGTAGTTTTAAGATAATTTTCTTTGAAAATCAAAAAATTGGTAAAATTTATAAAATTCTTATATCCTCTAGAGTTTTTTGTTTGATAAGACCTCAAAGTTTATATTTTAGGAGGGTTCAATTTCGCAATTCATTATTTGCCATTGCAAAACCTTTGTTTGTTTTTTTAAAATAATTTCGATCAAAATTCTTTGTATACTTCTCTCTTATGGTAGTGGAAGCTAATATGAGGTATTGTTTTGTATTTTTTGTTTCAAACAGAGAGGTGATGGTGCAGGCTCATCTTCACCTGTAGTAGAGCCCCCAAGAGGCCCTATTGTTCATGAAGCAGGACCCACACAGACTCCTACATCAAGGCGCCCAAGTAAGGAGGTCTCTAGTGATAAGGGGGAGGCACGAGGACCAGACTTGGTAAGTTTTGGAGATGTCATGGATGCCACTGAGCGTGCGATAGATGCTTTCCAGAGCTCTGTGCTTAGTCGTGTCAGTGACCCAAATGCGGGAAGGCGAAGGCATGCCTTGAGGCTTGCTGAGATTGCTAGAAGAAAGGGATTTAGGTGTTTGTCTTCAGAGAGCTCAGAGACTGAGTATAGCTCTGAGTCGCAGGTCTCCATCACTATTGATGGTCCACCACTGCAAGAGACATGTACTTGTGCTTGCAGTGGTCCTATAGGTCCACAGGTTCCAGTCTTCATTCACCTCAGCTCAGATTCTGAGGAAGATGTAGAGATTGACTAGGTTCTGTTTTTCCAAAAAGTTTTATATTCAAATGGCACTATAAAGCCTTACATATTTCAAAATTAATGTTTTACTTATGTACTATATCTTTTGAAAGTTTATCTCTCAATTCAACTTGAATTCTTCTTTGCATTTTTGTGTTATAAAGGTAGGCTTGTGGTCATACATTTATGGGTGTTTTATTATTGCAGATGGAAGTGTCTCCAGTAGTTCTTTCCCAAGAAGAAACTATCATGGAAATCCAAAACATGGATGTTACAAGTCAACCCCCCATTGGTGGTGAAGCGAGGAGAGGAGTCACAAGTGAAGACGTGGTGGAGGAATTCATGGATGAAGATGACAAGGACCTGTTAGAGGATGACCTCCGCCAATATCACAAGGTAGACTCTGTGAATACCATTGCAGGCTTGAGGATGAAGCCTGATCATCTGTTTCGGCTTCAAATTCCCTTGTGCCGAATGGTAGCGATGCCCATGGTAAGACCTACTTTGTCTTGCGATCTTGAATTGCTTGAACACGAATTCGCAAAGGGCTACCTCGACGGGGCAGCAGTTTTCTATGTCACAACCACAAATGAAGCCGGAGAAAGCTCCAAATTCACAAAGGAGGAGATAGAGAAATGGGGGCCTTTATGGAGAGAGAAGAATGAGATCTTTGAAGCCCACATCCAGTCTGTTCCCGAATTGAGTTTCTTGAAGAACTTGAAGTTCTTTGTGTGTGACGGGAATCACCGCCTGCTGTCATGGATGAATCATATTTCCCGGCTGCACTCCAAGGATATAACTTGGCACTATGCAGTGGACTCAATTGTGTTGGACACAAAGGGCAAAATCGAGGTAGCTATGCATGTCATGCATGACATTAACAAGTAAGTTGTTTACTTGAATTTGGTCTTTGAAGTTTTGTTTTATGTTTTTAGAAAATTTTGAAACTATTTCATCTTCGCTTATATAATATGAAATGCATATACTTATAAAGCCTTGTTGAATTTTAGGTCTACAGAGGACTCACACGTGAAGACCAATTTGGTTCATACCCTTTATAGGGTTCAGAAGTATGGGCTTTTACCCATAGAGCGCTTCAACGAAATGTTGAGGCCATCTGAGCTTAAACACTGTTCTGCACAGAAATTGAGGAAGACTTGGTATTCTATGCCACTTGAGGTCTTCACATCCTTCGTCTTTCGGGTATGAAATTATTGTGATAATTCTTCCTTTCAATACAAAGTATTTTAGTATATTCAGTTTTGTTCTTAAAGCTTTTGTTCACATTGATTGGCCTTGGAAATGTGCAGCAAGAGATTTCTCAAGCCGCAGGTGCTGCAGTACGAAAGTACAACGAGATCACGCCAGAGGAAAAGAAAATTGCGGAGGGACTTGCTCATGCTATGAGATCTGTAGCACATGAGAGGACTGGAAAACTCAATGTGAAGATGTCAAAATTGGCCGCCGTTGCTAATCCGGCTAATGAGCCCGACTTTTTGAAAGAGGTAACTACTTTGCATACTTCAAAAAATTAAGCAAATGGTCTATACCTTGAAAATTAGAAGTGAGAATCTCACATCATTTTTTTCAGGTTGAGAAACACTGGACTACAAATGAGGTTCCCGAGATGACTCTCGAGAAACTCCAAATGGTTGCAACGTGCAATACAACGGCAGCTCACAAGATCAAATTCTTGCAGTGGTCGAACTCTTCTATTCCCTCACGTGATGCAAGGCGTTTCCCACCTAGGCCAATGTCTGAGCTACTACTTGGACCATTTCTAAACCGTTGTGTTTGGTATGCCGGGGTAAGTAACTTACTTTGAAGTTTGTTTTCAAGTTTAACAATTTCTGTATTTGATGTTTATAATAATTTGAATTTTTTAATCATGAGGCATAGTACTTTGAATCATGTGAATTTTAATTCTTTTTTTCTTTAATCCAGATTGAGGATGTAGTGGTGGATATTTTTGAGGGTGTTGTGAGGCATGACAACATACCTATAGATATGAACGTTCCACAGAAACCAGAGACTCTCCTTGACTATTTAGAAGGTTGGAGAACAAAGATCTGGGATCAAGGATTTCTAGCTCATCTTCGTGGAGCTAACTACTTCAAGAAAAGCGATAACTTCAACACCTTTGAGGGATCAAAGCAGGCAGTAAGAAGGGTTCTTTTCCGGTGAGTCTCTAAAAATCATAGCTCATATTTGACATTATAGTTATTGAATGTCCTATAAGTCAATCTTTGCATTGGGGCACAAAAAAAAAATTTCAAAAAAATCTTGAATTGAAGTAGGAAATGAAAAAGTAGGGGGGTCCTTGAGCATCCTCCTCGACATAGCTCGGATCCGAGCTATGTTGAGGAGGATGATGAGGGACCCCCCTAGTTCTTGCCCCTTGCAGAACTTGAAGTCTCAAAGTTTAATTTTTTTTCATGTGAAACTGCGATTTTAGAGTGAATTATGAGGAATGAAAAGTCCATTCTTGCATGTGATCACCCAAATTTTTTTTTGTGGAAATCAAAAAATCATGTAGGATATCAAAAACTGGGGGGGTCCTTCACCTACCTTCAAGACTTAGCTCGGATCCGAGCTACCTCAAGGACGTTGCTTAAGGACCCCCCTAGTTCTTGTCCCTTGCAGATTTTGAAACAAAAATTTCCCATCTCAAATTGAGAATTTAGAAAAAATACTTTGTAGTTGGTATCCTTTCAAAGAGGTTGTCAAATCATTTGGTAGTTGAGATTGAATTTTATCATTTGTATTTATTGAATCCTCTTGGAACTGCAGGTACTTCAAATATGAGCTCGAAGGTAAAGAAGCAATCAAGACTGAGGACCTACCTACCTTCTTGAAGAATTTTCTGGACCACAACTCCAAAGACTGCATGTATACTCCGACTCAGCTCAAGACCTTCACTACCTCACATCTCAGTGGTGGTGGATGGTACATTGACTGCCCCATCTCCTACACGCATCCGTCAGAGGTAGAGTTGCGGGCTTCTTTGGAAGGACAAGGCACCATCAACATGGATGTTGGCGAGTTTCCAGGACTTAGTGAGAATGAGAGGAAGAGGGCTATTGCAAAGAGGGAGACCATGGACAGGAGGAAGGCAGTACGGATTCAACTGGCTTTGGAGCACAAGGAGAAGAAGGAGGCGAAGCGTTTGGCCAAATTGGCGGAGAAGGAGAAGGAGGAGAAGGACAAGGAGAAGGAGAAAGGTAAAGGAAAGAAGAAGGAAGAAGGAAGTGGCATTCCAACGTCGTCTATAGTGGATGAGGGCTCCCAGATGCAGGGTGCATCACAAGGTGGGTTGAAGAGGAAGTCTGTACTTCCAGACTTCTCGGAGGAAGTTATAACACAAGGTACACAAGTCATTGCTCTTGGAGATGACGATGATGTCACCTCAGAGGAATTGCTTCTTGATGTCTCAATTTCAGAGGTGGTGGACAACGAAGGAGTCCGGGGACCAAACCCTTATACAGAGGTCATGGATTTTCTACAAAAGGTAATATTCTTCTTTCTCTTAGCAATGGAGATTGTTATTTGATTAACAAAGCGCTTATTTTCTGAACTTGTTCTTGGAAATACTCATGTATTGAAGAAATGTTCTTGCAGATGGTCGTAGGTAAGGCCAGGGTATATGATGGGGTCGTCAATCGACAGCCAGGATTTGATCTCATGATCTTTGACTGCCAGGAGAACCTCCCAGTGCCAGAGATAGGGGGGTCGAAGCACATTCCTTATTGGAACGCAGATAAGGACTACTTTACAATTTTCCAGGCTTTCAACTTTGCACACAAACATTTGCATGACGATGGGTGCCTTGTAGTGTTTCATTCTTGGGGCCAGGACTCCTTGGAAACCATTGCAGGACTTCTTCAGGAGTATCCAAACATCAAGAAGAAGAAGGACTGGATGGGCATGAATCGGATGCACCTTACATCGGCAGTTCACCCCGACCAAACGGTAAGACTCTATCATTTCATTATAATAATTTAATATATTTGAATTTGTTGCTTTTTATTGTTTTCTAATCTCATGTGAGTTTTGATTATGCCTGCAGACATTGAAGTTTGGCATCACCCTTTTTGTCAAATATCTGGGAGCCAAGGGGAAATCGAACTTTGAATTCAGGCGCTCTCAGACCATGCTGAAGGCAAAGGTATGCCTTCGGCGTGATGACTTGCTCATGAACTACACCACGGAGGACACGATGTTGGTGAATGATATGGATCAAATGGCGTGGCGAGGAGCTCGAGAGAAGGACCCGCGCTTCATTCAATTCATCATTGAGGGCACCACGGATGAAGGGGACATTGTGGTAGACTACACGGCCTCTACAGGTGAATTCTTGTTCTACAACTTTTGCACAATGAAATTATTTTTATAGAAGATCATTATGCAGATGATGTAAATTATGGTTTTTGGCAGGTGCATCCATTACTGCTTGCTGTGCTACCGGGAGGCATATTGTAGCGTTGGAGGAAGATAAGAGGATTTTCCAGCATGTCCTCTTGCCAATGAAGAAGTCTGCTTCTCCAGTGACCGCAGATCCAAGTGTGGAGGAGCCCACAGTTGTGTTATCACAAGACCAAGAGGCCATGGTGATAGTACCTCGAAAATTTGTTCGGCGCCCTAAACCTAGTAAGTAAGTTTTTCCTAAATTCAATTTTCTCAAATTCTTGATTTAATTTATGTTTCATACATCTAACAATGTTTCCATTGAATTTACAGCAACGAGGGAGTGATCGCACAGGACCAAGTAAAGAAGAGACGAAGACTCATTTTGAGCCCATAGAAGCCATTCGATCTTCCAGTCTATGCAGAGCAGCTAGCATCAGCGTTTGCGGAGTTTGGAACTTCCAAACCCAAATCCCGTAAACCTTCGTACGCTCTAAATGTCTTAGAATTCATAGATGGATCAGCATTGGAAGGTAGAGAGACTTCTGACTTTTCTAGTGATAGGGACTCTGCAGCGGAGTCTACTGCATATTAGACTCATGAGATTGACGTATCTCATAAGTCAAATCAGTATGTTTGGATTTTTATTATGATTGGATTTGTGTGCTTTATGGCTATATGTTGAGTGATTTTCATATCCTTCAAAGTTAGCATCAAAAAAATAATATTCATATCCTTCAAAGTTAGCATCCAACAAAATGGGGATTTAAATAAATATTGACCTTCTTTAAAGTCTCTATGCAATTAATGGGGAGTGAAATAGCTAATCACCTTGTACATTGTCTTCATTAAAAAAAATGGGGAGTCAAATCCCTAGAACCTCGTCCTACATCTACATCCCAAAAAGGTGAACTCCAAGAAATATTCACCTCTTGGAATATCTTTAAAAAAAAATGGGGAGTGAAATAAATATAAACCTCCTACATTGTCTTCATGCCAAAAAAATTGGGAGTGAAATATATATTTACCTCCTTCCATACTTCCGTCCCAAAAAATGGGCATTGAAATAGACATTCACCTCGTAGAAAATCTTCGTCAAAAAAAATGGGGAAAGAAAAAAATATTCACCTTCTAGAATGTCTCTACCAAACGAGATGGGGACTGAAATCAATATTGACTTCCTACAATGTCTCTGACCAAAAAAATGGGGAATGAAATAAATATTCACTTCTTATAAGGTCTCCGTCTTCAATAATGGGTGAGTGAATACAATATTTCATGTTTCTCGAAATACAGTATACTTCCAAGAAATAAATGGTGAAGAATGGAAACAAACGTATGATCCTAAGGCTACTCAATTTTTTTCATCCAAAATTTGGAAATACAAGCTATTTTGATGAACCCCAAATTTTTAGATAAGAATTTCTAACCCTAAACCCTAACAATCCAAAAACAGTATAGATTTTTCAAAACCACGGTCATAGGTAAATCCACGGTTACAGATCCTCATCCACTTTTTTGGAAAAAAAATCCACTTTTTTGGCAAAAAAAAGTTCTTGCTCACAGGCTCACAGACTCACAGGCTCACGCTCCTAGGCTCACACGCTAGCAACCCTGCACCCAAAAGCGCCTTGTTCCTAAAAGCACCATCTACAGTGCACATACATTTCCGAAATCAGTCATGTTCACAGATTGTAGATGGCGCTTTCAGAAACAGACTTTGATTGTTAATAACTTTTGCATACGGTATCCAAATCCTGCGTTCTTTGGTGCGTTGGAACATGCTTTCACTTGCCAACAATACTACATAAAAATTTGAACTCATTGATAGCAAGAACTAGGCTCAGTATGAATAAGTGGCGCTTTTAGGTGTACCTACCTTAGATATACTATATTCCACATCACTTGAATGGTTCATAGGATTTCTTGCTTCTCCCTAAAAACATTGCAAAAAATCTTTGACTATCTTCTCAAAGCTTTTGCTCCTTCACTTCTTATGAAATTTTTACTCTTTCTTCTTTCACCATAATTTTTTCATCTCTATTCAAAATGCAGATGAAATTGCCAAATTTGGATGAAAAAGTGCATGAACATGATTGAAAAGTATTTTTTGGTTCAAAAGATGAATGGATGTACAAATACAATGTTTCTCCAAAATTGAAGCAATCACCATCTGGACACTTTCTAAAAAAAAGGGGGGGCCTGCCTGATACATACAGAATGAGTACTTTCCTACAGGCCTTTGTTCTTTGACATCAAAGCCACTAGCAGCTAAGATCGAAACAATTGTGCTTCAAACAAACCTAATCTGTTTCGGACCAAGTAAACCTGGAACCCTATTGATAGCAAACATCAATGATAAAATGTTGCTTCACGAACTAGGCTATACCTTGGCTCTCTCTAGTTGTCATGCTCCAAAAAAAGAGCTATGCTCTACTAATACAAATAGAAGGCTCTTAAATGGAGCAGGTTCTAAAATGGTGCTCTACCTTAAATGTACATTATCTGTACATGTTGCTTTTTCATAGCTTTCAATAGTGTACTGCTAGTGTACATTTTAGCTAGGGCTCCACTTTAGAGCCCTATGCTCTTTCAACTTCAAAATTTGATAACTAATTCCACAAAGCTCCAAAAAATATGAAACAACTTGGGTTACATATCAATTCCACTTGTCTCTCCAGGAAAGTACACTGAAAAATATTTCAAGATGTTTCACCTCCCCAAAATTCAGTTTCAGCCCTTAATGGGCGATTAATGAGCCTTCTACCTTACAAACAGAATGTCTTCCTCGGTATGAATCATGTGCCACGCCCATCAGCAACTAATTAATGGATACTTTGTGGAGACAAAAACTTACTCTTCCATTTCCAGCAGTTTGAACCGTAACTTTCATCTTGCAAATGGTCCTTTATTTCTTTGGCCTTGCCATCTCGCTTTACCTTCTTCAAAAGGTGCACACTTTCGTCTCGTTCTTCTTGCTCCTTGGACACGCCTGTCTTCTTTCACAACTTGGCCTGCATCATTCCTAAGTGATTGCACGAAACACTTGTACTATTTTCTGTCACACATCTCATGTTGATCTGTTTTTTTGACCATAACTTTTGCATTTTCGCTCCAAATGACTCAAGATTTTTAGAGAAGGTACTCATAACTATCATACAAGTTGCGTAATTTTTTCATAATTTTTAAAAATAGTTTGATATTAAAATAGTACTAGTGATGAAATGTCACAAATGACAATTTGGAGGTTTTTAGTACTAAGGAGTACCTTTTATTAATGATTTTAGGATGAAATCTGGATGAGATGGTCTTCTATTAAACTTCTAGCTCTCTAAAGAAGTATTTTTGAAAATAGTTAATTTTATATGGTGTGGAAGTCTACAAAGTGAGCTTCTTTCTTCTTGTATTTTGAAACATATAAAATATTATTTTGGTGGGTTTTTTGGTGAATGATCATCTCCATAAAGTTTTTGAAAATGGCCACTTTTTATTTTTTGTATTTACTTATTTTTACTATTTTTCCCTAATTAAAACATGAAGATATGTATTTTCTTGAAATTTTGCACTTTTCAAGTTCTCCTACTTAGAGAATTTTTCCATACAATTCCTTCCGTGGGTACCTTCATTTTAAAGGTGTATACATAAGTCATTATTCTTAAAATTTAAAATTAATTTTTTAATTTAATAGTACTCGAGAAAAAGTCAGGAATATTGTTGCAAAACACACCAAATAGTATAGGTGTTTCATGCAATCACCCTCCTTGCCTCTAACTTATGCGAGCTACGGTGTCATTGCTTGTCTGTCTGTCTTCTTTGGTCTGGCTGTTGGTGTTTTCCTCTCGGATGTGTCGATTTGTCATCTCTTTCTATTGCTTGAAACTGAAGGTTCCTTCCTCTGGAACATCGGCATTAGTACTATGGCTAGTTGTTGTGCTTGATGTGCCGAGGTTAACTCAATCCTCGTGTTCCAGAAGAGTGTGTTCCTCTTTTTGTTTTTCTGGAGGAAGCCATACTTGCATGAGGTGTTTAATTCAACGCTTGTGAAGGATCATAAAACAAATGATATGATTCGTTGTTGTCAAAGGTTTTCAACTAAGGTAGGTACACCCAAAAGCGTTAGTTTTTCATACTGTGCCTAGTTCCTGTTATTAGCTAGTTCAAATTTTTATGCAGTCTTGTGGGAGAGTGAAAGCATGTTCCAATGCACCAAAGAATGCAAGATTTGGATACCATATGCAAAAGTTATTAACGGTCAAAGTCTGTTTCTGAAAGCGCCATCTACAGTCTGTGAACATGACTGATTTTGGAAATGTATGTGCACTGTAGATGGTGCTTTTAGGAACAGGGCGCTTTTGGGTGTACCTACCTTAGTGCTATCTAACGAAACATCCCACTCCACACAAGTGATTTATCCTATGAAATTGACCAAGAATAGGCATCATTTTGACAACAACTCCATCAATCTAAGGTCAGGATCTCAAAAGCATGGACTGACACAACATGGAAAGACCAAAGAAAGAAACGCATGAATTGTCTATTAAGTCGCATTGATCAAGACTATGTGTGATAAAAAAAATCGTGCATAGTCATACATTTGAACATCACATGAACAAACAACAAACTCTGAAACTTATAGTTAGATTTTCACAATCAAGTTAGTAAGACATAATCCTAACACATGTATAATTCAACAAATTCAGTTTATGCAATGCAGAAAAATATCGTAAGTCAGAATACATGGTTCCAAAAATACCAACACCTACAATAAAGTTTTTAAATTTAAAATAAAGTCACAACACAGCATAAACATCATACTCATTTCCTTTATCCACTAACCATCTCGAAGTCACCACATCAAGTAGAAGATGGCATCCTCCTACGTATCATAGTCATAGTCAATCCAATGTACACCTCTAGTTGACAAACTACTTCCCTGATAAGACGCTAATGATTGAGAGGCAAACCTTCCTTGTTCTCAATATTTGTCTTCACATTTTCAGAGCTCTCAACTTGATCTTCTTAGATAAGGCCTTTACAAAAATCTACATGTCTATCCGAGAATGAAGCACAAAATTAAGAGCTCTGAAATAGAAATTCGCCCGGGTAGAGTACAAATAGAGTATGTTAGAGGCCCAACACCCAACTTCACTCACAAATTTCTTGTAGGAGCACAGATCCCTTGAATCAACTTTTGATTGTAGGATTGTCTAGCACACTTGTAGGTATCCGCATTGTTTAAAAATTTCAACTCAAAAAGATAGGTTCATGAGTTATCAAATGATGATTGTACAACAATGTCCCTCAGAATACGTGCAAGTGACTCTTGTATGCCATTTGATCACCATCCTAAAGAGATTAACCTTGAAACACCTAAAGTTTATAAGTGTGGTCTAACATCAAAGTCTTGTACTAACCTTAAAACCTTGAATGCTTCATTTTGCCATTGAAAAATGAGTGGAATTTTTATTTTTTATTTTTCAAAGATTAGGTTAGATGTCTTCTCTAAGGTTTGAAAATTCAATTTATTTTTGTCAAAATTTGAAATTACTATTAATTTTGAAAAAAAAGCAAAAAAAATTTCATATCAAATACAATGTATTCTTGAAAATTTTGAAATTTTTTCCATAAATGTACATTATTCTTAGAATATCATGGTATAAAAGTTTTCCGTATTATTCTAAAATAAATAAATTAGTACTATAGGGTTACATGCACCCTAATTAAGTTCAATTTTGATTAAAGTATTGAATTTTAGAAACATTTCAAATTTTCATATTAGCATAGAACTAAGACTTCACAAGCTTTAGCTCAATAGTTGGTCTCAAATTTAAAAAGTACCATTTCTATGATTTAATTTGAAGTTTAGAAGGGAAAGAAAAAGCACAATGAATTTCCAAATACACTACATCGTGTCTATATTTGGAAATCATTGAATCAACATTTTTCTCAAAATATTGCTATCTCCATTCATTGAGTTTCTAATGCCTACATTTGTATACTACTTCTAATGAGTCCAAGAAAATTTGGATGAAGAACAATTTTTTATCATCTCCTATTTGTCAAACTATTCATCCAAAGGATATTCTTTTGTCCTTGCCACCAATATAGAATCAAGTCACATAAAATATATACAATCAAACCATGGTAATGAATGCTTTTGAATGCTTTTGGTTCACCAAGTGACAATTCTTTGAAAATTCCATAACATTGTTGGTTCCTTTGTAAAGAAATATCAATATTATTTAGAAAAAGGGGAGGTATTTTCTAAAAAATATTTGAGTGTTTTTGTTTTTTGAGGTGTAGAAAATCACAGAAGTCATATGATGAGATTCCAGAAGTTCCACATGAAATTCACACCCCTGGCTAGTACTTCCTTTAAAAAAGCACCATTTCAATTTTCCCTTTCCATACGCCAGAGTTGAACTGAAATGGAGGCTAAAGGATCTCCGTCATTATCATTCTGATAAAACTTACACAAAAGGCACTGTGGACTGGAAATGGAATAGGAATGGGCTTGTCCCATTTTTATTTATTTATTTGTACAAAATGCCATTTCCTAATCATAGCTTGTCCCATTTGTTAAAAAGAATAAAAATAAAAAATAAAATAAGTGGACTAGGAAGCCAACATCATATGCAAAGTTAAAGAATGGTTTGTAACATTTTAGTAAAATTTTACTTAAAGATTCTTCAAAGGTCATTACTTAAAAGACTATACTACTAAGACTATACTTAAAACACCCCTTTGATTCTCTTGTAGTGATTGGTTCAAAAAAATTCAAAAACATTTATTAGGAGTCAAAGCATTGAAAAAGATCTTTGCTTTCCACCCCTAATTTTGAGGATGAATAGTTGTATTTATGTTCTACATAGAGAGATTCCTTCTCATTCATCGATGTAAAAATGGCTTTCATGTTGTTTATGAGTTAAATATAATATATCTTATGTGTGTGTGTGTGTTGTAAATCTATCCTTGATGACTTTACTTACTGTAACTTACATTATTTATGAAAATATATTTTACTATAGAGTGTTGAATATCTTAATGTTTTGTAAAAATTCAAGTAGATGGGATCTTGGAACATGTGATATTTAAATTACTTCAATTATAAAAAAATATCTCTTGAAATATATAGATTACAAATCAAAGATTTTGAAATTGATTACCTTGTTAATTATTTCCAAAGTTTATTCATTTGGGGGCGATTGCACGAAACACCTGTACTATTTGTTGCATTCTTTTTTGACCTCTTAAACAAGGCTCTAACTTTTGAATTATAAACTCAATGCAAAAAACAAAAAATTGATTTCTAGATATCTTGATTGCAATTGATGTCCTTATTTTTCAGAAATTTTAAAAATTCATTTCATATTTAAAAGTCAATTTTGTTAATTTGTCATACTTTGTAGTTTAGGGGGTTTTAGTACTATTTTGAACCCCCAAAAATGAATTTTGAGGTGAAATTTGGAGAAGATGATCTAATAATATACTTATAGCTATTGAAGAAAGGAATTTTCAAAATAGTTAATTTTATGTGGTATAGAAATCTACAAAGAGACCCTTATACTGCTTGCTTTTTGAAACATATGAAACCTTATTTTGGTGGGGTTTTTTTTCAAATCTCACCACCAATAAGTATTCTAAAATGAAATTTTTTAGATTTTCTGAGATTAATTTTTCCTATTTTTTACAAATTAAAATGTCAAAGTTGTATTTTCTTCATTAGAATTCTAGACATAGAATTCTGGTGAAGAAAATAGATACTTCAATGTTTTAATAATTAAAAAATAGGATTGATTTTTTTTAAAACAATTAAAATTATATCATTTTAGAAGAATTTTTGGTGATGAGATTTGAACAAAAAACCACCAAAATAATGTTTCATATGTTTCAAAAAGCAAGCAACATAAAGGTCTCTTTGTGGACTTCTATACCACATAAAATTAACTATTTAAGAAATTCCTTTTGTCATTAGCTATAAGTATATTATGAGATCATCCTTTCTAAATTTCACCTCAAAATTAGTTTTTTTGGGTTCAGAATAGTACTAAAAAACCCTAAATTGGAATTTGTAACAAAACATTGGGGCTGATAAAAAATAGTGAAATATTTTTGAAAAATATTCAAAAATTTAAAAGATATATAATAATTATAAATATGTTGCCTGTAAATTTTGAGTTATTTAGAGCCAAAATGCAAAAGTTATGACCAAAAAACTATTCAGCATAAACTGTGTGACAAAAATAGTACAAGTGTTGCGTACAATGACCTTTGTATATTTTGTTGCTTGAAGCCAAAAAGGAATTGTATTCATTAAAATTCACAACCAATTAAAAAATTTAATTGAAAAAGGAGGAGCTAAAAAATAACAATCATTTATTAGTTCAATGTTTATGAAAACTGATCCATTGTTCAAGTCTATAGACAACAAGTAGGACCTAAGGAAAGCTCAATCTCTAGAGGAGACCAAGTTGGCTTTTGTGTAACTAGTATAATTGACCAATATTCCAAGGAACTTTGACTCATTTGAAGGGGGTTGCAAAAATTATAATCATTTTTTTCTACATCATCACCAACATAGGGATCTAGTTTGTTTTACAAATAGCTTCTTTGCAACTATCTTAGCCTATTGGTGTAAAGAATTTATAGTCAATGTAGACTACCAAGTTGGGGTGCAATGCAATACAAACATGGCAATTCTCAAGAAGATTTGCTACTGTTTGCCTAAAAGGATCTATCTTTTAGAATTAATGTGCTTAATCACTATGTTGAGCTACCCAAAATCTCTATGTTGCTAAAGAATACAACTTGATCCTTTAGGGGTTAATTTAACTAAGTGCTTTCAGTGACCATTGCATTTCAACTTAAAAAATTTGCAACTAATTCCACAATGATCCTCCAAAAATGAAATGACTTACATTAGGTGCCAATTTCATTTTTATTCCTATTAAAATTTCCTGAAAATTTCTTCAAAAAGTTTAGTCTCTCCCAAATGTAATCACTTCTTCAAAGGTTGCAAACTTCCTTATGCCTAACCCAAATGAATTAGGTAATCTTTGAGCCGCCAGGAAGCAATGAGTGGGTTACAAGACATAATTAGCTCTATCTACAAATGAAAATTCTCAAGTTTGTTGCCTTTGTGGATGAATATTGTGTGATTAGGAACAAAATATCCTGCTCGTAAAACACAGTTGAGCAGACCGATGTACACAATTAGATTTAGTGGGGGTTTTTTTCAGCGATTTGGTGCAAAATTGCACCAAATTATTTGGCCTAGCACCAAGCCTATAGAAATTTTTTTTTGGATGAAATCACCAATTAACTTCAAAATTAAAAAAAAATAATGGATGAAATCGCCAAACAATGGATGAAGATAGATATGTATTATGTACTAATATGATGTTTTAATCCAATATATGAATGAATGTTGAGATTTGGAGCTCCACAATAAAGTGAAGTAAGGTAGGGGGTTGTAATTGCAACCCTGTCTCTAAAAAAAATCTGGTAGATTTTGCCTCTAACATTTACCAGAAGTGTACATTTCAGGAGGGGGTCACTTTTAGAAACCAATGTGTTTTCAACTTCAAAAATTCATAACTAACTCCATGAAGGTCCAAAAAACATGAAACGACTTGAGTTAGATGCCAATTCCATTTTTCTTACCATGAAAATTTACTAAAAATTGTTCTAAGGAGTTTAGCTTCCCCAAAATGCAAATCAGCTGGTAAAGGTCGCTTTTACAGCTCCCTACTTTATCTCCACCTTGGCACTTCATAAGAAATGAAAAACAAGAACGGCGTGACCAAGAAGCTCTGTCTTAGGTGAACAATAGTATTAGTTTTATTCCTAGAAAATATTAAAAGACTACACAGAGGGGAAATCAAATCAAATTATTAAAATGAAATAAATAGTGAACTCAATGAAGTTTGCCTAGGCAACCCTCCTTAGTTGGCCAAGGGTCCACCTAGGTCCTAGGTAGCCTCCACCCCTTGACCAATTAGGGTCCACCTAGGCGATGCCTTGAGAAAATGTTTTATCCGTTCAATGTGAATAGGGTTATACATAAGATTTGGAAATAAAGATCAAAAACCCACCAAGTCGATGCCATGGACTCTGTCCATAAGGACAGAGCCAAAAAACCACTGACCAGAGCTACACGGACACACCAAGTCTCTTTGCACGAGGGACCTGTTTCAGTGGACCCCATTTTTTATTTTTTATTTTTCGGTAGAAATGAGTGAAACGGAAATGGATCCCACTTTCATGTGGTGAGTAAACTATGGTCGTTCATGCATTCGCGCGCTGCACGTGCAGGACGTGCTCTAGCCTCTCCATGTGTACGTCCTCGATGAATCTCCTGCAAGTTTTGTTCCACTGCTTTCGCAGAGCTCGATCGAAACGGGACGACAATCGCTACTATAGTAGCTGGTGAAAGCAAGGCTGTACGTGAAAAGATGCAGACTCTGTTTGAGAACATTACGGCCGGCTGGGGGAATTGGGAGAAGGACCAGCTTAGACTGTCCTACGGAGATGCGCTCTCCATCGGCCTGATCCTGCTGCTACTCTTCGGGTATGGAGTTTCAGGAAAGAAGAAGAAGCTGCCACCAGGTCCGTTTCCATGGCCGGTGTTTGGCAACCTGTTCCTCGGCGGATCCCATCCTCACCAAGCCTTCATGCAGCTAGCGAAGCAATACGGAAACATCATGAGCCTCTTCTTCGGAAGCGTGCGCGTGGTCATTGTGTCCGACTCCGAGATGGTCAGGGAGGTTTTCTCAGTCAGCGACAAGGATTTCGCGTCTCGACCAATTCACGACTTCATGCGCACGCCTGCCAAGTACTTGAACTACGGCGAAGAGAATGCGTCAATGGCCATCAGCGTATACACATCCAAAGTCCGGGAGAAGCGTCAATTGTGTATCAGTGAATTGTTCACGGCGCAGAAATTGGAGATGAAGAAGAGTACTCGTATGGAGGAGATTCAAAGGGCGATGGCAGTTGTGGGAGAGAACACGAGTATTCCAGTTGACATCCGACCCATCCTCAGTGAATTCAGTCTGCGGGTTAATTGTAGGTTGACGTTCAACAAAGCTTTCCAGTATTCGGAGCACAATCCTTCAAGTGGAAGTTATGTCGATCCACAGGCATTCAGGAGATTGGAGACGGAAAACACGAAACTCATGGGGACACACAACATTCTGGATCTCATCCCTGGTTTACGATTCCTGTTCGGAAGGTTTGACTTGGAGGGGATCCATGCGAGATGGAAGGATGTGACCATGAGGAAAGTGGATTGCGCGGACTCTATTTTGAATTGGTATCGGAAAGAGTTTCCAAATGGACGGGAGGATTCGGAAATCGACTTTGTTCAGACTTTGCTGGAGCTTTCCGACGGCGGCAAGTACACGATGACCGAAGCTAGGGGTCTTATTTTCGTAAGCTTCCTTTTCCCATCCTCGGTAGAATTGAACTTGAATTAGTTGCTGTAAGATATCGAGTGTATATTGAGTGTGATTTTGGTTCTATTCGGGGGTGTCAGAATGCTGGACTTGCTCTTCAAAGAATGAGTCGATTTGGGCAACGTGGTTTCAGATGAGACATTAGAGAAAAATCTGGACTCTCCAGAAGGCTGCTTAGAAGTGCCATGAGTGTCCAAGATTATATATTTTTTTGACATGGGCAAGAATTTTGATCCTATAGCTGTGGTGTCATATGTACAGTGGTGCAGCCAAAGGTCAGGGTTGGTGCACGAGCACTTGTGTTTAATTGGAGGAAAACTGACATATTCTAGTTGACAGTTGAGATATTCACACAAACTGAAAGGCAATTTCGTCCAAGATCTTGTCCTTTCCTAACATAGTAGAGTTTTTCATATAGAGTGGCTTGTCAAACCTTGACAGCATTCTAGAGAGTCCACATTTTCTCTAATCATTTTAAGCCTCAAAATCTTGCCGGCGGCTTGAAAATACTTAGAAAGGAGAGGAGATTTTTGCACTCAATGTCGAGACACCTGAAGTAGAAGATCTTGATCATTTCGTGTAGTTCGGCTGAATATGAAATTTGGGGAAACTCTCACACCTCAGCAGCCCGGTAAATTGAGAGCTGGGTGACTTCCATAACGAGCTTTGCGAAAATTTAGTTAGAACGTTGAGATATGATTTACCACTAAATTTTTTTTCCATATTCGTGTAATCTGAAAGCATGATCCGTACTGTACACCTCGGAGACTTTTAGACCAGCAATAGGCGAAGTATTGGAGGTCATTTGCCACACTAAGGCTCCAGGTTTTTGAGTTACCTAGCATGATATCAATGCGAACTACACTCTTGGGCAATATGGATGAAAGCAAACAGGTCTGCGAAACTCAGACTCGAAATAGAAGCAAAAAGAGGGAGGTGGTCATGGCTCATAATCTAGCTTCTCTTATCAAATGGTCGCCTCTTTCGTTGCTGGAATTTCTCCTCATTAGACAAATTTCTCATTTGACATTGACAACATTCATTCTTCAATGACTCTACCAACATTGGAAGTCAAATTGTCAATCCATTTCAAACATGCATGGAATGGTTTTTAAGCATTTGAAATTCATTTTCTTGTTCTTCATGATTGGAGACTCCCTGTTTTCTATCTAAAAGTTGAGAGAAGATGGGGTGTCAAAGTACCCTGGCTCGCTATTGCCAATCCCACAGGATCAACATTGGAAGCACTCGATGTTGCCTCCTAAACTAATACGAACCATGTAGTTGTAAGAGCTCATTGAGATGATGTGTGGCATATCTCCCACGCACTCAGGAACTGCTGACAGCGGGAACAGACACGATGGCTGCGACGCTAGAATGGGCCCTTCTGGAGCTTGTGCGCTACCCACAGTACATGCGAAGGTTGCAGGCGGAGCTCGATGCACAGTTTGGCATGAATGGGCCTGTGGAAGAGGATGAGGCAGCTCAGTTACCGTATCTCCAGGTAATCAGGCACCTCTGTGCACACCATCCCACTTCCTCCACGAATTAGTAAGCTCTTGCTCCCCAGTTATTGCGTTTCCCGGGTGTCTTGGGTGATCAAGTGTAAGTTTTCATTTTGCAAGTGGTCTGTCTTAGCGAAATAAGCTCTTAGCGGCAACGGTTGTAGTATAGAAAAAGTGAGTAACAAATCTCTTACAACAGGGAGTGAGAAATTGATGCTTCGACTAATTCAGATTTATGATATCTTTTTGACTCACATGATTTTTAGGGTCTAGGCTTATGCACACGTACACTCTTGATCACGTCCACACCGATAACAATGTTAACTCTTGAACATGAGCGAGAACCTCACTCGAAATACGGAGATTTGGATTGGGTCCTCGCCTTCTCATGCTCAAAACTTCTTTTTAGTTCCCAAAAGAACTGTTACAAATCAAACAAAGTTGACATCGGTACAATTCTTGAATCCTAATCATACCCTGTTTTAGTATTTGAACAGTAAGAAGGGAGCACTCACAGCTTTTCGAAAGTATGTGAAGCCGGAGCCGAGTGTCTGGTTTGATTTTTGATATTCAGAAAGCATCTGAATGCTTGCAGGCTGTGGTGAAGGAAGTTCTGCGCCTCCACATTCCCACAACTCTGGGCCTGCCACACAGCAACATGGAGGATGCGTCTCTGGGAGGATACCACATCCCAGCGGGAACAACGGTAATGGCGAACTTCTGGGCACTCCATCGAGATCCGAGCACCTGGGGAGACGATGCATTAGAGTTCAATCCAGAGAGGTTCCTCGGCTCTGATTTGAGTCTGAACGGGACCAACAATTATCAGTTTCTTCCGTTCGGAGCTGGAAGGAGGTAATCAAACTTCACCGCGAAATGACGAAGGATCTATCGATGATTTTACAATGAACAATTTGATTGATCATTACATACTGTCTAATGACTAGTTTAGATGAAACCAATTTGATCACCAACAGTAGAGAAGGAACATCGAATGAGGTGGTAATTGAGTTCAACAAAAGCAGCTGAAAGAAAATATGATAACCAATTTGGACATTCCCACTTAGTTGTTAGTATGTGTTGTTTGAAGAACCTGGTACCCTAAACCCTAAACCTCATTGTAACCTCATTGTAACCTCACTCAGTCACTTGATTTTCTTTCACATTTCCAGCAAGATTTTGAAAAGGAACTTGATTTGCCGGGGCACAGAGGCATTGAATATCAGTATCTGAATAACACATTCGAAATCAGATTTTTCAGAGTACAAAACATGAAACCGGTGGGATTGAATGCTCGTATAAATTCAGGTTCGGTTCGAGAAAGAAACAACTAATCAATGATCCTCGAAACCCTAATTTCTTTGTATCCCACTCCAAACTTTGATGTGAGATTACCCTGCTGTCCGCGCTTTGTGCGGTGTAATTGTGATACAGGATATGTCCTGGACGGGCATTGGCGACAAGAGTACTGTCTGCGGCTGTAGGATCTTTTGTTCATGCGTTTGAAATGTCAACCCTGCAAGGAGTTGCGCTCACCGCCAACGAAGGCACGCATGGCATCAACATTCGACCCGAAACTCCATTGCGTCTTCAAATCACCTTGCGCCCTGCTGCCTCCCTTTACTTCACTCCAGCCACTTCTGCATCCAAGGCATGATGGTCCCTTTCCAGTTCCAGTCTTAGGATTCAAAGTTCTTTTGAGGGTTTTAAGGTGGGGTTTTTTTTTTTTTTCTTCTTGGGGTACGGGATTAGGAAGAACATGAATGAATAAGGGTAGTCACGGTTCTTCCTCCCTACCGAACTTTGCCACCATTAAGCGTCGTGGCAACTTAGCGTTGGTTCTTGCGAGACGGCATGTGATGGAATATTCTTTGACGGTGAAGGCTTCATCGCGTCGCTTATTCTACTCCGGAGGTGAGTAAGCGATGTGAAGAACCGTAAGCGAGCGAAGTTGTGACTAGAAGCTGCCGATCGCACCGTCGGAGTTGCTGATCTCGCACGATTCCGATTCTACGCGCTCACCACACTCGAAAAGGGTGTCACAACTCCTTTATGCTAATCGACTCCTGATTGGACCCTGTTTTCCCTCATTCTTCTACGAAATCTGGGTGCTCGAAGGAGCCATGACTACCCCTAATATGAACATGAAGAGTATATTTGGGATAGTTTTACTATTGGAAATTTTCCATGGTCTTCACCAATTTGCACTATTGATATCAATCTGTCCTCTTTTCAAATTGATATTAATTTAGTAGGTGTACAAACTACTTTGTACATGGAAAATAGGCATTAATAGGAAGTGTTACCTTTGCTTTTTGAATGTACATATGCCGTGTTTAACTACTTTTGGACTATTAAAAGTCCAAAATTAATAAATGGACAAATAAATTAAATTAAATGTGAGCGTGCTGACGTCCAATTTCTAGACGATGAATAGATTTGAAATTATATTTCTGTCTAGTTACTGCTTGGATGGAAGTCATCCTAATTTTGAGAAATTCTTTATGAAGTTTTTGTTCTATCCAAAGGTTGGATTTGGTATTTCTAAAGTACATAATTTTCTAAAATTACAAATGTAGAAGTATGTCAAGTGGTTGACTTGCAATGATTGTAGTTCAAAACCAAATTTGCAAAAATGAGGTTATAGAATTAAAGAACAAAAAAATTTCAAAAATTCACCATGCAAAGAGAAGCTCATTTCAAACCCACTCCAACAAGTTTTACTTGAAAAATGATAATATTTTACTTGTAATTAAATTTTGAAGGAATTTTGAAAATTTTCTTTTAGAATTTATGGAAAAATATTGGTGAAAGCATTTGGCAATCTCACTGTACAAATGGAACCTAAAATTCAAAATTTACAACTTCTGTTTATATTACAATCCCAAAATATTCTTCCAAATAGTACTTTATAATGATTTTTTCCAAATCGTCAATTCTGGACATGATTCGCAGCGCTCTAGAGTTAAGGTAGATCAACCCATCATGGTTTGAATTAGGAGTTTTCCTTCTTGTCATTGGTAATTTAAAAAAATTTCTACACACATAAAGACAAGTGTGAGAAATATTGAGGGCAATTTAAATTATATTTCTTTGACAAAGTATCAATTTGTAAGGAACCTTTGAAGTATGTTGCCCACCATGGCCCCATATAGTGTCTCAACTACCCCAAAACAAACACCAATTGTATCTATAATGCTCATTTTATCTACTTAAAGTAATTACAATATTTTCTTATATGACTACAACATAGAGACCTACAAAAAAACTTTGTGCTATGTTTGGTGCTATGAAATTACAATCAAAAGCTACCAATTTCTATTAGACTCACATATCATTCTATAATTATTACTTAATATAATGATTGTGGCCCAAACCTCATTTATTTGAAAAACTATGTATTGGGGTAATTTTTAGTGATGTCTCTTTTGAATGGAAAATGTTATATTTACTTTTTAGAGGTGCAATGATGTATTTTCTACAAGTAGTAAAAATTTTAAACTTTTTTTGGGGAAAAATTTGAAAATATTATGAACTTTTCAAGAATTAAAAAAAAAAAATTTATATTGAAAACAAGATGTACTCAAAAGATTTGAAATCTTTAATATAGATGTATAATATATAATGCACAATACCATGATATAAACCAAAGTTATTGTATCATTCTATAATTCAAAATACTAAAAGAAAACATTAGGAGGGATTTGAGGGCTCTGGGAGCCTGCGAGTTCCCACAACCCGAAATCTGTAATCAATCGCGGGAACGCAGATCTGCAGGAATCCAACGTAGTCGAGACTGGGCCACGTCATTGACTTTTTTTTTCTCAAAAGTTTAAATTTAAATTTTGGACTTTTTTTCATATTTCAGGACCAACCCCCCCCCCCCCTTTTTTTTTTTGAAGATGCTGACCTGACAGCGGTCAGCCGTTCCCAGACCAGTTTCGGGAACAGTCCCAAAATGGCCCTTCGGAGCCCTCAAATCCCTCCTAATGATGTGTCCTACACAACTAGCCACTATGACTATAAATTGTCCACAATGACTCATTTATAATCATTGTGGACAATTTCTAGTCACAATGGCTAGTTGTATAGGACATAATTTTCTTCTAGTGAAAATCAACAAACCATAATTATAGGCCTAAAGTTCATATGGTCATAGAATATTGAAATTCAAGATTTTTCCAAATTTTCAATTAAAGCAAAAAGTGTAGAAGATAAACTTCATTTTGTTAGCTGGGTTGAAATTCAAAAAATACCACTTTAATGGCTAAAGTTTACATCAAGAGTATCTAGCAAGAAATGGCCTAAATATAATACAAGGACAATCCATGGATTAAACATCTTCTTCTTTAGATAAGTCAATAAGATTATAGTGAGGGACTTTGCAATACTATTCAGTGAAAATGTATACAAGTATGATTAGATGAAACTATACCCAGCCCTTCAAGGGCTTGTTGGACTAATTTTGTGTCTATCCTTGTTGTTGCTAGCCCTAATTTGCATCATCTTTTGGGATCCGTGTTATTGGGGACTAGAGAGTTTCCTCTTCTAGTCTTGTCTTGATGTACTTATTCCTCTATCAAAAAAATTTGTCCATGTTTTGAAATTTTTAGAAAAATGTACTCAAAGACTCTCCTAGTAAATAAATTGCATGAAAAAACAGGTTTTTTCCATCCTCCACTCTGAGCTGGAATCATCCATCATCATGCATCAAATACTTTAGTGTTCACATGTCAACCCCTAAATGCCCAAGGCACCAAAATCTAATATTTGCAAAACTTTGAAATTAAATAAAACCTAATCAAGTTGCTATTTTTAGTAGTTTTTATTTTTGGAGAATTCTTTTTGAAGTCTACTTTAAGCATCAAAAACCTAATCTTGACTTTGTCTAGTGTTTTCAAATACGGTAGATCTTGGAGAAAAAATCACATTAAAAATTCACTAAAAAAATTTGTAGAGTAGATTTTGAGAAGCTATAAATTGAGTGGAGCTATGCAAGTTAGATCCTTTCACCTCATATTTTTTTGGTCACCAACTTTTTAGATTTGACTTGTGGAAAGAAGATTGAAAGACTTCACATTACTTTTGCAATTAATTTTAAGACTTTCATGATCAAACATTTTAATCTTTCAATTCATAAGTGATATTGTTATATTTTCTTTTCTAAACTAATCTCTAACATGTCTAGTTTGAATTTGTACTGTTACATTTAAGAAAACCCCGATAAAGCTCATTATAAAGTTGACTTTTGTTCACTTTAGAGCAAATTCTCAGAAGCTCAAAAAAGGTCTTGGGCATTTAGGGGTTAATAGGCTTCCCTACCTTTAGCTCAATCTATCGTCATAACCGAAAGTCTCCATTTTCCTTCAAAAAAATATTTAAGAATTACAAAAGATTCTAAAATTGTCGTCAATAATCCAAAGGCAGTCGATACGGTGATTCCCATATTGTACAAAAATAGATGCATGACTAGAATTCAACTTAAGTTAGTACAAACAACTTAACTTAATTTATGCTTTTAGTGACTAGTGCATTTCAATTAAAAAAAAATTTGCAACTAAGAGCATCCCCACATGTGCCACACAATCCAAGTAGGGGCACCAAGGGAGGTCTAGCTTAGGTTTCTAACCTCGCAGGGTCCTCTATTTGTGAGGCTCCCCATGCCTAAACTAAAAATCCACCCTCCAAGTACAGTAGGGTCCCAATCAAATTGGCGTTTTCGAAATCGCAGTGAAGAAAATTTCACTGCAGCCAACTTTGAGAGGCTCCTGAGAGCTGAAAAATTGGTATTTTACCACGAAATTTTTACCACAGCTTGATCTTTATGTTAATAACACATGGTTCAAATTTCAAGGCCAAAAGATTCACCATTTAAAAGTTATTCAAAATCTACCAACATGGGTAGTTGTCGAATTTTTTTCACTTCTACCAACTTTCACAGCCTCCCAAGGATTGGAATTTTTTTTTTGCCATGAAATTTTTGGAACAAAAACTAATCTATGATTTCAACATATGGTCCAAATTTCAGGTCCAAAAGATTAATACAAAAAAAGATATTCACAATCTACCAACATGTATTGTTTTGAGAAACACTTGTGGAATCCATTTCACTACTACCAACTTTGGCACCCCTCCAAGGGCTAAGAAATTGTCTATTTACCGTGAATTTTTTGTCACACAACCCTTTCTATGTTAATAACATGTATGCCAAATTTCAAGGACAAAAAAATATTAAAAAAAAAGATATTTAAAATCTACCAACATGGGCAGCTTTGAGAAACCATTCTTCTATTTCCATCTTTGACACCCTTCCAAGGGCTGATATTTTATTTTTATTTTTCATGAAATTTTTTCTATACAATAATTTCTATGTTAATAACATGTGTGATAAATTTTAAGGTAAAAAAATTTATAATAAAAAAGATATACACAATCTACCAACATGTGTAGTTGTAGGAAACATTGGGAGAAGCCATATCACTACTACCAACTTTGACACCCTCCCAAGGGCTAAGAAATTGTCTATTTACCATGAAATTTTTGGCACAAGATATGATTTATGTTAATAACAAGTGTGCCAAAATTCAAGGTCAAAAAATTTATACAAAAAAAGGCACACACAATCTACCAATGTGTATGTCCTCCATTTGCCTCAATCACTGCTTGTAACCTAGAAGGCATAAATGACATAATTGGAGGAGCTTTGTATCACTAAGTAACCTCCACTCTCTTTCAATAATTGTCTTCATGTCATCTAAGTTTCTAGGCCTATTTGGGCCATGTTGCACCGCATCTTTCAGAATCTTCCAAAGGTTCTCAATTGGATTGAGATCGGGAGAGTTTGCAGGCCAATCAAGCTTCTCCAAAAGGTGTGATTGTCTCCATTCTCCACATAGTTTGCTACGATGGACAAGTGCGCCATCTTCCATGAACAATCCTTATGGCACTCTACCCATAAAATGAAGTAACTCGCCATTGTAAACCACTTCAACAAAATCCTTAGCAGAGCATCGATCCTTAGGCATAAAAACAAGTTGTGAAACTTGCCCTCTAGCAAATGCACCCCAAATCATCAAAGAAGTTCTCCCACTCTTAAAAGTTGGAACTATACAATCTGATGCATAGCGGTCATATGCAGTTCTCCAAACATGAATTTGTCTAGAATTTTTTCCAACTTCAAAAGTAGACTCATCTGTCCAAACAACTTGCTCCCATTCTTCTACACTCCACCTACAATACTTCTGAGCAAAAGCCAATCGTTGAGACATGTGACGAGGTGTCAAAAAAGGTTTTTTGACTGCAATTCGACTATAAATGCCACTCCTATGTAAAGCCCTTCGAATAGTATTTCTAGACACTTGAGTAGGACACATATTAGTAATCTCTGAGAGCGTTAAGCGACGATTAGCTTGTGAGACACGTTTAATAATACGAACATCTCTATCACTAAGCTTCTTAGCATGATTTCCACCACAAGGTTTGCTTCTGTAGGTTCCATCTTCTCAAAATCTCTTCACCAAGCTCTGAACTATTCTAACAGGGACTCCAACAATAGCTGCAATATCAACTCCTGTCTTTCCTCCCTCCCTCAAACCTATAATGCGAGCACGAATTTCAACTGAAATAGCCATCATCTACAACTTTCAAAATGGTAATTGGATCCAAAAAAATTACTAACTAACCTCATGTCTGGAGCACTCAAATCTGAATCAAACCTTAATTAGTGATCACCCACCATCCATGATCCAACTCTCATTCACTCAATCCCCATATTACCTCCCTCAGTCACCACATTACCTCACTCACCATGATCCAACCTTCATTCACTCACTCAGTGACTATAATTCAACCCTCACATAGCCTCACTTACTCATCACATACATTCACTAAGTCACCATGATGCAACCCTTACATAGCCTCACATAGCCTCACTCATCAAACAATCATACTCAGTCATCACATAGCTCCAGTTAACCACACAGTACATAGCCTCACCCATTCAGTCAACACATCCTTCATGCACTCATGTCCCCAAAATCTTCAATCCTCTAATTGGAAAAATAATCACCCATTACTTGCCTCAGCACACATCCTACCTCTTGTAATGTTCAATTTTGAAAGCAAGCATTTATATTGAGAGGAAAAGCTTCTTCATGCACATATGGTGTTCAAATTTTAAACAAGTGCATTCTTTTAGATGTGACAAGTGCACACATCTAGATTTGGGTATCCTTGATTTTGTTGAGAAGCATTTATGTATGGGGATTTGGACATTTGGACAATTTTAGACCAAAAGCATGAGTGTCCATATTCTTACAATATTCTCAATATATTCTAAAATTGTTTCTCACAACTACACATATTGGTAGATTGTGTGTGCCTTTTTTTCTATAAATTTTTTGACCTTGAATTTTGGCACACTTGTTATTAACATAAATTATATCTTGAGCCAAAAATTTCATGGTAAATAGACAATTTCTTAGCCCTTGGGAGGGTGTCAAAGTTGGTAGTAGTGATATGGCTTCTCCCAATGTTTCCTACAACTACACATGTTGGTAGATTGTGTATATCTTTTTTATTATAAATTTTTTTACCTTAAAATTTATCACACATGTTATTAACATAGAAATTATTGTATAGAAAAAATTTCATGAAAAATAAAAAAAATATCAGCCCTTGGAAGGGTGTCAAAGATGGAAATAGAAAAATGGTTTCTCAAAGCTGCCCATGTTGGTAGATTTTAAATATCTTTTTTTTTAATATTTTTTTGTCCTTGAAATTTGGCATACATGTTATTAACATAGAAAGGGTTGTGTGACAAAAAATTCACGGTAAATAGACAATTTCTTAGCCCTTGGAGGGGTGCCAAAGTTGGTAGTAGTGAAATGGATTCCACAAGTGTTTCTCAAAACAATACATGTTGGTAGATTGTGAATATCTTTTTTTGTATTAATCTTTTGGACCTGAAATTTGGACCATATGTTGAAATCATAGATTAGTTTTTGTTCCAAAAATTTCATGACAAAAAAAAAATTCCAATCCTTGGGAGGCTGTGAAAGTTGGTAGAAGTGAAAAAAATTCGACAACTACCCATGTTGGTAGATTTTGAATAACTTTTAAATGGTGAATCTTTTGGCCTTGAAATTTGAACCATGTGTTATTAACATAAAGATCAAGCTGTGGTAAAAATTTCGTGGTAAAATACCAATTTTTCAGCTCTCAGGAGCCTCTCAAAGTTGGCTGCAGTGAAATTTTCTTCACTGCGATTTCAAAAACGCCAATTTGATTGGGACCCTACTGTACATCTTAGGTCAAGCACATCACAAGTGTTAAGCCAAGTGGGGGCTCAGAAGGTTTTGGATTGGCTATAGAGTGGGAGTTTGATCAAATTATATGCAACAATGAAGGGAGTGTACTTTGAAAGGACAAGACAGGGGATAGTGATGCATGGAAAGACCCCAAATATTTTAGTGCCCTTCTTATTTTGCACTGTTTACTGGATGATTTTTGAATTTAGCGTGTCTCGCATGGGGGACTGTCACAAGCTAGACATGCTACATTAACGTATTCTTGGCTTTTGGAGTGTTGGCATAGGGATGCCCTAACTCCACAATGGTCCAAAAAATAAGAAATGACTTGAATCAAGTGCCAATTCCATTTTCCCTCCTATAAAAATTTCCTCAAATTTTCTTCAATGAATTAAGTTTCTCCCCAAATGCAAGTAACTCCTCAAAAATTGCAAACTACCTTAACCCTTGAAGGACGCACCAGTGCCTGCGAAAAACATGCATTTTGATACTGTGTGACATCACCTACTTTAAAAAAGCCAAATATATGCATTGGAAGTCAAAGCACTCTAGAAGATCTTCCCTTTCCACCCCATACCGAGGATGAAAAATTGCATTTCTGTCCTGCAAGGAAAGATTCTTTGCCATTCCGCGGCACGCCAAACGTCCGCGGCATCGTTCAAGGGTTAAGCTAATCCAAATGTATGAGTCTTCCTTGCACGAGGGAATAAAACCTGTTTCAGTGGACCCATTCTAGACAAACCGTGGGTACCTTCACGAATCCGGTGAGTAAACTATGGTCGTTCATGCATTCGCGCGCTGCACGTGCAGGACGTGCTCTAGCCTCTCTGTGTCTTCGATGAATCTCCTGCAAGTTTTGTTCCCCTGTCTTCGTAGAGCTCGATCGAAACGGGACGACAATCACTACTATAGTAGCTGGTGAAAGCAAGGCTGTACGTGAAAAGATGCAGACTCTGTTTGAGAACATTACGGCCGGCTGGGGGAATTGGGAGAAGGACCAGCTCAGACTGTCCTATGGAATTGCACTCTCCATCGGCCTGATCCTGCTGCTACTCTTCGGGTATGGAGTTTCAGGAAAGAAGAAGAAGCTGCCACCAGGACCGTTTCCATGGCCAGTGTTTGGCAACCTGTTCCTCGGCGGATCCCATCCTCACCAAGCCTTCATGCAGCTAGCGAAGCAATACGGAAACATCATGAGCCTCTTCTTCGGAAGCGTGCGCGTGGTCATTGTGTCCGACTCCGAGATGGCCAGGGAGCTTTACTCAGTCAGCGACATGGATTTCGCGTCTCGACCAATTCACGACTTCATGCGCACGCCTGCCAAGTACATGAACTACGGCGAAGAGAATGTGTCATTGGCCATCAGCGTATACACATCCAAGGTCCGGGAGAAGCGTCAATTGTGTATCAGTGAATTGTTCACGACGCAGAAATTGGAGATGAAGAAGAGTACTCGTATGGAGGAGATTCAAAGGGCGGTGGCAGTTGTGGGAGAGAACACGAGTATTCCAGTTGACATCCGACCCATCCTCAGTGAATTCAGTCTGCGGATCAATTGCAGGTTGATGTTCAACAAAGCTTTCCAGTATTCGGAGCACAATCCTTCCAGTGGAAGTCGTGTCGATCCACAGGCATTCAGGAGATTGGAGACGGAAAACACGAAGCTATTGGGGACACACAACATTCTGGATCTCATCCCTGGTTTACGATTCCTCCTCGGAAGGTTTGACTTGGAGGGGATCCATGCGAGATGGAAGGATTTGAACATGAGGAAAGTGGATTGCGCGGACTCTATTTTGAATTGGTATCGGAAAGAGTTTCCAAATGGACGGGAGGATTCGGAGACCGATTTTGTTCAGACTTTGCTGGAGCTTTCCAACGGCGGCAAGTACACGATGACCGAAGCCAGGGCTCTTATTTTCGTAAGCTTCCTTTCCCATCCTCGGTAGATTTGAACTTGAATCATTTGCTGTAAGATTTATAGTGTACATTGAGTGTGATTTTGGTGCTATTTGGGGTGTCAGAATGCTAGACTTGTTCTTCAAAGAATTAGTCGATTTGGGCAACGTGGTTTCAGATGAGAATTGAAGGCTCGAAATCTTGCCGGCCGCTTAAAAATACTCAGACAGGAGAGGAGATTCTTACACTCGATGTTGATACACCCTTAAAGTAGAAGATCTTGATCATTTCGTGTAGTTCGGCTGACTATGAAATTTGGGGTAAACTCTCACAACTCTGAAATTAGGGAAACTGAGTGTCAAATAGAAGCAAAAAGAGGGAGGTGGTTATGGCTCATAATCATTCTGACTAGCTTCTCTTCTCGAATGGTCGCCTCTTTCGTTGCTGGGATTTCTCCTCATTAGACAAATTTCTAATGACATGATAACATTCATTCTTCTACCAACATTGGAAGTCAAATTTTCAATCCATTTCAAGCGTGCATATAATGGTTTCAAGCATTTGAAATTCATTTTCTTGTTCTTCATGATTGGAGACTCCCTGTTTTCTATCTAAAAGTTGAGAGAAGATGGGGTGTCAAAGTACCCTGGCTCGCTATTGCCAATCCCACAGGACCAACATTGGAAGCACTCGATGTTGCCTTCTACACTAATATGAACCATGTAGTTGTAAGAGCTCTTGAGATGATGTGTGGCATATCTCCCGCGCACTCAGGAACTGCTGACAGCGGGAACAGACACGATGGCTGCGACGATAGAATGGGCCCTTCTGGAGCTCGTGCGCTACCCACAGTGCATGCGAAGGTTACAGGCGGAGCTCGATGCACAGTTTGGCATGAATGGGCCTGTGGAAGAGGATGAGGCAGCTCAGTTACCGTATCTCCAGGTAATCAGCACCTCTGTGCACACCATCCCACTTCCTCCACGAATTAGTAACCTCTTGCTCCCCAGTTATTGCGTTTCCGGGTGTCTTGGGTGATCAAGTGTAAGTTTTCATTTTGCAAGTGGTCTGTCTTAGCGAAATAAGCTCTTAGCAGCAACGGTTGTAGTATAGAAAAAGTGAGTAACAAATCTCTTTCAACATGGAGTGAGAAATGATCTTCGACTAATTCAGATTTATGATATCTTTTTCACACATGATTTTTAGGGTCTAGGCTTATGCACATGTACACGCTTGATCATCTCCAATCCGGTAACAATGTTAACTCTTGAACATGAGCGAGAACCTCTCTCGAAATTCTGTGATTTGGATTGGCTCCTCGCCTTCTCATGCTCAAAATCTTCTTTTTAGTTCCCAAAAGAATTGAACATTACAAATCAAACGAAGTTAACATCGGTACTGTAATTCTTGAATCCTAATCATACCCTGTTTTAGTATTTGAACAGTAAGAAGGGAGCACTCACAGCTTTTCGAAAGTATGTGAAGCCTGAGCTGAGTGTGTTTGATTTTTGATATTGAGAAAGCATCTGAATCCTTGCAGGCTGTGGTGAAGGAAGTTATGCGCCTCCACAGTCCCATAACTCTGGGTCTGCCACACAGCAACATGGAGGATGCGTCTCTGGGAGGATACCACATCCCAGCAAGAACAACGGTGATGGCAAATTTCTGGGCAGTCCATCGTGATCCGAGCACCTGGGGAGACGATGCATTAGAGTTCAATCCAGAGAGGTTCCTCGGCTCCGATTTGAGTCTAATCGTGACCAACAATTATCAGTTGCTTCCGTTCGGAGCTGGAAGGAGGTAATCAAACTTCACAGCTAAATGACGAAGGATCCATCGATGACTTTACAATGACCAATTTGATTGATCATAACATACTGCCTGATAACTAGTTTAGTTAGAACCAAATTTATCACCAACAATTGAGAAGGAACAAAGAATGAGGTGGTAATTAAGTTCAACAAAAACAGATTCTCATTTCATCCACTCAAAATTGCTGAAAGAAAATATGATAACCAATTTGCACATTCCCACGTAGTTGTTAGTATCTGTTGTTGAAGAACCTGGTACCCTAAACCCTAAACCTCATTGTAACCTCATTGTCAGTCACTTGATTTTCTTTCAGATTTCCAGCAAGATTTTGAAAAGGAACTTGATTTGCAGGGGCAGAGAGGCATCTAATATCAGTATCTGAATGACAAATTCCAAATCAGATTTTCCAGAGTACAAAATATGAAACCGAGAAAGCCACAACTAATCATTGATCGTTGAATCCCTAATTTCTTGTATCCCGCTCCAAATTTTGATGTGAGATTACCCTGCTGTCCGCGCCTCGTGCGGTGTAATTGTGATGCAGGATATGTCCTGGACGGGAATTAGCGATAAGAGTACTGTCTGCGGCTGTAGGCTCTTTTGTTCATGCGTTTGAAATGTCAGCGCTGCAAGGAGTTGCGCTCACCGTCAACGAAGGCACGCATGGCCTCAGCATTCGACCCGAAACTCCATTGCGTCTTCAAATCACCTTGCGCCCTGCTGCCTCGCTTTACTTCACTCCAACGACTTCTGCATCCAAAGCATGATGGTACAGTTACAGTCTTAAGATTCTAAGTTTTTCTGAGGGTTTAAGGTGGGTTTCTTTTAGGGTTTAGGGGTTACGAAGAACATGGATGAATGTGATGATGAAGAGTCTGTTTGGGGTAGTTTTACTGTTGGAATTTTTTCATTTTCTCCACGAGTGAATATTTTATTGGTGAATTTTTGTCAAATTTAAAGGGAAATAAGGGGCTGGCGAATTATACATAGAAAAAAATTTAGAAAAAATAAAAAATATCGCCTAACATAGACTGCTCTTGCCTCTGCTCTCCTCCACTTTTTCTCCTCCCTATCTTGTTGTCTTCCATCTTTTTGCCAGAGTTGCAGAGCACTACTTAATTTGGGGCTCCTTCCATTATCGACTGGCCCTGACTTAACCGTGAAAAAATCATGGTTTGGAATAGAGGTTGCTCTACCCTTCCATGCGGAGACGATTACTTTCTAGAAAGGAATTATAATTGCTTAAAATTTGAAGCTCGATTAGAAAAGTGCTCCAAAATTAAATCAGAAGATTACAAAAGTACTCTAAAATTAAGTCGCCAGATCCACCATATGGATGAATGCATTGTAGCCAATGACGTTGTTAAAAAATGGCTAGAAATTGCCGAAAAGACTTCACCCTAAACCTTGCAGTAGCGTGTTGTGTGATTGCCCCAAATCCTTAAAATATTCATTGGTCTCTACCAATTTGCACTACTGATATGAATCTGTCCCCTCTTCAAGTCCCACCTTAAGGTATAAGATTGACTTGCTTATTTGGTAGAACCCCACTAGAGATGTTCTAAATGTTTGATTTCAAGCAAGTCATTTCTAGCATTGCTTTCACTTGCAATAGGATAGATCAACCTATTACCACCCAAATTTTCTATCTAGATTCCTTGAAGAAACTATTTTTCAATTTACATATTTTTCAAAGATCAAAAAGTTTGAGAGAAGTCATTTGCAAGTAGAATGAAAAGGTTTCAATAAGAGGTGAATATTGTCTGATTTTTCAAAGTTTGTTGGGAACAAATTGGTAAAGTGTGTGTGGACCCATACTAAACAACATGGAGGTGTGTTCCCATTATCATCATGCTAAAGAGTTGCTAAGATTGTGAAAACTTAATCGGTGGGTGATTGATGCAAATGGAAGGGTCCAACAAATGTTAGAATTGGATGACTAATGCCATTGGGATGGTCTACCTTATCTAAATTTGTTCAACTCTTATGACTTAAACTTACTTGAGCTTGTGATGGTAATGCCCCTTGGAAACAAGCCAAGCAATACATTCCATAACTATTTAAAGCAATTTGACATTTACCCAAGTCCAATAAGAGCAGTACTAGCTATGAGTATGCAAAAAACGTAGTGAAAAAGTGGGAAAACGGAGAAAAATGCATTTTTCTGCGTTTCCCCATTTTTTCACTGCATTTTTTGCGTTTGTTTCAACATAACTCACTTGATGCATTATGTTGAAACAAACACAAATTTTGAGGCTTTTCTTCTAGTGATATTCTGGACAATGTACAGAGGATTTCGGCTGCATCTTAGAAGCTATGATGTTTTTTCATTTGTTGTTTTTGTAGGGGTGAGCTGACACAATTGTCGAGCTACAAAGCAAGAAATCACCCTTAAATGCAACTTCCGTATTTTTCTAAAAATACAAAGGTAGCAAGGTCTCACTGAGTGCAAGAAATTTTGCTTGCCCTTAGCTAACAACGTTGATTTCAGCAAAAATTCGTGAGTTTCTGGGCTCTATTAGGTCACCAAGAAAAAAGAACACCAATACAACAACTGATTTGGTGACGCATAGAATAAGAAGATATACCGCTTTTGAATATACTAAAACTAGTTGAGTACGACAATCATTATTATTGCCAACAGAATGAGTGACCACCATGCTACAATTCCATTGGCCGAACATTCTCCATGTCATTCTCAGAGCACTTGCAAATACCACAAAATTATACAACTGCCTAAGCCTTCAATGCTGCACCTTGAGCATTTCAAACAAAAGAGAGAAGTGCTAGGGCCACAGACGTCCAGGAACAAGTAGGCATATAATTCAATGCATATAAGTCAACTACAAGTTTTCTATAATCATGTATGCTTTCTCTATTTGTGAAGCGTTGCTCATCCAATGCTTGTGAGTGCATTCATTAGTTTTGAGGTTGTGGGCTATATATTCGAGAGGGAGTAGTGATGCTTTCAGTGTTGTGGCTGCAACAACACTTGTGTCTGTAAATATTTTTTTAAATGAATTGAGCAGCTTGGATCACTTCATTTTAATGCCTTCCATGTTTCCATTATGTTGTGTGTCGCTATGGTGTTTTCAGAGCCGCTCATTCTTTTCGCATGTGCATAGCATTTTTATGCAGTCGGTGAAGATGTCTACCATGGGGGGAATGCAATCATCAATCTGAAGAAGTCCACCGTCATGTGAATGTAATTGTTGATTTGAAATGCAGTAAAATAATGTGAGCAATGACGTTGTAGTAAGTGAATGTGATGTATGTTTCTATTTATTTATAATTTTGGTGTACGGGACTTCTAGTGTACACTCCTCCAGGCAAGTCGTGTGCAAGTTCTTCTTCAGACCGTCATTGACGTCAGAATGGAATACTATGCTACCCAACTGAGTTCTCAATCACTACAAGTTCATAGTGCCATGGATTGCAGGCTATAAAATTTGAACGTACCATCAATTTCTACTTGGAAATTACAATGGGGATGATGAGCACAACTTCTTCTTTCTTAAGGTTATTTTTCTATAATTTTGCGAGCGTCTCATGCCCCATCCCTGCAAAGGAAGAGGCCTGCCTGTGCCAGTTACCGTTCAACTTGGTGTAGTCAAACATCATAGTAATCACATCGGATAATCAAAATCAGTGAAATCTTTCAGTGATGCACACCCTTCATACTGCTCTTGAAGATCAAACGGATACATGTTACAGCAATTGCTGAAATCACTACACAGACAGTCTACTTCAATTCCGGGTTTCTGCACTACTTTTCACGTTCACAATGGAACTGACCATTTAAGGGTTAAGCATTACAAATGGAATTTATTTGTATAGTGAAAATTTCAAACTATTTATAGATTTGTTTCAAATGAATTTTGAAGATAAAAATTCAAAAATTCACCAAAAAAACAATTTCTACATTTAACATTTGAATTTTCTTACAAATGGTCAAAATTGTAGTTTCAATGAAAAAAAGTATAAAATTTCGCAATGGAAACATTAGTACTTTCTCCAATTATTAGCCCCTTAAAAACCAAGCATTTAAATGATGAATACAAACATGAATCCTAAATATGGACACATACCAAATTCATTTTTTCATTCATCAATTGCTTAAAAAATTTTATATTAGTTTACTAAAATTTTAGATTTTAGATTTTAAGAACTTGCTTTACAAATATTCTATTTTTCAAAAGGTATTTATAGGTCTAGCTTCAAAAAATAAATTTTTCAATTCAAAAAATGACCTTTAAGAAAAATTGAATAAAAAATACTACACGTAGTAAAAGTTTTCAAAAATTACCATAATCAAAAGTAAAAATTTTGAACTTAAAGAAAAAAAATCTTGTGAAATCACAAACATTCAATTTACAATCAATTTTTATAAGAAATTTTTAATTTTTGGCTTAATTTTCATAAGAAAATATTGGTTTATAGACTATCTAATCCATTTGTGTCAACGTAATTTATAGATTATATTTTATAGCTATTGTTGAAAAATCATAAAGTTGTTTTTAAGTTTCATTTTATAGTACATCTTTACAATTTTGTTGGAATTTGGTCCTTAACTCCTCAAGGCCTAATAATTTTTTTGACAATAGAGGTTTTTAGTAAATTGTACTACTTTGATGATCTTTTGTACAATGGGGTACCAATCAAAATGTCGTTTTTGAATTTGCAGTGAGAAAAATTTCAATACTGCCAACTTTGAAAGCCTCCAAAGAGCTCAAAAATTGGTATTTTACCACAGTATCATCTTTAATTTAATTATATGTATGCCAAATTTCAAGGCCAAAAAATTCACCAAAAAGAAGTTATTCAAAATCTACCAGCATTGGTAGCTGTGGAAATGTTTTCACTGCTGCCAACTTTGACAGCCTCCCTAAGATTGAATTATTTTTTTTTTGCCATGAAATTTTTTTCATGAAACAATCTCTATGATTTTAATACGTATAAAAAATTACAAGGTAAAATTTTTTTTTTTTAAGAAGATATTTGAAATCTCCCAATAAGTGTAGTTTTGAGAAAATTTTCTCAATTTCCAACTTTGACACCCTCCCAAGGGCTGAAAAATTGGTTTCTTACCATGAATTTTTTTTGTAAAGTCATCTCTATGTTGATAATATGTGCTCCAAATTTCAAGTTCAAATGAATTACCAAGAAAAAGATATACAAAATCTCCCAACATGTGTAGTTGTGAGAAAATTTTCACTATTGCCGACTTTGACACCCTCCCAAGGGCTGAAAATTTGTCTATTTAACATGAAAGTTTTTGAATAAGATCAAATTTATGTTGATAATATATTTTTTAAATTTCAAGTTCAAAACACTTACCCAAAAAAAGATATTCAAAATCTCTCAACATGTGTAGTTGTGAGGTTGAGTTTTTACATTCATGTCAAACTTTGATCCACAAAATAACACTATACTAAGGGCAGTGGTGCTATTTTGTGAGCTTGTGAGCGTGATCCTGTGAGCATAGAGCAGGGATTCTCTGAGCATAAAGCTTAAAAATTTGAAAAAGCATTATAAAACTTAATTTTATTCATTAAAATTGATTCCATCTTAAAATTTGAATCAAAATTTTTTATTTCTAATAAATTTTAGTACCTATTTTTATAGACCTATTACTGTGGACCTATTACCGTGGTTATGTTGAAATTGGATGAAGATTCTAATTTTCAATCTTACTTAAAAGTATACATTACAAAAATGAAGAACTCAATTGATATGAAAAATAAATAAAGATGGAATTAAGTTAATATAGAGTATTGGTTGATCATTATCCTATAATAATGTAGATCTTTTTGAGGTTTAGGGAAAGGTACTAATGATTTTTATTGATGTATTATTATTACAATTGTTTAGATTTTAGAAAGAAAATTTGTTGATAAAAATCTTTGCTACACTAAATTTTATTTTGGTTGATCATGTCTTGTAGCATTATAAGTCTTCTCAAGGCCAATAAGAGGGCATCAATTATTCCCTCTTCATTTTTAAGTCAATGGACTTGTTTAAATTTTAGAAAAAAATTTGTTTGTATGATTTCATTATAAATGGAAAGAATTTAGTTGCACCAAATTTCATTTTGTTTATGAGTATTTTATAGTAGAGTAGGTTTTCTCAAAGGCCAATGTAGGCACCTACAGTTTTGTCTTAATATATCAATAATGGAACTTGTTAAGATTTAAAAAAAAATATTTGATTGATAGGGATTACTTTTGTAAAGAATGAACTTTGTTACACAAGATTACTAATTAATTGATTCATTATCCTCTTGTTCATCCAATGAAGGGATTCATTTCTTCTTTCTTGATCCAATGCTTGTTTATTTATCATCTTGAAACAATATTTGTCAAGCTTTGCTAAATTTTTGTGAACACTTTTCTTGGTCTTGCTTCCTAGTACCCCTTGGTACCGAGAGGAGTCCCACAGCTCCGATAAAATTATTATCGCAATTTTTTTTCCCCCGAGCCGAGTGATTCTCCTTGGGGTTGAGGGGAGTCCCACAATTGCGGGAGAAAAAAGAATTTTTTTTAACCAGAGCTGTGGGACTCCCCTCGGTGCCAAGGAGTATCAAGAAGCAAGACTAAGGAGAGTGTTCACAAAAATCTAAATTTGTGAAATAACCTCATTTGATTTCAAAAAAATTATAATTAGTCACTAATTTTTTTTCTTCATAAAATTTAGCAAAGTACAATAAATGATAAAACAAAGTTATTCAAGGGACCACAATAATAGGTCTACGATAATAGTTCCACGGTAATAGGCACTAAAATTTACCAAAGTTAATCAAATTTGGCCAAAAGTTTTAGATGGAATCTTCAAAAAATTGTATAGGCTCACAAGCTCACGCTCACAGGCTCACAAAATAGCAACCCTGTACTAAGGGCTCAAAAACTCCTCCTCACAACTACAAATGTTGGGAGATTTTGTATATCTTTTTCTTGGTAATTCATTTGAACTTGAAATTTGGATCACATATTATCAACATAGAGATGACTTCACAAAAAAAATTCATGGTAAGAAACCAATTTTTCAGCCCTTGGGAGGGTGTCAAAGTTGGAAATTGAGAAAATTTTCTCAAAACTACACTTGTTGGGAGATTTCAAATATATTCTTAAAAAAAAACAATTTTACCTTGAAATTTTTTATACATATTATAAACATAGATATTGTTTCATGACAAAAATTTCATGGCAAAAAAGAAATAATTCAATCTTGGGAGGCTGTCAAAGTTGGCAGCAGTGAAAACATTTCCACAGCTACCAATGCTGGTAGATTTTGAATAACTTCTTTTTGGTGAATTTTTTGGCCTTGAAATTTGGCATACATATAATTAATTTAAAGATGATGCTGTGGTAAAAATTTCGTGGCAAAGTACCAATTTTTGAGCTCTCGGGAGGCTTTCAAAGTTGGCAGTACTAAAATTTTTCTCACTGCGAATTCAAAAATGACATTTTGATTGGTACCCCACTATACATACTTAGATGTACTTGAATTTTTTTATTTTAATGTATAAAGGTAAAGATCACTATGTCTAGACTAAAAAAAATATAATTGGTTGTGGAAATTGTTGATTGTTGGATTTTTAGATTATAATATTTTTGGATGGTCAACTTTTTTGGCAAGAACAACAATTTTGGAAAAAAGAAAATTTTAAGAAGATGGATAATGCTTTTTTAACCCACCCACCTTCCAAAAAATTGTATTGGAATCTAGGACAAATGCAATTTTTTTTTTAAATTTAACAAAAATTAGAAATTATCATCTTCCTCAAATTTGTAAACATTTTCAAACAAAAAGAATAGAAAGTGTTGTGGACGCAACTCTTGGATGGAATCGAGATCAGAAATCGAGGGGATTCCTCGAACAAGACCAAGAACAGAACTAGAATGGAGGGGATTCCTCCAATAAGAGCTAGACTGGAGTCAAAAGTATTAGAACAAGGCTTGGATTGCTTGGAATAAGAGTAGGTACAACTGGTGTTGATGAGAGTGAAGAACAATGTCTCTCAACTCTCTATTTATACTAATCTAGAAGTAGGCTAGCTTGCTTCGCCTTCAAGAGCAAGTTACCTAGCTTGCTTGAGGCCTAAGGCGACTTGAAGTGTACTTTAAATTAACTAAACTACCTTGCTTTGCCTTCAAGGCAAATCTACTTGTCCCTTTAGGTGTTGTAAACTTCCTAGAAACTTCTACTAGGTTGGTGGCTTGTCCCTAAAGGTACCGCCACCGCTATGTGTAGCTTTTTAAGAAGTTTTCTATGGTCTTTGTCTTTGTTTGTCGGTCTTGAATCGTTGGTAATCAGTTTTCCGTCATTGTCTTGTCTGTCACGTCCGTGACATCACTCCCCTTTCAAGGGGCGAGTTCCACGAGTCCCTCTGTTGTCCAATGACTTGATAGTAACCTACATGAGAACCCACGTGTATTCACGTAGATCGTGCTAAAATACTAACGATTGTCAAAATTCCGTTAGGAGAGAATGTTTGAAAGGCGACGGAAAACAGCCGAAGTACGGCGGAATCTAGTCGAGAACAGTATTGGAGTCGACGACGGAGAATAGCGCAATGCGTTGGTAGGAAGAGTGGCCGAGACGGGTGACTGTATAATGATAATATGGTCACAAAATGAAGACATCGCCGAGGTGGCACAAGAGAAGAAATAACTTACAAGTGAAGAGGGTTTGAGCCCGACCTTGGCCTGTAGGCACATCCCTCAACTGAGCTATCTTGACTGTTGCCTCATTGGTCACACCAATTTTTCGATGCTTCTGTTCAATGCTTCTGCATCTGCATCCGCGCCTATCCAAAGTTTTGATATGGCACTGGTGTTGATCTAGATGTCTTAGGCTCAAACATTTTTGGGTTTTGATGGATACTCACGATGAAATTCTGCAATCATCTCCGGAGCGTTTGCAAGGTTGGTAGCAGGTTCCCAAGTTCGTTCATGAATTTCGTAACCCTGCCAATGGACAAGATACTCCAACTTTCCTCAATTGACACGAGAATCAAGGATCTCTGAGACTTCGAATTCTTCTGCGCCATCAATTTCAATTGGAGGAGGAAGTGCTTAGAACCGTCCAGGAATAGTGGAGTCTTTATACGGCTCAAGAAGAGAAACGTGAAATACCGGATGAATCTTCGTGGAGGGCGGTAATTCTAATCGGTAAGCCACATCATTGACTTGTTTGATGACCGAGAATGGTCCGAGATGTCGATAGTCTAATTTATCGCTTGGTCGATGCGTTTTGAGATTCCGACGGAGCAACTAGACTTTATCTCCAACATGAATAGGTGGATGTTGCTTGCGAGACTTATTTGCATTCTGCTTCTGACGTTCTTGGGCTTCAATGAGCTTGACCTTCAATTCCTTCTGAATCTCCAATAGTCGAGTTGTAAGATCTTCAGCGGCCGGATTTTTTGAAGTAGAAAGCTGGAATTGATCAAACCTTAGATGGTAACCGTAGTTGACAAAGAAAGGCGTTTGTTTTGTTGAATCTTGAAGGGTGTTGTTGTACGCAAACTCCGCAAGTGGTAACAAGTCCATCCAATTGTCTTGATGATAATTGATGAAGCATCGGAGATATTGCTCCAAAACTTGATTAACTCTTTCTGTTTGACCATCTGTTTGGAGATGATACGCCGAAGACAATTTGATCTCCACTTGTAAGATTTCGAACAATGATTGCCAAAACTTAAAAGTGAATTGCGTACCTTGGTTAGAGATGATGTCGTCAAAAAGTCCATGATACTTATACACGTTGTCAATAAACAATCGTGCAATTTCTTCGCCGGTCACTATTTTGTTGCATGGCACAAAGTGTGCCATCTTGGTCAATCGATCAACCACCACAAAGATGGAAGCAAACTCCTTAAAAGGTGGTAGGTCTACGATGAAGTCCATGGATATGGATGTCCATGGCTTTTCCGGAATCTCGAGCGGCTGTAATAGTCCATACGGTCGATGTCTTGGAATCTTGGAACGGGAACAGATGTTACATGTTGTGACAAACTCTTTGACAGATTTCCACATTTGTGGCCACCAAAATTCTCTGGAAATAAACTCCATGGTTTTGTTGAAACCAAAATGTCCCACTGATGGGAAATCGTGTCGAGACTGAAGCACTCGAAGTCGACATGGGCCTTCCAGGACATAAAGTAGTCCCTCATAGTAGAAGAGCCCATCACGAAACTGGAATCTTGGATCAGTATCATCTCAGGGCATTTCACCTTTTCGTGATCTATGGATCCGTGGACTAGAAGTGGTTTCATTCGGGGATTCCGAATCTATAACCACTAAATCAGGGATTTGAGAGTCCAAGTTTTGGATCTCTCCAGAATTTGAAGTATCAGAATGACTCTTGAATTTCAAAGCCAAAGGATCAGATTGAAGACTTACTCGAACATTTTGAAGAAACGCTATATCCATTGAAGTTGTAATGTGCGTTGTTCTGAGTTGGAGTTGCTCGGGTTTGAGTAGAGTAAATCGTTGTTGGTTGTAAGCTGCGTCTCCTTCCTTTGGTGTAAGATACGCTCTTCTAGATAGAGCATCGGACCAAACTTGTTGAGTCCCAGGACGATACGTGATGATAAAGTTGAAACGCAACAACAATATGCTCCACCGGGCTTGTCGTCAATTCAAAATCTTTGCAGACATGAAATACTCGAGGTTCTTATTGTCTGTATAGACCGTTACTGGATGTTGAGCTCCTTCAAGAAAATGTTGCCACTCTTGGAATGAGTCGACAATGGCAAGTAACTCCTTGTCGTGGATTTCGTAGTTGATCTCCGTGGCCATGAATTTTTGCCAATGGAACATGACAAGATGGAGACGTCCATCTTCGCTGGATTGCGAGAGAACTGCTCCCAAGGCAAAGTCAGAAGCATCGCTTTCAAGGAAGAAAGGCTTCTGATAATCAAGATGAGTCAAGATTGGCGCTGTAGTAAACGCCATTTTCAGATTTTCGAACTCTTGCTCCGCCTCCGTATTCCACTCAAGTTTGTTCTTACATGTGAGTCGGGTTAGCAGTGCAACAATCTTGGAGTAGTTCTTGATGAAGCTCCGATAGAAGTTGGCAAAACCAAGAAAACACTAAACGTCTTGAATGGTCGATGGTCTCTTCCAGCCAATAACCACTTCGATCTTTTTAGGGTCCATCGATAGACCCTCTCCGAAAATAATGTAGCCAAGAAATTCGACTTTGCATTGGTGAAATACGCACTTCTCTAACTTGGCATAAAGTCCAGCAGAGCGCAGTTTTTTTAATACCAACCGGACATGATTTTTGTGGTCCTTCTCATTTTTTGAAAGACCAGAATGTCGTCGAGATAAACGACCACAAAATGATCAAGGAATTCACGGAAAACATCGTTCATCAGATGTTGGAAAATAGCCGGTGCATTGGTGAGACTGAAAGGCATGATATTATACTCGAAGTGTCCATACCTTGTCCGGAATGCAGTCTTCCATTCGTCACCTGCCTTGGTACGGATAAGGTTGTAAGCTCCTCGAAGATCAATCTTGGAGTAGATCTTCGCTTGACTGAGTTGATCAAAGAGTCCAGAAATGAGAGGTAACGGGTACCGATTCTTGATGGTGATCTTATTTAAACCACGATAATCCACGCACATCCTAAGTGATTCATCTTTCTTCTTCACGAATAGGATAGGAGCTCCTGCTGGGGACTTTGAGTGTTGAATGAAGTTCTTCGCAAGATTTTTGTCCAAATACTCCCGTAATGCAGCAAGCTCGTTTTGCGAAAGACTATAGATTGGTCCAAATGGAGGTTGAGTACCTTCTTGGAGATTAATCCCACAGTCATAAGGTCGGTGTTGAGGTAGTATATCCGCATTCTTCTTTTCAAAGATGCCTCGATATTCTTTGTATTGCTCGGGTAATACACTTGATTTCTCGGTTGATTCAGCAATCGGGGTTGCAAAAATCATATACGTAGATCCTTTCTTGGCAGCTTTTACAAATGCTATAGCTCCAACCATAAGGATGGATTTTTGTTGGGATGCTACAGATTGGTACATTTTAGGTTTTTGAGGACTAGGGAGTTCAAACTTTTGACTATTCAAACTTTCTATTTTTTGAATTTCATTTGATTGAAATTCTAATTTTCGATTTTTCTAGTCTATATTGGCGTTATATCTATCTAGCCCCAAAAGGCCTAAGATAATGGGATTTGACCGAGATTTGATAACGTTGAAGACAACAGTACTCTGGTGTTTTTCTATACAAATAACTAAAGGCTTGGTTTTTTGGGTCACATCTCCAGACAGCAAGGGCCTACCATCGATGACTTCTACGGACACTAGACATTTTTTTGTGACTAATGGAAGTTTATGACGCTCCGCAAAGTCTTTGTCAATAAAACAGGCTGACGCTTCGAAATCTAATAGAACACTAGCTTTTATACTATGGCCATTAAACTTTAGTTTAAGCGGGATGATAAAACAAGAAGAGGGTTCAGAGGATAGAATAGGACCTATAGACTGCCTACTATTGGCCAGCCGTACGGTCCCTAATGTGGCTGGTCGTCTCCGTTTTCTAAATCTGCAGTCTCATGACTAGTCTTTCCGTTTGTTGAGGTATAACGAAATTTGTAAGGTTTTGCACTTACAAGCTTTGTTGGGCAATTGTGAGCTCGATGTCCTTTTTCTCCGCAATACATGCAGAGATCTTCTCTTCTTCGACGCTCATTTTCTTCTATAGTAAGCTTCTTGATTCTTGAAGCGTCAATTTGCATTGGTTCGGGCATAGATGATGTCGAGGGTCTTGATTTTGTTGATGTTGCAGAGTCTGCTCAATATGGTACGGAAGTCGGTCGCCGTTCTTGTTGTCGCTCAAACAATCGGTTGTCGCATTGAACAGCTTTAGTAATGGCCTCTGATAAGGATGTTGGGTCAGGTAGATTTAAAAGTAAATCTTTCACATCGTCTCGCAAACCCCATCAAAATGCACTGATTAGTGCATTGTTGTTCCAATTCACGTCGTTGGCAAGAAGTCGAAATTCTGCAGCGTATGTTGAAGCTGCTCATGATCTTTGTCGGAGTGATTGCAAATTCGCAATTTCATTGTTGCAGTACGAACACGATCTGTTTCACCAAAGGTATTGGTGAATTCTTCTAGAAATGCGTCAAAGTTCGTCAATAGATGAGAATTCTTCTCCAATAATGGTGGGAACCAAGATAACGCTGCTCCAATTAGTAGGATGCCGATTAATCCGATTTGAGTTTCTGCAGTCGAATATCGCTGAGCTTGAAGTCGAAAGACAGGTCAAATCTGGTTCACGAAATCTCAAAACTTCAATCGAGTCCCATCGAATTTGTCTGGAAGACCAATTCGGGGCTCTTTCATCGTTTGTTGGTTCGGGACCACTGCAGGTGAAGGAACAGAGACAGGAATTGGAACGGTTTGCAGCTGTTCAACTGCATTCCGTAAGTTAGCATTCTCCAACTATAATTGTTGAAGGACTCTTAGGACTTCTTCCATTGGGATAGAAGATATGTCACCCATTTCGAATAGTACGATTTACAGATAAATAAGATAACAAATTCTCCCGTTCTGAACTCTCGGAATGACTATAGGATGTGAAGATCTCAAAAAATTTAGATAAAACTACTCTCCACGCTCGTTGACAATGAGAGTTCAAAGCTGAATCTTCGATTTGAACAAAAATTGACTTTGTAAACTGATTGCTGTACTTGGAATCGGAAGTTGATTCAAGTCCATACGATAATTGAAAGCTATCTTAAAAGATTTCTAAACGTAATTTGACGAGGACAAGAAGGAAAAGCACTCTCGTCAAACTGTTGCGGACGCAACTCTTAGACGGAACCGAGATCAGAAATCGAGGGGATTCCTCGAACAAGACCAAGAACAGAACTAGAATGGAGGGGATTCCTCCAATAAGAGCTAGACTGGAGTCAAAAGTATTAGAACAAGGCTTGGATTGCTTGGAATAAGAGTAGGTACAACTGGTGTTGATGAGAGTGAAGAACAATGTCTCTCAACTCTCTATTTATACTAATCTAGAAGTAGGCTAGCTTGCTTCGCCTTCAAGAGCAAGTTACCTAGCTTGCTTGAGGCCTAAGGCGACTTGAAGTGTACTTTAAATTAACTAAACTACCTTGCTTTGCCTTCAAGGCAAATCTACTTGTCCCTTTAAGTGTTGTAAACTTCCTAGAAACTTCTACTAGGTTGGTGGCTTGTCCCTAAAGGTACCGCCACCGCTATGTGTAGCTTTTTAAGAAGTTTTCTATGGTCTTTGTCTTTGTTTGTCGGTCTTGAATCGTTGGTAATCAGTTTTCCGTCATTGTCTTGTATGTCACGTCCGTAACAAAAAGTCCAAATTGACCAAATTGGATCCTTTAGAATTTTATTAAATTTATATGTGTGTCAAATTTTGAAATTTAATAATCAATATTACTAGCATATTGTCTAGAATATCTTTTAAAAAATTTCAATCATTCTAATTATTTTGTGTTTGTAATCTCATGAGATTATATCTTCTATTTAAAAAATTGCTAAAAGAAATATTAAAAAAATATTCTAAAAATATAAATTGTTAATGTAAAGTAAAGATTAGAAATATCCAAGAAAATGTGTTTTTCCATCCCTTCTATCCTTTTCATTGTTAGTAAGAATTTTGCAAAAGCTAAAATTTTATTCAATGAAATAATATTGATTAAAATATCACTCTACATAGTTACCTTGCTTGTAATTCACTCTAAATATCTCTAAGAAATCATAAAAAATAATATATAAATATTTTATACACTTTTTAAAAATTTTCACAATTTTTGGAGATTTCTGGAGTGAATTATAAAAATAAAATAAAATGAAGTTGTACTTTAGACGTTATTATTTAACTCAATGAAAACTCTTTAAATTCTTACTAAAAAATTCAAAAAAAAGTTCATTTGATTTGTTCAAAAGAATCTTGAAAAATATTTAGTTTTATTAAAAGTTATCAATTTTTATTCATAGATTTGGTTAATTATTAATAAAATTTATTAAAAAATTTATTTTGAAATTTTTTATTATACAAGAATATATTACTTGTACCACAACATGTCCAAATTTTGAATATTGAAAATATTTAATTCTTTAATTAGCTATTGCAATTTTTTTACATATGCAAAACATTTTGAGAATCATTGTACATCCTCCCAAAATGTTACCGAGTATTTCAATCTATTTTTGAATATTTCAAGGAAGTTGTTATCCATTAATCGAATCTTCAAAAACAAAATTGATCATTTTATAGTAGCTAGAAGATATTTTGAGATGGAGGGAGTCTTCACTTTTGACCAAAATTTCAAGTGCTTACACAATATTTTTCCAAGATATTGTATAGAAATAAACTTGTAGAAGCTTACAATCCATTTTTGACCACTAAATAAAAGGAATTCAACATAGCTCCTACTTGAATTTGGTGTAGGAATTTTTTTTCTTGTATGGAGAAATAGATTGGAAACAAATTTGAAATTTTTTCATATTTTTCCATCCAAAAAAAAAGTTACTGTGAATTTTTTTTGTTAACATTTAAAAAAAACTATTCTTAATATATATATATATATATATATATGTCTAATTTTAATCATTGGCTAGTAGCCTATTTTATTTTGACACCATGGGGCCAGATTGCACCATTTCAAAATAAATGTCTTTTCTTTGCTAGATAATAGTAATTTTTTTTCCAAAAATTTTCCAATTCATTTTGAAATATGGTTGAAGTCATCAAATTTGGATGAAAAAGCATATGCATATAATGGAAAAGTGTTTTTAAGTCCAAAAGATGAATGAATGTAGAAATACAATGTTTCACCAAATTTGAAGTGATGGCCATCTTGGCACTTTCTCAAAAAGTAAAAAAAGGGCTGTTGGCTAGTCAAGGAAATACAGAAGAAATCAATGACTTAAGGTAGGTACATCCAAAATGGCACCTGACCTTAAAGCGCTCTGTACAACGTGCATACATTTTCAAAATTAGTCATCTACCCAGACTGTAGATGGCGCTTTCAGAAACACACTTTGACTGTTAATAACTTTTGCATACGGTATTCAAATCCATTGTTCTTTGGTGTGTTGGACCATGCTTTCACTCACCAACAAGACTGTAGAAGAATTTGAACAACATAATAACAGGAACTAGGCACAGTATGAAAAATTGGCGCTTTTGGGTGTACCTACAGTACCTTATAATGGACTTATTACTCTCACTTCCTATGCTTGAAAATAGAACAGTCTAGACTTTGGAAATGGAAAGTGAAAATAGAACAGTCTAGTCTAGCTAATCGGAAAGTGGTCGACTTTCTTATTGACTCCCGGCCGACATTCGCAAAATGTCGTCTCGTCCCTGCAGCTCAGCTCCCAATAAAAAAATACAGTCAAAGAGAAGTGGGTATGGGCTTGGAGGCTTTGGCTAATGGAATTGGAATCCTGTAAGTTCCGTTTCCGTCTTGGAGCTGGACACTCCTGGCGTCGACGGCAGCGTGGCCTGGCGTCATCAATGCGAGCATTCCGGGGGAACTCGCCACTCTATGGAAATTGACAGCTTGTGTCCTTTGAAATTTTCTGTTTTCAATGACTCCCTTGTAGCCTCAGGTAGGATGCTTCCCTTGGCGATACTTTCACTGACAATCTTCGCATCCCCTGTTTCGGGAGAGTTTGAAACGACTGCTGGTGACTGCGAACAAGGATTTGAAGAATTAGCCATGGAGTCTAGTTTTGATAATGAGATGATAGGGAACTATGAGCTTCGACCCTTGGGAATTGCGCTCTGTGTTGGCCTGGGACTTGTGCTGTTGCTTGTGTCTGGTTTGTTAGAGACAAAGAAGAAGCTACCGCCAGGCCCGTTCCGATGGCCGCTGTTTGGAAACCTCTTCTTAGGAGGAACGCATCCTCACCAAGCCTTCGCGCAGCTTGCGAAGCGGTACGGGAACATGATGAGCATCTTCTTTGGAAGCGTGCGAGTGGTGATTGTGTCGGATTCTAGTATGGCCAAGGAGCTTTTTTCAGTCAGTGATGCGAATTTCGCATCGCGACCAATTCACGACCTTATGTACACGACTTCCAAGTACATGAACTATGGCGAAGAGAATGTGTCGATTGCGGTCAGTTATTACACTCCGAAAGTGAGGGAGATGCGTCAATTGTGTATCAGTGAGTTGTTCACGACGCAGAAATTGGAGATGAAGAAGAGTACTCGAATGGAGGAGATACGGCGGATGGTGGCGGCTATGGCAGCCATGGGCGAGAAAGTTGTTGACGTGCGAAATGTCGTCAGTGAGTTGGGTCTGCGGATCAACTGTCGGACGACATTCAACAAAGCGTTTTTGCATTCGGAGCGCGTTCCATCGAGCGGAACTGGTCTGGATCCAGAAACATACAGGAAATTGGAGGCTGAGAATATTAAGCTCTTGGCGTCACACAATACTCTAGACATGATCCCTAGTCTAAGATTCGTTCTCGGACGTTTCGATTTAGGAGGCATCCATGCAAAATGGAAGGATGTGACCATGCGCAAAGTAGGTTGCGCAGAGTCTATCTTAGAATGGTATCGGCAACATACTCCAGATGGAAGCGTTTCAACGGAGGAATCGGAAACTGACTTCGTGGAGACTTTGTTGCGTCTTTGCAAGGAGGGCAAATACACGGTGACTATCGCTAGGTCTATTATTTTGGTAAGATTCCGAATTACGAGAGTGCTTCACTGTCGACATTTTGCAGAGTTGAACTCGAATTACTTGGTGCAACTGAAGGTGTGTAGGGGTTTCTGGATATCGATGCAAAAGACTACATGGATCGATTCATGTACTGCGATTGAAAGCCACACGCTTGAACTGTACCTCTCAGATGTCGTAACCACTAGATGCGCGCTTGATGCAGTTCTTGGGAAAATCTTGAACTCCTCACGATTCTAATTTTTCGTGAAGTCACATTTGTTGCAGGAATTGTTGACAGCGGGATCGGACACGATAGCTTCGACGTTGGAATGGTCGCTTCTGGAGCTTGTGCGTCAGCCGCTGTGGATGGAAAGATTACATGCGGAGATTGATACAAAGTTTGGCATGAGTGGACCTGTAGAAGAGGAGGAGGCGGCTCAATTACCGTATCTGCAGGTAACGAAGCAGCTCCGTGCACAATTTTTTGGATGGATACGTGCACAAATTTCAGAAATTGGTCCTTCTCAAATTTTGTGTTTCCGAGTTTCTGGTTGTTCGTCGATTATTGATGTTTCAGAAACCATGTCAATTCTTTCAGGCTGTGCTGAAGGAAGTTTTGCGCCTACATATTCCCACGACTCTTGGCATCCCGCACTGCAACATAGAAGACTCGAGCCTGGGAGGATACCACATGCCGGCGGGAACAACAGTGATGGCAAACTTCTGGGCACTGCATCGTGATCCAATGACCTGGGGAGACGATGCATTAGAGTTCAATCCCGAGAGATTTCTGGACTCCGATTTGAGTGTGAACGGGGCCAACAATTACCAGTATCTTCCGTTCGGAGCTGGAAGAAGGTAAACGAAATTTAAATTTAGCTCGAAAAGACGAGCCGATTTAATGATCCTTGAAACCCTAATTCTTGCTTTAGTCACCTCATTATGATGCGAGATATCAGGTTTGCTGCGATTCTGCATTCAAAATTCGAGTGTGGTGTCTTATCATGATACAGGATTTGCCCTGGACGGGCACTGGCCATGAGAGTACTGTCTGCGGCTCTCGGCTCGTTTGTTCATGCGTTTGAATGGTCAGTCCCGCCAGAAGTGAAGCTCACCACCAATGAAGGCACGCATGGCCTCAACATTCGACCCGAAACTCCATTGCTTCTTCAAATGAGCGTGCGCCCTGCTGCCTCACTTTACTCAACACCAAGCACCTCTAAAAACAACGCATGATGACATTGTTTTGAGTGTACATATTGTACGTGTTTAGCGCCAATTCTCAGCTGAAAGGGACTTGCATGATGAGAAAATTGCTCTCAATAATCCCTAAATGTAAAGCCCCAGGCTTTCTCCCGAGGGACAACAACCTTCTCAACATACGGCGACCGTGACCAATAAATCCAAGGCAAGCGTGGTTGCTGCATTTGGCTGGCTGCGACGCCACCCACAGAACTTTTGTTTTGAGTCCTTCGTGGTCGTCAACTCCATTGCCATATGTTGATTTATTTGAGTGTCGAGACTAAAATTCGATAATCTAGAGTAGCGTTTAATTAATTTAGTGTTGGTGTTCTGTGTTTATCAAAACACTGGGTTTTGATCATTTGATCCTGGTTTTATGACATTAATTATGCAGTTATGTAAAAATGCAAGGTTACTGTATACCGATGTGGATGTGTCATACATGTGAGCATCAAAAGCTTTAGAGGGAAGTGAAAAAATTTTGTGATTCTGGCATGGCGGGACTGTAATTCCCGTAGGAGAACCTCTCCAAGGTGTAGGTCACAGAACTGGAAGATTTTAGTAAGTGAGCTAACATTTTAGTAAAGAAAATACCAAGAAACTATCTGGATCCAAGTCTCTAACAGCCATGCCCGTGGTCCTTTAGTTATCGTCGTGCCTGCAGGGCCTTTGACGAGGAGTCCTTTTGTTTTGGGGAAAGGCGCTTTTGCCTTTCTTTTAAGGTATGGCTCGGAGCAGCTTGAATTATCACGAAATCTTGCTTGAGATTTCTCTGTAGAAAATGAGCACTTCGAGTAGTTGTGCTGTATTTCTTGTCTCTTGACATAAGAGTCTCACTTGCAGTATTGAGATGAGGCACCATGCTCCAGTTCTTTCAAATGAATCTTGTCTTCTTGCACGGATTTACACAGAAATGACATCAGTGGTAGTCAATGTCCAATTTGATGGAAGTTTGGAAAGATCCAACAGTGGTTTCTTGAAATTTTAGGGTTTCAGAAAATTACTTGTTGCTGTCAAGATTTCAGTTGTGAATTGCGCGAGCGATTGGCGTTGGAGAGGAGAACTCAGCTCCGAAAAAGAAGCTGCAGTTGAATGTGTCTGGCATGATACTGCCCAGCAGCACTAGTTTTAAGATCGGATTTTTTTTATCGTGCTAGGTTTCAGGAGGGTTTTTGGTGGTGTCTCTTGACCCTGTCACGTCTGGCATCTCTTCATCAGACAAGCTCTTACCCCTCCTTGCCTCTGGGCACGGCGTTGAAAGATATTATTTACATCCCTGCATTGATTGATCGACTGCTTCGATTCTGTGAGAGAAAATTTGATTCCATAAATATATAATCAGATCTTAGGGCTAGCATCCCGCAACGCATTCAAACTTCATACAGAAATAGAAGATTCCAGTAGTAGTCTTTTCTAGTCTTGAGCATTGATATTTGATTTTCTACTATCAGCGGAAAAAACTGGATGAACATAATCATGCCACCAATAGTGGGATCACTCTTTTCTGGGGATCTGGTCGACAGTGCCTATAAGGAGATTTAAACTTTTTTAATCGGGAATTTTCAACAGAAAGTATACGGAGAGAGGAGAATCACATCAAAAGTATGAGAAGCTTCAATCGAGGAGGGGATTTCAAGATTATGTTTACTCAACCCTAACCCTTGACATCACCAATATTGATTGCTGCAGAGACAGAGTATTAAGAGAGAAAGAAATCAACAGTCCCTTCGCAACTTGAGGGCGTGAGGGGTGAACCATGAATGACAAATTCGATATCAAGGGCATACTTGGGAAAGGAGATTCACGCGTCAATGGAATTTCAAAAACCAAGATCATTTGCACATTGGGCCCGAAATCAAGGGATGTTCCCATGCTGGAGAAGCTGCTCCGCGCCGGGATGAACGTAGCTCGATTCAATTTTTCCCACGGAACCTACGAATACCATTCAGGGACGCTTGACGCTCTGAAGCAGGCCATGTACAACACTCAAATCATGTGCGGTGTCCTCCTCGACACCAAGGTAATTACAAAACAATCGTGGTCCTACACTGACATGGTACATGCAATAGGTGGTAAAATTGAACTTTAGTTGGCAATCTCGTCTTGGAAATCATTTTGAAGCAGACATTCAGGAGACACTGGAAACAAGAACGACTATAGTTATTAAAGTTATCGGCTTCGATCTATTATTTATGAGTGTTGCAAAGTGGTGAAATAATGCAAAAGCAGTTGCAAAACAGCAATAGCGAGAGCAAATAAGCGTGAAGGAAAGTAGAATACAGTTGTTTCGTCATGCGTTCTTCTATTCTTACTATTTCTTTGATCCTGGGGAAAGGAGTCTAATGATGTTTCCGATGCTACAATTTAATATTTGATGCTTTGATTCACAATGTAATTTGTTAACCTGTCACACCACGTGTGCTCGTGAGATGGTCAATAGGGTCCGGAGATTCGGACGGGGACGCTGAAGGGAGGGCAAGGAATTAAACTCACTCGAGGCCAAGAGCTTACGATTACAACAGATTACACTCATGAAGGTGATACCACTATGATCGCCATGAGCTACCCAAAGCTTGCTCAAGATGTGAAGCCAGGGAATATGATTTTATGCTCGGACGGGACTATCTGTCTCACGGTGCTGGAATGCGACACAGGAGCTGGGAAGGTGAAGTGTAGGTGCGAGAACTCAGCAAGTTTGGGTGAACGCAAGAATGTGAATTTGCCCGGAATTGTTGTTGACCTTCCAACATTTACGCCACGAGATGTTGAGGATATCACCATTTGGGGCATTCCAAACCGAATTGATTTTATTGCTGCTTCTTTTGTGCGGAAAGGCTCCGATGTGGTCAAAGTCAAGGAGTTGCTTGGGAAAGCATCAAGTTCTATCCACATTATCTCCAAGGTGTCTATTTCAGCTCTCTGTATAAGCCCTTCTGGACTTGTGCTCTTAAATGTCTAGTTGTATGTTTCGATCTTGAATTGCTAATTAATTTCAAATTATGTTGTGGTTGTAGGTGGAAAACCAAGAGGGACTACAAAACTTTGATGACATTCTGCGCGAGACAGATGCTATTATGGTTGCTAGAGGAGACTTGGGAATGGAAATACCTACAGAGAAAATTTTCTTAGCACAGAAAATGATGATTTACAAGTGCAATGCGAAGGGGAAACCTGTAGTAACAGCAACCCAAATGCTAGAGTCTATGATTAAATCCCCACGACCAACCCGAGCAGAAGCAACAGATGTTGCCAACGCCGTTCTTGATGGCACCGATTGTGTCATGCTTAGCGGTGAGACGGCAAACGGAATCAACCCTGATGTTGCTGTTGGAATAATGGCCAGTATCTGTCGGGAGGCTGAACAAGCCATCGACTATTCTACATTATTCAGAGATCTAGTGCGAAATGTCCCCATGCCAATGAGCCCACTGGAGAGTTTGGCATCGTCAGCGGTCCGGACAGCCAATAAAATTCGGGCGGCGTTGATCGTAGTTCTAACCCGTGGGGGAAGCACTGCGAGATTGGTAGCAAAATACAGGCCCTCGGTTCCCATTCTGTCTGTAGCAGTCCCAGTTATGACCACTGATAGTATCGAATGGCAAATTAGCGAGGAGTCGCCAGCTCACCACAGCTTGATTTGCAGGTTACTTCTCTACTTTCTGCAGCCTGTTTCAATTCCGTCCCATATCACAACTTTTGGATGAACACATACATGGACAATGAAATTTTCGGAGTCAATCTTCCTCAATACAAAGAGCTTCGTGGTTAACAGTGATCCGTTCATTCACATCGTCATTCAATTTCTTCAACTCAATTAGTGAGTCCTTATCCCTCCCGAGACGAAATGATCAGTAATAGGTCGATTTCTAACGTCTCTTGGATAGCTTTGTTGGCAACGATTCTGGAAAGCTTTCTCGTTGTTTGTACGAAATTCTCGTGCGTTACTCTGGTGATGGACCCTTACAAAAGTTGCAATGGTATTGTGCAGGGGATTGATCCCGCTTTTAGCTGAAGGCTCGGTGAAGGCCACGGACGCTGACTCAACTGATAACACCTTGAATGCAGCTCTGGAATATGCCATCAGCCGAAATCTCTGTAAACCTGGGCAAGCAGTCGTAGCTCTTCATCGCATAGGATCTGCCTCTGTTATCAAAATTATGGAGGTCCGAGATATCTACTGATATCTTTCGCCGTAACTCTTTGCAGGCCAAAGCACAGTCAAGCATTACTCAACCCCAGATGGAAAATCACCTGCAAAAGATACCGTGTTTCTCACCACCGTTGTCGCCAACCTTCTTTGCTGCTCCCTTGGCCGACGTTAGCATGTCTTGGTACTTTTCATGCCGCCCATACACTTGTGAAGTTATTCAGCTCCTAAAAACTCATAAAATTTGGCACTGTCAGTTTCAGTACACAACAAATTGTAACGACGTAGAAAATTTCAGAATATGCAATCTGGATTCTGCTCCTACTTTTCAGTCCTCAAATGCCAAGAGCTAATAACTGTATTGTACAAAAGAATTGGGTAATGTACAAATTCTTAGTGCACATAAAATACACTGTCATGTCAACTCCTGAAACTAAAACCATCAATGCCTATTTTCACAATGATTAGATTCATCCGGAAGAAGGCACTGTCTTCATTGTTTCTTCTACTAAGCCTGCATGTTCCCTTGTGAAAAAACAATACAGTCGATGCCGCAAAGGAGGATTCTTTCGCAATAGACATCACAGCGCTGCACACCCTGCAGTATGTGACTTGTGAAAATTAGTAGACATGAAAGCAAGAATATTTACATAGAATTGCATCCAGAAAGAGGCAGCTGTTAACAAAAAATTTAGCCATTGAAGCATTGGAACCTTCTATTTACAGATGCTAAGATTTTGCATTAACAAAGTACTATTCCCACTTGAGTCTGAAGTCATTCATACGCAGATATATGCATCTATAGTTATGTCAATCATTTTTTCATCCCTTAACATAGCATTCTATAAACGAGAAATCTCCTTCCATTTGCCTTATTCTTGACACCTCACCAAAAGATGGAACACCTATCCCCACGATTTTAAAAAAAAGGACTTTCACAAAACTTGAGTGCCTAATTGGTCAAAAGTGGCCACTTCGATATCTTTAAGATTTGAAATGAATCATTTGCGATTCTTCACCAAGTCTTGGAAATTACTCCCTCCGTCCCGAAATGATTGCCCACAATTTTGTTGATATTTTTTTGAGCCACTTTCATTGACCATATTGTGAAAACAAAGTTAAGAAAGGTTCCAAATTTTATACCACTAGAATCAATGGAGAACATCGCATGTGTTCATTGCAACCTAAATAAAATTAGCCATAAGAAGGTAATTATTTAATCAACTCAAAGCAACCTTAAGAAAAACATGACATTCAAAGTGGACAATCATTTTGGGACGGAGGAAGTAATAAAATTAGCTATGAGCTTCGAGAGTGAACTTCTAGTTTTTAGTTCAGGCACTGAGGGATTCCACCCTGTAACACCACAAAGAACTCTTTTAAGTGACAGCCAAAGAATGGGCATCCTAGACACCCAAAATTCAGGATGTCACAGAGAATTACAAGGTGTCACAGGGTCTCCCTAAAAGAATCTTATGAATGGATCCACTTAATATATTTACCAGCTACAATCAACAAAAAGACAACCGCATGACAGATCAAACTAAGTATCATTCTCATAATGCGTACCTGCAAAGATCTTCACAAGTAGTAAGCTGTCCTTGTTTCATTCTCCATGAGGTTTTCCATTACTTCACATTATAATCGGTGCAGAAAGAGTGGAATCCACCATGTCCAGGCCCTGTGCAATGCCAGGAGATAGAAGCCAGTTTTGAACGGCATCTCCGGATGCAGTCACGCGGCCACAGTTGCCGGCCACGTCCGTGAAAGGGGCACAAAGCTGTGCCAGTTGCAAATCCACAGGGTCCTTCAAGGCTGAGCTTTTCGACTTGGAGTGGGTACCCTTTCCAGTGATGATGACGACTTCCTCAGGAGCATCTTCTCCCCAAATCCAAGCAAGGCGAAGCTCCTCCAGCCACACCAGTAACATAGTAATGGCTGCTCCAACCGACAATCTGCACAGCATGCACACATGCGTCAGCTGCGACTTTCGGCGTGGATCACTCTCTCAGCAAAGTTTATCCTTTTTAGTCCCTGAGCCCAACATAAAAAAATCCACCATGGAATCTCTTATCTAATTATAATAACTTCCAAAGATATTCTTAGTGCCAACAGATGTAGGACAGAATCTCTTCGTTCTATTGATATGCTTTTTGCTATTTTACTTGAGCTTCCTGAATGATTCATTTAGACTACTATAGGAATGGAAGCAGCCACTATTGACCATTTAGGCTCTGGGAGGTTGATTCAGATAATTAAATGCAGTCCCACAGAGGACCCTGGAAGCAGTGACAAGTAGACTGGTGAAGTTTTAACTTCGGAGTGAATGAAACTCACCTGTGAAGGTCAAGGCACCATTCCGATTTCGTGAATACGAAGAACGTGTCGTCGTACACTCCTGCCTCTCTTGTAAGGTGGAGCACACGAGAGGCTCTTTCACAAAGCCCCCAACTCCATAGGATGTCCAAAAGAGAGTTGCAGAATGACATTTGGTTGGCCTTAGGCTGCCTCGTTAAATCGTCAAACATTTTCGACACGTCTTCCCAATGACCATCATTGAGCGAGCCTCCTGCCACCAGATTGTATAGTGCGCTTTCCATTTCAGAGTTCGAAGCCTGCAAAGCCATGACAATCGTCAGATTCCAATAAGGTACCACATTATTCAGAAAATCCTTGGAAGCTTATATTGACAAGCAAACAAAAAGAAAGGAAATAAGACTACAATATCATCTTCAGGTCCGAGTGAAGACATTATACTAGAAATTTCTAAATACAAATGCTCTAACCAAACAAAATAAGGGAAGGGGCAATTGGACTAGAAAGAAAAATACCTGCAAGCTCTGAAGCAGTACTTGAGGTTCCTCCCAAGATTTGGATCTGCCGCAGGACGACAAAATGGCAGCATACGTAATGAGGTTGGGCTGACAACCTTGCCGCCTCATCACATTGACCATCTGAGCGGCTTCCTTGTAATTCCCAGCCTTCCCATGTGCATCGACAAGTGAGCTGTAGATCAAGACGTTGGGTTCATAACCTGCCGCCTGCATTTCGTCGAAGGCATTCTCGGCCTCTTCCGGCAAGCCAGCTTTTCCATAAGCATCAATCAGCGACAAAAAAGTAACTTGATTTGCTCTTATCCCCGAATGCTGCATTGCCTTAAACAACTCCTCAGCTTTTTTAAACAAGCCCTCTTTGGCATAGGCATCAATCATAGCTGTATATGCCATCACGTCAAGCGTCACCTTAGCTCCTTTCATACCTTTGAAAGTATTCTCTGCACTTTCCCAAAGACCCGCCTTTCCGTAGGAGTGAATCAGGGCAGTGTATGTAATGCGATCAGGCTGGACGCCATGCTGAACCATATCCTCTACCAAATCCTCGGCTTTCTCATAAAGCCCAACTTTGCCGCAAGCATCAATGACGGTATTGTACGTGGCCGAATTTGGAGACACCCTCTGGTCCGGCTCCCCTTCTCTCATGGACTGCAGAACTCGTATCCCAATGTCCACCATTCCTTCTCTGCAGAGAGCATCGATGAGAATGTTGTATGTGATGACATTTGGTTTACAACCGTGCTCAAGTCCGTTGGTACCATTTCGCATGTCCATAAAAGTCTCGATTGCTTGATCGTAGCGACCTGCTTTCACCAGAGCATCAATGAGGGCATTGCATGTCACTGTGTTGGGTTGGCAATTAGGTTCAGGGCATTCCTTCATGTGGTTGAACACAGCAAGGGCTTCCTCAAACATCCTTCCTTTCCCGTAGGCATTCACCATGGCCGTGTATGTGTATTGATCTACTTGGCATTTCTCCAGTAGCATCTCTTGGAATAATAATGTGGCACGGTGGACCTGAAAATATTGGACCACATAAAGTCAGACATGCTCGTGGATCGGTCAACTTGCAAAACCATTTCTGATTCTGGCTTGTAACAAAGTACGCGATTAAAGCAGAATCTCACTGTGAAGGACGGCAATTGTTACTTCAGAAACGAGCAGATGAAGGCACTGACCTGACCCTCTCTCCCCAGAAAACCAATGAGGCGGGTATACAAGCGAGCGTTGGGACAATACCATCGCTGCTTCTTCGACCAAGAAAAGAGCTGCAAACCAAGATCAAAATGTGCAAAGTCAGGACACAGTTTGAACTTCGTGTTGGCATCCTTATATGAAGAGAATAATTAAGTATAGAACGCAAAACGGGTTACAATAGAGGGTAGCGCAGAAAGATAACCTCTAATGTACATTGCCAATCATGCTGTCGTTGAAGCTCCGTGAGCACACAGGTAATGTCGAACGGTGACAGGACTCTGGGGTGATTAACCATCACATCCTCTATCCTATGAGTCTGTCTCCATGACCTCCGCAATGAAGCAACCAGTGACTGGATTTCTGGACTACAAGCAACTGCAGTTGAAAATCTAGGACGTGCCTCCTTGTGCCCAGTTAGCAACCTGGGGACCTTAGCTCTGGAGTTTGCGCTGTGAACCGAAACCCTCTTGGGGCTCACCTGCAGGATCAATATTCAGAACATCAAAATGGAAAATCGGTATTTTCTCCAGACTAGTAAAAGATAGACTTACGCCAAGGGCATAGTCCTTGGAGATGGACTGCCAGATAGTAAAAGGAAACATCTGCTTTTGGTAATTGGAGAGACAGAAAGATTGTTTGCAAGGTTTCTCTTTTAGCATGACTCTGCAGTTCAGAACTGCAGAACCAACTAGCGTTCCAAAAAATTGGCATGATTAGCATTTGAGAAATAGCTTGTTACTTCGACATGTAGCCGTGACTGGCAGTTCAAAGAACTGAGAACAATTTCAGAAATCAAGATATTTTCTATAGCAAACAGTTCTAAACGTTTTACATCTACACAATTCTACAAAAATGTTCTGCCAGTCAGTTTGCCAGCCTTGTGTAGCCTTGCCTTCAAAGCCAGATGAATCTCTCACCTGCACTATTGGTCGCACATTCAACCGAATGGAAGGCAACTCCACATGATGTACATCACTGACGACTGACTTGACAACATGCCCTGGTTTCCTCAGCTCCAGCTGCGGCGTCTCAGGCAATTCTTCATCGTTGTTTTCCAAATCTCCACTTTCCTCAATATTGTCAACCGCTCGTGGCTGAAAGTTGGTAGGAGGAATCATGATGCTCGTCACGACGACTCTGCATCGCTTACTCTTTCTCCTGCATGACTTGTTCACTGTGAACAAGGCGGTTCCCTCAAAAAAAGATGGGCCTCGCAGGATGGCAAGAGGTGGAAATGAATCGACGCTGTTGACAGGAAATGATCGCCAATGTGTTTCCGAGAAAGCTAACGAAGTTGTCAATTGACTTGTACACCTGAACAACACCATGAATTATGAGCAACGGACGCGTAACCACCTGCAGCTGAATCAATTACTCGATTGCCAATTGCTTGAACTCGTTCCTCTACTAGAATTAGATTCTAAATCCAAATCTAGCAAGACACAATACTAAAGAATACTGAAATATTCAATCTTCACAGTCAAAATTAGGGTGTGATTAGGCATTATGGAGCAAGAGTGACCTCCACCCCATCGAACACTTGCGGTTCAACCTCAAGCAGCAGTTGTATCAATAGGCAGAGTATTCCAATGGGGTCGAAGAGCTATGGCAGAAAGTCAAGGTAGAAAGGAGCAAGATAATGAGTCAAAATCTCATTGAAAGCATGGGTGGAAGCAATGATCAAGACGAAAGCGGTCATTTTTATTGTTCTCTTAAATCTAATAATCTTACTAAACCCACATAGTTTATTGGCCGACAAAGAGCCCAAAACGAGGACATCTACAATGCGCATCTACTTCTCAATGGTCGCCATTCTCGACAAAACTTCAGGCACAACCCTAGAATACAGACACAGAGGCAAATATTCCAAAATCGATACTAAATGCAGTGAGTGGCAAACCTGTTGAGAGCAAGATGGAATGCAGCTCGGGAAGCCCGGTGAGATGAAGCTTTGGAGGTTCCAAACGAGTGACATGATGTTGTACATGACGAAGAGGGCCATCGCCCCCGCACCCAACACATCCTCCCCGCCCTCTCTACTCAATACATCCTCTTCCTCCTCTTCCCCAAACCACACACACCAAGTTCGGAATTGTGTGTTCAGTATCAAGCAAGAGCTACCTCAACCTGTACCACATTCAGTTCCCAAGAGTGAGTCCCCCAAGGAATCCACCCTAAATTCAAATTAATCTGAACCTCCCACATCTGTTCAGCAATCGAGTTTAGGTCATTCACCAAGAAAACCTTTGAATCCCCTAAGCCTTTGCATTCCAGAATCGTGCACTCCAGTTGCTTTGAAATTCCCTTTTTTCTTTCCAAGCAAGAGCATATCAAATTGCTACAGTCTGATGATAGGCTATAACAATTTAGAATATCCCAACCTGAATCCTAACTGATATCAGAAACCCAAAACCCAAAACCATCGAAGACGAAGCACAAGTACCACAACACAACCATCAAGGCGACATAGCTTCAATACACGCCCCAAATCCTCAATACCACCTCCAAATTCAGCCAGAAGCACTTCAATTCAAGCTAGATGCCATAATTGCAAACCAGTGACCTCGAATGGGCACTGGCAATCCAAGCCTCCAGAAGAAATTGCGAAGCTTGAAACGAGTACCGTGGCAGTAGCTTAGAGTTTGGGGGAAGCGATCCAAGTAAGTTGGCGAGATGGCAAAGCAGCGGCATTGATGGAATAAAGCGCAAAGCATCGTATGCAGGTGGTTTCATTTCAGTTGCGCTTTCGTGACGACGGATGGGAGATGTGGGGCACAGTTTCTCCACAGTTTGGATCGCGTGTTTTCGTGGAAAAGAAGAAAAAAATTTGCATTGGCGAGGGGGGTCGCTAGTTTGAGTGGAGGAGCAGGGCGGAAAGTGTTGGTGTAGCGTGTTGGGCTTTTGCGGCTTTTGGGTAGGGCCGTGATCCAGGCTACAAGTTTTTCATTGGCTGGGATGATGGTGCCAGCTCCATTGATTTGTCTGCTGACTGGGCGGACAGGGCCCGGCACTGTTGGGAAGTGGCCTCGCCCACTCAAAGAATCCTCAATACAACCGGTATACTGGCCCTCCAAATTAATTTCCTAACTTTTGACTCGTTTACAATTAACCCCTAACTGCCCAATCAACCATATATGGTCGAGCTGAAATTTCAGGCCCATTTCTGAATGGCCAATTAAATTCCTTTGATCATTATAAAATTTCTTTCAAGCAATTTTAAAGGTTAACTATTGAAAACTTTCATTTTTCATGGAAAAAAAGTATATATTTGATTATTGAGAGGTCTTCAAAGACATACATGTACCATAAGTGAAGTATAAAACTTGCCAATTTTACTTCATTTCCTAGCTTTATGCAATTTCACTTGATTTGAGATCTAAGGAATTGTACATATCTATTTCCTTTGAGAATGGTTCCAATGGAAAGAGGAAAGTGTTTTTATGATATTCACCATTGAAAATTTGAACATACAACTATTGATTTGGAGTTATTTGCAATTTCTATTTTTTTTAAATAATTGCATGTCAACAATTGCAAGGTGGATTGTAATATGAATTTAATAGCTTTTCATGTGAAATTAAGTTTTTTAGAAGTGCATTTTAATGTACTAACACTCTTTGTAGTTGTTCATGTCACCTCCAATCCCCCAAAGATTTATATGCAAATTTGAGAAACATTGTGGGAAAAGGCAGCATGCTAAATATAAAAAATGTACTCTTCTCTCGTTATAATCTCAAAACTCCTATACAATTTTGTGCTCAAAATTTGTGTACTTATTAATAAACAAGCTCTTTAAACATCTATGCTTCACTAGAGATGACTACAAGCCCATGCACTTTATTCATAGTCAAAACACACTTGAAAAGGTTTGGGCATTTAGGGGTTAAAACATGAAATTACTATCATTGGAAGCACATTACAAGTCTCTTTAAGTAGACACAATAAAAATAACTTGGAAATTGGACATTTAACATAGAGACCATTGAAAGCAAGCTAAAAGACAAAGAATATTTAAGAAAAAAAATTATGTTTGAGAAAAAAAGTTCATACAAATGGCATAGCAACAAGTGTTGGAATTATGAAGAGCTATCTCTTTGATTTTTCTTTCCTAAGCATGATTTGAAGAGTCTCTATATTTTTGTCTTTTAATTAGCTTCCAATAGGCTCTACTTCCATTGTCTAATTTTCACATTAATTAAAATATTGTTATATTTATTTTAAGAGATTTTAGATGTGCTTCTCATGAAAATAATTACAAGCTCTAATTCTAAGTGAAACAAAAGTTAGAAAAACATTTAGATAGACATTCAAAGTGTTCGATTAATGATGTTCACCAACTCAAAGTTGAGTAGAAAGGACCATAGATGTAGCATTCCTTTTTGCAACAATTGAGTTTTCATTCAATTCGTTTTCAACATCAGAGAACATCTAGAGGAAATCAAGGGCCATTCAACAGAAGGCAGTAGACCTAAATGCTCTGACAAGTAAAATATATCATCCAAATAAAATTTTTTTTAAAATTGCATTGATGGGCTATGCATCAAAGGGGATTTTTATATATTTTGAATAGTGTACAATTTGCTTGGAATGAGGAAGCTCTTCACAACTCCACACATGGATCAAACATGAAAAATGTAGACAAAATGCATTTGCTTGTCTATCCCATAATGAGCTATATTAGTTTAAATAAGAGTTTTTAGCAATTATGCAATTTCATTCATTGAAAAAGGCTGGATATTTTGCCAAATATCTCCTTTGGAATAATGAGCATCACTTTCAAGCAAAATATTTTTCAAATGCTTTTTTGTTTGGAGAGTCTTCAAAAAATTACAAATCAAAAACTAACTTTAAAGAAATTGTGTTGATGTCTCATTACTATATGACTCATTTTTGAATGGATAGTGGAGGATGATTCATGTGGCTAATTCCTTTTAGTCAAAATTCCAAAAAATTAAAATTAAATTCTTATAGTACCTCCGATGTATGTTATTTGTTATAGGATTTCAAATGATATGGAACATATATTTATAGGGTGAGTTCAAGAAAGACTGACCGGTTTTAGTACATTTTGGCCACAGTACTCCTGATTTTTCGGGAGTACTTTAAAAATAGAAAAACAATTTTTAAAAATTGTGAAAAATATGCTTAATGTATGTTTTTTGAAGAAAAAGATACATTATGAAGGAAAAGCATAGGAAAATTTTCTAAGTAGGTGAACTAGAAAAGTGCAAAATCTCATGAAAATAGGCATTTTTACATTTTTATTTGTAAAAAATAGGAAAAGAAACTTTTTGAAAAACTAAAAATTGGCCATTAGGAATAGTTGATGATGATTAGATTTCACCAAAAGAATTATCTAAAAACCATCTTTAATGTTAAAAAATTGCATGCAAAGGAAGTGTTGTTTGTACTCATCTAGAGGATATAAAATAATATATTTTCAAATTTCCTTTGGTGGATACATGATTCCCTACTATATAAATAGACCATGAAATTTTGAGCTCTAAATCATTAAATTTGGGTACTCCTAACGTAGTGAAAACCCTGAAACTCCTAATTGTGACAAATTAGCTAAATTAGAAATTAATTATAAAATTAATTTTTTTTAAATTCAAAAAATAAGGGATCTGATAAACATCAAGTTAGGCATCTCCAATAAAAATTTCAAAATTATAGGATTCATGCATCAAAAGTTATTGCCAAAAACAATAGTGTCACATTGATTGTGACATGAAATAGGACCGGTCTTTCTTGAACTCACCCTATATCTATATCTATATTTGTATTTATATTCATATATTGTACTTGTGTTTTTATCCATATGTTATATCCATACATTATACACATAATCATATTTATAATACTATCCATAATTATATTTATATTTGTAATTATATTGTTTGAATTGATGTGGGCCCCTAGGATTTTTTATATAGAATAATTTTAAAGGAGGGTGCAATTAGTCTAGGAAACATAACTTCTTTCACTTTTTCACTAGGTAGTGTTGTGGGACTTGAGTTGATGACAAATGACAAATGAATGACTAAGATTTCACAATATAGATTAGACAAAATTCATTCATTTGTTTGGGTAAATATTGTTGATGGCAATGTGACATCATGATACTAAATTCAAGTCATTTCAATTCTTTTAGAATTTTACTTGAAGCAGTCCAAATCTCTACTTAGTGTATTCAAGCAATTTTTAGTTTCTTCTTGTTCATCTAACTAGTTCTTGTTGTTCTTCTTACTACTCAATTTTAACCATTTAAATAATTGATAGCCTTTGAATTTGACTTCAATTGAGGAAATGATAAAATTTTGTAGTAGGATACATTATTAGTATAAAATATACTATTCTAATTTTTAATGAAATTATATTGCAATTTAGGTCATTTTAAAGAATTTTTCATTATTGGTTTAAGCTTTTGACCATTATGAAGATTGAAGAAGATCTTTTGCAAATCAAAAGATTCTAGAATTTTTTATGAAATTTCTTAGAGACTCCTATAATAGATGAGTGAGCTCATATTTTTCCTCCACACATTCAAAGAATAAAATTGAAATCCTGCTCTTTATTTTAAGTATTGACATCAATGAATCTTTTACACAAAAAGAAATCTTTGCAAACTAGTTTTGTTCTTAAGTTTTTAGCATGATTTCAACCTCCAAAATCCCTTCTTCCAATGAGAATGCACTTTCTTAGTATATTATGTTTTCTTACATTTGTAAGTTAATACTTGGGGTTTTTACTTTTTTTAAAACAATACTGACAAATTTGTTTTCAAAAAATTACTTATGAACCCCACTAGGGGTCCATTGGACTATGTTAGCCATGAATTGTTGCGTACCAAATAGAATGAGAGGATTACTATTATGTGAGTTTAAAAGTGCAAACTCATGAGCCTAAAAGACTATACACCTATAGTTGATGTATCTATATTATAGATTTTTTTTTTAATTATAGTACAACTATGATATGGATACCTATATTATAATTGTCTCTATTATAATCACCTTCAATGGTAGTATTATGTCTACTTATATACATACTTAAGCTCACATGCTAGCATTTCATATTCACACACTAGCATTGTTGAATAGCATGATGTTTGAAGCCTGTTTTGTGAGAGGTACTTGCAAAATAGTTAAATGTACTACTTTTGTTTTTGGATTTTTAACCTATATGCATGTAGGATTTTAAGTTGTTTTGGGTATTCAATTCTTTATGGTTGACCCAATAGTATTTTGGTATGTACAACATCTATTTTGGTTTAGTGTTCTTTTGAAGGATTTTGTTGTATAATATATATCTATTTTGGTTTAGTCCTAACTAACAAATTGGATGCTTACAAAACAAAGTCTTAATCCATTTGTCAAAGATTTTTTCAAAGAGATATAGAATCAATCCATCCTACATGCACCTTTGTTTTTTTGAGTTCTACCAAAATCATTCTATTCTAAGCAAAAGGAGGATTTCCTATACTAATGTCATGTAGACTTTTTTTGTTGGGATGTCTATCAATGTTGATATTGATGCATTGTGATGGACATCCTAACGTGTTTGAATTCATATCAAGTAAAAATGAAGATTATTTTCTTAAATGGCTTGCTATCAACTAGACGGATTGTTTGTGAGCTAGATGACCTAGCTACATAGTCATATCAATAGCAAAATCTCAATAAGAACGAACATTTAATGCCTATTTCATTTATTTGTGATTTCTTCTTCAACATACTATAGAATAGATGAACATGAAAAGCCAACCCATGACTTTTGGTTTTTGACAACCTCTACTACAAAAATGGAATCATAGTTTTCCTTGAGCATAGTCATAATCAAATCCAAATCATGAATCCTTTTGTTGGATTGCAAAGACCTACAAGCAAGGACCCTTTTTCTTCTCCAAATATCATAAGAGGTTTTTTCGGGGTACTAAGAGACTGTTTCAATCCCGTTCCCCAATTTGTGAACCAACCTCTGCTGGTCAGATTTTAAAAAAAAATTAATTTTAAATGTTCAAATAAATAAATATTTAAAATAAATAAATTCAAAAAAAATTCAAAAAATATATAAAAATTTCTTAAAATATTATTATGTGATGTGGTAGTCTCTGTGCCACATCAAATCATTTGTTAGGACAAGTTTCAGTGAGTTCCTATAGTCAGGAACTCGTAGTCTCCCAACACGGCCAGAAAACCTCTTATGAAACCTTTACTTCTCCAAATGAAATAGTATGTGGTTGTTAGTTCAGCCAATAATGTTTGTAACACATTGATTTCCTCTTGAAGGTCCAATTTCTTTGTTGACAATACGGAAAGTGCACCCACAAGAAAAGAAAGAGAACCTTCAATTCCCTCAATATCATTGGGGTTGACATCAAGATTTTTTATAATGGTAAAGACTCAAAAAAGTGCTTTCATTGTTGACCAACTTGAAAAGAAAGACCAAATGATTGCATTCATTAGGAGGGATTTGAGGGCTCCCAAGGGCCGTTTCAAGATCTGTTCCCGAAAATCGTTGAAGAACTGCTGGCTGTTATTAATCGACAATTAATCGAAAAAAAATTGGGTCTCGTAATATGAAAATAAGTCCAATTTTTTTATTATTTTTCAAAAAACAACAACTTATGACGTGGTAGTTGCTTGACCATGTAGGATTCCTGTGAAACTGTGTTCCCACGGCCAATTTTGCTTTTTCAGGTTGTGGGAACTTGCAGTCTCCCGGAGGCCTCAAATCCCTCCTAATGCCTTTGTCATTTCTTGAAAACATACAAACAAGGTGCCTACTTCATAATAGGCCATGTAAAAAAATAATCTTTGTTTTTTATTTAAAATGAATTTAAAGACGTTAGGATGTCTGTCACAATGCGTTTGTACCAATGTTCATGGACATCCCAACAAGAAAAGTTTGCATTACATTAGTATAGGAAATCCTACTTTGATTAGAGTAGTATGATTTTGGTGGAACTCAAGAAAACAAAAGTGAACCTAGGGTTGATTGATTAGTGAAAGAATTTGAAAGTTCATGCTTTGGATATAGATGTGAAGTTGTAGGCGTGATGGAGTCTAAGAATTCTTTAATAAAGACACTTATATCATAGGAGTATAGTCTTTTAGGCTCATAAGCTCACACTTTTAGGCTTACATAATAGCAACCCTCCAAGAAAGGCATATATGTGTAAATTTTGAATACACATGTGTCCAACTAGTCCAAAGAATTTTTTTATTTCACCCTATAAATAATACTTGCCTTAAAAATGAATCATTCTAAAAAATTCTCCTATATAATTTTATTGATCTATATTGATTTTAAAACATATATTATTACCTTAAGGAAATAAAATGCATCCTTTAGTAAGACTCACATAATTTTTTTTTTCCACTAAAGTCCTTTGAGATCTCATGCATATACATCATACCAAAAGATCCAATCTAAATAATATATTATCTAACTTCCATTGAATTTTGAAGTAGAAATATACCAAAAGTTACATCTATGGCATTGGATCATTGAAAAAACTAAAAATACTTCAACTATAAGCTTTTTAATCTTAAAAATGGAAAATAAATTGAGTATGAATTCAAAGATGATGTCTAATGGATTCATGTTTAATTAAAAAGTAAGAGCAAAGTTTACAAAGTCAATCTTCATGTCAATAATTTATAATTATTGGTAATAAGTAATTCCTAAAATTGAACTTTTAATTGGAAGACTAGGGGCAACTAGCTTCCAAATATGTAGTAATTTGGCCCTTCAAATATATAATTACTAACTTTTAATTAGCAAGGTTTGGAATTAGAATTTGAAATTACTATCATTTGTGGAGCAATCCTAAACACTTTGAATACTCATAACTAAAGAATATCTGCAGATTTAAACTATGTTAATCAACTCATGCTTAACCCTGAAGCGCTCCGATGTCCATATTTTGGACGATAAACAGAGGCCTTCAAAGCATTGTTTCATCCAATTAACTTCTAATTTATCAAATGCAACACTTGAATCTAGGGAAGACAACCTTCCTTAATGACCAAATTCATTAAATTCTGGTAAATGATATATCTGTACAAAACTATAAGCAAAAATGTGCAAAAATTCAAAAAAGGATTGAGACGTTTTAGGGTTAAGAAACAAAATTTATGCTAATGGTACTCCAAAAGTTGCAAATGTAACTAGCTTGCTAGGTAGTAGCACATATTTTCTTAGTTTCTAATTTCATCCTAAATTTGTATAGCTCAAATATTACAATATTATACTAATTCCACAAATATAGTTTTCATGTGCCCTCATTTATAAAATAAAGAAAAGAACAAATATAGTTCCCTTTTAATTAACTAAAATACCGACAGAATTTCCATTAATTACCTCATGACTTTGCACCAGCTTGTCCAACTGGAAGCTGGCGGGAACGAGCGTCGATACCGAATCGGGAGATCCAAGGAATCGTGGGAGCGGCCCGGAAGTCAAACCCAGCGGAACCAACACAGGACTTGTGCAAACATTCGAGACTTTGGGCATCGTCGAAGAAGTTGCAGTTAAGTTGCATGCAGTTGAGTTGCAGGATCACAAGTTTGCACGCCACCCATTCAATTAAAAGCTGAGAATTCTTACCATCGGAATCAGTTTGCTTCTTTGTGTCGCAGCTCGAGGTTTGTACCGGCAACCTGCGCAGCTCAGGACAACTGAAGTGCACGCGTCGACGGATTTGTGAGTGTGTGTGTGTGTGTGTGCGCGTGCGTGTGCGCTTTTGAGCTAGAAATTTAATAGCTTTGAAACCACACATAGCATATAAGATCACGCCTTGAAGAGAGAGTGCAACAAGCATCTACGTTTTGTCTGCATTTTCTCTGGTTCTCGAGCTGAGGGCTCGCGGGTTCTGGAACTGGGTGATATTGATCCTCCCTTATAATGAACTCAGGACTTCAGGCCTGACAGGGGTTAGTCCTAGTCAGGAATCTGTGAAGTTACGGAGACGCACCTATCCGAGCTAGTTGGCCGGCATGGCGGAGAGGTCGGAGTACGTGACAGCATTGGACGCAATCCCAGATGAGGTTTACATATTAACCGATGAACACAGTTTTAGGCGCCTGCGTGAGCTGCGGCGCAAGCGCACTAGTGAGGAGATCGAAGTTGGAGATGGAGAACTCAAGAGAGCACTGGACGGAGGTAAGGAAACTTCCAATTGTCGGAATATTTGTTCAAACAATTACTACACGATGAGCAGGCGAAGATTTGTGCAGCTCAGCAAATCCCCTGGCCTCGTATTTTGATCATGAAACCCCGGGTCCAACATTGAGGAAATCAGCCAGAAAATGATCCACTCACTGGATGAATCTGTGCATTCTTGAATCTCGATTTCTTCTCATCTGTATTTGCTCTTCCAGAATGCACTCATATTCATCCAGTAAAGTGGATCATTTTTTGGCTGACAACCTAATTTGAATTGGTCCGGCGTTTCAGGAGTAAAATAGTGGGCCAGGTGCCGTGATACGGGTTTTGTTCTTCTACTTGCTTTCAATGAAATGTTAATATTCCTTCTTCCAAATTCCAATCAGTTTTTGCTTCATTACAATAAGTGATGATTATGGATGCACATACGTACGTCAGGTGGGTCACACCGACGAGGAAGCTGAACGCCGGCTTCAGATTTTGCCAACCGTCAACACTTCCAGCTCCTCGAGGAGAAATACAGAAACGGTCGTCCTCTGCACTTCTGACCTCTGAGGCCTCAGTCCAAGTTCTTTCGAGACTGGGGCGATGCATTAGTGCTGGGCCGGAAGATTGCAGAGGGAGGTCAAGCTGAAATTTATGAAGCAACGCTTCAATGGGCGTACGGGAAAGAGAAGTGTGTGTTGAAGGTGTTCAAGAGTGGGTATTCTCTCGCTGACCTCGAACGCCAGTGGTCCCTCACGCCTGGCAACATCCACTCTCTGGGTGGTTCTGAATTCACAAACACTCGCAGACTGAGAGAATCCTTGCGAAATACGCGGGGGAAGCTCTGTTTCATGAGGCATGGTACGTTGCTGAAAGACGGCAGGTTTGCGTTTGTGATGGATAGGTTTTGGGGTGACTTGCGGAAACTCATTGACCTTTATATGAAAAACAGTCGCAATTTCCCATTTCAGTGTCCCATTCGTATCATGCTCCAAATTACGCAAGGGATGAAAGAGTTACACGAAGCGGGAATTTGGCACCGAGATTTAAAAGCATCGAATGTGCTTCTTGGGTCTTCAAGGGAATGCGGTTTCGATGGAAAAACAGTGGGAGGAATCCGCACATTTCGATATGAGGAGTTTCAATGTTGGATAGCTGATTTTGAAAGCTCCGCAGGAGTTCAAGGGACTGGATTTTGGAGAGCACCCGAGGTCTTGCTTGCATTGAAACAGGGGGATTGGAACTCAGAAACATGGACAAAGAAGGTTGACGTGTATAGCTATGCCATGACTTGTTTTGAAGTCCTCACTGGTCGTCTTCCCCTTGGACACCTTGCAAAGAACGATTATGACGCTGTGATTAGAGGTGAAAGACCTCTGTTGCCTGATTTTGTTGATGATTCAATACAAGACTTGCTGCGGAGGTGCTGGCACTCGGAGCCGAGTAGGAGGCCAACTTTTGAGTAAATAGTGAAGAAATTGGAGTGGCACCCTGGCTTTTGGAGACCACAGCCCAGATCCAAGCCATGGGAGGGGCAGCAAATAACTTGATGGGGGCAGCGGGGAACGTGTCTGGAAGCATGGACAGTCTAGAAAATGGTCACATTCTTTATTAACCAATGCCCGTGCCATAATCATGCTCAATATCATGCTGATTTGGCACTAAACATGAGCAGAAACTATTTTTATATTATTTTTTAAGAGGAAACCACGTGTTTTCTAGAAGTCATGTAAGTTGTAAAATTTTCAGATCTATTTTTTGGTGAAGATAGTGAATGCTTGGAGTTCCCGAGGAATGCTTTTAGTGAAATCATCAACAAGGCCCACATCACTGTCCATTTGTATATGCAATCCACTCAAACCAAGATGCTAATGTGAAGATTTTTCTCCCCTAGCTGCAGTCAACTCACGAATTACTAAGAAGAAACTGCTCTGAGAGAATCCTTTGGTGCTCTACAATAGGTTGTCCATCAATGCAGATGCATTTGCCAAGGAAACATGCTTTGCATAGCAGTGAATTCAGTCGCATTAGCTTCACAGCTACAGATGCCACTTTACGTACTCTGGTTTCAAATGCGAAAATCAATACAGGAACAAATTCTTCCATGAACATGTTTTATCAGCAGATTCTTCAACAGGACTCTCAAGTGTCGGTACAGACGCCTGCTCAAAGCAGCCTGTCCCGAATTGCCCCACGCTGGAACCAAAGACTACTCTTTCACCACATGTGCTCTACCTTACGAGCTCTGCTCCGCAAAATGCACAACTGCAACATATTTCTACAAACAAAGTATGTAATTCTAATGCTTGAAAACATAGTCGTACAATTCAAGAGTATAAAAATACTAGGGCTACCCAGATCTCCCAACAATATCACAACCCAATTTCATCATCTACAAGGAAACAATAAGCATGTAACACATACAAGTCATCAAAGATCATGCCAAAAGATATCTGTAGGTTAATATCATCACTACACATGGTGATCAATAAAGCATGTATTTAAAGCATATTAATCACGTACATCACAATTATGTACTCCATGACCACTTACCATAACAGCCTTTTTTATTAGGGTTTCAAGAGAAGAATCCAAATAGGTCAGGGTAGGCCCGTGCCCCGTTGGCTCCACCCGAGATCTCCGAATCTCCATACAACATCGAGGAATACGAAGATGAGGGACTACTTTTGGCATGATCTCCATACGCTGCATACTGCATCGGCTCTGGCGTTGCAGCGTAAGAAGTGGCCGTGGACTCAAAGCTGGGTCTCTCATACGCAGCCGCCGTCACTGCCATATTAGTAGTAGTATGCCCAAAGGAAGAGTTCATTATGTCATACCGCGGATCCGCCGAGTATGATCTCAAACCCATATGGTGGGATGAATCCTGCTCCTCCTCCCTCGCGTACAACGACGAATACGAATACGGCGAGTCAAAGTTGGGTACTAAATCAGTTTGGGAGCTCGAGTATGAAGGCACTTCATATGAGCCGTACGCCCTTGCTCTGTATGAAGCCACATCCTCAAAAAGAGACGGCACGTACGACGGCTCACGGTTCGAGGTCTCGTAGGAAGAGTTGTTATACCCCCGATCAGGATCGACAGGATTGGTATAAGAATTGTCGAAGAAATTATTACGAGTGTAGGATGGGTCACTGGAATTGGGAGAAGAGTAGGAGAATCGGTAAGCTGGATCACTGTACGGGACATATGTGGCCCTGCGGAGATGTAATGGGTCTTCGAAGTAAGCTGCTCGGGGAACGTAAGGAAATGAGACATACGCCTTGTCCTCTTTCTTCTTGGCAGGAGGGGGGGAGTCCTCACCAAGCTTCTCAGATTGCGCCTCTTCCTCTGCGGCAGTTGGTTCCAAGGTTGCAGCTGCAGGCTCCTCTGCAACTGTGGAATTAGCTTCTTCTTCGGATACAAGAGTAGGAGCTGGAGCTGGAGCTACAGCAGCTGCTGCTGCTGCTTCAGGTTCTGGTGTTGCAGGGACTGGATCAGCTGTTTCTGGTGGAGGAGAAGGTGTTTCCACTACAACGGGAGGTGGGGCAAGCTCCACTGTTGCGGGCGGAGCTTTCGATGCTAGTCGTGTCTTGCGTTCCTCGGATAGGTACTCTGCAAACCTGCAGCAACAAATCAGCAATTGATGTCAGGGTAGGGCACAGGAGAAATTCAAAATGTCCATCATAGAACTACGGAATTGTACACTCGGATACGCTAGGAATGACATTGGTCCAATTTCCATTATACTGGGTTTCGAATGTGGTAGCTAGAGTTCATGTTTTGATTGAAACTCGGTACAGCAGGGGCTCAGTGTGGAATCCATCGTGGGTTCCTTGTGAGGAATCTGCATGCAGTGGCTAGTGAGTGTCACATTTCCCCACGGCCTTCAAGCACTCGTCACCTGTTAAACGTTCCTTTTACGCAGGTGATCTAGACAGATGTGAACATCTGCGGGCAAACTGAGACTCACACACAGGGATTCGCCTGTGAGTGCTTTGCCCGAATTCCTTTGTTTGGGGTCACATTGAGTGTTACAGTCAAAGCAATTAATTTAATCCCGACTGTAACTGGAATTCGAAGTTTTAAACTGACCAATTTGATCAATCTTGACTAGTGTGATTGACCGCCTTGTGAAATTCAGATGGGGCAAAATTTTGCATCGCCTAATCAGCGAAGAACAGTACATTTGTTAAATAAAACATGACAAAAACCGGTCTTAGGAAACTCCCCATATCGCCTACTCAAAATGCTTAAAAAACGAATCTAGGTTTATAGGGGTTAAAAAGAGAGTACCTGTAGAGTGCCTCCCGGTTGGTTCCAGCAGAAGGCGTAGAGACTGGCTTGCCGGTTTGGAAATGCCGTTGCATGACTGGCTCGTCCAGAAGGTGATTGGCGGTTGTAATGAGTTTCAGCAGATTGTACTCTGAGGAGTCATCCACGGATGCCAAAGCCCTGTTCATGTTGTCGGTCTGCATACGCAGACAACTTGGTAAAGTCTCCACATTCATCTCACATACCAGTTCCAGGTCATGTCTGGGAAACTACCATAACCGTGAGGCTCCAAGGGATTGTACATAAAACTCCACCTTTACACACATTGAACGAGTGAGATTATACCTGAATTCGGAGGTAATTGGAGGTGCATTGTTGCGACTGAAAGAGATTGGAGACGTTGTAGTCCACCATGTCCGCGCTGGCGTTGAACACCATGTCCACCAAGGGTGCCTCCCCCTTGTTGGCTAGCCAGTCTCCAATCCCCCAAGTCGCCACGTCCCTGTCGTAGCTTACGAAATGCTGGCCGGTGCCTAGTGATAGCACCAAGGTATCGCAGTAGGTCTACACAATTTCTCCAAATGGTGACCGTGTTAGAACGAATCACACACTCCTGACCTCGCAGACTTAATTCAAGCGCTCGGGGTCGAGACCCAGAACATTACAACTGTGTTTCTAAACCTCTAGAGCTAGCAAGAGGCACCATTTATATTTCACGTTTTCAAAGTAAGTACATACAACAATACTGTTTACACCAATATCACTAAAACCTGCATGACTTTACGAGAGATTGAGGATCACGAGCGAGTCATCTGGAAAACTAAAATGCGGAGGGGTTTAAATGTCAGGAAAGACATGCACGCAACGTTGCTGTCGACGAATCGTTCAGGCTTCGACAAGCGAGGAAGGGGCATTTACTTACCAAATTATCCACCCTGTGAGCCAAAGCCCCGTCGGATTGCGACTCCTTGATTGCCTGTGCGATAGCCAGATAGGTCTGCAGCTCCACCGGACCACAGAACTTCAGTTCACCATAAAATGAGAACGCAAGTGAGTCTAGGAATCGAAATCGTGGAGTAAATGGACATTGAAGGCATTTTCTGTATCGGCGCTCTGATCACGATATTCAGAAGTACCAGCAGCAGCAGCAAGTTCATCCGTAAAGGATCAGATTTTGTATCACAGAAATCAAAGAAAAACACGGATTGCTCTAATCCCTAAATAATCTGGGACTACAGAAAGTCCTCGTATGAAATCCTCAAACCCCAATAAAAAAACGTAAAGCCCAGGTCGCGGCTCGTGATAAACCTAGGGCTCGACCTATCACAGCAATGTTCAGGGAAAACATACCGGATTGTTGACAGCGACACCGCCATCAATCAAGTTGAATTCCCGCGTCTCGTTGGGCTCTCGTGAAGTGTCGGTCAAAGTAAAATGGATGGGAGGGAAGTTCGTCGGCGCTGCTGTGGTAGCTCGGCAAACTGTTTTAATGGGAGGGTTTTCAAGAGGATCCCTCTGGGCCTGTTGATCACAAATGCATTATGGATACACCGAACTGACCGAAGTAGTGAGTTGCCACGAAACTGCTAAGCTAAAGAGTGTTACATTCACTCAAAACCTCTTCAATCTTACCACCCACGTTTCTCACTACGTCACAGTTTGAATGTGTGACATGCACAAATGTGCTTCAACAGTCAACGATAATGTGGCAAATTAAGTGCAGGACATTTTAGAACGTCGTTTTAGAGAAGGTCAAGAGGTTTGAGTGCAACAATGGTAGCATGCAAGTTGACCTGCCAAGTCGAGAAGAACACCGGTTGCTGGAGCTTAACGTCAAAAGCAGGGATGACGACGCAGGTGAGCGCCCTGTCCAGAAGTGGGTCGCTCTCCAAGTACTGGTCCAGCAAGCGCTGGAACCCTCGGGGCTTGTACTTGGGCCCATTCAAGGCCATGAATTTACTCCATGTCCTCCCTCCCCTGCAAGCACATTAACTCACACACCTCACACCTCGCACTAGCTGAAATATCTCGTGTACGTTGACTTGGTCAGCTAGCTATGGCGAGCACGGCACAAATGAGATACTAGCAGTCCTGTTCGACACAGGGGCGTGTTTTAGAGCGCTAAAATTGTGACATTCAAGTGCCCAGAGCTGAAAAAGACAGATAAGCACGATTAATAAAGATCTAAAATCCCGGATGGGCGACTGGAAACTGGCCTGACAAGTTCGGATGAGCAATACGTAAACTTAAGAAATCGTATAACGATTCTGATACTAGCAAAGTGATGTGTGTGCGTACCTGGCTGGAGGGAAGACCTTGCTGGCATGCTTTCGGTAAAACTGCACGACCTCCTTGGCCGTGAACAGCGGCCGGTTTGAGTCTACACTGCTGGGCGACGAGATCATCGAGGTGATGAGCCCCCCGGTGCTGGTTCCCGCTATGATATCGAAGTAGTCCACCAGCCGGACCTCGGGCCCATCCAACCTCTGCCGTCCGACCACAAACACTGAGACAATTAATCTCTTCTTGCAAACTAGCTTGCAAACGATCGATTATGACCTCGCTAGTATTCACAAACAGTGTGACTGTCAGGAAATCACCTTACCCAAAGGAGCACAAGGGCAATCCTACATTGAACCTCTCCACCTACGGTGCAATTGAACCCCGCCCACCACGAAATGAAAAGTTTTACAGCCACAGGACAGGACATGGTTAGAAATTACGTGACTGCATTGCATCCCACCACACCAGATGTAACAATTAGGTCGTGAGATCATTCAGAGTCTCTCTCCTTTGCGAAAGGTGATCAATGATCCGACGACTCGGCTGGAGCACAGAAGCAATTCAAAATCCTTGTTGATACTACATGCATGTTAGCGTACAAGAAAATTAATGGCGAGCCAGCTGCGGTGGTGTTTGCGATTGAGATTGAGACCCGCAATTGGGAAGCTGCAAGCGTGCTGGCCAGAATGATGAGATTCTTGGAAGGCTCTGGTAATGCCTTGCCAGCTTCAGATCGATCGAGCACATCGAGGATCCTGACCACTAATCTAAAACGTAATCAAACCTTGCCATCCATTGTCTAAATAGTTTTCCAAGTCTTACGAATCTCGTCGCCAGCCTCACCCACCTGGAGCTTGCCCTCGAGCTCGGCCAGAATGGTGGCCGGGATGAGCCCCCTGACGCCCCCGCCATCCACACTCAAGATGGTGACCCTCTTGCCGGCGCAGCCCTTCGGCCCCTCCTGCATGAATGCAACCATCGCTTCTCCCAGAGCAGAGCAGAAATTCTGCTGCAATGGAAAGCGAAACAGACCAAGTGCTCTCACACCAAATCCAACCCAAATTTCATTCCTGCTCACAACCGCTAGCCAGTACTGCAGAGGTGAAGCTCCCGCATGGTATTTGAGGAGCTCGGGGAAGTTGTTCAGACTTCCAGACGACAAGAAACTCCCGGTTTACCCGCTCCAAACATGCCCTCCTGGAAACCTGCAAGTTGAAGATTGATCCCATTGCTAGGACTCTTTTGGGTTTTTTTCTCTGACCCTAGGTGCTGCCCTTGGGGGCAGTGTTCAAATCATGCACGATTTTTCACCAGTTGGGTACCTACTACCAAAAAATGTGGGCTATTTTTATTGAAGGAAATTTTCATTTTGGGGAGTCAAAATAACCAAATTACTGTTGTTTCTGAGACCACTCTTAGCCAAAATTTACCTAGACATCACCTAATTTTGATATAATATAAATGTCACGGTCAAGTATCACCGAAGTCTCAACTATCGCATGAGTACTGTGATAGCAGTAGCTGGCTATTTCTCCAGAATGATAAAATAAACAAAACAAAACAAATCTTTGTTGATTCTCACTACAGTTGTTAGGCGGCAGAAGGACGCTCCAAGAAGCTGCTGTAGGGCCGAGAAAAATCAATGTTTCAACTGACGGTCAATTGGATGCTTTGGGGTACTGTACCATTTACTTGCAATAATGCTCGCTTAGTTTAGGCTCTGAGGCTGAGATTACCGTATATTCTTTTCTGCAACTGATGAGCAAAACCTGTGCCGCTGCTTGCCTTCATCTGGCCACCTATCCTAATTCAGACACCGTGAATTTCCAGTGGTGTAAATTCCAGATCACAAATTGCACTCTTTTCTTATCAAAATTGGACATTGATACTCAAGTTAACCTTAGCATGAGATCGAGAGTACAAAATGAGTTTTGTAAATAGGGTAAATTAACCCCTCACCGCCCCGGGTATCTTGAAATACACTGAAAAGGGGACACATTTCGTCCCCTTGGGCTGTGAGGGGTTAAGGTTTCGTTTGGGAAGGTTGACGTACTGTACTGCACAGGTCCAGTACAGACCGGTTCTTGAGTTCCTAAGTTATTACGAGACTGAGTCAGTGCCGCTTGTGCACAAGCTAGCTCACTGGTGCATGTTGTGCCACAGAATACCTGACAAGAGAGACAACCATGGCACCAAACATTTGGGATCGAGATAAATGTCGCAACAACTCTAATTAAAGATGGATCGACACCGCTAGCTAGCTGATTATTCTAACTTAAATTGGTACGTTGTCACAGATTGTCTGATGCCTGCCTGCACAAAGCGCGCAGCTCCAGTACGTCCTGCACAGCAATGAAACTGATTCTAACATTTTGGAATGTGACGTGCAATGATTCCTAGATCAGTTTGGCTAATACGACGGTCAATCCGTGCTTTCCAAACTGCTGTTCAGGTTCCAAACTCTCGATCTCAATAATACAACTATGGCATTCTGTGGTGCACCACTTTGGGACCACTTTTCCTGTCTAGATTTGCAGGGAATGTTTAACGACAAATACTTAACGGATTCAATAATGCTGCGCGCATAATACCCATATTTCATGGCGCAAGCTAGCGGGAATGGAAAGAAAAATCAAACAATCAAGAGGCCGGCATCGGAAACTAGGGGTCGCGCGGATTCGTTTAATTATGAATTGAAACTTAGTTACAGCGGTCTCGTTGAATTTGATCGGGTGGGCGCTAGCAAAATTTCAAGATGAATTGAGGTGCACGTGAGCACGTTCAGCTAGTAAGGGTGCGAGAGGTACGTCGCGAGTCTCGCAGAGCCCCGCGACCCCTGACCGAGTAAAACCGACCTTGCGTCCTTCGCTGGCTAAGAATGACTTGTTCAACCGGCCTGGTTCAGTGGTTCCGAACGAGTCGGCCACTAATCCGGGAATGGATTATTGTTTTCGTTACTTACTTTAAGCTTAATGTAAGTTAAGAGGAGTTGACCGTGTCCATCATTCACTGAGGTGAAGAAGCAACATCCAAGTCCTGATAACTAAGGTAGGTACACCCAAAAGTGCCCTGTTCCTAAAAGCGCCATCTACAGTGCACATACATTTTCAAAATCAGTCATGTTCAGAGGCTGTAGATGGCGCTTTCAAAAACTGACTTTGACCGTTAATAACTTCTACATACGGTATCCAAATCCTGCGTTCTTTGGTGCGTTGGAACATGCTTTCACTTGCCAACAAGACTGCATAAAAATCTGAACTAGCTAATAACAGGAACTAGGCACAGTATGAATAAGTGGCGCTTTTGGGTGTATCTACCTTAAGATAGAAGGCTTTTAAATGGAGTGCTCTACCTTAAATGTACAGTATTTGTACATGTTGCATTTGTACATGTTACGTTTTCATAGTCTTTAGCCGTATACTGACAATATATATTTCAGGTAGGGTACCATTTTAGAGCCCTATGCCTTTTCAACTTCAAAATTTGATAACTAATTCCACAAAGCTCCAAAAATTATGAAACGACTTGGGTTAGATGTCGATTCTACTTTTCTTACAAGGAAAATATATTGAAAAATATTTCAAGATGTTTCACCTCCCCAAAATTCAATTTCAGCCCTTAGATGGGCGATTATTGAGCCTTCTACCTTAAGAGCATCTCCATCGCATGCCTCAGAATTTGACTCAAAATCAAGCCCTCCACAGGGCTCTCCAACTCTGGCCTCGCCTGATGATAGTCATTTGCCCCACTGTTAAACAATGCAAACAACCCTCTACAAGGGAAATTTTTTAATGAAGTTTTTGAATTTATTTTGCCTCAAATTTGAAGCCAAAAAACATTGTTTTTTTTTATTCTTTAAGATCTCACTCTCCTTGCTTGAGGAGATCTCAAAGTAATTTGAGAATGCATTGGAACAAGGCTCTTTATACCCCCATGGGGATATAATGAGCCTTGTTCCATTGCAAATTCACTTTTTTCTACATCCACATCATGTAAATGAAGTAAGGCATGAGTTTTTATGGGAAGTAGAGCTCGCTACATCCTCTTGGGGTGTAGGGAGGTGTCCCAATCCATATAGGACAAAAGAAAGTATAAACTTGCACTATAAAAAACACGCGTTTTTAAACACGTTAAAAAAAGCACGAAACTACGTTAGTCTTGACAGAATAGGGATCAAACTTGATGTCATCTAAAATCCGTTAGAAAAAACAAGCAAAAAACATGCCAAATTAACGCGTTGTTTTTTGAGATGTCAAATAAAACAGAGTTTTCCAAGCTTTGCAAAGCGCTACATGTGGAAGGATCTTGAATGCCACATAAGCTCTTTTGGAGACGGGCAGTGCCACATAGGATAATTTTTCATCCAAAATCATTTTGACCAAAGTTGTGACATGGACTTTGAAAAAAGTGATGTGGAATGATGTGGCCCCCCTAAAATGTACTGACGTGGCATACTTTATCAGCACACTTTTGTGTCATTTGAAAATTTTAATGGTATTCTCTTAGACATCAAATTAAATGTTTTCCGTAATGTCAACTACCTACAAGGCCAAGTCAAAAAAAGAATATTTAAAATTAAATTAAAATAAATAAACAAAATTATTGAATTCAACGAAAATTGAAGGAGACTTACCATCTACTTTTTAGAGAATTTTTGAAGGCAAAATAAAGAAATTACTTCATTAAAAGTTAATGAAAATGAAGGGGGAGGGGGATTATACTTATATCCATTCTCAGTCCATGGTGAGACAAAAGGTATGGGATAATTAAAATGTGACAATTTGACCATTGAACATACCGACGGTTTTTTAGACACGTCCATGTTTTTTTTAAACATGTTGATGTTTTTTGAGACATCCTGATGTTTTTCTTGACATTTTATTTTAAATCCAATTGTTCATTTGCATATCCCATATGGATTGTCTCTCTTCCTACCACTGCACTTGTATAAAGACCATTTGTTTTCATCCATTTTATACATCAAAATCATCCATCCATTCCTTTTTAAAAAAAAATATATACCATGTGGATGCCTTTTCCCTAATTTTTTACTTTAAGTCAAAATTTTACCACTGACCAAAGAAATTTTTACTAACTTATTTATAATCAAAATAAGTTTTTTGTTGACATGGAAATCTATGTTTTCTTTGGCTGTCATGAAGAACATTAACTTGTTTTTTTAAACATCATTAAAGATATATCTGTCTACGATGACATTTACTTATTTTTCAATTGTTTTTTGTGACATCACAAAAAAATCAACATTCTAAAGATGTTTTTGCAAAACGTGTGACGTCCCAAAAAACATGGGTATGTTTTTCTTGAAATGACACCGAAAACGCGGTTTTCTTATAGTGTTGAAGGAGTTCTTTTAAGTTCATACTATCCTTTCTCCTTTGTCCTACATGGATTAGAACACCTCCCTGCACCTTAAGAAGATCTAGTGAGTTCTACTTCTTATGAAAAACTCAAATCAAGATGAATTTCATTTTTCATTTTTTGGGGACAAAAGAAGTCTCAATTTCAGGAATTGCTTGTGAGCATTCCATTTCTATTAAATAAAATAAAATTGGATGGTTTGCAGTAGTCATGTACCTCAATATCGGGGTCAAAAGTACAATCAACCCCCTTTTCGAGCTATGGATAAAACTCAACATTTTCCCATCTATTTAATAAATTTGGCCATGCCTGACCATTTCCTAAGTCCTATATTGTGTGCAGTGGGGGATTCATTATTACTTGACCCGGCCAAATACCTAATTTGAGTCATATCTTGTGCTGCACTGGGATGCTCTAAGCTTAAGGTTATTTCTAATTCTTAGGTTCGGTTAAATTGTAGCATGCAAAAGCACTAGAATTCTACTTGGTATTAAGGGTGTTGTTTGCATTGTGAATCCAAGCAAGAAATAGGTCTAAATTTGTTCCTACAATTCTTAATAAAATATTCATTTTTTTAACACCAAGTGCAAACATACCTTAATCCCTCAAGGACAAAGGGGATATAATATATCATTGCATCCTCTTCAAATTTTCAATGGCAAATTCTCAATAAGGTGAAATAAATCTCAATATTTTGTGAACTCGGATTTTGTAAAGTAACAAGTTCAAGGTGATTGCAAGAAACTCTTGTACTATTTCATTTTAAAATATAGCCAATGTATATACCTCTAAAATGAAGGAAACCATCAAAGAAAATTTGTACAAAAATCTCTAGGAGTAGGAGAACTAAAAAAGTGCAAAATCTCAAGAAAATAGATACTTCAAGTTATTAATTAATAATAAATAAATAAAAATAAAAATAAATAAAATAAAAATTGGCCATTTGGAAGAACTTTATGGAGATGGTCATTCACCAAAAAAAACACCAAAATAATTTTTTACATGTTTCAAAATGCATGAAGAAAGACGCTCACTTTGTGAACTTCTACACAACATATAAATAGTTATTCTAAAAATCCTTTGAATGTTAGCTAAAAGTGTACTACAAGACTATCTCACCAAATTCCAACTCCAAATTCATTTCTTTGGGTACTATTTTGTTTAATAAAACCCAAAATGGCAAGTGTGACATAATATGGGGGGCTTTATTAAATAGTAAAACATTATTTTTAAATTTCAAAAGATAGACAATGTATATAATAGTTATAGATACCTTATCCATGAATTTTGGATCATTTGAAGCCAAAATGCAAAAGTTATGGCCAAAAACTTGATAAACACCCAATGTGTGACAAAAAATAGGACAAGTGTTTCTTACAATGACCCTTTACGTACTTGCTTCATTTTCTAATTTTCAAAATGTGAGCCTAAGAATGTAAACCTATGAGCCTACAAGACTATACACCTATGGTATACGTATCTACAATATAGAAATCTTCTATATATACTCAATGCTCATATGCTCACATTCTCATGCTCACATATTAGTACTATTGATTATAAAAAAAGAGCAAATATAATATTTTTTCAGTGAAAAGACTAGTAAAGATGGAATAAAAACATTTTTGGGACATTTCTAGTATTTACTCCAAACAAATAAACAAGATTTGGAGAATTTTTTTTTGAAATTTTATTTTTAGTAATTTAGTTAGTTTTAACTTACAAGAGTTTTAGATAAGGTTTTTTTTAATTATAGTCTATTAACTAATTTGATGGACCTTTGTCTTACAATTGATTGATGTACAAAGGTAAAATTGATAACTTACTAATTATGAATCTTATAGTAGTTTGCACCCCTTATTTATCAACTTAGAACAATTAAAAGTATACATATAATAGTTGTATCACAACATTGTATGCTAATCTATTTGCATGTAATTGATACAATTGGATGTAAAGGGCTAATATTTACTAGCAACCCAGGGGGTGCACTCCCCATTTTTTAGATGTTAGTGTGCGAACAAATGAAGGGTATTTTTAATTGGGGCGACCTAAATTTTTGACAATTATTGAAAATAAATTAGCATGTCCATAAAGGGCAACTAGCCATTGTAAAAAAAGAAGGGTGCCTTATATTAGTAGATTTTTTTTTCTATTTTTTTCTAAGGTAGCCCCCCTCCAAATCTCGTTCAAAAATCTAAACTTTTTAGGACTATACTTAAGAGAGTATAAATTGGTTTTAGGATACCAAGGTGGAATCCCATGTATGACACAGGTTTACAAGAATAACTGAGGTTGTTGACACTTCCAACCTATACCAGCTGTTGAGAAAATTAGCTAGCACCATAATTTGTTTTGTCCCGCGTCAATTTGAAATTCAAGTTTCGTTTCCACTATGGGTGGCAGGTTGAAGTCCAAGTGTAGAGGGGAGATGACCTCGCCAATTCGCCAAATGTCTGGGTTACCCCAGCTTCTCGTTGAGGTAAGACCCTGAACCCTATGCTTAGCATATTGTTTTCGTTTTTGACTTTCTTATGTGTTTTTGTTACGCAGGCTCTCATGCTCAAGTTTGCAAACATGCAGGTCACGAGCAGGAGCTTTTCGTTTCAGGAATCAAACACTTTGTATACCCGGTGTCCAAGTTTTATACAAAAAGATTTTGGCTTTGTTTTCCTTGGATTGCGAACCCTAGGCTTCAAAATTCTTTTTTGGGACACTTGTGAATGTGAGTGATGTGTTTGTAAATACATGCACATGAGATTTCTGTGTAGCTCCTATGGTACTTTTGCATTGATTATAAACACATACACTTAAGTTTTGCAAGTGTTTTACAACCCCTATTTCACGCTTGCATTGTTTTGTCATTGCTTTGTATTGTTTATAATCACATGCACTTGAGTTCTGCGAGTTCTGTGCAGCCCCTATTTCACTCTTGCATTGTTTTGTCATTGCTTTTCATTGGTATTAAGGTAGGAGGTGTAGTAAGGGGTCCACTTGTTTCATGTATTGCATTCACAAAATATTTTGAATCTAATTTTCTCACATCCAAAAAGTGATATGGAATTTAATAGAAGTGGTTTCATATTTGTTTTAAACATTTTTGGATTACTTATGAATTTCCAAAGGTGCTAGGTTATAGGTTTGTATTTACGACTCTAGGTCTTGTATGAACCATTCACTTGCAGTTCTTGGAAAAAAAAATGTTGTATTTATAATAAACATAGGGTATAAAGAATGAACACCCAAAAAAAATTCAACTAAAATATAGGGTATATGAAATAGGCAAGTTTTAGAAATTTAGGTAAAAAAAGCCCCCCATAAATTACAAAAACTTACCTAAATAGCCTATATATAATAGGGGCTTGTTTGCACATGATCAACAAAGTTCCTAAATAGTGCACCCCCCGAGACTAGCAATTGATATGACCACAATTACACTCAACTCAATAACTATATTTTATGACCATTTGGCTACTAGGCATAATGTTTTGTTAAGTTGCTTGGATTCAATTAAACAAATAGTTATTAAGTACTAATTATTAAATTATAATGGAAGTATATATATATATATATATATATATATATATAACATTTTGTAGCCTTTAGATAGGCTATCTTTTTGTCTTTGAAATCCTCTTTATGAAATTCATCTAACTATACATCATTAATCTAAGCTTTAGTGTCAGAATAGTAGCAATACATTTATGGTGTGCTCTATTTTATTTTCGCTAATTTCAAGACCTTGTAGTATATGGTTTTGAGAGATCCTATACCTACCCACAAACTAAAACCCTTCATAACTTTCATTTCATTAACCAAAATGGAATGATTAAAAGCTTCTTTCATAAACATAAATCTTCAAAATTAGTTTCAATTTTTTTTTTTTTTTAAAAGTAATTTTTATAGAAGTTTTTTGAACTACTCAAGCTATCTGCCAAGAGAATAAAATTACATATTTTACAATAAAATTTTAAACATGTAGACTATAATTATGAAAATTGTTATGCTTTAACCCCTCAAGTCCTAATGACTTCTTGACAATAGAGGTTTTCAATGAATTATACCACTTTGATATTTTTATTGCATATAGATGTGCTTGAAATTTTTTATTTTAATTGTACAAAAGTAAAGACAACTTTTGTCTTGTGTGCATGGAATTAATTGTGGAAGATTTTGACCATTGAATTTTTAGATTATAACAATTTTGGATGATCAACTTCATAAGCAAAAAATGCAACTTTTGTAGAAAAGAATTTATCAAAAGACTTATAATTTCTTTTTACACTCCAAAAAAGATTAACTTATAATCTAAGGCAAATGCAATATTATTCATTTAAAAAAAATTAATTTTAAAATTCTCATATTTATATACATTTTTGAGCCGAAAAAGTGGAAAGCCAAAACTAATGAAATTGGATCCTTATAAAAATTTTAAAAATTTATATAAGTGTTAGTTTTATGAAATTTAATAATTGGTATTATTATCGTATTGTTTGGAATATCTTCAAAAAATTTGAAATCATTCTAATTATTTTGTGTCTTAGTCATATAAGATTGGACCTTTCATTTTTTAATTGCTAAAAATAAACATTCAAAAAGAATTCTCCAAAATCCATCTTTAGTAATCCTTTCATTGAAAAAACATTATATTTGCATTAGATGTTTTGGGGGCATTTAGAAGTCTGCAAGTTTGTGAATTGTGGGAACATTGCCACCTAGGCAATCTAATGTGGTCAAGAGACTACCTCAACTGATTTTATTAACTTATTAATTTTTTAATATTAAACATATTTTTTTAAATTCAAAAAATAAAAAATAAAATCAGTTTTCAAATTTTTAATACATTCTAAAAAAATTTAATTTTCAATTGAAGAAAATTTAGACTAATAGCCGTTGGTACAATGTATAAGGAATAGTTTCAAGAACAACCCCTGAAATAGTCTTCTACAGGGCTGAAAAACATCTAATGCTCCCTATTTCTATAAGATTACATTTTTAAAATAAAATTTAAAATAAAATTTACATTCAAATTTTGAAAATTGGAAAGTGCAACAAGTATGTAAATTTGTTATTCTAGAAGATCCTAGTTTACAAAATATTGAGATTTTTTTCACCCTACTAAAATTTTTCCATTGAAAATTTAGAAAGGACACATTTTGTTGCCTTAGTTCTTGAAGGATTAACCCCTAAGTGCCTAAGCCTTAGCAATTGTGTTCTTCTTATGAAGAAAGAACATTGGCTTCTTATAATCTCCAATAAAGAAAAAATTTCTTTTTTTCAAAATCCAACCACATGGATGTTTTAAGAGCTTACATACTAGTATGCAAACCAATTTTGAGTGCAAAATTGCAAAGGAGTTGTGAGATTGTAATAAGAGAAATGTGCATTTTCTATTTTTAGTATATTGCCCTTCCCCACAATGTTTTAGAAATTTGTATATTAAAGATTTTTAGGATTAATGGTGACATGAACAAATACAAACAGTATAAGGACACTAAAATGTATTTTCAAAGAACTTAATTTCACTTGAAAGGCTATCAAATTCATTATACAATCCACCTTGCAATTGCTGAGATACCAAATTTTTCTATAACTAGAAATCACAAATATCTTCAAATCAAGACTTGCATGTTTAAATTTTCAATGGTCAAAATCATGAAAACACTTTATTCTTTCAATTGGGACCATTTTCAAACCATTTAGATAAGTACAATTTCTTAGATCTCAAATCAAGTGAAATTGACAAGTTGTACTCAAAACCCAAAAATGAAGTAAAATTGGCTAGCTTTACTCTCCACTAATGTTGTGTACAAGCCTTTGAAGATCCTTGAACAATCAAATATTTACTTTTTTTATGAAAAATAAAAGTTTTCAATAGTTAACCCTAAAATCTGCCCCCTAGAAATTTTTAAATGGTCAAAAGAATTTAACAACCCATTTAGATTTGAGCCTAATATTTCAGAGCAACCATATATAGTCATTGAGGTAGTTAGGGGTTAAAGGTACTCCTTAGGCTCATATTGTGTGAAATTTTCAAAGAAAATAAAAAGAATTCAACTTGTAGTGAATTGCCTAAAATGGCTATGTTTTTAAAAAAATGTAGTTTTTGCATTTAGAGGTTGAAGAGGGCGTTTTATAAAAAATCTTAAAATCATGTAAATGCAAAGATAGAGTTAATTTTAACTCCTAAAGGGCAATTGTCTCCTAGAGAGACAAAATGGATTTTGGGCACATTCTTATGACTTCAATTTTTAGTAAATTTTTTTCAAACTTTCTCATAAGATAGAAAAACTTATTGGCTTTGTAGAAATATAATTTTTTTATTTCAATTGGTCCTTGAGAGTAAATTAAAGCTATACTATAAAAAGCCCAAATTTCAACTCAATGGGTAGAAAACTAAATCAATTGAAAAATGGAAACTAAAACTTAAATTATTTTTCTTGTAAATTTTATTTTTGTCTACATTTCAAGCTTTGATTCATTCCATCTTGATTAGTGATGTGAAAATCATAAACAATCTTGTTTTTTGGACAATTTGAGCATCTTTTGGAAAACATAACTTATAAGATTCATTTTATAATGTAATTTTAAAAATATTTCAATAAAAATTGTTTGGCAAGGTTAATTTTACTTCCTAGAACAATCTCATCATTAGAATTATTGTGTTTCAATCCCCAAGTAGAGCTATCATTACATGAGATTTGAAGCCTCAGGACGGCTATTTTGGGCTTGTTTCCAAAATGGTTTCTGAAATAGCGGCTAGCAATTCTCTCCCCCCTCCAAAAAAAATGGGGGGTCCTAAAATGTGAAAAAAAGTCCAAAGTTATTATTTTTTTCAAATTTTTTTTGATGATGTGGCACAAGCTTGACCACATCGGATTGCGATGTATTTGTGTTCCTATGACAGAAAAACCGACGTTTCCGTAGCAGTTTTAGTGTTCCCGCAACTTGAAAACCCGCAGTCTTCCAAAAGCCTGGAATCTCATCTATTGTAAAGGTTTTGTTTCTCTTTCAATCTTTGACTTATTTCCACTTAATAATTCTTTGAAGAATGAAAATCAAGTATTTTCTCTTAAAACTTTCTTTTTTAGATCCTTAACTCAATTCTTCAACCAAAAAAAGTTTAAAATCAAGGTCTAAAGTGGATAAATCACATTCCACAAATGACAATCAAAGTCATCTAAAATTACAAGCCAATGTCCCAAATTTGTTTTTGGATGAACACAACCAAAATGGAAAATTTGGATCTTTTTTGATAGAAAAATGGCCTTTGCCACAAGGGATTAACTCAATGACATGAAAAAAACCAACCTCTCAGAAAGATGAGCATCTCCAAAAAATCTCCCCAAATAAATATTCGATATATAGGGCCTTTAAGTAGTAAACTTTCGGAAGACTAATAGTGTAGTCATAACAATTTTACACAATTTGTCATTTTTCCCTCTTAATGTTTTTTGTAAGTGTCAAATCATTTCCACTTAGTTGTGAAAAGATAAGTTATCAAATAGTTCACACTAATATGAAAAGGCTTACAAATTAGATTTGAAGAAGGTTGATTTGGAAAGATTGGAAGGTTGACAATTTGGCTTGGTGTTTATTAAGATAAAATATTAGACAAGTCGCCATGTAGCTCTTGAAGCTATATAGCTAGGTCCATTAGTCTTTTTTTGGAGAGTTCATATCAAAGTCTATTTTTCAAATATGGCTCAAGAATAATTTGTATTAACAAAAAAATTTAATCAACCAATATTACATTGTTGTATGAATGTAATTGTATGTGCCAAATTGCTTGTGTTATGGTTGGAATATTCTTGTCATTAGCTTGTGACTATTGTGAGTATAGAAACTCTAATTGTATTTGTGAAACCATCAAGTAACTGTTTGTAAGCCACTAGACAAAGGAATTGTCAAGGAGTGGACTCAAAAAGATTGTTAAATGAAAGTTTAGAAAGCAAATTGACCAAGTGGGTTAGATTGTCATTGTTGAGAATGAAGCAAAGTCTAGGTGGGACTATAAATTGCAAGTTTGCAAAATCGATGAGGAAGTCAAGTAAACACTAATTTGTTGAGTAAAATGAGATTTCCTTGCTATTTATATTGATGGAAGATGAAATGAATTTGGAAAGGTGTAGTGATTGCATCTACTATGTTTGGAATTGTTTGGAATTAATTAGATTAGAATTCTACATAGTCTAATTGTTATTGTGTTTGTTTGTTTGTTTTAGTTGAAAGATGTATCATTGAACTGTTCTACTGATGGCATTCTTGTTTGTTTGCTATAGTGAATACTTGCAAATGAAATCACAAGCAACCCAAAATACTAGCAAGAGAAAATTAGAGCTAGGAACAAGCAACAAAAGGCCAACTTTAACTCATTAACATACAAATTATAAGCATTGGATGCAAGTACAACCATAAGAAAACATAGAAACAAACAAAAATCAAAATGTACATTGAAAATCTCAAATCTACACACAAAGCCACAAGTTTGGAAACAAAATTTAAAAATACTAACACTAACTCTTAACTATCATTAACCAGGGATTTGAACCTTGCTTGCTACAAGAGCAAGCATGCCTAAGTGCAGGATTAATGATTTACACACACACAAACAAACAAACAAATGACATTACATGCAGAAGTTTGAGTGTTAAAATAATTTGTTGAAGGCGCCCAAGAACAAATGAAAGTTGTTGTCCCACTGTCTTGCACTCTTCCAATGATGGTTGCAGTTTCATTGTCCCGCACTCCTCCTTGCACAAGTGTGCACACCCAACACCTCCAAACAATGTAATTGAATTAATGAAATTCAAAATTCTTGAGTTCCAAAGCCAACCTAATCTCATGAAAACTAAGGATTCTGAGAGAGAGAGTATACTAATGAACTAGCTACAGGTTACACATCCCCGTGCCGACCTACTTTTACAGCATTTTTCCAAGAGTCAATTGCCTCTTTGTAAGGAAAGTTCTCCAAAGTGTAATACTTTTGAGAAAACATGCGAACTACTAGTGGCAAGTGTTTGCCTAACCTGTTCCTCTGGTAGGACTTCAAGAATTTGAGTGTGGAGAAGCATCGCTCATCCTCCACCAAGCCTAGCACCAAACAACAACCAATCTCTGCCAACTTAAAATACTCAAAAATTAGTTTCTTTAAGTGTTGTGACTCAGGCGAGCTTTGCCAAAGCAAAATTAGGGAATTCACTTTGGAAGTTGATGAACAAGCTGCATCACAATTAGCTCTCATGGTCATTTTGAATAACCCTTGTTGATTATCGAGGTTAGAGCTTGAGAGCACCTTTGGTGCAGTATAGGCAACTCCTTTTTACGTTGGCTTGCTTGCATTCAACACTTTCGGATGAGAATAAATTTTTTTAAGGGCTGCTAAGTAGTGGTCAAAGCTCTCATCTACCCCTGGCTGCTTCCAATACTATGGACAAATGATCCCGAATGCATCGAGCAAGTCCTACTACAAGAAGCGCTTATCAAGCTCATCTGAGAGAGACTGCGCAATCTCTGCAAAATTTGGTTGATTTTAATTAGTGAATACAACTAGGTTTATCCAAATGAGTTCAATTATAGGAGCAAAAAATTACTAGACGCTTCATTCCAAATGACAGAGAAAACAGATGTAGTAATTCAATTCATCAGGTACAACAAGGCCAAACAAACTAAAAATCACTTCTAATAAAACTGAATTAGCACACATGAAAGTATAAAAGACTAACCAAGCAGCATCTTACCTTAAGATTACAGAATACAGAAAAAGAATTATAGTAGAAACAACTAGACAATTTAACTTAAGTAAAATCCAAATGAAGCAAAAGAAGACTAAGAACCTAAAGAATACTACACATAATAAAATGGAATGAGCACAAACATAAGGAAGGAAAGTCACATGAGGTTGGCAGTTTTGAAGTTAAGGGCAAATGACAGATCTAAATCAATCCTAAGCAAACAAAAATGGACTCTTACTAAAAGATGATTTGGTAGGTGAAGCACAGTTCAAAACAAATTGAAAGATGAAAAAGAAAAAAGAGAAAAGAAATAAATAGAAAAAACAAAAATAGGAAGTAAAAAAATGGAAGTTAATTGACGTACCAAAAAATTGCCGTTGAAGATTGGCCTGCGTATGTAAAAAATCCTCCTCTGTTACAAAAATATAGTTATCGGTGACCTTGCTATAACATTGAGCAAAGACGTTGGCAGATCCAAAGTTGAAGAGCAAGTATACCAGTCCACATTCTCCATGCATCTTCCTCCATCCCAAAGGGATATCGGAACAAAACAATGAAATCAGCTCATGATATCGTTGAAACTTTGGTGTACTGAAAGCTGTAGATTGATCAACAAACATCTTGGCCAAGTCTGCTTGGCATAGCTTTATTTCTTGTAAGAAGTCACAAATGAAGACGTCACGTGCCTAAGACAGTTTGATTAGGTAGTGAACAATATTCAACATGGAGATAAAACATGCTAACAACAACAAAACCTCAATATCGGCCAGATAATCAAAGTTGGTAGCTATTGTAGCGTTGGCTTTGGCTGTCATGTCAAGGCCCATTTTTACCAACAATGTCTTGTACTCAGACATAATACGTTGGACAGGGCTCCGCATAGAGATCCACTAAGTCTAGAGACTGATTGCAAGAAACACTTGCCCTATTTTTTGTCCCCTTGACCTCCAATAGGTAGTTTTTTGCTCATAACTTTTGCATAGTTTTCCCTATCAACTTGAAATTTGGAAAGAAGGTGCACACAAAAGTTTTGTATGTTGCGTAATTTTTTTAATTTTTTAAAAATTATTTTACTATTTTTAAATTGCCCCCGATTGGCTGTCTACCTTGGCCATTTAGGGGGGTTTTAGTCCTATTTTTGACCCAAAAATGCAAATTTTGAGCTGAAAATTGGCATGCAAGGACCTCACTTAAATTTACATAAGACCGCAAAGAGATTTTTTGAAAATACTATATTGTTCAACCTCCACATGTCGTCAAAGTGTCTGACTTTGCACAAGTGTAGAGAATAGAATTTATTTTTTCCAAAGGTGAATTTGTTGGAAAAGAAAGACCTTTACTTGAAGAAAAAATGGACTTTTCATTTTCATTTTTTGAATTTTTTTACTATTTTTACCAAATTAGTGAAAAAAGAGTTATTTTCATTGAATTTTCCATTGTCTATAACATTTAGAGAAAAAATTTCTTAGGTCTGAATTTCAAGAGACATAATATTCTCATTGCTCTTCAAATTATCCATATTTTTTTCAATTTAAAAAAAAATTATTTCAAAGGGTCATAGGACTCATAGGACTCATTGATTTTGAGCCATTTTGAGCCAAAACCGGTAAGTGTTTCTTGCAACAACCCCTCTACGTTTTTTACCATTTTATTACCTTTAGTTTCCATGAGTCATCCAACTTCTGTAATTCAGTGTGCTGCTTGTGGCTACAACAAAAATACGAATACAAAGATTGACAAAAGGCCTCCAAACGAGAGAAGGTACAAACAAGCTAAAGGGTCATAAAATTGGCAAATGGGAGTCCATATAATGTAGGCTGCCTTGGGTTCAAAATGTGAATTAAGAGCCTGTCATAAGTGAGTTAAGAGGCTGTTAAGGGCGAGTTAAAGCCTTAGAATTAAGGGACTTCAGAGCATGACAGTCTGACAGCCGTAATCCGTATGTTCACCTCGTGGTCATTCGGATGTTCACCTCGTGGTGTCTGAAGTTTTGTTTTTGGAAGGGACAATGAGTTCCACGCACGATGCTGTCACATTAGCGTTTGAAAGTTTGAAAGTTTAAGGTGATTGGTGTTTGTAATCGGTTCCATGGCGCGCAACGCTTGTGCGAACCCTGCTATTACGTGTGGCCCACCTGGAGGACTTGTGAAATTGGAAGGAGGGTTTGTACCGCGGGAAGCTGGATATGCATCGCCGTTGTATGGAGGGGTCCCAGAGCTGTTTGAGAGAAACGAGTGCCGACCGTATAGCAAAGCAGATTTTGCTCAGAAGTACAAACTTTGTAGTAATGGTCTCAATCCGAAACAGATCAGGGTACCTCGTGATTGTACAAATGAAGAAGTTATCTCTCTGTTTGGAAAGCCTTCGAACAAGAACGGCTACACCTACTCTAATTGCAATGACGAGGTTCTCATTGCCAAAGTAGAGAACTTGTGGATGATCCTTCATCAGAGGCAGCTGGTACCAACTACGAGAACAATCTCTCAGGCTATGGCGCGTGGCTTTGCGATTGAGGAGCTGAAGAAGAAAAAATTGAACTGGGCCGCGTATGGCGAGTGGACAAACACCGATCAATGGCGACGCAGGCAGAAGTTTCCCAAGGGCGGCGAAGGTAAGGGTTTAGGGTTAATTGAGCGGGTGGGTGTCACCAGTGAGGGTTTAGGGTGCTTTGGAGACCTTGATTCTGGTATGGAAGAGATTGAAGCGTATAAAGAGCATGTGGACGAGTTGTTGAAGGAGGCGAAGCTGAGCCTTTAGAAGAAATTGAAAGAGAGGGACGAAATTTCATTCCAAGACGTTGTGGCACAGAAGCAAGCAACTGATCGGGCAAAGTTAGTGGTGGAAGCAAAGGGTAAGCTTCGAGTTCTTCTTGATTTGCTGGCTCAGAAAGAACAAGGTTTAGTGAGTGGAGCGCATTCAGACGATGCATCCCATGATTTGGCGCAGATCCAAACGGAAGTGAGAGTGCACCAAATGGTCGTGGACGCACTGAAGAACTTGGCGGATCAAGGTGATTCGAGAATCCAGCCAGCGCTAGAGAGAGAGGACGATACAGCAGAGCAAATTGCGAGTTTGGAAGAAGATGTTGCGATCTGCAAACGGCATGCTACAGCGATCTCAAACCTTTTCGGTTGTGATGGTACAGGGTATAGGCTTGGAGCAAGCATTGTGCCTCCAAAATCCTATTTCGTAGACGGTGCAGCTCCCACTCAGGAGAGAAGCTTCCTGTCGATTGAAACGTGTGTTTTTTGTGGATTAGGGTTCGCACCAACATGGGCATTGCGATTGTCGTCCTGCCAGCATCCGTATCACCACTGGTGTGCCACCTTTCACTTTGCTAGATCATCAAATTGTGCACTGAAGAAATGTAATGAGCTGATGCATAGTGATTGGTGGGGTTCTTCTGGGTTTCGGAAGCCTGTTGTGGGTGGGAGCGCAATGAAGCTTGGGACGTTGCTACAAGGTCGAAGACTTCCATCTGGTGAGTGAACATTGGCTTTGGGTCCTTCTCAGTGAAGTTCAGAACTTGAGTTCAAGGATTTGTTAAAGTTGCTCAATTTTGCTCATTTTCGACTTCCAATTCGAATTTAGGGTTGAACCTTTGCATCTGGAGTCTCTTCGTGATCTGCTGGGGTCCTTGCTTTGTTGGCTGCAGGCTTCCAGTCTGCAGCATGTCCACTTGGAGTCCATTTCGTCCATTTCATGCTTGCAATTCTCAAAAGTCCTTTCTTCCTTCATTGAGTTAATCCATGCATGAGCTTATGAGTTCTTATATCTTCCATCCATGTTGCCCAAAGTCTATAGAATCAACTCTATAGTTTGTAAATTAGCACTTGACTTCTTCTAATTTCCCAAGCTTGTCGCATAGAATCCTTAGAATTGACTCTATAGTCTATGAATCTACACAACATTGGCTGTAATCTTCCAATCTTGCTCCCTGCAGTCCTTAGAATTTCCTCTGGAGTCCATGAATGTGCACATCAGTGGCTGTAATCTTCAAAGCCTACTACCTTCAGTCCATGAATGTCATTGTGTAGTCCATAAATCATCTTATTTGTTGCTATAATCAGTATATAGTCCACAGATAAGTTTTTCTTGGCAATATTGTCCGTACCAACTGTCTTGAGTCCATGAATTCCCCTGGGAAGTCCCTGCATCAGCAAACGAGATACTTTAAGCTTCCTTTCCACCATCTTGAGTCCATGAATATCTCTTTGTAGTCGATACTTTTATAGATTAGGGGGTTCACAAATGGACTTGAGTCCATGAAAATTCCTTTGCAGTCCTTAGAATTCCTATTCATACTCTTATAGTATTCCATTGTAATGGAATTTTACATGGTATACTGTCCATAGTAGTCCCTCAAAGTTCTATTTTTACATATGCATGCCATATTCCTCTTTGGAGTTCAAATTTCCTGGTCTATGTGTTTGGCTCAAAAATTTGGTGGTATTGATGTAGACTACGTTCCTAGTGAAGAGGTCACAAACACTGTGTCCGTATCAGCAAATTTCCCTCAACAACAGTCCGTTGATTACGTAAAACTTGGAGATGAAGTGCATGTGGAGCATCCGGAGTCTCTACCTGAGGAAGGATTGAATGCAGATCCAGTGTGGAACAAAGCTTGTGAGCGTGGAGGAGGAAGGGAGGGTGGTCTAAAGGAAGCTGTGGATTGTGCAAATGCAAGTGCTAGTGTTTTGGCAGACGCTGTGGAGATTGAGAGGAAGGTGAAAGCTATGGCCCGGGACAATGGAAGCTTCTTAGAATTATCCGAAGACCTTCACAATGATACCGATACTAATAGTGAAAACTGTCGGGGAAAAGAAGACTCCACCAACGAGCATGGTTCCATTGATTCACAGGGAGAGAAGAAGAAAAAGAAGAAATTTAGCGACTCCAAAAAAAAGATTCTTGTTCATCTTCGGCAGAGCACAGCAGTAAACACAAGATTGGCTGCCGTTAAGGTTACGGTTGAGGGTGCTGGTAGCCCTCATGGCGAGGGTGGAAAGAAGCAGGCTATTCAGAAGAAGAGCAAGTCACAAAAGAAGGCAGACAAACGTAGAAAGAGCCAGAACCCGTAATATTGCCTTTGCAAACCATTTCAGTTTTGCTTTTCTTTTTGGTTAAGGGTGAAGCAAAGGTTTTGGGCCTTGGGGTTCAAGGTTGCTTGGCTGCACCTATGTAGCAAGGGTTTAGGATAGGGCTTTGGAACCTGCCTTTTCAGTTTAGGTGGCTAATTGCTATGATGTGGCAAATGTATGTGTGTATATTTTTGGACCTAGTCCACAACAAGTTTAATGGGAATGATTTTACAAACTAGAGATCTGAAACTATTGTATGTGTAGTTTAAGGGTTCTGGGCTTGGGTACAATTTCATTTTGAATGTCCATGGGGATTATCTCCCTTGTTTAGAGGGACACATATAGAAAGACCTGAATTTGTATGCAAACTAATTATCTGTGGTTTAGGACTTCTAATTTTCGGATGTCATGGTAGTTGAATGTTTGTTGTTGCTTTACCCTTTTGGGATAGTCTTTACAAAATTCTATTGGAGCCATTGGTCTAAATTTAAATATAAGCACATATAGAGGTATATAGAATAAATACATAAAGTGAAAGGAATTTTGAAGCTTATTGATTGAGTTGCCTTTCAAAGCCAATAGGATTAACTTTCAAAACATTGGTTAGTTTTAAGGAAGTGGTTACCAAGGTTGTATTTGAGGCTACACATGTCAAACCACACTATTGCCTAAAGATTCTAAATCCTCTAATTCTAGCAACTCATGTATTGAATGAGTAATTACTTGCTTTGAATTACTTCTGTATGTTGTGACCATGACTTGGGTACATGTATGGAGCCATAGATCATTGAATGTAAATGGAATTAGTTATATATATAGGACTTTAATCAATTCAACTCTACTTAATAGTCCTTAAAATTGCAATTTACAGATTCACATATTGAATTTGTAATCCCAAATTGACCATTCCCTCTACATGTGTAACTATATGGTATATGGTACTAGATTGGAAGCACAATGCTTGCATTGTCAATCAATGTAGCAAAATAAAGCAAGCATGAAAAGGCCACAGCAGAAGTGGGGACACTGTATATGCAAACGTTGAAAAAAAACCTTATTGCCATTGGATAATGCGCAGCAAAGGGCCTGCAGTTTTACAAATCCCAAGTTCACAAAAATCTACAACAATGCATAGGGCATAATCTTGAGCAAAACCAAGTAACCAACAAAACCAGAGATTGTAATCCACCAAGAGCTTAGGGACCTATCCAGTTGAACTACTACCATATGATCCTATATTCCAATATGTGAATCTGCCCATACCTGAGAACCATATTAACATCTCACTTGAAGAGAAAATTCATAGTAATAGTTCAATTGCATTCTCTAGAAATGCAAAAATGCTAAACTCTAGTATGGAGGTCTATCATGGAATTGCAAAGGTCCCTCGTTTGTTGCCGCATCAAGCAGCACGCCCTGAAGATCATCTGAGCCCTCGAGATCATCCTCTGCACCTTCCCCACCTTCCGTACCTTCACCACCGTCCCTACCCTCCCACCAGGCCACCACTCATATTCAATATAGCCACATAAGCATGCCAAGGTCTAATTCATATACATGCACATCAGAAAACGTGCACTTTGAATTCCAATACAACCAAGAGCTTGCTGAACATCATAAAGAGCCCAAAAGAAGTATAATCCTCACCCTTCAAATTGTTGGAGACTCCCAGCATCTTGAAGTTGGTTTAGAAGTCTACGGTACTTAGTAACACAGAACACTAACAATACATACAAGAAGCATGAAAGAAAACAAAAATGATCCCCTGAATCTAGCTCACCAAAATACTCTAATCGAGGTCAAGAGTGGCACAAACGGAACGTATGCCAGCTTCTGCCTCTGCAGACAACTCGTAAATTGGACAATTTCCACTTGCCCGATAGTCTTTAGGATTCATGAGAAACTTCACAGCTCTAACATGCTCTGAATGCAAGTAAACACACTTGGAGGCATGATATATCACATAGGTTGAGCAATCACCTCGCCCCCATTTTTGATAATATTTTGCAAGCACCACCATGTCTCCAGCTGCAAAGGATGTACCCCAAGCATCTGTGAATGCTTCTTTGGCTGCATGCAAGCCACGTATACAACATGCAATGTAAAAGTCCACCCCTTCTTCATTATCTGCTTCTACGTTCACAGCAAAATTATCACCAGTCTCCAATGTAGCAGCTAGGTCGTCACCATCTGACCCGAATTGCATGTCTGCTAAATTCCAATTAGCATGCATCTTTTCCCGCACAATTCGCATGTTTGCCGGTTGCAAGTGCTGCGGACACCATGGTCCAGTCCATGGCAAGCTCTGGCAAGAATCCCAATCTCCATCTAAACAATAGCAACAAAAACAAGACAGATTCTTCACAAGCAGATGGGTTAGATTAGTCTTGTTTGTTGCATAAATTGAATGTAAGCCCATAGTTCCATGAACTGTATCACACGATATTCTTTCTTTGTTGCGCTTCACTTCATTCTCCTCAATATGCCAAAAAATACGCTTCACAGGCCTCCTACTGCCGTTGTAAGACGATTCTGGTCTTGATGTCAAATTCTCCCGCAAGTACTTTACCACATCAACTGCTCATGTCAGTTTCACCCCTTGTGCATTCAACTGCTCTTTACAGAGAAACCTTTTCACAACAGCCCCAACTCCATCATGGGGGCCTTTGCCGTGAGCACTTCCAAAAAAAGACCAAAGCATTTTACAACCATTGGTCATTGAGGGGTACTTAGAAACAAAATACCATGGTTTACTACTTTTAAATTGTGTTGCACACCCATCACTCCAGACAAAGTGGCGTTTGGGAACTATATTCAGCATCATCAAGTAATTCCAATGCAAATTGAAACAATATTGAACCATTTCAGTATCATGTTGTTTGTCTTCAATGATATAAAAATGGTACTCCGTTAACAACCAGGTGTCTTCATCGTAAGGATTAGCATCAGGGTTGTGGTGCATACAAATATGCACCAAAATACTAATCTGATAAGAAAACCAGTGCATACTTTGGACTTCGTTTTGAATCTCAAATGTATAGTTCTCTGCAAAGTCAACAATTGAGACAATACTATCTGATGGAAATGATCTCAAGCAATTTTTGAACTGCTGGTCTTGCCATCTAGCCACGAAATTATGTTGTACAAAAAATTGTAGCTTAGGCTTGAAGTATTCAATTAGTTCAGCAGGGGATGTTCTTTTGTGAATGAGAGTCAACTTCTTGGATATTTTTCCTTTTTTAGAAATTGTCTCTTCTAACGAAAATCTCTTCCAATCAACTAAAGTATCCTCAGACTGCTGTAATTCGTACTCACAGAACAGCATCTTACGATCCACTCCACACAAGGAGCACTGGCCAAAAAGGCATTCAATCTTGTGCCATTCATCAGATTCTCCCTTTGGACATACAATGCTCTCCCATAATGTAGTCAAACGAGAGAAAATGTCACAGAGGACAGTACACTTACTTGATGCATGCTTGCAAACTTTTCCAAATTTCCTCATGTTATAAATAGCTATCCGCAATTCATCTGTCTCAACGTGATAGATGCAACAACACGTGTTGCGCTCTTTCATTGCCTTGATGAAAATGGTTTCAAAGTTTCAAAGCTCCTCAGCCCTATTTGAACACTCTGGTTTTCAGCCTTAAACTTCAAAAAGAAACTCACCTGTCAAATTTTCATCAACAGTCCACAATGTTATGGACTTCATGCATACAGCCATCTGGTTTTTGGGAAAGTGAAGGCTGAGAAGGAGACAATGGACATTTACGGCAGGGAAACTATATGGAGTCAAGTCCCTAATTCCTGAGGTGAATTCCTTCTAGCAAATTTGTGATACTATACAAGCAAAATTTGGGACTTTAGACATTGACTAAAGAATACATATGGACTAAACGACAAACATAAGTGAATGCATGGACTTCCAAGGGACTCTTGTAGACATAATTCCTAATATAGTGACCATGAATGGACTTTGATGGAGCGTAAAATTACTGAACAAGGACTCCTGCAACAAATGGTAGTGACTTTCAATAGAGTTCAGAAGCTCTATGATAGTATTAAAGACAACATGACTACTTTGAAGGACATTTAAGTGTTCAACTTCATGTGAAATGGAAACTTGCATTGTAAATTGTCAACAAGAGCATGAAACACATGACTTAGGCAGTATATCTTTGGACTTTTCATGCAGTGGCTGAGCATACTTGGGAAAGAAGGAGGACCCTAAATCCACATACCTAAGACTCCATAAGATAATGCGTTGGCTTGTCATCAAATTCTGCACTTCCAATCCGTTTTCGTGTGACATCTTCCCTGTTGGGGCTAACTCTGGTGTTCTCCGCCCACCACTTCAGCACAAAAAACTTAACACCTTCCGAGATCCCGTCCTGACGCTTTCTTCGAACACTTAAACACCAAACGAATCCGGAAATTGCAATCTGGTGGCGTCTTGTCTTAGCCATTACAAGGTTCCGGGGATGAACGTTCAGGGCTTGGGCCACTCCCCCAATTGAAGCTTGACTTTGAGCGCTAACAGCTGCTGTCAGTAGTGTGTGCTTTGTTGCCAACGTAACATTGTTCCGTCCATACTTGTTTTCTCCCAATGCTTTTGTGACCCCAGCAACAATCTCTTGATGCGCCAAGGCAACTTTAACAGGAAGAATGTAATCAAGGAGGCTCCGTTTTACAAGAGGATGGGAAAATGCATACTCCATTACTAATTTTTTGCTACTTGAGGTAGGGCAACTGGTTAGCACTCTCGAAATGGAGCTTGCTAAACGTAATCCCAGCCTCCTTTGCTGTCTGTCGTCTATGCCAACACTCGCCTCTGTTTCTTCTTCTAGAGCTCTCACAACTTCAGCCTCCTTCTGCGCAGCACGGGAAAGTCGTTTTCTTTCCGACACTTTCTTCCTCTTCTCCTCAGCTTCTAAGTCTTCTTCTGCTCTCTCAGTTGCCCAAGGGCGCTTCACCCTAAGACGCCTCTCCATTTCACGTGCAGAAACCCATCTTACTGAACCCTAAACCCTACAACGCTCAATGCCCAACCACAAAGTGCGATATTCAAACCCTAAGGACCTCTGATTGGTGCTTGTGCAAAAGCCAAAGCCTGTCAAAGCCCCTAAGAGTGGAGCCCAAACCCTGAAGACCTAAACCAGTGTTGTAACCTCACAATGGAGAACCTAATGCCTTAAAATTAAAAAAAAATTCTAACTATCGCGGACCCTATTCAAAAGCAAATGCACTGAAATTGTAAAATCGATCTCAAACTCGCAACCCTCAGTGAAAGCAAATGCCCTCTGATTCTGAACTTGGAGTCAAAATGAGGACTGAAAGCAAATCCTTACTAATTCAAAACTTATCATGAATAACTCCAGACGAACTGCCGGTGTGCAATTTAAAACCTTGAGAGACAACCTTCCCAAATGTGCACAACCCCTAAACCCTAACCTTCACAGAATGATAGCATCAGCGCGCAATTGTAACCCTACATCGAAAGCAAATGCCCCCCAAAATCCTGAACTTGGAGTAAAAATTTGTACGTAAAAGCAGATCCTTACCAATTCAAAGCTTATCGTGAATAACTCCACACGAAGTGCTTGTGTAGTGTGTGCAATTCAAAACCCTGAGAGATAACCTCCCCAAATGTGCACAATCCTCAGACCCTAACCTTCATAGAATGATAGCATCAACGCGCAACCCTACATCAAACAAACAGGTGGCTGCACAGTAAGCTTAGACTTGAATCAAAATGCTCTGAAATCAAGAAGTTTCTGTAACAATCTCCGCCAAGTATGATTCAAAAACATATGCACTAATCAATTACTGAGAAGTTCACGTCAAAAAATCCAAACCTTAGTCACATGGACGCGAATGCCCTCCAATTAAAAATTTGGCGTCCACCAAAACACGATCTTCATCGTTGTGTGCAATTGCCAACCCAAATTTCACAGCCAAAGTAAGAAGCAACCCTAACAACCCCCTCAAACTCGCAACCCTAACTCAACGGCATCAGTACACAATTGCCGCTCCATTTGTCGAGGAATTTGTCAGAATTCATTGTAAAACTTGGACGCGAGGCAAAGAATGAATGCCTGACGGAAGCCCCACACAGTTTTGAAATCCTGTACGCGGGAATGAACTGGGAATCTGGACAGCACACTGACGTCATTAGGGCACATTGCACAGACCAGCCTAACATCAGGGTAACAAAATTAATTTTCACCTCCTATAGGTTACTAAATCTTTTAGCATTTTTTGAAAAAAAAATTCAAAAAGACATCATAACTCGAGTTTGGGGGACTTTTTAAAAAACAATTGATTAACTGGCAAAAAGTAGCATGCTCTATTGATTTTTCAATTTTGAAGCTCAATATTAACTCTATTCACATGATATGAATAAAGAACACTTGATCATTGGTAGAGAAATACATCTATATAAAAGATAAAAGTCCATTTCTCTCTTTTTAGGGACTGTGACAGTTTTTTGGTACATTTTTAAAAGTCCACCACTGCTTGAAATCATGCTCTATCCTATTGAATTTTTAACATGATATTCTTCTCAATGAAAAGAATATGGCATCAAGTCCTATTCTTTAAAAGAATCCCCCCAAAATGCATATATTTGCTATTGATCAAATAAAATGAAGCACTTAAAGACTATGTGACGTCCATAATGTGACACTCTAGCTTGCTTGCACCCGAGACCATCGGATAGTTTGAAAAAGTTTCAACCACAAGGTGGATGCAATGATTTGCACAACTAGCTCTAAGACAAAATGGTGCCCACTTCTCTCAAATATGGGTGGACACCCTAGTTTTGGGGCCTTAAAATGTGCTTACTCCATCTACCCCAAAAGATACAAGCTTTGCAACGATCTATTCATGTGTTAGTCTTCCCTCATCAAGTAATGTATGCATAATGACATCAGTTAGATGATCTGCAGTCCTATAGTCAGAAACGCAAGAGGGATGGAGCATGTGTGGAATTCTCTCCCATCGATCAATAGTATAAATGTGAACTCCGATCCAAGAAGTGTTGTCTACTGCAGTCATTTCGTCAGCGCTAATCGACACAAATCTTGCAGACTATACCGCAAGCTTCAAAATAGACATGACACTCGCGTGCAAGTGTTCAAACATTTTCCAACCGGAAGTTTCCGACCAATGCTTCCTGGGAACATTTTTTACCTTCAGATGTCGTAGTAAATACTGTTGACGTTCATAATCGCACATGGGACAGCCATAACTAAGAACTTGAAATAGGGTAGAGAATTGTACCCTCTTCCTGTATGCTTCACTTTCTAAGCCAACCATCAGCTGATTGGCAACAATGTTAGTCAACCACCACCCCACCTACATCTTCTGGAATTGGAGGTGCTTGTAGTCACTCTTGGTGTATGTGTCACCTTCCTTCAAATATGAAAGAGGTTTACTATTGAATTTGCAATAGCGATTTCCCTCGTGCTTCTCTAGGTTGTCACCTTTGGACACAATAACTTTTCGTCACCCACTCACACTGCTGCAGGTCTTGCACACGACCCCAATGAGATTTTCAGCCATGTCAAACTCTCCTTCTGCCCAAGTAAACTTGCATGCCCAAACCTCCTGCCAACACCTCGTTATAGTGGTTAGGGCTATTTTTCTCCGCTTTCGAACCTTAGGAGCATTGCGTTGCTTCTCATCAGCGACCTTAGGCACCAAATGAAGAGGCTCTGCCGAGGCAATCGTGGACTTCGAGAGGGAAGAAAAGTAATTCCAACTATCATTAAGGAATCGGACAATCGAGTCTCGGAAATGTGCATGACTTCCTCGGTGGGAGGCTTCGGAAGGTACTTGTCCAAACCATACATATTGCGTGAAGAACCAAAGGTCCTTACATAGAAATTATCCAACAATTTCAACATTGGAGCCATCCTGTAGTCTTGCACCCAACCACCTGCAAGCAAACCCACAGGCTACAGCAGGAGAAATCAAAGCAAAGACACAAACCAACTCCAATCACATAAGGCAAAACTTCAACAAGAAATGAAAATGAAAGCACTCAATTGAACAAAAAACAAAAATTGCATGCACAACGAGGACTCAAAAAGAATGCTTTCTGAATCGCAAGCTCCAAGCAGATGTTGGCTTCAACAAGGGTGCGGTTACATTTGCCAAGGGTGCTTATAAACATTCAACAATCTTCCAACAAGCACCTTCAATTTGTTGCCCTCAATGACAGGAAAACATAAGGCGCCAGGCACGAGTTTGTAAGCCTGCAACCCTTGCCACTTGCTACTTCCAATTCCCAAATTGCTAATTTGAAAGGCAAACATTTGAAGCACACATTGAATTCCAAAAGCCTCTATTTTCCAATTGGAGTGAGCACATAGGATTGTACGAGACGATTGCGACAAACATCTCTTAGAATCTTAGATTTTCACACCAAACAAGAATTGGCACGAGTTCCCAAAGCTTAGTTTCAGAAAATGGCGTCGCAAATTCAAAGCCTAGCTGCTCAGAATGACAACTTTGCCAGCAAGTATTCAAGCAAAGGTAATCAAGCAATCAAGCAAGCAATAACAACTCCAACAAGCAACCAAATAGCCAGCAAAGGAATAATAATTGTGCTAAAAAAACAATGAATGCACAAGAGAATTACATAAGTTAATGAAGAGCATCAATATTGAAACCCTTGCTAAATATATAAGTGATAGGGAGCTGCTAGAGAGAAGATTGCGGCTAAAAGTTGAAGTGATGGGGAGGTGATGAGTTGCGACATCAACGGCTGTGATGGAGCCGCAAGACTCCAATCCAACAGTATAGGTAAGAAATTTGCTAACCCTATTTTTGTTCAATGGGGGATGAATGCTAAATAGATTTAGGATGAATATGTGTTTTTGCATCCAATTGTTGAGATTTGTTACAGAATTGCTCAAATCTCCATATTTTCCAGAAATTTTACAATGTACTTTTAGTAGTGTGAAAATCTTGGTAGAACTCAAGAGAATTTTTGCCACTTTAAGGAACGTTGCTTGAAAATGACCTTAGACATTTAAAAAATAGACTAGTTGACCTTTCCTATGAAAGAATCCCTATACTTAAAGCTTTGGATTTTATTTGTGAGAGAGAAAGAAATCAAGCTTATATATTTCAAGAATGTTTTATAGAGTATTCTTCAAATATTTTCATTATTTTATATCCCTTCACTAAATCCCCTTTGGATGCACTTAGGTCAATTAATCCCTAAATGCCTAAGCCTTTTTTTGAGCTTCTTGGAATTTGCTTTAAATTGAACAAAAAGCAAAATTCTGATATACTTTATCAATTTTATTAAAATTTTAGCCATACAAATTCACACTAGACATGTTAGAGATCTCATAGGTAAAGAAAACACAACATTATCACTTATGGATTGAAAGACTATAATGTTTGATCATGAGGGTGTTAAAATTACAAAAGTGACATGAAGTCTTTTGATCCTATTTTTGCATGCCAAATCTAAAAAATTAGTCACTAAAAAAATATGAGGTTGAAGGGCCCAAGACATATAACCCTAATCAATTTACACCTTTTCAAAATCTGCTCTACAATTTTTTTCAAATGAAGTTCTAATGAGATTTTGTATCCAAGATCTAGTGTATTTGAGGCTCATTTCCAAGAGCCCTTGAGACTATAAGAAGTCAAGATTGCAATGGGTACACTTGTACAAAATCTTGAATAGAAAAATCATAATCCATCATTTTCCTGATCAAGATTTTGATGTTTAAACTAGAGTTCAAAAAGAATACTCTTAAAATAGAAACTACTGAAAATAGAAACTTGGTTAGGTTTTATATAACTTCAAAGTTTTGCAAATACCAGATTTTGGTGCCTCGAACATTTAGGGGTTAACTCACAGTAAGTTAAGTACCTCCCCAATGTTCCAATGAGAGAATTTCCAACATTCAAGCAACTCCCATCAGTGATTCCAAAACTGGCTAAATTTCGCTCATTTTCTACTTAATTTTTTCATGCCCTTTGTATAAATTTTAAAAAATCTTTCAAAATTGAACATTTGGCTAAAAACCCTGAATCTGTTCTGACTCCCATTGAAAAATTGGATGAAAAGTTGTTGTTTTGGTTCCCCTATGCCAACCCGACGTCATCCATCGGTCGTGCTTCTCCGGCCTTAGCTTCTCGAAGCTCATCAGGGTTTCTTCTCACGGCGTCCCGGCCGTTGTTGCTCTTGAACTTTTTAGGTCACCGTGCTCTTCTCCTACTGCGCTCAAGATTTCTCAGACGAATTTCTCAGACAGTTTCTTCAGTTCTGCGCAAACGAGAAGCTCGCCACCATGACGGTCACCGATTGTCGGATGTACGAGGCGCGCTTCCCGGAGGTAGATGACGTCGTGATGGTCTCGGTAAGTAGCTCCCGTTTGATGGTTTACTCACTAATTTTCAGGGGATCAGCTGCTCTGAGTTCCATTTCTCTACCTTCTCTACCTTTTATTCTCGCCACTTGTATTCAACGTTTTCTACACCCTTTGGTTCTTGCAAACCCTAATTAGCCAGTCGTTGAATATGAAATTGGGGAATTGGGAGGGTTTTCTCTGCGGAGATTCCATTTTGAAGTTTCGGGATTGCAGGTGAAAAATATCGCCGAGATGGGGGCGTATGTGGCACTTCTTGAGTACAATAATATCGAGGGTATGATTCTGCTCTCGGAACTTTCACGTCGGCGGATTCGTAGTATCAGTAGCTTGATTAAGGTTGGACGGCAAGAGCCTGTCATGGTTCTCAGAGTGGACAAGGAGAAGGGGTACATAGATCTTAGCAAGCGCAGGGTGTCAGAGGAGGATGTTGCGGGCTGTGAGGAGCGTTACAATAAGAGCAAATTGGTGCATTCCATTATGCGACATGTTGCCGACACTATGGATGCTGATTTGGAGGTAATGTAGAAGCGAGTCTTTCTTGAATGGTATTAGCTCTGAGCTCTTGAATTGCCATTTCGACTTAGGGTTAGAATCGAAGTCCTTACAGTTAATTGTTTTTGGTTGTAATCGGCTACGAAAGCGATTGAAAGTATTTGTTTAGTTCACTCTTTTGCGAATCTGTTAAAATATTGATGGGCTCTTGATCTGTCTCTTTTATCTACAGGACCTCTACACTCATGTTGCCTGGCCTCTATACAAGAAGTATGGACATGCTTTTGAGGTGAGCACAGAGCTCTGGGCATTGTTCTTAGCGTAATTTAGTATCTTAGGGATTGTTGAAGAATCGCTAGCTGAGCAGGATTCAAAGATACCTGCGCTAGTTTGTGCTAGTTTATGGTTTGTGACGACATTTAGTGACTGTTTATTATTTTAACTTCTTTTTTGGCCAGCTGATTCTTCACATTGTGACCCAGATGTATATTTTCCAGGTTTTAAGCTGTCTTTCTTATTTGGGATTGAGAGTTCAGATCCCTTTCAAGTTAGGGCTGACTTGTTGTGGCTGTTACTGTGATCAGGCCTTCAAGAATATAGTTACTGATCCCGATTCTGTGCTCAATGGGCTCACCAAGGAAGTTAAGGAAGTGGAGGGAGATGAAGAGGTAAGTCGGAAACTATACTTTGATGTTTGATCATTTCTGACAAATTTGCGTAAAAAAACTATCCCTTTTTGGTGTATGTGCAGTTTTATTCGATTTAGGTGTTTACTCATAGCTCTTTGCTGTTGTTGTGATTATGCAGGTAACCAAGACAATTCCAGCAATGACTGAACCTGTAAAGGATGCACTTATCAAGAATATCAGGAGGCGAATGACCCCTCAGCCACTGAAGATTCGAGCGGATATAGAGTTGAAATGCTTTCAGTTCGATGGAGTTCTGCACATCAAGGTGATTCAATTGCTGCAGTTATTTTTGGGTTTTTGGTGTTCCTACTATGTTGATGTCTCTACTCCTGTGTGTTGGTAGACGGTAAGTCTCTGTAACTTTGGGCTTTGTAAATAAGAGAACCGCATCCACTGCTATTCATCTCACCGTCAAAACGTTCTATTGATTCCTCTATATTATTTGTATCATGCTCATCTGTATGTATGTTTCAGGATGCAATGAGAAAGGCAGAGGCCGCTGGAACTGAAGAGTGCCCTGTGAAGATTAAGCTTGTGGCTCCCCCACTTTATGTTATCACTACCCAGACTCTTGATAAGGTTCGAATATTTCTGTATCCTCTAAATCAAAGATTATGTATGCTTGCTTCTGCTTTTTTGATTTTACCGATTTCAGCTCTACTCATTCTTCACGAGAACAGCATTTGTAGTATATTGTAAATGAAGATTTGGCTTTTGTTACGTCCATTTTCTATGCAGGCTGATGTTCGTTGGAAATTTTATCATAGATTATTAGTCATGGACTCACTTGGCCACTATATTTCCCTGGTGGTTACTCGTCCAAAAGCATTTTTTTAGATGAGCGATAATGTAATCTTTTTTGTCATCCGCAGGTCTGTTTGCTAAGCTTGTTTATTACATTTGACAGGATCTTGGTATTGCCGTATTGGAAACAGCTATAAAAGCTTGTTCAAAAGAAATTGACAAGCACAAAGGAAAGCTTCTCGTCAAAGAAGCACCACGAGCGGTACTTTCCCTTTTGTTCTTACATATGAACTTGTTTTGTGTCTCTGTTCCCTTTGTGACCAGAGCGGTCTGCATTAAACTTTTTTAATGCAATGCTGTAAATCTTCAAGAGAAATAGCTTCCTGTAAACCAGAAGTAAGTGAAATTAACTCTATTTGGCCTGGTCCGCTGCAGGTGAGTGAGAGGGAAGAGCGGTTCCTCGCAGAGACAATCGCAAAGCTTGAAGACGCCAACCTGGAAGTCGATGGAGATGCTGACAGCGAGGAAGAGGATAATGGCATGGGTGATATTGACGTCGAAGGTGGGGGTATAGCAGAGTAGGTAAATTATTGTTTCTAGAGCTTAGTACCGTGCACTTCTTCAGTTCGAGAGCCTTTGAAGATGTTCAGAGCAATTTTGACTTGTTCTTAGTGTTCAATCAGTCTTGTGGAAGAGAGACGATTGCTGTTTAACGACCAACGGGGGGTGTCAGAAGTACAGTTCTGTGCTCAGTATTTACCCTTGAGGTTGGGATGTATGTATGAAACTATGAGTTAGTTGCAGTTATATCAGAGAGGAAATGACATGGGTCAAGGATTCCGTCATGCATCGTGTGTATAGCTGCAAAAGCTGCGCTGATATGGCAGTGTTCATCTGCTTGGATAGAAAATCAGAAATGGAAACAGGTTGGAACAATGCGGTTTATTAATAATTTAGTGTAGTATTCCCCACGTTCTAGGTTTTTCGTGTGACTGAATGAATTGCCTTACCTTAAGCTTAGCTACTTCAATATTGCACAGCTTGTAAATTGTGGCGTTCGTCTTGAACGACTTCATTTGTTGGCAGATCTGCAGCGAGTGGTAGTCATAGGCACATGAAATATATCAGAAGTGTACAATACCGTACTCTTTAGTGTCTTGCAATTTAACCATCATATCTCACAGTCTGTTAACCCTGAAGCGCTCCGAGTCCACTTTGTGGAAGATGAACAGCTTGAAAATCTCTTTATTCATTACTGTTTGACCTAGTTTTTAGAGATACTTTATGAAGTCGATGTCCTATGTAAGGGTTGGATTTGGTGCTATTAAGGGATGTATTTTTCTAAAATTACAAGTGTAAAGTATTCTGAGTGGTTGACCAAGCCATGTTGTGTTGACTCTAGGTCAAAACTAGGTTTGCAAAAATGAGGTCATAGAATCAAAGAACACAAAAATGTCAAACAATCAAACCCACTCCTACAAATTTTGCTCAAAAAATTTGTTTAAAATTGAATTTATAAGGAATTTTGAAAGTTTCCTTTCAAAATTTGGAAAAAAATATTGTTGCAAGCATTGGTGAATCTATTTGTTTACATGGAATCTAAAATTTGAAGTGTACAACTTCCATCTGTCTTTCAATTCCAAAATATTCATCCAAATTGCTAATCTAGGAGAAGACTTTGGGCACTTTGGGATTAATCTACAAAAGATGCTACAAATACAGTAGAACCTCTTTAATTAGATAGGGCTGGGACCATCTAACATTATTAGCTTAGAGATGATAGAGAAGGAATGCACATTTATGGTTGAAATATGTATGACATAGTTCATTGCATAGAAAAGGTAGTCTTTAATAGCTATAGGATTTTGCAAGTTGATTATTGGAGGACACTTGTCTGCTACAGTACATTATTATATTTTTTATTGCTCTATATGGCTATAGAGGTTTATCGATTTGGGGGAGGGTCAAGCAAGAGACATAACATTCAGTAGTCCGTGGAAGGATTGCTTTCCCCTTGGTGAAGTCCCCATCACCTAATTTCATCTGACATTTCTTGGAGTTGCAACTTTAATTACTGAATGGTATCGAATCCCATTGGTGCTGGATGGAATGGTGTGGAATATTCCACACCATTTCATCCGCTGGGAGGCAGTGTGACAAGCTGCTATTGAATGTAATGGAGGTTCTACTGAATGACAAGGAATTATCATGTATTGGACATAATTGCAACCAAAAAAGTTCAATATTGAACTAGAATGAAGCCCATAGCACAATGCAGAGGGCCTAAAAATATTCACCAATCAGCAAGATTTCAATGAGAAGCTCCATGCAAGTCATTAAGGGATTAGTAATGACAAAAGCATGACAGACAATGAGTAAGAAAACGTGACACTTTGCACTTAATAGAATAAGGTTGCATTGGTGAAATGAACAACCGATCCATCCTCTAAACACCCTCTAGCCTACTGACCGGTCTACGTTAGCCTCAGTGCAAGAAAAGGCTTTGAATCTCCATTCCGAATATAATGCCAATGGTCAGATGAACCCTGTAATTTCTCTGCTCAAGGAAACCTGGAAGAGCTGGAGTTCCATCTTGAAGAGTTGCACAAACATAAACGCAACGATGCCCCCCCCAAAAAATATAAAAAAACTCTCATACAAAGATGCAAGATGGGATAAATTCGGGGGTGCCACGGTTCACAGCTCCATCAACAAGATTCCATTGTTTCCCAATCCTGCCCTGCACAATTCTGAGTCCCAGAATCTCTCCTCCAAATACTGTACTGGGCCCCTCGTAGGAACGAGATTACACTGCCCAAATCACCTCCTCTCTCGGAGCACACTCTGACAATCCTTAATGTACACATTAAAACTCAGAGTATGAACCCTTAGGGCCCAGCACCAGCTTTCAATTGGTGGCATGTTTGGAGGGGTAAGGCCTAAACCCTTACAAATCATGAGTGGCACCCTTGCCTCAGGTGCATTATGCACTCAGGTTACCACAGGAGCCTGCGTTTGAGGATCCATTCTAAAGGTTCCCACCCGATTCCACTTCCGAGTCGGCAGCACCAGAGGGGCCAACACAAGGGAACCAGTAGCGGCGCTTGCCATCGGGGTCCCCATCATCCACCATAGCCAAGCCTTCTTTGAGAAGGGTTTCCAAAGCATCCACAGCACGTCCACTTCTCCAAGAAAGCTCGCGCTCCACCTCCTCCACGCTCACATGACCGCGCGGTTGCGCAATCTCCAGAATCAAGTTGTGGTCTCTGTTCAGTTCCATGGGCACGGAGCGCACCAGCTTTCGACGTCCCACGCTGAACACTTCGTACCCGCCGCCCAGCTTCTTCAACTTCCCGATCGCACGCAAGCAATCGTCCTCCGTAATCGACACGGCCCGACGTCTTTTGGCAAGCAAGCCACGAAGCTCCCCAAGGTCGAGGAGGCCACCGTTTAGAGGCCTGGAAGACAACAAATGCATCCAAAAGCACTCAATAACAAATGACCCGAGATAAGGTCGAGAACACTGAAACGGTAAGGGACCTGATCCCGTCCCTTAAACTAACCCACGTTACCAATTCTTCCACCCAGTTGACCTTCGGTTAGCAAATGCATGACTAGGCTAAATGTCTGGCTACACATCTGTGAATGCGAATGGAGCAGTGCACTCTCACTTAAAGTGATCCAACAAACTATAACTTTGAAAGGCATCCGAAGTTCATACAAAGTGATAAATCTTCATCTTAAAAGAATCGGCTCTTGTACCCAAATCTCTCTCCACAACTGAGGCGATCACATCCCGATGAGCGATGGAACACGCACCTGGTCTTGAGACAGATATCGACAATCTGGACTCCCAGCTCGTAGTAGAAGTCGCCGATTCCTAAAAGCTCAGCCCAGAATCCTTTGTTGGAGGCCAGAGGATCGACGCCGCACTTGGCGCACATGGTATGGAACTGCGCACGGAACGCCGGGTTCTTCGTGATGTCATTCTTGTGCTTGGACGCAAACTCTTCCAGCTGGTGCCGGAAGGTCTCCAACTGCTCCTTCATCTGGTCTTGCCGCAACTTGGCGACATTGTCCCCCAGGGATCGGTACTGATCGCGCGCGGCAGCTGCCCCTTGCAACCCCGAAATCCCTGGTCTCCTCCTCATGATGCAATTCCTTTGTTTGCAATTATGAAACCCTAAAGAAATTCCGATCCAATTCTACAGGAGCCTTGAAATTGGGGCTCCTACCACACGGACCCTACCGATGTGCACAATTTTGCCGAAGCGGGTGAACTGAACCAGCGGACAAGCGAAATCGATCACCTCAGGAGACACTACCCCCGAAATATAAAATTCTCTAAGGGACACAAGCAATGGGAGTTCACTGAGCCAGCACTCTACCCCAATTGTGAGATACTATACCAGACAGAATGAAAACCTAACTCTATAATCCCAAACCCTAATCAGGAGAAGACCAAGAAACGATGGTTGTGAAGCAGGGGCTTGGAAACAAGTGGGGTCGGTAACTTGCACGCAATGGAAGCAGCTATTGCGACGCCTGGGAAACCACGGCAGGGCGTGGCAGCGACGACTGCGCCCGACGCGACGAAGGAGAAGAAGAAGATGATTGCGACGACGACGCAGAGCAAGCACTTTGGAAGGCCGCGATATGCTCCTTGCACTTCTCCCCGTCGCCCTTATGCTCCTCCAAGCACTTCTTCAACGCCGCAACATCGCATGGAGTCATCGTCGCCGCTACAACGCGCAGTCTCTGCTCTCGAAACCCAAACCGCACTAAACCCGAACACAGATTACGCTTGACGATTCATTCATTGCAATTCAGACAGATCCAGCAAAGTTAAAAGCCCAGGAACTCACTCTAACAACAATCTGTAATCCGGCAAGCTCATAGAAAGCTCCCAAGCTCCGAGTGTCTCCACACACCTCAGTGCACAGATTGATACCGATTCTGAGTGCATCTGAACACGAGAATCGTCCCACAGAGTGCTCTTGTCCCTTTGCAAACCACCAGCAAAGGCACACTGAAAACAAATGTCGGTGGCTGCTGCCATGCGTGTGAAAAATTCTCCTTTCAGTGACGAATGGAAAGTTCTGCAGGAGGGCAATATTTTTCATCCAAATGTTTTTGGACTCTTTGGAGCAAAATTGCACCAAATTTTTTTGCCTAGCACCACGCCTATAGAAAATAAATAGTAAAATTTTGGATGAAATTGCCAATAAATTTCAAATTTCTTAAATCTATTGGATGAAATCACCAAATAATAGATGAAAATAGGATGATATATATGTATTATGTGCTATATTATATTTTCTATCTAATGTATAGATGAATGTTGAAATTTGGAGCACCACAATAAAATGAAGTATTGCCACTTTGCCATTTCACAAGAAATGAAAAAAAACAATTGTTTGGGATAGCATGTAAGTGTAGGCACCAAAAACTCTGTGAATGATGAGGCAATATTGTATGAGAAATGTTGACTCTCAAAATATGGATCATAACTCCTAAAGGACTAATGCACATTTGGGTTAGAAATTGTGAAAAATTGTCAAAGATGATATGGTTTGGAGTTAAAATAAAAAGTTTTTTTTTTTTCACCTTGTCTAATAGGGCCAAGAAACTTCAAACTTGTCCTAGAATGAAATTTTTACAATGCACATGGTTGATTTTTATGACATTTGCATCTTAAATGTATAAATGTAAGTTACATATGTGCCAAAGTAAAAAAAATGGTAAAAATTAGGGAAGAGTTTTGCATATAATGCTAAAAGCTACCTTGGGTTTTCCAATGAGTTTAAGGCACGATAACTTATTGATTCCCTTTGTTCCAATAAAAGCCTCCAAATGAGGTGCAATTTTTTCCTCACGTACAAAAAGAATTTGTTTATTGATTTCAACTATTGAATAAGTATTTGCTATATTGAACGACCTTGTAAGGACATGCGAAACAATCTAAGAACATTCTTCTAGCTTAGCAAGCTTGGCCTTGCCCATATGAGGCACCTTATATTTGTTGCTTCCTTACTAATGGTAATGTTGATGATGAGTTTTATTAATGCATCCACTTTGGTGCTATAAAGATTTGTTCATGAAGTGGGCTAGGTTTCTTTGTTGTAGATATTTAGGCTAGAGAACATATTTTTAGAACCCCATTACACAACCAACCTTTAAATCCTTTAAAGTTGGTAGTAGTTACAAACTATGGTCAAACTTTTTTGCATGGATTTTTGCATGAGACTTTTTGTATGGATATTGGATGCTTCAACCACAGTGCCTAAATTGAAAATTTTGCATAGATTTGAGGGATGGATTATTGGTTCTTGAATGCATGTATTCTTAGTGCAATTATTAGAATATAGTTAATCATTCATGGAGATGATTTTTGGAGGTCTTTAAAGGCACAAAGGAAGGCTAATTGATAAAAAAAATTGTTTCTATCCAAAGAGGAGATGTTCACACCTTGTATCAAAATTTTGTGAACACATTATCCAAATTGCCTTTGATTCTCTAAGGATTAAACGATAAAAATGATCACTTTTGAATCAAGTCTACTTCTCTCATTTTTAAGCATATATTGTATTTGGTATGAACTGTTTTTACTTATCATTCAAAATATTCAAAAATTCATAGTAATTTCAAATATTCACAAAAACAACAACTTAAGCTACGTAAAAATCAAAATATTCCAATTATTAGACTACTAGGTGTATTTTCTTGTTTCTATAATTAATTACTTCAAGGTGTTAAGAAATAGAGAATCTATTGGACCAATAACTAGAATTTAGTCATGGGGCTACATCCTTCAAGGGGTAACTACACAAAGTTGTGGAGAGATATGGAGTATTTGGGTATAAGTTGAATTTTCTTAAAGTTCAAATTTTACCACTATGTGCATTTTGTGATGGAAATACAAAGCATAAATTACAAAGTGGAGCTTGTAGACAACTATAACTTATGTTCTTAACCCCAAATTATTCAAGGATGATTGGTCATGCTCACACTAATACCCCTTGCTAATAAGTTGTTTAACCCTTGAACACCGTCGTGGACATTTAGCATCATCCTGGGTATTGGGGATTCCATCAACTTTTCATCCTGGGTATTGGGGGTGGAAAGGGAAAATCTTCTACATTACTTTGACTTCCAATGTATATATTTGGCTTTTTCAAAGTAGGTGATGTCACACGGTATCAAAATGCATGGTTTCCGCGACCACCGGTCCGTCCTTCAAGTGTTAAGTTCGTGAAGAATTTCTAATGAAAATGCACTGCGTCTTCCCCTTCATTCTCGTTTTGCAATTCTTCCAATTTTGAGCTTTCCAATGTGCCGTTGACATAATTACTGTACTTATTTTCACGGTACTTCATTAACTTTTCAACAAACCTTCAGACAAGCTTCTGGATAAATTCTAACAACAGCTTCGTTGTCTTCTACCAATCACCATCACAACAAGTTGAACCATTCATGGCAAACATCTGTAGCCCCCCAAGGCGCAAACAGCATTCATTTTAATCCATCGGTCAATCAAAATTTCTTATTACAATGAAACAGACTGAACCAATAAACCATCGAGATGTTTTCTACATGCTTGAAACTAAGATTTCAATGTGTCTGATTATCCGTCACTTCGTTGTGTACCAGTGAGATCACTGACATAACAAAGCTTCGGACGAGATTAATACATATTATGTCAATGCAAATTAACCTTGTACTTCTATCTATTCTATACAATTCCTGGCTATGCCACAGTCGTTAATTCATCCTTCACACTACAAAGTAGCTCTAGTTGTTCACCGTTGGATAATCCGGTGTCGATGTGTCTGCCGTCCTCTCTGGAATGCTGTTACGCTCTGCACACGAAAATAGCGGTCAGAACCAAAAAAACTCACCACAATTCTCGTGCCACTCTTGAGCTCGGTGGAAGAGCATCCGTCTGAGAAGAAGCTACGTGGGTGCTATAGCAATCAAATGGCTGGGAATAAAAGTAGAAGAATTTGTCGAGTATCAACTCTCTCATATGATATTTCATTATATGACAAATATTATGTTTCTACTTCAAGACGCTTTACTCTGTTGTGAGGAATGATAATTAAATCACCCAGTTACAAAGAATCTAATATGCTAAATTGCATCAAATTAGAGAGACGACAGGAGCAAAAAAAGTAACCTAATCACCCGAAATGCTTTGTAGGAGACTATAATTGTGAAAATCAAGAATGTCATGCATTTTGCAAACCAGAAACTCTACATATAACCGTTTTGTCTTATCCTTTAGTCAATCAGGAAACCATCCTTGTGAGAAGCAATCATGAGTAGGCTAATGTGGGCTCGTAAAAATGATGCACAGAATAGTAGGGGGACGACCAAATAGTAATGAGACCAAATATACTCTGTGAACGGAATGGTAACTGCGAACCTCAAGTATGTTATGAAAGAATTTCACAAGATTTCGATTGTTGAAAGTGTTCAATGAAAAGAAAAGAAAACGATCATGGCATTCCAAAAGGAATCATACCTGCAGGAGCTGGAGGACCAGAAACATGACCAGCAGCGGCAGAAGCATCGTGATCAGAATGAGCAGGAAAAGTATGCTGCATATGAGCACCCGTGTCTTTCGGCGCGGCGGTGAACAGCGAGCTCACGGCCCCCGAAACCCGATCCACAATCCCGGGACTGTTGGGAGCTCGTGAGGAAGGGGACGCAGGGCCGAACACCTTCTCCTTGATAGCGCCCGGCAAACTGCTCAAGCTCTGTGTCACCTGCTCCGAGAGTGCTTTGTCATGGTGTGTGGGCGTCGAATGCGCAGCCACGCGGTCTTTCGTCCACGCCGCATGATCGGAAGCTGTGGCGCTGTACTCTCGCGTCTTCTGGCTTGCCACGTTGATGTAGCCCTTCGCCCTCTCCGTCAGCGGAGGCGCGTTAGGATCCCTGCCCATCACGAACGTCCAAGCCTCTCGAATCAACAAGGAAACAATGATATTGATCTAACAAATGTGAGCTTCAATGTTATTACTACCATTTTGATTCCACGATGACACAAAGACGGTTTTAAGAGAATGCAGAAATCAACACTGAAATTCATAATTCAAGATATATAAATTTGACACATTCACAAATTCCTATACACTTTGTGAAGACATTGAACACCACCGAGACAATCATAGGGATGGATCTCTGCCTCGATTGGTTTGACATTGATCACGAAAACAACGCTAATAGAAACACCATTTCTTGTTCAATAGAAAGTCTCAATAATGGTCTAATGTGCATATTTTTTTCAGCACTGTTTCAACACATTTACCGATTCAGAATCGGACTATCGTACCTGGGCTTATCCACTCCTAGAGTTGATTTTGCCTTGGATAGCAAGGATGGAGCATTGGGATCAGCAGGATTGTGATCGTTGTAGTAACCCATTTTGTCTCCGAGGACTGCAGTCGCACCAACGACACTTTCCTTCACCTTCTCCAACATGCCCTTGTTGGTGCCCGCAGTTGCAGGCATGGTATTTGATCTGAAGGGCTTCCGAGGAACATCGCTGTACCCCTTCTGAACACTCTGTGGAACCGATTACAAAATTGCAGAACAAAGTTTCCAAGCTTCAGTTATCCTGTAAAGCGTCATCCATGATTCGACCTCATGATTTCACTTCCATCAGTTCGAAGTAAATTTGATAACTCGATGACGTGCATCCTAGCTTATGAAACTACTAAAACCTCTACAAAATACAAACCTCCAATACAATCTTACGTTGGATCCAGACATCGAGGTTGAAAACAACAATGCTAGAAAATTTCTTTCGCAATCTAAACAAAAGGATCAATATCGGACCGACGTTTACAAGTTCTGACCTGTGCAAATAGTTCCATATATCCAATGCTTTGATTTGAGTCAAGAGACCACATATGAATTTGATAAGGTAAGGAACCTACTACTTTAATGTTCAACAATTAAAACTTAGCTTTATAGTATCCAAACAATACAAATTTGAGGGCGTTGGGAACGGGAACAATATTCTCACAGAAAATAAAATTGCCCCTTGCACAACTGTAACCCGAAATAGGGTTTGCGGAGTACCTCGGTTGAGGAGGGAGAGGAGAATTGTTGCTCAGGCTGGACACCACGATCGGCTGGTGCTGGATCTGCATCAACATGGGGAGATGATGGATTCTGTCCAACGCCAAGGTGTTGAAACTTTTCCTCCAAAGCAGGGGCCAAGTGCGAGCGCGGCGAGTCGTTGGCCACTGGCGCCGGACGCGTTGGGGGCGCGGCGGCGACGTAGTTCGGGTTCTGGGAGTCGTATCCTGTCTGAGCAGGCTTGGAGTCGTAGTCTGGAAAGTGCACCTCACGTGGGGAATATCTTGGAGAGCTCGAGTCAGTCGTGGCCTTCCCGGGGGTGAAAGGCGTAGAGTCCGCGACATTGTGGCCCGTCTCGGAACCGGGAGCCTGCCATCACCGATATGCGCTGTCAATGGTGGCCGACCTTCACACTTTCTTTACATTACATCACAGCGAAGAGGAAATTGCAGGTAGATGAAGATGCAAGAAATTCGTGAAAAAGACTAACAACTAGAGAACAAATATTGGACTCCAACTGCGCGCAGCCAGACAATGTTAGAGCTCACGAGAAGATGGATCACGTTCAGTAAGAAAAATGAGATAGTAACTGCGGAAATTTACTGTTTCATCTTACGCCGATCTCTCCACCAACAAAATGGACGCAGTTGGAGTCCAAAAATTGGAGTTATTTCATACATCAAAATGTTTTAGTTATAACAAGTTTTCATACATGAAGATACCAAGATTCGGGGCTCAAATGGGCGTGAAATTTTTTTTAAAAGGGTTGCGAGTGGAGCTAACTAACCCTGGGAGAAGTCTCGTCGTACTCGGAGCTGTCTTCGTGCGCATCTTCCTCCCCGCTGTGCTTCTTCATGCCTGGTAGTCGGTTCTTTAGGCTGATTACCTTATCCTTCACTCGTGAATGCGGCACTTTCGACTTCAGTTTCGAGGATATCGACTTCCCTCCTCCAGTCTCACCCTGCGCGGGATCTGATGTCGCAACATTTCGACCCATTCCATAAACCAACATGCACAAATAAGCTCAAGAACATCACTAGCGCAGAACGAACTCAAAGCGTCTTTCGGAACACCAACACACACAAAAGATCTTTCAAATTCTTAAACCCGATTTCAAAACCTAGACCAAAAATCATCAAGAATGGCTAAAGTCTACACGCTACAACCACAGAAGCATCAACTGCAACGTTCATGACAGTAAATGTTGGGAGCCTACCCATTGTCACTCGAAGTTGCACACAAATTGCACTTCAACGAAAAAACTCTCAAGGAAACTCTAGATTCGAATTGAAGCTCAAAAGAGATTCATACAGAGGAAGCGAATGGGAATCTACACTTCTCTTAAGCACAAACACTCGCTCATGGAAGTCAGACTAAAGAAAACCATCTCGCAAATGAAAGGAGAAGACGAAGAGCTTGTAGGGCAAGCGGCCGGCAGTTGGCTGCATCACGTTACAACACATGGCCAGTGCTCCACCTGCCATGCCCTCATACAGCGGGACCAGTGGGCCCGCTACTATCTGGCTTAGCGGACTTTTGGCACGCTATTCTTAGCAGTTCAGTATCTTGCATGATGGTCCCACCGACGACTGTCAGTTTGATTGCTGCATGTCTTAGTTTGTTTCCCGGAAGTGTAGGTAGGTTGCTGCAGCGTTTTTTCGTTCACCTAATCCAGGTGGACAGCGAAATGGCATGTCGAGATTCAAGCGGACTAACTTGACAGTTTCCTTGTCAAAGCGCCCATTTCCAATGTCGTGACCTACCCTAGTTCAAGCAATTTGTTGCTTCGTTTGTTTTCTGTGTGCCTTTTCTCGCCCTTTTCAAAGGGCAAGAGCTGTGTGACGTCTTACCTACTCTTTGGGATGATTCTCGTGTTCAGATGCACCCAGAATTGGTGTCATTCTGTGCGCTGAGTGGGTGGAGACACTCGGAGCATGGGAGCTTCGTATGAGCTTGCCGATTAGGGATTGTTGTAACAGCGAGTTCTGCGGCTTCATCTTCGTTGGATCTGTCCGAATTGCAAAGAATGAATCGTCAAGTGTAATCTGTGTTCGGATTCGTCTTCCGACGTGCGGTTGGGGTTTCGAGAGCAGAGACTACTCATTGTAGCGGCGACGATGACTCCATGCGATGTTGCGGCGTTGAAGAAGTGTTTGGCTGAGCATAAGGGCGACGGGGAGAAGTGCAAGGAGCATATCGCGGCCTTCCAAAGTGCTTGCTCTGTGTCGCAATCATCTTCTTCTTCTTCTTCGTCGCGGCGGTCGCAGTCGTCACTGCCACGCCCTGCCGTGGTTTCCCAGGCGTCGCAATAGCTGCGTCCATTGCGTGCAAGGTGCTGACCCCACTTGTTTCCAAGCCCCTGCTTCACAACCATCGTTTCTTGGTCTTCACCTGATTAGGGTTTGGGATTATCATGGAGTTAGGGTTTCATTCTGTCTGCTATATTGTCTCACTATTGGAGTAGAGTGTTGCTCATGTAACGCACACTGCGTGTTTTGTGGGGCGAATGTAACAGAGGTATATATTTCAGAGGGTGGTGTCTCCTGAGCAGCATTCGTACCCACAGTTGAATGGAGCTTCCTGTGGAAGAAATCACTCAAGGATTGCTCAGATCGAAAGCTCGAATTGAACGTGACCATGTCGTGTGGTTGTGCATACAGGATCTAGAGGCATAATCGCTCCGAAAGAGACTAGATTAACAAACATGGATTCGGGGCTGTGGGGAACAAGAAATAGAGACCGCATGCATCCCGCCAGTGGGGCCGTGACTTTACGCAGATTTGTGCGTGATGAGACGCTTGCATTCCTCCAAATGCTGGGATTCGTAATCGGATGGGTTGTGGATACACTTGACGATCTTCTTCAGCATCGACTCTTTCTATCAATGGTGCGTTTCTGCATGCATCGCTGTTCGACGTGACGATTATTCCTGCATCGCCCAGTGATTATCATGGCCTACTCATCGTCTACATCGTCTACATATTGTCATGGCCTACAGTCTCTGGGATGGTAGCTTTCTTTACAACTCTCGATTTTAGAAGATAGATTTGTTCCGCCGATCATCTTGACCAAATTTGGGCACTCTCTGATCTTTTCTAGCATAACCTCAGATTTGTGAATTTCGGCACAGAGTGCAAATTTACTGATGAGGATTTGCGAATTTTTTAGTAGCTCGCAAGGTTAGTGCCACTGACTGGGTTGAAGCAATTTAAGATGATGTCTTTGCCAAACATTGTTTGGAATTGCGTTTAATATATCACATTACAAATTGGCCCTGTCGAATCTAGTGCTAAGTCTTTCGTTTATTATTTTGATGTTTGGTTCCATTGACGCTGGCCTGGATCGTGATGGCTTGTCTTGTGTGCGTTGTTTCGACCGATTACTTGTCTGTTCGTTGGGAATGGTCGGGAAGGGTGCGTGACGCTTGCAATGAAGAACATTTGCCTTGCTGGATGCTATCTGAAAGTCTGCAAATGTTCAGAGAAATTTCATTGGTTTAGTGTCGCTGTTATCGTATGTCTTTCAAGAGGTCTATCCCAAAAAATTTAAGGAATAACTGCTTTTTTCGTGTAATCATCGACGTCCTCGGTAAGAGAATTTTCTCCAGAGTTGTTTGTGAATCGAATGCCATATTGTATCTTTACAGAACTGGTTTGGTAATAAAGATTAGCTGATGTTCTGAGGAGATTTTAACATCCTGGTGGCAACCTGGTGGTCTGTTTCGTATGTTGCGACGCTGTTACCGGGTTTTTTTCGGTTCAGCAGACCTGGCCAAGTTAATCTTTGTGTAGAGGTGCTGAAAACCTTTAGTTTTTACATGTTCTCGTACCGTGGCTCTTTTGCATCAGTGGTCCAGCAACGGATTGAGGTCGCAAGGTGATCTCTGGAAACAGATTTTTGGGTGGTCACTTTTCTATATAGGTATCGGGGTCCCCAGAGGCAAACCGGGTGGTACGTTTTCGCAAGTAGTTGATCTTTTACGATCAGGTTCGAGAAGGTTAATGTGAGATCTCTCTGCTTGAAACATACTCCGTGTATCCTAGTGACTGTCCAGTTTATTACAACTGTACGAGATAATTAATTACTTCCATTAGTACTTTTACAGTTTCATTTCGGAGGTTATATTGCTAAAACTGGAATCATGACGAAGTACTCTGGAAGACCATCAAATTTGTAGCACAAGACGATTCGGGCATTTCTGTACATTCATTGCCGCGTGTGGAATAAATTTCTGTAAGAATATCTCTGTGATGAGCCTATGAGTAGCTGCGTAAACGTTAGCGGCCAGTCACTGAGTTTGGTAAACCTGCTGGGGTTCCAGGAATAGGAGTATCCGAGCTTGTCAGTGTCGCTACTGGAAAGGTCAATATCAGAGTTCTGTGGGATGCATAATTAACTATACCCAGTTGTACTTTTACGGTTCCATTTCGGAGGTTATACGCGCTACAATGGTACTTGGGAATGCCCTCATATTTGAATGAGTGGGATATGTCTGTACATTCTTTGCTGCGTGTGGAATTGCTGTGAGAGTATTGTTATGATGAATCGTGTGTAACGATAGCGGGCAGTCACCAAAGCTCGTCTGCGGTGAAATGAGTCAGATTTTAGATGTTAGGATTGGAGATTGTGGACACGAGGATGTTGGTTCTGGAATCTGGAGCTCGGTAATCTGCCAAGCTTTCATTCTATATCATTGAGGCGTTATAGTGTGTCATGGTACCAGGTACATTCCTCATCCTCTTTAATCTTACCATCTGGGTTTCCCTTTTTTGCACTTTTGACATAGTTTCAATGTGTGACAAGTGTGCTGCATTCAAAGATAGGTTGGTAAGTGTGCAAGACCGATCAAGTCTATCATTTTCAAACCATGAAATCTCGGTCCTTAGGGGTTAAAGTGTATTGATTCTTGTCCTCCTACCTTCAGGTAACCGAGAACAATGGCGATCCAAAATCCGTGTCCCTCGTACCAATGGAGGTGAAGGACATTCGATTGCACACAACGTCAGTCTTGGGATTCTTTTCGATTCAATCCCTTTCAACCAGTGCCCTTCACCTTTATTTAAAGCTTCTCATCAGGTATGTTTTCCTCCATCTTCATCCCTCACTCCCACAGCGCTAGCTCACACTTCCTCCATGCCAGTGCATGACTCCTTCAATTATTTCCCTCCACACTTCCCTTCATTTCTTAGAATTGTCTGCCAAGGCCTACAGTAGGTAGAGGCCACATCCGAGGTCTGCAAACATGAGTTCCTTCTCAAGCAATGAATCTAGAAAGCTGTTCGTGGCATCGGTTGTGGTAGCTCTCATGTGTGGCTCAGTGGCAGGTTCCAGGTCAGTATCCGGGGAGACTTTGAGCCAAACCAGCCAGAAGCTTAAGTTCTTTATTGTTAATTGTTAATCAGTTGTTCGTTAACATGCTGCAGTTATTTTTTGTATTTTACTTAGCATTTTATGAAGTGTAGCTTGGCAATTTACCTAAAGTTTGATAGTGAATTGAGAATTTGCAAGAATATTGCAAACGGCTGATTTGTGATGGGTTATGACAATTTGCCTGAAACGATAACTTGTAAACATACAATGGCTGATTTGCAATTATTTCTGACAATTTGTCAAAGTTTTGATCATTTGTAAATACATAATAGCTGATTAGTAACCGGTTCTGCAGGTTTATGAAAGCAACGGAATCCTACGCAGTGGACTTCTCTCCACCACCACCAGCGCCATGGTGGAAGCATCCCCCCCCACCGCCGCTTCGAATCACATGGCCACCTCCAGCGCACCATTACGTTCGTCATCCTCCGTCTCCGCCACCTCCACCTCCAGTCACGGATGACGACTCCGCCCCGAGCTCCGCCCCTCCACCATCCACAACTCCTCCCTCACCTCGCCCATCAAGGCTGCACCAGTCGCCACCACCACCTCCCGACGAAGACAGAACGGCGCTCAATGGCAAGCACTCAAGGAGGCTGTCTAGTATCGATGGGACTGGCAGTAATCAGCTGTTGGTGCACACGGACTCGGCGCCAGGGCAATGTAGTACCGATCCTGGTGCATTGGCCCCGGGGGCACCGCCTCGTAGTACTGGAGTTCCTTACGGTGGTGGTGGATATGTTCCTGTTGGGGCGCCTTACAGTGCTCCGGTGATGAGTCCAGTGCCTGCTCCTGAATCTGGAGGTGAAACCAACCTGCCTCCTCCATCGGGAGACAACAGCACTATGGCGCATACCACCATGGTGAGTGCCATGCAGGTAGGTCTAGCGCATGGTTTTTTCTTGTTTTGGGTTTTCCAAGTTTAATCAACACAGTAACAGGAATTGTGCACTCAGTCAATGTGGTACGAATTTGATAAAAATATCAATTCTGAGAATATTATAACGTGTCATGATGTATTAAGGAGCTGTTTAATTATTTTGTGATCTATTGGTCCAACTTATCTTGGCTACGCAAACTGTACCTTTTGCTGTCAAAAAAGTATCATTTTGTAACTCATTCAATGAGTATTAGAAACTATACATTTTCAAATTTGAAATGATCTAGATATATAATCCAGATGAAGTTTTAATTCTCTTGAAGTTTTAGTTCTATTCTAAGTACTCTCAATTTACAATTTACAATTTGAATCTCAAGGAATGAGTTTATGGAAAACCAATCTACAGCAGAGTTGTTAGCCAGTAGGATACTTAGTTAAGCGAATGGTGTGATATCATGCGTGCAAATTTTCAATGTGAAGATTGAGGAGTTGAATCGGAGTGCTACAGTGAGGTTACTCTAGGTTCCTGGTTGCAAGTTTTTGTTACATTTAAGGATCTAGTAATTGTTTCATTAGAAGAGAGTTTTTGTTGCTGGTGAATGAACAATTTTTCTCTTGTTGGATTGCATCAAGTCATTCGTTTCCTGATGACCTTGGAATGGGGCCATGAATGACAGTACAACCAGTGCACGTACACGATAATCACGAACACGGGGAACATCGAAGGAGCAGGCACACAGGCTGACGTGAACGTGGAGTTTTTCGACAAGCACGGGGGCTCAGTGCTGTTCGTGAACCTCCGCAGCCAGAGCCGCAACTTCAACCAGGGCGCCACCGACACGTTCACCGTGGTGGGGGATTGCATTCAGCACATTTGCAAAATGCATCTGTCGCATGACGATGCGGGCCCCAACCCGGGCTGGTTTGTGAACACGGTCACGGTGTCCCTGCTGTACCAGACGCATGTGTTCAATGTGTTTGAGTGGCTGGCCAAGGATGAGCCTCCGTATTCGCTCTCCCGCGTTGTCAGCTCGTGTCCCGCTTAAGAGACGAGCGAGCACAACGATCGATCGATTCCAGACCTTCATTGTAGCAGCTTGTTGATTGCGTGCTGTAATCCCAATCTAGCGGGTCAGATAGGGAATATAATAACGATTACGTGATGTGGATCGTAGTTTCGCCTCATCAGATGATTCTATGGTATATATGAACCTGCAATAAAGTTTAGACTCTGATTCTGCTAATTCACATTAAAAGTTCGTTCTTTGGGATCGAAGTGGAATTTGTGGTGTGAGTGCTGATATGGTAGCATTCCGTTTCCGACAGTCTCAGATGTTGGAATAATCTCGAGGTGCTGTGGTAGTTATACTGTTACATATTGCACTGACACTTGAAACTGCGATATTTAACATCTTCCGTTGCAAAAGGATTTGAATGTGAGTGCTCAACTTGTGAAACCCAGTGCAGAGCGTCAGGTATTTGAGAGAGGTGACAAACGTTTTGGTCAATCGATAGGCAGTCTGAAGGTTTAAGCTAGCCATGGCCACTGTTGTGCAACGTCATGCCTCAGGATATTGAAAATTGCAGGCCAGATAGAAAAAACTTGAAAACACGAATCATTCTGGCTTATGCCGTTGTTGGTAAATTTTCAGAAATCATGCTAACCTGACTTCGAAATGGACCCTCCTTCACAGCATTAGTCCAAAACATCAGCCATCGATCACTGCCTGATCAAAATTACACGACCTTGAAACTGATAGAGCCTAAACAATCGAAATTTAAAAGGGAGCTGCTACAATTTCCTGCAAGGACGTGACTCTATCACTAAGGTATAGCCAAAAAAATATATATAATTCAGGTACTTAGATGAATAGGATTATTCTTCGTCTCTACAGTTTCTTCTGATGTATTCATCGGACACTTTGGCGTCGTTACAGGGGTATCATTGTGTCTGACAGAAGTAGCTACACCGTTGATATTTCAACTGTGAAAAGCAATTGGAAAAAACGGCTGGCTTCTAAGATGTTAAATGAATCTCCCTCACTTCTGCTACAATTCCGTTGCAATTCCGATTACCGATTGAGGATTCTCTCACCATGATTTAGAACTGTTTCTTACTGGAACTACTCCGAATCTCTCTCGAAACTACTGTAATTATGTTTCGGGGAATTGCATTTAGTACTTATCCCAGCAGCGTCACTTTGTCGATTCACTTCGAGGCACTCGCTGTTTGTTAATGTTGGTAATGAACTATGATTTCTTCACTTCAAGCGATGATCTTATGCACTGGGTTTGGGAGAGCGCCTTTGGGGAGATGTACAGAACTGCGCAGAGATTCTTTGGGTATTGCAGCTAAAACTGTTGAAATCAAATTACTATCACTGTGTAAGAATTTCTCATGTAATTTCAAAGTGTACTCAGGTTGTTCATCGCTATCACCGTCGACCATAATTTCAAAGATGTGGTCAATGCCATCGACAATTAGCGACGTGAGTCAGTCATGCTTACCCCACTCGCGCTGGATTATGCATCCTTACAGCTTCATAAACCAAATACGATCAAGTAGATGATTTCATGGTCGTCATACATCAAATTATTTATCCAAGTATTCTATCGTTACATTCGAGAGCCAAAAATCGACTCATCTAATAAACAACGAATGATTAACGGTCTACCGTTTCTGCATCCATCACTTAAACCCCTCCTCCCTACATAGGCACCACAGTTTTTATGTAGAGACGCGGCAATGTGCGCATTTCAATTAAGTAATGTGCAAATCTCGACTACTACAAAGTCAGCAAGCTCAGCTGGAAATTGCAGAATCCCCTGAAAGAGAAGGGAAGCATAAGTTCCTGGGTTGCAGTGTGTTTCCCCACTTGGTCTCATTTGAGACTATTCCTTCTTGTTTGCAGACGCCACTTCATCGTCAGAGAATCGAATGTCCAGAGTCCGCTGGTGGGTGTACAGGCCTGCATCTTGGATGGGTAACACCCAGGCTTCCTCCCCGGAGTCGTTGTGGTGACTGTGCCACCAGCCTGGCGGTGTTATGAAGATCGACCCCGTTGTCCAGTCAACTCTGTTGGCATTGCCAAAACAGTGCCACGAATGAGGAAGAAATAAAATATAGCTGAAAACTCACGATCTTGCACTCACTAAAGATAAACTGAAAAAAATGATTCTTGAATAAATACTGCAATTTTAGGACCGTGATAACTCATCAGACCTTTGATTTGACTTTCAACATATTAGTGGACTTCGTTAAAACTGAAAAGTTCACAGGATCATGGTATCCTTGATTCTCCCTTAAATAGGAAATGGGCTGAAGTTGTGAGGAGATGAGCTCAAAAATATGTTACGATGTGCTATCCAATGTTCGAGTAGAACCGGCAGCTAAGTTCAAAGTTTACTGGTGGAATTCGGAAAAAGCCCGGTTGCAATTCGGAAACATTGGCAAAATCAGGTAAAAAAATCTATATAATTTTTATTTTGAGTTAAGGATAGAGGAAATAACCGGACTCCGAACTTCAAAAACCGGTTCAATTTGGTAATTGGAGAAAAATAGTCGGTAAAACTCTAGAAAATTTCCGAACGCTGGTGCTAGCACTTTAATACCGTACTGAGGAATTTGATCAATTTAGGATCGTACCTGACTGGATCCTTGACCCACCCTTGGCTGTCAAGCTCTTTGCCCATCAATGTATAAGTTCCTGGTGGAGCATAAACAGCCAAATCCAACGCAACTGAGTTGTGACGATGTGGTCTTTGCACTTCTCCTGCATCATTCAAATAAGATCCGTCACACCATCACGTTGTCAGTAGTGAGAATCCATAACAGCTCCAGCCTGCCGGATGAACATTTTTCTCAAAATTCAAAACTTTTCTTTCTGTTCTTTACAGAAAACAAAGCACGCAATTGAAAGTAAAAGAAAAGAAGTCCAAGCACTCATATGCTCTACTTCTAATACTGGATTGATCCCAATTCAGAGACAGATCCGGATGTCGTTGCCCTTGGGAATATAAAGGCTTCTAAATGCACTCACATCGTGTTCGCAATTTCCCATGGAAGTTGTTCAATTCGATATACACAAATTCCATACAATTGACATATACAGGGAATTTGGAATTTTGGAGTAAAACAATAGGGGGGGATGAGTGAAAATAGAAAGAAAATGTGCACAGGCTACGTGGAGACTGACCTGCAGGCAGCACATTCAGCAACGACCATAAAACATGTGTCAATGTCTTGGTTTCGGGCGTTTCTTTGTTGCCCAGTAAGATCCCAAGTCGATTGCGGTGCTCCGCTCCAGGCTCATGTCGAACGCTCTCGACGTTGTCAAGCAGCACCTTTCGACTGCACAATCATGACACTGAGTCAAATTTCAGGTACAATGTCAAATCCTCAAAACCTCCCTTCTCAGCCACAGACGTACATTGGACTTCTCCTCTAACTCATACGAGATTCAACCCTAATCCTCCTATGCCTAGAAATGGTTTTCCAGCACCAGCAGATTCAATAAGGGACATCACGTTCTTACAAAACTTTTGATTGACCCCTACTGCTGTTACAAAACGCATCCCCAGAGAATAATTCCAGAATCCTGAAAGACTCTGAGTTTGCCCTCACCTGAAGTAAGCAGGTTTGAACTTTTGAACTTTGGGCACAACGCCAAGATACGAAAGCAGGGGAGCATCGGACACCCAGTACAGCCCAGCGCCTCCAGTTGCTTCATCGTCCACACAGAAGTGCGTGCACGGCGACTCTTCGGAGCTGGAAGGGAACACAAAGAGGTCCCCTGTGCTCCACTCCACCACTCCCAATCCATTCTGCGACTGACCTCGACCGTGAATTACATAGAAAGCTTGTGAGGTAGCACAAGCGTTCGTAGTAACCGACTCCCCAACGCAGATTCGAACAAAAGAGGCAAGAAGGTTGGGAGATGTGGCAGGGTAGAGTTCAATGCCGATAGCCTTGCTGATATCCAAGGCCGTCACTCGACTCGGCCCTGTTGTGTGCTCGGTGGCGTCTAGCTTGTGGATGGGGATGGGAACCATCGCAGGGTTGGCGGAACTTACGTACTCGAAGATCTCGGTGGCGTGGTCCCAATCCTCATTGACAAATGATTGTTTCCCTGACTTGATCTCGCCGTTGGAAGCTCCATTGAAGCCCGTGGGCAACTCCATCGTGGGCATAACTGCAAATGGTGTGCAAGCACACTGTGCAGTGTGCACACAAATAGTATCAGAAACCAAACCTTGTAGCAATGCAATGGAGAGTACGCGTGCGAATTTCTAATGATACTGAAACACGAAGAAAGATCATACAGACAAAAGTATATATGTTGAGTTGGAAGAACGCAATAAACAGATTTCGAAACTTATTAAATGTTCATGGAAAAACTAATAAAATACTTGCTAATAGACTCTGACAGCTGTGCAAAATTCTTTCCCAGCAAGAGTCCCGATAAGCTATTCAAGAACAGTCTGCATTCAACCACGACAGAAAAGATGAATACATGAATTCCGCAAAGAGGTGACAAGCACTTCCGAAAAGTCTCAAAACTAGCACGGAGTTCAAACACTTGGACCTCAGGTCTACTGATGAAACACGAGCTTACCTCGCAGTCCTGCTCCTCTTTGAACAGCAAGTCGGTGGAATCCACCGCAACGTAGAATCCTGGCTTGCCAACAGTCCCCACACTAAAGCTACAAGCTGGTTCGGTAGATGAGTGTGCGCTACGTATCCCCTTCGCAACACTGAAAAGAATCTACAAAAATTATTGCAACCGAAATGTCGCAAGAGATTCTAAAGTTACAGAAGTGCGAAAGTGCAATGGCAGACTCGGCAGACTCTGAAGTCTGGGACTCTGTTATAAACTACCGGCGGCGTTGGAGTCCGTCAGGGACGGCGGAAGGAAGGGTACTCGGGCCACTGCCACTCCAGGCAGCTTGGAAGTGCAAAGTGGGCCCTAGCCAGCTGACAGACTCGTGCCCACCACCCGTTGCTGTCAACCCCCCGCCGTTTGCTCGCATCTCAAAGGTAACATTTTTATCAATATTACAAATTCTCAACTGAAGTTACGTGACACAAGGTATTCACATGCTGCTCTTTCTGCTGCTCTTTCTGCTGCTCTTTCTGCAACCGACAAGAGCCAGCTCCCTTGCAACACGCTGAAGTCGATATAGTACAATAACCTATGATACCAAAAAGAATGTATCACCTCACAAACTCTCTGAGTCAGCTTTGGAAGTAGGAGAACCGAAAAATATCTAAGCAAGCTTGTTGCGCAAGGCGGGCTCTTTCACATGAAAATCACCGATAAGGGAGAGGCACCCAATGGCGTCCCTGTACCCAATGCCGTCCGTTTCTACAGCACACAATGATCATATGTAATGTTTTAACGTATGGGGAGGGGTCCAGCCAGGAAGCAACAGTGTGGTAAAATGCCATCCATAATTCGCTGTACTGTACTGTTCTGTACAAGCGGCACTAGGGGTAAGAATTTCAGTACTAGCACGGCATCATAGGTTAGGTCGACGTCGACGCGGCTCAACCCGTGCAACACATCTCAGGGCTGCTGACAGGTATATATATATATATATATATATTCTGAATTCCTGAAATTCACTTACAGCTGAAAAAGATGGAAAGTGCACCTGAAAGTCACTCAGTCGCCAGAGAAACTTTGAAGGCTGAGGGTTCACAGGAGCTTTTACTGGAGCCCACCAGATCGAGCACCAGTTCACTTTGATTTCAGTACATGATCGATGTGTGGGGTTGAGTAGAAAAAAGTTGTGGCCATGTGCCGGCTCCTCCTTCTGCAAATAGTGCACCCACCGACTCTCACTGCCGCTGTTGTAACTTAATTCTCATCAGAGCATAAGCTGAATTCACGGAGTACCGGCCTCGTAACAGTCACGCACCAAGACGAATTTTCATTAGTACTCGTAAGATGTTCTCATCATTAGACACTTCTTGCATTGTACGTCCATTCGCACTAGTGTGCTTGTCGTGGATTTAGAAATTGAATCTAATCCATAATTATACTGGATTTCTGACACCCACGAAGTGTGAAGGGACTCACTCACAGTCTTCAAGGACTCTTCCAATGTTGGGAGTTAGAGTGGATGATGATTTTCTAGTTAAAAGCTAATTTTCATGTTTTGTAATTGTAGACTCGCTCTTCATGATACTAATTGTGGAGACTCACTTGCCTCTAATTAAAAATTAAGAAAAGATGGGATTTCGAAGTGCACAACACTTTTTATCCTCTCATACGGGTCCTCTCATTCCAACATTGCAGACACTCAATGTTGAACAATCAGTTACCTCCTAAACTACTCCGAAACTCACTTATCCACGTACTACACATCAATTGCCTACAATAGCTTTAGGGCTACAAATTGGGAAGGATCCACTGCAGAGACTCTGGCCACTTCAAGAATCGTGTCACATAGTTGAGAAAGTTAAGCCTCCAATTACCAGATTATATTTTCAGGTACAGTATACGTCTTATGTCCTTTGTGTCGTCAACTCATGGAATTGAGCATTTGTTGACGACATCCAATTCATGTTCTTGTTTCAACCCTTCAAGCACACGAGGAATTTGCTACGATCTCTTGGTGATCTGCAATATTGAGGAAGACGATGGTCATACTAATAAGTTGAATACTGAGAGCATTCGTGTCAACTGTTATTCTGTGGCAAGGCAGATTGAGATTGCAAGTTGAATTTGCAACAAACCAAGAGTTGCAGTTCCATATTGTGATTTAGCATGAATGAGAAGATAGGACAATGAGCATTTGAAAACCACCCCTTGCATTAGTGACTCCTCACAACCAGCGGTTGCACATAAGATTTTCATAAATAGCTCAAGCTACTGAAAACAGTGCTAAATTTACTAAAATTCAATTCTAACAACCTAATATTTCACAGTTTTTTATGGATAAGAAAGTCTTTGATAGAATGCTTGGAAAACTTAGCCACATTTGAAACCAAATCCCCTCCATAATCATATGGATCTCATACCTGCCATTGATTAGTAACTGCTCAAGGATTACTCAATTAAACCGACTCAGAGACAAATCTCACGCTGCACGGTACATTGTTGGTCAGGCATGTCAATTTCTTACCCAGACCTTGAACAACTTCAGAGACAGCACTTATTTGGAATACCCTGTTTACTAAAAACAGCACTCATCACCATAATTTAACCTACATTAGCACACTCGTCCTTCAAGTTCAAATCGCATTACCTGCAAAAACTCAGAATGTGAAATACACTGAAAGGCAAAAGATGCTGCAAAACCATTGTCTAACCCTAATTTTCTGAGAAACTTGATAACCAGACCATCAATCCTCAAGAACAGTCCCAATTTCAAAACTCCTGCATTATTTCAATTGAAAGAAAGGCCATCATCAGACGAGCCCATCCGACTAAAGAGAACAAGCCCTGCCCTAGAAAGAGAAGAGTCTCACGTATTAGTGCAACCTTCCCTCCTATCAGAGACATATTACGCAACATTGTTCATACGATGATAGCCTCCCAAACTAAAATCAATTTGAATTCCTTGAGACAAAGACACCTTCGTAAAGAAGAAGATTGCTATAGTCAAATGACCAAAGAAAGAAAAGAAACTCTGAAAAAAACGTAAAAAAAGAATGTTACAAAACCGGACCCTGCAGCTCTACTTACTAAACCAATCTCAACTTTGGCGCAAACATTAGGTGTACAATGTCGATACAATTTGTGCTCCAGGCTCTTCGAACCAAATTCGCTATTCTACACTAGCCCTAACAGAGACCCTCCTCTCACTTCGAGCCGGGAACCTTGAAGCCTTTCTTGAGCTGCGCCAATTGGCGCCACCCGAGCTTCTTCTGCTGCTCCCTGGGCTTGCAGTCGAGCTCCGCGGGGAGCGCCTGCGCGGTGCTGGTGAACACATTAAGAACCGTGAAGGCCAGAATGGGTGATAGGTCCAGGGTGCCCAACGGCGGAATAATCCCCCGGAAGACGTTCAAATACGGGTCACAAATAGTGCTCAGCGGATTCACAATGACTTCGGGTGCACTCGGGAACCACGTCAACACCAAGCGCGCAATCAAGATGGTGTTGTAAATGCTGAGGAAGTTGAACACGGAGCTTGTGATCACGAGCTCTGCAACCGAGTCTCCGGGAATGATGGCCGCGAACTGACGACTCCGCAACGACGTGGACAGAGATGGCGAACCAACTCGATTCGAATGAATGCTCACCTTGAAATCGTCCACCTGCTGCAACAAACGACGCAATGCAGGATGGGGGGACGCAATGCGGGTAGCCATGTGATGCACCCACGACTCTGCGCGCTGTAACTGGTGGTGCGCCGCGGCCTGAAGCTGCGAGCAAGCGCGGTGCGTAAGAAGGGGCAAGTGAGGGAGGCCGTGTGGGGAGGATTGGTCCACCAGGGGCGCCATAGCTGAAGCTTGGGATTGCGAGCTCGAAGAACGAAGAGAGGGAGAGGGAGCTGTGGGAGCTCCTCTGAAACCTTACCACATAGAAACAGATAAGAAAAAGCTGAAGGAAACAATCACGGAGGCGATATCCGGATTGATACCCGTTTAGATGGTGGATTCGTGCCACGACTCAAATTGCCGTGGAATTGTCACGTGGCTTCATGCGGGAAAAGATTACCCCCGTTATCTAATTTCTGGCATTATTACCCCGTGCACAATGGGAAAACAAATTTCAAGTTTATTGGAATTGGAATTGCTTTGATTAGCCAATTTTCATGATGTTCAAACTTCTATTTGTGTAGGGAGAGTTCACATTGTGGAAGTAGCTTTTTCTTGTTGATAAACTAAAAGCAATCTAAAAGTTGAAAGTCTAATATAAAATTTAGTTTTTCATAAGTTGAAAACTTCCTCCCTCCACTTTTGAGGTACTTCTTTCTATAATCATGTTGGCAAACTATTCCAATTTTTCCCTTGCAAAAATTGCCATTACATGTTTTTGGGGCATTTAGAAGACTATAGGTTCTCAAGCTATGAGAACTCCGGGAACACTGCCGCATAGGTAGTCTAATGTGGTTGAGAGACTTTCACATCAAAATTTATTATTTAAAAAATAATAATAATTAAATATTTAGAAAAAAAAATGATTTTTTTAAAAATCAATTTTGAATTTTTTGAATTTTAATTTTTTTTCCAAAAATTTAGACCAACAGTTAGTGGTACATGGAACAGGGAACAATTTTGAAGAACAGCCCTAAAATAATCCCCTATGCAACTGGAAAACATCTAATGACACTTCCATTGGGAATTCCCAAAAAAATTTGTCTTTTTCAAAATTTGACCAATTTCAATACATTGAAGTCCATCTTTAGAACATTTCTACTTAAAGTGCTATTTCGGTATTGTAGCTAGTAGAATGGACAATGTTCTATTAGAAGGGATTTGAGTCCTTTGGAGGGTTGTTTTAGGGTTGTTTTTGAAATTGCTAGTAAGTTAATATTAGCTAGCAATTTTTTTTTCTTAAAAATTGGTCTTGAAATGCAAAAAAAAGTCCAATTTTTTTAATAAATTAAATTTTTTTTAAATAAATGATGTAGCACGGTCTCGACTACATTAAATTCATGCATTTCTGCATTCTCACAGTAGTTGTACATTCCCATAGTTTGGGAACTTGCGATCTTTCAAAGGCCTCAAATCTCTTCTAATGATATTTGCATTTGAAGGTGGAATTTGCAAGCACATCCAAATCACCAAGTAACCCAATTCATTCATTCATTCCAGTATACTACATACCACATGTCATATCAAAACTAGTGGTCTTAAACTACAAACACGTAATCAAGCCAAATGAATATATTGAATTTGTTGTTCTGATTGTCTTCCAAACATGCTTTTTCCAAACCAATAGCCTTCCATTCCTATTTCCTAGTGGAGTTTGTTCCCCATCACTACCATTTCAAGTTGTTGACTTCCTAACTAGTCAAAATTTGTTCCTAGAGCATTCCTAGCAATATGCCAAACAAATCCAACCTACCTAGTTGTGAAGAAAATGATCCTTATTCATATATAAATTTATATTTGTTAAGGATACACATAGTTGTTGTGTTTTTGGCTTGCTAAGTTGATATTGTCTTCAAAGTACATTTTCTACTATAAGTTATATCCTTCATGAGTCTTTCTTTAGAGATTTTTCTAGATGAATTTGAATGTTTTGGCATTAGCATCAACAATTGGAGATCATGGAACTTTAGACTGAGCTACACTCTTGATGCACATCTTGTGATTAATGTCTTGGTTGGAGAGTTGGTGGTACACTTTGTTACATTACATTGTAAGAATTCCAATTTTGAAGAAACCTCCATTGTCAGCACTTACAAAACAATTTACACAAAACTAAAATAGCTTACTCCATCAATAAAATTAATTTCATTCTATCAAATTTATTTAACTCACTTATGTCCTTTAATTTAGAATCATTAATTCCATGATAGGATAATTTATTACTTTCACTATCAAATATGGTTGTTTTTGAATGACTCAAACCAAAATTCTCTCATAGTAAAAATAACTAAAGTATCTATATCATTCACTTCCACACTATGCTTTGGGCCAAGTTGATACCACTAGTTGTCCCTTTAATAATATTCATCAAGCATTCATCAAACCTATAATCACATCTAATCATTCCTTCCATCTCATATTAAAGACAATACCTTTGCCAAAAAGACATTGCTTTCATGTACATCATGGGGGCTTGATGGTATATGCTAGACAGAGCCAGATTGCAATGGCTTCGAGGCTATATTAATCATCCTAGAACTTCTTTTGCTCCATTGAGAATTAAAATTCTAGATTTATCCCATCCACTTGCATTTATACTGATGTAATAGACTTGCATTGACATTCTTTCTACTTTCATTCAAATATTCACACTAATTAGACCACATTCATCCAACATTCATTCAAATTAGTGTGTGGATCACACTCCTTCATTTGATTTGTATACTATCATGTACACAAGAAGTCATTTGCAACATGTGTAATATCCGCATTTACATATAAATCATCACACGTAAATTGCATCACGTGCTACCATATATAAATCTAATGTTTGCCAGTGATAAATTGATGCTTCAAGAACTGCTGACATTGATCCCATTATTGAATGCAGAAGTATTCACAAATTCTCAAATACTGTAAAAGTAAGGGATCTTAAAGGTTTGGGACTTTGGGCTAAGAGGTGGCCGAACATGGTGCAAGGTGGGAATCATAAATCAATGCGTTGTACACATGCTATTGCATGAAAAATCTTACGGTAGGGTGTCTTAATATTTACACTTTTGGGGTATAATTTCTGTTATCACTTCATTCAGAATGAATTTTGGCAGATTGGTCACCGCCCAGCCAGTAACTGACCAATACCGAGTCAAAAATGATCTGCAACATGCAAATTCATTCAACAAATTCAGAGTGGACTAAAGCAATACACTGAGGGATCATCAATAAACCCAGTGAAGATGTAAGATAATCAAGAAAAATTCAGCTTTGGGTTTGATGGCAAAGTTACATTCAACTTCTACTGACCTGACTTAGATGTGTGGCAATGCAGGGTAGCACCAGTAATCCTGCTTCTCCCAGAGCACCATTAAGAGCTGCCACCACTGCTACAATGACTGGCAACGTTTTCTGCATCAAGGCCCAAACCGGTTGTCATGATAAAGCAGAAAATTCAAACTCTTTTACAAACAGTTGCAAAAAGAAAATCTACTGTGTAGACAACAGCAAAAAGCACCTGGCTGGCCACAAGAATCACAGCTCTTGATGCAGCGACTTGGTTACCACCCTTGCTACCCCAGTACGCAGGCAAGAACCACATCACCCCAGTATTCCATAAAATGTAAACTGCATGAAGGACTCTGCAAGATCCCACATCAGATTTCATGAAATAAAGAAAGCAACACAATCACAGAACTCCATAATATTCTTCATGAATCATTGCTGCACTCAAAGTCTGAATCCATCATTTCACTTCAATGAAATGTCTATCTAAAGTTTGCTACCTTCATTTACAAAGTAAAAGCCGATTGAAGTTGTGAGGAAAATAGAACGATGCTTAATAGTATTCAAGTTCAGTAAACCTATCACATTGAGTACCAAAATCGTGTCAAATCGCGGTGTTGATTCTGATCCTCAAAACACAGGTTGTAGGTTTACAAGGGCTAACAAATGTGACATCAATAAAGTTTCGGTTGAAAAATAATTTGAAGAACCACGGTGTAGATGTCAACCATTAGGCGTGAAACTCATCATGGAATTGGAAATCCTAGAAGGCAAATAAGCACATGCGATAAGAATACCTACATGCCACAAAAGATAGCCGCCAGTAACTGAATTGGGTTAACCTGCAGCAACATGTCTCGCGCGCAACTTGATTGCATCCACGGTACCTGCAATCGACCAGAGCACTTCAAATAAATTCAAGAACTAGGTTCAATTTACAGCAGAGTGCAACCTCTAAACTGCGAGCTAGAAACAAAAATCATAAGATAATACTAAAACATATATCCTCTCCATGCCTCTAAATATTGTTCCAGTGACAGTTAAGAGTGCGAAGGCATCATCATAATGGCAATGTACTAACTACAGGTATCCATATGAGTTTTTGAAGAACACATCTTCTAATTGATAGTCATCATATCGAGTGATTCTGTTATTGTGTGCCCTCCTCAAAGTCTCCACGTAGATGGTAAGCAAACCACGCACCAGGGCTAGCATCGAACTGCTCATCATCGAGAGGTAGAATTTATTTTCGTCTAAGAAGACCGCATAACCTGCGTGATCACCATATGTGCAATACTTTACAACACAATGAAGTGAACGTGCCAAAATAGAGAAGACCTATATTATATACAAAAAAAATGGATAATTTAGAAAGTGACTAGGCCACCACAAACGATGATATCAGCTTCATGCAACACTGCCAAAAACATAACGGTAGAGTGGAGATACACTAACCAGAGAATTCCCGAAACATCTGCAACAAAATAGGAAACACGAACCAATCAGGCCGCTTTGTCAAAGTCAACAGAAGCTCAAAACTGTTCAAAAGAAAACAGAGATAAAGCCTTCCCTGTTTTCCCTGGCTTTGTATTTTGCCAACTTAGAGAGAACACCCTTCCACTGTCTACACATGGCATAATACTAAATGCATCCGGTACTCCTTCCAATTTCTACCTTGATGTTTATCCACACTTATCATATATCTATTGAACATCAACCTCATCTCACTCTTCCCGTCTTGCTGCATTCTTGTTAATACAAACACATACCATGTAGGTCTAAACTAACAGATGTACCACTTAAGAAGTTCATACCTTTCCTAGAAGAAGTGGTACAAGTAACGTCTCCACCAAGGCTTTTAAAAGAGGGCCTGCTGGAAGTTTAATTCCGACATTCCGACCAACCAATGAAGAGAGCATAAATGGCAACTGCATCCAGTAAGACTTCATCAGTAGAAAAAGCAAAGAAATAAAGGGCTCCAACTTCATACTCACCAAAGGTCTGTCAACACTCCACAATTTGACGGGTGTAATTACAAGAATACCAGAACTAGTTACAAGCTAGGCTTGGACCGCAAGAAACATCAAAAAGTACACAGTAAAATTAGCATAAGTTGCTTACAGTGAAAATTCCCACGAGATTTGTTGATACAGTTAGAGCTAAAGCCAGTGCAGTATTTGCTCCCGCAAGCTGTCACTCATGCACACGTCGATTCAATGGCAATGGTTTATGAAGCCCGCCCCCCCCCCGGTCATTGCTAGTCAAATATTCAGAATGCTCAAAGGAAGCACATCATACCTGAGATAGAGATACACCGCTAGAGAGAGTCGTAGGTACACAACAGAAAATTGCAAGCCCTGCACAGTCCATGTCAAGCCCTCTCTTAAAATGCCAAAAAAGGTTGGCTTCGAACACAGAATGGCATTCTTTCACACCTGGACGTCATTTCATCTCTGCAGTAACAATCTGGTTCCAAAGTTGTGTAAACCACTTTCACTTAGGCCAAAGAGCAACATGACAGGACTAAAGAGACCTAGTTTTAAGAAAATACGAACCTGTGACAAGCTCTTTAGGAGTCAGCTCGAATTGTAAGATTGGAATAGCAGCCAAGGGAGTGATGAACAGAATTGAAACCTGCAACAGCATCATAAGCGGTGACACAGCATGTAATGTCATGTGCTGCGATAGAGTTCATCAAGTATCTGGGCTCTTAAAAATCATTCAAAGAGGCACGAGAGTCTTGAATGTTTAGCATGAATGGCATTTTTCGGTGACGAACTAATCAATATGATCAAGCGCAAGTAGCGTGCCCAAATCTCGCCAATACACCAACTCCTTAGACCACTAGAAACCTTTGAAAACCAGTTTTTAGCGGTAGTAAAAATTAGGGGTATTAGCTTAATGAATCATACAGTGAAGTCCAATGTCTGCCAGATTCAGAAAGCACAGAATACGGAAAACGGACACTGCCCAAAAGTGGTGGGCTTGGCTTACCATGCCAAACAACAGAGCAGGCCACGCACTGGCTGCCTGCAGCATATCTCCAGTTTTCAAAGTCAAGCCTGATTGCACAGTGCAAGTGAAAGACATCAGCAAAAGAAAGCAGTTGGTCTCAAAATGCACCACTCTGAAGAATTAATTTGTGATCGTACAACTTGGTCGACAGCATGTTAGGCAGGTTGGTGATAAAGGAACCCATTGATGTTGAGCTTGCGCCAGTCTTAGCAAACATACCGGAGATGAAGAATATTCCAGAAGTGCTTAATCTTGAAAGGCCCCATTGCTGCGCGACTTGACCAGGTCGTGGGTAAATCAATCCCGCTGAAACTCCCGCAAGTAAGGCTGTCGCAGCAATACCCACTCACTGGTATGCATTGGAAGTCATGTACGTAGGAAGCCATTCTATGACAAGTACCACTGATACTCTCCTTAACCCTTTCAAGACCATGGACCCCTTTTCATGATGAATATTTCGATTTATCATACTGCGGAGAATCAAATTCAAATGGGGACAAAATTCATACTGATTCCTAGTAAGACTTAGTCAACAGCACTGCATGTATTGCTTCAAAAACTATTTTTCTGACAAATGCATACCTCCATACGAACTCTTCAAACCGCTAAAAAAATCTGAAACCCCAAAAGTGGTTGAGTGATCTTTGGAAGGGATAAAACACAGAGCTCATGCTAACACAGAATCTCACCGAGGGGCAAGAAATTTGCAGTAGCAAAGTCCAAAATCCATTTCACGGCAGCAGCCACCCTATCTTGCAATTGCGCATCGTCGTTAGGAGTAGCCTGCAATCTCCCCTGCAAAGAATTGTACAAAATTAATCTTCATGGCTATCTCCACATAGATTCGCGAACTGCAGAAAAAAAAAATAGGTCACGACACAGGGAGAGCAGACTCTGCAATTTCCATTTTCCTAAGCAATAGGCGTACTTTTCTCATACGCACCAAGCGTACCATGGATTTTCCACACATAATTCCAAGACCTGGTGAGGAGAATTCCGTCTAGATCCGTACCGCATAAGGCCGGTCCACACTCTCTACCAAGCGAGTTTGGCGAGTTGACAGACTTCGGAGTTGAATCCCGGAAACACCATTTGGATGAGCACTTGCGAAGGAGCATCGCAGCGAAACTAAACGACGATGCGAGGGAGACAAACAAGAAGACGAGGAAGTCAGAAGAGGACGCTGAAGACATTGAACGGAAGCCATAGCTAACTAAGTTACAACCTGCAATTGGGTTTGCAGTTTTGCTTGTCCAAGGACTTCACGAATATTCCGCAGGCTGGACTTGTCAGTGGCGCTTCTTCACTTTTTAACGTTAAAAATAGAAGATCATGTAATCAAAACTTGCGTGGACAGAACGACGGCGTTGCTTCACCTGTAATCAAAACCAGCGTGGACAGAATGACGGCGTTTCTTGAAATCGCAGACATGCTTGCGAACAAATTGCTCAGGGAGATCAAAGAGGAAAATTCTGAAACATCGGTGAGTCCGCTGTGAAGGAAGGAGATCCTTGTGCATGTTCTTCTATGGCACAGATGCATTTGCACACTCTTTTGCGGTGCATGAATGATGCGTCATCGATGATTATTCGAATTCACCGGATTTCATGGTATTAAACAAATACAAAGTCGCTTTCGCAAGTACAAATAATGCCGACCGAGACACGCCTCTGCCATGCATTACAACGTACATATGAACATTATAGAAAAGAAACCTCAGGCCACAGGCATCTTTAAGAAAAGCTCTCGAAGGGGTCCCAACCTCCGAAAGTACGCTACAGCTGGCCATGCGTCGGTGGCATGACCTTGGCATGATGCGCCATAGGTTTGCAAAGAACAAACTACGATAACAGATACGGTATGACGCATGAGTTGTGTAACAATCCGAGAGTAGAAGGTTTTGCAAAGAATCATGCATGCAATTCTATATTTATTGCTTGCGAAGTAAACAATGCGATGCACATGTGGAAGCCAGAAGATCAAAATATTGCATGTCAAGCTAGCTCGGGGCAACACAATCGAGCTTGGAATGCGCTTGAGGAAAGACGTGCCGCATCTGAACA